>CM055127.1:425783156-427108299 GCA_029206835.1 Rana muscosa
CATCAGTACAGATGAGACCCCTTTCTCCCATATTTATTCTTACAGGAGAGAATTTTCCTTTCTAGGGGTAGATTTCCTCTCACTTCCTGTTGTCTTCTTTCTTTTGCAAGTAGGAGTCGTTTGTAAGTTGGATGTTTGAAAGTAGGGACCTGCCGTATATACTCTGCAGAAATAGGCCCCTTAGTTGTTGGTGTTGGCACAACACTGTAAGCACTCAGTTACTCTTGGTTGGTGCTGGAACGCCCTGCTGTCAACTATTATATCAGGAATTTTAATTACATATAATTGTTGAACAGTGGTAGTAAAAATTGGGGCTTTGATGGTGGTGCTGGTGCCACAACACTGTAAGCCCTGACAGTTACTCTTGGTGGGTGCAGCAATGGGCCCTGCTGTGAATTATTAGATCAAAAATTGTAATTACATGCCCCTTTTGAACAGGGGCTGAAAAATTGGGCCTTTCGTGGTGGTGGTGGTGGTGGCGTTGCCACAAGACTGTAAGCCCTCAGAGTTACTCTTGGTGGGTGCAGCAATGGACCCTGCTGTGAATTATTAGATCAAGAATTGTAATTGCATGCCCCTGTTGAACAGGGGCTGAAAAATTGGGCCTTAGGCACTGGTGGCACAACACTACAACCCCTCACAGATACTGTACTTGGAGCACAGCAATGAGCCCTGTTGCAAAGTATTGCTTCAAAAATTGTAATGACACGCCCCTGTTAAACAGGGGCTGAAAAATTGGGCCTTAGGCACTGGTGCCACAACACTCCAACCCCTCACAGATACTGTACTTGGAGCACAGCAATGAGCCCTATGGCAAATTATTGCTAAAAAAATTGTAATTACACGCCCCTGTAAAACAGGGGCTGAAAAATTGGGCCTTAGCCACTGGTGGCGGCACCCATAAACAAAAATGATCTTCCAAGCTATCATCATCAATCGTATCATTGAGGACTCGGAGGAGGAGGATAGCCAGTCAACATAACAGCACAGGCACTCAGCATCAGCATCAGTCTTGAAGGGATGTGACATGTTAAAATCAATTAGTCTGTTATATCAGCATCAGGTGTGTGGTAGCTGGTGGTGATCCAAGACTGGTTCATCTTGATGAAAGTCAGTCGATCAACCGAGTCGGTGGACAGGCGCACCCTGTGATCCGTGACAAATCCTCCAGCAGCACTGAATGTGCGTTCCGAAAGAACGCTGGATGCAGGACAGGCCAGTAGCTCAATTGCATACTGTGCAAGCTCTGGCCAGTGATCCATCCTCAAGACCCAGTAAGCCAGAGGATTTTCGGTGGGGAAGGTGTCCAAGTCTGACCTTGCCCCTAGATATTCCTGCACCATGTTTATCAGACGCTGGTGATGGTTGCTGGAACCGATCATACTTTGGGGCTGCGGACTAAAGAATTGTCTGAACGCATCGGTCAGACGGCCACCTTCCCCACCGCTCCTTCTTTGACTGGCCGAAGCCTCAGCAACTCGTTGTCCAGGACCAGGAGTTTGTAACCTCCCAGTCTCTGGGAACGCGTTGCACAGACCTTTCTGCAAGGCCTCCCGGAGTTGTCTCATCCTCTGCTCCCTCTGCGACGGTAACATAAGGTCCGCAACCTTACCCTTGTACCGTGGATCAAGGAGAGTGGCCAGCCAGTAATGGTCCCTCTCCTTGATCCGAAGAATACGAGGATCCTTCCGCAGACTTTGCAGGATCAGGGAGGCCATGCAGCGTAGGTTTGCTGAGGCATTCGCTCCGGAGTCCTCTGGGTCACTAAGGACGACATGATCCGCAGCCACCTCCTCCCAGCCACGTACAAGTCCACTGGTTTCTTGGGACTGTAAATCATCCCTAAAAGACTGCTGCTGATGATGCTGAGTGCCAGCCTCCACCTCCATGCTGACACAATCCTCCTCCTCCTCCTCCTCCTCCTCCTCTTCCTGTGTGATGGGTGGGACAGAAGGAACACTGTCTGGGTAAAGGGGGCCTTGAGAGGCAAGGAAGTCCTCCTCTTCCTGCCTCTGTTCTGCCTCAAGTGCCCTGTCCATTATTCCACGCAGCGTGTGCTCCAACAGGTGGACAAGAGGTACAGTGTCACTGATGCATGCACTGTCACTGCTCACCATCCTCGTGGCCTCCTCAAATGGTGCCAGGACAGTGCATGCATCCCTGATCATGCCCCACTGGCGTGGAGAAAAAAAACCAAGCTCCCCTGACCCTGTCCTGGTGCCGTAGTCGCACAGGTACTCATTGATGGCCCTCTGCTGCGTGTGCAGCCGCTGCAGCATGGCCAACGTTGAGTTCCACCTGGTGGGCATGTCACATATAAGGCGGTTCTTGGGCAGGTTCAACTCCTTTTGCAGCTCAGCCAGGCGAGCACTGGCATTATAAGATCTGCGGAAATGCACACAGACTTTCCTGGCCTGCCTCAGGACATCCTGTAAGCCTGGGTACCTGCCCAAGAACCGCTGCACCACCAGGTTAAGGACGTGAGCCACACAGGGCACATGGGTCAGTTGTCCCTGTCGGAGGGCGGAGAGGAGGTTGGTGCCATTGTCGCAAACCACCATTCCTGGCTTAAGCTGGCGTGGCGTCAACCACCTCTCGGCCTGGCCCTGCAGAGCAGACAGGACCTCTGCCCCAGTGTGGCTTCTGTCCCCCAAACACACCAGCGCAAGCACGGCATGGCATCTTTTTGCCTGCGTACTTGCGTAGCCCCGTGAACGGCTACGGAGCACCGCTGGTTCATAGGACAAACCACAGGAAGAGGCCATGGAGGAAGAAGAAGAGGAGGGGGTGGAGGAGAGAGGTGTGTCACAACCAGTAGTAGCATTTTGGAGGCGTGGCGGTGGGACAACCTCCAACACTACTGCACCTTGTCCTGCATCCTTCCCAGCTGCCAAAAGAGTGACCCAATGGGCCGTGAAAGAAAGGTAACGTCCCTGTCCATGCCTGCTGGACCATGAGTCAGCGGTAATATGCACCTTACCGCTGACCGCCCTGTCCAGCGAGGCCAAGACATTGCCTTCCACATGCCGGTAGAGAGCCGGAATAGCCTTCCGTGAGAAAAAGTGGCGTTTGGGAACCTGCCACTGAGGAACCGCACATTGCACAAACTCACGGAAGGGGGCCGAGTCTACCAACTGAAAAGGCAGCAGTTGAAGCGCTAGCAATTTAGCCAAGCTAGCATTCAACCGCTGGGCATGTGGATGGCTGGGAGTGAACTTCTTTCGACGGTCCAGCAGCTGGGGCAGGGAAATTTGCCTGCTAGAATCGGACGTCGGTGTACTGCTAGCAGAGTGGCCGCAAGTACTTGGCTGTGACACACCTAATTCTACACCTTCATTCCTCTCAGTGCATGTTTCAGAGAGGACTGAAGTTATAGTGGGGTTGGAGATCCCAGCTGATGCGGTGCAAGGAGAGGTCCGCTTTGTTCTTTGGTGTGGGTCTTTGAGGTAGGCTTGCCAACGAGCTGCATGGCAGGTCAACATATGTCTGGTCAGGCATGTGGTACCCAAGCGGCTGATGTTTTGGCCACGCGATATACGCTTGAGACATATGTTGCAAACAGCAGCTGTGCGATCTGATGCACTAGCCTCAAAAAAGGCCCACACCAAAGAACTTTTTGAATGACGGGCAGAGGCAGCGCCCTGCACAGGCGGAGCTCTGCGGTGTGATTCCGTCGGTGTACTGCCCTTACGCTGGCCACCAAAGGGCATCCTGCCTCGTTGGAGATGTGCCTCCTCCTCATCCTCCTCCTCCTCCTCTCTCCTATTAGGCACCCACGTGGAGTCAGTGACCTCATCATCACCTCCCTCCTCATCACTGGAGCCAATCTGGCAGTATGCTGCAGCTGCTGGAACATGACTGCCAGATTGGTGTCCTTCTTGAGCATCCCCTCTGTCTGCTCTCACGCTACTGCCTTCCTCTAGCTGGGTTTCATCATCAGACCCTTCGAAACGCTGGGCATCCTCCTGGAGCATGTACCCAACACTGTGCTGAAACAGTTCGGGGGACTCCTCAGGAGGAGGACATGGTGGGTCTAGGGAAGGAGTGACTGATGATGAGTCTGACATTGATACCAGGGAAGAGGACGCTTTGGCAGCTGCTTTTCCAGTACCCTGAGCCTGGGTGAGAGAGGATGAGGAGGAGGAGGAGGGCTTGGTCATCCACTCTACCAAGTCTTCGGCATGATGTGGCTCAACATGTCCAGCTGCCGAAAAGAAGGACAAGTGTGTCCCATGGCCATGTGCTGATGACAATGCACCGCGTCCACGACCAGCACTGTTGCCCCCAGACACAGAGCCTGCTTGCCCTCTTTTATTGCCTCCTGACTGTCTGCCTCTCCTTGTTTGCCTTCCAGACATTCTAATAGATGGCCTGCAGGGAGATGGGAAAAAAGCAATAAGGGCTACCTTCAGGTGTCCTTCTCTGTCCCTTGAAACAAGGACTTGCACAGTGAAAGAAACTGACACTCTCCCTACCTACAGTTTTCTGTCCCTAGAAAAAATGTTTTTTTTAAGCACAATTTAGCACAAGGAGAATTCACTCACTGTCCTTCCAGGTCCCTGGAAACAAGGACTTTGACAGTGAAAGAAACTGACACTCTCCCTACCTACAGTTTTCTGTCCCTAGAAAAAATGTTTTTTTTAAGCACAATTTAGCACAAGGAGAATTCACTCACTGTCCTTCCAGGTCCCTGGAAACAAGGACTTTGACAGTGAAAGAAACTGACACTCTCCCTACCTACAGTTTTCTGTCCCTAGAAAAAATGTTTTTTTTAAGCACAATTTAGCACAAGGAGAATTCACTCACTGTCCTTCCAGGTCCCTGGAAACAAGGACTTTCACAGTGAAAGAAACTGACACTCTCCCTACCTACAGTTTTCTGTCCCTAGAAAAAATGTTTTTTTAAGCACAATTTAGCACAAGGAGAATTCACTCACTGTCCTTCCAGGTCCCTGGAAACAAGGACTTTCACAGTGAAAGAAACTGACACTCTCCCTACCTACAGTTTTCTGTCCCTAGAAAAAATGTTTTTTTTAAGCACAATTTAGCACAAGGAGAATTCACTCACTGTCCTTCCAGGTCCCTGGAAACAAGGACTTTCACAGTGAAAGAAACTGACACTCTCCCTACCTACAGTTTTCTGTCCCTAGAAAAAATGTTTTTTTTAAGCACAATTTAGCACAAGGAGAATTCACTCACTGTCCTTCCAGGTCCCTGGAAACAAGGACTTTCACAGTGAAAGAAACTGACACTCTCCCTACCTACAGTTTTCTGTCCCTAGAAAAAATGTTTTTTTTAAGCACAATTTAGCACAAGGAGAATTCACTCACTGTCCTTCCAGGTCCCTGGAAACAAGGACTTTGACAGTGAAAGAAACTGACACTCTCCCTACCTACAGTTTTCTGTCCCTAGAAAAAATGTTTTTTTTAAGCACAATTTAGCACAAGGAGAATTCACTCACTGTCCTTCCAGGTCCCTGGAAACAAGGACTTTGACAGTGAAAGAAACTGACACTCTCCCTACCTACAGTTTTCTGTCCCTAGAAAAAATGTTTTTTTTAAGCACAATTTAGCACAAGGAGAATTCACTCACTGTCCTTCCAGGTCCCTGGAAACAAGGACTTTCACAGTGAAAGAAACTGACACTCTCCTTACCTACAGTTTTCTGTCCCTAGAAAAAATGTTTTTTTTAAGCACAATTTAGCACAAGGAGAATTCACTCACTGTCCTTCCAGGTCCCTGGAAACAAGGACTTTGACAGTGAAAGAAACTGACACTCTCCCTACCTACAGTTTTCTGTCCCTAGAAAAAATGTTTTTTTTAAGCACAATTTAGCACAAGGAGAATTCACTCACTGTCCTTCCAGGTCCCTGGAAACAAGGACTTTCACAGTGAAAGAAACTGACACTCTCCCTACCTACAGTTTTCTGTCCCTAGAAAAAATGTTTTTTTTAAGCACAATTTAGCACAAGGAGAATTCACTCACTGTCCTTCCAGGTCCCTGGAAACAAGGACTTTGACAGTGAAAGAAACTGACACTCTCCCTACCTACAGTTTTCTGTCCCTAGAAAAAATGTTTTTTTTAAGCACAATTTAGCACAAGGAGAATTCACTCACTGTCCTTCCAGGTCCCTGGAAACAAGGACTTTGACAGTGAAAGAAACTGACACTCTCCCTACCTACAGTTTTCTGTCCCTAGAAAAAATGTTTTTTTTAAGCACAATATAGCACAAGCACAAAACACACTGACACTCTCCCTACCTATCCTTCTCTTTCCCTAAACTAAAGGAATCCAGGTTAAGCAAGAAAGAAATAAAAGTCACTGTCCCTGCCTATGCTGCTCTATCCCTGCTCCGGAACACACTACACTAGGCCGCCGTGCTGGCGGCCTTTTATAGTGTGGGGCGTGTACTAAACACCCTCAGCAATAATTGGCCACAGGCATCCTGCCTGTGGCCAATCATTGCTCTCCTCGCTGCCGGCGCTGTGATTGGCCAAGCATGCGGGGTCACAGTGCATGCTTGGCCAATCACAGCGCCTGGATGACACTGCGATGGCGTAGTGCATTGTGGGCCGTTCGCGTCACTCGAATTTGGCGCGAACGGCCCAAATCGTTCGATCTTCGTCGAACGATCGAACAGCCGATGTTCGAGTCGAACGTATGTTCGACTCGAACACGAAGCTCATCCCTACTCAATAGCACTAGCAGCCAGCATAAAGCTTGAACAGTGACTTTGTCCCCTTCAAGGACAAAGTCAAGGAGATCCCTCCTTTGGTAACGACACTCCGCAAGGGCAGTCTGCGACAAAAGGAATCCTTCCCTCCGACAGGTCACCAGGCCTCTCCCGAGACAGCAATACTGTATCACTCGCCTCCTTAATGGGACCGATCCTCCCCCGGTTTCCTCTATGTCAGAGAAGTCACCCTCACCTGGGCTCCCTGGGTTTCCTTTCTGGTTGTAGACCCAGTTGAAGGTACTGGGCCTACCTGGAACTCCGCAGCCTCGGGCCGCAGGTGCCCGAGACTCCTCAGTCAAGGTTGAGGGGCACACCCTTTGAAGGGCACACTCTTCCGGGTACAGGTCCCCAGATACTACCACACAGAACAACGGCATCTGCCCCTTATATATCCTCTCCTGGCATGCACAGCAGGCCGGAACCACCCACCGCACGGCAGCCGAGAGAGGACATCCAACAGCCACTCCATCACCTGTGGTTCAACCCCGGGCACAAGTGACAACACCACCTATACGCCCAAATGGGAACTGCATGCCAGGTAACACAGCAGCAAGACAGAGTCCAAATAATTAGAAGACCCGAGCCAACTACCGCTCAGGTCACCCCTAGATTTAGGCATAACAACCCCCTAAGATAGGGACCCCGCTACACAAGGATGGCAGCAGTATATGCTTGGGAAGGGAGCTGAGACGTCAGTCGCCAAATGAGGGTGTGCATGAGTTTGTTTTTATTGCTTGTGGTATGGACTATTGATGTACTATTTTATGAACCGGTATGGATTTGCACAGCATTTTTGTCATAATTTTTATTTTTTTATTTTGTATATAGCCTGGTCTGCAGAACTGGCAGTAACATCCTGCAACTAACTGATAGTTTTCTGTGTACAGTGCTGCTCTTGTTCACATTTTGGGAGAGTATTTTTTGTGTCTGATCAGTGCCAGAGACAGATTACTTGCACAACAGAAAGAGAGGATGCTGTCACAGAACATGGAGCAGCCAGTGTTAAGCCCACCGTCCATCCACTAGGGGGTGCACTAAGAATGTGAACTGCTAGGGACTCTGGAGAGAAGTGTGGAGGATTGTGGGGGGTATAGTTTCTACAGACTGAGTTGGTTTCAGGTTCTAGAGGAAAATACTTCAACTCCCAGAGGCACTGTGATGCAGAGGAGGAGGAGTGTTGTAACTTTCCTGGGCTGAAGAGAGGAGCTGAGGCTGCAAATGGACCGCTATACCTGAGAGAAAGAGAGACATAGTGCCAGCTATTCTGGAACATCGGAGGATGTCCTGGATGCTGGTTGAGCCTGATGCCTAATTAAGTAGATGGGTGCTGGGGACACTGACTGGGGTACACCTTGACAGTAAGCAGAAAGAGATCCACGGCTAACATCAAGTGGTCAGAGGCAGCTGGCCAACCCTGCGATACACCTTAATAAAAGAAGGACAGAATTGTCTGCAAGAGACACAGTGACAATGCCTGCATCAGTTCTTAAAGGGACATTCCCTTGAGCACTCCACCATAACGGATGGGCCCCAATGAAATGGCCAGCAGAAGAAATAAGGTAGCATATGACTGACTGCTGGTGGCATATATATATATATATATATTTCCCTCTAGTTAAGGTCTCCCAATTCAGGGTTCAGGAAGGGGCTGTGTTTTATGACAATTATTGTTTCTGCAGCATGTTACTCCTTTTGCCTAATCCTTGTAGTGTATTTCTCTTACTCTTTAACCATTACAATATATTTTTTCCCTGTTTACCCTGTCGAAGTATACTTCTTCCTATTATTTAAAGCAATATTAAAGCCAAAAGCAAACATTGATTCGATTGCAACTTACCAATTCTTGGATGTGATGACTGCATTAGTTTCCTTTTTAAGCTTTCTTTTCTATATTTTCATCTGGTAATCCAGCCAGCAAGTCTGTTGTTTTTCAAAAGCACATGCTTTTCAGCTCTCCAGCAGAATGTATCGGTTTACATAGATGAGGCAAACCACTTAACACTGGCAGGGGTGATTCAAATTATCAGCTTTTATTTATCCCAAAAGGAAAAAAAATGATTATAAAGTGTCAGCTGGAGTTCGGCTTCAGTTTGTTAGTGTATTTAAATCTGCTAATACATTTAACACAACCCTCCCTACACACTATCAGTGCTGCTGTCTGCCGTGCCTCCTGTGCTCACTCATCCAGTGTTGTGTCTCACTAAGACCCCTTTCACACTGGGGCGGTTTGCAGGCGCTATTTAGCTAAAAATAGCGCCTGCAAACCGAGCCTAAACAGCGGCTCCTTTCTCTCCAATGTGAAAGCCCTGAGGGCTTTCACACTGGAGCTGTGCGCTAGCAGGACGGTAAAAAAAGTCCTGCTAGCCGCATCTTTGGAGCGGTGAGAGGAGCGGTGTGTTTACCGCTCCTCCACCGCTCCTTCCCATTGAAATGCATGGGATACCGCGGTAATACCGCCCGCAAACCGCGGCTGTAGCCGCGGTTTGCGGGTGGTATTAACCCTTTATTGGCCGCTAGCGGGGGTTAAAACCGCACCGCTAGCGGCCGAATAGCTCAACAATCCCGACGTTATAGCGCCGCTAAAAATAGCGGCGCTATACCGCCACCGCCCCCACCGCCCCAGTGTGAAACCAGCCTAATACAGAAGGTGTGTTACTGGCCAGATCACCAGGTGAAAACAGACAAGGAAAAGCCAAAGAAATTCAAACTGATGATTGATTGATATGCTGTAATATAATACATGTTTGGTTTTGGGTTTAATGACATCTTAATCAGTTGCTGTGTCATTCCTGGTGTCTATGCACCTTGAGCCAATGGGGTGGCTGGTCTGTTTTAAAGCTATTGAATATTGTACAGCCCTATGATTATAGCATAGTGGTTAAATTACACATTACATACACTGTAAAAATTATTTGGTTCTATATAGTGTTGTCGGATTATACAATATTACTTGCATACTATGATAAATTTTCTGAATAATAAGAACATTGAACTCAATGTCTCAGAGCTATTTTTCATTCAATTGTTTGCAGCGGTAAATCACAAATAAGAGTGAGCTAACATAATTTGATCCATTTTTGTCATACATACACCTTACTTTATTCTTTCAATGTATTCTCCTGTAGAAATCCAATTTGCAAAGCTGATTGCAATGGCTTTATCAAATGAGAAGGGCTCTCTATTCTAACTGTTGCTTATAGAAAGGAAAAATTTAAAGATTACATAAATGTGTCAAATGTTCAAGCATTGTGTCTTTCCGCAAATTGAAATCCCAAGGATGTGCTTATTGGTCATGTCAAAGATTACGTGATTGCTTGAAATTCCTTTAGTGTAATAATAGCTAACATTTCCATGCATGCTATTCCAGATTAAAGAGGTTGTAAATAGAGTTGAGCGGACTCCTGGATGTTCGGGTTCGGCCGAACTTCGCAAAAAAGTTTGAGTTCGGGACCCGAACTTGACCCCGAACCCGAACCCCATTGAAGTCAATGGGGACCCAAACTTTTTAGGACTAAAATGGCTCTAAAAAAGTAATGGAAAGGGCTAGAGGGCTGCAAATGGCAGCAAAATGTTGGTAAGAGCATGGCAAGTGCTTTGCAAACAAATGTGGATAGGGAAATAATTTAAAATAACATAAAATACATAAAGATAAAAAATAATAATCTTGACCTAGGTCCATATGGAGTAGGAGGTTGAGGTGGCGGTGGAAGTGGCGGTGTAGGTGGAAGCAGCGGTGGAGGAGGACGAGGTAGCCAACACTGGTTTTTGTTTAATTTTTTTTAAATTTTTTAAATTAGGGTACACCCCAAAAGAGTGAGAAAGATCAAAAATACAACAATGGCTGGGTAAGGCCGGTATACATGTCTATTTTGCACAAGGTACGGACAAGTCCTGTGGGATCCATGCCTGGTTCATTTTAATGAACGTGAGCTTGTCCACATTGGCTCTGGACAGGCGGCTGCGCTTGTCTGTGATAACGCCCCCTGCCGTGCTAAATACACGTTCAGATAATACACTGGCTGCAGGGCAGGCCAGCACCTCCAAGGGGTAAAGGGCAAGCTCAGGCCATGTGCCTAATTACCGCTGCAGGCTTTGTCGCCTACTCGCACCTGAGGAAGGTGTTTCACTTGTGCGTGTAGCTGGCACAGATCGACCATGTCCTCTCCCTGCAACAGGAGCTCCACCAGCAGCACCACGACCGGGGCCACGTCCCTTATTTGACGTTCTCCTCATATTTCTCAAATTCAGGATCTTGCCCTAAATGGGTGTTTTTGGAATAGCAGAATAGAACAACAGTATCTAAAGGGTGTATCTCACATGTACAGATATGCAGCAAACGCTGCAAAATTATTATTTTTTTGCCCTAAATGGGTGTTTTTAGAATAGCAGAATAAAACAACAGTATCTAAAGGGTGTATGTCACACGTACAGCTACAGACTAGGCGGCAATTTAAGATTTTTCACCTAAATGTGTTTTTTTTAATAGCAAAATAGAGCAACAGTATCTAAAGTGTGTATCTCACACGTACAGATATACAGGAAACACTGCAAATAATTTTTTTTGCCCTAAATGTTTTTTTTTTTTTGAATAGCAGAATAGAGCAACAGTATCTAAAGGGTGTATCTCACACGTACAGATATGCAGAAAACGTTGCCCAAAATTTTTTTTTGCCCTAAATTATTATTTTTGGGAATAGCAGAATAAAACAACAGTATCTAAAGTGTGTATCTCACACGTACAGAATATGCAGGAAACACTGCAAAATATATTTTTTTGCCCTAAATGTGTTTTTTTTTACAGATACAGACGAGGCCTTAATTTAAGATTTTTCCTCTAAATGTGTTTTTTTTTTTGAATAGCAGAATAGAGCAACAGTATCTAAAGGGTGTATCTCACAGGTACAGATATGCAGGAAACGCACCAAAAAATTTTTTTTTGCCCCAAATTATTATTATTTTGAATAGCAGAATAGGAGAACAGTATCTAAAGTGCGTATCTAACACGTACAGATATGCAGAAAAGGTTGGCAAAAAATTTTTTCTGTCCTAAATTTTTTTTTTATGAATAGCAGAATAAAACAACAGTATCTAAAGTGTGTATCTCACTAAATACAGATATGCAGGAAACGCAGCAAAATATATATTTTTTTGCCCTAAATGGGTGTTTTTAGAATAGCAGAATAGACCAACAGTATCTAAAGGGTGTATCTCACAGTAACATATGCAGTGCTGGTGCACTGAGCTTGCATAAAATGCCCGCCGACGCCAACCTAACTAACAGACGGATACAAGTTATATTTTCTCTGGCACTGGGCTCAGGGCAGGGTAAAAAGATTGTGCACTGCACCCACACAACAAAATCAAGGTAGATCGCTGAGTAATTTGATTTCTGAATCAAGACTCCTATCTAATTCTCTCCCTCAAAGCAGCAGCAGCAACCTTTCCCTACACTGTCTAAAGCAGAGTGACGTGCTGTGCTATGTGCCTCTAGCTTATATAGAGGCTGGGTCACATGATGCACTGGCCAATCACAGCCATGCCATTAGTAGGCATGGCTGTGATGGCTTCTAAGGGCACACGAGTTAAACAAATGTTGATTGGCTGCCCTGCAGCTTTTTAAAATGCACCATTACATTGCCGAACATTGAACTCGAAACCTGAACATACAGTAAATTGTTCAGTTTCGGGTCCGGGTACCAAAAACCCAAAAGTCCGGTACGAACCCGAACTTTGACCAACCTTTTGAAGGCCGAGGGCCACTTAAGCGACTTGGTAACCAGTCGCGGGCCACAAATTCAGCGGAGTGGGCAGATGACAGGTCGGTATCCACTCGGGCATATGCAAAGCAGACACATACACAGCCCAATCTACTCTATGGGCCCTCTGATCCAATCAGATGTAAGGGGACAGATCTACTTCTGTTTTTTTTTAGCAGATCGGATTGGAGGTAGGCAGGTGTAAACAAACAAAAGTCTGTTTACATCTACCGCTCCATAGAGGTGAATGGAGGGTCCGATTGGGTCGGACCGATCGTGTAAAAGGGGCCTAAGGCTGTTTTACACTGATGGTCTGCGGTCTATTGTGGTGCAGTGTACCTGTGGTTTTCCCGCCGGTTAGCTGCACTTTGCCATAGACGTCTATTATATCCTGCAGGTGTGGTGCACTTTCTGAAAAGCCGCTTGCTTCCTCTACCTTCCTCTACTGCCGGCTTCATTTACAACGTTGATGTTGCTGACCTGCAATCTGGGCTTGCCAACCAGCCATCCCAGAGCAGGAGTTCACGGGCCACATGAGAGGGCTCCGTGGGCCACATGTGGCCCCCGGGCCACTGGTTGGGCACCCCTGACCTAAACTGACAGGCCGGGCAAGGAGAGTATTAATCAGAGAAGCAGCCAAGAGGACCATGGTAACTCTGGAGGAGCTGCAGAGATCCACAGCTCAGGTGGGAGAATCTGTCCACAGGACAACTATTAGTCGTGCACTCCAGAAATCTGGCCTTTATGCAAGAGTGAAAGCCATTGTTGAAAGAAAGCCATAAGAAGTCCCGTTTGCTGTTTGCGAGAAACCATGTGGGGGACACAGCAAACATGTGGAAGAAGGTGCTCTGGTCAATTGAGACCAAAATTAAACTTTTTGGCCTAAAAGCAAAATGCTATGTGTGGCAGAAAACTAACACTGCACATCACCCTGAACACACCATCCCCACCGTGAATCATGGTGGTGGCAGCATCATGTTGTGGGGATGTTTTTCTTCAGCAGGGAAAAGGAAGCTGGTCAGAGTTGATGGGAAGATGGATGGAGCCAAATATAGAGCAATCTTAGAAGAAAATCTGTTAGAGTCTGCAAAAGACTTGAGACTGGGGCGGAGGTTCACATTCCAGCAGGACAACGACCCTAAACATACAGCCAGAGCTACAATGGAATGATTTAGATCAAAGCATATTCATGCGTTAGAATGACTCAGCCAAAGTCTAGACCTAAATCCAATTGAGAATCTGTGGCAAGACTTGAAAATTGCTGTTCACGGACGCTCTCCATCCAATCTGACAGAGCTTGAGCTATTTTGCAAAGAAGAATGGGCAAAAATTTCACTCGCTAGATGTGCAAAGCTGGTAGAGACATCCTCAAAAAGACTTGCAGTTGTAATTGCAGGCAAAGGTGATTCTACAAAGTATTGACTCAGGGGGGCTGAATACAAATGTACCCCACACTTTTTAGATATTTATTTGTAAAAATATTGAAAACCATTTATCATTTTACTTCCACTTCACAATTATGTGCCACTTTGTGTTGGTCTATCACATAAAATCCCAATAAAATACATTTACGTTTTTGGTTTTAACATGACAAAATGTGTAAAATTTCAAGGGGTATGAATACTTTTTCAAGGCACTGTATATATATAAATATATATCATGTCTGGCCAAAAAAGCCACCATGTCTTGCAGCAATCCTGAGTCTTTACTGGGCATAGGGCTTCCCCTAGGTCAGCTTTTTTCAACCTTGATACCCCAGAGAAACCCTTTAAGTAATTTTCAGGTCTTGGGGATTCCCTGCAAAAAGCAGTTTATTGGAGGTCAGGGGGAAACTGCCCCCTTACATCAGCGGCCAATATGAAGACTTGTCCCCTACAATGGCAATGCCACCCTCAAAGACAGCTGTCTCTGTCAAGTGGTGTTTGCCCTTATGCAGACACTGTCAAATGAGAGATCAACCAGCCCCAGCTCAGGGAACTCCCAGCAATCTTTGGAGGCACCCTAGGGTTCCACAGAACCCTGGTTGACAATGGCTGCCCTATATGGACTCCCAAAGTCCACTGCAGAAGAGAAGTCAGCCCTCTGCAGGGTTCCCTCTAGTGCATAGAGCACATCAGTGGTCATGCAAATGCTCTGTTAGGCCCTGTACACCCGACCGGTTTTCCCGGCAGGAAAACTGCCGGAAAAAAATAGAGAACCTGCTCTCTATTTTCCCGCCGGGATTCCCGGCAGACTATTTCCTGCCGAGAAAACCGGTCGTCTGTATGCTTCCCCGATGGGAAATAAACCGCGCATGCTCATTAAAAATTTGACGCATGCGCAGAAGCATAAAACTTAATTTAGTCGGCTCGTCATAGTCTTTGACGTCACCGTGTTCTTGCCATTCAAAAGTTCAGCGGTCTTTTGTGTGACCGTGTGTATACAAGGCATATACAAGGCAAGCTTGGCAGGAATCCCGTCGGGAAAACTGACGGTTTTCGAACAGACGGGAAAACCGGACGTGTGTACAGGGCTTCTCTCTGTATACCAGCATCACTCTGCGGCACACCTTGGGGGGGAGGGATGCAGCAAAAAATACTGAAACCCAACCCCCCCTTAACATCCTGCTAAATGTGCTCTTTTCTTGTTGTATATGTAGCGCCCCTTTACTTTTAGGGGAGCTAGGTACCTAAATTTAGGGCTTGATCTGGGTTAGTAGCCAGACCCAGATCGCTTCAATTGTTAGGTTTTGTTCTTCTGCTTTTGCCAAGTGGTGTTGCTGGTGTACAGTTCTCTGTGGCCTGTGGGTGGCGCTGCCATAACAGGTCAGGGTTGAACCGCTAGTGCCATTACTGTACCTTTAGGTGTCCTCTCCAGGCAGCTGTGCGGTGGGTGTGGTCGGCCCGCTGTGCATGATGGGAGAGGATACATAGGGGGCAGACGCCATCTTAGGAGGGGAGAAGGAGGGGTACTGAGGAGCAGTACCGAGGAGCAGTCCGTCTGCGCCTCATGGCCCTCCAGGCCATGGGAGTGCGCATGGGTGGATCAGTCTCAGGCACCTTTAGCCTGGGGCTGCAACTCTTCATGTAGGCCCAGCACCTTTAGCTGGCCTACCATCTAAAGAGGAATTCCAGGGCACTCAAAGGTGTCCCATTCTGGAGAGGGAGCCATGGTTACCGGTGAAGGAAGTCACCGCCTTGGATGAGGCCTGGTCACCTAAAGAGGGATTCCGCAAGTCCGCCACAGGCATTGTAGCGTGCTAATTTGCACCTAGGTCCTTATGCTACAAGTGCTGGGAAGTTTGGAACTAGGCAAATGGGTTCCGATCGTATCCCTAGGAAAGAAAAGTAAAGTTTGTGCATCACTCTGGCTGCTAGGACCGTGAGAGGGAACTATCCAGGTGAGCAGAGTCCACTTAGGATTGAGTGGTGATATTAAGTGCCTGAACCTGCCTCCCTGTTATTCTATTCTTCACTTTCAACTTTCCTGTCCGGTTTCAAGCATAAAGAAAATAAACCTTCATTCATTGAGGTTTAACCTTGTCTGGACATTGGCCTTATTGGTGCACCTACAACAGACTTTTCTCTACACTCTAGAGAAAGGAACCAGCCCAGGGAAGGTAACTCGCTGCGGAACCCAACAAATTGTGAACACCGCTTAACCTCTTCAAACAGGAGGGTACGGGCATATAGCACGGTGTGCCTTATCTTGCAAGTGAGCCAGGTGAGAAAAAGGTCCATGTGCTACATATTAGGGCTGTTACTGATTAAAATTTTCGTGTTCTACTAATCGATTTTTTTTTTAATCGATTAATCAACTAATTCCGATTAATTATAACGCACATACAGATCCAACTACTTTTAGCTGATCTCCTTGCAGGCTGATTCTCAGTGCAGCTACCAACCACTGGAAAAATGGATAGCAGGATACAAAAAACACACAAAGGCAGCACTCGATGGGAATAGCATTAAAAGGTTTATAGTCTTCAAGTAGGTAACAATAAATATTGCACTGGAGATAAAATCGATGTAGCTACATAAACTGTAAAAATGGTGCGAGTAATACCAAACGGTAGCAAAAGCATTCATAAAAACATGTAGCTAAGTATGATACTGGTATAAAAATGTGTACAACGATACCACTGCTGAATCCAGAAGAGAACGGGTTAACATCAGTTCGTCGGCATGTAGATGTCCCGTGAAGGGAACTATCACAACTCCCAGTGGATGGCTGTAGAATCCCAGGTTGATATAGGAAAGTGATAGAGGGAAGTTTAACAGCCCTTGCGTGTGGCAGATAGTAAGGTCCCGCCGGCATGCAGATATGAAGGCACAGCAAAGGAGCCCTTCAGATGGACATGGCAAGCCCCGCCGGTGTCCGTGACGTCACCGGATCTCCGACGGAACTCCCTGAAGACCCGGAAGCCGGCGGAGAGGTGAGTACTGATCAAAAGAATTTTGATCGATCAAAAAAATTAATCGATTAATCAAGGAATTAATAGTTAATTTCCACAGCTCTTATTAAACTACTGATAGAAAATATCTATTTGTAAATCTATTTAAAAACACAGGAAGGTCTATTTGTATCCACCGCGTAAAGGTCAGCTGAAAAAAATAAACATATATTGAGCAGACAGCTTTTATCTTTATAATCAAATAAACACAAGTGAGAGTAAACCATGGCACAGATGGAGATATATTTAGCTTGTATTTCTTATGCTGTATTATTGACAAACCGATGAACAAATACGATGATTAAAGCCTCTGGCTATGACAGGTCAGGTAAGGCGCAGCGAAGCTGTGATTGAAACTGTACTGCAATCCAAACTGCGTTATACACAATACTTGAACAAATAAAGTTTTAGGTTTGTGTTTTGTCCATAGCTTGTTTTATAGGATTATTAAAACTGGACAATGGCTAAATGCAAGGATGTCACATCCATTTTTTTTTTTTGGTGGGGTCCAATCTGACGAATGCTGGAAAAGGACCTGCATGTAAAGGTAATTTGTGATTTTTCCCTCAGAAAATGCTAATTAATGAGTTGTCATGCTGATCTGACACCTTTACTATTTTCCAAGTTATTGACCTTACTTGCAGCATGCTGTTTCTGGGTTTCTGGGTCACTGACTCGATAAGTATTAAAATAGACCATAGCTAAATGACATTTAGCTTGGTAAATGTGCATGTGATAGCACTGGACCAAAAGAAGTCAGAATTTGGTTCTGATAAATATACAATAAAGTGAGCTTTCCTTCAAAGAAGTTGATCCATGATGAAGAGAAGATATATTGTATGTGGACCTTGTTCTGGTCTTAGGCCGCTACCTCTCTGATTGCAACAGCATTCAGCAGATAGTGAACTCTGGAGTAGATTTTAAGGAGTGCCTAATTAAAAAACTTCATATCGTTTAAATGTCTTTTTGAAACATTTATTGTTTGAGAGCATCAATCATGGCCAACGTTTAAGGATGAAAAAAGGGTGAATGGACCTGAAACACATTACCTGCCTGTCACGTCACTTTCACCTTCCTTGCATCCATGTGTGCTCTCTGCTGCTACCATAGAAGCGGCTGCAGCGTTCTGTTGTTAGCTCCCATCATCTCATCCTAGCTCCTGCACTCTGTCTGTGCAGCGTTTGTTAGAGAATTACTGCATGTAAGTGGATATTGCTTGTTTTGTTGAAATATTTTTTTCAGTATTTTAAAGTGTTTGTTACCCCAACAGTTCATATTCCTGATATGTGGCTGATGTAACATGTGCTTGTTAGAAGAAGTCTCCTGTTCTCTTTGTATTGCTTCCTTTTATGGGAAATTCCTGGTGTTCCTGCCCTCTGCTTTCTTATGATAAACTGACCACACTAGGCAGGGGAATGCAATGGTGTCAGTTCTCTAGCTGTGCTGGGAACCAGTGTCGGCTGATGGTATATTTTTTTGGGGGAGGGAGCGGCAAACAATCCAACCAAAGCCCCCCCCGGGTCAGTCGCCGGCCCCGTACTTACCCCATCTAGGTCGCGGGCAGCGTTTCCTCCAGGCAACGGCTTCACCCTGCATCTCCTCCTCCTGGTACTTCACGGCAGCTTCCCCTGCATCTCCTCCCTCTTTCCCTGGCCAATCCGGTGATGGGAGGAGAATCAGGACGACAATAGCGAATATTAAGTCACTATTGTTACACAACAAAGAGGCCCACCCTTTTTTTAAGCCTATAAAAACCCTTAGGCTCTAATCACGTGCTTCTAAAAAAAAAAAAAAAACATTGGAATCTGTGCGTCCGGCACCCTGAATGTTGATTAGGGGTCAGGATGCATGGATTCGGGGGCCCCAGCTCCCCGTATGGATGGGAACTCAGCCTGCTCTCCTCCAATCATCAGACTTGTGCTGGCACCCCCCCCCCCCACCTTACAATATGTCACTGGGAAGCTCAGTGTGCTGCTACCTCTCCTCCTTTAGCTCTTAGGAGCTGAGAACAGGTGCATAAGAGCTGAGGGAATGTGATTATAAAAAAGGTGAAAAAGGGTTTCTGACACAAAACCATAGAACAGCTCTCATATGGGGAAAGGATCAAATGGAAAGGGATCTAACAGCGCATTCCATTTGTTTATTTTTTTATATACATAAAAAATGCATAGGATACACTCATGTTTTCCAGTGCCCACCACGGGACACAGGAATCATCTGCTGGTTTGTGTAAATGAACCACCGCCACTCTGCTATAAAAGTCGGCATGCTCGAAACCACGGCTTGTAAACCAAGAACAGACTAAAGAAGGCCATCTCCATTTGGTGAGTTTGGACCCACTGAGGTTGGGGCACAAAGTTTGTGCCCTGAGTAGAGTGTTGGCGGTGGAGAAGCACTTTAATTTATATAAGAAGGAAGCGCAATTTGAGCACTGGCACTTTACTAAAGAGGATTTTGTGACACCATCTTTGGACTTTTCTTGTTGACCTTTTTATTATAGCACTGGCACTTTATTTAAGAGTTCTTTCTGATTATATATATATATATATATATATATATATATATATATATATATATATGTAGCGGGAATTATTTGAATTTAGGGGAAGCATCTGGGTGGTAGTGTAACACAGATGCACTGATTGCTATGGAATCCGAGACCCTTTTATGGTTCTTGGAGGACTCTGGTGGTGTGAGGTTCCCTGCGGCCTGCAGGTGGCATTGTCGCCCTGGCCGGAGTTGAACTGACACCGCAAGACTGCTTCCTTTTTGTCCTTTCCTGGCACTGGTACAGCGGGGCGGGGAACCTGCTGTGACGCAAAGGTAGAGGAGATAAGAGGGGCGGACGCCCTGACCTTGGGGTTCAGAGTCGGAGGACACGGCCGCACCCAGGCACCTTCAGCTTGGGTGCTGGCGTTCCGGAGTTCCGGGCCCAGGTGCCCTTGACCTGGCCGGAGTGAGAGATGGAGTCCATCTCAGGCACCTTTAGCCTGGGGTGAGGTACTATGGCGGATGCCTGGGGCTCAGTACCTTCGACTGAGTTCCGCAAGGGTGGAGGAATCCGAGGGGGCCCTAACTCCTTGGGTGCCCGTGTCTGAGTTCGAGGAGACTGGTGAGCGGAACTTCTCCGGAGAGTCCGGCGCAGCATTTGCTGGTGACAGAGAGGCCTCCGGTGACTCCCTTGGACGGATATCCTTCCCCTGACAGGGACTGTGCTAGCGAAGGTAATTCATGTTCTACCTCATATAGTCAGTGGCAGTGACTATTCGCCATTGGTGACACCACAGTGGTTAGCGATACTTTAAAGGATTGTGCCTCGACCTACTCCCATTAATACTGAACTGTTGCAAAGGTCCCAACTTGATTGTGCTGTATGTTTATTCACTGAGAAGAATAAAACTGTGTTGGACCTTTTCAGTGTGTGGAACTCTGGTTACTAGGAGCAAAGGGGAGTGGATCCGAGGAAAGGATTTGACCCTAGGACACCTACACAAAGCCCGATCTTTCTGGCCTTCACCTCTTCACTATGGAGGACATGGGCCACGGTGTATCTCATTCCTCCCCCCGGTACTAACACCCCTAGACAGAGACAAGACAAGCCGAGAATGAGAAGCGGTGAGAGGGGTGAGGTCGCTACATATATATTTATATTTATTTATCCATTAATTGCACTTAACTAAAGGCATTTGGTTGTTATTAGTGGGTGAGAACAACTTTAATATTATCCATCATTGTTTAATGTGTATACATTGAGAAAGCGCAGCTGCCCACAAGCTTATTATTTATTTCATTTAAATCTGTTGCGCAGGTAATTATATCATTATCATTCACAGTAATATTCAGCATCCCCAGCAGTCTTCTAAAAATACAAGATATAAATATATACATCTTGCCAAGCTGGACCAATGTAAGTTGGCAACAAAGATAATTCTAGGAGTTCCACAAGCCTTCAGATTTACATATATTTTAAATCCAGAGACGACCAAGAAAGCAGCTTTTTCAAAAGGGGATTATCAATGAAAAGCCCAAAAATTTATTTCATGACATGTCTCCTCTAAATAAGCTTGGAATCACAGAGTTCATTACATATATTTTTACGGGTGTTGCCTAATGCATGAAATGTAATTGACGCAGGTTTAGTTCAATATAATTAGATGTCATTTTGGTCATTATCGGCTATACCTGGCAAAAGCCTAATGTTAATTTATCGTGAGTTTTATTAACTATAACAAAATGAAGAGACCGCTGTTCTTTGGCAATACAGAAACACCTGAACGTAATCCTAATTAGACCGTACAATCACTTCAGACAATATGATTGACAGTTGTATTTTTTTATTGTATGGCTGTATTGTGCTATTGTGAATGGCTTACAAAACCTGGTTTACTCGAGGAATGCATTGTTCTATGAACTGTGGATCTTCTTCCTGCATAATACATTGTTGTAGTTCTATACAAATCACCACAACAAAGAAAATAAAACCCTTTTACTCTGAGCTCCCACTACTATTGGCATCTAGCAGGCTTAAAGTAAATGTAAAGCAAATAACTAAAATCTCATATAAGCTTTAAAGTGTATGTAAATTCTAAATCTATTTTTTCAATATGTTTGGCATCAGACCTCACTGTATTCAGCATTCTATGAATCTGTTGCAAAGTTTCTTACCTGGAGATCCTGCATATAAGTGCACTTCCTGCTGCAGGCTGACAATGATTAGCCACTGCCTCATATTTAGCTTCAGTGTTGTCAGCCTACCAGGCAAGATCATTCAGCTGATTGTTGGGCTGGCTGTAGGAGGGCTCCCTAGAGGCAAGGTAAGCTAGGTCAAGTCCCATGCCAGGGGCCTTCTGTGGAACCATGAAACACAAGGGGTTTGGGTTACTTACCCCCGTACCCACTGTGGAACTGCCTGCTACCTTATAATTACAGAGACACCAGAATCACATACCGGTCTCTTGCCAAAGTCATATTTCAGGCCCATCAGGGTTACTAGCCCTTACGCAAATTAAGGATAACACAAGTCCCAGCTTACTCAATAATGGAATGTCTAGTTGGTTGCAGCTTTTTTGAACACTATACTTAAAAGGTATTCCTTTACAAAATCCAGCTAGTGGTATACCAGTTCTTCTTATAGTAAGTCACATTATCCTGCATAGAGGGGTTGGCTGCCAATACTCTGAGTCTCTGCATGGCTTTTGTCACAGTCTATCTCCCTAAGGTTCACTTCACAGGCCCAGGCTGGGGCCAACACATGGATCTTAATTCACCATGAAAATTAGTACTTCAAGGCTGTCTCTTCCTATACACACCACACTAGCATCTCTTACCCCTTTTAATAAACCCTAACCAGGGGGAGGAAGTCTCTAACTGGATGAAGACAGGGTGGTGACCACTCTAAAAGAAACACTAACCCCTTCTTACAAGCCTACCTTACAGACCTGATAGACAGCCTAACCGCCAACTAAAATTGCTTACATGGCAGGCTGACAACCAGTGATGATGCACCCAGGGCACATGGCTCATATTTGATGTTTAGCACCCAAGGTCCGAAGCTGCAAGCTGCCAAACATTACTTTCCACTGCTCATAGAGCTTACATCTCTGCCCCCACATGTCATATTGCTTGTGGGCAATTCTCCAGGCAGACCTGGGTTCTTGGGGAGGGAGGAATAGGCACAGAAAATAAGCACTTCCACTGGTGTATGAGAATGCTGCTGAGCAAGGGTGAAATTCTGAGCACTGACCACCAGTTTCAGTAAGGGGAAATGCTGACCACCAGTGCAAGTAAGGGGACACACAGCCCACCAATGTAAGGAGACACATTGACCACCGATATGACTAAGGGGCATACTGAACAATAATAGAGCTAGAAGGGACACACTGACCACCAATATAAGGACACCAGCCGCTAATGTAAGTAAGGGAACACACTAGTCAAATCTAGTCATCCAGGGAGCAAATCAGTCCTTATAGCAGCAGGATAATTTCATAGATGAGCAAGATGAAGAGAGGGGGAAAGGGACGGGCAAGGGAGTATACCAGAGACCTGTTCTGCCATCATCCAAGTCCTGCAGAAGGACTATATTAAGGTAAGTTTTCTCCTTTTACATCACATTATATGTATTTAATGTATGCTAATGTATTGTATTTCTTTCATCATTCCCTAATTACTATGATTGTAATATGCTGTGAATGTCCCCTTTGTCCCCATGCATGCTGTATGCTTTTAATGCTCCTTTTTTGGCCTACATGCATATTTCCCTTCATGCTATCCTGGGCCCATACACACCTAGCCTTGTCACTTAACAATATATTTTGTCAGCTCCATTGTAGTGCTTCTTCCCCCCTAAAATGTGTACAAATGTTTATGTTCTCATTAAATTCAGGCAGAGTGGTAGAGGCTTTTTTTGGAGAGCCCAAACTCATCTAGAACCCCCCCCCCCCCCCCCCAAAAAAAATGTGTACAAATGTTTTTTTTTCTCATTCAATTCTGGCAGAGAGGTAGAGGCTTTTTTTTTGGAGGGCCCAAACTCAGCTAGAACCCCCCTAAAATATTTCCAATGGGCCATCAGAGGGGGTGAGGAATCTGATAAGTGGGCATTATATTTTTGTCTTTAAATACTCCTTAAAATAAATGTTATACTGATGTTGGCCATGTTATGTGCAAAAGTACTTTTTTTTTTCTTGTTTGACTCCACAGTTTCCTTCAACACCACAGGAATGGCAGACTATGGCTTCCCAATTTGCAGAGTGGTGGGACTTCCCCAACTGCGGAGGGGAAATAGACGGGAAGCACGTCCGCATAGTGCCACCACCCCATTCGGGGTCATACTATTATAATTATATGGCAGTGGTATCGGCACAGTATGAATTCCTCTGTGGACGTGGGGAAGAATGGCTGGATGTCAGATGGTGGAGTCTTCGCACAGACGGAGTTTGCCCAACGTCTCCAGACTGGTGGCCTGGCACTGCCACCTGATGAAGACAACGTTGAGGGCCTTCCATTCGTTTTTATCGCTGAGACCACACCTGATGAGGCCATTCCCCCTGAAGACCCTCACCCCGGAGAGGATGGTTTTTAACTACCAGCTGGCCAAAGCCTGAAGGGCTGTTGAGAATGCCTTCGGTATAATGGCCAGTCGGTTCCGCCTGTTTCTGACAGCAATCCATATGGCGGACTATAAACTCAACCACATCATCTTCAGCTGCTGCATCCTGCACAACTTTTTACGAAAAAATTCACCAAATTATCTGGCCACAGTTGGGCCTGAGGCCGGACTTTCGGGGAATCCCCTGACGGGCCTGGATAGCGCCTGTGAAGTGCGGCAGAAATATGTGGAGTATTTTACAGGTAGGGGGGCCATTGCTATGCCAGACAATCTCTATTTTTTTTTGGTAATAAAAAAAAAATATATCTGTTTAAAATCTTGAATTTTTCTTTATTGCTTGTGTTTATTAAGATGCACACAAATTGAGAGGCAAAATGGGGATTTCCCTCATGATCCCATGCCTAATGTCAACATGTGCTATCTCCCATCATGGGGGATCAATGGATGTGTTTTGGGGGTGCAACCCCTTCCTCTCACCTACTTGAGTTGCGAGGAAGGGGTTGCACCCACAAAACGCGTACATTGATTTCCCCTGATGGGAGATAGCACATGTTGACACACTGTGTGCATCTTCAAAATTTGGCTTGGAAAATTACAATAACATTTGGGAAATTAGTCCACAAAAACTTTAAATGGTGGCATTTTGAATCTATTTAGATTCCCCCAACACATAAATCATGTTCTTAATTTGTTGGTCAAAAAAAATTTAGTTTATTCCTTATGATGTCTATTTCCCGACTCCACACCATGAGGTCCTGGATTAGGATTTGTGCACTTGCACTGGAGAAATTAGTTTCTTCTTCAACAACCACCACATCACCTAAAAAAATACACACCATGTATTATAAATATGCAGGCCTACATCTATTCCCTGAATCTGTGGTGACAGACACTGACCTGTTGTGGTGACAATATCGCCCACTTCCTCCACCTCTCCTTCCTCCACCTCTCCTTCCTCCACATCATGAGGTTGGAGTTCTCTCTGTTCTTTCTGAGGTGTGGGGGTCCTGGTGTCCTCTGAGTGGTGTCCTCCGAGTCTTCGCTCCCCCATGAGAATGAAACAAAAAGGTCTACTTAGCACACAGATATTTTACGCCAGAAATATGAATATAAACATTGCTTGGAAGTGGGGTACGATTGTCTGTTTTGGCAGAGTTCCAAGCTGAAGTCAGGATTTTTACTCTTACCAAAGCTGGACTACTTACCTTTTTTTGACAATTTTCACACATGAGACACCCCAAGTATCCACTGGAGCACCTGTGTGGGACACCCTAAAACGTTTGTTCTGGTGTCCCACACTAGTGCTCCTGAGTCCAGATGTGTAAACAGCTGCTGAGTGCCCTCTCCTTTACACTGAATTAAGCTTGCATTTCACTCTAGTTACAAACACATCTAGACAACTATGTTCTAAACTTTATTTTTCTACAAATAGGCCTGACCTTTACATGTATCTGCCCAAAACATCGTATTTTGTGGGAAAACGATGTTTACTACGACCGATTTCTTTGGCCACTAACCTGAAAGTTGCCATTTTAAATTGTCCAACCAGTCAATAAAAGCACATGGAGAAACATGCAAGGAATAATAATAAAAAAAAATAACACAGGAGAAACACTTACTTTTTGCAAGCATTTTCTTGATCTTTCTGTACTGATTGTGCTCCCTCAGTTTCAGGTCTGACCAGCGTTTCCTCAGCTGCTACTTGGATCGTCGTACCCCAAAATTCCTGTGCAGACTCCTCACAAATTTAGACATGATCTTGGCCTTTCTGACATTAGGGTTGGTATACGGACCATGCTTCCCATCATAATCGCTCCTCCTCAAGATGTCCACCATCTCTGCCATCTCTGCAAACGACATATTTGAGGCCTTATATCTCCTCCTGGATCGGGACGTTTCCGGCTCCGGGCTTTCCTCGTCGTTACTATAATTAACATGCACCTGCTGTATCTCCGTCATGTTGCTCTCCCACTGCGCAACGAAAGAGAAGGGGCGGGGAATATACTAGAATAAACGTCAGGGGCGGGCGACGTGGGCGGAGTTTCACGCATGCGCAATGTATATAAAGCTAACACGCATGTGTCATAACTACCTTCTGTGTGCGGAGGAAGGAAGAACGGAAGTTACGAGCGTCCTAACGAAGGTAAAATTTTAACTTGGGGCATCAGTGGCCTATACTGCTTCAAGATTGAGGCCTATATTGGGATAAGATTATGAGAGTTTAGGCTGACCTAGTGTTTTTGTATTGTGTTTTATCTTGCAGAAAATATGCAGGCATTTAAGGACCCAGAATTCCTGTCAGCTTTTATTGACAAGTACAGGGAGATGAGCAATTTATGGGAGCTGAAGCATGATATGTATCATAACCGAGTCGTAAGGAGGGCAACAATGGAGAAATTGCTCGAATTTGTCCAGACATGGAGATGTTGGTTAATAAAATAGCTAACTTGAGGAATATGTATAGGAAGGAGTACAATAAAATCAACATATCACGGAAATCGGGAGTAGCAGCAGCAAAAGTGTATGTACCCAGGCTGTGGCATTTAAAAAACTGCGTTTTCTGAACGACCAACTTGAAGCCAGGGAATCACTTTCTAGCCTTCCCTCCAACCTTCCCTCCACCCCAGCAGAGGGTGACGAGGAGCATCCTGGCCAGGACATCCTGGAGGATCCAGATCTGAACATCTGGAGCCAGGTATAGCATTTTTATACATATTTATTGTCCTATAATTATTGTTGGGAACTAGATGCTAGTATTGACAAATTAATGATTAATCAAAAAGTGATTTACATATCAATAGACAGTAGTGGCCAAAAATGTTTGGGACAGGAATGAAAAATGCTGGGGTCAGAATGAGAGTTTTTTCTATTTATTAGCATTCAATTTGCAACAGTCATGAGCTGAAAATTGTGTGTGATTGATGAACCAAAAAGAAAAACTATGTCCCTTTTTCATACACAGGATAGCATCAGCCAGGATGAGGGTCAGGAAAGTGGCAGGCAGGAGGAGGCAGGGCCCAGTGTCAGGCAGGAGGTGGCCGGGCCCAGTGGCAGCCAGCAGGTGGCTGGGCCCAGTAGCCACACACCAAACACAGGTGCCTGCCCTCCACCTTAGAACCAAAAGGCCCAGGAAGGTGAGTCACACAGAGGAGGCATCACTGAGACTCATTAGGGAGGCAGCTGAGGTCCTCAGAGCCCCCCCCCCAATGCTGAAGAGCCCTATGGCTGCTATGTGGCCACTAGACTGGCAAAAGTGGAGGAGGGCCAACGCATCCTGTGTGACAGGATTTTTGCTCAGGCCCTTCAGAAGGCGGTGAGGGGCCAGCTGACTGAGACCACCCATCTATGTGATCTCGCCCATCCTTTTCCTCCTCCTCCTCCTCCTGCCACAAGTCCACCACCAGAGCCACAGCCTGCAAAGAAGCGTGCAGGGAGGCATGGAGGGAATGCTGCAGGGAGTCGTGGAGGGAACGCTACAGGGAAGAAAAAAAAGTGATTGCCTGGCTTCAGTCTGGTCAGACAGAAGACGCAGTCTGTTGTAGTACCACAGCCTGGGTACATATATGTAATCTGCTGCTGCTCCTGATTTCTGTGATTTCTGGACCAGATTGTGCTCCCTATTATATGGACTCCTCAAGATAGCTATTTTATTTTCCACACTTCATGTCTGCCTTGGGGTCCAAAGGCTTGGCAAATTCTACCAATTTCTCCATTGTTGCCTTTCCTCTTTATTTTGTTACCCATGTAGCACCCTCACCCCATCTCCTTTGCCTAGGGGTATGTCACACAACAGGGTGAGATGCGCTACGGCCCATGTCCTCCCCATAACTGTGGGTGAGGTGAAGGCCAGCACCAGATATTTCCTCGGGCCTATGTGCTTATGTCTAGAATCAAGTCCTGCTGTGTCAACACTTCCCTCTGCTCCCATTAACCAGAGTTCCACACACCGATCACAGTCCAACTCTTGCTTTATTGTACATCTCACAATAAACAGTGCTTCAGTAGCCAACTGGTTGCGACTTGATAACATTTTGATACAGGGAATGAGCAGGTCGAGGCACTATCCTGGTTGTCAACTAAACCACTGCGCTCTCGCCAGCGGTTACTATAGCATTTAGCTAGAAAGGACTTAGAATCTGAGAGTCTCTACCAGCGACTCAAGAGAACATAGATAGGAGTACCTTCGCTGCGCTGCGGCCCCTATTAGGGGAAGATGTCCCTCCAAGGGAGTTACCAGAGGCCCATCCGTCACTGGGTTGATGCTGCTCCAGACTCTCCGAATGGGTAACCTCCCCGTCCTCCTCACCTCAGACATGGGCCCCATCCACCTCAGGGACACTCGGACGTCTCCACCCTCGTGGGATCCAGTTGAAGTCACTGGACCCCAGGCCTCCTAGTATAGTACCTCACCCCAGGCTGAAGGTGCCTGGGATGGACTCCAACTTCATTCCGGTCAGGCCTAGGGCGCCTGGGCCGGAATCCAGAACCGCCCGCACCCAGGCCTAAGGTGCCTGGGCGCGTGATGAAGGACCTCCAAAAGACCTCGTGGTTAGGGCATCTCCCCCTTTTATCCCCTCCCATCGACACCACGGCAGGTTCCCCGCCCTCGCCGTACTATCTCCGGAAAGGGACAAAAAGGGTAGCACTGTAATGGCAAATCTACCTTGAGCCTCCAGGTACCCCGCCAACCAGAGGCCAAGGAGATTATTACACCATCCAATCCTCCACGAACACAAGTGGTACTTACACACCTGGGTGTCCCACCTAAATTTAGAGACCCCGCTACACCCAGAATAAATGGATATTTGATTTACTTAAAATACTTGCCTATGTGTTTTTCTTAAAAAGGACAGTTTGTGAGTAGGCAGGTACATTTCATAAATACAATGTGTGATTAACAAGGGACACCAACCAACCTCCTTGAGGATACAAAATACAAGATAATAATGTTGTTGTGGTACCTTGACCACAAAAAGTTTGAAGATCAGAAGAAAATATTAAAACCAAAAAAAGAGATCTTGATTAAAATCACAAAAAAATATATTCATGAGATCACAAGAAGCAATAAATAACTAAGTTTGTCAGAACTCTGTGTGAATATCAGCAGCAAAACAACTTCTTTATTCTAGCATTAGAAAGAAGAAAAGAATGCGCTGCATTAAACAATGCAATAATTTGCAGCACGATGAATGTGCTATCTCCATTACGAATGCTAGTTTTACCAGTCCGAGCACTTCCGTCTCCTAATTTATTCTGAGCATGCGTGTTTTTTTTCTCCGTCGGAGTTCCCCACAGACGAACGGAATTTCAGATAGGAATTTTTTCCATCGGAAAAAAAGAGAGCATGTTCTCTTTCTAAATTCCGACAGAAAAAAGTCAGATGGGGCACACACACGGTCGGAATATCCGATGAAAAAAATCCGTCTGACTTTTTCCTTCGGAAATTCCGATTGTGTGTACAAGGCATAAAACATTTTTACAGTTTATATGTACGCCTAAAATATGTCTTGGTTCCAGCCTGGAGGGAGGCTGTCCTTCGGGACTGATATAGACCCTGGTTTTCAGGAAAGTTTGTCTTCAGAACTGAAATGTGACAGTTCTGTTCTTCCCCCAGGAAAACCTCTTTGGCATTTTTAACATAAACGTGACATGTCAGTTCTCCAAGGTATTAGCTTCCCACTGTAGCTGAAATAAAAATAAGTCTGAACTATATTGTGAGTTTTTCTGTTAGGGCACTTTCTGCAATTCCATGTATTAAAGTGAACCTGTATTGTGTGTAAGAACCTTTATTTGTAAATCAGCCTCTTTACACCTGGGGAAACATTGCGGGGACTCCCAGAGCTCTGGTACACCACACAATGTCCCACAACCAAAGAGAAGGAGACTTGTTGGCCAACATAGAAATGATAGGCTCATGTAAGATACATACCGTATATACTGGAGTATAAGCCGAGATTTTCAGCCCTTTTTTTTGGGCTGAAAGTCCCCCCTTGGCTTATACTCGAGTCAGCGAAAGTTTTTACATTTTAAATAGTACCTGAAAAAAAGTTGCGGCTGCGGCGTCCATCGTTCAAATCCCGCGGTCTCTTCCTGGTCCCTTCCGTGATATGCGATTCTCATCAGACACTCTCCGCCTATCACGAACGTTCTCTCATCCTCAGTTTCCCAGCAGGCGTCTGTGATTGGCGGAACACCCAACACAGTGTCTGCTGGGAAACTGAGGATGAGAGAACGTTTGTGATAGGCGGAGAGTGTCTGATGAGAATCGCCTATTACGGAAGGAACAGGAAGAGACCGCGGGATTTGAACGATGGACGCCGCAGCCGCAACTTTTTTTCAGGTACTATTTACATGTAAAATTTAAACAGTGAGGATAGGAAACAGTGAGGATAGGAAACAGTGAGGATAGGAAACAGTGAGGAGAGGAAACAGTGAGGATAGGAAACAGTGAGGAGAGGAAACAGTGAGGAGAGGAAACAGTGAGGAGAGGAAACAGTGAGGAGAGGAAACAGTGAGGATAGGAAACAGTGAGGAGAGGAAACAGTGAGGATAGGAAACAGTGAGGAGAGGAAACAGTGAGGAGAGGAAACAGTGAGGAGAGGAAACAGTGAGGAGAGGAAACAGTGAGGAGAGGAAACAGTGAGGATGGGAACAGTGAGGATGGGAACAGTGAGGATGGGAACACTGAGGCATTGTTGTCCCTCGGCTTATACTCGAGTCAGTAAGTTTTCACACTTTTTTGTGGCAACATTAGGTACCTCGGCTTATACTCGAGTCTGCTTACACTCGAGTATATACGGTACTTACCTTCCTCTGACAAGGTCCTGGCTGCATACTCCTCATACTGTGCATGCACACTGTGGTCTCAATCATTCCTATGGCAAGTTCTGGTACACCTCACACTGTACTACAGTCAAAATGGAGGAGACTTGTTGGCCAACACAGAAGTTCTAGGTTCATGTAAGATACATACTTACCTTCCCCTGACAAGGTTCTGCCTGGATTTTTACTCATACTGCTCATGCACACAATGACCTCTATCATTACTGTGGGAAGCTCTGGTACATCCCACACCAAAAAGGAGGAGACCGGCCAAAGATGGCAAGTTTACTTAAAGTGGAACTAAACCCTCCTATCCTTCACAGCAAAGGAAGCTGCCATCTTAGCCTCTGATCTGCAGTTGCCATACTGCTGCATATGTCATTAGTTATGACTTAAGCCATTTGATGGCTTGACAGTTCGGTTAAGAGCATAAGCAACAATGACAATTATCATTCATAGTATGCCTTGAATGTAACCGTTTTAGGAAACAGTTAAATAGCTGGGCTTAATTCTGCCTTAAAGTATATACTTACCTTTGGCCGACAAGATCATGACTGGCTCCCATAGCCACATTCATTCCCGTAGGAAAGCTCTGGTACACCCCAATCTGTCCTACAGTCAAAAAGGAGAAAACAAATTGGTTAACTCAGAAGTGCAAATTTCGCTTAAAGTACTTACCTACCTTCCTCCTACGAGGCCCTGGTTGTCTCCTGTTCATACTGTGCATTCAATCCATGAAGACGTCATATGACAAAACATGTAGGATGGGGCAAGGAAGCTGACATCATTGCGCACGCCTGACTCACACTCTGACTCATACTCTGTGTTCGGGGTCGGAGGCGACAGGCAAATAGACATACTACAAGGGATATTACCCTAGTGTCGGGGAGACACTAGAATCAGGTGAGTGGATTAAATTTATTTTAATAAAAGTCTAGTTTTTTTAAACTGTTTTACGCTATGGAGGTCTTCCTTCCTTTATACTTCCATGCTTGATGGGGAAATTTAAAACATGTTCTATTTTTTTACACCTATGGAAAAAAGTCTGATGGGGCCCACACACGATCGTTTTTTCCAATGAAAAAAGTCCATCTGACTTTTTTCATCGGAAAAAACTATCGTGTGTACAGAGCATTAGGGACAACTGGACACTGCCATGAGTACCACTTACCCATAGGGTTAAATGGGGCTGTGATACTCATGCCCTCTATTAAGGGGATTTGTCCAGGACCTGGTCAGAGAAAAAAGATTGCTGGATCAGGGAGAATGTAAAGTATTATCCCAAGTGGACTGCACTCAGGAGGATGGGGAATCTTCTAAGAATCTTCAAAAATATTCTTCTTGCTTGGAGCAACCAATCAGATTCCTCTAACAAGGTCCTGGCTGATTCCTATTTCCTATTCATACTGTGCATGCACACTGTGGTCACATTAATTCCTGTAGAAAGCTCTGGTTCACCTGCAGCCATAAAGGAGGAGACTCATCGGCCAATTTAGAAATGCCAGGACCACATAAAGTATATACCTACCTTCCTCCTACAAGGCATTGGTTGCTTTCACAGCATGTCCCCATTCATTCCAATAGGAAAGCCATATTTCAATGGACCACTGGACACTGCCATGAGCATGACTTACCCATAGGAGTCAGTGAGGCTGTGGAACTCATGCCCAGTATAAAGAGGACTCTCCCAAGACCTTGTCAGAGGAAAGATTGCTGGATCAGAAAGGAAGGTATGTATTATCTTAGGTGGACTGCATTAAGGGGGGTGGAGAATTAAAACACAACTTTACTAAAGGCGATGTTGTCCCTTAAGCATTTACAAACATGTTCTTGTTGCCCAGAGCAACCAATCAGCTTCGCCCAAAAAAAGGGTCCTGCTTCATTCCTTTGGGAAAGTCATACTCCATGGAACCACTGGAAGCTGCCATGAGCACTGCCTACTCCTAGCAATTAATGAGGCTGTGGCATGCAGGCACAGTGTAAAGAGGACCTATCTGGGACCTTGTCGAAGGGAATATCGCTAGACCTGGGAAAAAGGTAATCATCATCCAGGGCCCCATTCATACTTTTGGTTAACCCATACTCCATGGGACCTCTGGAAACCACCATGAGCACAGCTTACTTATAGCAATAAATGAGGCTGTGGCAGTCGTGCACAGTATGAAGAGGATCCATCTGGGACCTTGTCAGAGGAAAGATTACTAGACCTGGGAAAAACTTAAGTATTATCCCTGGTGGGTTGCACTCAAAAGGGTGGGGAATTTATGAAAGCAAAACTTCACTAAAGGTGATATTGCCCTTTAAGCATCTTCAAAATTGTTCTTGTTGCCCAGAGAATCCAATCATCTTCTGTCTTTGCAATAACTATGTACAATAAGTACAATATAGCTTGATATGTGAAGGCTCGGTTGTTCAAGGTTTGCAGGATGACACATGCTGTTTTTGGAAGAATCTTTTACAATGCCTCCAGAACATACTATCAGCCCTGTAAATAATAAACCCAGGCATTGCAGAGGGAAGGGTTTTAGCAGACGACATACCTGACTATTATATTATTACAAGGGCAATTTTTCACCAGGGAATTAATTAAATGTAATTACCACCTGCAGCTGAAGCCGGCTCCCTCTGTCCTCCTCTGTGTGATGATTCAGGTGTCGGTTCTTTGTGATGGCAGAAATATGATAGCACTCAGCATCAGAACAGCAGAGAATCAGTGGGGCACCTCACCTCCTCTTTCACCATTTCATCGTAATTGTAATATTCTCTCCCACCTACAAAATCAGGGATAATAATGACAGCGTTCTGCATCCCATTCTTTTATTTTGCTATTTTTAACCGTTATCACTAAGGAATCCATTCTCCTGCCTTTTCCTAATTCACTTCTTATTCTTTTTTAAAGGGGATCTCCAGAAAAAAGTTTGATTCATTCCATTTGTAGCGATACCCCCAACTTAAGAGAGCCGCTGGTAATATTTTGGGCCCTGTACACTAGGGTGACCAGACATCCCCGGTTTCAGGGGACAGTCCCCGGATTGAGGACACTGTCCCCGGACCAAGTCTGTCCCCAGTTTTGTCCCCGGATTGGATTTGAACAGGGGCCATGGGGCAATTTCACAGACAGTCAGTGCAGGGGGGTGTATTTTTTCCATTATCTGTGCCCCTTTCTGATGATCATGTGCTGGTCGGAGCGGAGGGAATATTTCTTCAGTTTCGGGTGCATGCCCATCCAGCTCCGCTCGCATGTTCTTCTGCCTTGGCTCAAGTCCCAGCCAGCCGCCTGCTTATCTCCTTGCCTTCCCTGGTGGAGTGATCTTCCTCCACTCCCCACCTAGTAGTAGCCGGGGCCCAGAGAGTAAGACTTGACAGACTGTGAGGCTGGCAGTGGCGGCGATGGGCAGAGAGTCGCTGATTGCCGCCATTACTAGTAAAAAAAAAAAATGTCCCCGGATTTCATTTTAAAAATCTGGTCACCTTACTGTACACAGCACTGCCAAGTGCCAACCCCCGGCAATCTACTCTAACCTCTCGTGGCACAGTTAGTAAAGGGGGTGATAAAATTGCAATCACTCTATGATTCTCTATGACACAATCCCACAGTAGGGCACACAGTAATGGTATAGTGCAGTAAATGACACTGACAACCAGTATACTTAACTTAAATATTTTACTGTTAATAAGGATTTGGATAACAAACAATCATGAAATGACATATGCAGAGCCCTGCAATGTAAGTACACTTGTGAAGCAGCAAACGCAGCATACACGTTATCAGACCCCGCTGCAGCTATCCTCCCTCGTGGACAATATGGCGCCCAGCAATGTCCTATACTACCCAGTCAGGCCTGACTATGATTTGGGTATAGTTCTGTGGAAGAAATCTTCGCTAGCAAACACAGTGGGGCACTTTAAGAACAATTGTAATCCAACAAAGTAACGATAATCGGTAACTTCACAATGCCAGGGAGACTAATAACTCAGTTCTGCGGACAGTCCCCGCAAAGTGTAACTGCAATCACTGTGGTGGCCCTGCATACAGTCAGTGGGCCTAAAGATACTGTGGTGTAGTTCTGAGCAGGTGCTCTCTCACCCAACCAGACCAGTCCTCGTCCGTTACTTCCCATAGTTGCCAACAGTCCCGTTTTTCCCGGGACAATCACGGATTTGGGACCCTCGTCCCGTATTTATTTTGTCCCGTCTATTTTCCCGGTATTTTGCCTTTGTCCCGGCCGCCGGGAAAATCGGGAATGCTTGAGGTAAAAAAACGGCGGGCTACACAAAGATGGCCGCCGCTGCAGACACAAGGATTATTTCCTCTTGTGTTCAGTGGTGAGGGGAGGAGCAGCCAATCGGCTTCTCCCCTCTCTGTGTTCACACATGTGGAGGCGGGGCGGTATTATCATTCGTGAGGGAGCGGCAATGTACAGGGCTGGGGAGGCGGAGTTCCGATAGGAGTCGGGAGAGCCAGGGGGAACAGAATCCGGCGGGGGAACCATTCTCGGCACGACACCGCTGGGAAATGATCATGGACCGCGGAGCTGCCTCTGCCTCCAGCACACACACGGAGACGCCGGGAGGTGAGAGCATCTGTTCCCCGGGGCTGGCTGCCGCTGCTAGCATAGTTGCCAACATTGCAAAAAAAACATCTGGGACACTTTTTTTGTATTGAGGCGGAGCCTTGCTATAATTAGGGGGCGGGGCATTCGTTTGTAGGCGTGTCATGCTGGAATGAAAAATGCGGCGCACGAAGCGCGCCACTGCGAAAAATGGGCGTGGTTTACGCACGATAGTGGGTGTGGCTTAAATGGGCGTGGTTCAAAGGGGTGTGGCTAGAGTCCGAGGTGAGAGAAAGAAATAGAAAGAAAGAAGCCAGATCCTACACCACAATAGAAATGTGTAACAAAATTGGCAGATAAGGATACTCCAAAACACCTGTTGGCGCTTCAATCATCCCGGCACCATGGTTGTTACGGTGTCAGGATGATTGAAGTGCATTATTTCTATTATTACATTGTAATATAAAATGAAATCATTCAACTCACCATAATGCCGAATCAGTGGAAGTGTGTCACCTGCCACCAGATGCCTCCCCAGCAGTCCGTCCTTGCATCAGGTGCTCCCAGAAGCATAGCCCCTCTTTACAGAACTGTGTCCCTGGCAGCGGAGCCCTCCTTTACATCTGGTGTTCCGGCAGTGGAGCCCTCCTTACAGATCTGTGTCCCCCAGCAACAGAGCCCTCCTTACTTCAGTGTCCCCAGCAGCTGGCAGCAGCGGAGCCCTCCTTTACATCTGGTGTCCCCGGCAGCAGAGCTCTCCTTTACATCTGGTGTCCCCCAACAGCGGAGCCCTCCTTTACATCTGGTGTCCTCCAGCAGCAGAGCCCTCCTTTACATCTGGTGTCCTCCAGCAGCAGAGCCCTCCTTTACATCTGGTGTCCTCCAGCAGCAGAGCCCTCCTTTACATCTGGTGTCCTCCAGCAGCAGAGCCCTCCTTTACATCTGGTGTCCTCCGGCAGCGGAGCCCTCCTTTACATCTGGTGTCCTCCGGCAGCAGAGCCCTCCTTTACATCTGGTGTCCTCCAGCAGCGGAGCCCTCCTTTACATCTGGTGTCCTCCTTTACATCTGGTGGTGTCCCCCAGCAGCAGCGGAGCCCTCCTTACAGGTCTGTGTCCCCTAGCAGCGGCAGCCAGCCCCGGGGAACAGATGCTCTCACCTCCCGGCGTCTCCGTGTATGTGCTGGAGGCAGAGGCAGCTCCGCGGTCCATGATCATTTCCCAGCGGTGTCGTGCCGAGAATGGTTCCCCCGCCGGATTCTGTTCCCCCTGGCTCTCCCGACTCCTATCGGAACTCCGCCTCCCCAGCCCTGTACATTGCCGCTCCCTCACGAATGATAATACCGCCCCGCCTCCACATGTGTGAACACAGAGAGGGGAGAAGCCGATTGGCTGCTCCTCCCCTCACCACTGAACACAAGAGGAAATAATCCTTGTGTCTGCAGCGGCGGCCATCTTTGTGTAGCCCGCCGTTTTTTTACCTCAAGCATTCCCGATTTTCCCGGCGGCCGGGACAAAGGCAAAATACCGGGAAAATAGACGGGACAAAATAAATACGGGACGAGGGTCCCAAATCCGTGATTGTCCCGGGAAAAACGGGACTGTTGGCAACTATGTGCTAGGGGACACAGACCTGTAAGGAGGGCTCCGCTGCTGCTGGGGGACACCACCAGATGTAAAGGAGGACACCAGATGTAAAGGAGGGCTCCGCTGCTGGAGGACACCAGATGTAAAGGAGGGCTCTGCTGCCGGAGGACACCAGATGTAAAGGAGGGCTCCGCTGCCGGAGGACACCAGATGTAAAGGAGGGCTCTGCTGCTGGAGGACACCAGATGTAAAGGAGGGCTCTGCTGCTGGAGGACACCAGATGTAAAGGAGGGCTCTGCTGCTGGAGGGCACCAGATGTAAAGGAGGGCTCTGCTGCTGGAGGACACCAGATGTAAAGGAGGGCTCCGCTGTTGGGGGACACCAGATGTAAAGGAGAGCTCTGCTGCCGGGGACACCAGATGTAAAGGAGGGCTCCGCTGCTGCCAGCTGCTGGGGACACTGAAGTAAGAAGGGCTCTGTTGCTGGGGGACACAGATCTGTAAGGAGGGCTCCACTGCCGGGAACACCAGATGTAAAGGAGGGCTCCGCTGCCAGGGACACAGTTCTGTAAAGAGGGGCTTTGCTTCTGGGAGCACCTGATGCAAGGACGGACTGCTGGGGAGGCATCTGGTGGCAGGTGACACACTTCCACTGATTCGGCATTATGGTGAGTTGAATGATTTCATTTTATATTACAATGTAATAATAGAAATAATGCACTTCAATCATCCTGACACCGTAACAACCATGGTGCCGGGATGATTGAAGCGCCAACAGGTGTTTTGGAGTATCCTTATCTGCCAATTTTGTTACACATTACTATTGTGGTGTAGGATCTGGCTTCTTTCTTTCTATTTCTTTCTCTCACCTCGGATTCTAGCCACACCCCTTTGAACCACGCCCATTTAAGCCACACCCACTATCGTGCGTAAACCACGCCCATTTTTCGCCACGGCGCGCTTCGCGCGCCGCATTTTTCATTCCAGCATGACACGCCTACAAACGAATGTCCCGCCCCCTAATTATAGCAAGGCTCCGCCTCAATACAAAAAAAGTGTCCCAGATGTTTTTTTTGCAATGTTGGCAACTATGTACTTCCGTTACTGTGACTCGATTCACAGTGTCCACGACACCCGGGTCTTCGGTCCTCCTGATAACAGCACTCAGCAACAGGATCAGACGCTCCGCAGGTTCCTTGGTGGAGCGGAAGGCTCTTTGGAAAAGCACAAGGCCCAGGCTTCAGGCCTTGTACACACAGCAGGTCAGCACAGGGATCCCCTTGCTGGGAGGACGGTGTCCAAAGAGAAAAAAACTGGGGCCCGCCTACCTCTTATAAAGTCCACCCCAGCAGTCTTTGCACGGGGCAATGCACCCTAGAAAAAAAAAAACACTTAACCCCTGCAACGCCACCTAGTGGTTAACCCCTTCACTGCTAGTGTCATTTTTACAGTAATCAGTGCATTTTTGTAGCACTAATCGCTGTAAAAACTACAATGGTCCCAAAATTGTGTCAAAATGGTGTCAAAAGTGTCCGATGTGTCGGTCATAATGTCGCAGTTACGATAAAAATTGCTGATCGCCGCCATAACTAGTAAAAAAAAAAAAATTATAATATAAATGCCATAAAACAGTCCCCTATTTTGTAGAAGCTGTAACTTTTGCGCAAACCAATCAATAAACGCTTTTTGCGATTTTTTTTTACCAAAAATATGTAGAAGAATACGTATCGGACTAAACTGTGGAAAAAAAATGTTTTTTTATTTATTTTTTGGGGATATTTATTATAGCAAAATGTAAAAAAATATTGCATTTTTTTTTAAATTGTCTCTCTTTTTTTGTTTATAGCACAAAAAATAAAAACCGCAGAGGTGATCAAATACCACCAAAAGAAAGCTCTATTTGTGGGGAAAAAAAGGACATCAATTTTGTTTGGAAGCCACGTTGCACGACCGCGCAATTGTCAGTTAAAGCGTCGCAGTGCCGAATCGCAAAAAATGGCCTGGTCTTTGACCACTAAAATGGTCCGGGGCTTAAGTGGTTAACCACCTCAATACTGGGCACTTAAACCCCCTTCCTGCCCAAGCCATTTTTCAACTTTCGGCGCTGTCGTACTTTGACGGACAATTGCGCGGTCATACAACTCTGTACCCAAATGAAATTTTTATGTTTGATCATCTCTGCGGTTTTTATTTCTTGCACTATAAAGAAGAGTGACAAGTTTGAAAAAAAACATACTATTTTTTACTTTTTGCTATAATAAATATCCCAATTTTATTTATTCTTTTTAAATAATTTTTTCCTCAGTTTAGGCCGATACGTATTCTTCTACATATTTTGGGTAAAAAAAATCGCAATAAGCGTATATTGATTGGTTTGCGCAAAAGTTATAGTGTCTACAAAATAGAGGATAGAATTATGGCATTTTTATAAAAAAAAATTGTACTAGTAATGGCGGCGATCTGCGATTTTTATTGTGACTGCGATACTGCGGCGAACATATCGGACACTTTTGACACTATTTTGGGACCATTCACATTTATACACCGATCAGTGCTATAAAAATGCATTGATTACTGTGTAAACGTGACTGGCAGGGAAGGGATTAATACTAGGAGGCGATCAAGGGGTTAAATGTGTGTCCTAGGGAGTGATTCTAACTGTAGAGGGAGGGGACTCAGAAGGGGATCAGTGTTCCTCTGTACTGGAAACACATTATCGGTCTCCTCTCCTCTGACAGGACGTGGATCTGTGTGTTTACACACACAGATCCACGTCCTTGGCTGTGTCGCCGGCAATCGTGGGCACCTGTACCCAAGTGACGCGACGGGTGCACGCGTGCCCCCTAGAGGCCGAGAAGCCGGGGACTTCATATGACGCCCTGCCAGAACAAGAGCCGCACTGCCCAGCCGTCATATGATGGCCGGCGGGCAGCAAGCGGTTAACCCCTAGGTGCCGACAGTACCCAAATATGGCCATACCAATTTGCAGACACAGCTGTCCCGAGAGCACACTCCCAGTACAGTTACCGGTGGCCAATGGAAAGCTCCCAATCGCTTCTCACGATCGTATGCTTTCCGATCATTTGATCGCCGTGATAGCCAATCACAGCGGTCACGTGATCATAAACCCTGCCCCGCGCCGTAGGGTTGCCACATCATCCCTTTAATCCAGGACACATATTAATTACACAGGTTCTGAGGCTGATTTAATGCAGATAAGGCCTGGTTCACACTGGGGCGACAAACGCTCCGACATTGGGAGCTCATGTCGCATGACGTGTGAAAATCAATGTTTCCCTATGGGAGCCGTCTTAACTGGTCCGACACATGTCGGTCCGACTTTGAGAATGCTCCCTGTACTACTTTGGTCTGACTTTGATCCGACTTCAGCCCATTGACTATCATTGAAGTCGGATCAAAGTCGGACCGCAGTCTTGTATGATTCGACTTTGGCATGCGACTTGTGCTGTACTGCTCTTGAGGGGGAACTCCACGCCAAATTTTAAATAAAAAACCGGCATGGGTTCCCCCTCCAGAGGCATACCAGGCCCTTGGGTCTGGTCTGGATTTGAAGGGGCGCCCCTACGCCGAAAAAACGGCGTGGGGTCCCCCCCAAAATCCAAACCAGACCCTTATCCGAGCATACAACCTGGCCGGCCGCAGGGGAAGAGGGGGGGACGAGAGAGCGGCCCCCCTCCCTCCTGAACCGTACCAGGCCACATGCCCTCAACATGGGGGGTTTGGTGCTCTGGGGCAGGGGGGCGACCTGCGGCCCCCCCACCCCAGAGCACCCTGCCCCCATGTTGATGAGGACAGGGCCTCTTCCCGACAACCCTAGCCATTGGTTGTCGGGGTCTGCCGGTGGGGGGCTTATCGGAATCCGGGAGCCCCCTTCAATAAGGGGGCCCCCGGATCCCGGCCCCCCCACCCTATGTGAATGAGTATGGGGTACATCGTACCCCTACCCATTCACCTGGTGGAAAAAAATTGCAACAAAAAAAACCACACAGCTTTTTAAAGTATTTTATTGCACAGCTCCGGGGGTCTTCTTCCGACTTCGGGGGTCTCCGGTGTCGTCGCCGCGCTCTCCGGTTCTTTCTTCCGCGGGCCTCCGCTAACTTCTTTTTAGCTCTTTTGCTAACGAAGGCCCGGTCTTCTCCGTCGTCTCGCCCGGCTCTCCGTTGTCCTTCTGCCGGCCCCTCCACTAACTTCTTGGTAGCTCTTTCGCTAGTGGAGGGGCCGGTCTTCCCGTCGTCACCATCAGCGTCTTCTTCCCTCTTCTCCTCTTCGATGTTGACGCGTCGCTTCCTCCCGCTGTAATACTGGCTCTCCGCTCCGCATTAATATAGGCTTCTCATGACGTCACAGTCACATGTTCCGGGGCACATGGCCCCGGAACATGTGACTGTGACGTCATGGGAACATGTGACTGTGACGTCATGAGAAGCCTATATTAATGCGGAGCGGAGCGGAGAGCCAGTATTACAGCGGGAGGAAGCGACGCGTCAACATCCGAGAAGGAGAAGAGGGAAGAAGACGGCGACGACGACGACGGGAAGACCGGCCCCTCCACTAGCGAAAGAGCTACCAAGAAGTTAGTGGAGGGGCCGGCAGAAGGTCAACGGAGAGCCGGGCGAGACGACGGAGAAGACCGGGCCTCCGTTAGCAAAAGAGCTAAAAAGAAGTTAGCGGAGGCCCGGCAGAAGAAAGAACCGGAGAGCGGGGCGACGACACCGGAGACCCCCGAAGTCGGAAGAAGACCCCCGGAGCTGTGCAATAAAATACTTTAAAAAGCTGTGTGTTTTTTTTTGTTGCAATTTTTTTCCACCAGGTGAATGGGTAGGGGTACGATGTACCCCATACTCATTCACATAGGTGGGGGGGCCGGGATCCGGGGGCCCCCTTATTGAAGGGGGCTCCCAGATTCCGATAAGCCCCCCGCCCGCAGACCCCGACAACCAACGGCCAGGGTTGTCGGGAAGAGTCCCTGTCCTCATCAACATGGGGGCAGGGTGCTCTGGGGTGGGGGGGCCGCAGGTCGCCCCCCTGCCCCAGAGCACCAAACCCCCCATGTTGAGGGCATGCGGCCTGGTACGGTTCAGGAGGGAGGGGGGGCCGCCCTCTCGTCCCCCCCTCTTCCCCTGCGGCCTGCCAGGTTGTGTGCTCGGATAAGGGTCTGGTTTGGATTTTGGGGGGACCCCCACGCCGTTTTTTCAGCCTAGGGGCGCCCGTTCAAATCCAGACCAGACCCAAGGGCCTGGTATGCCTCTGGAGGGGAACCCACGCCGTTTTTTTTATTTAAAATTTGGCCTGAAGTTCCCCCTCAAGATTCATACCAAACACAGTGCCTGATATTGGCGGGGATCCAAGTCGGATCCCCATTCATTGAAAGTCGGACATATGTCGGCTTCATGTCGCAGGGCAAAGTCGGATCCAAAGTAGGACAGATGTCGTGTCGCACTAGTGTGAACCCAGCCTCAGGCACCAAGTGAGTTTAATTACCACCCTAATCAGCCACAGAACCTGTGTAATTAATGTGTGTCCTGGATTAAAGAGATGATATGGCAACCCTACCGCGCCGCCATCTGAAACCACTTAAAGGGGCGGGAGGCACTGGCATAAAGGGTTTAAATTAAAAAAAATATATATATATATATATATATATATAGCGACCTCACCCCTCTTGAACCTTCTCGTTCACGGCTTGTCTGTCTCATCTAGGGGTTAACACTGGGGGGAGGGATGAGATACACCACGGCCCATGTCCTCCAAGATGTAGAGGTGAAGGCCAGAACTATCGGGTTTTGTGTGTGTCCCAGAGTCAAATCCTCTCCTCGGATTGACTCCCCTTTGCTCCTAGTAACCAGAGTTCCACACACTGAAAGGGTCCAACTCGTATTTATTCTTCTCAATAAATAGTCATACAGCACAGACAGGTTGAGACCCATATACCACTTCAGTATTTGTGGGGAGTAGGCCAAGGCACAATTCTTCTAGATAGAGCTAACCACTGTAGTGTCACCAGTGGCGAATAGTCATTGCCACTAGGGATGAGCTTCGTGTTCGAGTCGAACATACGTTCGACTCGAACATCGGCTGTTCGATCGTTCGACGAAGATCGAACGATTTGGGCCGTTCGCGCCAAATTCGAGTGACGCGAACGGCCCACAATGCACTACGCCATCGCAGGGTCATCCAGGCGCTGTGATTGGCCAAGCATGCACTGTGACCCCGCATGCTTGGCCAATCACAGCGCCGGCAGCGAGGAGAGCAATGATTGGCCACAGGCAGGATGCCTGTGGCCAATTATTGCTGAGGGTGTTTAGTACACGCCCCACACTATAAAAGGCCGCCAGCACGGCGGCCTAGTGTAGTGTGTTCCGGAGCAGGGATAGAGCAGCATAGGCAGGGACAGTGACTGTTATTTCTTTCTTGCTTAACCTGGATTCCTTTAGTTTAGGGAAAGAGAAGGATAGGTAGGGAGAGTGTCAGTGTGTTTTGTGCTTGTGCTATAGTGTGCTTAAAAAAAAACATTTATTCTAGGGACAGAAAACTGTAGGTAGGGACAGTGTCAGTTTCTTTCACTCTGCAAATCCTTGTTTCCAGGGACCTGGAAGGACAGTGAGTGAATTGTCCTTGTGCTATATTGTGCTTAAAAAAACATTTATTCTAGGGACAGAAAACTGTAGGTAGGGAGAGTGTCAGTTTCTTTCACTCTGCAAGTCCTTGTTTCCAGGGACCTGGAAGGACAGTGAGTGAATTGTCCTTGTGCTATATTGTGCTTAAAAAAAAACATTTTTTCTAGGGACAGAAAACTGTAGGTAGGGAGACTGTTTTTTTTTTTTCACTCTGCAAGTCCTTGTTTCCAGGGACCTGTAAGGACAGTGAGTGAATTGTCCTTGTGCTATATTGTGCTTAAAAAAAACATTTATTCTAGGGACAGAAAACTGTAGGTAGGGAGAGTGTCAGTTTATTTCACTCTGCAAGTCCTTGTTTCCAGGGACCTGTAAGGACAGTGAGTGAATTGTCCTTGTGCTATATTGTGATTAAAAAAAACATTTTTTCTAGGGACAGAAAACTGTAGGTAGGGATAGTGTTTTTTTTCTTTCACTCTGCAAGTCCTTGTTTCCAGGGACCTGTAAGGACAGTGAGTGAATTGTCCTTGTGCTATATTGTGCTTAAAAAAAACATTTATTCTAGGGACAGAAAACTGTAGGTAGGGAGAGTGTCAGTTTATTTCACTCTGCAAGTCCTTGTTTCCAGGGACCTGTAAGGACAGTGAGTGAATTGTCCTTGTGCTATATTGTGATTAAAAAAAACATTTTTTCTAGGGACAGAAAACTGTAGGTAGGGAGAGTGTCAGTTTATTTCACTCTGCAAGTCCTTGTTTCCAGGGACCTGTAAGGACAGTGAGTGAATTGTCCTTGTGCTATATTGTGATTAAAAAAAACATTTTTTCTAGGGACAGAAAACTGTAGGTAGGGAGAGTGTCAGTTTATTTCACTCTGCAAGTCCTTGTTTCCAGGGACCTGTAAGGACAGTGAGTGAATTGTCCTTGTGCTATATTGTGATTAAAAAAAACATTTTTTCTAGGGACAGAAAACTGTAGGTAGGGAGAGTTTTTTTTTTCTTTCACTCTGCAAGTCCTTGTTTCCAGGGACCTGTAAGGACAGTGAGTGAATTGTCCTTGTGCTATATTGTGCTTAAAAAAAACATTTATTCTAGGGACAGAAAACTGTAGGTAGGGAGAGTGTCAGTTTATTTCACTCTGCAAGTCCTTGTTTCCAGGGACCTGTAAGGACAGTGAGTGAATTGTCCTTGTGCTATATTGTGCTTAAAAAAAACATTTATTCTAGGGACAGAAAACTGTAGGTAGGGAGAGTGTCAGTTTATTTCACTCTGCAAGTCCTTGTTTCCAGGGACCTGTAAGGACAGTGAGTGAATTGTCCTTGTGCTATATTGTGATTAAAAAAAACATTTTTTCTAGGGACAGAAAACTGTAGGTAGGGAGAGTGTTTTTTTTCTTTCACTCTGCAAGTCCTTGTTTCCAGGGACCTGTAAGGACAGTGAGTGAATTGTCCTTGTGCTATATTGTGCTTAAAAAAAACATTTATTCTAGGGACAGAAAACTGTAGGTAGGGAGAGTGTCAGTTTATTTCACTCTGCAAGTCCTTGTTTCCAGGGACCTGTAAGGACAGTGAGTGAATTGTCCTTGTGCTATATTGTGATTAAAAAAAACATTTTTTCTAGGGACAGAAAACTGTAGGTAGGGAGAGTGTTTTTTTTCTTTCACTCTGCAAGTCCTTGTTTCCAGGGACCTGTAAGGACAGTGAGTGAATTGTCCTTGTGCTATATTGTGATTAAAAAAAACATTTTTTCTAGGGACAGAAAACTGTAGGTAGGGAGAGTGTTTTTTTTCTTTCACTCTGCAAGTCCTTGTTTCCAGGGACCTGTAAGGACAGTGAGTGAATTGTCCTTGTGCTATATTGTGCTTAAAAAAAACATTTATTCTAGGGACAGAAAACTGTAGGTAGGGAGAGTGTCAGTTTATTTCACTCTGCAAGTCCTTGTTTCCAGGGACCTGTAAGGACAGTGAGTAAATTGTCCTTGTGCTATATTGTGATTAAAAAAAACATTTTTTCTAGGGACAGAAAACTGTAGGTAGGGAGAGTTTTTTTTTTCTTTCACTCTGCAAGTCCTTGTTTCCAGGGACCTGTAAGGACAGTGAGTGAATTGTCCTTGTGCTATATTGTGCTTAAAAAAAACATTTATTCTAGGGACAGAAAACTGTAGGTAGGGAGAGTGTCAGTTTATTTCACTCTGCAAGTCCTTGTTTCCAGGGACCTGTAAGGACAGTGAGTGAATTGTCCTTGTGCTATATTGTGCTTAAAAAAAACATTTATTCTAGGGACAGAAAACTGTAGGTAGGGAGAGTGTCAGTTTATTTCACTCTGCAAGTCCTTGTTTCCAGGGACCTGTAAGGACAGTGAGTGAATTGTCCTTGTGCTATATTGTGATTAAAAAAAACATTTTTTCTAGGGACAGAAAACTGTAGGTAGGGAGAGTGTTTTTTTTCTTTCACTCTGCAAGTCCTTGTTTCCAGGGACCTGTAAGGACAGTGAGTGAATTGTCCTTGTGCTATATTGTGATTAAAAAAAACATTTTTTCTAGGGACAGAAAACTGTAGGTAGGGAGAGTGTTTTTTTTCTTTCACTCTGCAAGTCCTTGTTTCCAGGGACCTGTAAGGACAGTGAGTGAATTGTCCTTGTGCTATATTGTGATTAAAAAAAACATTTTTTCTAGGGACAGAAAACTGTAGGTAGGGAGAGTGTTTTTTTTCTTTCACTCTGCAAGTCCTTGTTTCCAGGGACCTGGAAGGACAGTGAGTGAATTGTCCTTGTGCTATATTGTGCTTAAAAAAAACATTTATTCTAGGGACAGAAAACTGTAGGTAGGGAGAGTGTCAGTTTATTTCACTCTGCAAGTCCTTGTTTCCAGGGACCTGTAAGGACAGTGAGTGAATTGTCCTTGTGCTATATTGTGATTAAAAAAAACATTTTTTCTAGGGACAGAAAACTGTAGGTAGGGAGAGTGTTTTTTTTCTTTCACTCTGCAAGTCCTTGTTTCCAGGGACCTGTAAGGACAGTGAGTGAATTGTCCTTGTGCTATATTGTGATTAAAAAAAACATTTTTTCTAGGGACAGAAAACTGTAGGTAGGGAGAGTGTTTTTTTCTTTCACTCTGCAAGTCCTTGTTTCCAGGGACCTGGAAGGACAGTGAGTGAATTGTCCTTGTGCTATATTGTGCTTAAAAAAAACATTTATTCTAGGGACAGAAAACTGTAGGTAGGGAGAGTGTTTATTTTCTTTCACTCTGCAAGTCCTTGTTTCCAGGGACCTGTAAGGACAGTGAGTGAATTGTCCTTGTGCTATATTGTGATTAAAAAAAACATTTATTCTAGGGACAGAAAACTGTAGGTAGGGAGAGTGTCAGTTTATTTCACTCTGCAAGTCCTTGTTTCCAGGGGCCTGTAAGGACAGTGAGTGAATTGTCCTTGTGCTATATTGTGATTAAAAAAAACATTTTTTCTAGGGACAGAAAACTGTAGGTAGGGAGAGTGTTTTTTTTCTTTCACTCTGCAAGTCCTTGTTTCCAGGGACCTGTAAGGACAGTGAGTGAATTGTCCTTGTGCTATATTGTGATTAAAAAAAACATTTTTTCTAGGGACAGAAAACTGTAGGTAGGGAGAGTGTTTTTTTTCTTTCACTCTGCAAGTCCTTGTTTCCAGGGACCTGTAAGGACAGTGAGTGAATTGTCCTTGTGCTATATTGTGCTTAAAAAAAACATTTATTCTAGGGACAGAAAACTGTAGGTAGGGAGAGTGTCAGTTTATTTCACTCTGCAAGTCCTTGTTTCCAGGGACCTGTAAGGACAGTGAGTGAATTGTTCTTGTGCTATATTGTGATTAAAAAAAACATTTTTTCTAGGGACAGAAAACTGTAGGTAGGGAGAGTGTCAGTTTATTTCACTCTGCAAGTCCTTGTTTCCAGGGACCTGTAAGGACAGTGAGTGAATTGTTCTTGTGCTATATTGTGATTAAAAAAAACATTTTTTCTAGGGACAGAAAACTGTAGGTAGGGAGAGTGTTTTTTTTCTTTCACTCTGCAAGTCCTTGTTTCCAGGGACCTGTAAGGACAGTGAGTGAATTGTCCTTGTGCTATATTGTGCTTAAAAAAAACATTTATTCTAGGGACAGAAAACTGTAGGTAGGGAGAGTGTCAGTTTCTTTCACTGTGAAAGTCCTTGTTTCAAGGGACAGAGAAGGACACCTGAAGGTAGCCCTTATTGCTTTTTTCCCATCTCCCTGCAGGCCATCTATTAGAATGTCTGGAAGGCAAACAAGGAGAGGCAGACAGTCAGGAGGCAATAAAAGAGGGCAAGCAGGCTCTGTGTCTGGGGGCAACAGTGCTGGTCGTGGACGCGGTGCATTGTCATCAGCACATGGCCATGGGACACGCTTGTCCTTCTTTTCGGCAGCTGGACATGTTGAGCCACATCATGCCGAAGACTTGGTAGAGTGGATGACCAAGCCCTCCTCCTCCTCCTCATCCTCTCTCACCCAGGCTCAGGGTACTGGAAAAGCAGCTGCCAAAGCGTCGTCTTCCCTGGTATCAATGTCAGACAAATCATCAGTCACTCCTTCCCTAGACCCACCATGTCCTCCTCCTGAGGAGTCCCCCGAACTGTTTCAGCACAGTGTTGGGTACATGCTCCAGGAGGATGCCCAGCGTTTCGAAGGGTCTGATGATGAAACCCAGCTAGAGGAAGGCAGTAGCGTGAGAGCAGACAGAGGGGATGCTCAAGAAGGACACCAATCTGGCAGTCATGTTCCAGCAGCTGCAGCATACTGCCAGATTGGCTCCAGTGATGAGGAGGGAGGGGATGATGAGGTCACTGACTCCACGTGGGTGCCTAATAGGAGAGAGGAGGAGGAGGAGGATGAGGAGGAGGCACATCTCCAACGAGGCAGGATGCCCTTTGGTGGCCAGCGTAAGGGCAGTACACCGACGGAATCACACCGCAGAGCTCCGCCTGTGCAGGGCGCTGCCTCTGCCCGTCATTCAAAAAGTTCTTTGGTGTGGGCCTTTTTTGAGGCTAGTGCATCAGATCGCACAGCTGCTGTTTGCAACATATGTCTCAAGCGTATATCGCGTGGCCAAAACATCAGCCGCTTGGGTACCACATGCCTGACCAGACATATGTTGACCTGCCATGCAGCTCGTTGGCAAGCCTACCTCAAAGACCCACACCAAAGAACAAAGCGGACCTCTCCTTGCACCGCATCAGCTGGGATCTCCAACCCCACTATAACTTCAGTCCTCTCTGAAACATGCACTGAGAGGAATGAAGGTGTAGAATTAGGTGTGTCACAGCCAAGTACTTGCGGCCACTCTGCTAGCAGTACACCGACGTCCGATTCTAGCAGGCAAATTTCCCTGCCCCAGCTGCTGGACCGTCGAAAGAAGTTCACTCCCAGCCATCCACATGCCCAGCGGTTGAATGCTAGCTTGGCTAAATTGCTAGCGCTTCAACTGCTGCCTTTTCAGTTGGTAGACTCGGCCCCCTTCCGTGAGTTTGTGCAATGTGCGGTTCCTCAGTGGCAGGTTCCCAAACGCCACTTTTTCTCACGGAAGGCTATTCCGGCTCTCTACCGGCATGTGGAAGGCAATGTCTTGGCCTCGCTGGACAGGGCGGTCAGCGGTAAGGTGCATATTACCGCTGACTCATGGTCCAGCAGGCATGGACAGGGACGTTACCTTTCTTTCACGGCCCATTGGGTCACTCTTTTGGCAGCTGGGAAGGATGCAGGACAAGGTGCAGTAGTGTTGGAGGTTGTCCCACCGCCACGCCTCCAAAATGCTACTACTGGTTGTGACACACCTCTCTCCTCCACCCCCTCCTCTTCTTCTTCCTCCATGGCCTCTTCCTGTGGTTTGTCCTATGAACCAGCGGTGCTCCGTAGCCGTTCACGGGGCTACGCAAGTACGCAGGCAAAAAGATGCCATGCCGTGCTTGCGCTGGTGTGTTTGGGGGACAGAAGCCACACTGGGGCAGAGGTCCTGTCTGCTCTGCAGGGCCAGGCCGAGAGTTGGTTGACGCCACGCCAGCTTAAGCCAGGAATGGTGGTTTGCGACAATGGCACCAACCTCCTCTCCGCCCTCCGACAGGGACAACTGACCCATGTGCCCTGTGTGGCTCACGTCCTTAACCTGGTGGTGCAGCGGTTCTTGGGCAGGTACCCGGGCTTACAGGATGTCCTGAGGCAGGCCAGGAAAGTCTGTGTGCATTTCCGCAGATCTTATAATGCCAGTGCTCGCCTGGCTGAGCTGCAAAAGGAGTTGAACCTGCCCAAGAACCGCCTTATATGTGACATGCCCACCAGGTGGAACTCAACGTTGGCCATGCTGCAGCGGCTGCACACGCAGCAGAGGGCCATCAATGAGTACCTGTGCGACTACGGCACCAGGACAGGGTCAGGGGAGCTTGGTTTTTTTTCTCCACGCCAGTGGGGCATGATCAGGGATGCATGCACTGTCCTGGCACCATTTGAGGAGGCCACGAGGATGGTGAGCAGTGACAGTGCATGCATCAGTGACACTGTACCTCTTGTCCACCTGTTGGAGCACACGCTGCGTGGAATAATGGACAGGGCACTTGAGGCAGAACAGAGGCAGGAAGAGGAGGACTTCCTTGCCTCTCAAGGCCCCCTTTACCCAGACAGTGTTCCTTCTGTCCCACCCATCGCACAGGAAGAGGAGGAGGAGGAGGAGGAGGAGGAGGATTGTGTCAGCATGGAGGTGGAGGCTGGCACTCAGCATCATCAGCAGCAGTCTTTTAGGGATGATTTACAGTCCCAAGAAACCAGTGGACTTGTACGTGGCTGGGAGGAGGTGGCTGCGGATCATGTCGTCCTTAGTGACCCAGAGGACTCCGGAGCGAATGCCTCAGCAAACCTACGCTGCATGGCCTCCCTGATCCTGCAAAGTCTGCGGAAGGATCCTCGTATTCTTCGGATCAAGGAGAGGGACCATTACTGGCTGGCCACTCTCCTTGATCCACGGTACAAGGGTAAGGTTGCGGACCTTATGTTACCGTCGCAGAGGGAGCAGAGGATGAGACAACTCCGGGAGGCCTTGCAGAAAGGTCTGTGCAACGCGTTCCCAGAGACTGGGAGGTTACAAACTCCTGGTCCTGGACAACGAGTTGCTGAGGCTTCGGCCAGTCAAAGAAGGAGCGGTGGGGAAGGTGGCCGTCTGACCGATGCGTTCAGACAATTCTTTAGTCCGCAGCCCCAAAGTATGATCGGTTCCAGCAACCATCGCCAGCGTCTGATAAACATGGTGCAGGAATATCTAGGGGCAAGGTCAGACTTGGACACCTTTCCCACCGAAAATCCTCTGGCTTACTGGGTCTTGAGGATGGATCACTGGCCAGAGCTTGCACAGTATGCAATTGAGCTACTGGCCTGTCCTGCATCCAGCGTTCTTTCGGAACGCACATTCAGTGCTGCTGGAGGATTTGTCACGGATCACAGGGTGCGCCTGTCCACCGACTCGGTTGATCGACTGACTTTCATCAAGATGAACCAGTCTTGGATCACCACCAGCTACCACACACCTGATGCTGATATAACAGACTAATTGATTTTAACATGTCACATCCCTTCAAGACTGATGCTGATGCTGAGTGCCTGTGCTGTTATGTTGACTGGCTATCCTCCTCCTCCGAGTCCTCAATGATACGATTGATGATGATAGCTTGGAAGATCATTTTTGTTTATGGGTGCCGCCACCAGTGGCTAAGGCCCAATTTTTCAGCCCCTGTTTTACAGGGGCGTGTAATTACAATTTTTTTAGCAATAATTTGCCATAGGGCTCATTGCTGTGCTCCAAGTACAGTATCTGTGAGGGGTTGGAGTGTTGTGGCACCAGTGCCTAAGGCCCAATTTTTCAGCCCCTGTTTAACAGGGGCGTGTCATTACAATTTTTGAAGCAATACTTTGCAACAGGGCTCATTGCTGTGCTCCAAGTACAGTATCTGTGAGGGGTTGTAGTGTTGTGCCACCAGTGCCTAAGGCCCAATTTTTCAGCCCCTGTTCAACAGGGGCATGCAATTACAATTCTTGATCTAATAATTCACAGCAGGGTCCATTGCTGCACCCACCAAGAGTAACTCTGAGGGCTTACAGTCTTGTGGCAACGCCACCACCACCACCACCACGAAAGGCCCAATTTTTCAGCCCCTGTTCAAAAGGGGCATGTAATTACAATTCTTGATCTAATAATTCACAGCAGGGCCCATTGCTGCACCCACCAAGAGTAACTGTCAGGGCTTACAGTGTTGTGGCACCAGCACCACCATCAAAGCCCCAATTTTTACTACCACTGTTCAACAATTATATGTAATTAAAATTCCTGATATAATAGTTGACAGCAGGGCGTTCCAGCACCAACCAAGAGTAACTGAGTGCTTACAGTGTTGTGCCAACACCAACAACTAAGGGGCCTATTTCTGCAGAGTATATACGGCAGGTCCCTACTTTCAAACATCCAACTTACAAACGACTCCTACTTGCAAACGAAAGAAGACAACAGGAAGTGAGAGGAAATCTACCCCTAGAAAGGAAAATTCTCTCCTGTAAGAATAAATATGGGAGAAAGGGGTCTCATCTGTACTGATGCTTTATCAGCAATCCTTGTTTCAAGAAAAACACCACATTTCAAAAACAGTTGTCATTGGGACGGAAAGTGAGGTGAAATGTTCTGAACAGGGGCACAGACAGCAAAACAAATGTTACAGGGGTGATAACCCTTACCTATGTTTCCCAAAAAGTTTAAAAATAGATTTTTGGGCTGGAGCTACACTTCAACAATGTACCTGTTCAAAATTACAAACACATTCTACATAAGAACAAACCTACAGTCCCTGTCTTGTATGCACCGCCTGTATACGGCTGTTCAGAGTATATAGGGCCTTTTTTATTTTATGTGCGGGGTTCCCCTTAATATCCATACAAGACCCAAAGGGGCTGGTAATGGGCTGGGGTAGGGGGGGGTCATGGGGTAGCTATGCCATTTTTCTTAAAGAATTTCATCCATATTACCGGGACCAGACATTACATTAAAGCCGCAAGCAGTTTTAAATGGCTTTTTTTTCCTTTAGAAGTGTCATTTTGTGCAGGGACAGTTCTAAACACGGGAAACACGTGGCACTTCACAGGCATACTTTAGACACCCCCCAGGTACGATATTTAAAGGAATATTTGACTTTTTTTTTTTCACTTTATGCATCATTAAAATGACTGCTCCCGAAAAACGACCGTTTTTAAAACTTCTTTTTGCATTGATACATGTCCCCTGGTGCACAACCCGGGTTCCCAAACCCTATTTATGACAATAACATGCATAATAGTTGTTATAATTAGCACTTTAGAATTCGAACGTTCGCATCCATTGTATTTAATAGGGTTCTAATGTTCGTTCGAACTTTCGGTCCGTTCGCGGGTTCTGGTGCGAACCGAACCCGGGGGTGTTCGGCTCATCACTAATTGCCACTGACTATATTGAACAGAACATGAATTACCTTCGCTATCGTAGCCCCTATCAGGGGAAGGACATCCGTCCAAGACAGTTACCGGAGGCCTCTCCGTCACCAGCAATGCTGCGCTGGACTCTCCAGAGAAGTTCCGCTCACCGGCCTCCTCGTCTCAGACACGGGCACCCAAGGAGTTAGGGCCCCCTCGGATTCCTCCACCCTCGCAGAACTCATTCGAAGGTACTGAGCTCCAGGCCTCCGCCATAGTACCTTACCCCAGGCTAAAGGTGCCTGAGATGGACTCCATCTCCCGCTCCGGCCAGGTCAAGGGCACCTGGGCCCGGAACTCCGGAACGCCAGCACCCAAGCTGAAGGTGCCTGGGTGCGGCTGCGTCCTCCGACTCTGAACCCCAAGGTCAGGGCGTCCGCCCCTTTTATCTCCTCTCCCTTTGCGTCATAGCGGGTTCCCCGCCCTGCCGTACCAGTGCCAGGAAAGGACAAAAAGGGAAGCAGTCTTGCAGTGAGTGTTCAACTCCAGCCAGGGCGACAGCGCCACCTGCAGGCCGCAGGGAACCTCACACCACCAGAGTCCTCCAAGAACCATAAAAGGGATCAGATTCCCTAACAATCAATGCATCTGGGTTAGACTACCACCCAGATGCCTCCCCTAAAATCAAACACCCGCTACATATATATATATATATATGTAGCGACCTCACCCTTTACTCCATTCTGGCACTTGGCTCTCGTCTAGCGGACCAGGGAGGAGAGTGTGGTGCACCACCAGCTCACACCATACTGTATGCAAAGATGGAGCTAATCAAACCATACCTTCGGGTCTGTGTTTCCATCCAGAGCCAAACCTTCTCTTGAGAATGATTCCCACCATCCACGCAGGTGGAGGTAGGGCCCTTAGCTCCCAGTAAGTTACTGTCCACACCACTGAAAGTCCAACACTTATTTATTCGTAACAATAAACAGTCTCTGTGAGAGCAGACAGGTTGTAACACATTCAGTTTAGACGAGGTGGGGAAGGAAGGTCCAGGCACAAACTTAAACTTGGTTTTCTCCTGTTCTGTATAGCACCAACAGGCTTGACACACAGTCGCTGCCACCGACCGTGGGAACTTGAACTACCTTCTAGAAGCGATGGCTCTTGTCAGGGAAAGGACATCCATCCGGACAGTTACCAGAGGCCCCACCGTCACCAGCGAATGCTGCACCGGGTCTTCGGAAAGGGTTACCTCCCTGGCCTCCTCGTCCCAGATTCGGGTGTCCACACCGGGGGACACCCTAGGAGCCCTCGATCCCTCACGGAACCCAGTCGAAGGTACTGGGCCCCAGGCTTACAGAAAATACCTCACCCCAGACTGAAGGCGTCTGGGGTGAGACCGCAGCTCCGTCTCCGGGCCTAGGGCACCCGGAGACCACCATCACTCACCCCCAGGCTGAAGGTGCCTGGGCGTGGACCCCGAGCAGAAGACGTCTGCCCCATTTATACCCTCCCACAACAGGCACAGCAGGTTCCCCGCCCCGCTGTACTACTGCCGCGAGAGGACACAAAGGGCACAGCCCTTCAATGGTGGTTCAACCCCGGCCTATGGTGACAGCGCCACCTATAGACCCCAAGGAACTGGACACCATTGATATTCCCCACTGGCATAAATTGGTCCATGAATCCTAACAATTATTTCATCTGAGCCTGTTACCACTCAGATGCTTCCCTTAGATATGACCACCCGCTACACATCCCCCCCCCCCCCCCCCAGTTATATGAGACTGGGCCCCAGTGTCTGGAACCAATTTATGCCCTCTAAATCAGAGTCAGCATAAATCTAATCCAGAGACAAACTAACCAAAAAGAAGAAAAATGTGACAATTTAAAAAAAAAATTGTTTGTGCCTGAACCAAAAAGGGAAAGAAAAAAATAAAAACAACAACAAAGAACATACACAGAGATAAACCATTCAATTGCATAACAATATAAACACTTTTTTTTTTCTAAGAAGAGAAAAAAAGTATATATATCCCCTTCCCACATCACTGACTAAGATCCGCCCCATTCTCAGCAAACTTGATTGACGTTCTCCTGCAGAGGGGAAAAGAACACATTATCTAACACAGTATGTGATTTGGAATGAACAGGCTCCCCCTAGAGGAAACCCCTTCCTTCCAAAAAAGAAAAATGATGTGTGGTGTGTGTGACCATCGTTGCGCAACACCCCCACCTAGTGGCAGTGTCGCGATATAAAACTCTTTTTCTTGCTCAGGAACCTCTTCATCTGTACCTTGGCCCTGACTCAACTATACCCCAAAGTCTCAGTGTCCATGCAGTGGAGAAAGAAAAGGGAGAAAAAAAAACCACAAAACTGCTCCCAATCCTTCCAAAGTAGGCCTCCCTTTTTGGGTTACAGAGTCCCTGAGTTGCGGCAAAGGCACCCTGGAATGTTCAGCAACAAAACACAAGAGTCTATTCTCCTACAGATAGAACCTTGGGTGCGGCAGTATCAGGGGTTTCAAATATTTGTCGAAAGTCTCCATATGGTATTCAACATCATCCCCCTCCTTTCGGCAAATGACTACCCTGTCTGCGTGAATGTGCCGACCCAACATCCATGCAGCTTTACAGTCCTTGAATCTTTTTGAGGCTGTAGGAGAACAGGAAAAGTATCTGCGGGCCTGAGGTACTTTAATGTGAGTCCAGATGAAATCATCGTACCACCGCTGCCTGCAGGCCTCCACTTCATACAAAAGTTATTTTGGTAAGTACGGGTACTCCCACCCATACTCGCTGGCGACCTTCTGGCCGAAAAATCTCTGTAGCCGGGACAAAGGTGGCATTGTAGTGCGGTCTCCCTCACCAGGCAGGACAAGAGCATCCAGATGCCGAGGTGCTTTCACCACCTCAAGGTCGGGCATAGGGGCCCGCAGCGGCACTCACTCTGCCAAAGCAGCAAGCATAGGCGACTCTGAGGGCGGAAGGGCAGGCAGGGGACCAGATCCCTCCTCAGGCACCGAGGCCTCCACCCAGGGTGTACTATCCCCAGTGAACATAGGTGGGTCCCTTCTCACACGGGACGAGGACAGGGGGATCTTGTCCCAGCCCTTCCGTTCAAAAAGCTCATCAATTTCGGCATCATCTCCCGCATCGGAGATCGACTCCAGGTCGGAGGTGTCACATTCCTCCGCAGGCCTGTAACTCCTTGTGGATGTGGAGTTACCCCCTCCGATGGGCTCCCTGACACCTCCAACCAAACACCAAGTCCCGCACCCCGGCTTACCTCGGCCCATACTTGAGCAAGGATGTCCGGGACTTTTCCCTTTGGATCCATCCGGGCCAGGCAAGCGCTGGGGCGTAGCTCCATCACGGCCGCAGGAAGCCTTGGCAACAAGACCAATCTTCCTCTTTGGCAGTGGGAGTAGGGACTCAGAGGTGACCGAAGCAGCAGCTTCGGATTTTTCTCTCTCCAAACTTTTCCTTGTGACTTTCTCCAAAGTCTCTACAGTGCGCGTAGGGGTGGCTGTACAAGCTCTCCCTCAAGAATGGTGGCGCCCGTGATACAGTTGAGGTGGAAGGCCCGGGGCCTTTCTGTGGGTTGCTCCACCTGGAAAATGAACTCTTTACAGGCCTTGCATCGCCCAAATGGCTTCAGATGAACCACCAGTCCCGAACAGCCGGGACAAATCACACCGAGAGCCTCAACGTCCTTACATACGTACAGGGCGAATCGCCCCCGGGGCTTGAGCCTGACCCCCGTATCCATCAGCGAAGCAGCAAACGACATCATCCTCGTGGTTGTAGAAGTAGGAACCGGAGCCCATGAGGTATTAGTAGTGAACATACTGACTGTTTGCTGCTCCAACGCGCACTGCCCACTTTGCGCCAAAGTCCCCACGTGCAACTCCTCACATGGCCAGACTCCTCCCATCCTCTGCACCGGTTTGCGGGCTTTCTCCTGGTCACGCCCATGAACTGTGCAGTCAGGGTGTGCCTGGTGGCGCAATGGCCAATATGGCCTACCTCCTCGGAACTCCGCTGGGCAGCAAAGTTCAAACTCTGAGGGTTTCGGCTCCCCCCACGTGTAGCGGCCTCACCCTTTACTCCCTTTACTCCCTTCTGGCACTTGGCTCTCGTCTAGGGGACCAAGGAGGAGAGTGTGGTGCACCACCAGCTCACACCATACTGTATGCAAAGATGGAGCTAATCAAACCATACCTTCGGGTCTGTGTTTCCATCCAGAGCCAAACCTTCTCTTGAGAATGATTCCCACCGTCCACGCAGGTGGAGGTAGGGCCCTTAGCTCCCAGTAAGTTACTGTCCACACCACTGAAAGTCCAACACTTATTTATTCGTAACAATAAACAGTCTCTGTGAGAGCAGACAGATTGTAACACATTCAGTTTAGACGAGGTGGGGAAGGAAGGTCCAGGCACAAACTTAAACTTGGTTTTCTCCTGTTCTGTATAGCATCAACAGGCTTGACGGACAGTTACCAGAGGACCCACCTTCACCAGCGAATGCTGCACTGGGTCTTCAGAAAGGGTTACCTCCCTGGCCTCCTTGTCCCAGATTCGGGCGTCCACACCGGGGGACACCCTAGGAGCCCTCGATCCCTCGCGGAACCCAGTGGAAGGTACTGGGCCCCAGGCCTCCAGAAAGTACCTCACCCCAGACCGAAGGCGTCTGGGGTGAGACCGCAGCTCCATCTCCGGGCCTAGGGCACCCGGAGACCACCATCACTCACCCCCAGGCTGAAGGTGCCTGGGCGTGGACCCCGAGCGGAAGACGTCTGCCCCCTTTATACCCTCCCACAACAGGCACAGCAGGTTCCCCGCCCCCGCTGTACTACTGCCGCAAGAGGACACAAAGGGCACAGCCCTCCAATGGTGGTTAAACCCCGGCCTATGGTGACAGCGCCACCTATAGACCCCAAGGAACTGGACACCATTGATATTCCCCACTGGCATAAATTGGTCCATGAATCCTAACAATTATTTCATCTGAGCCTGTTACCACTCAGATGCTTCCCTTAGATATGACCACCCGCTACATATATATATATATTTGTTTTTGTTTTGCTCTCTGTGTCATGTTGCAGAGACTTCTCTATCAAATTTTACATAAAAATGTTCTCAAATTATTCTAAATACAAACAATTGTTATTGTTACAGTAGAACTATAAGCATTTTTTTATTTTGGGTAGAGTAAGGAAAGGTTATAACCCCTGTCAGATTTTTTTTTTTTGTCCAATAGGGGACATTTCCCTTCCCGTCCTGTCCCATTGCCAAACAGGAAGTGAAAGTAAATCCCTGCAAATTAAGGGAATCCCTTGGGCCCCCCACATCACCAGAGCTAGAAGATTTCTCCTCTATTGCTTTTCAAGGGACAACCCAAAATTTGATATTTCCTTTTACTTTTACTTTCAATGATAATGGTAAACAGAACAAATAGAGAGGGGGAATTTCCCTAACGGGGACACAGACAGCAATACAAACTTAATAAGTGTTCTTCTCCATCTCTGTTCTGTCCAACAAAAAAAAAAACAGAACAAAAAAAAAATGTGCCTTTATGTATACTTTAGGCATTCACAGTGTACTGTACATTATAAACTGCAGAAAGTCAGACAGAGTTTGTCTCATTTATTTTTCTGTGGGGTGTCCAGCATCATCTAGCTCTTTCCTCTCCAGCCTTCATGTCCCTGACCCCCCCCCCCCTTTATTCATTGAATTTCGGTGCTTTCAATCGCTCAGCATCACATGGGGGCATTACCCTAAGGTAGTCTGCATGCAATTCCCACTTCTCCAGATTGACTTCTACCCATGACATGTCAAATTGCAGCCAAGAGCCAGCCCTCAGGGCACAGAGACCCATTGATGACATCAGTGGATCTAAAATAATGTATGTAATGAAAATTGAACCGGTTCTGATAAAAAGTTTCATTAGTATGCTGATGAGGGGGAAAGGAGGAATTTGGCAGTGCAAAAGATTAGCGAATTAAACTTCAGCTTTAAAGTGGTTGTAACTGGTGGAGGTTTTTTACCTAATGCATTTTCTGCATTAAGATAAAAAAAACTTTCCTGTGCAGCCCCCCTTATACTTACCTGCGCTGATCCTGATCCAACGTTGTGCACGAGGCTCTCACGGCTGTCTCCCTTCCCAGACACGGCAGTAGGAGCCACTGGCTTCCGCAGCTGTCAATCACAGCCAGTGAGTAGGGAGTGGGGCTATGGACACACAAAGCCAGCTCAAGAGTGAGCATGCACGAGTGCCCCCATAGCAAGCATCATGCTATGGTGGGCACTCAGCATGGGGGAGAAGCCAGTAGAGCTGGTAGGGGACCCCAGAAGAGGCCAGGCCACTCTGTGGAAAACCATTACACAAAGCAGGTAAGTATAACATGTTTGTTGTTAAAAAAAAAAAAAAAATTACATTTACAATCACTTTAAAGATCATGTATGTCACAGAAGGAGAAATGAAAGAATGAAGAAAAAACTCCAGACCAAAAGGCTGACATCACTAGACATGGGAACCAGATTTGCCAAACCAAAGGAATGGGTTTGGATTTCCCATTAGGCAATGCAGGCACATAACAATAGACAGCTGAGGCCACACAATTCTTCCATTATTTGTATAAATATTCATCTTATAAACGGTTATTTACATGATATCACATTATTCTAAGCCAGGTGAGGACCAGGAAAACAGGTTGATGTTTTATTTAAAGTCAACTAAACCTTTTATTTTTTTTTATTTTTTAATAAAAATAACAAACATGTCTATACTTACTTGCTCTATGCAGTGGTTTTGCACAGAGCAGCCCAGATCCTTATCCTCTGGTGTCCCCCACCTGGTCTCCAGGCCCCTCCTCTTTATTGGGTGCCCCCACAGAAATCTGTTTTCCATGGGGACACCCGTGCAGGCTCGCTCCCGAGTCCTGCTGCTGCCTCCACGGACAGCAGGACTCGGCTCGGCCCCTGCGCCACAGCTTTTGGTTGACAGCAGAGGGAGCCAATGGCTCCTGCTGCTATCAATCTGTCCAATGAGGAGAGGGACAGCGGCTTGTGCCACTGCGCCTGTGCACATCGCTGGATCAGATTGGGCTCAGGTAAGAAAAAGGGTCTGGAGGGGAGCTGCAGCACGGAAGGTTTTTCACCTTAATGCATAGAATGCATTAAGAAGAAAAACCTTAATGCCGCGTACACGCGACCGTTTTTAATGTCATTGAAAAAACAATGTTTTTCTCAACGTGATTCTTCTCAAGCCTGCCTTGCCTACACACTATCGTTAAAAAAAATGCTCCAACAAAGCGCGATGACGTACGAAACGTACGACGGCACTATAAAGGGGAAGTTCCATTCGGATGGCGCCATCCTTTGGGCTGCTTTTGCTGATCCTTGTGTTAGTAAATTTTGGTGAGAGACGATTCGCGCTTTTCAGCCTCGTACTCTTCAGTCCGTTACAGCGTGACGAATGTGCTATCTCCATTATGAACGCTTTTACCAGAACGAGCGCTCCCGTCTCATAATTTGCTTCTGAGCATGCGCGTTTTTTTCACGTCGTTAAAGCGTACACACGGGTGTTTTTCACAACGAGAAAAAACGACGACGTGAAAAACAACGAGAAAAAATAGAGCATGTTCCAATATATTTTTAATGGCCATTTTTCACGTTGCGAAAAATGCTCTGGAGCCCACACACGATAGTTTTTAATGACCAAATAAAAAAATGGCATTTTTCTCATAATTTCTCGTCATGAAAAACGGTTGTGTGTACGCGGCATAAGGCTTTACAACCACTTTAAGGCTGGGTTCACACTAGTTCAAATTGGATGTGGGTTTCCTCCACATCCAATTTGCATGTCAAGAGCGACACATCTCTGGAGCGCCTCCTGTGTATCTTCTGGTCCGTTTCAGGTCCGAATTCAGCCAAAAATTCGGACTGAAATTGGAACTGAAACGGTGAACAGGGACACACCGGACCCCTGCTGGGAGCCACTCCGTGCTGCAGTGTGAACCCGGCCTAAAAGAGAAGCTCCTAGATGGGGTGTAGTAAGAACGCCAACAGCTTTGTGCCTACAGGCTCTCGTGATGATGAAAATCCCATCCTGTATAACAATAATGATAATAATAATAATAATAATAATAATATATAGGGATTGTTCTTTTGCCTAAAATAAATATGCAGTCACACATGGTTAAAAAATACATTATTATTGCTTTGCATTCATTTATTGCTTTGAAGATAATCTGAAGCTTCAGAAACTTTCTGCCTATTTGCAGATACAAAGAAGTTTTGGGAAACAGGCAGCTTTGGAATGTAGCGAATTATCTTCTTGAAGTTTTGCTAAGTAAAAACAGACGATCCTATTTCCTTGTTAAGCCACTGAAGAAAGCGTTCAAACAACTCAGATTTTTTTGTCACAGTTTTTCTGAGCCATTCACTTGTCAACTGTTATCAAAACAGCTGGCCACGGACATGCTGGAAAGAAAGACAAATGATTATGTAGAGAAAATTGTTTGTACCGGCTTTAATCCTATTCTGCTCTTGATTTCCCTGAAATATTTGATGCGCCATAATCTTTAAAAATGTTTTCAAAAGGAAGCCATATTGTTTTTTTTTTTTCATTAGCCGTGTTATTTAGTGTACTGTATATAGGGTTGTTATCAAATAGAATAAAGTAGCACTAAAGGCAAATTTTTTATTTTTTTTTTCATTTTGGGTAGAGATGGGAGAGCTATAACCCCACTCAGTTTTTGGAGGTTTTTTTTTTTTTTTTTTTTTGCCATCTGTGTCCCATTGGGAAATTTTTCTTCCATTTCCTGTCCCATAGCCAAAATAGGAAATGAGAGGAAATCCATCCAAAGTGAGGGAATCCATGGTTGTCACAAGAACTAGTGTGTCCCCCTCTATTCCTGTTCTGGTGACAACCCAAAATTAAGATTTTCGTTCACTTTTGCCAATAACAGTAAACAGGACAAATAGTTGGGGTGTATCTCCCTAACCAGGACAGAGACATCAATAAAACCTGACAGGTGTTCTAATCCCTCTCCACTCTTTCCAAAACGAAAACAATTACCTTTAGTTATACTTTAAAGCGGAGCTCTGCCGTAAAAAAAATATTAAAAGCCAGCAGCTACAAATACTACAGCTGCTGACTTTTAATATATGGACACTTACCTGTCCTGGAGTCCAGCGACGTCCGCAGCAGAAGACGAGCAATCGCTCGTCTCTCGGCTGCCCCCACCGCCATCATGGGTGAGGGAATCAGGAAGTGAAGCGTTGCGGCTTCACTTCCCGGTTCCCTACTGCTCATTCCCGAGCTGTGTCCTGGGAGCCGTGTGTTTCCCAGAACACAACGGGGGGGGGGCCGTTAAGTGACGCACTACCTGCAGTCTACCCGCAGTGTGGATTCCCGGAAGTGGGTGCAAATACCTGTCTTAGACAGGTATCTGCACCCCCCTCCCCCCTGAAAGGTGCCAATTGTGGCACCGGAGGGGGGGGAGGAATTCACTTTAGGGTGGAGCTCCACTTTAACAGCTTGCCGACTTAATACTGTATATATAGAGGCAAGGCGGCTCTCCTGCGCTGGATCACGTACCTAGTATGTGATCCAGTATTTCCGCGTTGGGCCGCCGGCAGCCTGCTCCGCCAAGCAGCGAGAACACGATGTCTGCTGGCACGCGTTGATTATTCGTTACACAGGCAGAATGCAGTCTGCCTATGTAAACAAGGCAGATTGACGTTCTGTCAGTGGGGATGACATTGATCCTGTGTTCCTGATAAGCAGAAACACGGATCTCTGCCTTCCCCTAGTACAAGCACCTCCCACAGTTTAGTAAAGCCCAGGCTAGGAACACAATTATCTAGGGCTGTGGAAATGAACTATTAATTCCTCGATTAATCGATTAAGTTTTTTGATCGATCAAAATTCTTTTGATCCGTATGTAGCGGGGTGTTCCCCTATATTGGGAAGAAACTACATTACCAATAACCCCATTCTTGTTGTGACGTTCCACCGCAGAGACTCATGGGAGGGGTTATAAAAGGAAGAGGCGGGGCCGGGCTCGGCCTCTTTGGCGACACGAGACTTCACGGACGGATCCTCCTGTGCGGATGTGTCGGAGGGGCAAGGCCTGAAGCCTGAGGCCTTGCTCTGCACCGAAGAGCCTTCCATCCTCCCCTCTGCGAGCCTGGGTGGCATCTGACTTTGTGAGCTACCGCCTTGTCGGATCGGGGACCCGATCGTTGGAGAGATCGAGAGTGTGTGACACGGCCGGTGGAGGTTTTCCCGGACTGGATCCGTAGTCCGGCGGGTGAGAGGGCATAAGCCCAGCTTAGATACTGTTGCTGTGTATAGGCCTATAGACTGCCGTGGCCTACAAGTTATTTTCATACCCCTTGGATTACAAAGTTATACTCTGTTTAAGTGCACCACCATTACAGACCTGCCGGTGAAGAAAGAAGGACTAAGCTAAATATTAGAACCAGGCCTGGTGGGGATTCTAGCGTGTTTGATTGCTGCGCCATAGGGCACTTAGTTAACGGTCGCCCGTATGGCGCACTTGTAGCGTGTGTTACTATATAGTGTGTTAGAGTGGCAGGACGCTGCCCTTAGGAGTGATTGTTTAGAACTGTGATTATTGTTACCCCCTTTATTCATATTGAGAATTGATGAGTAAAACACTTTATCTATTACAATTCATTACTGTGTCCTTGCTTAGTTATTCTATTGCATAGGACATATCATTGATTGTTAGTACTAGCTGTGCCAGAAGGGGATAGAGCCTATTGCCGGGGGTTGGCGGAGCTGCACTCAGGGCCCAAAATCTAATTCTGCGGCCTCCTTAGTTGGAGGTATCGCTACACGTGGGGGTTCTCGTCCGGGATCCTGATGCAGCAAGCGAACGCCAGAAGTGCCGGCATGGACCCCATGGATCCAAGAGCGGTAGAAGAGTGGTGCAAAGCCGCTAATACAGAGCCAAAACAGTCGATAGCCATTAGCCTTCCTGGCGAGAAATGGTCAAGTGAGACGGTAGAGGAACTGCTGAGTTCAGTGTCCCCAGATCACACACCGTGGGTGATAGACATGAAGACAGACCCAAACATCTCATATCAATACGCATTAGTGGAATATTGGGACGGGATGCCAGAGGCCTGTAAGCACAAGTGTCTGCGGACGCCAGACAACAGAACATTTAGGCTGGCGCACGCAATAACTGTAGAAAGGGAACCATCCCCTACGGGATCACCACAGGCTGCGGCCCGAACTACACCTGAAAGAGAAGACAGGGCGCCACCTCCGGTGGCACCTGCATCGGCCACTGCTATATCACCAGAACTGATAAATGCAATAGGGGATTTGCTAGCCAAATGTCAGAAGACAAGTACGGTGCATGTGGAAACTAGCTACCGGAGACTAAAAATATTCTCAGGGAAGCTCCCTGTCCCGGCAGGGGAAGAAGATTTTGATACTTGGGTGGAACAGGCATTACAGGCAGTGGAGGCATGGGAGGTGCCGGAGGCACAGAAGAGGCAGCGAGTGTTAGAAAGCCTTAAAGGTGCAGCAGCAGAAGCAGTGAAAAGTTTCCGGTTTGGGAATGCAGGGTGCACGGCGCAGGATTGTCTAGCTATGCTGCAGGAAGAGTTTGGTCAATTAGACAAGGTGACAGAGATGGTCTACCAGTTTGAACACACTTTCCAAAAACCGGAGGAGAAACTTTCCGAGTATGTCAGAAGGCTAAACAGGCTGCTGTGCAAGATTGTGTTAAAGAAAGGGATGAAGCCCCAAGATGCCGATGCGGCAAGAATGAAGCAAGTCTTAAAGGGAGCGCTACGCTCCGATCCAGTCTGGCTGCACCTGAAAACCTTGGGAGGAGGAATGTTGCTGACTTATGCTGATTTAATAAAAATTATCAGAGATGAGGAGGCGCTGCAACAGGACCAGCAGAAGGATAAGACAAGTGTTGTACCCGCACAGGTGCTGGTCAATCCAGTGATGACCCCTGAAAGAGAGGCGGAGATAGACACCCTAAAAACTCAGATGTCCAAGGTATTAGAGATATTGACCTCTCTGATAGCAAAAGACACAGAGTGTCCCAAGAAGAAGGAAAGTCCAAGGAAGGAATTGTTCCCGATCGCCTCAGCACCCGAACCTTTACAAGAATGGGGAGATATAGTCTGCTTCAACTGTGGGGGAGTTGGCCACATTGCAGCCACATGTTCTAGTCCGAAGAAGAAGAGACCAGACAAACGCAAGCCGGCGGGAAACTTCAGAGGGCCCCGGTGAAGGAGTCAACCGGGTGCCCACCATCTTCAGTAAACTCCAAGCTGAATGCAAAGAAAAACAAAAAGAGAGATAGAACACCAAAGGGGAAACGTAATACCCCTCAACAAAGCTATACTCCAAGAAGAAGGGGGGAGACCCCTCAGGAGAGGCACGGCACCCCCCAAAGGGGGTGCCCACCCAAGAAAAATAATAGTACACCTCAGCGGGTTCCTACACCCATTAAAAGGAGGGAAGTCAGTGCATACCAGGCTCAAGAAAGGTTCAAGTCCAAAGGGAATAGGACAAGAGAGAGTCCAAAGGGAAAAGGTCTGAAGAAGGCAGCTCCTGCCGGACCATATCCAGAGAAGCTGGTAGGCCCATCCCCTATAGTGCCCATTCAAGTGGAGGGAGTCTACACCAGGGGCCTCCTGGACACCGGGGCACAAGTGACCCTACTATACCGGGACTTCTACGACAGGCACCTGAGTCATCTGCCTATCCAGAAGATAGAGGAGCTGGAAATATGGGGAATTGGAACCCAGAGTTTCCCTTACGACGGCTACCTTCCCGTCCAAATAACCTTTGACCCATCCGTGGCTGGGAAGGCCGAAGTGTTTGACACCCTGGCAGTTGTGTGTCCTAGGCCGCCTGGAGCCAACAAGAATTCCCTTATAATAGGGACGAACACGGACCTGGTCCGAAGACTCCTGACCCCTCTAGTGACGGAAGAAAGACAAGCAGCTACCAAGATCCATCCCATGCTGAAGACAGCCTACCAACGGCTGGTCCAAGAGCGGGAGACCCCTGGAGAGGAGATAGGGAAGGTGTGGAAACTTGGAAGAGAAGGGGTAGTGTTGCAGCCCGGTGAAGTAACCTGTCTCAGGGCCACTGTGAAGCTTACTTGGGAACAGCCTGGTCCCTTTGTCATGCTGGAGTCAGACCCAAGGGGTGAATCCTCAGGCCTGGAGGTGATACCGGAAGTGATTCCGCTGAAGGTCCTGAAGAAGGCCCATTATAGAGTTCCAGTGAGTGTTAGGAATACTACCAAAGACCCCATGGACATCCCAGCCAGAATGTTGCTAGGCCAGGTGAGCCCGGCGGCCCCTGTTACCCTGTCAGAAGTGAAGAGGACAGGTGAAGAAGCGGATGTTTGGGAGAAGCTGACCATGGAAAACCCGAATCTGTCCAGGGCTTGGAAAGAGAGAGCCAAGGCCCAGTTGAATAGATGGGAGAAGATCTTCTCTAGGGATGAGTTTGATGTGGGGTGTGCAAGAAGTGCCACCCATCGGATCCGCCTCCAAGAAGATAAGCCCTTCCGAGAGAGAGTCAGGCGGGTCCCGCTAGCAGATCTGGAGGATCTGAGGGAACAACTTGCAGAACTCAAGAGGACTGGTGTGATACGGGAGTCCAGAAGCCCCTATGCCTCTCCCATAGTAGTGGTCCGAAAGAAGAATGGATCATTGAGGCTCTGTATAGACTACAGGACTCTCAACAGGAGAACCATACCTGACCAATACACCACTCCGAGGATAGAGGATGCCCTACAGAGCTTGTCTGGAGCCAAATGGTTCAGCGTTATGGATCTCAAGAGTGGGTACTATCAGATTCCGATGCACCCAGCAGACAAGGAGAAGACAGCTTTCATAACCCCAGTGGGGTTCTTCGAATTCGACCGGATGCCCCAAGGTCTGTCTGGAGCCCCAGCTACTTTCCAACGTCTCATGGAGAAGACAGTAGGGGACATGAACTTGATCGAAGTCCTTGTATACCTAGACGATGTCATTGTCTTTGGGAGAACCTTGGAGGAACATGAAGAGAGGCTGGAGAAAGTGTTGAGAAGACTCAGTGAGGAAGGATTTAAGCTTTCGCCTGAGAAGTGTCGGTTCTACCAGTCTTCTGTGAACTATCTGGGGCACATTAGTATCTGAAGAAGGGGTGGCCACAGACCCTGAGAAATTGGAGGCAGTTACCTCCTGGCCACAGCCCACCACAGTAACAGAACTCAGATCCTTCTTGGGCTTCTGCTCCTACTATAGAAGGTTTGTGGAGGGATTTGCTCGAATTGCTAGACCATTGAATGAGTTGCTCAAGACTGAAGGAGAGGAGGATGGATCGGGGCCCAGGAGGCCAGGAGAGTCCATCAGAGATCAGTGGAATCAGAGGTGTGAAGAGGCTTTCCAGGAATTGAAGAGGAGCCTGACCACTGCACCAGTCTTGGCCTATGCAGACCCAACCAAACCCTATGAACTGCACGTGGATGCTAGTCACGACGGTCTGGGAGGAGTACTTTACCAAGAACATGAGGGGCAATTGCGGCCTGTTGCCTATGTGAGTAGAAGCCTGACCCCCTCTGAGAAGAACTACCCCACTCACAAGCTGGAGTTCCTGGCCCTCAAGTGGGCGGTAGTAGACAAGCTCAAAGACTACCTGTACGGAGCAGAGTTCACTGTGAAGACCGACAACAACCCCCTTACCTACCTGTTCACCACGGCCAAGCTGGATGCCACTGGACACAGGTGGCTGGCCGCACTGTCTGGATTCAACTTCAGCCTTAAGTATAGACCAGGAGTGGGGAATCGAGACGCAGACGCCTTGTCCAGAAGATCTCATTCCCCGACCATTGAAATAGAAGATTGGACCCAAGTGGCACCGGACGGGGTGCAGGCCCTTTGTCAAGGAGCTGCATTCCAAGCCCGAGGATGCTCCAGAGCAGAGGAAATAGGAGTTACTAGGCTTGTGCAATTCGTTTCGTAACGAATCGAAATTCGTCCGAATTTAGCAACTTTCGGACATTCGGAAGCATTCGAATTTCCGAACAAAGCAATTACGAATAAAACCGAATCCGAAATAAATTATACCGCAAAATAGCGAATGCCCGAATGTCTTCGGCATAATTCGTTATGAAAAAACTTACGAATGTACAAATCCATTGGAAACTAGACATGTGCATTCGTTTTCGTCCGAATGCATTTTCGTCCAAATTTCAGCTATTTTCGTTATCGTTTTAACAAACGAAAACGAAAGCACAGAATCCGAAAACCGAAAGATCCGACATAAACAAATGCTTTATTTTCGTTTTCGTTGCTACAACAGTTCGATATAGATAGGAGATTCGACGTGACGCTGACAATAACAATCTGTGTCTATCGAACCTGTGGTTGAATGTGCCTAACCTTAACTCTATTAGTCCAAGATTATTCTACATAGGAGAGAAAAGATTCGACATTATAGAGAGAAAAGATTCGACATAGGAGAGAAAAGATTCGACATAGGAGAGGAAAGATTCGACATAGGAGAGGAAAGATTCGACATAGGAGAGGAAAGATTCGACATAGGAGAGAAAAGATTTGACATAGGAGAGAAAAGATTTGACATTATAGAGAGAAAAGATTCGACATAGGAGAGAAAAGATTCGACATAGGAGAGAAAAGATTCGACATAGGAGAGGAAAGATTCGACATAGGAGAGGAAAGATTCGACATAGGAGAGGAAAGATTCGACATAGGAGAGAAAAGATTTGACATAGGAGAGAAAAGATTTGACATTATAGAGAGAAAAGATTCGACATAGGAGAGAAAAGATTTGACATTATAGAGAGAAAAGATTTGACATTATAGAGAGAAAAGATTTGACATTATAGAGAGAAAAGATTTGACATTATATAGAGAAAAGATTCGACATAGGAGAGAAAAGATTTGACATTATAGAGAGAAAAGATTCGACATAGGAGAGAAAAGATTTGACATTATAGAGAGAAAAGATTCGACATTATAGAGAGAAAAGATCACTGCTTGTGGGTGGAACATTCGACCGGAAATGTATGATTGCAGAGTCGTACAGTTTCGCTGCTCCGTCGAATCTTCTTTGAACATTCGACAGACACCATAAGCCTTCAATGACAGATTCGACCTTAATTAATTCAGATTTTCGGACGAATGCAATTTTTAACGAAAAACTAAATAAATAAAAACGAATTTCGGGAGTAACTTAATAAATTTATTTTTCGGACGAAAACGAAATTCCGAAACGAAATATTTCAGTGTGCACATGTCTATTGGAAACACAATAACACTCACTCTGCTCTGCTCTCTGCTTCTCCTTCACCGTGCTGAACTCCCTCTCAAAATGGTGTACAGGGGCGGAGGCTATAGCCGCATGTAAAAAACAAAAGTAAAATACGAGATTTCTAATCCATTCGAAGCACAATAACACTCACTCTGCTCTGCTCTCTGCTTCTCCCTCACCGTGCTGAACCCTCTCAAAATGGTGTACAGGGGCGGAGGCTATAGCCGCATGTAAAAAACGAAAGTAAAATACGAGATTTCGAATCGTTACAAATAACCGCTATGTATTTCGAAAAGTACAAATCCATTCGAAGCACATTAGGCATAATAGTCAGCGTCGTCGTGAGAGAGACACAGAAAATTACGAATCAACGAACCCAAAAAAAGTTACGAAAGTAGGAGTTGTGTCCAGAATCAACGAAAAACAACGTACTCTACCGAAAGTACGAATTATAAAGCAACAAAAAATTCAACGAAAAATGTCGCTTGCAAAAATACGAATGAGTCCGAACACGAAAAATCCCGTCTAGCAAAATTACGAATGATTACGAATCAACAGGACCGGAAAGAAACGAACCGAAACGGAACGAATTTTTCCGTTGTGCACAAGCCTAGGAGTTACCACGGTGGGAGTCCCCAAACACTACTGTGGAGTAGCTCAATTGGAAGAGGGCAACCTACCAAGATTGTCCAAAAAGGAATTAAGGTGTGACCAATTGGAAGACCCCATGGGGAGATTGGTCCTGGAGGCCTTGAAAAATCAGGATCCAAACATACTCATGCGTCAACCCTCCAAAGAAGCTCGCCTACTGAGGAAGGAGTGGGATAGGTTGCAGTTGCATCAGGGAGTGGTCTACCGAAGGGGCCCCTCTGATGATTCAGAAGATAAGTGGCAGATGTTCCTCCCAGAGAAACATCGGGAGACTGTTTTGATGGCCTTGCATGACAATCATGGCCACCTAGGGGCTGAAAGGACTTTTCAACTTGTCAGAAGTCGGTTCTATTGGCCCTGCATGAGGGCAGAGGTAGAGGAGTACTGCCACTCATGTGCGCGATGCATCCAGAGGAAGACTTTGCCCCATCAAGCTGCCCCAATGGGCCATCTACAGAGCCAAGGGCCTATGGACCTGGTGTGCATTGACTTTCTCTGCCTCGAACCCGACCTGAGTGGACTAGGAAATGTTCTGGTGATAACCGACCATTTCACCCGGTATGCCCAGGCCTTCCCCACCAAAGATCAGAAGGCCTCCACCGTGGCCAAGGTACTTATGGAGAAGTATTTTGTCCATTATGGGCTGCCACAGAGACTCCATTCAGATCAAGGGAGGGACTTCGAGAGTAAGCTGATCCGGAAGCTCTTGGATTCGTTGGGAATCAGGAAGACTCGAACTACACCTTACCATCCTCAGGGAGATGCTCAGCCGGAAAGGTTCAACCGAACCCTGCTCAACATGTTGGGGACTCTGGAAAGCGAGAAAAAGCAACATTGGAGCAAACACATAGCAGCCATGGTACATGCTTACAACTGCACCATCAGTGATGCTACAGGCTATTCCCCATATCGACTCATGTTTGGGAGAGAAGCGAGACTACCGGTGGACCTGGCTTTTGGCACCTCACTGGACCATTCCTCCGTCACCTCTCACAGAGGATATGTGGATAGGCTCAGACACAGCCTGAAAGTAGCCTATGAACAAGCTCAAGCGGCCTCAGATCAAAGGGGAGCTCGGAATAAAAAAAATTACGACCTGAAGGTCCGGGTACAAGACCTACAGCCCGGGGATCGAGTACTGTTGCGCAATCTGGGAGTCCCCGGAAAGCACAAGCTTGCAGACAGATGGAGATCTGAACCTTATGTCATCTGCAGGAAGTTGCCGGGCCTACCTGTCTACAAGGTGAAGCCAGAGGGAAAGGTAGGCCCACTGAAGACATGGCATCGAAACCACCTGCTCCCACTGACGGAGGCAGTTAGAATACCTTCCGTGGGAGACTCCCCTGCACCGGCCTCTATCTTGGATACTCCTAGACCGCACACTCGGTCACAGACCTCCCGAGCTGGAAATGGAGAAGCCTCCCAACTTAGTGGAGATGAAGAAGGAGAGCTTGATTGGCTGTGGTCTTCCCCAACTCCAGGAACTTCTATCATAGATCTTCCAGTCACCCAAGATACCACAGATGAAACGCTGAACCCAGAGGCTACAGAATTCATCCCTTTCAGTCCTTCAACAGATTACTGGGAAGATGCCCATGATAGTTACTCCGAGGAAGAGGAGCCTGAGGCGCCAGAGCCAGAGATTCCAAGAGAGCAAAGAGCTCGAAGAGTCATTTAACCTCCTAAGAAGCTGACCTACCCCCAGATGGGGAACAGTTCGGAAGACTCTGTGGTCACTGCTAGGAGAAATGCTGAGATTCCGGATCCCTCCACTGTCCATTTGGTGGAGGGCAACCCCAGCTCACTCTCTGGCACAGTTAGTCAGGCCACCCAAGATAATGTGACCTGTGGGCAAGGGAATTCAACCCCTCAGTTATGGTGGGAATCCCCTATCCCAACATCGTTTTCAGAATTGTCCAATGTTGTATATAGTTGTTGCTAAAATTTATCTTTGGGGACCAAAGAGTTTAAGTGGGGGGAGTGTGTAGCGGGGTGTTCCCCTATATTGGGAAGAAACTACATTACCCATAACCCCATTCTTGTTGTGACGTTCCACCGCAGAGACTCATGGGAGGGGTTATAAAAGGAAGAGGCGGGGCCGGGCTCGGCCTCTTTGGCGACACGAGACTTCACGGACGGATCCTCCTGTGCGGATGTGTCGGAAGGGCAAGGCCTTAAGCCTGAGGCCTTGCTCTGCACCGAAGAGCCTTCCATCCTCCCCTCTGCGAGCCTGGGTGGCATCTGACTTTGTGAGCTACCGCCTTGTCGGATCGGGGACCCGATCGTTGGAGAGATCGAGAGTGTGTGACACGGCCGGTGGAGGTTTTCCCGGACTGGATCCGTAGTCCGGCGGGTGAGAGGGCATAAGCCCAGCTTAGATACTGTTGCTGTGTATAGGCCTATAGACTGCCGTGGCCTACAAGTTATTTTCATACCCCTTGGATTACAAAGTTATACTCTGTTTAAGTGCACCACCATTACAGACCTGCCGGTGAAGAAAGAAGGACTAAGCTAAATATTAGAACCAGGCCTGGTGGGGATTCTAGCGTGTTTGATTGCTGCGCCATAGGGCACTTAGTTAACGGTCGCCCGTATGGCGCACTTGTAGCGTGTGTTACTATATAGTGTGTTAGAGTGGCAGGACGCTGCCCTTAGGAGTGATTGTTTAGAACTGTGATTATTGTTACCCCTTTTATTCATATTGAGAATTGATGAGTAAAACACTTTATCTATTACAATTCATTACTGTGTCCTTGCTTAGTTATTCTATTGCATAGGACATATCATTGATTGTTAGTACTAGCTGTGCCAGAAGGGGATAGAGCCTATTGCCGGGGGTTGGCGGAGCTGCACTCAGGGCCCAAAATCTAATTCTGCGGCCTCCTTAGTTGGAGGTATCGCTACACGTACTTACCTCTCCGCCGGCTTCCGGGTCTTCAGGGAGTTCCGTCGGAGATCCGGTGACGCCACAGACACCGGCGGAGCTTGCCGTGTCCATCTGAGGGGCTCCTTTGCTGTGCCTTCATATCTGCATGCCAGCGGGACCTTACTATCTGCCACACACAAGGGCTGTTACACTTCCCTCTATCAACCTGGGATTCTACAGCCATCCACTGGGAGTTGTGATAGTTCCCTTCACGGGACATCTACATGCCAACGGACTGATGTTAACCCCTCCTCATCTGGATTCAGCAGTGGTATCGGTGTACACATTTTTATACCAGTATCATACTTAGCTACATGTTTTTATGACTGCTTTTGCTACCGTTTGGTATTACTCGCACCATTTTTACAGTTTATGTAGCTACATCGATTTTATCTCCAGTGCAATATTTATTTTGTTACCTACTTGAAGACTATAAAAGTTTTAATGCTATTCCCATCGAGCGCTGCCTTTGTGTGTTTTTTGTATCCTGCTATCCATTTTTCCAGTGGTTGGTAGCTGCACTGGGAATCGGCCTGCAAAGAGATCAGCTAAAAGTAGTTGGATCTGTATGTGCGTTATAATTAATCGAAATTAGTCGATTAATCGATTAAAAAAAAAAAAACGATTAATCGAACACGAAAATTGTAATCAGTAACAGCCCTACAATTAACCCTTTGGTCTCCCCTAATGTTAATTCCTTCCCAGCCAGTGTCATTAGTACAGTGACAGTGCATATTTTTTAGTACTGATCACTGTATTAGTGTCACCGGTACCCAAAAAATGTAAAAAGTGTCAATTAGTGTCCCGACTGTCTGCCGCAATATCCCAGTCCCGCTAAAAGTCGCTGATTGCCGCCATTACTAGTAAAATTATATAGGTAAATAAAAATTCCATAACAAATTTCCCATAGTTTGGAGACGCTATCACTTTTGTGCAATCCAGTCAATATACGCTTATTGGGATTTTTTTTTAACCCAAAATTTGTAGCAGAATACATATTGGCCTAAATTCATTAAAAAAAAATGATTTTTAAAAAAAAAATTCTTCAAAATTGTTGTTCTTTTTTGTCTATAGTGCAAAAAATAAAAACTGCAGAGGTGATCAAATACTAGAAAAGAAAGCTCTATTTTTGTGGGGGAAAAAAAAGGATATTTTATTTGGGTACATCATCGCACGGCCGCGCAATTGTCAGTTTAAGTAACGCACCGCCGTATAAAAATGGCCTGGGCTTGAAGGGGGTAAATCTTCCGGAGCTGAAGTGGTTAAAGCATTCTGACTTTATATGACAGGTGTTTTGGAGGTTCCAACCCTTTCCCATTGTATCGAAAATTAAATAAAAAACATTTGGCTGAAGTTGGGCTCTGAATGATCACTAGACCAGTCAACATGATTGGTTTGATTCCCTCCTGGGACATTAATTGTATGGAGTGTGTACGCTCTCCCCATTTCCTTCTACAGTCCAAAAGGTGGCTTCTATCTCAGATGTTGATTTTGTGCCATATTCCCTGCATTTCTAAGTATAATGCTGTAAGCCTTTTGAACCATTGGAGAGCCTCTTAGTACAGGGGAGCATGCCCAACCTTTAAATTTGGAGCTGAAGATGAAAATTTGCATTTGATTTCTGGAGTACTTAGTCTCATATAGAATGTAAGCAGATAAAGATTGCACAACTGAATAATAATTAATTTTAGGAAAAGGCAAGAAATCATTGCCTCATGTGCCAAATATCAAAGAGAGGACCACAGAGAATGGTTTGTGCACATCAGACTTCAGCCATCTTTTGTAGAGTTAATTATCTACTCTAATCCAGTTAAAGAGGAACTTCACCCTACCCATGCAAAATTAATTAATTTAATCTTTCTAAAGTCAGCCATAGATGGAACAATTTTCTTTCCTGCAACCTGTGGTTGATTTCCCATCAACACAATCAGTGTTAATGGAGGAATACCTTCCGCAGAAGGGCAAGGGGCGCGGGGAGCTGTCCCGACCAGGAGACCGCACAGTGATTAAAGAGGAACTAAATTTTTCATCCAGCAATCTATTTAGAAGTCTTATGCCGCGTACACACGAGCGTTTTTCATGACGAGAAAAATGCCATTTTTTAATTTGGTCATTAAAAACTATTGTGTGTGGGCTCCAGAGCATTTTTCACGACGTGAAAAATGGGCATTAAAAATTTGGAATATGCTCTATTTTTTCTCATCGTTTTTCACGTCGTCGTTTTTCTCGTCGTGAAAAACGGCCGTGTGTAGGCTTTAACGGCATGAAAAAAAACCTGCATGCTCAGAAGCAAGTTATGAGACGGGAGCGCTCGTTCTGGTAAAACTAGCGTTCGTAATGGAGATAGCACATTCATCACGCTGTAACGGACTGAAGAGCACGAGGCTGAAAAGCGCGAATCGTCTCTCACCAAACTTTACTAACACGAGGATCAGCAAAAGCAGCCCAAAGGGTGGCGCCATCCAAATGGAACTTCCCCTTTATAGTGCCGTTGTAGGTTTCGTAGGTCACCGCGCTTTGATCGAGCGTTTTTTTTCACGATCGTGTGTAGGCAAGGCAGGCTTGAGAAGAATCACGTTGAGAAAAACTTCGTTTTTTCAATGACATTAAAAACGGTCGTGCGTACGCGGCATTACCCATTAACCACTTAACGACCGCTCACTGTATATATACGTCGGCACAATGGCACCGACAGGCACAATCACGTACAGTGTACGTGATTGCCTTTGTACAGTTGGGGGGTCCAATCGGACCCCCCTTCTGTACAGTGAGCGGTCGGAATTCGTCTGGGAGCGTTCCGAGATGGGGGGGTGGCCGTTCGATTCCGGCCACCCTCCCGCGATCGCTCCCGGCGAATAGAAATGCCCCCTCTGTCTGTGGAATGTACACACAGACAGAGAAAGCAGGAGGAAGTGATGTCATCTCCTGTGTGGCGCTCACATATACCGAGTGCCGTACAAGAGAAGACATCAAGGTTAGTGCACTAACACTACACTAACACCAGCGCACATAGGCACATAAATCGCCCCCCCCCCCCAGATCACCCCCCAGCCCCCAGTCACAGTGTCACTGATTGCAGTGACCATTTATTTACTGATCACTGCAATCAGTGACATTTGTGACTGTAAAAGTGTCACTACATTTAGTTTTAGGTCCAGTGTAGCCCCCTAACCCCCCCTAATAAAGGTTTAACCCCTTGATCACCCCCCAGATAACCCTTTCACCCCCTAGCACCGCCGTCGCTAAGCGATCATTTTTCTGATCGCTGTCTTGGCGTCGGTGATGCAGATCGGTACCCAGTAATTTTTTTTAGGTTCGCCGCAGGTTTTTATAGCGTCGGGTACCCCCATAAATTATCTAATAAAGTTTTAACCCCCTTGATCGCCCCCCAGGTAACCCTTTCACCCCCTATCACCACTGTCGCTAAGCGATCATTTTTCTGATCGATGTCTTAGCGTCGGTGATGCAGATCGGTAGCCAGTATTTTTTTTTAGGTTCACCGCAGGTTTTTATAGCGTCGGGTACCCCCATAAATTATCTAATAAAGGTTTAACCCCCTTGATCGCCCCCCAGGTAACCCTTTCACCCCCTATCACCACTGTCGCTAAGCGATCATTTTTCTGATCGATGTCTTAGCGTCGGTGATGCAGATCGGTAGCCAGTATTTTTTTTTTAGGTTCGCCGAAGGTTTTTATAGCGTCGGGTACCCCCATAAATGATCTAATAAAGGTTTAACCCCCTTGATCGCCCCCCAGGTAACCCTTTCACCCCCTAGCACCGCCGTCGCTAAGCGATCATTTTTCTGATCGCTGTCTTAGCGTCGGTGATGCAGATCGGTACCCAGTAATTTTTTTAGGTTCGCCGCAGGTTTTTATAGCGTCGGGTACCCCCATAAATTATCTAATAAAGGTTTAACCCCCTTGATCGCCCCCCAGGTAACCCTTTCACCCCCTATCACCACTGTCGCTAAGCGATCATTTTTCTGATCGATGTCTTAGCGTCGGTGATGCAGATCGGTAGCCAGTATTTTTTTTAGGTTTGCCGCAGGTTTTTATAGCGTCGGGTACCCCCATAAATTATCTAATAAAGGTTTAACCCCCTTGATCGCCCCCCAGGTAACCCTTTCACCCCCTATCACCACTGTCGCTAAGCGATCATTTTTCTGATCGATGTCTTAGCGTCGGTGATGCAGATCGGTAGCCAGTATTTTTTTTTTAGGTTCGCCGCAGGTTTTTATAGCGTCGGGTACCCCCATAAATTATCTAATAAAGGTTTAACCCCCTTGATCGCCCCCCAGGTAACCCTTTCACCCCCTATCACCACTGTCGCTAAGCGATCATTTTTCTGATCGCTGTCTTTGCGTCGGTGATGCAGATCGGTAGCCAGTAATTTTTTTTAGGTTCGCCGCAGGTTTTTATAGCGTCAGGTACCCCCATATATTATCTAATAAAGGTTTTAACCCCCTAATTGCCCCTAGTTAACCCTTTCACCAGTAATCATCATATAAGTGTTACGGGTGACGCTGGTTAGTTAGTTTGCTTTTTATAGTGTCAGGGCACCCGCCGTATATAACCCAATAAAGGTTTAACCCCCTGATCGCCCGGCGGGTGATATCAATTAGGTTTTAGCGTCAGAGAGGGTCTGCGTCACACCCCAGGCAGCGTCAGGTTAGTGCCAGTAACGCTAACACCCACGCGTGAAGCATACACCTCCCTTAGTGGTATAGTATCTGAACAGATCAATATCTGATCTGATCAGATCTATACTAGCGTCCCCAGCAGTTTAGGGTTCCCAAAAACGCAGTGTAGGCGGGATCAGCCCAGATACCTGCTAGCACCTGCGTTTTGCCCCTCCGTCCAGCCCAGGCCACCCAAGTGCAGTATCGATCGATCACTGTCACTTACAAAACACAACACACATAACTGCAGCGTTCGCAGAGACAGGCCTGATCCCTGCGACTCCAGTGCTGTAGGAGGTAATTTCACCACCACAGTTAAAAAAAAAAAGCATATATGCCGAAGCATGGGGGCAGCAGGAGCGGAGGAGTGATTTTGCTCCTAATGCCGCGTACATACGGTCGAAATTCCAACGGAGGCTTGCCCGTGGAATAGTCCGACCATGTGTATGCGGCATAACTTTTTGTGGGAGGATGCCCCCATGCTTCGGCATATATAAATGGTGCATGTATGCCCATCATTAGAAGTGGGTGGATGAAGGGCGGTATTCTAATGGTGGGCATACCCACCGATCAATCTCTTTTTTCGTTCAGCCACCTGGCTGCATGAAAAAAAAAGATTACAATACATGTCCAACAAGGACCAGCAACGTACTGGTATGTTGCTGGACTTTGAATGGTTATACCAGATTGATGCCTGCGGGTTTAGGTATCATCTTGGTATCATTCTTTTCAGCCAGCGGCCGGCTTTCATGTAAAAGCAATCCTAGTGGCTAATTAGCCTCTGGACTGCTTTTACAAGCAGTGGGAGGGAATGTCCCCCCCCCCGGATATAAAAAGCGCCATTGGGAAATTGGGAAAGCATTTTATCACACCGATCTTGGTGTGGTCAGAGGCTTTGAGGGCAGAGGAAAGATCTAGGGTCTAGACCCCAGTTTTTTCAAAAAAAGAGTACCTGTCACTACCTATTACTATCATAGGGGATATTTACATTCCCTGAGATAACAATAAAAATGATAAAAAAAAAAAAAAATATATATGGAAGGAACAATTTAAAAATAAAATAAAAAAGCAAAATGAATAATAAAAAAAAAAAAAAAAAGCACCCCTGTCCTGCCCTGCTCTTGCCCAATGGCGAACGCAAGCGTCGGTCTGGCGTCATATGTAAACAGCAATTGCACCATGCATGTGAGGTATCACCACGAAGGTCAGATCGAGGGCAGTAATTTTAGCAGTAGACCTCCTCTGTAAATCTAACGGGGTAACCTGTAAAGGCTTTTAAAGGCTTTTAAAAATGTATGTAGTTTGTCGCCAATGCGCGTTTGTGCAAAAATTTAAAGCATGTCGTGTTTGGTATCTATGTACTCGGCCTAAGATCATCTTTTTTATTTCATCAAACATTTGGGCAATATAGTGTGTTTTAGTGCATTAAAATTAAAAAAAAGTGTATTTTTTCCCCAAAAAATGTGTTTGAAAAATCGCTGCGCAAATACTGTGTAGAAAAAAAAATGCAACACCCACCATTTTATTCTGTAGGGCCTTTTCTTTAAAAATATATATAATGTTTGGGGGTTCAACATAATTTTCCTGCAAAAAAAAATATGTTTTCATGTAAACAAAAAGTGTCAAAAAGGGCTTTGTCTTCAAGTGGTTAGAAGAGTGGATGTAAGCTTCCTAATGTTGTGTATAAAATGCCAGAACAGTTCAAAACCCCCCCAAATGACCCCATTTTGGAAAGTAGACACCCCAAGCTATATACTGAGAGGCATGTCGAGTCCATGGAATATTTTATATGTTGACACAAGTTGCGGAAAAAAGACAATTTTTTTTTTTTTTTTTTGCACAAAGTTGTCACTAAATGATATATTGCTCAAACATGCCATGGTTATATGTGGAATTACACCCCAAAATACATTCTGTTGCTTCTCCTGAGTACGGGGATACCACATGTGTGAGACTTTTTGGGAGCCTAGCCGCGTACGGGACCCCGAAAACCAATCACCGCCTTCAGGCTTTCTAAGGGTGTAAATTTTTGATTTCACTTCTCACTGCCTATCACAGTTTCGGAAGCCATGGATAGCCCAGATGGCACAAAACCCCCCCAAATGACCCCATTTTGGAAAGTAGACACCCCAAGCTATTTGCTGAGAGGTATTGTGAGTATTTTGCAGATCTCGCTTTTTGTCACAAAGTTTTGAAAATTGAAAAAAAAATAAAATTCCTTTCTTCATTTTCAAAAACAAATGAGAGCTGTAAAATACTCACCATGCCTCTCAGCAAACAGCTTGGGGTGTCTACTTTCCAAAATGGGGTCATTTGGGGGGGTTTTGTGCTATTTTGGCATTTTATGGCCTTCGAAACTGTGATAGGTAGTGAGGAGTCAAATCAAAAATTTTTGCCTAGAAATCCTGAAGGCGGTGATTGGTTTTCGGGTCCCATACGCGGCTAGGCTCCTAAAAAGTCCCACACATGTGGTATCCCCGTACTCAGGAGAAGCAGCAAAATGTATTTTGGGGTGCAATTCCACATATAACCATGGCATGTGTGAGCAATATATCATTTAGTGACAACGTTTTATATATTTATTTTTTTTTGTCATTATTCAATCACTTGGGACCAAAAAAAAAAAAAATATTCAATGAGCTCAACAGGCCTCTCAGCAATTTCCTTGGGGTGTCTACTTTCTAAAACGGGGTCATTTGGGGGGGGGGGTTTGTGCTATTTTGGCATTTTATGGCCTTCAAAACTGTGATAGGTAGTGAGGAGTGAAATCAAAAATTTGCGCCCTTAGAAATCCTGAAGGCGGTGCTTGGTTTTTGGGGTCCCGTACGCGGCTAGGCTCCCAAAAAGTCCCACACATGTGGTATCCCTGTACTCAGGAGAAGCAGCAGAATGTATTTTGGGGTGCAATTCCACATATAACCATGGCATGTGTGAGCAATATATCATTTAGTGACAACTTTTTGTAAGTTTTTTTTTTTTTGTCATTATTCAATCAATGGGCTCAACATGCCTCTCAGCAATTTCCTTGGGGTGTCTACTTTCCAAAATGGGGTCATTTGGGGGGGTTTTGTACTGCCCTGCCATTTTAGCACCTCAAGAAATGAGATAGGCAGTCATAAATTTAAAGCTGTGTAAATTCCAGAAAATGTACCCTAGTTTGTAAACGCTATAACTTTTGCGCAAACCAATAAATATACACTTATTGATATTTTTTTTACTAAAGACATGTGGCTGAATACATTTTGGCCTAAATGTATGACTAAAATTGAGTTTATTCGATTTTTCTTATAACAAAAAGTAGAAAATATCATTTTTTTTCAAAATTTTCGGTCTTTTTCCGTTTATATTGCAAAAAATTAAAATCGCAGAGGCAATCAAATACCATTAAAAGAAAGCTCTATTTGTGGGAAGAAAAGGACGCAAATTTCGTTTGTGCGGACATGCAATGTTGTATCCAATTTACAGTTAAAGCTGCGCAGTGCAAAATTCTGAATTCACCTCTGGTCCTTTAGCTACCAAATGGTCTGGGGCTTAAGTGGTTAAAAGGTCACTATAATGCGGTTTGGAAAGCTCTTTTTTTTTTTAAAGATCTCATCTTCGGGGAATCGGCTGCGCCATTTTTACTATTGATTGCTGGCTCTTGTGTGGACATCATTTCTGCCCTTCCTTTCCTTTCCTGTCTAAATCTCGCGCATGCGCGATCGCGTGTAAACCAAGCCCCTATCCCGATCCCCGTTACTACAAGGGGAGAACCAGGAAGGTGAGGGCACAGTATCGCAAGGCTTCCTTTCTGTGCTGTTCTCAGTGGAAATAAATAACCCAGCATCCTAAGGATATAGAAATAGCACACATAGCGTGCCGTTAATGAAACTATGTGCCGGTGACGTCATTAAAGATTGCAGGACGGATTCTGAAGAGACTGTAACAGTAAGTGAAATTTCACAGGCAGCAATCAGCAGCATTATCACTGTAGATTATAATGAGCTAAAGTGAAACTTGAGAGTTTACAGACACTTTAATACTAGCTATAACCGCTGGCACTAAATCGCATGAAAAATCCGACATGCTGGTTGGTTGTACACAAGTTGATTGATTGATAAACTTGGGTTCAATCAGCCTGCCCATACATGGTTTGAATCTCAGCCAGTCCCCGCTGAACCGGTCAAGATTCAATCCGTCTATGGCTTAAAGCGGTTGTATACCCACACAGTAAAAAAGAAAAGAAAAAACAAAAAACCCTGCAAGGCAAAGGCATAATGAGCTAGTATGCAGCGCATTCTAGCTCATTATGAAATATTTACCTCAGAACGAAGCCCCGTATCGGAGCGCAGTCCACGCCGAGGGAGCTGACATCTTGCCCTCGGCGGGTCTTCCGGGTTCGCGGCTCCAACGCTGTGAGTGTCCGGAGCCGTGATGACGTCACTCCCGCGCATGCGCGCAGGAGTTTTCTTCCCGGCAGGGTCAGGAAGCGTCTGCCGGACCTTCAGCCGGGCATTCAGAGCGCATGCGCCGCTGACGTCAGCAGCTGCATGCAAAGGGAATATCTCCTAAACCGTACAGATTTAGGATAAATACATTTTACCTACAGGTAAGCCTCATTATAGGCTGAAAATATGCATCCATGGCGGTTGAGGTTTCTGTGCTGAGCGCAGACAGCTCCCAGGATTTCTTTGTGACCCAGAGCCAGTGGGACAGGCTCCTGATCATGTGACCATTTTGACAGCCAATCACAGTGATCACATAAATCAAGAACCACGCCCTGTCTCCCAAGTCCCAACCCAGGTAAAGGGCTGCCAGGAGTGGGCAGGAAGGAATTGAACATCAGATTGTTTTGGTCTGTTTTGTGGCAGCCATGAATTAAGACAAAAGAAAGACAAAATAATTAATAGCCAAGCAGACTTTATGTGTTATATCTTAACCAATACCCACACAGGGCACTTATACACCTTCCTGCCCAGACCAATTTTCAGCTTTCTGCGCTGTTACACTTTGAATGACAATTGCGCGGTCATGCTACACTGTACCCAAACAAAATTTTTATCATTTTTTCCCCACAAATAGAGCTTTCTTTTGGTGGTATTTGATCACCTCTGGGATTTTTATTTTCTGCTAAAAAATAAAAAAAAGACCGAAAATTTTGAAAAAAAAAAGTTTTTTTTTCAGTTACAAAATTTTGTAAATAAGTTAGTTTTCTCCTTCACTGATGGGCACTGATGGGGCTGCACTGACGGGCACGGATAAGGCGGCACGGGTGGGCACCGATGAGGTGGCACGGATGGGCAACGATCGACGGCACGGATGGGCAACGATCGGCGGCACGGGTGGGCAACGATCGGTGGCACGGGTGGGCACAGATAGGCGGCACGGGTGGGCACAGATAGGCGGCACGGGTGGGCACAGATAGGCGGCACGGGTGGGCACTGATGGGCACGGATAGGTGGCATGGATGGGCACTGATAGGTGGCACGGATGGGCATGGATGGGCACTGATAGGTGGCATGGGTGGGCACTGATAGGTGGCACTGTACTGTACTAATGGATGCCAATCAGTGCCAAACAATAATGCCTGCCTATCAGTGGTGCCCATTGTGGGCACTGATTGGCATCCATTGTGGCACTGATTGGCATCCATTATCCCTGGTGGTCTAGGGTGGCATACCATTAATGGTGGGCTTCCCTGGTGGTCTAGTGGCATCCCTGGTGGTCCAGTGGGCATCCTCGGGGGAGCTGTGCTGATAATCTATCAGCACAAACCCCCCCTGTCAGAGGAGCAGCCGATCGGCTCTCCTCTACTCGCGTCTGACAGACGCGAGTGAGGAAAAGACGATGACCGGCTTTTCCTGTTTACACTGTGATCAGCCGTGATTGGACACAGCTAATCACGTGGTAAAGAGTCTCCGTCTGAGACTCTTTACCTAGATCGGAGTTGCGGGGTGTCAGACTGACACCCTGCAACAACGATCGCCGCAATGCGCGCCCCGGGGGCGCGCAGCGGCTTAAAATCCTGAGGACGTCATATGACGTCCAGTCAGGATTTTAAAACCACTTTGCCGACGTCAATCCGCTATAGGGCGGGCGGCAAGTGGTTAAAGTGGTTGTAAACCCTTTAAAAAAAAAAACCTGCAAGACAAAGGCATAATGAGCTAGTATGCACAGCATACTAGCTCATTATGTATTACTTACCTTAGATCGAAGCCCCCACAGCCGTCCTCTACCCCCCTCCGGCCACGGACATCTCTCCCGGAGCTTGCTTCCGGGTATTGCGGCTCCGGCGGTGTGATTGGCCAGAGCCGCGATGACGTAACTCCCTCTCATGCGCACGGGAGCCGCCGATACCGGCACAGCTAACTGAAGCAGCGGCATGACGTGCCATTGCTTCAGTGCACATGTGCCGATCACTTTGGCACATGTAGACACAGGGGGATATCTCCTAAACCGTGCAGGTTTAGGAGATATCCAGGGTAGCTACAGGTAAGCCTTAATATAGGCTTACCTGTAGCATAAAGTTAGAAAAATGGGTTTACAACCACTTTAAGATCTATGTAATGATTGTACATAAATTTTAAGTAAATCCATTTTTTTTTTAATTGAAGAAGACCTGCAAATGTGGTTAAGTGATGTGTGCAATGCGCTCTAGTACAGCTACAGTCTAAGTATTTTCTGGATCGTTTTGGGCATTCACTGAGAGATTTCATTTTCTGCTTGAAAATGTCATATAAAGTAAATGATGTTATGTACATTAATCAAATTATTGGAATTGGTTAAGGGTTATTTATAGTAGTTTTCTACATGTTTTCTTAAATTATTTGATATGTTCAGGACTTTGAAAAAATAAATTGTTTGTCTTCTCCTTTTTAAGCCAGCATGTGGAGCTCCAGTCTCTTTACACAGTTTTCAAAATCTCAGCTCGTTTCTTTGATTAGCTTAAAACTGAACTTTACCCATACCAACTTGATAAAAAAGGAACATACATTCAACAATAACAACTATATTGCCTTGAAAAAGTATTCATACCCCTTGAAATTTTCCAAAGAAATGTCCTCTCAGTATTAAGCATTACCTTGGACTCACTAGCCCCTACCTGCTGCCAGCTGTGGACAATTTTCAATCAAAGCAGCCCATAAATAGGAAGTGATGCTATCTTTCAGCGCCCGTTTGTGTGGAATAGCTCCCTGGGTGTTGTGACTGCGTTTTGATCTTGATTATCATGTTGAACTTCTGCCTGAATTCCTGACTACTCTCTAGCCTGCTGATTTTGTACTTCACCGCCAGCTCGTGTATGACCTTTGCCTGCCTGTCCACTCTCTGGATTTTGATCATGTACCATTTTGCCTGATCTGTTGCCAACCTAATCTGCCTGACTCAGTTTTCACCTGAATCCTCAGCACTCAAGTTCCACTTCGGACACTACCAATCACAGGTACCTTACAATCACTACCCTCTAAACTCGCCTCTGTAGCCAGTTTTCAATCCATGTACTCACCCTATGGTCCATGCCAAAGGACCTTTTTTTGTACAGTAAATGTTTATGGGAAACTGTATCAAATGCTTTTGCAAAATCCAGATACACCACGTCTACGGGCCTTCCTTTATCTAGATGGCCGCTCACCTCCTCATAGAAGGTTAATAGATTGGTTTTGCAAGAACGATTCTTCATGAATCCATGCTGATTACTGCTAATGATACCATTGTCATTATAAAAATCTTGTATATAGTCCCTTATCATCCCCTCCAAGAGCTTGCATACAATTGATGTTAGGCTAACTGGTCTGTAATTCCCAGGGATGTATCTTGGCTATTTTTTTAATATTGGTGCTACATTGGCTTTTCTCCAATCAGCTGGTACCATTCCAGTCAGTAGACTGTTCGTAAAAATTAGGAACAAGGGTCTGGCAGTTACTTGAATGAGTTACTTAAGGACCCTCGGGTGTAAGCCATCTGGTCCTGGTGACTTATTGTTAAGTTTTTTTAAGTCTAATTCAAATTCTGTCCTCTGTTAGCCATGAGGGAGCTTCCTGTGATGTGTCATGAGGATAAACCTTGCAGTTTTAGTTACTGAAGTCCCTCTGTTCTCTCGTGAAGACTGAGGAGAAGAATAAATTCAATACCTTCGCCATCTCTCCATCCTTAGTAACCAGATTCCCTTCATCCATCTTCATGGGACCAATATGATCTAACGTCCCTTTCTTACTATTTATGTAGACACACACAGCACACACACAGCACTGTTAAGCCACACCCGCACCACCTTCTCACAGGAGTTTGACTGACAGCAGCAGGAGCCAATGGTGTTTTCTGTGAAAGCAGGAAGTGAGGGGAGCGGTGTTGCAGCTGAGACAGTGTTGGAGCAGTGACAGGGGTCAGGTAAGTGTTTCTTTATGTAGGTAGGATAAGTAGTGGAGCATATTTTAACCTAATGTAGAGAATACATTAACCACTTGCCAACCAGCCACTGCAGTTTTACTGCGGCATGTTGGTTCAGATGTGCAAATTGCCATAGGTGTATGTCGGGCTCGTACACAGCCATCTGTGGGCACGCGTGCCCATTGGTCTGTGGGGAAGCCAATCGGAGTGATCGTTCCCTGCAGTGACAGAACGGGGCTCTGCCATAGTAAACAAGGCAGGTCTCCGTTCTGACAGGGGATGACACACAGATCCTGTCTTTCTGCAATGTAGGAAGATGGATCTGTGTGTTCCAGGCAGCCCATCCCCTATACAGTTAGTAAACAGTGAGGGAACACATTTATCCCCTTGATTGCCCCTGATGGTAACCCCTTTTTTGCCAGTGTCATTAGTACAATGTCAGTGCATATTTTTAGCACTGATCACTGTAATATTGTCACTGGTTCCCAAAAAAGTGTCAAAAATGTCAGTAAGGTGTCCGATCTGTCCACCGCAAGGTTGCAGTCCCGATAAAAAGTGCAGATCACTGCCATTACTAGTGTAGCACCACCCTCTCCTCTTAGGGTAAAGGAGAGGCATCCATGCCACAAGCCCGCGTCCTCTAGTTTAGAGGTCAGGCGGTGTATATGTTCCTGGGTCCCGCAGCGTGTTACCTCCTTCTATTGGTTCCCATCTCCAGAATGTGGAGACGAATCTGTACTTTTCCCTCTTTAATAAAGTCAATGTCCAAACCACTTAAACTCCAACATTGAGTTTATTTTGTATCTTTGCTTGATAGGTAAGAGAAAGAGTAGGTGAGAGATGATAGTTGAACTAGAGCAGATTCAGGCACAGAACTCCCAGATTCATCACCACTCGGTCCCGAGTGGGTACAGCTCACCCGGATAGTCCCTCAATGGTCCTAGCAGCCGGTGTGGAGCTCGAACAAGCAATTTAAATCCTCCAAGGGCAAGTTCAGTCTGTCCTCAAAGAGCAGCAGCACTCCGCAGGGTCAGTTCTGCGGAGCATAGGATCCTTCCCTCCGACAGGTCACCAGGCCTTTCCCGAGACAGCAATCTAACCATTACTCATCTCCTGTTATGGAACCGATCCTCCCCTGGCTTCCTCTTGGTCAGAGCGGATACCCTCACCTGGGTATCCTGGGACTCCTAAATTCTGCCTGTAGACCCAGTTGAAGGTAGTGGGCCTACCCGGAACGTTGCGGTCCCGGGCCAAAGGTGCCCGAGACATCTTAGTCGGGGTACGCACCCCCTCCTTAGGGGGCACACTCCCCCGGGTACTGGTCCACGTGTCTCTCTCAATAAAATGGCGTCTACCTCTTTTATATCCTCTCCCGGCATGCACATCAGGCAGAACCAGCCCACTGCATGGTAGCCGAGAGAGGACATCCAATAGCGCCAATGCAACCTATGGTTCAACCCTGACCCAACATGGCAGCGCCACCTGCAGGCCACAGGGAACTCTACAGACATAAAGCAGAGTCCAGCAGAATTAGAAGGCCCGAACCATACTAGTGCTCGGGTCATCCCCCTAAATTTAGACATAGGGACCCCCCTAAATTTGGAGTACCCGCTACACTAGTAAAAAAAAAAAAATTATAATAAAAATATATCCCCTATTTTGTAGATGCTATAACTTTTGTGCAAATCAATCATTATACGCTTATTGTTTTGTTTTGTTTTACCAAAAATATGTAGCAGAATACAAACTAGCCTGAAGAAATTAGATTTAATTTTTTTTTATATATTGGGTGTGTTTTATAGCAGAAAATAAAAAATTATGTGTTTTTTTTTCAAAATTGTCGGTCTCTTTTTGTTTATAGTGCAAAAAATTAAAACCGCAGAGCTGATCAAATACCACCAAAAGAAAGCTCTATTTGTAGGGAAAAAAAGGACGTCAATTTTGTTTGGAAGCCACGTCGCACGACCGCGCAATTGTCAGGTTTTTTTTTTGGGTACAGCGTCACAAATTGTCAGTTAAAGCGATGCAGTGCCGTATCGCAAAAGATGGCCTGGTGAAGAAGTGGGTAAATCCTTCCGGGGTTTAAATGGTTAGGCCCCTTTCACACTGGGGCGCTCATAGCGTCGGCGGTAAAACTCCGCTATTTTTACCGCTGACGCTATGGGTGGATTTGCGGTGCAATTCGGCCGCTAGCAGTGCGGTTTTAACCCCTGCTAGTGGCAGAGGAAGGGTTAAAACCGGTATAGCCGTGCTGTCTCATTGATTTCAATGGGAAGAAGCGGTAAAGGAGCGGTATACACACCGCTCCTTCACCGCCTCAAAGATCCGGCTAGCAGGACTTTTTTTCTCGTCCTGCCTGCCAGAGCACCGCCTCAGTGTGAAAGCCCTCAGGCTTTCACAGTGAGACTGCAGGGCAGGAGTTTTTCAGGCGGTATTTAGGCGGTATTTTTAGCGCTAAAACGCCTGAAAAACTCTTCAGTGTGAAAGGGGCCTTAAGGTAAAAAATTAAATTAAATTAATTAATTTAAAAAAAACATTTGACTTGACTAGAACCACTTTAATGTGGTTGTAAACCCACTTTTCGAAAAAAAAAAAAAAATTACACCTGCAAGAAAGACATAATGGACTAGTATGCTATGCATACTAGCTCATTATGTGGCACTTACCTCAGATCGAAGCCCCTGAAGCGCTCCTTGTCCCCGTCCGCCGCCGCCGCCATGTCCGCTCTGACCGTCTTCCTGTTATCGCCGCTCCGGTGCTGTGATTGGCCAGAGCGGCGATGACGTCACACGCATGTGCGCAGGGCCGGCTTTCTCCATTGAGAAAACCGTCAGTCTCCATTGAGAATACCGGCAACGCTCAGTGCGCCTGCGCCCTTGTCTACGGCGCGCATGCGCCGTACACATCGGTGCAGGGTTTTCTGAAAATATCTCCTTAACCGTGTAGGTTAAGGACATATTTCTTGGACCTACAGGTAATGCCCCGTACACACGATCCGAATATCGTACGACAGATTGTACGACTTTTTTCGCTTAATAGTCGCAAGTAAAATTAAATAGGTTATTAAAGTCACGAAAATTCTCGTACGACAGAAAAAAAAATCGGAAGTGATGTCATGTGTATTTGTATTGTATTTTCGGACGACAACTGTACTGACTAAATGAAAATCGTAAATTTGTTATCGTACGAGGAAAATTTTCGTGCATGTCCGATTAAATAATGTCGGATGAACTGTCATGATCGGCTCTTGAAGCTCTGTACTAACGATCCGATTATCGTACGATTCTTCCTCGGACGACATTTTTCGTACGATATTCGGATCGTGTGTACGGGGCTTAAGCCTTAATCTAGGCTTACCTGTAAGTGCAAGTTGTGTGGTTGGGTTTACAACCACTTTAATATTTATTCTGACTCAAGTATGTTTTTAAATTCCTTGTGGGAGTCATTAGGCTCAGAGGGGAAATAAAAGCTTTTACTAACATTTGCTTCCCTGAAAGTCATTTTTCACAAGCGGCTATTGTTATTTATTTATTTATTTATTTCGGTTTTGTATTTAGAACAGCAGATGGTACCAATCTAATAGGCAGGTACATAACAACTGAATTTCTCTGCCAATTAATTGTGGGCCATAGTCAGAATTTAATTTACCATGGAAAAATAATATTGTTTTGGCGGTTTTTGGACACAAATGGCAGACAAATATACAATGGATCTATTTCAGTACCCCGAGGATATTTAACAAATACAGATCAATTAGTGAAGTTGTAAAAGTAAATGAATGTATATGAATATAGTCATCCTAAGATGAGATGTTTTATTAAAGTAAACCTATTGCCTGTACAAAGTGGAAGAGTTTATAAGATGATATACAGGTCCTTCTCAAAAAATTAGCATATTGTGATAAAGTTCATTATTTTCTGCAATGTACTGATAAACATTAGACTTTCATATATTTTAGATTCATTACACACAACTGAAGTAGTTCAAGCCTTTTCTTGTTTTAATATTGATGATTTTGGCATACAGCTCATGAAAACCCAAAAATCCTATCTCAAAAAATTAGCATATCATGAAAAGGTTCTCTAAACGAGCTATTAACCTAATCATCTGAATCAACTAATTAACTCTAAACACCTGCAAAAGATTCCTGAGGCTTTTAAAAACTCCCAGCCTGGTTCATTACTCAAAACCGCAATCATGGGTAAGACTGCCGACCTGACTGCTGTCCAGAAGGCCATCATTGACACCCTCAAGCAAGAGGGTAAGACACAGAAAGAAATTTCTGAACGAATAGGCTGTTCCCAGAGTGCTGTATCAAGGCACCTCAGTGGGAAGTCTGTGGGAAGGAAAAAGTGTGTCAGAAAACGCTGCACAACGAGAAGAGGTGACCGGACCCTGAAGAAGATTGTGGAGAAGGACCGATTCCAGACCTTGGAGGACCTGCGGAAGCAGTGGACTGAGTCTGGAGTAGAAACATCCAGAGCCACCGTGAACAGGCGTGTGCAGGAAATGGGCTACAGGTGCCGCATTCCCCAGGTCAAGCCACTTTTGAACCAGAAACAGCGGCAGAAGCGCCTGACCTGGGCTACAGAGAAGCAGCACTGGACTGTTGCTCAGTGGTCCAAAGTACATTCGGAAATCAAGGTGCCAGAGTCTGGAGGAAGACTGGGGAGAGGGAAATGCCAAAATGCCTGAAGTCCAGTGTCAAGTACCCACAGTCAGTGATGGTCTGGGGTGCCATGTCAGCTGCTGGTGTTGGTCCACTGTGTTTTATCAAGGGCAGGGTCAATGCAGCTAGCTATCAGGAGATTTTGGAGCACTTCATGCTTCCATCTGCTGAAAAGCTTTATGGAGATGAAGATTTCATTTTTCAGCACGACCTGGCACCTGCTCACAGTGCCAAAACCACTGGTAAATGGTTTACTGACCATGGTATTACTGTGCTCAATTGGCCTGCCAACTCTCCTGACCTGAACCCCATAGAGAATCTGTGGGATATTGGGAAGAGAAAGTTGAGAGACGCAAGACCCAACACTCTGGATGAGCTTAAGGCCGCTATCGAAGCATCCTGGGCCTCCATAACACCTCAGCAGTGCCACAGGCTGGTTGCCTCCATGCCACGCCGCATTGAAGCAGTCATTTCTGCAAAAGGATTCCCGACCAAGTATTGAGTGCATAACTGAACATAATTATTTGAAGGTTGACTTTTTTTTGTATTAAAAACACTTTTCTTTTATTGGTCGGATGAAATATGCTAATTTTTTGAGATAGGATTTTTGGGTTTTCATGAGCTGTATGCCAAAATCATCAATATTAAAACAAGAAAAGGCTTGAACTACTTCAGTTGTGTGTAATGAATCTAAAATATATGAAAGTCTAATGTTTATCAGTACATTACAGAAAATAATGAACTTTATCACAATATGCTAATTTTTTGAGAAGGACCTGTATGAGTATGCGATCTACAGTAATAAAGACGAGGTAGTATCAATATGAAATTACCTAAACACGGAAAGATGAAGTTAAAATCTGTCTCTAAACTGCTAAACCCATATGCCACGTACACACGATCATTATTCACGGCGGTTAAAAAACCGCCGTGAATAATGTAATTTAAAACAGGGGAACAGCTTGTTCCCCACACACGGTCGTTTTTCACGTCATTTTTTCTCTTGACGAGAAAAACGACCGTCTGTGGGCTCCGCGGCAGTGTTTCCCTATGGGAAACACTGCCGCGGAAAACATGTCGAAAAAAACGACGAGAAAAATTAGAACATGTTCTAATTTTTCTCGTCGTTTTTAATGCTGTTTTTCTCGTCGAAAAAAACGACAGAAAGCCCACAGACTATCGTTTTTCTCGTCGAATGGGAAAAATGTCGTTTTTTTTGACGAGAAAAACGTCCGTGTGTACACGGCAATAGAGGCCAAAAATGATGTAAGTGAACGCACTGTATTGAGCTGAAGCAAATTATTTGAACATCCACTACAACTCTACAGCATCTGAACCCAAAACCTTAACTTAACACCTAAATGTAACCCATAATATCTAAAATTCTTTTAACACTTAAGGTGACCATAGACTTAACCATTTATCTGAGCTTAACCACTTCAGCCCCGGAGGATTTGGCTGCCCAATGACCGGGCCATTTTTTGCGATTCGGCACTGCGTCGCTTTAACTAACAATTGCGCGGTCGTGCGACGTGGCTTCCAAACAAAATTGACATCTTTTTTTTCCCCCACAAATAGAGCTTTCTTTTCGTGGTATTTGATCACCTCTGTGGTTTTTATTTTTGCGCTATAAACAAAAAAAGAGCGACAATTTTGAAAAAAAGCAATATTTTTTACTTTTTGCTATAATAAATAATAATAATAATAAATAAATATCCCTAAAAAAAGATATAAAAAAACACATTTTTTTCTCAGTTTAGGCCGAGATGTATTTTTGGGGGAAAAAAATCGCAATAAGCGTATATTGATTGGTTTGCGCAAAAGTTAGGGCGTCTACAAAATAGGGGATCGTTTTATGGCATTTTTATTGTTGTGTTTTTTTTTTATTAGTAATGGCGGTGATCAGCGATTTTTATTGTGACTGCAACATTATGGCGGACACATCGGACACTTTTGATGCTATATTGGGACCATTGTCATTTTATACAGCGATCAGTGCTATAAAAATGCACTGATTACTGTGAAAATGACACTGGCAGGGAAGGGGTTAACCAGTAGGGGGCGAGGAAGGGGTTGAGTGTGTCCTAGGAAGTGATTCTAACTGTGGGGGGGCTGGGCTACCTGTGACATGGCACTGATTGCTGCTCCCTATGACAGGGAGCAGACGATCAGTGTCCTGTCACAAGGCAGAACAGGGAAATGCCTTGTTTACACAGGAATCCCCCTGTTCTGCAGCTCGGTGACAATCGCGGGCACTTGACAGACATCGAGTTTGCGGGACCCGCGTTCACACTCACGGAGCTCGCGGCAGGTGCGTGCACAGCCGCCGGCGCACGCACGCCTGCAATGCCGCATCTTAAAGGGGACATACGGGTACGTCCATATGCGCAGTCGTGACATTATGCCGACGTAAATATTTGTGCACCAGTCGGCAAGCGGTTAAGGTGAACCCGTAGTCAGGCAAAATTAATTGAAAAGCTGCTTGAGGGCTGCAAATATTCAACTGACTGGATGGGTTAAATACCTGTTACCCCACCCCATGCAGTGGTTTCTTCACTGTTTTGTAAGTCTTTTGGAGACATATGAGTTGGTGGGAAGGACCACAGCATGCAGCGGGGGAGTCATACCAGAAGAAAAAATTCCGACAGCAAAAGTCCGATGGAGCCTACACACGGTCGGAATTTCCGACTAAAAGCTCACATCGGACTTTTGCTTGCGGAGTTTCCGAACGTGTGTACGCGGCATTAGAAGTTAGAGTTAGGGATTACAGAAACTGGGGTGCTTTGACAGGGCCTGTGGCTTACGCATGTATTTGCAAATGTGTGCAGACTAAACCCCTGATTTAATGCATACTATTAGACAGGCCAATTCAGTTGGTCGTAGGCTGGTCAGTAAGTTGAGCTTGGAAATTTCTTTGGTTTTATTTGATTTAAGATAAGAGTACATGCATTTCTGGTGCATTTTAGTGTGCTAGGTAGCCCATTCAAATGAATGGGCTGCCCCAATACAAACACACAAAATAACACACATTATTATGCTCTGAGTTAACGCACTTCGAACGTAGGTGTGAACGTAGCCTGAGAGGTACGGCTACACCATTGCAACAATTTAACAGTTGGGATTCAGGCTTTTAAATACCGATTCCTGTCCTGTTCTCTTTAAGACCTTTCCCTGTACACAAAACCAGTCTGCTAGGTAATAAGTGTTAATTGGGAAACAGTGCGACTTTGCAGTTGTTGGCTGTGACATATTACAGTACACAGGCTGTGAGGGCTCTGTGCCGTGTTGTGTGATTACTGTGCACTGACCTTTGCAGAACCTGGTAATTGCAGTGAGTGACATTTGGGAGTTTTTATTTCCTGAAACAATGTCACAACTTAATTTTGCTCAGGAACAAAATACACATTTATGACCCATGGAAAAAAAGTAATTAGGAAGCAGAGACTGGCGTAATACTATATAAGGGAAGATAGAAATATATGCTGGATGAACTGGATAAGTATTGATCCATACTGTATATACATTATCACGGACTTTGGGCTGCAGGAGAACCATTGCCTGGAGAACTCCGTGTGTTCTTAACCACTTAAGCCCCGGACCATTTTGTAGCTAAAGGACAAGGCCCCTTTTTGCGATTCGGCACTGCTTCGCTTTAACTGACAATTGCGCGGTCGTGCGACGTGGCTCCCAAACAAAATTGACGTCCTTTTGTTTCCCACAAATAGAGCTTTCTTTTGGTGGTATTTGATCACCTCTGCGGTTTTTATTTTTTGCGCGATAAACAAAAATAAAGTGACAATTTTGAAAAAAATTACATCTTTTTTACTTTTTGCTATAATTTATTATACTTTTTGCTATAATTTATTATAGAAAAAAATGTTATTTTTTATATATTTTTTGGGGCTATTTATAGCCCCAAAAAATATATATAATTTTTTTTTCTCAGTTTAGGCCGATACGTATTCTTCTACATATTTTTGGTAAAAAAAATCGCAATAAGCATTTATTGATTGGTTTGCGCAAAAGTTATAGCGTCTAAAAAATAGGGGGTAGTTTTATGGCATTTTTATCAATAATTTTTTTTTACTAGTAATGGCGGCGATCAGCGATTATTATCATGACTGCGACATTATGGCGGACACATCGGACACTTTTGACACATTTTTGGGACCATTGTAATTTTTACAGCGATCAGTGCTATAAATATGCACTGATTACTGTGAAAATGACACAGGCAGTGAAGGGTTTAACCTCTAGGTGGCGCTGTAGTGGTTAAGTGTGACCTAATGTGTGATTCTTGCTGTAGGGGGCGTGGCTTGGCATGTGACGTCACTGATGACAGGGAACAGACGATAACGATCACTGACATGCCACTAGGAAGAACGGGGAGAGGTTTGTTTACACTTACCTCTCCACGTTCTTCAGCTCTGTGACCCCATCGCGGGACACCGGTGGCGATCGGGTCCACGGGTCCCGCGGGCGTGGTCATGGAGCTTCGGACCGGGTCGCGAGCGCGCCGCCGACGCGCGCGCGCGACCCATGCCCTTGTGCCTGTCCGTGCCATTCTGTCGACGTACATCGTGGTGCGGCAGTCCTTAAGTGGTTAAAGTGATTGTAAAGCTTTGTTTTTTGTTTTGTTTTTAATTACAAACATGTCATACTTACCTCCACTGTGCAGTTCGTTTTGCACAGAGTGGCCCCGATCCTCCTTTTCTTGGGTCCCTCAGCGACGCTATCATCTCCTCCCAGCATCGTATAACCCCTTAGGAGAAGCACTGGGGGTTACCTTGCAGGCGCACTCCCAAGTCCAGCATTTGCATTCATAGACACAGAATGCCGGACTCAGCCCCACCCCCCAGCAACCACGTCATTGGATTTGATTGACAGCAGCGGGAGCCAATGGCTGTGCTGCTATCAATCTATCCAATCAAGAGCCGAGAACCCTGGACAGAGAGGAAGAGCGTGTCTCTGCCGTGGTTATTACAGGGCTCAGGTGAGTAAAATGAGGGGGCTGGGGGGCCGGTCAGTGTCAGACCGGCCCCCAGCATAGGATGCATTAAGGTAAAAAAAAAACAAGGGTTTACAACCCCTTTAAGTTATCCAGACATGGCTGGTCACTAATTGCTTTTGGCTTCTTAAGCATAAGTTAGTCCTATGGGGGGAGCCGAACTGTCTATTTCTAAAAATGTGTGTTTCTAAAAATAAAGCAGTTCATTTTCTGGTGTACTCTAAGACTGGAGTTGCCTGGTTCTTGGGGTACTATAGCCAGATCCATTGGTCTCGTGTTCGAGGACTTGGGAAGCAGCTTTTGGTGGAAATACCCAACAGGGTGTACGGACTCCATCACATACAGTATATATATATTGATATTCAATTCTTATGAGTTTGGAAGTAGTAAAAAAAAAAACTTTGTGAAAAAAATGAAATTGGGCTTTGTTGGAAGGCAACATGTTTTATTTCATAATACAAGATGTGTTTGAAATAGGAACTCTGGAGTTTTCTTTCTGGTTGTTTCAACCAGGTGTCTGGAATTTCACTTCCTGGCTGATACAGGCAGATGGCCCCAAGTTGGAATGTAACCAGTTAACATCAAAGCTTTGTAGCATATCAGAATCTGCATCTGAAAGTTAGCAAGTTTAACAAGGGCTTGGCTCAAGCCCACCTGGTGTGATATGTGTGATTACAGGCTTCAAAGAGAACAAGGGCTAGCTAACACTGAAGACGGCCCAGTTCTCATAGACATGATACATGGACAATGCTGCCCCTAGAGGCCAATATAATATATTAAAAGGACTACCTCTTGGCAATATCTTATTGGACAGGAGGCAAGTGGGGGTGGTTAAGAGTGGGTGTGAATGTATGTGTAAAAAAGGGCACACAGAAGAGAAATCGTCCTTTTTTTAGAACCTGGCTTTGGCCTGAGCCTCATGGCTCTGGCCCTCTTTTGCCATCCTGAGCCCAGCCGATGAGACTATGTCTAGAGGATTGTGATAAGTATTTTTGATGTTCTGCTGTTATACTTTACGTTAATGTTTGATGTTAACATATTCCTATTTTCTTGGAAAATAAATGAAAGATATTGTTTTACCAAGCAGTGTGTTTACTTTTATAGATAACCCTATATCATTGTACTTATCAGAGTCTTAATAGACTACCTAAATATAGGTATAGATAAGTTAATACATATATGCAATAGATCGAGGGAATCCGTAACCACCTTTCAGAAGAATAGTTATATAGTTTATTTATTGTATATTATTGCATTATTTACTTCAGGGTTTTTTTTTCAGCATGTGCACAACATCCAGTATTAAATAGTTTATCAATATTGCATTGCTGGGTTGTTCAAAGAAGTGCTCCTGTGCACGTGTATGGTATCAAAAAGAGTCTATCCAGGTGTAATAAAGTTCATGCGATTATAAAACTGCTAGGTGCAATAAAGTTCCTGCGATTATAAAACTGCTAGGTGATCCAGAACATGCCTTGGTGTTCCTCACTCTGGTGCTCCCCTTAGGTATTTAATGCTCACCTCAGAGCGTGTGACTTTACGATTAAGCGCAGTCAAAACACGCATATGAACCACCTTTGGGCTCTTGTAGTTACACTGGAATCCTGGACTCGTCAGTATGGTACCTCAGTAAGTGTATGAAAATAAAGACTTGATAGTGTAAAAGAGTTTTAACAGTTTAATAAACAGAAAGCAAAAAACCCCCCTAACTGGGGTACTCACATAGATTAGGTGCGCTAGTGCACCGCTCTATATCAGGTAAAACAATGGTAAATACCAGGCTGGTATCAGGATGGTATGTTGTTCCTCTCTGACAGATCACCTGTGCATACGTGCCGTCCTGTCCCTGAAGGGGACAGGACGGCACGTTTGCACAGGGGAAGGGGACAGGACGGCACGTTTGCACAGGTGATCTGTCAGAGAGGAACAACATACCATCCCGATACCAGTCCAGTATTTACCATTGTAAATATAAAACAGGGATCCCCCAGGTATGGCACCTACATACTTACATTGGTCCAATATAACAATGTAAAAATTACCATACTTGGAATTCAGCTTTAAGAAAATGACAATAAAAGCATTAAATAAAAACAAACATGATAATTAAACAAAACCACATATCTGCTGAAGAGTTTACAAATGATCGTGGATAATACAATAAGGAGTCTTCATGATCCAACTTTTAGGTAACATTACTGGACTCGTAGTACACAGAAACCATTTGTACGCTTTCCTATTCTCCAATTAAAAGTTTACAAGTAGCTGATGCACTTGTGATTACTGAGGATAAAAGCGGGCAAGAAGTGAAATCTTCACTGAAGTGTTGTCCTTAGAGAGGTAAAGTGCTTATGTTCTTGAAACGCTAAGCTGTAATTTCCAGATGATAGAGTAGGCTGATCTAAGAATTAAAGAAGAGCCAAAACTTTTCTGTGTTTTTTGGCAAAGGATACATTTAGACGATCATCCAAACCCAAGAACAAGAAATTAATATATCACAACCTAACAGTGTTGCCAACCCCCTGAAGTGAAATTTACTGGCAAGGATGCCAAAAATCCTGTACGGCACCAATTTCTTACTGGCAAAAATAATGAAGATTACTGGCAGAGCCGCATTTTTTACTGACACTGCAAAACTAGTACCTAAAATTACTGTTTTTAGTGCTAAACAGTGCAAATATCAACATTTCAACTATAAACACATAGCTAATGCTAATATCAATGTGTTTAAGTTAAACAAAAGTAAAAAAACATATTTCTCAATTCACATGAAGGTCAGGTTACTATAACCCAGCCAGCACAGAGTTCCCCCTTACATCAGAGTCTGCAGGGATCCCCCTTACAGTGAAAGGGAACTCTTATGTAAAGGGGAATGCTGCAGATCATGATGTAAGGGGGAACTCTGATGTGGAGGGGGGGCTCTGGTGAATAGAGACCACCTTCCACAGAGTGAATACACTAAGGTAAGGGGGGTACTAATATAAGGGGGAAACCTTTATATCAGTGCCCCCTTACATTATTGTATTCATTCACCTTCTTACATCAGTGACCCCCCCCCCCCCTCAGAATGGCCTGGCGGCACTGTCACTTACCTCCTCCCAGGTGCACAGTGTGGGGCTCAGTCAGATGGCTCCAGCTTGGTGGCTCTGATCTCCTCTCCCCAGTCCACACGTCTGTTTCTTCCCGGGCCGTAACCCCCATCCCGGCGGCACTCCCACTCTTGACTCCTTTCTAGGATCCCCTCATAGACTGTAGACATGACAAGAGATGGTCAGAGGTTGCGTACACGATACAGGAAGTAGACAGAGACTGCAGACACACTACAGGAGGGGGACAGAGACTGCGGACACACTACAGGAGGGGGACAGAGACTGCGGACATACTACAGGGAGGTGGACACTGGAGAGACTGCGGACATACTACAGGGAGGTGGACACTGGACAGAGACTGCGGACATACTACAGGGAGGTGGACACTGGACAGAGACTGCGGACATACTACAGGAGGTGGACAGAGACTGCGGACATACTACAGGAGGTGGACAGAGACTGCGGACATACTACAGGGAGGTGGACACTGGAGAGACTGCGGACATACTACAGGGAGGTGGACACTGGAGAGACTGCGGACATACTACAGGGAGGTGGACACTGGAGAGACTGCGGACATACTACAGGAGGTGGACAGAGACTGCGGACATACTATTGGAGGTGCCGGAGACACTCTGCGGACATGATGGTGCCCTCCTCACCCCCTCACAGTAGCCTCCTCCTCTGACCACCACCATATTATTTCTCCACATCATCAGTGTGCTGTGTCCTCCTCCTGTGCCCCTTTCACCACTCCACAGGTCAGGGCAGCACTGTGCTGCCCTGACCTGTGGAAAGGTGCACAGGAGCCAGAGGAGGACACAGCACACTGATGATTTCTAGCTAGAAGTAATATGGTGCCGGTAGACAGAGAGCACATCAGTCTCTGTATCCCCTGCATGGCACCATTGGCACGGCTTCACGCTCCAGGCTCACTCACTGACCCCCCCAGTTTCACTCACCTCGAGTCTGTCTCTGTCCTCCACCCTGTCAGTGCTCCGCTCGCTCCTCCACCGGCACCTATGATGATGAGTGCTACTGCAGGACTGAGGACTCGAGTCGCGCGGCTCGCACCAGTCGCTGTGGTCACGCCGGTGTATTCAAAAATGGCGCCAGCGGCGCCATCACATTACTGCGCGTGCGCCGCCCGGCCGAGCGTGAATACGTTTTCCTGCGCTCGGCCGGCTTCGGAACGGCGCATGCGCAGTTGTATGGCCGGCTCGTGGCCATCTTTTTTATGGGCGCCGGTGCCCATAGCGGACATTAACGTACACCCCAAAAAAGGGGTTAAATTAACGTACCGTACGTAAATCTACGTACGGTTGGCAACACTGCAACCTAACTTTCTTTGCATGTGGTGGCTGCATTAATTTTATATTTTTTTCTCACTTTTTTCCTTTATTTTAACCTGGTGACCCTTCCAGGAACACATTTCCTGCCCTAGGGTGACAACCGCACTGTACCTAGGAGGAGTAGCGCCGTCTCACTAAGAATACTGTGTAAGGTATGTACTGAAACGCTCTATCCTGGCCTAGGCCAACAAGGCCAAGGCCTAGGGCAGCACGGAAAGAGTCCACGCTGGCATGCGCTACACTTTGTAGCGCCAGTCTTTTGAGGCGGACTGGGCTAAGAAGCAAATTAGTCTAGTACCCCCATAAAGCGTCCGCACTGGTTCTGGTATGCGGGCGGCTGGCATTCCACAATTGGGGGGGGGGGGCGCTGCTTATGTTTTCTGCTGCACCATTGGCATGGTTATATCTTCTTAGTCCTTTCCATCAAATTATCAGAAAAATGTGCTTAAAGTAGAACTATAGGCAACATTTTTTTTTTCATTTCGGCTGGAGTAAAGGAGGGGTATGGCCCCTGGCAATTTATTTTTTACCATCCCTGTCACATTGCAGAGATTTCTCTTCACATCCTGCCCCATAGCCAAACAGGAAGTGAGAGGAAATCTATGCAAATTAGGGGAATTCATTGACCCCTCCCCCCAGGCCCTCAGCCCCCACTCGAAAATTTCAGGGTGGGTCTTAAACAGCAAGGGGTGTGGTCTTGACAGAAAGGGGTGGGTCATATTTAAATTAGGGGGTGCACGAGTTTAGTCAGTTTAGTCAGGCCTAGGGCAGCACAAAACCTAAATACACTACTGATATACTGTATAGTATGTTAGAACTATTTAGCAATTCTCCTACTCCATGACCTAAGATGAAGTGTTTTGTAGTCAATAGAGATAGCTGGGAACAATGCTTACTGATAATGTCCTGCAGAGAAAGAAAGCAACTCCCAAGATTTCTCTACCTTATCCAATCAGTGAATACCTTGTGTTCTTTGAAAATAACACAAGTTATTCTGTGATTGGCGGCAGTGGTGAGCAAGCGACACTCTGTGGTCAGTATGCAGTGGGGCAGATGCTTGACAAAGGACCTGTAAGATTATGATGAACTGAGGTAGGCTAAGTTCACATACTGTATTTGTAAGTCGGGAACGTGTGCATTATCGTGCGTGTTCCCGACCCGCATAGAAACTGATTCTGAATGGGCTGCTGTACCCGCAATGTGCATGTACAAACACGCATGCGCAAATGTGAACCAAGCCGTAGCTCCAACTACTGCAGTTACGATTGTGTGTACGCGGCAAAATTGTCTACAAATGGAGAAAGTTCAGCACTGCTGCTACTCTCCCTAGGAGTGGGCGTCCTGTAAAGATGACTGCAAGAGCACAGCGCAGACTACTCAATGAGGTGAAGAAGAATCCTAGAATGTCAGCTAAAGACTTACAAAAGTCTCTGGCATATGCTAACATCCCTGTTAGCGAATCTACGATACGTAAAACACTAAACAAGAATGGATTTTATGGGGGGATACCACAGAAGAAGCCACTGCTGTCCAAAAAAAACATTGCTGCACGTTTACAGTTTGCACAAGAGCACCTGGATGTTCCACAGCAGTACTGGGAAAATATTCTGTGGACAGATGAAACCAAAGTTGAGTTGTTTGGAAGAAATACACAACACTGTGTGGAGAAAAAGAGGCACAGCACATCAACATCAAAACCTCATCCCAACTGTGAAGTATGGTGGTGGGGCATCATGGTTTGGGGCTGCTTTGCTGCATCAGGGCCTGGACGGATTGCTATCATCGAAGGAGAATTAATTCCCAAGTTTGTCAAGACATTTTGCAGGAGAACTTAAGGCCATCTGTCCACCAGCTGAAGCTCAACAGAAGATGGGTGTTGCAAGAGGACAACGACCCAAAGCATAGAAGTAAATCAACAACAGAATGGCTTAAACAGAAGAAAATACGCCTTCTGGAGTGGCCCAGTCAGTCCTGACCTCAACCCGATTGAGATGCTGTTGCATGACCTCCAAGAAAGCGATTCACACCAGACATCCCAAGAATATTGCTGAACTGAAACAGTTCTGTAAAGAGGATTGGTCAAGAATTACTCCTGACCGTTGTGCACGTCTGATCTGCAACTACAGGAAACGTTTGGTTGAAGTTATTGCTGCCAAGGAGTTTCAACCAGTTATTAAATCCAAGGGTTCACATACTTTTTCCACCTGCACTGTGAATGTTTACATGGTGTGTTCAATAAAAACATGGTAACATTTAATTCTTTGTGTGTTATTAGTTTAAGCAGACTGTGATTGTCTATTGTTGTGACTTAGATGAAGATCAGATCACATTTTATGACCAATTTGTGCAGAAATCCATATCATTCCAAAAGGGTCCACTTACTTTTTTTGCAACTGTATGTATGTAATTAAAGTGGAGGTCCGGCGGTAAAAAATTTTTTTTAAATATCTGCAGCTACAAACATTGTAGCTTCTGACTTTTAATAAGCACACTTACCTGTCCAGGTTGCCCACGATGTCAGCCGCCCGAGGCTGATCCGTCCCTTGGACCGGGTCCCAGCACCGCCATACTCACTAAGGGAAATAGGCAGTGAAGCCTTGCAGCTTCACTGCCCGTTTCCTACTGTGCATGCGAGAGTCGCGCGGCTCTTTGTGAATGGGCACACGTCCAGTGTGTCCCAGGAGGCAACGCGAGGAGGAGAACACAGAACCTCACTGCGGACGAAGAAGAGGCAGATTAGGACAATCTGCCTAGTAACAGCCATTTCTGGTAAGTATAAAACATTTTTTTTTTTTTTTTAGGGTGGACCTCCACTTTAAGATCATACCTGGAGTTTAGCTTTAGAGTGAACTGTGTCCACACAAGACAGTAAGAACACATACCTTTGCTTCTCTTCCCTGCCACCAGTAGTGAAGGAGGCTTAGCTCTGTGAAAGCTCCACGTCATGAAGCTTTGAAGTTTTTACAGGGCTGAGAAGTCTCTACTTACCTCATGTGACAATACTGGGTGCCTGAGTGACCAAATGTCAAGAAACAACACAGTCATGTGGAAGGAAGAGGACTACGTCAAGTGCTCCTTCAAACCCATATCTTCCTTTGCTCCCAGGAAACACACAAAATCATGGAGGAGCTAAGATAAAATAAATACATGCTGCATGTCAGCCTTGATGGGCAAACGAAACCCTGGCATATACATTCACTTTATTGGCTTGACAGTCCCGATCATTCCACTCTTTCTGTCACACCACTTTGAGAAGGCCGACCATCTCCAGTCAACTGAGGAAAAAGAAAACGTGTCCTGGCAGTCCCCAAAACATAGTACATATGGCAGTGCCCATCCCTGTACAAGTATGAGTAGGTGTCAAAGAGAACATGTCACCACATTAAAGAAAGAGAAGGAGGTCCTGACACCATAACAGCTACAAGCCAAATTTATTCAGTATCAAAAATAGCAAAAAGTAAGGCCAAGTGCCACCATACCTGCCCCACACCCCGTAATCCCCAACTCCAAGACCACCACCTAAGAACAGGCCACCCAAAAGGTCAGAGCAGACCTTCTTTCCTCATGCCAACTCATTTCCCCACTCTCAAAACCCTAGCTAGATCCCAACCTGAGTTTGAAATACCCAGAAGTCCCCTCCCGGGACTGAATAAATTTGGCGTGTATTTATTATGGTGTCAGGACCTTCTTCTTTTTCTTTTTTGAGCTGAGGAGAACACCTTTTAGTGGAAGCTGGAAGATACTATGAAGTTATGGAGGAATTAATTTACTACTTTAAATAATGCACACCGTTCTCTCAAATAAATTTTTGAGATGCTTACTCTACTTATTAAAAATATAACCAGGTGCATAGAAAGTTGTGTTAATTAATTATCTTGCATGTGAACAAATATGATGCCAACATATCATCTGCTGGTAGGCACTGCTTACTGCCAAAGGCAGATAAACTAATTGGCTTGAGGTGAGAGAAGCTTGCAATAACATAATGCAGAGTAATAAGCTCAATCATGTTATCACGTTCGCTGCTACTATGCCCTGAATCTAGACAATGAGAGGCTCAGAATGTCTGCTGTTCCTGATACTTGACGCAGAAGCCACAACTTTAAAGAAGGATTCCAGGTACAGATATTTTATACACAGGCTAAGCTTGGACCAATGTAACAATGTACTGTCTATACCATACCTGGCCGATGCCTATGGAAGCTGGAAATCAAGAAGAAAAAAAAAAGGCGCATTAGCCTCGTGCATTATCCTTGGGTGGATTTATTAAAAAAATTATAAAAAGAAACCTACTTCCAAAAATACGTGAATAACACACGTTAAAAGAGTCCACAAAATCGCAGCAATGCGTCCGAACCGAACCCACTCCAATAGGTCACAGAGGGATTGACAGGGGTCACTGCCGGCTTATGCGTTTCGAAGACAAGTCTTCTTCCTCAGAGCTCAGCCTTCTTGATTTCCAGCTTCCATTGCTGCGATTTTGTGGACTCTTTTAACGTGTGTTATTCACGTATGTTTGTAATTAGGTTTCTTTTTATCATTTTTTTTTTTAATAAATCCACCCAAGGATAATGCACGAGGCTGGTGCGCCTTTCTATTTTCTTCTTGTCTCTTACCGTTAGGATACCCCTATCCGTGAAGGCAGCAAGGCCAAGTGACATTCATCATTCCACTTACAGACTGTCTGGTATTCCACTTGTGCGCAGGAGTTTTTGTTTTCTGTTATTCAAGCTGAAAATCACTAAGTAGACACTGCTACTCCAGTGATCCCCACTTACTTCCAGGTCCTGTCAAGCAGCTGCCCTTCTGTATCCTGAACACAGGATGTCAGCCTGTCTGCACAGCGCGCGGTTCAGAGAATGCTTTGCTTCTTCTGAATGAATGCAAAGTGTTCTCTGATTGGATGAGGTGGAGAGCATGATGTCACTGACCCGTCCTCACACGACCTGGAAGCCAGTAGAGATCACTGGAGTGTCTACTTCAGCGATTTTCAGCTTCCACAGGCATCAGCCAGATATAGTATACATAATCTGGACCAATGTAACTATGTATAAAATATCTATCTGTAAATCTTCTTCAAGATACATACAGTGGGTACAGGAAAGAATCACCCCCCCCCCCCCCTTTTCAAATAATCACATTGTGCTTTGCAGCCTAAAATTAAGACAGACACTGTTTATGTTTTATCCAGCTGTATTTAGTAGTGCAACTTATAACATCCAAGTGAAAAATATAACACCAACATGTCAGGAAAAATAAATAATCAAAAACAGAATCACTGAGTTGAAAAAAGATCCCCCCTTTATGTTAGTGCTTTGTTGGACCCACTTTTGCTTTAATTACAGCCTTTAGTCTGTTGGGATATGTCTCTATCAACTTTGCATATCTAGACTTTGCAATACTTGCACACTCTTCTTTGCAGAACTGCTCAAGTTCAGTTCACCTCCCTGGCGGTATGATTCTGTCAGATTTTTGATGCAGAAAGCGGTACAATTATTTTGCATGGAAATTTGGCGTTATATATTGTAGGCCTGTAATTCTTAGTAATAACTCAATTAAATCTGTCCAAACAAGAGTCTAGTAGACATGATAAAGTATGATAAAGTTTGAAACACAAAATCATTAATTATAATATAAGTAACTATAAATAATTATAACAAATAATAATATAATAATACTAAAAATTATTTAAATCAAAAACACTGAAATTTGCTCAGTTGCAGAATTGTCGCTGTCATTACTTTCAGTGTTTGATGACGAATTTCCCCACAAATCGCTATCGCTCAATTCTGCAAGTGATTCTAATTTATTATCGCTGTTTTCTAGCTGGTCTAAAACCACTTTTGACATAAAGGGACACTTTTTAGTTGCTATGGACAATCTCCAGTTTCCAGGCAGAAAGAAAAGTATTTACAATATAAAACTGCATGCAGGACACTGGACAGACCACTAGGGACAAAGGGGATTTGAAATAATTTGATACAGTACTGTAATCTGTAAGATTACAGTATACTGTATGTAAACTGTGTTTTTTACTTTTTGAATTTGGCGCCGAACTCTGTCCCCGTGTGTCGCAAAGCTCGCAGGGAATGGAGCTCGGCACTCGGCACTGTGAATTGAACGAGGACACATCGCAGGATCCAGGGGACAAGGTAAGTAACTTTCCCTGGATACTGCGATGTGATCCCGAGTCTGGCTCGGGGTTACCGCTTTTGGTAGTAAAAACTCACCCCGAGCCAGACTCGGGAAAACCGCCAGGGAAGTTCAATTTGATGGTAACTGTTTTTGAACTGCAGTCTTCAAGTCACACCACAAATTTGCAATGGGGTCTAGCCTCTGACTAGGCCATGCAAGGACATTCACCTTTTTCTCCTTCCAACACTGTGTGCTCATTTTTGCTGTGTGCTTTGGGTCATTGTCAAGTTGGAAGGTAAACTTTCTTCCCATTGACAACGTTCTGGCAGAAGGCAGCAGACTTTTCTCAAGAATTTGATGGTATTTTGCCCCATCCATTTTCCTTCTATCCTGACAAGTGCTCCAGTCCCTGCTACAGAGAAACACCCCCATACCAGGATATTACCACCTCCATGTTGTACTGTAGGAATGGTGTTATTTGGATGGTGAGCTGTATTGGATTTCCGTCAGACATATCGTTTGGTGTTAAGGCCAAATAATTTAATTTTAGTCTCATCTGACCATCTCACCTTTTTCCATGTGGCCTCAGAATCTTCAAGGTGTGTTTAAGGTGGTGAGATGAGACTAAAATTGGATTTGCAGTTCTGCAAAGAAGAGTGGGCAAATATTGCAAAGTCAAGATGTGCAAAGTTAGTAGAGACTTATCCCAACAGACTAAAGGCTGCAATTAAAGAAAAAGGTGGTCCAACAAAATACTGACATAAGGGGGAGGTCCTTTTTCCAACTCAGTAATTCTATTTTTGATTTTTCTGACATGTTGGTGTGATATCTTTCACTTGGATGTTATAAGTTGCACTAGTAAATACAGATGGATAAAATAAAAACTGTCTTCATTTCAGGCTGCAAAGCAACAAAAGGTGATTATTTTAAAGCAGGCGATTCTTTTCTGTACTCACTGTATATTCCAACTTCACATCTGGTAAAGAAAATCTCTCTTTTGAAAGGAACATGCAATATATAAAAAGGTCTGAGACTGATAGAAAAGCTGAACAGCTTTTTTATATTTTTGCCAGAATTTTTCTCTTCATATTGCTAGTACACAGATAACAGCAGCTGTCCAAGAGGTATGTTTTCTATTTAATTCTGCAACTTTAATTTCTCCACCAGAGTCCTCGTCTTCCAGCGTACTCAGCTGGAACAAGCAATGGTAAGTATCCTTAATATCCACTTCAGATAGAACCCAACAACTATTTTGTCTCGTCTTCTGGTTGTGGGAAAGCTGCTGATATGCAAAGAAGCTGATCTCATAAAACAGACAGAGTAATTTGCTTTCTTTGTCCGATTTGCTTTATAATCAAACTCCTGGCAGATATTATAGAAAAACATTGAATCCATTTATGAATTAGCCACTTCAACCCCGGACCATTTTACTGGTAAATGACCAGGCCACTTTTTGCGATTCGGCACTGTGTCGCTTTAACTGACAATTACGCAGTCATGCGACGTGGCTCCCAAACAAAATTGACGTCCTTTTTTTACCACAAATAAAGCTTTCTTTTGGTGGTATTTGATCACCTCTGCAGTTTTTATTTTTTGCGCTATAAACAAAAATAGAGCGAAAATTTTGAAAAAAATGCAATATTTTTTACTTTTTGCTAAAATAAATATCCCCCAAAAATATATATATAAAAAAAATGTCCTTCAGTTTAGGCCGATATGTATTCTTCTATATATTTTTTGTAAAAAAAAAAAATCACAATAAGCGTTTATTGATTGGTTTGTGCAAAAGTTATAGCATCTACAAAATAGGGGATAGTTTTATGGCATTTTTTTTAATATTTTTTTTTTTACTAGTGTAGCGCACAGACCCCTTTCTTTACCTGTATTAACTTTGGCTCCTCGCAGGAAGAGAGAGGCACACCGCACTAACAGCCCATACCCTCCTGTGCGAGGAGGTTGAGCGGTGTTGTTGTTGGGTCTTCCACGGTCAGAACATGAAAACCTCCAGAGCTTGATTCTCACCTCTATGTTAAAGTAGAGACAAGTCCTTGACTTCCCAGTAAAGTGAATGTCCACACAAGGTGAAACTCCAACTAATGCCGTGTACACACGATCGAGTTTCACGGCGGTGAAAACACCGCCGTGAAACCCGACGGGAAAAACGAGAACCGGCTTGGTCTCCTACACACGGCCATTTTTCACGACATGTTTTCTCTTGGTCGAGAAAACCGGCCGTGTGTAGGCTCCCTAGCAGTGTTTCCCTATGGGAAAACTGCCGCAGAAAAAAAATGCCGTGATTCGCGACGAGAAAAATTAGAGCATGTTCTAATTTTTCTCGTCGTGATTCTTGTCGTTTTTCTCGTCGGGGAAAAATGCTGGAAAACCTACACACGGCCGTTTTTCTCGTCCAAGAGAAAAAATGTAATTTTTCCCGAAGAGAAAAGTGATCGTGTGTACGCGGCATTGGAGTTTATTTCCTCTTAGCCAATAACACAGTCTCTGATAGGAAAAAAAGGTTGGAGCAAGAAACAGAACAGTACAAGGTGTGGAGGAGGTCCAGGCACAAACGTTACAGATATTTGCTCAGATTCTCAAGCAAGTTCAACTAGGCGCACAGTCTCTGCCACAGACTGTGAAGTTGGTCTCTGCCACAGACCTGGTGAAACTGATCCCCTTCTTTAGCTATGGCCCTTTTTTAGGAGAAGACATCCCTCCGGAGAGTTACCGGGACCCTACCGTCTTCATGACTGCACTGGGTCTTCGGAGAGTTCCTTCCCAGCCTCCTCATCCTAGATACGGGTCTCCTCGCAAGGTGGCACCCTGAGAGTCCTCGATCCTTGGTGGACCCCAGCCAAAGGTGCTGGGCCCCAGGCCTCCACTGCAGTCCCTGGGCTTACATACGCAGGGCGGACAGGAACAGCATGATAGTACCTCACCCTGGGCTAAAGGTGCCCAGGATGGAACAGGAACCCCCATTGCCATGAATGCAGCACCCCCATTGCCATGAATGCAGCACCCCCATTGCCATGAATGCAGCACCCCCATTGCCATGACTCAATTTAGAATTTAGTTTCCAATAACTTAACTACACACAATTCATCAAGAAGGGTACGCCATTCAGCTCACCAATAAGCAGCAGGGACTCCCTCATCTCTTCCTACTGTCAACTGTTATGGCTAACAGTACAGTTCCCAAGGCATCATGACATTCTTTCTTCTTAAATCTATTTGGTATCCCTAAAGATAATGGGAGTTATGGCGCCAAAGAATTTAAAGATTATGTTACCCCAACATTTTATATTCTTGATATGAACCTGTTGTGTACCATGTATTTATGTTAAAAAGGATCCTGTCCATAAGGGGCACAGGGGTGCCACCCCCCTAATCTCCATGGCAATGGGGGTGCTGCATTCATGGCAATGGGGGTTCTGCATTCATATCAATGGTGGGGCTGCATTCATGGTAATGATGGGGCTGCATTCATAGTAATGGTGAGGCTGCATTCATGGCAATGAGTGTGCTGCATTAATTGTAATGGTGATTCTGCATTCATGGCAATAGTGAGTCTGCATTCATGGCAGTGGTGGGGCTGCATTCGTGGCAGCGGTGGTGCTGCATTTGTGGCAGTGCTGGGGCTGCACTCATGGCAATGGTGGGGCTGCACTCATGGCAATGGTGGGGCTGCACTCATGGCAATGGTGGGGCTGCATTCATGGCAATGGGGGTTCTGCTTTAATGGCAATGGGGGTGCTGCATTCATGGTAATGATGGGGCTGCATTCATAGTAATGGTGAGGCTGCATTCATGGCAATGAGTGTGCTGCATTTATTGTAATGGTGATTCTGCATTCATGGCAATAGTGAGTCTGCATTCATGGCAGTGGTGGGTCTGCATTCGTGGCAGCGGTGGTGCTGCATTTGTGGCAGTGCTGCATTTGTGGCAGTGCTGGGGCTGCATTCATGGGAATGGTAGGGCTGCACTCATGGCAATGGTGGGGCTGCATTCATGGCAAAGGTGGGACTACATTCATGGCAATGGGGGTGCTGCATTCATGGCAATGGGGGTGCTGCATTCATGGCAATGGGGGTGCTGCATTCATGGCAATGAGGGTACTGCATTCATGGCAATGGGGGTGCTGCATTCATGGCAATGGGGGTGCTGCATTCATGGCAATGGGGGTGCTGCGTTCATGGCAATGGGGGTGCTGCGTTCATGGCAATGGGGGTGCTGCATTCATGGCAATGGGGGTTCTGCATTCATTGCCATGAATGCAGCCTCACCATTACCATGAATGCAGCCTCATCATTACCATGAATGCAGCCCCACCATTGCCATGAATGCAGAACCCCCATTGCCATGAATGCAGCACCCCCATTGCCATGGAGATTAGGGGGGTGGCACCCCTGTGCCCCTTATGGACAGGATCCTTTTTAACATAAATACATGGTACACAACAGGTTCATATCAAGAATATAAAATGTTCGGGTAACATAATCTTTAAATTCTTTGGCGCCATAACTCCCATTATCTTTAGGGATACCAAATAGATTTAAGAAGAAAGAATGTCATGATGCCTTGGGAACTGTACTGTTAGCCATAACAGTTGACAGTAGGAAGAGATGATGGAGTCCCTGCTGCTTATTGGTGAGCTGAATGGCGTACCCTTCTTGATGAATTGTGTGTAGTTAACTTATTGGAAACTAAATTCTAAATTGAGTCATGGAATTTAATCTCAGCAAGACCTTGCTGTCAAGTAACGTTCAAGAAAGTAAGTAACAAGGAAAACTTGTATTTCCCAATTTAAAATTATTAGGCTGAGCATAACAAGTAAATGTGAAAGATAACCATTGAATAATGTATATGCGTAAGCATGTCTTTGGCTAATGCTGATGCAATTTGATTTTATGCCTCTGCGTGAAGCTACATAACTGATTTATTTATATGCATTTTCATGTAGTTATCTTTGCAAAATCTGGAGATTACTTTAGAGTACTGTCTGCACGCCATAGTCTATCATTCCATCCATAACAGAAATAGCAGCATAGCTACCATTTTCTATTATAGCAAACAAGAGAAAATGAGTAAATTGGGTAAGCACTCTGCATTGACACAAGCCACAAACAACGACCTCAAAGCAGTTTCAGAAAGAAAATGTTTCTGTGAAAAAGCATGTTTTGGTATTTTTGTTTTTCCTCTAATTTTTCCACACGATCGGAAATTCCAACAAGAAAACCGTGGATTTTTTTCTGATGAAATGTTGGCTCAAACTTGTGTTGCATACACACGGTCACACAAATCTTGTCGGAAATTCTGACCGCCAAGAACGCGGTGACGTACAAGACGTACGACGAGCCAAGAACAATGAAGTTCAATAGGCAGTTCGGCTCTTCTGCTTGATTCTGAGCATGCGTGTTTTTTTTTTGCGCGTCGGAATTGCATACAGACGATCAGAATTTCCGATAGGAACTTTTTCCGTCGGAAAAATAGAGAACCTGCTCTCAATCTTCCATGAATGCAGCCCCACCATTGCCATGAATGCAGACTCACCATTGCCATGAATGCAGACTCACCATTGCCATGAATGCAGACTCACCATTGCCATGAATGCAGACTCACCATTGCCATGAATGCAGACTCACCATTGCCATGAATGCAGACTCACCATTGCCATGAATGCAGACTCACCATTGCCATGAATGCAGCCCCACCATTGCCATGAATGCAGCCCCACCATTGCCATGAATGCAGCCCCACCATTGCCATGAATGCAGCCCCACCATTGCCATGAATGCAGCCCCACCATTGCCATGAGTGCAGACTCACCATTGGCATGAATGCAGGCTCACCAATGCCATGAATGCAGAATCACCATTACCATGAATGAAGCCTCACCATTACCATGAATGAAGCCCCACCATTGCCATGAATGCAGCCCCACCATTGCCATGAATGCAGCCCCACCATTGCCATGAATGCAGCCCCACCATTGCCATGAATGCAGCCCCACCATTGCCATGAATGCAGACTCACCATTGCCATGAATGCAGACTCACCATTGCCATGAATGCAGACTCACCATTGCCATGAATGCAGACTCACCATTGCCATGAATGCAGACTCACCATTGCCATGAATGCAGCCCCACCATTGCCATGAATGCAGCCCCACCATTGCCATGAATGCAGCCCCACCATTGCCATGAATGCAGCCCCACCATTGCCATGAATGCAGCCCCACCATTGCCATGAATGCAGCCCCACCATTGCCATGAATGCAGTCCCACCATTGCCATGAATGCAGTCCCACCATTGCCATGAATGCAGCCCCACCATTGCCATGAGTGCAGACTCACCATTGCCATGAGTGCAGAATCACCATTACCATGAATGAAGCCTCACCATTACCATGAATGAAGCCCCACCATTTCCATGAATGCAGCCCTACCATTGCCATGAATGCAGCACCCCCATTGCCATAAATGCAGCACCCCCATTGCCATAAATGCAGCACCCCCATTGCCATAAATGCAGCACCCCCATTGCCATGAATGCAGTACCCCCATTGCCATGAATGCAGCACCCCCATTGCCATGAATGCAGCACCCCCATTGCCATGAATGCAGTCCCACCTTTGCCATGAATGCAGTCCCACCTTTGCCATGAATGCAGCCCCACCATTGCCATGAGTGAAACCCCACCATTGCCATGAGTGCAGCCCTACCATTTCCATGAATGCAGCCCTAGCACTGCCACAAATGCAGCACCACCACTGCCACGAATGCAGCCCCACCACTGCCATGAATGCAGACTCACTATTGCCATGAATGCAGAATCACCATTACAATTAATGCAGCACACTCATTGCCATGAATGCAGCCTCACCATTACTATGAATGCAGCCCCATCATTACCATGAATGCAGCCCCACCATTGCCATGAATGCAGCACCCCCATTGCCATGAATGCAGCACCCCCATTGCCATGAACGCAGCACCCCCATTGCCATGAATGCAGTACCCCCATTGCCATGAATGCAGCCCCACCATTGCCAGGAATGCAGCCCCACCATTGCCATGAATGCAGCCCCACCATTGCCATGAATGCAGCCCCACCATTGCCATGAATGCAGCCCCACCATTGCCATGAATGCAGCCCCACCATTGCCATGAGTGCAGCCCCACCATTGCCATGAGTGCAGCCCCACCATTCCCATGAATGCAGCCCCAGCACTGCCACAAATGCAGCACCACCGCTGCCACGAATGCAGCGCCACCACTGCCATGAATGCAGACTCACTATTGCCATGAATGCAGAATCACCATGTGCCGCCTACTAATCTCCATGCAGGGCGCTGGACTCATAGGATTCTATGAGGTGTTTTTTTTGTTTGTTTTTTAAGAACATGATTAGAGCCAGAGGCTCTAATTGGTTTGAAAAGGTTGGGCTCAGGGCGCAGAGCACTGCGCCCCAAACCCACCCACTTATGACATTAGTAAATCAATATTTGCTATTGTCTTCTGGCCTCTCCACCCAGTCAATCACAGGACGGGAGTTGGATCTTAAGACCGGATTAGCCGGGAGGAGAAGCCAGGGAAGCCTGGATGGGGTAAGTGTGGACCCGGCGGAGGGGGGGGTTTGTTTGCCGCGGCCCCCCCCCCCCAAAAAAAATGGAGCACCAGCCTCCACTGATCCTGTTCTCTCTGTATTGCTTCCTTTGTGTGAAATCCCTGGTGTTACTGCCAGTCCCTCTAATTTCTTCTTTCAATTTGACCACGCTAGGAATGAAAACACATCTGTCCCAACATGGTCAGTTTTCTGACTGTGTTGGGAGCACAGCCTGTCTGTCCTCCAGGGCCATACTTGTGCGCAGCCAGTCAACGAAAACCCCCACCTCCCCAAGTCCTTTATACAGCTAAACCCCCGTACACACGGTCGAAATTCCCGTCAGAAAAAGTCCGATGGGAGCTTTTGGTCGGTAATTCCGACCGTGTGTATGCTCCATCTGACTTTTTTCTCTCGGTAATTCTAACAGAAATAGATTGAGAGCAGGTTCTCAATTTTCCTGTCGGAATTTCCGACTGACTTTTTCCCGTTGGAAATCCCGACCGTGTGTACGGGGCATAAGAACAGAGATTATGTGATCAAGTAAAAAAAATAAAAATAATTAAAAGGTGTTTATAATTTTTTTTTATACTTTACATAAAATGGTTTGACTTTAATCTCCATTCTAAAATGAATTGGTTGTATTACATAGTATTTGTTCACATATACTTTAAAGTGGTTGTAAAGCCTCAAGGTTTTTCACCTTAATGCATTCTATGCATTAAAGTGATTGTAAAGTCTCGTTTTGTTTTTTTTTTTTTTCTTAAATAACAAACATATTATACTTACCTGCTCTGAGCAGTGATTTTGCACAGGGCAGCCCAGATCCTCCTCTTCTCTGGTCCCTCTTCGGCTCTCCTGGCCCCTCCCTCCTGTCAAGCAGCTTTCTATGGGGGCACATGAGATGAGCTGCAGCTCTGTGTGACCATTCAGACACTGAGCTGCCGTTCGGCAACGCCCCCTCTCTCTCCAGATTGGCTAACTGGCTTTGAGTGACAGCTGTGGGAGCCAATGGCACCGTTGTTGTGTCTCAGCCAATCAGGAGAGAGAATCCAGAACGGAACTCGTGGACATCGCTGGACAGAGATGGGGCCCAGGGGGGTGCTGGGGAGGCTGCTGCACACAGAAGGTTTTTCATCTTCATGCATAGAATGCATGAAGATAAAAAACCTTCTGCCTTTGCAAATCCTATAAGGTGAAAAACCTGTGCTGCAGCTCCCCCCAGACCCCACCCCCTTTTCTTACCTGAGCCTTATCCGATCCAGCGATGTGCACATATTGGACATATTGATAGCAGCAGGAGCCTTTGGCTCCCACTACTGTCAATCTATTCCAGTGACATGGGAGCGAGGGGCAGGGCCGAGTCCCGCTGTGGGGGCACTCGATGAAGAGGAGGCGCCTGGAGCACTGGCGGGGAAACCCACAAGAGGATATTGGCTGCTCTGTGCAAAATGATTACACAGAGCAGGTAAGTATAACATGTTTGTTATTTTTATACAAAAAAACAAAGGTTTACAACCCCTTTAAATTCAATCTAAACAAAATCACGTCAATCTCATAACAGCTTAAACGTGTATATGTAATTCTAAAGCCGTGTACACACGATCGGTTTTACCAATGAATACACTCCGATGGACTTTTCTCATCGGACAAACCGATCGTGTATGGGCCCCATTGGTCTTTTTTCCATCGGTGTTAAAAAATAGAACATGTTTTAAATGTATCCGATGGGAAAAAAAACGATAGCAAATTACTATCGTCTGTGTGGAACTCCATCGGATAAAAAACCCACGCATGCTCAGAATCAAGTCGACGCATGCTCAGAAGCATAGAACATAATTTTTCTTGGCTCGTCAGAGTGTTTTACTTCACGGCGTTTGGGACTATCGGTTTTTTGACTGATGGTGTGTAGGCAAGACTGATGGAAGTCAGCTTCATCGGATTTCCAATGGAAAAATCCATCGGTTTAAAATCCATAGGAAATCCGATCGTGTGTACAGGGCTTTAAAGTTGCTGTTTGCTCGTTCAAAAAGTCTCTGCCACAGACTTGTGTAACCTCAAGCCGCGTACACACGGCCGGTTTTCTCTGCAAGAACCGACAAGAAAATTGCTTGCAGAGTTTTCTTGCCGAAAAAAACCGGCCGTGTGTACGAGGCTTTCAGGTTTCTCGTCAGGAAAACTGACCAGAATCTCGACGAGAAAAAAGAAGACCTGCTTTCTTTTTTCTCGTCGGGATTCTCGTCGGCCTGTTTCCAGACGAGAAACCCGAGTGTGTGTACACTTACCTGTCGCCGTGGAAACCCGCTCATAATCGAAATGACTTTGTCGCATGCGCGGTAGCTTCCTAGGCATAGGTAGGGTGTAGCAAGATGGCGGCGACGGCATTGAATGTGACGAGCGCACGCTCGTCGTAGTCGATGACGTCACTGCGTTCGTGCCATTCAAAAGAACGGCGGTTCTTTTGAAAGGTACGTGTGTACACTCGGCCAGGACAAGATTCTTGTCAAGAATCTCGTCAGGAAAAACGACGGGTTTTTTCCTGACGAGATTCTCGGACGTGTGTACAGGGCTTCACACTTGGTAAAGATCCGAAACACAACACACAGTGCCAGGATCTTTCAGCCAGGCCGGCAGCACTGAGGTAGATTTTTGATCCGGATGCGTCCTCCAATTGAGTCCTCAATTGCTCGGTCCCTTCCCGCAGGCAAAGCGACACAGGACCATCTCTGGATCAGTATGCCCCAGCAACTCCTGGGCCTACTCTCAGTAGCGGAGCCTCGGGGGGTCCGCATGCCCCGAGGCAGAAAAACTGCTAACACATCCCTGAGGCCAGAAGGGCCGTCAGGTCAGGATCGGAAGACCCCGCCAAAACGGTGTCTGCTCCTTAAATACCCTCCCCCAGAATGCACAGAAGGGTGACCAATCCCACTGAGCTGCTTCTGGGCAAGAGGTACCCAATACATCCAGCCAGCTGCAGTTCCAACCCTGATCTGTGGTGACAGCGACACCCAGAGGAAGGTGGAAAATGTGCAACTCAGCTGAACTGGAACAGAGACCCAAAATTTGGTACAATTATTCTGAGTTGAACTATAACTCAGACAACTAAATTTACACTAGCGCCTATTCAATAGGAGCAGGGCGCTACAACTATATTACCAAAAGTATTGGGACGCCTGCCTTTACACGCACATGAACTTTAATGGCATCCCAGTCTAAAGGCGCACCATCGGATTTTCCGACGGAAATTGTGTGATGACGGAATTTCCGACAACAAATGTGGGATAGCATGCTTTAAAATTTTCCGACAACAAATGTGTCTTGTCGGATTTTCCGATCGAGTGTACACAAGTCCGTCAGAAAGAAATCCAAAGTACAAACACGCATGCTCAGAAGCAATGCTAACCATAAGACAACATTAGCAGAAAATGCCCAAAGGGTGGCGCTAAAGAGCTGACAAACCACGTAGTTTCATGTTTGTTTGTTGACAATTCTTTGCCATTTTTATGCAAGACAAGTTCATGGCCAATGCCCTTCGGACAAAAGTCCTACGCTTTGTCCGCGGAAAATCCGATCATGTGTATGAGGCTTTAGTCTCTAGGGTTCAATACTGAGTTGGCCCACCCTTTGCAGCTATAACAGCTTCAACTTTTCTGGGAAGTCTGTCCACAAGGTTTAGGAGTGTGTCTATGGGAATGTTTGACCATTCTTCCAGAAGCGCATTTGTGAGGTCAGGAACTGATGTTGGATGAGAAGGCCTGGCTCACAGTCTCCGCTTTAATTCATCCCAAAGGTGTTCTATCGGGTGGAGGTCAGGACTCTGTGCAGGCCAGTCATGTTCCTCCACCCCAAATTCGCTCATTCATCTATTTAAGGACCTGCACTTGCAAATAGAGCAAGTGCAGTTGCTCCAGAGATTTGTAAATGAGGTAAAGCTTCACTTTTCAAAGAATACCCAATCATGTGCAAGTGAAGTAAAAAATGTAAAAAAATTGATTTTTGCTTGCGTGTGATTGGATGATGGAAGTCAGCAGACCTTCTGCCCATTTACTAAGCTCTGGAGCAACTGCACTTTGCAAACTGCACAGTCTGTCTGCCTTTAGCAACTCTGCCTCAAAGGGTTACCAATGCTGCTGTCCAAAGGTGTCTATGTAAGAGCCCATCCACACTATTAGATTTTCTGCAGTTTTTTTGTCTTCAGATTTACTAAACCATGAAGTGCAAGGGCCTGCCTGATTGCATACAAATTGAAACTCTAATGCTGCGTACACACGACCGTTTTTCATAACGATAAAAATGCAATTTTTAAAAATGGTCGTGAAAAACGGTGGTGTGTAGGCTCCAGAGCATTTTTCTCTATGAGAAAATTGGCAGAATTTTTTTTAGAACCTGCTCTATTTTTTCTCGCCGTTTTTCACGTCGTTCTTTTTAACGTCGTGAAAAACGGTCGTGTGTAGGCTTTTACGAGGGGAAAAAAAATGCGCACGCTCCGAATCAAATATGAGACGGGAGCGCTCGTTCTGGTAAAACTAACGTTCGTAATGGAGATAGCACATTCATCACGCTGTAATGGACTGAAAAGCACGAATCGTCTCTCAAACTTTATTAACACGAGGATCAGCAAAAGCGTCCCAAAGGGTGGCGCCATTCGAATGGAACTTCCCCTTTATAGTGCCGTCGTACCTGTTGTACGTCACCGCGCTTTGTTCGAGCTTTTTTTTCACAAACGTGTGTATGCAAGGCAGGCTTGAGAGGAAACACGAAAAATCACGTCGAGAAAAACGTTGTTTTTTCCATGACATGAATAACGGTCGTGTGTACGCGGCATTAAGGTTTGACCTCATATTACCGGTATATGAGATGGGTAAATCTGAAGACAAAAATCTGCAGAAAATCTAATAGTGTGTATGGGGTCTTACGCCTTCATCCATAGTGGAGGCAGGGCCGGTGCTACCACTAGGCAAACTAGGCAGCTTCCTAGGGCGCACTGCTGCCTAGGGCACCCGGCCACTGGTGTTCCTACTCCCTTCTCTCTGCAACAAGCAACTAACTCTCAGCTTCAGCAAGCAGCTGCCGCTCCGTTCGTACATAATGTCAGAGGCGCAGTGGCAGCGGAGGGCTGTATCTGTGTCCCAACTCCTGAATGAATGGAAGCAAACATTCATAGATGGGCGCTGCTGAGGCTGCATTGATGGGCGCTGCTGAGGCTGCATTGATGGGCGCTGCTGAGGCTGCATTGATGGGCGCTGCTGAGGGTGCATTGATGGGCGCTGGTGAGGCTGCATTGATGGGCGCTGCTGAGGCTGCATTGATGGGCGCTGCTGAGGCTGCATTGATGGGCACTGGTGGGGCGGCATTTGATGGGCGCTGGTGGGGCAGCAGTTGATGGGCACTTCTTTAAAAAGGTGGGGTATACATGGGCAGGACAAAGGGGGTGGAGTCAGGAGTGGAGCCAAGGGGTGCGGCAAAATGAGGTTTCGCCAAGGGCAGGGGTCTCCAAACTGCAGCCCGAGGGCCGGATGCAGCCCTTTGCTAGCCTTTATCCGGCCCTTGGGGCACTATTCTTCCATATGATATAAGGTACTATTTCTCCCACTGACACCAACAATGGGGCATTATTTTTTCCACTGACACCAACAATGGGGCACTTCTTCTTTCACTGATACCAGTGATGGAGCGCTACTCCTCCTCCTATTGATCACTAATATTGAGAACATGTTTACCTTTACTGATGTTGGGTCGAGGACATTTTCTGCCCCCAGTGGCCACAATCCGGCCCCCTTAAAATCTGAAGGACAGAAAACTGGCCCCTTGTTTGAAAAGTTTGGAGACCCCTGGCCTAGGGTGTCAAAAATCCTTGCACCAGCCCTGAGTGGAGGCACACTAATACAGGAGGTGTATTACTTGCCAGATCGCCAGGTGAAAACACAGAGAAAAAGGCCAAAAACAAAAGAAAACGAATGCAGCCACCACATCTAATGATTGGTAAGCTGCAATATATAACATTTTTGGTTCTAATACCCCTTCAATTCAATCAGCAGACTTTTTTCTAATGGGGATAAACCCTGTAAACTCCCAAATTCATATCTACAGAGTGCATGCAGGTTTTGTAAAATAGAGGCCAGCAGGCACGTATAGACACGTATGAATATATTCTGCAACTTGGCAGATACTTCCCAGTTAGTTTCAGCAAAACTTTTTTATAGCAATCTCTGAATCACAGACAGACTTTCTCAGTGCTCATCCATTAAATATAAAGCCCAAGAGTTTTTCCTCCATGGACCAACTAATTGCAAAGAGAGTGAGGCCACATGAAACTGAATCTAGGATTTTAAGACAACGGAAAATAAGAGAACAGGGAGAACAACATGTGCCCAGAGTGGTAACAACTGACTCCATTATATGTTATATGGTGGGCCCACTGCGGTCCTTCTATAAACTACAAGTCTTTATACTTAAGCTGCTACTGAAAGTTTCATTTAAAGTGCAATCTGATGTTGGAATTATTTATACCATAACAAGGTGTTCACCACATTAAGGAGTCTACTGCAAAGTCTCTTTTTATTAAACTCTAACATGGTCTAATATTGATTTTCTGCAGAAAACTTCAGCAAAAGTTTGCAATGAATAATATATGCAGGGTGAGTTAAAGGTGATTTGCTGTGTGTAAACAGTGAGTAGAAACTTAAAGAAGATGTAAACCCAACATTTCAGATTCCTGATATGTGCCTGTTGTACCATGTACTTGTATAATAAAAAAAAGTATCCTGTTCTCTTTGTATTGCTTCCTTTTGTGTAAAATACCTGGTGATCCTGCCAGTCCCTCTGCTATCCTATCAAAAACTGACCACACTAGGCAAACGAGCACATCATGGTCAGTTCTTTAACTGTGCTGGGAACTCAGCCTGCTCTCCTCCAATCATCAGACTTGGGACACCCCCCCCCTGCACAGCCATTCACTGGGAAGATCAGTGTGCTTCGGTTTCTCCTCCCCCAGCTCACTAAGATACTCATGCAGTTAAGACCAGAGTGTATGTAGTGACTTATATAAAAGGGAAAAAGAGTATTTATAATGTTTTTATACATATATATATATATATATATATATATATACATACATATACAGGCGGTCCCTGGGCTACAAACAAGATAGGGTCTGTAGGTTTGTTCTTAAGCTGAATCTGTTGTAAGTCGGAAAAGGTATATTTTTTAAGTGACTCCTGACAAAAAATCTATTTTTAAGCTTTTTGGATAGCATAGGGAAGGGTTATCACCCCTGTAATGTTTATTTTGTTCTCTGTGCCCCTGTTCAGAAGATTTCACCTCACTTTCTGTCCCAATGACAATTGGATTTAGAAAATTTTGGGTTGTTGTGGAAACAAGTATTGGTGATAAAGCTTCTGTGGAGGTACCTTTCTCCCATAATTATGCTGCATACACACGGTCGGAATTTCTGATGGAAAAAGTCAGACGGAATTCTGACTTTTTCCCTCGGAAATTCCGACTGACTTGGATAAAGAACATGTTCTCTTTTTTTCCGACGGAAAAAAATTCTATCGGAAATTCTGTTTGTCTGTATGCTTTTCCGACGGACTAAAAACCACGCATGCTCGAAATCATTGAACTTCATTTTTCTCGGCTCATCGTAGTGTTGTATGTCACCGCGTTCTTGACGGGCGGTATTTGGTGTGACCGTGTGTGTGTGCAAGACAGTTTGAGCGGAATCCTGCCGGAAATAACTGGTCAGAGTTTATTCCGACGGAAAAAACGGTCGTCTGTACAAGGCATTACAGGAGTGAATTTCCCTTAAAGCAGTGTTCCACCCGCAATTTTTTATTTTTTTTTTAAAGTCAGCAGCTACAAACACTGTAGCTGCTGACTTAATAAGGACACTTACCTGTCCAGGGAGCCCGCAATGTCGCCACCCCGAGGCCGATCCGTCCATCGGATCGGGTGCAGGCGCTGCCATTCCGACTAAGGGAAACTGCCGGTTTCCGACTGAGCATGCGTGAGTCCCGCGGCGCTTTGTGAATGGCCAGCTTGTCTTGACATACACAGGTCCCAGAAGACAACGGGGGTGCTCGTCGAAGAGGAGGATGTGACGTCCTGGGCCACGGCCTGGCTGAATTGGAAGTACACTTGTACTTCGAACAAAAGGTACTATTGGAGAAAAAAAAAAAAATTCAGTATCCAAAAACGAGGGGGTGGAGTGGTGGTCTTATGTTTAAGACCACCTCTCAAAAATGGGTGGAACTCCGCTTTAAGTAGGAGTCGTTTGTAAGTCGGATGTTTGTAACAAGGGGACCGCCTGTATGTATGTAATATATATATATATTTGATCCACAAAAAACATGACTTAGTAGACATGTGCACACTGAAATATTTTGTTTCGGAATTTAGTTTTCGTCCGAAAAATAAATTTATTTAGTTACTCCCGAAATTCGTTTTTATTTATTTCGTTTTTCGTTAGAAATTGCATTAGTCCGAAAATCTGAATTAATTAAGGTCGAATCTGTCATTGAAGGCTTATGGTGTCTGTCGAATGTTCAAAGAAGATTCGACGGAGCAGCGAAACTGTACGACGCCGCAATCATACATTTCCGGTCGAATGTTCCGCCTACAAGCTATAGTAGAATTATAATGTTGTATGACTAGTAATAATTATATTTATTAATTATTATTACTAGTCAACCAACATTAGAATTCTTCTATAGCCTATGGGAGGATGCATTTGACCGGAAATGTATGATTGCAGCGTCGTACAGTTTATCTGCTCCGTCGAATCTTCTTAGAACTTTCAACAGACACCATAAGCCTTCAATGACAGATTCGACGTTTGTATGTTTTTAGATGTTTTGTCGAATCTTCGTCGTTCACGTTGAATTGTCAAGTTAGTTCTAGCTATTTTACTGCTCCTCCTCTTTGGTTACAATCAGCCAATAACATTCATCATCATCATTTTTATTTTACTTCCCCCACCCAATTCAAGCAGCGATCTTTTCTCTCTAAAATGTCGAATCTTTTCTCTCTAAAATGTCGAATCTTTTCTCTCTAAAATGTTGAATCTTTTCTCTCTATGTCGAATCTTTTCTCTCTATGTAGAATAACCTTGGACTAATAGAGTTAAGGTTAGGCACATTCGCCCACAGGTTCGATGGACACAGATTGTTATTGCCAGCCTCATGTCGAATATCCTATCTATATCGAACTGTTATTGCAACTAAAACGAAAATTAAGCATTTGTTTATGTCGGATCTTTCGGTTTTCGGATTCTGCATTTTCGTTTTCGTTTGTTAAAACGATAACGAAAATACCTGAAATTCGGACGAAAATGCATTCGGACGAAAACGAATGCACATGTCTATGACTTAGTACTTGGTGGAGAAACCCTTGTTGGCAAGCACAGAGGTAAGACGTTTCTTGTAGTTGGTGACCAGGTTTTCACACATCTCAGGATGGATTTTGGTCCTCTCTTCTTTACAGATCATCTCTTAATCCTGGATTTTTGGTTAATATTCTGCCTCTATCATTTAAAATACACCTATGATAAAAATTATAGACCCTTCATTTCTTTGTAAGTGGGCAAACTTACAAAATCTGCAGGGGATCAAATAATTATTTACTGTATGTATACACTATAATACCAAAAGTATTGGCACGCCTGCCTTTACACGCACATGAACTTTAATGGCATCCCAGTCTTAGTCCGTAGGGTTCAATATTGAGTTGGCCCACCCTTTGCAGCTATAACAGCTTAAACTCTTCTGGGAAAGCTGTCCACAAGGTTTAGGAGTGTGTCTATGGGAATGTTTGACCATTCTTCCAGAAGTGTATTTGTGAGTTCAGGCACTGATGTGGACGAGAGCCTGGCTCACAGTCTCTGTTCTAATTCATCCCAAAGGTGTTCTATCGGGTTGAGGTCAGGACTCTGTGCAGGCCAATCAAGTTTCTCCGCCCCAAACTCGCTCATCAATGTCTTTATGAATCTTGCTTTGTGCACTGGTCCAAATCGTTTGGTGGAGAGGGGTTAAGGGTGAGGAGTTGGGCTTGGCCCCTTAGTTCCAGCGAAGGGAACTCTTATGGCGTCGGCATACCAAGATATTTTGGACAATTTCATGCTCCCAACTTTGTGGGAACAGTTTGGGGATGGCCCCTTCCTGTTCCAACATGACTGTGCACCAGTGCACAAAGCAAGGTCCATAAAGACATGGGTGAGGGAGTTTGGGGTGGAGGAACTTGACTGGCCTACACAGAATCCTGACCTCAGACTGATAGATCGCCTTTGGGATGAATTAGAGCAGAGACTGCAAGCCAGGCCTTCTCGTCCAACATCAGTGCCTGACCTCATAAATGCGCTTCTGGAAGAATGGTTAAACATTCCCATAGACACACTCCTAAACATTGATGACAGCCTTCCCCGAAGAGTTGAAGCTGTTATAGCTGCAAAGGGTGGGCCAACTCAAAATTGAACCCATTAAAGTTTATGTGCGTGTAAAGGCAGACATCCCAATTATTTTGGTAATATAGTGTATACACACACACACATGTTTTGCCTTTCATTTCTATTTCAAACTGAATGGGTTGTTTTACAAAGTGAGGGTTAACATATACAATGGAACCTTGGATTATGAGCATAATTTGTTCCCGAAGAATGCTTGTAATCCAAAGCACTCGTATATCAAACCGAGTTTCCCCATAAAAGTCAATGGAAACTCAGATAATTCGTTCCACAGTGACTTCTATGGTATGCAGTACCGCATGTGGCCAGAGGTGGGGCACCGGAGACACTCGGAAACACTCGGAGAGGCTCAAAAACACTCGGGAACCGAGCGCATCCGAGTGGCTCCAAATGTCACGGCAACCCCGCACCTCTGGCCAAATGCGTTACTGCACACCGCAGAGGCTTGAATTGCATTTTTGCGAGACAACACTCGCAGACCTCGTTAACCACGTTACTCGCAATCCGAGGTATTACTGTACTTTAAATTACATTTTACAGTGCAGTAAGACACACTTATGTTTTATTACAGGAAAGTATAGCTATTGCCTCCAATTAAAAAAAATGTGTTGAATCGCTCAATTGTAAGTGCTTCTGTACAGTATTTATATTTTTTTCCTCAGTTCCCCTGCAAAAGTAACACAAAAAAACTGTTGATCCTGGCAGTGAAGTCAATCTCTTGCAATTTTCTGTGATGGGGTGACAACACCGCTGCACTGCTCCCAATTTCAGAGCAGCATTGTCACCCTAATGAATATGGAGACTGCCACTGCTAACCTCTCCTGATAAATATTAGTTACCTAGTTGCCAATGGCTTTGGCACTTTCTTAGTAAACCTGAACCTTAAACTTTAAACTTTAAACCCAGAGCAAGCAAGCAGTTAAGCAGTTAAGGAATTTTGCCTTCTCTGACTAATTCCCATGCTTCTTCCAGGTCAAGGACTGAGAAAGTACTAAAGCCACAGACAGCCAAGCATTCTTAGAAAGAGATCATCAATGGCAGACCCTGTATTTCTCTCAGTATAGGTTTCCTTTAATCTTTTGGTGAGAGGCTTATCTCTGAATATGAAACATCCCGCTGGATGATGCCTATTCTAATGGAAATAAAATGCACATTTATTACAGATCTGGAATGGAGCGTTTCACTGGTGCGATACACAATTAGGAAAACTTGAAAGAAACACATTTCCTTTAATGTCCCAGATGAGGCATTAGAAGTCGACCAAATTACTCTGTAAATCCAAGCGGCAGCGAGATCTGTCATTAATGAACCCAATCATACATATTCGTGATTATCCTTTGGCAATCCATGCAGACGAGAGCACCAAAGGCTAATTCTATTTAGGCAGCTCTGTTGGCAAGAGACACCAGGATGTGACGGATCCAGCTGTTTTCACAAAGACTGTAGAGTATTGTTTTACTGCTCTGATTTACAGACAGAGTAGAAGGAATTATAGTGAGAATTATTCAAAATTATTAGATTTACTCAAAAGTACGCTACACAACCAAAAAGTTTATGTCAACTTGACCCTTACGCATATATGAACTTGATGGCCCTCCCCATAGTCTACATCAGCTTTTCTCAAATGTTTTATCCCAGAGGAACCCTTAAAAACATTTTTCGTTTGGAGAGCCCTGATAAAATGTATTTCTATAGCTCACGGTACATGTGCAAGATCAGTCAGTCAGTTAAAGACCTAATAATAAATGAAATAAAGAAGGGGAATAGCTAGAGTAGACAGCTTGAATAATAAAACCGCTCCAAGCACCCATATTCTCCACACTGTCCCAGGGGAATCGGGTGTGTTCTTGTCACACACATAGTATGCATGTGTAGCGCCCTGCTCCTATTGGGTAGGCGCTAGTTGTAAATTTAGTTGTCTGAGCTGTAGTTTAGCTCAGAATAATTGTGTAAATTGCTGGTTTCTGTTCCAGTCCAGCTGTGTTGCATATTATTTCCACTTGACAGTGGGTGTCACTGTCGCCACAGGTCAAGGTCGGAAATGCAGCAGGCTGGATGTATTGGGTACCTCTTGCCCAGAAGCAGCTCTGTGGGATTGGTCTCCCCCCTGTGAATTCTGGGGGAGGGTACTTAAGGGACAGACACCGTTTTCCGGGAAGCTCTGACCTGATGGCCCTCATGGCCTAAGGTGTGCCGTGGCAGTTTCTTCCCTCGGAGGCCGGCTGGCCCGAGGCTTCGTTACTGGAAGTAGGCCCAGGAGTTTCTGGGGCCTACTGATCAGGGGTGGTCCTTGCTGTCTTGCCTGTGGGAAGAAGCCAAACAATTGAAGAAACCAGGAGAGGACTTTTCCCAGGAGAGGACCGAGCAAAAAGGCTGGTGCCTCGGGAGGAGCCTGGAGACTCTATTGGAGGACGCGTCCCTACATATCTACCTCACAGTATTGCCAGATCGGCTGAAAGAAACTGGTACTGTGTGACTGTACTTAGACTGTGGGGGTGATTTACTAACAACAGTGCGCTGCACCGGTTCATACCTTAATTGGTGCGCCGGATAAATCCTTAATTGGGCGCGTGAACCGGCGGCGCACTGTTATAGTAAATAAAAATGTCAGCGGCGCTTGTATCTCTATTCAAAATGAATGGTTCCCTATGGGAGCCCATTGATTTGAATAGAGGTCGCACGGGAAGTCGGATCAAGACGATCCGACTTGCGGGACGACTCGTGTGCCGGTTGACATAGTGGCAGTGTGACTTTGCGAGGCAACTTGGACACGACTTGAGCGTGAAGCAGACACTCAAGTCGTGTCCTGGAGGCGACTTGAAGTCGCCTCCAGTACAGGCTCCTTTGCCAGTACCTGCCTGAGAATGTTTCCAGCGCAATGCCATTGCCCTGGTTCCCGGCGACAGGGTACTGCAAGCCTCGCGCTCGCTGTCCCCAGTGTTTGAATCATGAAGGGGAACTCCACGCCAAATTTTAAATAAAAAACTGGCATGGGTTCCTCTCCAGGAGCATACCAGGCCCTTAGGTCTGGTATGGATTTTAAGGGTAACCCCCCCACGCCGAAAAAACGGCGTGGGGTCCCCCCAAAATCCATACCAGACCCTTATCCGAGCACGCAGCCCAGCATGTCAGGAAAGGGGGGCGAGCGAGCGCGCCCCCCCTCCTGAACTGTACCAGGCCGCATGCCCTCAACATGGTGGGGGTGGGTGCTTTAGGGCAGGGGGCGCACGTACACACGAGCGGAAGTCCCGTCAGAAAAAAGTTGGATGGTTTTTCCGACAGAATTCTGCTCAAGCTTGGCTTGCATACACACGGTCACACAAAAGTTCTCTGAACTTTCGAGCGTTAAGAACGCGGTGACGTACAACACTACGATGAGGCGAGAAAAATAAGTTCAATGCTCCGGAGCATGCGTGGAATTGTTTCCGAGCATGCATGTTTTTTTGCGCGTCGGAAAAGCATACAGACGATCGGGTTTCCCGATAGGAATTTTTTCCGTCTGGAAATTTGAGAACCTGCTTTCAATCTTTTGCTGGCGTGAATTCCAACAGAAAAAGTCCGATGGAGCATACACACATGGTCAGTTGGAAGAATGCCCCTCTAAAAGTGGTGGTCAGCGGGAAGAATTCCTCCCTAACAGTGGTGGAAGAATGTCCCCTAACTGTGGTGATCAGAGAGATGAATGCCTCCCTTCCAGACCCCTAAAAAAGATCAATAGTGTCATGCTGCTGGCCTTGCCATCTGTGGCACTATGAGATAGGAGGTTAAAGCACCACTACTCAAGGAACCCCTGGCAACCTCTGAATAAATCCTAGGGTTTCAAGGATCCCTAGTTGAGAATGTCTGGTCTACAACGAATCAATGGCAGCTCACACATTTCTAACCTCACAGGTTCCTTAATGCCTTGTGCACAGGATCGGATTTTTCCGTCGGGATATACTCCGACGGATTTTTCCGACGGAATTCCGTTCAAGCTGTCTTGCATACACACTGTCACACCAAATTCCTACCGTCCAAAACGCGGTGACGTACAACACTATGACGAGCCGAGAAAAATGAAGTTCAATGCTTCCAAGCATGCGTCAACTTGATTCTGAGCATGCGTCGTTTTTTCTCCGTTGGAGTTCCACACAGACGAACGGAATTTCCGATAGGAATTTTTTCTATTGGAAAAAAAGAGAACATGTTCTCTTTCTAAATTCCGACGGAAAAAAGTCCGATGGGGACCACACACGGTCGGAATATCCGATGAAAAAAATTCCGTCGGACTTGGACAAGGCATTACAGTTTTAAGAGACAGGCACAGACAATAGAATTCTACAGATGCTGGAGCAAGCCTTTTGTACTCAGGCAGTATGTAGAGGTCAAATATTGCTCTGTGCAATGATGCCCATTATAAAGCAGTTAATGGAGGTACAACCAACTACTTGATGTTACTCCTTAAATTTAAACCAAACCTATTGTAATATTCCTGACAGTTCGAAGGGCCTTCTCAATTCCCAGTGACTGGTAGAATTTTCTCCTCTTAACTTGTCACTGTATATTCTATTAAAAGCGTTTTAAATCCGATCTGTAAAAGGATGCAATTACAATCACTGCAAGGTTTGGCGGCTTAATTTCATCAAAAGCGTAGCAACGTTCCAATGTTCTTCCTTATAAATTCTATTTAGCAGAGCGTTAAATCAAGGACTTGATGAGATGATTGTGTCCAGTTTCATTTGGCGATGGAATTAGAGAAAAGAAAAATATATATGACATGCTCAAGGTGAAAGGGATTTGACATGGTTCCCTGCTGAGACGTTACATTGTTAAAATGGACCAATAATCTGCACACCAGGGTCATTTGAAGGTGAATGTTGGGTATTTTCATGTAGTATTAAGCACGCCTAACTTTATTTTTTTTGTTTTAACAGATGCATTCTGTACAACCTCTAAAGCCCTGTACACACGATCGGATAACCTATGGATTTTCGTCCGATGGATTTGACCATCGGATATCCGATGAAACTGTTTTTCATCAGTCTTGGCCACACACCATCAGTTTAAAAACCGACGGCAAGAAAACGACGGCACGTACAAAACGTACGACGCGCTATAAAAGGGCCAAACAAATCTAATGGCGCCATCCCTTGGGCTGCTTTTGCTGATTTCGTGTTACCGCGTGTTAGTAAAAGTTTGGTGAGAGCCGATTCGCGCTTTTCAGTCTCCGTGCTTTGCAGATCGTTTCCTGGTGTTCAGCTTGTGCTTGTGGGTTTGTATTTGTGATTCCGTGCGTGCAGTCAGGTCGTTACTGCCTTGCAGTGCCTTCTTGGCCGTTCGTTTCCTGTTTTTCAGGTCGTTCTTCTCAGGCCTTGCTGTTCCACGGTGCGTTCTGTTTGAGTGCGTTCTGACCAGCCGACCGGTTTAAAACCATGTTTGAAGTGCGTTCTCGTTCTCGAGCTCGTGCTGGCTTTGGGCTTGGTGTTGCAGTTAACACTGTAACCCGAGTTCAGTCTGTGAACAGGGTGAGGAGGAGTTCATGGACTAAGAATTGGTTGCTCCAGCGGGACTAATTCTCTCATATGCCTCTGCTGCGGGAAATCCATGAGAATAATCCTGATGATTTCAGGAATTATCTCAGGATGACGGACCCTGTATTTCACCGTCTGTTGGATTTGCTGTCCCCCTATATCACGAGGCAGGACACTGTGATGCGTCAGGCCATCACTGCCGAGCAGAGGCTTATTGCCACGTTGAGATACCTGGCGACTGGGAGAAGCTTGCAGAACCCCAAGTTCTCAACAGGCATCTCCCCCCAGGCTCTCGGGATCATTATCCCTGAGACGTGTTCAGCCATCATTCAGGTCCTGCAGAAGGACTATATGAAGGTAATTTTGCTCCTTTAACCTCACATTATATGTTTTGATTGTTTTTGAATCTTCTTATTTTTCCCCTCCTAACCCAAATTTGCCTGTTTGTAATATCCTGGTAATGTCCCCATTTTCCCCATGCATTTTTTGACCTGTAAAGGCCTTTTTGGGCCCTCCATGCCTTTTTTACCTTCACTAACCTCTCCAGCATGCTATCGTGGGCGCAAACCCAGCTAGCCTTCTATTTTCCTTTTCCTTTTTGTGGGGTCATTGCCCGCGTAGTTTGACAACCCTCCCTCCCCCCCTAAAGATGTTACCAATTTTTTAGTTCTCAATAGACATGTGCATTTGTTTTCGTCCGAATGCATTTTCGTCCGAATTTCAGCTATTTTCGTTATCGTTTTAACAAACGAAAACGAAAGCACAGAATCCGAAAACCGAAAGATCCGACATAAACAAATGCTTTATTTTCGTTTTCGTTGCTACAACAGTTCGATATAGATAGGAGATTCGACGTGACGCTGACAATAACAATCTGTGTCCATCGAACCTGTGGTCGAATGTGCCTAACCTTAACTCTATTAGTCCAAGATTATTCTACATAGGAGTGAAAAGATTCGACATTATAGAGGGAAAAGATTTGACATTATAGAGAGAAAAGATTCGACATAGGAGAGAAAAGATTCGACATTATAGAGAGAAAAGATTTGACATTATAGAGAGAAAAGATTCGTTATTATAGAGAGAAAAGATTCGACATAGAGAGAAAAGATCACTGCTGGAATTGGGTGTGGGAAGTAAAATAAAAATAAAGTTGATGATGAATGTTATTGGCTGATTGTAACCAAAGAGGAGGAGCAGTAAAATAGCTAGAATGACGAAGATTCGACAAAGCATCGAAAGTTAGAAGATTCGACGGTGCAGCAAAACTGTACGACGCTGCAATCGTACATTTCCGGTCAAATGCATCCGCCCATAGGCTATAGAAGAATTCTAATGTTGGTTGACTAGTAATAGTAATGAATAAATATAATTATTACTAGTCATACAACATTAGAATTCTACTATAGCTTGTGGGTGGAACATTCGACCGGAAATGTATGATTGCAACGTCGTACAGTTTCACTGCTCCGTCGAATCTTCTTTGAACATTCGACAGACACCATAAGCCTTCAATGACAGATTCAACCTTAATTAATTCAGATTTACGGACGAATGCAATTTCTAACGAAAAACGAAATAAATAAAAACGAATTTCGGGAGTAACTACATAAATGTATTTTTCGGACGAAAACGAAATTCCGAAACAAAATATTTCAGTGTGCACATGTCTAGTTCTCAATCAAGCTCAGCAGAGTGGTAGAGTCTTTTTTTGGATCCCCCACAATCACCTTAGGCCCCCCCCTTAGATTATTTGAGAATGTCCACTCAGCAGGGGTGAGGCATCTGCTAAGTGGGCCTTTGTTTATTGGTAGGAAATACTCCCCTAAATAATAATGTTAGAATGATGTTGGTCAACAATGTTTTTGTGTGTAATCTGCTTGCACTGTAAACATAAACCGTACTAATGTCTTCTTTTTGTTTGACTCCACAGTTCCCTAGCACACCACAGGAATGGCTGACTGTAGCCTCCCAATTTGCCCAGCGGTGGGATTTCCCCAACTGCGGAGGGGCAATTGATGGGAAGCACGTCCACATAGTGCCGCCACCCCCGTTCGGGGTCATACTATTTCAACTATAAAGGTTTTAATAGCATAGTGTTAATGGCGGTGGTGTCGGCACGGTACGAGTTCCTGTATGTGGACGTGGGGAAGAACGGCCGGATGTCCGATGGCGGAGTATTCGCTGAGACGGAGTTCGCTCACCGTCTGCAGGCTGGGGGTCTTGCACTGCCTCCAGATGCAGAGAACGTGGAAGGGCTACTGTTCGTTTTCATCGCAGATGAAGCTTTTGGACTAGGACCACACCTCATGCGGCCGTTTCCCCAATGCACCCTCACCCGGGAGAGGAGGGTTTTTAATTACCGGCTGGCCAGAGCCCGGAGAGTTGTGGAGAATGCCTTCGGGATAATGGCCAGCCGGTTCCGCCTGTTCCAGACAGCTATCAATTTGGCGGATTATAAACTCAACAACATTGTGTACTGCTGCTGCTTGTTGCACAATTTTTTAAGAAAATACTCCACAAATTATGTGTCATCAGTTGGGTCTGAGGCCGGTCCCTCTGAACTGATAAATCTGACCGGCCTCAGCACTGCCCGTACTGGCTTGGCCCCCCCAAAGTGCCCGTGAAGTACGTCAGACTACTTCACAGGTAGGGGGGCCATCGCAATGCCAGACCACGTCTGAACTTTGATGTTACCTTTTTTAAATAAACAAAAATATTTGATTTACTACAAACTTGTGTTGTCATTCTTTTATTTGTGGTTTATGTGTCTCCCAGGTTCTAGTAGTGCCAAGTGTATTTCTCCTTAGTAAATAGCCTCCAATCTCAGAGGTAAAAACACTCATTTTGCATCTTCAGAACTGCTATTGAGCATAGAAACAACAAGGCACACCTTTTTTCGACTTCCCCAATGTTTTTATTGATTGCAACACAGTTTTTTTTTTTTTTCGAAAGATTTTTTTGGGGTGTTTTGTGTGGCTTTTTTGGCAGAAACATGCATGGGTCAAAAGCCACATTTTTTTTCTTTAAAAAGTAATAAAATAACACAGTGAAAAATACAAACAGGAGATGGGGTGATGTTACCCCTGATCCATCCCAAATGTGAAGAAACACACTTTCTTTTTGGGGCTCAAATGGGTATCTTCAACATGATCCCATGGCTAGGGTAAACATGTGCTATCTGCCATCATGGGGGATCAATGGACGTGCTTTGGGGGTGAAAACCCTTCCTCTCCCCTACTTGAGGAGGGAGGAAGAGGTTGCACCCCCAAAACAGGGACATAGATATCCTGTGGCGGCAGATAGCACATGTTGAGTCTTCAGTGTGTGCATCTTCACATTTGGGCTGGTGGAAATCCCCTAGAACAATTCCAACACATAACAAAACACACAAAAAGGGGGGGGGTCACACTATTCTCCCCAAAATATCTATCATGTTTTTATATTTTTGCTCAATCACAATCATTCTCTTTCTCATAATGTCCATTTCGCTACTGCATTCCATGATTTCCTGAATGATTATTTTGGCGCTGGCACTCGAGAATGGAGGATTTGGACTTCCTGACACACCCCCACGTTCAGTCCCTAAAAAGAAAAAAATATTTTAAAACTATACAGGCCTACATCTGTATTTACCTTGAAGTTGTGGTGACAGACACTGTCCTGTTGTGCTGATAAGCTCCACCTCTCCTTCCTCCAACTCTCCTTCTTCCACCTCCACTTTCTCCCCCTCCGCTTCCTGAACCTGCTGAACTTTGTCTGCTTTGGGATCTTCAGGGAGTTTCTGTGGTGTTGGGTTCCTCGTCTCATGAGCATGGTGTCCTCCCACTCTCCTCTCCCCTATGGGAATAGAAAAAAAAATGTATCCTTTTAGCCCACAGACTTTTTAGGCCTGAAAATGGATTCTCTCAATGTTTTAAAGTGGGGTCCAATTGATATTTGGCCCTGAGTTTCAAGATGAACATATGAGATCTTGCAAACTCAACAAAGCAACATGTTATTTTGGAGGACACTCACAAATTTACTTGGATAAACACCAAGGTATCCACTGGACCACCTGTGTGTGACACCGTTAAGAAATTTGGTCATGTGGCCCAGAGTATAGTATCTTGATGAAGAACAAAAAAGAGTACACAACTGCTGGAGTGTCATCTCCTTTACCCAGAATACAGTTTATTCTTTCATTCACATTCTAAATTTCCTTACAACACATCATCTAGCCAACAATGTGTAGATAAACATTGTTGAAGTAAAATGAGGCATGCCCACATGTAGTTTACGTGGATATGTGCCAAACATGTTTGGGGGAAGAGCAGCAATTTTTTGTTCAACACATTTAGCAAATAAGTGGACTCTTCACTTAGCAGAAAAGTTGAGATTTTAAAATGTGAAACCAGTCAAGCCAAGCACATGGTGCAAAACATGGAAGAATACATATTACAATGTGAAAGAACACAGTAAAATAAACTTACTTTTTTCAATGCTTTTTATAAGCTTCCTATACTGCTCCGGCTCCCTGAGCTTCAGGTCTGACCACCTTTTACGGAGTTGTTCCTTGGATCTCCTGACCCCATATTTTTTATAGAGAGTCTTCGCAACTTTGTCCATAATTTGTGACTTCCGGAGATTAGGGGTGTCGTATGGGCCATGCTTGCCGCCGTAATCCTTCCTCCGCAGAATGTCCACCATCTCCGCCATCTCAGAAAAAGACATATTAGTCGCCTTGTATCTTTTTTGACTGGATCGTGACGTTTCCGCCTCCGGGCTTTTCTCGTAGGTAATTTCAAGTAAAGAAGCCACCTGTGTCTGCGACATGTCGCCGTCTCACACTGTGCGCCGATCGTTAAGGAGCGGGGAAATCCTGGAAAAGTCCATCATGGGCGGGCGACGAGGGCGGAGTTACATGCATGCGCAGGGTATAAAAAGGGGAAAGAAGTTATTAGGGATGCGCGGAGTAAGGACGACCGGAAGTGAACCAACGAAGTGAACTATGGTAAGAAGGGAACTCGGACCTGCAGTGGCCTATAGTGGTTCATGATTGTAAAGGGTAATATTGTGATAAGTTGAGGAGAATCAATTCTGATCCTTTACTTTTTTTTCTTTGGTTTTTTACTTGTTGGTCAAAAAAGATGCAGAAACTACGAGAGCCGGAGGTGATGCTGATTTTTATAGAAAAATATAAGGAACAGCGCAACCTGTGGGAACTGAAACACCCAGCGTACCACAAGAGTGATGTACGTCGGGCAACTATTACCAAGTTAGCAGAGGATATGAAGCCATGGATCCCAGATGCAGACTACACTATGATCAATAATAAAATCAACAACCTGCGAAATTCCTATAAAAAAAAATACAAGGAAGTGCGCCAGTCAAAGAGATCAGGAGCAGCAGCCGACGATGTAGTAAAGTCCAAGCTGTGGTACTATAGACATCTTCAATTTCTGGATGACCAGATCGAGGCCAGGGAATCTATTTCCAGCCTTCCCTCAACCCTTCCTTCCACCCTTCCCTCAACCCTTCCTTCCACCCTTCCCTCCAGCGTTCCTTCCACCCTTCCCTCCACCCCTGCAGAGGCGGAGGAGGAGCCTCCCGAGCTAGAAGAGCCAGATCTTCACATCTTCAGCCCGGTATAGTATTTTTGATCATAATTATTGTCCACTAAGTAATATTGTGTTGAACTGTTTGGATTAGCCATAAATGATATCATACCCCCCCCCCCCCAAAAAAAAAATAAACCAGGAAAGAGATCAAAATTGTGTGTGATAGATTCCCCAAATAATCCAATTTTTCATTTTCTTTTAAAAACAGGATGAGGCAAGCCAGGAGGAAGAGGGTCAGGAGTGTGGCAGGCAGGAGGAGGCAGGGCCAAGTGGGACTCAGCAGGTCCCCAGGCCTAGTGGCAGCACCGTCTCCCAAGTGGCTCCCCTCCACGTCAGACCGCCAAAACAACGGCGGATGACACAAGTGGAGGAGGAGACACTGAAGATGATTCAGGAGGCTGCTGCAATTATGAGGGCCCCCCTCAACCCTACGGAGGGGTTTAGCACCTATCTGGCGGATAAGTTGCTCAGAATGGAGGCGGGACAATGGGCCCTTTGTGAGCACCTCATATATATGGCCGTACACATGGAGGCGAGGGGGCTGCTGACTGAGGCCACCCATATCTCACAGCAGGCCAATCCCTCTCCTCCTCCTGCCACATCACCACCCACAGTGGCCCAGCCTGCAAAGGTGCGTGGACGGGGCCGTGGAGAGAACGCTGCAGAGAGGCGTGGAAGGAAGGCTACAGGGAAGAGCAGGAGGTGATTCCCTGGCCTCGAGCTGCTTATCCAGAAATTGAAGGTTGATGGAGTACCACAGCTTGGGATGATGTATGTCTTTGGCTGCTGCTCCTGATTTCATGCTGTTGTTGATTTTATTATTGATCATAGTCAGGTCTGCATTTGGGATCTAATGACTTTATATTCTCTGCTTATTTTTGAATAGTTGCCCTTCGGTTTTTGTTTGTTTTTGTCCGAAATAAAGGGAAATTTGATTTCAGCCAACATACATGCCTGATGTGTTTTTTTTGGAAGTAGCAATAAGATTTCATAAATACAATGTGTAATTAATAACAAGGGACACCAACCTCCATGAGTAAAAAATAAAAATAATATGTTGTTCTGAGAAATTGACACACCAAAAAATCAAAAAATGCACAACAAATTTAAAGACAAAAACAAAAAAAAAAGGTGTAATTTGTGAGGTCGGCCTTGAAGAATTAAACAAATTATTCCTAAGATCACAAGAAAGAAGAAAGACATACATTTGTCAGAACTCATGAGAAAGATCTGCTGCCAAAATGACATTTTAAAGACCGTTCTAAAGCAACAAAACATGCGCTGCATTAAACGAAGCAATAACTTGCAGAATGACGAATGTGCTCTCTCCATTAGGAACGCTAGTTTTACCAGAACGAGCGCTCCCGTCTCCTAATTCAGTCTGAGCATGCGTGGGTATTTTAACCGATGGACTTGCCCATAGATGACCGGAAATTCCCATCGGTTTTTTATCCATCGGAAAAGTTTAAAACAAGTTCTATTTTTTCCATCCGATGGAAAAAAGACCGATGGGTACCATACACGATCGGTTTGTCTGATGAAAACCATCCATCGGACGGTTTTCATCAGTTAAACCGATCGTGTGTACGGGGCTTTAAACATTTTCTTGTACCCATATATCAAATAAAACACTTACATGGTTTGCTCCAATTCGCACAGAACCGCTTCCCTGAACTTCCTAGCAGCTCTTAGCACCCCAAGTACTTTACATGCACAATGCAGTGGCTATCTCTTTCTGTAAGGGGACAGAGTGATCATGGAGAGAAACCAGGGAAAAGACCATTTAAAGGAAGAAACTAAATTTTTAGCACATATTTTGCTATAACTATTACACTACGGTATAAGAGCTTTGTCTATAAGGGGAACCCCATAATTCACTTTTATGTGTTTTAGCAAGTTGTGATTTGGCAGCCATTAATTCTGGTGAGTTTGCAATTGGTCAGGAGTAGGGATAAGCCAAACAGCCCCCGGTTCGGTTTGCATCCAGAACATGCGAACGGACTGAAAGTTAAAGAGGTTGTAAACCCACTCACTATTTTTTATTTTTTTTGTCAACCTGCAAGAGAAAGGCATAATGAGCTAGTATGACTAGCATACTAGCTCATTATGTACCACTTACCTTAGATCGGGGCCCCCGAAGCAGTCCGCGTCCCTCTGTCCAGCCGCAGACATCACTGCAGCGATAGCCGGAATGTTACTTCCGGGTATCGCCGCACCAGCCAATCACAGCGCCGCTCCGGCGCTGTGATTGGCTGGAGCGGCGAAGACGTGACTCCACGCATGCGCGCATGATCCGTCGAATTCGGCTACGTCGTCGAATGCCGAGACCTAGCCGAATTTGTGAATGGGATTAACCCCATGAATGTGCCGTTGTCTACGGCGCACATGCGCTGTAGACAGCGGCGCCTGTCTTTTTAGTAAATATCTCCTAAACCGTGTAGGTTTAGGAGATATTTCTTGCACCTACAGGTAAGCCTTAATCTAGGCTTACCTGTAGGTGCAAGTTGAAAAAACTGCTTTTTCGGGAGCAATGATTTTAACCACTTCCATACAGGGCACTTATACACCTTCCTGCCCAGACAATTTTTAGCTTTCAGCGCTGTTGCACTTTGAATGACAATTGCGCGGTCATGTAGCACTGTATCCAAACAAAATTTTTATCATTTTGTTCCCACAAATAGAGCTTTCTCTTGGTGGTATTTGATCACATGTGGGATTTTTATTTAAAAGGCCGAAAATGTTGAAAAAAAAAAAAAGTTTTTTTTTGTTTAAGTTACAAAACTTTGTAAATAAGTATGTTTTCTCCTTCACTGATGGGCACTGATGGGGCTGCACTGACGGGCACTGATAAGGCGGCACTGATGGGCACTGATGAGGTGGCACCGATGAGGTGGCACTGATGGGCACTGATGATGGGCACTAATGGACACTGATAGGTGGCACTGATATGCAGCACGGATGGGCACAGATAGGCGGCACGGATGGGCACAGATAGGCAGCACGGATGGGCACAGATAGGCGGCATTGATGGGCACAGATAGGCGGTATGGATGGGCACGGATAGGCGACACGGATGGGCACTGATAAGCGGCATGGATGGGCACTAATAGCGTAGCGCGCGACTACGCTTTCCCCGACTTGTTCATTCCCCGACTTAGTTGGGGTAGGCGGTACACTTTGGTGGGGGTCAGCCACGCCCACTGACCTTTGACCTCTGGGGACCCGCCCTCTGACCTTTGACCTCTGGGGGAGGTCCCTGTTCAAGAGCCTGGGTCCTAGCCTTGTTCTTAAAGGGAAAACCCTAACCCCTAACCCTAACCCCTAACCCCAACCCCAACCCTAACCCCTAACCCCTAACCCCTAACCCTAACCCCTAACCCCAACCCCAACCCTAACCCCAACCCTAACCCCAACCCTAACCCTAACCCTACCCCTAACCCTAACCCTAAGTCTCAACCCTAACCCTAAGTCTCAACCCTAACCCTAACCCTAAACCCTAACCCTAACCCTAAACCCTAACCCTAAGTCTCAACCCTAACCCTAGCTGACCTTTGACCTATGAACTTTAACCCCAAGTGTATCTCCACTTAGTGACTCTCCCCACCCTAAAACCCCTACCTTTCCCAGATCCCGCTTGGTTTGTTGGAAAAAGGGGGTAAAAATTTTTTTTTTTTTGGGCTCGCTCACTTCGCTCGCTCGCCATATAATGCTTCCCCAAGTGGAAACTCGTAGAACTCGTAGGAAGCTTAAGGGCACTAATAGGTGTCACGGATGGGCATGGATGGGCACTGATAGGTGGCATGGATGGGCATGGGAGGGCACTGATAGGTGGCACTGATGTACTGATGACAGACGCGAGTGAGGAAAAGCCGATCACCAGCTTTTCCTGTTTACATCGTGATCAGCCGTGATTGGACACGGCTGATCACGTAATAAAGAGTCTCCGTCAGAGACTCTTTACCTAGATCGGTGTTGCAGGGTGTCAGACTTACACCCCACAACAACGATTGCCGCGATGCGCGCCCCCGGGGGCCCGCAGCGGCTCAATATCCTGAAGACGTCATATGAGGATATTGAAACCACTTTGCCGCCGTCATTTCGCTAATAGTGTGGGCGGCAAGTGGTTAATGATGCTTAAAGTGAAAAAATAAAAGTGAAATATTCCTTTAAATATCGTGTCTGGGGGGTGTCTATAGTATGCATGTAAAGTGGCACATGTTTCCCGTGTTTATGACTGTCCCTGCACAAAATGACATTTCTAAAGGAATAAAAGTCATTTAAAACTGCTTGCGGCTTTAATGTAATGTCTGGTCCCGGCAATATGGATGAAAATCTTTGAGAAAAATGGCATGGGTACCCCCCCCCAGCCCATTACCAGCCCCTTTGGGTCTTGTATGGATATTAAGGGGAACCCCGCCCCCAGGCCCTATGTACTCTGAACAGCAGTATACAGGCGGTCCCAAGAAAGACAGGGACTGTAGGTTTGTTCTTAAGTTGAATATGTTTGTAATTTGGAACAGGTACATTTTTTAAGTGTAGCTCCAGCCAAAAATCAATTTTTAAGCTTTTTGGAAAACATAGGGAAGGGTTATCACCCCTGTAATGTTTATTTTGCTCTCTGTGCCCCTGTTCAGAAGATTTCACCTCACTTTCTGTCCCAATGACAATTGGATTTTGAAAATTTTGGTTTTTTAGGGAAACAAGGATTGGTGATAAAGCATCAGTGGAGAGGAGACACGTTTTTTCCCATATTAACTCTAACAGGAGAGAATTTCTCTTCCTAGAAGTAGATTTCCTCTGACTTCCTGTTGTCTCCCTTCGTTTGTAAGTAGGAGTCGTTTGTAAGTCGGATGTTTGAAAGTAGGGGCCTGCCCTATATACTCTGCAGAAATTTGGGCCACAACACTGTAAGCCCTCACAGTTACTCTTGGTGGGCGTAGGAACAGGCCCTGCTGTGAAATATTAGATCAAGAATTGTAATTACATGCCCCTGTTGAAAAGGATCAGAAAAATTGGGCCTTTGGTGGTGGACGGTGTGGTGGTGTTGCCACAACACTGTAAGCCCTCACAGTTACTCTTGGTGGGCTCAGGAACGGGCCCTACTGTGAAATATTAGATCAAGAATTGTAATTACATGCCCATGTTGAACAGGGGCAGAAAAATTGGGCCTTAGGCACTGGTGCTGGTGCCACAACACTGCAACCCCTCATAGATACTCTAGTTGGAGCTCAGGAATGAGCCCTGCTGCAAATTATTGCAGCAAAAATTGTAATTACACGCCCCTGTTAAACAGGGGCAGAAAAATTGGGCCTTAGGCACTGGTGCTGGTGCCACAACACTGCAACCCCTCACAGATACTCTAGTTGGAGCGCAGGAATGAGCCCTGCTGCAAAGTATTTCAGGAAAAATTGTAATTACAGGCCCCTGTTAAACAGGGGCAGAAAAATTGGGCCTTAGGCACTGGTGCTGGTGCCACAACACTGCAACCACTCACAGATACTCTAGTTGGAGCGCAGGAATGAGCCCTGCTGCAAAGTATTACAGCAAAAATTGTAATTACAGGCCCCTGTTAAACAGGGGCAGAAAAATTGGGCCTTAGCCACTGGTGGCGGTGCCCAGAACCAAAAATGTTCTTACAAGCTATCAACACAAACATTGAGGAGGAAGAGGACAGTCACTCAGCATAACAGGATAGTCACTCAGCATCAGCATAGGCAGTCTTTAAGGGATCTCACATTCAAAAAAAAAATATTCTGTTACATCAGCATCAGGTGCTTGGTAGCTGGTGATCCAAGAGTGATTAATTTTTATGAAGGTCAGCCGATCGACCGAGTCGGTGGACAGGCGCACCCTGTGATCGGTTACAAAGCCTCCAGCAGCACTGAATGTGCGTTCCGAAAGAACGCTGGATGCAGGACAGGCTAGTAGCTCAATTGCATACTGTGCAAGCTCTGGCCAGTGATCCATCCTCAAGACCCAGTAACCCAGAGGATTTTCGGTGGGAAAGGTGTCCAAGTCTGATCTTGCCCCTAGGTATTCCTGCACCATGTAAATCAGACGCTGGCGATGGTTGCTGGAACCGATCATACCTTGGGACTGCGGACTAAAAAATTGTCTGAACGCATCGGTCAGATGGCCACCTTCTCCACCACTCCTTCTTTGACTGACTGAAGCCTCAGCAACACGTTGTCCAGGACCAGGAATTTGTAACCTCCCAGGCTCTGGAAACGCGTTGCACAAACCTTTCTGTAAGGCCTCCCGAAGATGTTTCATCCTCTGCTCCCTCTGTGGGGGCTGGATAAGGTCCGCAACCTTACCCTTGTAACGTGGATCAAGGAGGGTTGCCAGCCAGTAATGATCCCTCTCCTTGATACCACGAATGAGAGGATCCTTTCGCAGGCTTTGCAGGATCAGGGAGGCCATGCAGCATAGGTTTGCTGAGGCATTCAGTCCGGAGTCCTCTAGGTCACTAAGGACGACATGATCCGCAGCCACCTCCTCCCAGCCACATACAAGTCCATGGGTTTCTGGGGACTGTAAATGATCCCTTGAAGACTGCTGCTGATGCTGAGTGCTAGGCTCCACCTCCATGCTGACACAATCCTCCTCCTCCTCCTCTTCCTGTGTGATCGGTGGGCATGCAGGAACACTGTCTGGATAAAGGGGGCCTTGAGAGGTAAGGAAGTCCTCCTCTTCCTGCCCCTGTTCCGCCTCAAGTGCCCTATCCATTATTCCATGCAGCGTGTGCTCCAACAGGTGGACAAGAGGGACAGTATCACTGATGTATGCACTGTCACTGCTCACCATCCTCGTGGCCTCCCCAAATGGTGACAGGACAATGCATGCATCCCTGATCATGACCCACTGGCGTGGTAAAAAAAAAAACAAGCTCCCCTGACCCTGTCCTGGTGCCATAGTCACACAGGTACTCATTGATGGCCCTCTGCTGCGTGTGCAGCTGCTGCAGCATGGCCAACGTTGAGTTCCATCAGGTGGGTATGTCACAGATTAGACGGTTCTTGGGCAGGTTAAATTCCTTTTGGAGGTCAGCCAGCCAAGCACTGCCATTATATGACCGGCCCAAATGCACACAGACTTTCCTGGCCTGCCTCAAGAGATCCTGTAAGCCCAGGTACCTGCCCAAGAACCGCTGCACCACCAAGTTAAGGACGTGAGCCAAACAGGGCACACGGGTCAGTTGTCCCTTTCGGAGGGCGGAGAGGAGGTTGGTGCCATCATTCCTGGCTGAAGCTGGCGTTGGCGTCAACCACCTCTGAGCCTGCCCTGCAAAGCTGACAGAATCTCTGCCCCAGTGTGGCTCCTGTCCCCCAAGCACACCAGCTCAAGCACTGCATGGCATCTTATTGCCTGCGTGCTTGGGTAGCCCCTTTTTCACGCCTACGGAGCACTGCTGGTTCCAAGGACAAATCAGCAGAGGAAGAGGCCATGGAGGAAGAAGAAGAGGGGGGGTGGAGGAGAGAGGTGTGTCAGAATCACCACTAGTAGCATTTTGGAGGCGTGGTGGCGGAACAACCTCCAACACTACTGCACCCTGTCCTGCATCCTTCCCAGTCACCCAGTGCGCCGTGAAAGATAGGTTACGTCCCTGTCCATGCCTGCTGGACCATGAGTCAGCGGTAATATGCATCTTACCACTGACCACCCTGTCCAGCGAGGCCAAGACATTGCCTTCCACATGCCGGTAGAGAGCCAGAATAGCCTTCCGTGAAAAAAAGTGGCCTTTGGGAACCTGCCACTGAGGTACCGCACATTCCACAAATTCACGGAAGGGGGCAGAGTCTACCAACTGAAAAGGCAGCAGTTAAAGTGCTAGCAATTTAGCCAAGCTAGCATTCAACCGCTGGGCATGTGGATGGCTGGGAGCGAATTTATTTTGCCGGTGTAGCAACTGGGGCAGGGAAATTTGCCTGCTACATCGGACGTCGGTGTACCGATAGCAGATTGCCCGCAAGTACTGGGCAGTGGCACACCTAATTCTACACCTTCATTCCTCTCAGTGCAGGTTTCTAAAGAGGACTGAAGGTATAGTGGGGTTGGAGATCCCAGCTGATGAGGAGTAGGGATGAGCTTCGTGTTCGAGTCGAACATACGTTCGACTCGAACATCGGCTGTTCGATCGTTCGACGAAGATCGAACGATTTGGGCCGTTCGCGCCAAATTTGAGTGACGCGAACGGCCCACAATGCACTACGCCATCGCAGTGTCATCCAGGCGCTGTGATTGGCCAAGCATGCACTGTGACCCCGCATGCTTGGCCAATCACAGCGCCGGCAGCGAGGAGAGCAATGATTGGCCACAGGCAGGATGCCTGTGGCCAATTATTGCTGAGGGTGTTTAGTACACGCCCCACACTATAAAAGGCCGCCAGCACGGCGGCCTAGTGTAGTGTGTTCCGGAGCAGGGATAGAGCAGCATAGGCAGGGACAGTGACTTTTATTTCTTTCTTGCTTAACCTGGATTCCTTTAGTTTAGGGAAAGAGAAGGATAGGTAGGGAGAGTGTCAGTGTGTTTTGTGCTTGTGCTATATTGTGCTTAAAAAAAACATTTTTTCTAGGGACAGAAAACTGTAGGTAGGGAGAGTGTGTCAGTTTCTTTCACTGTCAAAGTCCTTGTTTCCAGGGACCTGGAAGGACAGTGAGTGAATTCTCCTTGTGCTAAATTGTGCTTAAAAAAAAACATTTTTTCTAGGGACAGAAAACTGTAGGTAGGGAGAGTGTGTCAGTTTCTTTCACTGTCAAAGTCCTTGTTTCCAGGGACCTGGAAGGACAGTGAGTGAATTCTCCTTGTGCTAAATTGTGCTTAAAAAAAACATTTTTTCTAGGGACAGAAAACTGTAGGTAGGGAGAGTGTGTCAGTTTCTTTCACTGTCAAAGTCCTTGTTTCCAGGGACCTGGAAGGACAGTGAGTGAATTCTCCTTGTGCTAAATTGTGCTTAAAAAAAACATTTTTTCTAGGGACAGAAAACTGTAGGTAGGGAGAGTGTGTCAGTTTCTTTCACTGTCAAAGTCCTTGTTTCCAGGGACCTGGAAGGACAGTGAGTGAATTCTCCTTGTGCTAAATTGTGCTTAAAAAAAACATTTTTTCTAGGGACAGAAAACTGTAGGTAGGGAGAGTGTGTCAGTTTCTTTCACTGTCAAAGTCCTTGTTTCCAGGGACCTGGAAGGACAGTGAGTGAATTCTCCTTGTGCTAAATTGTGCTTAAAAAAAACATTTTTTCTAGGGACAGAAAACTGTAGGTAGGGAGTGTGTGTCAGTTTCTTTCACTGTCAAAGTCCTTGTTTCCAGGGACCTGGAAGGACAGTGAGTGAATTCTCCTTGTGCTAAATTGTGCTTAAAAAAACATTTTTTCTAGGGACAGAAAACTGTAGGTAGGGAGAGTGTGTCAGTTTCTTTCACTGTCAAAGTCCTTGTTTCCAGGGACCTGGAAGGACAGTGAGTGAATTCTCCTTGTGCTAAATTGTGCTTAAAAAAAACATTTTTTCTAGGGACAGAAAACTGTAGGTAGGGAGAGTGTGTCAGTTTCTTTCACTGTCAAAGTCCTTGTTTCCAGGGACCTGGAAGGACAGTGAGTGAATTCTCCTTGTGCTAAATTGTGCTTAAAAAAAACATTTTTTCTAGGGACAGAAAACTGTAGGTAGGGAGAGTGTGTCAGTTTCTTTCACTGTCAAAGTCCTTGTTTCCAGGGACCTGGAAGGACAGTGAGTGAATTCTCCTTGTGCTAATTTGTGCTTAAAAAAAAACATTTTTTCTAGGGACAGAAAACTGTAGGTAGGGAGAGTGTGTCAGTTTCTTTCACTGTCAAAGTCCTTGTTTCAAGGGACAGAGAAGGACACCTGAAGGTAGCCCTTATTGCTTTTTTCCCATCTCCCTGCAGGCCATCTATTAGAATGTCTGGAAGGCAAACAAGGAGAGGCAGACAGTCAGGAGGCAATAAAAGAGGGCAAGCAGGCTCTGTGTCTGGGGGCAACAGTGCTGGTCGTGGACGCGGTGCATTGTCATCAGCACATGGCCATGGGACACGCTTGTCCTTCTTTTCGGCAGCTGGACATGTTGAGCCACATCATGCCGAAGACTTGGTAGAGTGGATGACCAAGCCCTCCTCCTCCTCCTCATCCTCTCTCACCCAGGCTCAGGGTACTGGAAAAGCAGCTGCCAAAGCGTCCTCTTCCCTGGTATCAATGTCAGACTCATCATCAGTCACTCCTTCCCTAGACCCACCATGTCCTCCTCCTGAGGAGTCCCCCGAACTGTTTCAGCACAGTGTTGGGTACATGCTCCAGGAGGATGCCCAGCGTTTCGAAGGGTCTGATGATGAAACCCAGCTAGAGGAAGGCAGTAGCGTGAGAGCAGACAGAGGGGATGCTCAAGAAGGACACCAATCTGGCAATCATGTTCCAGCAGCTGCAGCATACTGCCAGATTGGCTCCAGTGATGAGGAGGGAGGTGATGATGAGGTCACTGACTCCACGTGGGTGCCTAATAGGAGAGAGGAGGAGGAGGAGGATGAGGAGGAGGCACATCTCCAACGAGGCAGGATGCCCTTTGGTGGCCAGCGTAAGGGCAGTACACCGACGGAATCACACCGCAGAGCTCCGCCTGTGCAGGGCGCTGCCTCTGCCCGTCATTCAAAAAGTTCTTTGGTGTGGGCCTTTTTTGAGGCTAGTGCATCAGATCGCACAGCTGCTGTTTGCAACATATGTCTCAAGCGTATATCGCGTGGCCAAAACATCAGCCGCTTGGGTACCACATGCCTGACCAGACATATGTTGACCTGCCATGCAGCTCGTTGGCAAGCCTACCTCAAAGACCCACACCAAAGAACAAAGCGGACCTCTCCTTGCACCGCATCAGCTGGGATCTCCAACCCCACTATAACTTCAGTCCTCTCTGAAACATGCACTGAGAGGAATGAAGGTGTAGAATTAGGTGTGTCACAGCCAAGTACTTGCGGCCACTCTGCTAGCAGTACACCGACGTCCGATTCTAGCAGGCAAATTTCCCTGCCCCAGCTGCTGGACCGTCGAAAGAAGTTCACTCCCAGCCATCCACATGCCCAGCGGTTGAATGCTAGCTTGGCTAAATTGCTAGCGCTTCAACTGCTGCCTTTTCAGTTGGTAGACTCGGCCCCCTTCCGTGAGTTTGTGCAATGTGCGGTTCCTCAGTGGCAGGTTCCCAAACGCCACTTTTTCTCACGGAAGGCTATTCCGGCTCTCTACCGGCATGTGGAAGGCAATGTCTTGGCCTCGCTGGACAGGGCGGTCAGCGGTAAGGTGCATATTACCGCTGACTCATGGTCCAGCAGGCATGGACAGGGACGTTACCTTTCTTTCACGGCCCATTGGGTCACTCTTTTGGCAGCTGGGAAGGATGCAGGACAAGGTGCAGTAGTGTTGGAGTTTGTCCCACCGCCACGCCTCCAAAATGGTACTACTGGTTGTGACACACCTCTCTCCTCCACCCCCTCCTCTTCTTCTTCCTCCATGGCCTCTTCCTGTGGTTTGTCCTATGAACCAGCGGTGCTCCGTAGCCGTTCACGGGGCTACGCAAGTACGCAGGCAAAAATATGCCATGCCGTGCTTGCGCTGGTGTGTTTGGGGGACAGAAGCCACACTGGGGCAGAGGTCCTGTCTGCTCTGCAGGGCCAGGCCGAGAGGTGGTTGACGCCACGCCAGCTTAAGCCAGGAATGGTGGTTTGCGACAATGGCACCAACCTCCTCTCCGCCCTCCGACAGGGACAACTGACCCATGTGCCCTGTGTGGCTCACGTCCTTAACCTGGTGGTGCAGCGGTTCTTGGGCAGGTACCCGGGCTTACAGGATGTCCTGAGGCAGGCCAGGAAAGTCTGTGTGCATTTCCGCAGATCTTATAATGCCAGTGCTCGCCTGGCTGAGCTGCAAAAGGAGTTGAACCTGCCCAAGAACCGCCTTATATGTGACATGCCCACCAGGTGGAACTCAACGTTGGCCATGCTGCAGCGGCTGCACACGCAGCAGAGGGCCATCAATGAGCACCTGTGCGACTACGGCACCAGGACAGGGTCAGGGGAGCTTGGTTTTTTTTCTCCACGCCAGTGGGGCATGATCAGGGATGCATGCACTGTCCTGGCACCATTTGAGGAGGCCACGAGGATGGTGAGCAGTGACAGTGCATGCATCAGTGACACTGTACCTCTTGTCCACCTGTTGGAGCACACGCTGCGTGGAATAATGGACAGGGCACTTGAGGCAGAACAGAGGCAGGAAGAGGAGGACTTCCTTGCCTCTCAAGGCCCCCTTTACCCAGACAGTGTTCCTTCTGTCCCACCCATCGCACAGGAAGAGGAGGAGGAGGAGGAGGAGGAGGAGGATTGTGTCAGCATGGAGGTGGAGGCTGGCACTCAGCATCATCAGCAGCAGTCATTTAGGGATGATTTACAGTCCCAAGAAACCAGTGGACTTGTACGTGGCTGGGAGGAGGTGGCTGCGGATCATGTCGTCCTTAGTGACCCAGAGGACTCCGGAGCGAATGCCTCAGCAAACCTACGCTGCATGGCCTCCCTGATCCTGCAAAGTCTGCGGAAGGATCCTCGTATTCTTCGGATCAAGGAGAGGGACCATTACTGGCTGGCCACTCTCCTTGATCCACGGTACAAGGGTAAGGTTGCGGACCTTATGTTACCGTCGCAGAGGGAGCAGAGGATGAGACAACTCCGGGAGGCCTTGCAGAAAGGTCTGTGCAACGCGTTCCCAGAGACTGGGAGGTTACAAACTCCTGGTCCTGGACAACGAGTTGCTGAGGCTTCGGCCAGTCAAAGAAGGAGCGGTGGGGAAGGTGGCCGTCTGACCGATGCGTTCAGACAATTCTTTAGTCCGCAGCCCCAAAGTATGATCGGTTCCAGCAACCATCGCCAGCGTCTGATAAACATGGTGCAGGAATATCTAGGGGCAAGGTCAGACTTGGACACCTTCCCCACCGAAAATCCTCTGGCTTACTGGGTCTTGAGGATGGATCACTGGCCAGAGCTTGCACAGTATGCAATTGAGCTACTGGCCTGTCCTGCATCCAGCGTTCTTTCGGAACGCACATTCAGTGCTGCTGGAGGATTTGTCACGGATCACAGGGTGCGCCTGTCCACCGACTCGGTTGATCGACTGACTTTCATCAAGATGAACCAGTCTTGGATCACCACCAGCTACCACACACCTGATGCTGATATAACAGACTAATTGATTTTAACATGTCACATCCCTTCAAGACTGATGCTGATGCTGAGTGCCTGTGCTGTTATGTTGACTGGCTATCCTCCTCCTCCGAGTCCTCAATGATACGATTGATGATGATAGCTTGGAAGATCATTTTTGTTTATGGGTGCCGCCACCAGTGGCTAAGGCCCAATTTTTCAGCCCCTGTTTTACAGGGGCGTGTAATTACAATTTTTTTAGCAATAATTTGCCATAGGGCTCATTGCTGTGCTCCAAGTACAGTATCTGTGAGGGGTTGGAGTGTTGTGGCACCAGTGCCTAAGGCCCAATTTTTCAGCCCCTGTTTAACAGGGGCGTGTCATTACAATTTTTGAAGCAATACTTTGCAACAGGGCTCATTGCTGTGCTCCAAGTACAGTATCTGTGAGGGGTTGTAGTGTTGTGCCACCAGTGCCTAAGGCCCAATTTTTCAGCCCCTGTTCAACAGGGGCATGCAATTACAATTCTTGATCTAATAATTCACAGCAGGGTCCATTGCTGCACCCACCAAGAGTAACTCTGAGGGCTTACAGTCTTGTGGCAACGCCACCACCACCACCACCACGAAAGGCCCAATTTTTCAGCCCCTGTTCAAAAGGGGCATGTAATTACAATTCTTGATCTAATAATTCACAGCAGGGCCCATTGCTGCACCCACCAAGAGTAACTGTCAGGGCTTACAGTGTTGTGGCACCAGCACCACCATCAAAGCCCCAATTTTTACTACCACTGTTCAACAATTATATGTAATTAAAATTCCTGATATAATAGTTGACAGCAGGGCGTTCCAGCACCAACCAAGAGTAACTGAGTGCTTACAGTGTTGTGCCAACACCAACAACTAAGGGGCCTATTTCTGCAGAGTATATACGGCAGGTCCCTACTTTCAAACATCCAACTTACAAACGACTCCTACTTGCAAACGAAAGAAGACAACAGGAAGTGAGAGGAAATCTACCCCTAGAAAGGAAAATTCTCTCCTGTAAGAATAAATATGGGAGAAAGGGGTCTCATCTGTACTGATGCTTTATCAGCAATCCTTGTTTCAAGAAAAACACCACATTTCAAAAACAGTTGTCATTGGGACGGAAAGTGAGGTGAAATGTTCTGAACAGGGGCACAGACAGCAAAACAAATGTTACAGGGGTGATAACCCTTACCTATGTTTCCCAAAAAGTTTAAAAATAGATTTTTGGGCTGGAGCTACACTTCAACAATGTACCTGTTCAAAATTACAAACAGATTCTACATAAGAACAAACCTACAGTCCCTGTCTTGTATGCACCGCCTGTATACGGCTGTTCAGAGTATATAGGGCCTTTTTTATTTTATGTGCGGGGTTCCCCTTAATATCCATACAAGACCCAAAGGGGCTGGTAATGGGCTGGGGTAGGGGGGGGGGGGTCATGGGGTAGCTATGCCATTTTTCTTAAAGAATTTCATCCATATTACCGGGACCAGACATTACATTAAAGCCGCAAGCAGTTTTAAATGGCTTTTTTTTCCTTTAGAAGTGTCATTTTGTGCAGGGACAGTTCTAAACACGGGAAACACGTGGCACTTCACAGGCATACTTTAGACACCCCCCAGGTACGATATTTAAAGGAATATTTGACTTTTTTTTTTTCACTTTATGCATCATTAAAATGACTGCTCCCGAAAAACGACCGTTTTTAAAACTTCTTTTTGCATTGATACATGTCCCCTGGTGCAGAACCCGGGTTCCCAAACCCTATTTATGACAATAACATGCATAATAGTTGTTATAATTAGCACTTTAGAATTCGAACGTTCGCATCCATTGTATTTAATAGGGTTCTAATGTTCGTTCGAACTTTCGGTCCGTTCGCGGGTTCTGGTGCGAACCGAACCCGGGGGTGTTCGGCTCATCACTAATGAGGAGCAAGGAGAGATCCGCTTTGTTCTTTGGTGTGGGTCTTTTATGTACGCTTGCCAACGGAGTGCATGGCAGGTTGACATATGTCTGGTCAAGCATGTGGTGCCCAAGCGGCTGCTGTTTTGGCCACGATTGATACACTTCAGACATATGTTGCAAATAGCAACGGTGCGATCTGCTGCACACGTCTGAAAAAAGGCTGACCCCAAAGAACTTTTGGAAAAACGCGCAGAGTCAGCAGAACCCTGCACATGCGGAGCTCTACGGTGTGATGCAGTCGGTTGGCTGCCCTTAAGCTGGCCCCTGGAGGGCATCCTGCTTCGTTGAAGATGTGCCTCCTCCTCCTCTCTCCTATCAGGCACCCACATAGAGTCAGTGACCTCATCATCCCCTCCCTCCTCGTCACTGGAACAAACCTGGCAGTATGCTGCAGCTGGGGGAACATGACTGCCAGTTTGTTGTCCTTCTTGGGCAACCCCTCTCTCTGGGCTCACGTTACTGCCTTCCTCAAGCTGGGTACCATCATCGGAGCCTTCAAAACGCTGCGCATCCTCCTGCAGCATGTACCCGACACTGTGGTCGAACAGTTCGGGGGACTCCTCCGTGTGTGATGGTGGGGCTAGGGAAGGAGTAACTGATGATGACCTCGAGCCGATGGAATAGGCCACTTTGGCACCTGCATTGGCAGCCAAGGTAGCCTGGGTGACAGAGGATGAGGAGGATGAGGATGGCTTGGTCATCCACTCTACCAACTCTTCTGCATGTTGAGGCTCAACACGGCCAGCTGCCGAAAAAAAGGACAAGCGTGCCCCACGGCCACGTGCTGATGAGGATGCACCGTGTCCATGAGCAGCACTGTTGCCTCTAGACACAGAGCCTGCTTGCCCTATTTTATTGGCCTGCGAGTGTCTTCCTCTCCTTGTTGGCCTTCCAGACATACTGCATTTGATGTATTGGAATAGGTACACAAGGAATGGCCTGCAGTGAGATGTAGCTGCACATAGCTGGGATGTGTATATATATACTGTATTCAGTACACTGACTTAATATATTGCAGCTAGCTGAATCTACTGCCTGCCTGTAGTATTATTAGGAAGAGAATAACAGGAATTGTCTGCAGTGAGTTTTAGCTGCACACTGTGCCCACTGCCAGTATACAGTACACTGACTTAATATACTGCAGCTAACTGAATCAACTGCCTGCCTGTAGTATTATTAGGAAGAGAATAACAGGTACGCTCTGCAGTGAGATCTAGCTAAACTGTGTATATGTGTATATATATATATATATATATATATATATATATACAAAGCGTGCAATGCATATATATATATACATATATGTATATATTGTGACAGCAGGAAGGTAAAGTCACCTGGTTGCATCCAGGGGGGTAGATATATTTCGCCCAGATTCAGGCTTTACGCCGACTTATACAACTAGGTGGAGAGTTGTATAAGCCCAGCTGAGGCTAGTGGGCTCATGGATGACTCATACCTCTAGGGAGAGTGTGGGGCGTCGTGCAGACAGGGAGTTGATGAGACCAGCTGAAGCTTGTCAGCTCATTTAGGCCTCTATAAGAACTCCCAGCTTCATTAGATGTTAGCTCATGCCTGGACCCAGACCTGTGTGGACTGTCTAGGGAGAGTGAACCCCTGTGCGGTGAGACAAAGCCTGTGTGGCTATTTGCTTGGACATTTAAAACCAGGGACTTAGGGACTAGGACAGCACTAGGCTGATCCCAGTTGTTAGTTAGGAAACCTGTATGTTTAGTCAGAGGTCAAATTGACCAGGATTTATTTTGTTTATGTTTCTTTTGGCTTTGCTGTGTTTTGTCACTGTAAATAGAAAATAAACCGCACCTTTTTTTGATTTTGAAAACCACAACCTCCGTTTGCTGGGCCTGTTTTTGTGTGGGGAGCCCATCCCGGGGGTCACACACACCCGCTGCCGAGCTAACCCCCTCACAGTTGGTGGAGAACCAGTGGCAGTTTTTTTTAAGCCAGCATGGAGGAGATACTGAAGCAGCTGGCTCTAGCAAATGCCAATCAACAGCAGACAAATGCAGATTTGCAAAAGAGCCTTGCAGCTCATCAACAGAGCCTTGCAGCTCAACAACAGAACTTCGCAGCCCAGCAGCAAGCTCATCAACAGAGCCTTGCAGCCCAGCAGCAAGCTCACCAACAGAGTCTGGAAGCTCAGCAACAAGCCCAGCAGCAATCTGAGGCCCGCTTCATAGACCTGTTACAGAAGCAAGAGCAGAGACTACAACAAATGGAAGCAGTAATGCAGTAACGTCCGCAGACCAGTGAGGAAAGCCGTCCCACTAATACCGCGTCCTTTGGGGTGAGTCGTTTATTGACAAAAATGACTGGAGAGGATGATCCAGAGGTATTTTTGACCACATTTGAAAGGACTGCTGAAAGAGAAAAGTGGCCTGAGGAGCAGTGGGCTGGACTGGTGGCTCCTCTGTTAACTGGTGAATCGCAGAAGGCTTACTATGACCTAGAGCCTGACCAAGCAAAAGACTATGTGATGCTAAAAGCTGAAATATTGGCAAGGCTGGGTGTCACCCAGGCTGTCCGGGCTCAGCGTGTGCATAACTGGACTTTCCAGCTTGGAAAACCCCCCAGGTCTCAAATGTATGATCTCATTCACCTGAGCAGAAAGTGGCTACAGCCAGAGACTTTGTCCGCACCAAAGATTGTGGAACGTGTTGTAATGGATCGGTTTTTGAGAGCTCTTCCTACTGACATCCAAAAGTGGGTAAGCCATGGAGACCCAGAGACGGCCGATGGTCTTGTGGATCGTGTGGAGAAATACTTGGCTACAGAGAACCTGACGGCCTCTTCCAGAGACACTCGGACTTTCCACCCTAAGACCAGACCATCCCCAGGGGCGGATAAGAGGATTCCAAGGGGTGAGGGTGGAGAGAGTGAGAGGGTGGGAGCTCTACCCCAAGTTTGGCGAGAACAGCCTGGGAAATCAGCGGCTCAAGAGGCGGCAAGAAGGATCGTTTGCTACCGCTGCCGGCAAGCGGGACATATTGCAGCCAATTGCCCGGTTGTGGAGGAACCCATGCAGTGTGACTTTCTGACGGGCAGACGTCAGTCACTGTGTGCGACAGTCGCATGCACTGCCATTCGAGGAACTGAGAAACATTTATGCAAAATGTGTGTTAATGGTAGAAATGTTGTGGTATTGCTGGATTCAGGTAGCCTTGTGACCCTGATAAAGGCTGAGTTAGTTAAAACAGAGGTCTCTGGGAATAGCAAGGTAGCTGTTATTTGTGTGCATGGGGACACCCGAGAGTATCCAGTGACTACAGTGTGTTTCGAGACCCCCAAAGGTACCCTGTCTCATCCAGTGGGCTTAGTATCTCAGTTACCGCATGACGCCATTGTGGGAAGGGATTTTCCGAAGTTCTGGGAACTGTGGGATGATCCTGAGCCCCCCACTGGTGCCCCTATGTACCAGGAATGTGATAGCCAGAACTCCCCTGAGAGTGGTGAGGACTCTCCGGAATTTCCCTTATCAGTATTGGCAGGGGAGACTCAAGAAACTGGAGAGGAGCCCACCTCCTCAGACGAAAACCTACCGTCTGTGGAGTTTTCTGATCTTGAGGTTCACAGGGAAAACTTTGCCACAGAACAGTTGAAAGACCCCGCCCTAATAAAGGCACGGGAAAACGTAGTGAAAATAGATGGCGAGTTAGTGAACCCAGATAATACCTGCACTTACCCATACTTCAGCGTAGAGAAGGACCTACTGTATCGGGTGGCAAAAAGGGCAGAAGAAACCGTTGAGCAGCTTGTGGTGCCCAAACCTTACAGGAAGTTGGTGTTGGAGTTGGCCCATGGGCACATTCTTGGAGGTCATCTGGGGACAGAGAAAACCCGAGAGAGGGTATTACAGAGATTCTATTGGCCGGGGGTGATGAAGGACATAGAAAATTATTGTTCCTCCTGCCCTGTGTGTCAGAGGTCGGCCCCGATGCCACATTTCCGTAGCCCGCTGGTCCCTCTACCCATCATTGAGGTCCCGTTTGAGAGGATCGCCATGGATTTGGTAGGTCCTATAATCAAGTCCGCTAGGGGGCACCAGTACATATTAGTTATAATGGACTATGCCACCCGTTATCCAGAAGCGATCCCTCTCCGAAATACCTCGGCCAAAACCATAGCCAAAGAGCTATCTCTTGTGTTTAGCCGGGTGGGTATTTGTAAAGAACTGCTTACGGACCAAGGTACACCCTTTATGTCCCGGGTTATGAAGGAGCTGTGTAAATTGTTCAAAGTGACGCAATTACGTACATCTGTGTATCACCCCCAAACCGATGGGCTGGTTGAAAGATTCAACAAAACCCTAAAACAAATGTTGAAGAAAGTGGTGGATAGAGATGGAAAGGATTGGGACTGTCTACTTCCTTATCTGATGTTTGCTATTAGGGAGGTGCCCCAATCCTCTACGGGATTCTCCCCCTTTGAGTTACTGGATGGGAGACACCCAAGAGGGCTGTTGGATATTGCCAAGGAAACTTGGGAAAGTGAGAGTTCTCCCCACAGGAGTGTGATTGAGCATGTCGCCCTGATGCAAGACCGAATTGCACAGGTAATGCCCATCGTGAAGGAACATTTGGCCCAAGCGCAGTTAGCACAGCAGAGAGTGTACAACCGTGGAGCCAAGACCCGTACCTTTTCCCCGGGGGATAGGATATTGGTACTTGTCCCTACGGTTGAAAGTAAATTCCTTGCCAAATGGCAAGGCCCCTACGAGATAATGGAAAAAGTGAGCGAAGTGAATTACAAGGTCAGACAACCAGGAAGGCGAAAGCCCGAACAGATCTATCACGTTAATCTGTTGAAAGCCTGGAGGGATAGAGAGTCCCTAGTCGCAGACACTTGGTCACCAGCTCAAACTGGTTGCGTGATTCCTGAGGTTGGAATAGCAGCCACCTTGTCACAACCCCAACAACAGGAGGTTAAGGAGTTTGTGCTTCGCAACAAGGAGGTATTCTCTGAGCTGCCGGGACAAACATCTGGGGTAGAGCATGACATCATTACCCCGCCCGGTGAAAGGGTGAAGTTAAAACCCTATCGGATCCCAGAGGCCCGACGGGAGGCAATACGGGAGGAAGTACAGAAAATGCTGAACTTAGGGGTGATAGAGGAGTCCCAAAGTGATTGGTCTAGTCCCATTGTGTTGGTGCCTAAACCGGATGGGAGCTGGCGATTTTGTAACGATTTTCGTCAGTTGAACAAAGTTACAAAATTTGACACCTACCCCATGCCACGTATAGATGAGTTGATCGACCGGCTGGGAACAGCCCGATACATGACGACTCTTGACCTCACAAAAGGGTATTGGCAAATCCCCCTGGCCAAATTGGCCAAAGAGAAAACCGCATTTGTAACCCCAGACGGGGCGTTCCAATATAAAAGAATGCCGTTCGGGTTACAGAATGCGCCGGCCACATTCCAGCGGAAAATGGACCAGATGCTGAGGCCCCATCGGAAGTATGCTGCGGCTTACCTGGATGACGTAATTGTCCATAGCACAGATTGGGCCTCACATCTGCCAAAAGTGCAAGCAGTCCTGGACTCTGTTCGGGAAGCGGGGTTTACGGCTAACCCCAAGAAGTGTACCATTGGGCAGGAGGAGGCCAAATATCTTGGGTACACCATTGGGAGGGGAGTAATAAAACCCCAACTCAACAAAGTCGAGGCCATCCAGAGTTGGCCACGTCCCAACAGCAAGAAGCAGGTACGAGCCTTTCTGGGAATCGCTGGGTATTATCGGCGATTCATTCCCCACTTTGCTTCTAAGGCTGTGCCCCTAACCAACCTAACGAAGGGGAAAGGGTCGGTCATGATTAAATGGACCCCCGAGGCTGAGGCAGCATTCCAATTCTTGAAACAAGCCTTATGTAGCCAGCCAGTGTTGTACTCACCCGACTTCTCTAAAGACTTTGTCGTACAAAGTGATGCGTCAGATGTGGGGTTAGGAGCAGTATTGTCCCAGGTCTGGAACGGGGAAGAGCACCCAGTCATTTACCTCAGCAGGAAGTTGAAGTCCCATGAGGTAAATTACGCCACCGTTGAAAAGGAGTGTTTAGCGGTGAAGTGGGCTCTAGATTCCCTTCGGTACTACCTGCTAGGTAGGCACTTTGACATGGTTACGGATCACGCTCCGTTAAAGTGGATGGCTCAAAACAAGGAAACAAATAGAAGAGTGAATAGGTGGTTCCTGGCCCTACAGGAATTCAACTTCACAGTAAAGCATCGCCCTGGCGTTCAAATGGGGAATGTGGATGCTTTGTCTCGAGTACATGAATGCCTGATTGCTGGTGTTCCAACCCAGAGGTTAAAACAAGAGGGGGGGGTATGTGACAGCAGGAAGGTAAAGTCACCTGGTTGCATCCAGGGGGGTAGATATATTTCGCCCAGATTCAGGCTTTACGCCGACTTATACAACTAGGTGGAGAGTTGTATAAGCCCAGCTGAGGCTAGTGGGCTCATGGATGACTCATACCTCTAGGGAGAGTGTGGGGCGTCGTGCAGACAGGGAGTTGATGAGACCAGCTGAAGCTTGTCAGCTCATTTAGGCCTCTATAAGAACTCCCAGCTTCATTAGATGTTAGCTCATGCCTGGACCCAGACCTGTGTGGACTGTCTAGGGAGAGTGAACCCCTGTGCGGTGAGACAAAGCATGTTTGGCTATTTGCTTGGACATTTAAAACCAGGGACTTAGGGACTAGGACAGCACTAGGCTGATCCCAGTTGTTAGTTAGGAAACCTGTATGTTTAGTCAGAGGTCAAATTGACCAGGATTTATTTTGTTTATGTTTCTTTTGGCTTTGCTGTGTTTTGTCACTGTAAATAGAAAATAAACCGCACCTTTTTTTGATTTTGAAAACCACAACCTCCGTTTGCTGGGCCTGTTTTTGTGTGGGGAGCCCATCCCGGGGGTCACACACACCCGCTGCCGAGCTAACCCCCTCACAATATATATATATATATATAATAAATATACTGATCTAACTAGCTGAATCAACTGCCTGCTCAATCTAGCTAACTGAAATGAAATGACTCTCTCTCTCTCTCTCTCTCTCTCTCTCTCTATTTCTCCGCCGCAACACACTACACAAGGCCGACGCGCAGGCAGCCTTATATAGTGAGGGGCGTGTACCTAATCCCTGAGCCATGATTGGCCAAAGGCACCCTGGCTTTGGCCAATTATGGCTCTCTGTGCTGACAGCGCTGTGATTGGCCAAAGTATGCGGGTCATAGTGCATGCTTGGCCAATCATCAGCCAGCAATGCACTGCGATGACGCAGTGCATCATGGGCCGTGACGCTCCGCTCGAATTTGGCGCGAACGGCCCATAATGTTCGAAAATTCGCCAAACATACGATGTTCGAGTCGATCTCATGTTCGACTCGAACTCGAAGCTCATCCCTAGTCAGGAGGCCGGTGATATATGGATATCCAGTGGATGGACATTTAATGGTGACGGGGAATTATATGCAAATTTAATTTGGAAAGGACTTTTTTGAACACTTCACTTTATTTATACATTTTCTTTTGTTTGTACTGGGTTTTCTGTTTGTGACACTGCATTATTAATATTTCTAAAAATAAAAGCAGATATGCAAAAAGGATAAGTGGTGAGGTCTGCAGTAATAAGCGCTTTTTACTACAGTTTCATGACTTTTTAAATAAGTGCAAATTTGTAGGCATTATTGTAAAGTTAACTTGAAATAACATTTGAAGTGGAAGTAAACCCTCCTATCATTTTTAGGCAAGGAAGCTGCCATCTTGGCCTCTGTTTAATCTTCAACTGCCATGATGCTGCACATGTGATCAGTTATGACACCAGCCATTGGATGGTTTGACAGTTTGGTTGAGAGCACAACCAATGTGACAGTTGGCATTCCCGGCATGCCGGGAATGTAACTGCTTTTTGAAACTGTTAAATCGATGGGTTTACTTCCGCTTTAAGTGTGACTTCTACATATGTATTTGCAGATAATTTATTTATAGATTTCTGGATTCACATTGTAGCAGTGATCTTTATCCAAGCAACCAAGTTAGCACCCTTAAAGGCAGTGGCAGCCAGTGGTAATTTTTTTGGGGGGGGGGGCAGCAAACAGTAGCACACCCCTCCCCCTGCCCCCATCAGTTAGTCGGTTGGTCGGGTATGGAGCACTTACCCCATCTATGATGGGCAGCGCTTCCCCGGCGCTTCACCGGCGGCTTCCCTTGATCAGCAGCTGTGACGGCTTTCCCTTCCCCTGCTCTCCACGGGCATTGTGGTGGCTTCCATTTCCTCCCTCCTCCTCGGCGGCCAATTGGGGCTCTTCTCTTTTTGGCCAATCGGATAAAGGATCTCAGACCTGCTTCTGATTGGCTGGTTTGAAGATCAGTGTTTCAATAGCGAATATTCACTCGCTGTTGTAACACCTGGTTGGGCTTATGGCGCAATGCTCTGCGCTACAAGCCCATCCTATTTTGAAGCTATTAGAGCCTATGGGTCTAATCAGGTGCTTCAAATAAACACCCTTGCTGCTGTGATTCACACACCCGGCATCCTGAAAGGGCGGACGCATGAATAGGGTGTGGCAGCCATGGATAGATTCATTCGTAGCATGAGCTCTATCTATTCATATAGGGGGTGGCGTTGATAGAGGGGGCAGCTCCCGGGCACCCCTAATGGACGGGCTGCCACTGCTTGAAGGAGAACTACAGCTGAAGCTCCCAAGCCTGGACCGACTCTGTGACATCAGCCAACAGTGGGTTTCAACCTGCTGTCTGCTAAAAATGGGTCACAGGAGTGCAAATACACTTGAAATCCGCTATCATCTGACGTCACAGAGTCGGTCCAGGCTCTGGAAAGATCGCGACCATATGGTTGGGATCAGCCCACATGCCTGGCCCGGCACCCAGCTCAGCCTCTCAGTGAGCCGCTAAGAGCCTGAGCCGGCCGCTCCTGCCTTATCCACAGCCCAGCACTCCAGTAAGTGGGGGGGGGGGGAGCAGAGCAGAGAGAGACGGTGACTGAGAGTCACCAGCTCTCTGCTCAGGGAGCTCTGAGAATCAACAATTGGCGTTTGATCGCTCAGTTCTCAGTCTTAGAGCCGGCAGGGGGACAGATGCACCATCGGACTAGGTAAGTATGATTAAAAAAAAAACATACTTATCTTTTAATGAATAGGTGCTGAGATCAAGCCACAGGGTAAGCCACCTTCTAGGACACTTTTTATTAATTATAAACATATTCATTATAAACAGGCTCAGTAAGTCGAAATCATGCCGCACAACATCTATATGTGACAAGCTAATATGGCTATTTATGTACTTATATAACTACAGGCACATCAGTATGGATGGAAGGTTCTAAAAACAATAACACACATTAGGATGTTGTGCATTGAGTAGATGACAATCAAATACAATTTATGCTGCTTAAAGTGTCACTAAACCCACATCATAAAAAAAACTTTAAATAAATGGTGTATTACATGCTGTTCATATTCACTCAGTCATTATGAGATTTGTTTTCTGTATTCTGCAAAAAACCTGGTTGATCCTGCTGCTCTCTCTCTCTCTCCTTGTTCTGTTCATGACCCCAATTTAGCTAGGAATTTTGCAGCTGTGGTGGCAACTCTGCACATGTTCAGTTTTCAGTGGGTTTCTATGATGAGCATTTGCTCCCTATCACATTTGAGCAGCCCATGTGACTATAGAGTCACACATGTGGGCGTATAGACATAGGTAAATGACAGCCCACTTCCTCCCTCCTCCATGCCTGCTAACCAGCCAAACACAGTGGGGGGCGGTATATTACATGTAGATCAATGGAGGCTTCACTTCCCTCTTATTCTGACACAAGCTAGAGCGGCTTGACACACACAGCCTGTGACTGGCAGAAATCCCCCCCACACCATGTTATTTCCGCAAAATAATAAAGATTTGATTTCAAACATACAGTATACAGTATTTGTATGCCAATTTAAAACAGTTTATTGATATTATTTATTTTTACTCTGTATTCCAAAGGCTGTTTTTTTTTTTAACATGTGACCAGCAGCAGAGCACTAGAAGATCCTCCTGCTTATGTTTCCCCTGAAGACAGGCTGGAAAGATCAGGGTCAAATGACAGCTGTAAATTGATTAGGAAAAATTTACTTAGATTTTTTTTTATTATTAAAATAATTACAGGGCCATTATCCATATACTGAAACAGAAGGGACTATATAAATGAAACAGTGTGTTTAGTATCACTTTAAAAGGATTATTAATTCCTCTTAAAATTGTTGTATACTACCAAATTATCCCAGGGTCATGTCCCTATTCAACACTTATGCCGCGTACACACGACAAACAAAGTTTTTCTCGACGTGATTCTTCTCAAGCCTGCCTTGCCTACACACGATCATGAAAAAAAATGCTCGAGCAAAGCCCGGTGACGTACGAAAAGTACGACGGCACTATAAAGGGGAAGTTCCATTCGGATGGCGCCACCCTTTGAACTGCTTTTGCTGATCCTTGTGTTAGTAAAGTTTGGTGAGAAACGATTCGCGCTTTTTAGCCTCGTGCTCTTCAGGCTGGGTTCACACTAGTGCGACACGACATCTGTCCTACTTTGGATCCGACTTTGCCCTGCGACATGAAGCCGACATATGTCCGACTTTCAATGAACGGGGATCCGACTTGGATCCCCGCCAATATCAGGCACTGTGTTTGGTATGAATCTTGAGGGGGAACTCCAGGACAAATTTTAAATTAAATAAAACGGCATGGATTACCCTCCAGAGGCATACCAGGCCCTTGGGTCTGGTCTGGATTTGAACGGGCGCCCCTACGCCGAAAAAACGGCGTGGGAGTCCCCCCAAAATCCAAACCAGACCCTTATCCGAGCACGCAACCTGGCAGGCCGCAGGGGAAGAGGGGGGGACGAGAGAGCGGCCCCCCTCCCTCCTGAACCGTACCAGGCCGCATGCCCTCAACATGGGGGGTTTGGTGCTCTGGGGCAGGGGGGCGACCTGCGGCCCTCCCACCCCAGAGCACCCTGCCCCCATGTTGATGAGGACAGGGCCTCTTCCCGACAACCCTGGCCGTTGGTTGTCGGGGTCTGCGGGCGGGGGGCTTATCGGAATCCGGGAGCCCCCTTCAATAAGGGGGCCGCCGGATCCCGGCCCCCCCACCCTATGTGAATGAGTATGGGGTACATCGTACCCCTACCCATTCACCTGGTGGAAAAAAATTGCAATAAAAAAACCACACAGCTTTTTAAAGTATTTTATTGCACAGCTCCGGGGGTCTTCTTCCGACTTCGGGGGTCTCCGGTGTCGTCGCCGCGCTCTCCGGTTCTTTCTTCCGCCGGGCCTCCGCTAACTTCTTTTTAGCTCTTTTGCTAACGGAGGCCCGGACTTCTCCGTCTTCTCGTCCGGCTCTCCGTTGTCCTTCTGCCGGCCCCTCCACTAACTTCTTGGTAGCTCTTTCGCTAGTGGAGGGGCGCGGTCTCCCCGTCGTCGCCGTCGCCGTCTTCTTCCCTCTTCTCCTCCTCGATGTTGACGCGACGCTTCCTCCCGCTGTAATACTGGCTCTCCGCTCCGCTCCGCATTAATATAGGCTTCTCATGACGTCACAGTCACATGTTCCCGGGCACATGGCCCCGGAGCATGTGACTGTGACGTCATGGGAACATGTGACTGTGACGTCATGGGAAGCCTATATTAATGCGGAGCGGAGCGGAGAGCCAGTATTACAGCGGGAGGAAGCGACGCGTCAACATCGAGGAGGAGAAGAGGGAAGAAGACGCCGACGGCGACGACGGGAAGACCGCGCCCCTCCACTAGCGAAAGAGCTACCAAGAAGTTAGTGGAGGGGCCGGCAGAAGGACAACGGAGAGCCGGACGAGACGACGCAGAAGACCGGGCCTCCGTTAGCAAAAGAGCTAAAAGAAGTTAGCGGAGGCCCGGCGGAAGAAAGAACCGGAGAGCGCGGCGACGACACCGGAGACCCCCGAAGTCGGAAGAAGACCCCCGGAGCTGTGCAATAAAATACTTTAAAAAGCTGTGTGGTTTTTTTATTGCAATTTTTTTCCACCAGGTGAATGGGTAGGGGTACGATGTACCCCATACTCATTCACATAGGGTGGGGGGGCCGGGATCCGGGGGCCCCCTTATTGAAGGGGGCTCCCGGATTCTGATAAGCCCCCCGCCCGCAGACCCCGACAACCAACGGCCAGGGTTGTCGGGAAGAGGCCCTGTCCTCATCAACATGGGGGCAGGGTGCTCTGGGGTGGGGGGGCCGCAGGTCGCCCCCCTGCCCCAGAGCACCAAACCCCCCATGTTGAGGGCATGCGGCCTGGTACGGTTCAGGAGGGAGGGGGGCCGCTCTCTCGTCCCCCCCTCTTCCCCTGCGGCCTGCCAGGTTGTGTGCTCGGATAAGGGTCTGGTTTGGATTTTGGGGGGACTCCCACGCCGTTTTTCCGGCGTAGGGGTGCCCGTTCAAATCCAGACCAGACCCAAGGGCCTGGTATGCTCCTGGAGGGGGAACCCATGCCGGTTTTTTATTTAAAATTTGGCCTGGAGTTCCCCCTCAAGAGCAGTACAGCACAAGTCGCATGCTAAAGTCGGATCATGCAAGACTGCGGTCCGACTTTGATCCGACTTCAATGATAGTCAATGGGCTGAAGTCGGATCAAAGTCGGACCAAAGTAGTACAGGGAGCATTCTCAAAGTCTTGACCGACATGTGTCGGACCAGTTAAGACGGCTCCCATAGGGAAACATTCATTTTCACACGTCATGCGATATGAGCTCCCAATGTCGGAGCGTTTGTCGCCCCAGTGTGAACCAGGCCTCAGTCCGTTACAGCGTGACGAATGTGCTATCTCCATTACGAACGCTAGTTTTACTAAAACGAGCGCTCCCCTCTCATCACTTGCTTCTGAGCATGCGCGTTTTTTTCACGTCGTTAAAGCCTACACACGGCCGTTTTTCATGACGGGAAAAACGACGACATGAAAAACGAAGAGAAAAATTAGAGCATGTTCCAAATTTTTAATGCCCATTTTTCACGTCGTGAAAAATGCTCTGGAGCCCACACACGATCGTTTTTAATGACCAAATTAAAAAATGGCATTTTTCTCGTCATGAAAAACGGTCGTGTGTACGCGGCATTACATTATAAATAAAAGTGAATAAAATTAATGGAAAAATATTTTTTGTTGAGATAAAAGGAATCATGCACTGGGCATGTAATCTCTGCCAAAGAAGAAGATTTTGAGATATTGACATGAGGAGACCAGTCAAGCTGAGAAAGAATCTCTTCCTGAATCATCCGCTGATGTCAGCTCTCCAGATTTTCTGCTTTGGCGGAGATTACATGGCTAGATCTCTGCATGAGAACATGAAAATCCCATTTACTTTACATATACTTCACTATGCTTTGAAAGTTTTTGCATTTTTTTCCCGTTTTGAGCTACTGATTCTTCACTAGTTCATTGTCGGGAATTGTGGGCATCCTGTGACTTTTCCAGGGCTTATGCAATAAGTGGTAGAAATTTTTTCCAGTCAAGGCACGCTTTAAAATTTTGCACAATCTCAAGGTACCCCATTCTATAATTGAAATAACTAAACTAACAGTTAAGCCCTGTACACACGATCAGTTTAACCGATGAAAACCGTCCGATGGATTGTTTTCATCAGACAAACCGATCGTGTATGGGACCCATCGGTCTTTTTTCCATCGGTTTTAAAAAATAGAACATGTTTTAAATTTTTCAGATGGATAAAAAACTGATCAAAAACTCTGATCGTCTATGGGCAAGTCCATCGGATAAAAAACCCACGCATGCTCAGAATCAAGTCGACGCATGCTCAGAAGCATTGAACTTCATTTTTCTCTGCTCATCGGAGTGTTTTACATCACCGCGTTTGGAACGGTCGGTTTTTTGACTGATGGTGTGTAGGCAAGACTGATGGAAGTGAGCTTCATCGGATTTCCGATGGACAAAACCATCGGATTAGAATCCATAGGATATCCGATCGTGTGTACGAGGCTTTAGTCACGAATGTCCCGTCTACCCCACGCAGGTGGTCAGACACTATAGCTGGCTACTGTAGGCTTTGACCTATAGCAGCCCACCTTTCCCTTAAGACAAGCAGGCCTACAGGTACTTGGTTGCCCACAAGACTTATACACAATGCTATAGTGTCTGGCTACCACGCCAGGGCAGATGCAAACTGACCAAGCAAACAGGTACTTGCAGTTTAGCAGACAGATAGCCTGGTTCAAAAGCAGTTCAGGTAATAAGACAGGCTGAGTTCAGGGGATAATCCAGTATCCGTTCCAGGTAAATGGCAGGCTGAGTTCAGGGGATAGTCAGTATCCAATCCGGGTCATACACAGGGGATCCAACAGCAAGCAAGGCAGACTAACGGGAGGCTTGATCTAGAACAGTGGTCCTCAAACATTTTAAACAGGGGGCCAGGTCATGGTCCCTCAGACTGTTTGGAGGCCGGACTATAGTTTAAAAATATATGAACAAATTCCTATGCACACATCTTATTTGTAGTGCAAAAAAACAGGAAAAAAATATTTAATATTTAAAATAAAAAACAGTTTTAATCAACATAAACGTATTCGTTTTTCACAAACTCCCCTCATCACAGATCCCCCTCCCCATCACAGAACCCCCTCTGCATCACAGAACCCCCTCATTACAGAACCTCTCCATCACAGATCCCCCATCACAGATTCTCCCCATCAAAAAGCCCCTATATAAGGTCATCCTTCACAAAGCCCCCCATAAAAGATCCCCCATCACAGACCCCCCATCACAAATCTCCCCATCACAAAGCCCCCAACATAAACTCCTCTCCATCACAAGCTCCCCGTAACAGACACCCCCATCACAGAGCCCCCATAACAGACTCCCTCATCACAGTCTTCCCCCAACCACAATAGAAATGTGTGTATTCCAGAAAGTTTAACAATCAGCAGATAAAGATACTCCAAACATCTGGTGTTAGCACTTCAATCATCCCGGCACCATGGTTGTTATGGTGTCAGGGTGATTGAAGCACATTATTTCTATTATTACATAGTAATATAAAATTAAATAGTTAAACTCACCATAATTCAGAATCAGAATCAGTCGGAGCTCTGATGTCATTGTCCCCAGCCAGCGGAGTGCTTCCTTACATCTCAGGTGTCCCCAGGTGTCCCCAGCGGAGTGCTTCCTTACATCTCAGGTGTCACTGTCCCCAGCCAGCGGAGTGCTTCCTTACATCTCAGGTGTCCCCAGCGGAGTGCCTCCTTACATCTCAGGTGTCCCCAGCGGAGTGCCTCCTTACATCTCAGGTGTCCCCGGCGGAGTGCCTCCTTACATCTCAGGTGTCCCCAACGGAGTGCTTCCTTACATCTGAGGTGTCCCCAGCGGAGTGCCTCCTTACATCTCAAGTGTTCCCAGCGGAGTGCCTCCTTACATCTCAGGTGTCCCCAGCGGAGTGCTTCCTTACATCTCAGGTGTCCCCAGCGGAGTGCCTCCTTACACCTCAGGTGTCCCCAGCGGAGTGCTTCCTTACATCTCAGGTGTCACTGTCCCCAGCGGAGTGCCTCCTTACATCTCAGGTGTCCCCAGTGGAGTGCCTCCTTACATCTCAGGTGTCCCCAGCGGAGTGCCTCCTTACATCTCAGGTGTCCCCAGCGGTGTCTCCGCCGCCATTACTGAAGGCTGTGGGGGAACAAATACAGGAAGGGAGCCTGCCGAGTGGCTACAATAGAGCCTGCCGAGTGGCCCACCCGCCACCCCTTTCCACAACAGGTCACAGATGACAGACAGGCCGGGGGCGGGGGGTGGGCGGTGCCGCAGCTCCATTTTTATAGTAGCCACTCGGCAGGCTCCCTTCTCGTTTATAACTCCTGTGTGGTCTTCTATAAAATGGGTGCCGGCGGAGACATTACCTCTGCCGGCCGGACCTCTAGCGGCGGCGGCGGGGAAAAACATATATATATATATATATATATATATAGCATTGTGGGGTACTTTAGGCCTCATTCACTCTGAAAAGCAATAACAATAGGCAGTTGATGTATGTTTTTTCCAAGCTGAAATCCAAACTGTAGGTGTAGCACCCTTGAGTTTAGGCAGGGATAATTCCCACAAATGTACTTGCCAGGAGTAGTCCACCTGGTCGATTGTTAGAGAGCCATTGATTTCTCCCTAAGTTTGGCCTTATTGCACTTTTCTCTTCTACCACTAGGTGGCCGGGTATTTCTTGGTACTAGATATGAGAAGGGCAACTCAAGGTCAGGTTATGGGTAAATGGGGTATTTCAGCCAATGAGCAGGGGTTTTCTTGAATCCCTTTGCCTGCTGGGAAAACCTATATATTCGGGTGGAGTTAGATGATCTATGTTCTGTGCCACCCAGATGGCTGTCTAGGAAGACGTGTGTCGTGTTGCCCCGGGCTGCTAGGCCAGAGATTGGGCCTATTCTGGGGGCATCTGGCTGCTAGGCTGTCTGAGAGCCTATCCAGAAGCAAAATAGAGCAGCACAGGGTTGGGAATGCGGCTTGCAGTCCAACCAGAAGTGATGGTTCTGCTGGACGAAAAACCTGTCAGCGGTCGGAGGTAGAGGGGAAGCTGTCGCCACAAAGGGACCATCCGCCTTATTACCAGTGAGTAACTGAAGCAAGTGCCGGAGTCACATTCTAACCGAATGGGCACGGTGAAGAATCGGGAAACTTCAGACAGTGATCAAGTCAAGGACCCAGCCAGCGGAGGTGACACTTGCAGAGCAGCCTTGTGTGTCAAGTCAGGGATGGAGTAGGCCAGCAGGGGTGAAGCTTGAGAAGTATTGGGAGTGCCAAGCTAGGGACCCAGAAGAGAAGCGGGGGTGACGCTTGAGGAAGATACCACCGTGAAGATTGAAGGAGATCAAGGGATTCAGTGGCAGTGAATCAGAGGGTCTAGTGAGAGACCGGAGCTAAGTGGGCTGAAGAACTACAAGGAGAAGTTGTAGTAAAAGTGAAGGAACTGTTACGTTTGGTGTTAGGAACTGTTAAAGACTGTTGCCAAAGGAGACAGCATTCCTGCACGTTAGGGTTGCCACCTCATCCCTTTAAACCCGAACACATATTAATTATACAGGTTCTGTGGCTGATTAAGGTGGTAATCAAACTCACTTGGTGCCTTATCTGCATTTAATTAGCCTCAGAACCTGTGTAATTCATATGTGTTCGGATTTAAAGGGATGAGGTGGCAACCCTACTGCACATGCAGATGTGGATTTTGCTGGAGGCTTTTCCCTGCACGGCTGTTCTCTTATTGAAGTCTCGGAGTCTGCTAATTGAACTTGCAACTACTCAAGGCCCTAATTCTCTTTCCCCATAAAAGTTTGTAAGAGAAATAAACATCTCTTTTGCATTCAAGAAGTGTCTGGTGCCTAATAACTTCCACAATGCACCCACTATGCCTCACAACCCACCACATACTGAAGGATGTCAGCTATCTCAATCCTGAAGGTTCTCATTAGACTGAAGGAGGCCGGAGTGTTACCACCTTCAAACACTACCCATTCAAGTGAATGGGACCGTGCCCCAACCGCACTTGAAACACATGTAATACACTGGATTGCAGTGTAGCAGGGTTTCACTGAACAGGTATTCAGGAGGCAACATTTGACCTCCAATCAACCACCAAAATATCCAGTGCAGATTGCTTTTCAGAAGGGCAGTAAACTATACCGTACATGGAAACAGGTCCTTACAAATGTCAAATGCTCTCCCGTAACTTTGGGAATCTGAAGCCAGGATACTAAGTTTTGTGAAGGGGAGGGAAAGAAAAGGCTGTCAACCGACCGTCCTCCAATCACAGAGCTCTCTCTGTTGCATTAAGCAGCAAGAACTCCATGGTGCAATGGCAGCTTCACAATGCAGCCCCCATGTAATGAATGGGCAAGCCACAGAGTGAATAACCTAGTGCAGTATAACATACCTCCAAACATTTTGAGATGGGCATGAGGGACACCTACTAGCAAATGTATGTAGGCATAGGACACGCCCCCTGCCACACTCCCTTAAAGGAGAATTAACCCCCAAAAAAAGGTTAATTAAATCCACAAGGGCTTTTTTTTAGCACTACTATTTCTTTATACTGCCTTTTAACCACTTCCCTACCGTAGGACATCATATGAGGTCCTGGACTTTAGGGGGGGATATCTGAATGATGCCTGCAGCTACAGGCATCATTCAGATATCTTTCTTTTCAGGGGTCGATTCTGCGCACCATAAGAATGATCATAGCGGTGGTTCCGCCGCTTGATCATTCTTATAGGCAGCGGGAGGGGACGGCCCCCCTCCCGCCGCCATCCGGTGCTTCTCCAGGCTCTCCCGTGCCATCGGGGGCCCGGAGAATGAATCGGCCACCGCCGGATGACGACCATAGGGATTTCCGGTGACCAGATGGTCACCGGTCATCTCTATGACCGTCGGAGACCCGGGCGCGACGTTATGGCGTTACGCCTGGGTACCCGGAAGTAAACGAAGCCGAAATCGCGGCTGAAAGCATGAAATCTGTGAATTTTTTTTCCCGATCTCATGCTTTCCAGCCTGGAGGAGAGATGTGGGGTCTTATTGACCCCACATCTCTCAATAAAGAGGACCTGTCACAATATATTCCTATTACAAGGGATGTTTACATTCCTTGTAATAGGAATACAAGTGATCAAAAATAAAAATGTAAACAAAAAATGTAAATGAAATTTTTTTTAAGTAAAATAAAAAATAAAAAAAATAAATAAATAAATTAAAACGCCCCTGTCCCCAGTAGCTCGCGCTCAGAAGCGAATGCGCACGTAAGTTCCCCCACATATGTAAACGCCGTTCAAACCACACATGTGAGGTATCGCCGCGTGCATTAGAGCGAGAGCAATAATTCTAGAGCTAGACCTCCTCTGTAACTCTAATCTGGTAACCTGTAAAAAAAATTAAAGCGTCGCCTATGGAGATTTTTATGTACCGAAGTTTAGCGCCATTCTGTGAGTGTGCACAATTTTAAAGCATGACAAGTTAGGTATCTATTTACTCAGCGTAACATCATCTTTCACATTATAGAAAAATTGGGCTAACTTTACTGTTTTGTTATTTTTTAATTCATGAAACCGTTTTTTCCCCCAAAAAAGGCGTTTGAAAAATGATTGCGCAAATACCGTGCGAGATAAAAAGTTGCAATGACCGCCACTTTATTCCCTAGGGTGTCTGCTAATAATATATATATATATATATATATATATATATATATATATATATATATATGTAGCGGGGTCTCTTTTAAGGCCCCAGGACTACATTTCCCAGAACCCCATTCGGCCCGAGGGCGGAGGTTCCACCGCAGAGACTCATGGGAGGGGTTAGAAAGTAAAAAAGAAACTGCGCTACAGGTGTGAAACTAGGCAGATATATCAAATACCTAGAAACAAACAAGGGGAAAAAGCAGCAACTATTCTGAAAACTAACAGTGCATACAAATAAGAAAAAATATATAGTCGCGCTAACTTATGAGTATAAACATAAGCCCACCACTGAATGATTGAAAAAAATTTCAAAATCACCACAGTGATAAATTATGTAAGTGCTCAGTGAAGAACAATAACTAAACAGTGTAAACAAAACATATGAAATAATACAAACTTAATTAATAATATTATTACATGCTTGAATAGGACCCTTAAATAATCAAGTCTAAAGTCCATACAAAAAAACACCCGTGATCAAGTGTCCATACTAGATGAAAAAAGAAAAAAGAAAAAAGAAAACAAAACAAAAACGATTCCAAATCTTCTTGTATTCGTGACTTTCACCACCACCAGTAAGAATTCCTGCTTACCAAAAAGCGATGGTCCCCTATGACGGAGGACCCCAAACAGCCTCAATTGATAATCAATAGGACTCCAAACTTCAGTGTATGTTGAGCCTCAATTTTTTTGGTAGCCAAAACGCTCATATACCATCATGCAGTACTCGATACGGAACATGGAAGGAAGGGAGGACACTAGATAGTGTAAAATCCTTGGTGGATGTTTATTTAAAAGAAGAAAACATACTTACAAAAATGCAGTTTAAAAAACAGCCTTAAAAGTATGACAGCGCCGACCAGTCAAAAGCGCTAGTCACACGCATACGTCCGTGGAAGTCGAGCAGTGGAGGGTGACGTCAGCACAAAGCTCGTATATACGAGCTTTGTGCTGACGTCACCCTCCACTGCTCGACTTCCACGGACGTATGCGTGTGACTAGCGCTTTTGACCGGTCGGTGCTGTCATACTTTTAAGGCTGTTTTTTAAACTGCATTTTTGTAAGTATGTTTTCTTCTTTTAAATAAACATCCACCAAGGATTTTACACTATCTAGTGTCCTCCCTTCCTTCCATGTTCCGTATCGAGTACTGCATGATGGTATATGAGCGTTTTGGCTACCAAAAAAATTGAGGCTCAACATACACTGAAGTTTGGAGTCCTATTGATTATCAATTGAGGCTGTTTGGGGTCCTCCGTCATAGGGGACCATCGCTTTTTGGTAAGCAGGAATTCTTACTGGTGGTGGTGAAAGTCACGAATACAAGAAGATTTGGAATCGTTTTTGTTTTGTTTTGTTTTTTCTTTTTTCTTTTTTCATCTAGTATGGACACTTGATCACGGGTGTTTTTTTGTATGGACTTTAGACTTGATTATTTAAGGGTCCTATTCAAGCATGTAATAATATTATTAATTAAGTTTGTATTATTTCATATGTTTTGTTTACACTGTTTAGTTATTGTTCTTCACTGAGCACTTACATAATTTATCACTGTGGTGATTTTGAAATTTTTTTTCAATCATTCAGTGGTGGGCTTATGTTTATACTCATAAGTTAGCGCGACTATATATCTTTTCATGGGAGGGGTTACTTAAGTGAGGGGCGAGGCTGAGCTCGCTCTCTTGGGACACGGCGCGTCAAGCAACAAGTCATCCTGTGTGGATCGGCTGGGAAGCAGGGCCTGAGGCCTGAGGCCTTGCTTGAAGTCCGAAGAGCCTTCCACCATACTGCGGAGCCTGGGTGGATCCTGACCCGTCGTGATAGGACGTGAGTTGGATCGAGGACTCGATCGGAGCAGACGCTGTGTGCGACACACAGGAGGTGGAAGTCCCAGGCTGGGATCGCGCCTGGAGTGGTGAGCGGGCACCTGCCCATATCAATAGACTGAGTTGTGTTCAGGCCTGTAGACTGCCTAGGCCCGCTGTTCGCTCACCAGTGTTTCTTGGGGAGTTCGGTAGCAGGGACAGAGTTGAAGTACCTACCCCCCCATCCCCGTTTTGCCCTGTTATTTCAAGTTAACACCCAATGTGGATTACAAATGGTTATTTCTTTAAGTGCACCAACGAAAGCTGGCCGGTGAAGAAACCTTCCTTCCTTAAAGGGGAGTTCCACCCTTTTTTTATGTTTATTAAAAGTCAGCAGCTACAAAAAGTGTAGCTGCTGGCTTTTAATAAACATACACTTACCTGCTCCACTGTCCAGCGCCGCGCCGCCTGGAGCTCTGCTCCTCTCCCCCTTCCTCCGCCGGCGCGTCCATTCACAGTATGGGCACCCGGCCGTGACAGCTTTCGGCTTCACGGCCGGGCACTCACTGCGCATGCGCGAACGGCGCAGCGCTCTGTGAGTGGACAGGCAATCGCCTGGGACCTGTCATGTCCCAGGTGATCGCCTACAGGGAGGAGCCGCCACAAGGCGATATGACGTATCGCCTAGGCGGCTCCAGGGCGGAAGGAGGAAGTGGGACAGGAAGTCCCACTCCTACTGAAGCCCCCACTCCCCCCCAAAAAAATTACATGCCAAATGTGGCATGTAAGGGGGTGAGGAGTGGAATAAAAAAAAGAAAAAAAATTGGGTGGAACTCCACTTTAAGGAAAAGAGACTCAGTTCCATCCCATGTCAGGCCTGACTTAGGCGGGGAATTAGAAAGTTTGTGTTACTACGCCATAGGCGAGCGCACGCCATAATAGCTCCGCGTGGTGGACACTGCGCGGCACCATATTATTGTGCTGCACCTAGTACATTGATTGATGCAGGGCTTTGCAGGCCCATGTATATGTTGCATGTTATACCTTGAATTCTTCATTACCAGTAAAGCTGATATATATATTTTATATTCTTGCCTCAGCGTGTTGTCTGACTGTTTAGAGATTATTAAGTATAATACACCTGAGAGTGATAGGAGTTTAACCCTAGACTGACTGTGCCAGAGTGGGTCGAGTAAGATTGCCGGGGCTTGGCAGTACTGTGTGCAGGGCCCGAAATCAAATCAGCGGCTCTCTTAACTGGGGGTAGCGCTACATATATATATATATATATAATGTTTGGGGGTTCTAAGTAATTTTCTAGCAAAAAAAATATGATTTTTAAATGGAGAGAAGTGCCAGAATAGGCCTGGTATGGAAGTGGTTAAAATTTACAAATGCAGCAATTTAGAAATTAGATGAAAGGTTTAACACTGGGAAACACCTTTTGAAAGATAAAAAGTGCATTTTATATACAACTATATAGATCAGACCAAAATGAGGGACAAATGAGGAGGAATGAGGGACAGAGGGATATTGTTCCAGATCAGGGACAGTCCCTCAAAATCAGGGACAGTTGAGAGCTATGGTATAATGGAGAGCCTGGATACCTGGTCTCTATTATAAATTGGCCCCTATGTGTTATGAAATCACCTGACTTGCAGAGAATGCTTTTAGTAATAGTTCTCGGTAGACATGTGCATTCGTTTTCGTCCGAATGCATTTTCGTCCGAATTTCAGGTATTTTCGTTATCGTTTTAACAAACGAAAACGAAAGCACAGAATATGAAAACCGAAAGATCCGACATAAACAAATGCTTTATTTTCGTTTTCGTTGCGACAACAGTTCGATATAGATAGGAGATTCGACACGACGCTAACAATAACAATCTGTATCTATCGAAACTGTGGTCGAATGTGCCTAACCTTAACTTCCAAGATTAATCTACATAGAGAGAAAAGATTCGACATAGAGAGAAAAGATTTGACATAGAGAGAAAGGATTCGACATTATAGAGAGAATAGATTCGACATTATAGAGAATAGATTCGACATTATAGAGAGAAAAGATTTGACATAGAGAGAAAGGATTCGACATTATAGAGAGAATAGATTCGACATTATAGAGAATAGATTCGACATTATAGAGAGAAAAGATTTGACATAGAGAGAAAGTGTTCGACATTATAGAGAGAATAGATTCGACATTATAGAGAATAGATTCGACATTATAGAGAGAAAAGATTCGATATAGGGAAAAAAGATAATTTGCTGCTGGAATTGGGTGGGGGAAGTAAAATAAAAATAATGATGTTGATGAATGTTATTGGCTGATTGTAACCAAAGAGGAGGAGCAGTAAAATAGCTGGAACTAAGTACACATGTACAGCCAACTTACTTTCACTTACGATTGCTAGCAGAGAGAGACACACACGCTGAATCATTTCAGAAGACAGTTAATCTTGCTGGTCCGTTTTTCAGAGAACCTGAATTATTAGCAATTAAGCATAAGCACAAGCTACAGATCAAGTTCACTTTTTCATAATAATCTGCTGCTATTGTGTTAGTGTTGTGAACTACTAGTGAACTTGCTAGTATTGTGATAGCCTCAGAGGCTGCCCGTGTTGTGGAGGGGGGGGGGAGGGTTATTATTATAGATTCTATATTATAGATTGAGATTCTATATAAGTTATATATACCCTATCTTGTTACCTGTCTGATCAGTGATCACTATCACCAGTCCATTTTCAATTTGAACTATATACAGCAACAGCAATGTACCATTCTATGAGAAAAGTGAAGGCAGGTAGAGGTAATGGTCGCGGTCGTGGTGGACGCCTTGCTAAAAAAAGTGGCAAGGTCTCTGCTACTAGTGTCTCTGACACTTCTGCCGCCACAAACATGCTATCCACAACAGTGGATGTCACCACCACTGCCACCAGCAAAGCTAGTTCCACCACCACCAGTTCTACTATTAGTTTTCCTCCTGCCAGACCACCAACATCTGCTGCCGCTTCCACTGCCAATACAGCGCCTTCTTCTACAGGTGTCATGGCTTCCTATTTTATGGGATAGGCAAGAAACATAGTATAAAACAAGTGGAGTTGCCGATACAATCACCACCACCAATGACACTGCCAGTGCCACTGCCAGTGCCACTGCCCAGCTCCCCAAAGAAGCAATTGAGGGAGACATCAGCAGAGACAGAGTGTGAGACGTTTTCTTCATTGCCCCAAGAGAATGATTTTGAATGTGATGCTCCTCTTTCCCCAACCACTGCAGACGTTTTATACAGTCTTACCCCACAAGAGTTACAGCATGACTTAGAGAAAGTGCAAGAGGGATTTTCTGTGAGGAGTAGGACAGGGAGCAGTTCACTTTTTTCATCTGGTGCTAACTCCCCTTCTCCCTCTGTTATTATAGAGGAAGAATCCTGTGATGATAACACCGACCTCCCCAGCACCCCTGCCATTAGCACTAGTTCACCAAGTGTAACTGTAGTGGCAACAGCTTCCACCACTGGTGTGCTACCTGCTGCAGCTATATCAGCCCATACTAGAGATCAACAGGGTCAAGGGGCTTCATCCCGCCGCAGCAACGTTTGGAAATACTTTCAAACATTGGAAGGCGGGTTCTTTGCAAAGTGCAAATTGTGTGGGAAGCAAGTGAGTAGGGGTAAAAAGTTGGGACATTTAACCAATGCTGGTATGAACCTACACATTAAAAATTACCACCACTCTACTTTACTGCGGGCAGAGGCAGAAAAAGAAGATGGTAGCGCAGGAAGCAGCATAACGGACTCTGAATGTACTGGTGGTACCTCTTCAACCACACCACTTACTCAGAGCACAGCCAATAGAGAGGGTTCGTTTAAGACAAGCCATACACGTGCAGTAGTTCCACTGCAGACCCAATCAGGCTCCTCATCCTCCCAAGGACATCATCAGCCTACCCTAGATAGTTTTGTTGGCTTTAGTTCCAAGGGCATGTCAAAACAGCAGGCCAACAAGATCACCCGCCTCATTGGCCAATTCATTGCTGTTGGAGGAGCCTCTTTTCGCATGATTGAAGGGGAGCCGTTTAAACAGCTCATGCATGCCCTTGCTCCACGATACGTTGTTCCTGCACAAACAACTTTCAGCAGAAAGATTATTCCAGCACTATACCATTCGTGCGTTGCAGTATTGAAGGAAAAAATGGCCAAAGCCGAGGGTCAGACAATTCATTTGACCACTGATTTGTGGACAGCTCCCAGCGGTCAACACGCTTTCCTGTCTTTGACTGCACACTGGTGGCAGGCCACTGTGCCTGTTGGTGGTGGCACTAGTGTAAGTGTTCAAACTTCATCAGGACGGTCTGCAGCGCAAGACCAGCAGGGTTATCAAGCTTTCCTGCTCCACACAGAAGTCCGTGACGACAAACACAGCTCTGCCAACATATTGCGAGCAATTAGATCAATGTTGGCCAATTGGTTTGGAGAGCTGGCAGTCACCAATGTTTCTGTTGGGTTCATAGTGACAGACGGAGGTTCAAACATGGTTAAAGCGCTCCAAGATGGATCTTTTGTCGGTGTCCGCTGTTCTGCACACATACTGCATTTAGTGGTCAAGGGTGCAATCCCAGTGGAGAAAAACAACAAGATTGCTCAAATCTTGGACCTTTGCAGGAAGATTGCAGGGCATTTCCACCGCAGTGTAGGGGCTAGTCAACTGTTGAGGGAGGAGCAAGAACAATCAGGGCTCCCCATACATCGACTGAAGATGTCAGCACCCGTGGAACTATACCCTGGAAATGCTGGAACGCATTTTGGAGCAAAAGACAGCCATCCACAATCTATCATCCCGCCACAGCATTGGGATTGATTCCACACTGGGACGTGATGACTGGTGTATAATTGGGCAGCTCGTTTCTGTCTTAAAACCCTTTCGGAATGTGACGGAAAACTTGAGTCAGAGCAATGCCAGCCTAGGACAGGTCATACCCTTGTTTACCTATCTCATAGATAAGATGGGATCGTTCCTAGCAAACAGTGAGCCTCTTTGTGGCAGCCCACTTCATGCCGATGTAGCGTCTTTCATCAGAAAACTACAAGCCAACTTAAAAGACCGGCTAAATGATCGTGTCCGCAAAAGCCCTGAACTCATGCTGGCTTCCCTATGTGATCCCAGGATCAAAGGTAAACTGGCACTCAGAGACAACAGCCTCTCCTACTGGAAAGAAAAATTGATTGAAAGGGTCCGTAATTTGCAGCAACAGAGATGTATGCCGGATGAGGCCAGTTTGGAAGATTCACCTGCCATGTCTGCTATTCCAAGACCTGGCACCATCACTCAAAAACAACCAAGTGGAGCATCTGCATGTTGGGTAGAGGCACTTGACAATCTGGTGGATGCAGGTCAAGCAGCAGGTAATCGAGAAGAGAGCAGTGCCTCTGAAATGGTCAGGGCCTACCTATATGAAGCACCTTTGCTTCCTTCAGAGGACCCTTTGACCTATTGGGATAGTAAGAAAAGTTTGTGGCCTGGTCTTTGTCTGGTTGCCCAGCAACTACTATCCTGTCCTCCAACCACTGTGCAAAGTGAGAGAGTTTTCTCTATTACTGGGAACATCCTTAATCCACACCGTGCACAACTGACACCCCATTTGATGGAACAAATAACTTTCCTGAAATTTAACCTCCCCAAGCTTGGTTACCCTACCCTTAACTTGTGAGACCTGAATCATTATCACCATGTGAAGATAGATGGGACTCAGAGGAACCATCCAAATGTTGAGGAAAATACATTTTTTTTTCTTACCACTTGACAATAGCGGTTGTCTTTAGTGTGACCCCAAGATTTAAATAGAATTATATTGTTTTAAGCAATCCAAATTTTTCCCTTTATTCCTTCCATCACCCTTTTTTGTAATGAGTGTTGTGTAGAGTGACTAGAGTGTGTGTGATTGTATGAATGAATGTTGTGTGAATGGACAGTAGCAAGGGTTGAAGCCTTGACGTGGCGCTACTGCTCACGTGTTGCTGTCTTTGTAAATACAAATAGCAACGTGTGCTAATTTAACCATTTTTGTATGATGGTCTGGAAATAAGAGACAATGATTAAAGATGACCTCAACAGCATGACAGTTCCTCTTGATGGAGAGACTGTCAACTCAAGGATCAGAATTTGTTACCAACACAACATAGAACAAAGAAGCATACAGCTGGAAACATGACTCTATGCAAGATAGACTAGTTGGTCACTGCTGAACTGCATCCAGATGCCCAGGACCCCTCCCATTTGCCATCTCTGACCCTGGGGACACCAGGGCCCTCTCTGATCCTCCACCTGTTTCATGACCATCTGCAATTGTCCGAAGTCACCAGTGTGAGTAATCTACCCTGCTGCCATGTTACTCAAGCCCTGGAAATGATGACTGCCCTTTGAACTGTTGCCCCTTGTGATTGCGCTCGCCTGGGAACCTCTGTCCGGTTAACTGTTGCCCTCATGATTGCAAGCCTGCAACCTATGCCCTGTGAACTGTTGAGGACTGTATGGTTAACCCCTGCTGTTACTATCTGCTGTGTATTCTGAAGGGATGAGCTTCGTGTTCGAGTCGAACATACGTTTGACTCGAACATCGGCTGTTCGATCGTTCGCCGAAGATAGAACGTTTTGGGCCGTTCGCGACAAATTCGAGTGACGCGAACGGCCCACAATACACTGCGCCATCGCAGTGCAATCCCGGCGCTGTGATTGGCCAAGCATGCACTGTGACCCCGCATGCTTGGCCAATCACAGCGCCGGCAATGAGGAGAGCCATAATTGGCCACAGGCAGGATGCCTGTGGCCAATTATAGCTCAGGGGGGTTTAGTACACGCCCCACACTATAAAAGCCCGCCAGCGCGGCGGCCTTGTGTAGTGTGTTGGCGTGCAGGGAGAGAGAAGGATAGGCAGGGACAGTGTCAGTGATATTCTTTGCTAAACCTTGTGCATTTACAGTGTGTTGGTACAGGCACAGAGAAGGATAGGCAGGGACAGTGTCAGTGATATTCTTTGCTAAACCTTGTGCATTTACAGTGTGTTGGTACAGGGACAGAGAAGGATAGGCAGGGACAGTGTCAGTGATATTCTTTGCTAAACCTTGTGCATTTACAGTGTGTTGGTACAGGGACAGAGAAGGATAGGCAGGGACAGTGTCAGTGATATTCTTTGCTAAACCTTGTGCATTTACAGTGTGTTGGTACAGGGACAGAGAAGTATAGGCAGGGGACAGTGTCAGTGTCATTTTTGCTGAGCCTTCTGCACAGTATACACCTGTATATCCGTCATTGCTGTTCTCAAATACAGGCATCTGCAGGAGTTAGTGGCACAGTATACACCTGTATATACCCGTCATTGCTGTTCTATAATATTACTGTTCAAAATTACAAACAGATTCTACTTGTTCAGAGTATATAGGGCCTTTTTTATTTTGTGTGCGGGGTTCCCCTTAATATCCATACAAGACCCAAAGGGGCTGGTAATGGGCTGGGGTAGGGGGGGGGGGAGATGGGGTAGCCATGCCATTTTTCTTAAAGATTTTCATCCATATTACCGGGACCAGACATTACATTAAAGCCGCAAGCAGTTTTAAATGGCTTTTTTTCCTTTACAAATGTCATTTTGTGCAGGGACAGTTCTAAACACGGGAAACACATGCCACTTCACAGGCATACTTTAGACACCCCCCAGGTATGATATATAAAGGAATATTTGACTTTTTTTTCTCACTTTATGCATCATTAAAATGACTGCTCCCGAAAAACGGCCGTTTTTAAAACTTTGTTTTCCATTGATACATGTCCCCTGGGGGAGAATCCGGGTTCCCAACCCCTTTTTAGGACAATAACATGCATATTCGTCATTATAAGCACTTCTCTACTGTGCACGAAAACCCCCTTCCTGCCCAGGCCATTTTTCAGCTTTCCGCGCTGTCACAATTTGAATGACAATTGCGCGGTCGTGCGACATGGCTCCCAAACGAAATTTGCGTCCTTTTTTTCCCACAAATAGAGCTTTCTTTTGGTGGTATTTGATAACCTCTGCGGTTTTTATTTTTTGCGCTATAAACAAAAGAAGAGCATCCAGTTTGGAAAAAAAACACTATTTTTTACTTTTTGCTATAATAAATACCCATTTTTTTTTTTAAATAAAATTTTCCTCAGTTTAGGCCGATACGTATTCTTCTACATATTTTTGGTAAAAAAAAAAATCGCAATAAGCGCGTATTGACTGGTTTGCGCAAAAGTTATAGCGTCTACAAAATAGGGGATAGATTTATAGCATTTTTTTTTTTTAATTAGTAATGGCGGCGATCTGCGATTTTTTATTGTGACTGCAATATTGCGGCGGACACATCGGACACTTTTGACACATTTTTGGGACCATTCACATTTATACAGCGATCCCTGCTATAAAAATGCATTGATTACTGTATAAATGTGATTGGCAGGGAAGGGGTTAACCACTAGGGGGTGGGAAGGGGTTAAATATGTTCCCTCAAAGTGTTCTTACTGTGGGGGGGGACTGACTGGGGGAGGTGACCGATGGTTGTCCCTATGTACAAGGGACACACCATCGGTCCCCTCTCCCTCACAGGACGTGGATCTCTGTGTTTACACACAGAGATCCACTTTCCTGCTCATTTCCCGGGCAATCGCGGGTGCCCGGCGACAATCGCGGCCGCCGGCCACGCGCACCGGGGCCTTGTGAACGTGGCGGGCGCGCGCGTGCGCCGCTGGCGGCTCGCGCGCGCCTCCTAGCTCGTTTTAAAGGGAGGACGTCATATGACGTCCTCCCAGAACGAGAGTATCCTCCGCCCGCCGTCTATTGACAGTGGGCGGGGGACAAGTGGATAATTAGCACTTTAGATTTAGAACGTTCGCATCCATTGTATTTAATAGGGTTCTAACGTTCGTGCGAACTTTCGGTCCGTTCGCAGGTTCTGGTGCGAACCGAACCGGGGGGTGTTCGGCTCATCCCTAGTATTCTGGTGGGGGGAAAGCTGAACGGCGTGACTGGACACAAGATAAATGGAATTACCCTTTGCACATTGAAATAGTGTAGAAAGAAATCTCTTAAATTTTCTAAGTTCAGCCTGATGGTTAAATGTAGAAAAGACAATTATAAGGCCTCTAGTAAGTTAGTAACAATAAATGGACTAGTTCATTTAGATAAACATCACATAATGATTAATGAACCTAACAAGGAAAGCAAGATTCAAGAAAACAATTAGTTCTGAACAAAAACATTTTTATTTTTAACATAAAAAAAAATAAAAAAAAATAAATTAGGAAAAAATATTCTCCCCCAACCTGGTGACCAGTCGCTGTAGGGACATATTGATGCCAGCCATCTGTTCACCGAGGTACCTAGTAGCCTCCAGTTGGCTCCTAAGGCTGCGTTGGTACCTCTCCAGAGCCACATAGTGACGGAGCTGCCGGCGATTGTGGAGGGCCAAAGAGTGACATAGCCTCCTGGTTTCGGCATATTGTCTCTCTTGGACCTCCACAATGCATCGCAGATACGCATTCACATGTGGCTCTGGAGGGGGGATGTGTACTGGAGCGGCTGGAGAATCCTCACCAGGACGCACTGGGGAGGAGGCACTAATGGGTGTGTCCAGGTGGGGGGATAGTGAAGGGTGGAGGAGAACATGCGCCGGAGAAACCGCTGGGGAGGAAGGACAATCACCAGACGCGGGCAGGTCCAGGCCTTCGTCCACCGGGTGGAGGTGAAGGATGAAGACTTCACCTGTGAAGAAAAGAAAATACATTAGATAGATAATACAATACACATGACTTCTTCACCCTAACATTATATAAAGACAATTATCTCAAAACGCTTGTAGACAATCATGTAACATCTTGAGATGTTTTCACTTCTACATACCAGTTTTCCATTTTTGATATTCAGTGAGATGCACCTAATCAATTTGTGTGTAGGAGATAGTGGTGTCTGTGTCAATTTGCTGCGTCATCCCAGGTTTGCTGAGCTGTGCAGGAAGGTGTAGTACTTTACTGTACTCTGACCGGGGCGGAGCTGAGTGTCCTCCCCGGCCAGAGTACAAAGGGATTCCCCTCTACACATCGAGCAGTGTAAAGGAGAATCTCCCAAAGATTTTATCCGTTTGGTCGCACGGCCGGCTTGAGAAAATCTTAAGGTGTAATGGATGCCTAAGTGCTGACTGTGACAGAACCCACTGTCACTGTGTGTTTTAGAAGGGACTGAGGGCTGGCCTCTTACCCACAGATTATGGCCCAGAAGAGACTGAGAGACTTGGGGAAAGCTGGTATTGAGAAAATGTAATGTAATGCTACATCCCTTCTCCCCCCCCATCCCCCCCTCTTGTTGCTGTGCTTAATTGTGTTGGTTCATGGCACATAGACAATGGTCTGGACTGCAGACATCTCTCCGCAGGGGATGTGTATTGAAGGGCTGCCTGCTTACCATAATCCCTTTATGTTTAACTGTAGTCTCTGTTTCAATGTTCAGTTCCCATTGGTTCTTCCTTGTCCCCTACCCCCCCTCTATGACAAGGCTAAGGGGAGTGTCCCTAACTGTGTGTAAAAGTGTATGTTTTGGATTTAATAAACGGTTGATGCTCTGCATGTTTAACCCTCAACACCTGTGTGGATTGTCTCGTGATTGAGGGGTTAAGGGCTGGTTATGGCGAATCTGCAGGCTGCAGGTGCATTTGGAGGACAGGAGACACAGGTCTGGCGGATGTTCCCACCTGGGGTATCTGAGATCCGTCACACTGACCACTAACTACTCTACCTCATCCAGACTGATTGACTGTCGCAAATATGGAAGATCAGTTGCACTTGCAGAAAAACATATCAGCTATACCAGCTATTAACATTACACTCACCAAAGAGAAGCCATTCAAGCCATTGCATTAGGGATGACCTAACAAAAAGTTGTTTAATAAAATATAGCAGGCTACTTTTTAAAGTTGATAATTTTATATAGCCACTGATTGAATAAGCCCCACTTCTGTTCTAGGCTAGGTAGGTTACTCACTCCTGGTCTAGGCTAGGAGGTATAACAGAGAATTTACAATTACTGAACCTTCGATATCTGGTGCTTCATCTGCTCCCCTCTGCTACTGCAGTGGTCTGGTCTCTCCCTGAGCCTTCAAGACCTATGCAAGACTCAACTTCTTATAGATATTTGCCTGCACAAAGATCTACGAGGTCATTTACAATTTTTTGCTTTATATCAGGGGTCTCCAAACTTTTCAAAAAAAGGGCCAGTTTATTTTCCTTCAGACTCTAGGGGGGCCGGATTGTGGCCAACAGGGGCAGAAAATGTCATGGGCCCATCATCAGTGAGAATAAATATGGCCTCAGGGTTGGTGGTCAATAGGAGTGGTGCCCCTATTAGTAGGAGGAATAGTATCCCATCATTAGTATACATAGAAGAAAAAAATGCCCCATTGTTGGTGTGAGTGGGAGAATTAGTGCCCCAAGGGCCGGATAAAAGCTACCAAAGGGCCACATCTGGCCCTCGGGCCGCAGTTTGGAGACCCCTGCTTTAGATGATGCCAAAGAGGAGGCACCAGACATCATGAGGAAAGTGTTAATGCATGAATTAGGGGCATGCCGGAGATTGACCATGTCCAGGGACTGCCAGCCAATAGCTGGAGATTCTTGTCTGACACACCCCTTCCAGCCTGCTGTGTTATTCACGATGATTAACAGTGATTGGCTCAGACTGGGAACCTGAACTGCAGCAAGAAGCTGGCGTGATCAGGGAAGTGACATTGAGGAAATAACAAGCACAGGTCACGCTAACGGGAAGACTGGAATCAGCTGCAAAGGGGGACTAATAATTAATAATTCCAGCTAAACCGAAGCCTTGGAGAATAAATCACAACCATTTCTAGACAAGGTTTGCCATCAGCATTTCATATTTAAAATACTATATTTGCCTGGAAAATACAAAAAAAGTTATACTTACTCCCTGGATCTGCCGCGTCTGGCTGTTCACCAGCTTCCGCATCCCCAGCAGCCTCTACAGTGCAGGTCTCCTCCACCTCCTGCTCAGCCTCAGCAGCTGTTGATTATGATTAATATAGAAAAGAACATTACAATCTGCAGTGTACAACAATCTCACACATTAGTACAAGAACATTGAAACATGTATGATCACTCAGCAGACACCAGCAAGATTATACTAACTTACATGTGGGCGTTGCCACCTCAGCCTCCTCCTCCTGAGTCTTCCCCTCTGATTGGATGACACCTATTTAATATAAAGGAGAAATGATGAACGTTACAATGTTCAAGCTTCAAATTACTATAAATAAATACTGTATATAGATAAAATTAATTATCCATTAGCATGGCAATACAGGTCAGGTCACTAACGTTTATCTACAAGGCAGGGAGATGCATTCAACCATTTAGAAAAAATCTCTAAAAAAAAAAAAACGAGGCACTTACCTGTCCTGGTTTCAGCGGCGAGTGCTAGGTGCACCGCCACTGATCAGGTGCCTCAGTTCAGAGCAGCGACGTTTTGTCAGATTGCGTAAGTTACGCAAGCGGTTGCGTTACCTGACAGAAGGTTGCAGAGGCTCTACCTGTCACTGCTTGAGCGAGAAGCAATGACACTGGAATCGACAATGGAAGGCTGGACAAATGGAAAAGGACCCACTGTATTAGTGTCACTACTACACTACTTACTGGGCGTTGATGACATGGAGGACTCCTGCTCCTCCGCCCTCCACCTCCGGCGGCGCTGGGACTGGATGCGATCTTTAAATAAAATCAAACACAATATGGTAAATGTCGGATGCTTGACAAAAAAAATGTCCTGCACAATGCAATGCTGACACCAACCCTGATGAGCCAGGAGATGAGTGATCTCATCCTCCCCTATACCCGCTAACAGCTCTGCCTCATGGGGGAGGAGAGGCACCTGCTTCCCTCTGCGCCCCAACTGCCGGCGTTTACGCGCTATGGAACTGCAAAACAAAAAGAGAAGAGAAACATGTTCCATAATTAAACTACAATTGTAATCTGAAAATTACATCAACACATGAAACAAATGTAGAATGAACCCGTAGAATGAAACAATGCAAATGGAATTTTTGGATTAGGCGCATTTTTTCACGTAGCACAAGATTTGCACATTTTTTTATTAACCAAATTTATTTTAAGAAAAACGTATGCTTTTTTGGTGCACAATAAAATATAAAAGAAAGGATTGGGATTGTGCTGATAAAATATAGATGTCCAGTCCACCTTTCTAATTATGCGCTTGTGTGAACTGTGTATGGTGTAAAATCAGTACATTTTTAGAGCACTGATTGTTGTATAAATGACAATGGTCACAAAATGGCATCAAAAGTGTCCGATGTGTCCGCCATAATGTCGCAGTCACGATAAAAATCGCTGATCGCCGCCATTACTAGTAAAAAAAAAATAATAATAAAAATGCTATAAAACTATCCCTATTTTGTAGACGCTATAACTTTTGCGCAAACCAATCAATAAACGCTTATTGCAATTTTTGTTACCAAAAATATGTAGAAGAATACGTATCGGCCTAAACTGAGGAAATAATTTGTTTTTTTATATATTTTTTGGGGATATTTATTATAGCAAAAAGTAAAAAAATAATTGTGTTTTTTTTCACAATTGTCGCTCTTTTTTTGTTTAGAGCGCAAAAAAAAAAAAACGCAGAGATTATCAAATACCACCAAAAGAAATCTCTATTTGTGGGGAAAAAAAGAACGCAGTGCCGAATCGCAAAAAGTGGCCTGGTCATTTGGCAGCCAAATCCTCCGGGGCTGAAGTGGTTAAAATGTAAAAAAAATAATAATCAGACATGTTACTTACCGCTTAATGTCGCTGAATTTTTTCCGACAGGCAGTCGGGTCACGCCGATGGCGATACATCCCTTCAACTTTTTTGGAGATCTCCTCCCACTTCTCCCGCTTCCACTCCTGAGTGGTATCCCTGGAGCGGGGGCCACACAGCTGTATCCAGTAAGGAAGCGTTTCCTTTACAAGGACCTGGGACTCAATGTGAGTCCACATAAGGTTACGCTTCCTGCTGGTTGCAGCTTGTGTCCCCAAGCGCCGCTTTTTGGATGATGGGGAATGGGATGTTGCTGCTGCTTCCTCCATAGAAGGCCCAGGAACGTCCTCCATGTGGTCGAAATGGGTCGCCATATTATCCGACACTGACACAACGTCGGAGCACGTGCACAAACGAATGTGAAAGTAGTTAGCTGACTGTTGGGATAGACCATCCATTCCACATGAACGACGAAGATTCGACGAAGATTCGACAAAGCATCGAAAAACATACAAACGTCGAATCTGTGGCTTATGGTGTCTGTCAAAAGTTCTAAGTTGATTCGACGGTGCAGTTAAACGCACTGTACGATGCTTCCTGCAATCGTACATTTCCGGTTAAATGCATCCGCTCATGGGCTATAGAAAAATTCGAATGTTGAATGACTAGTAATAATAATTAATAAATATAATTATTACTAGTCATACAACATTAGAATTCTACTATAGCTAGCTTGTAGGCGGAACATTCGACCGGAAATGTACGATTGCTGCGTCGAATAGTTTAGCTGCTCCGTCGAATCTTCTTAGAACACACACACACCATATAAGCCTTCAATGACAGATTCGACCTTAATTATTTCGGATTTTCGGACGAATGCAATTTTTAACGAAAAACTAAATAAATAAAAACGAATTTCGAGAGTAACTAAATAAATTTATTTTTCGAACGAAAACGAAATTCCGAAACGAAATATTTCAGTGTGCACATGTCTAGTTCTCGGCATGTAGTTACAGTTTGCGTATCTTTCTCAGTAATATATTTCTTTTTAGGAAGCAGCTGTTGGCATCATCACATATTCTTTGTCTTTACTTTTTTGTAAACCACCTGTCAGCCATACAATGATCAGTTAAAAATGTTATTAGTTTAGTTTCAGCAGGGTTCATTGTTAGACAGCCAACATATGCCGCCTGTCATAGAATGAATAGGCACTCTTCAATGAACATTACTTCGTGTCTCTTCCTCTCCATATGGATCAGCAAGTGATGTTTTCACGTCTTCGCACTTCTGCATGAGATGTGTAACCTCGCCACCCCTGAACATCAACTAAATCGTCAGACATGAAACAAATCACATCACAGAAGCTAGTTAGAGTTTTTACGTATTCATTTTGTGCCACAGCAGCCCCCTGGCATAAAAGGGGTCAATTCATTTACTGTTACTAGGTAAAAAAATGTACCTTTATTTTTTATTCAAAATATAAATATTGTATATGTATGCAGTTATCATTTATTTACACAAAATAGCTATTTATAGGGACTGTGGTTCCACCCACTGGCCTCTTTATCATTACATATAATGATACAGGCATATAAGTCAATGAGGCGTGACTATAGGGGTTGCAGAGGTCACAATTGCGACCTGGCCCCATGCTTCAGGGGCCCGTGCGGCTCCCCTGTCACATTTGTTTACACCTGGATGAGAGGGGTGGTGGGGGCAGCATATAACAGAACCAATGCCCTGCATTTTGCTCCTGCAGGAAGTGAGAGGAGGAGAAGCTGGGCTTCAGTGGCAGCAGGAGCAAAGTGCAGGGCATCAGTTCCGTTATATGCTGCCTCCGCCACCCCTCCTATCCAGCCTGGTGCTAGGTGTTTCTGGCAGTCGTCAGGTGCCAGGACCACCGGTTCCGCCCCTAGCTTCACCCCTGACTCCAGCTCCCACTTCTTGCCTCTAGGCTTCTCCTGCTGGGTACGGTAAGACTAAGTGAGAATACTGTATTTCTTACTGAAAAAATGCCCCCTCTTTTCACACTGCCCCTCTCACCTGTCACACTGCCATCCCACCTGTTCCACTGCCCCCCTCTTATCACACTGCCTCCCCATCATACTGCCCCCCTCCTGTCACACTGCTCTCCATCATACTGCCCCTTCTTGATACACTTCCCCCTCCTTTCACATTGCCTCCCTCCGGCCCCTTTCTTTTTCTTAATGAACGCAGTGAGTGATCGATACCGCACTCACTGGGTTGGGGTGATACCTCACATGTGTAGTTTGAATGGCGTTTACATATGTGGGCGGGACTTACTTGCGCGTTCGCTTCTGAGCGTGAGCTACTGGGGACAGGGGTGTTTTAATTAATTAACTTATTTATTTATTTGTTTATTTTTTTTACTTAAAAAATAATTCATTTACATTTTTTTTTTACATTTTTATTTTTTGATCACTTTTATTCCTATTACAAGGAATGTAAACATCCCTTGTAATAGGAATATATTGTGACAGGTCCTCTTTATGGAGAGATGCGGGGTCAATAAGACCCCACATCTCTCCTCCAGGCTGGAAAGCATGAGATCGGGAAAAAAAATTCACAGATCTCATGCTTTCAGCCACGATTTCGGTTTTGTTTACTTCCAGGTACCCAGGCGTGACGCCATAACGTCGCGGCCGGGCCTCCGACGGTCATAGAGATGACCGGTGACCATCTGGTCACCGGAAATCTCTATGGTCTTTATCCGGCAGTGGCCAATTCGTTCTCCGGGCCCCCGATGGCACGGGAGAGCCCAGAGAAGCACCGGATGGTGGCGGGAGGGGGGGCCGCCACCTATAAGAATAATCAAGCAGCGGAACCACCGCTATGATCAATCTTATAGTGTGCAGAATCGACCCCTAAAAAGAAGGATATCTGAATGATGCATGTAGCTCAACGCTCAAAGGATGATGATGTCTGTTTCAATTGTGGAGGGACTGGACACCATCGACGAATGTGCCCTAGCCCGAAGAAAGCTGCAGCACCATACCGCAAGCCGGCGGAAAACTTCAGAGGGCCCCGGTGAAGGAGTCAACTGGGTGCCCATCAGTCTCAGCTAACTCCAAAAAGCTCAACAACACAGGGAGACAGTCCTTTGCCAAACAACCCCGTTGTCGCCTCTGAGTGACCAAACACCTCCCGCTTTATGTCCCAAAATGCTCAATGGTGGGAAATCAGTGCACACCAGGCCCAACAAGGACCGAGATCCAGAAAAAGGCTCAAGAGAGGAAAAAAAGTGCAGATTACAGAGTCAAGTAAGAAGGCTTCTCCAAGGAAACTTCCTGCCAAATTAGTGGGGGCCTCCCCAGTAGTCTCAATCCAAGTGGAAGGAATCTACACAAAGGCCCTCCTTGACACTGGAGCCCAAGTGACTCTTCTATATCGAGACTTTTACAACAAGCACCTCAGACATCTACTGCTACAAAAGCTTGAAGACTTGGAGATATGGGGCATCGGGACACAGAGTTTCCCCTACGATGGGTACCTCCCAATCAGACTATCCTTTGACCCCCTCAGTGGCGGGAGAAGCAGGGACCTTCGACACCCTGGCCGTAGTTTGTCCTCGGCCGCCAGGAGCCAGCAAGAGTTCCCTCATTATAGGGACCAACACTAACCTGGTCCGGAGACTGTTGACACCTGTAGCCCATGAGCAGGATGACTCAACAACAAGAGTCCACCCCATGTTACAGCAAGTCTACAAACGCCTAGTGCTGGAGAAAAATGCCCCAGCAGAAGGGGTTGGAAAGATCTGGAAGCTGGATAGGATGGAGAAGGTGTTGCAGCCAGGAGAGGTGACTTGTTTGAGAGCTTCTGTCAAGCTTACCTGGAAACAACCAGGCCCCTTCATCGTCTTTGAACCAGATCCACAGGAGAGTCAAAGGGGAATAGAAGTAATTCCCGAAGTGGTCCCATTGAAGGCCTTGAAGAGAGGTCATGGGAAGGTCTCGGTAAGCATTAGAAATACCACCACCATCCCAGTGAGAATACAGGCCAGAATGCTGTTGGGCCAAATGAACCAGGCCACCCCAGTTGCCCCATCTGACTTGGAGAAGGAAGAAAGGGGTGAAGTCACAGTGGAGAAGCTCTGCTCTGAAGACACGGCTCTCCCACCAGTATGGAAGGAGAGGGCCAAGGCCAACTTGCTCGATTGCAGAAGATATTTTCTAAATGAATTTGATGTGGGAATGCGCGAAGAGTGCCACCCACAAGATTAGTCTACAGGAAGATAAACCGTTCAAGGAAAGAGTCCGACGGGTTCCCCTGGCGCGAGCAACTAGCAGAACTTAAGAGGACGGGCATTATCCGAGAGTCCCGAAGCCCCTACGCCCCTCCAATAGTGGTAGTTCGAAAGAAAAATGGGTCACTAAGGCTGTGTATCGACTACCAAACACTGAACAGAAGAACTATACCTGATCAGTACACCACCCCCCGAATAGAAGACGCTTTGCAAAGTTTATCAGGGGCCAAGTGGTTCAGTGTGATGGACTTAAAGAGTGGGTACTATCAGATTCCCATGCACGCTGAAGATCAGGAGAAAACAGGCTTCATCACCCCAGTGGGTTTCTTCGAGTTCAACCGCATGCCCCAGGGCTTGTCAGGAGCCCCAGCCACTTTTCAAAGACTGATGGAGAAAACAGTGGGAGACATGAACCTAATTGAGGTGCTGGTGTACCTGGACGACATTATTGTGTTCGTCAGAACTCTAGAAGAACGCGAAGAGCGGTTGGAAAAGGTCTTAAAGAGGCTCCATGAAGAAGGCCTGAAGCTTTCTTTAGAGAAGTGCCAATTCTACCAGTCCTCAGTCCATTACCTGGGCCACATTGTATCCGCAGAAGGGGTAGCCACAGACCCTGAAAAGCTGAATGCTGTCACCTCTTGGCCAAGACCCACCAATGTGACCGAGCTTCGGTCCTTCCTGGGCTTCTGCTCCTACTATAGAAGGTTTGTGGAGGGGTTTGCCAAGATCCCCTGGCCCCTCAATGAATTACTGAGGAGCGACGGAGAGGATGATGTCCCAGAGCCAGTCAAGCTTGTGACGCCCTCCATGGGGCCTAGGAAGCCTAAAGAGCCTATCCAGGACCAGTGGACCACCAAGTGTGAAGAGGCCCTCATCCAGTTAAGGGAAAGCCTAACCACTGCCCCCGTTTTGGCCTACGAAGATACCACAAAACCCTATGAATTGCATGTTGATGCCAGTTGAGATGGGCTAGGCGGGGTACTATACCAAGAGCACGGTGGTCACTCGCGGCGTGTGAGTAGGAGTCTGGCCCCGGCTGAGAAGAATTACTCCACGCACAAGCTCGAATTCCTGGCATTAAAGAGGGCTGTAGTGGACAAGTTGAGAGACTATTTATACGGGGCTGAATTCGTAGTCAAGACGGATAACAATCCACTCACCTACCTCCTGACCACCGCCAAACTGGATGCAAAAGGACATAGGTGGTTGGTTGCCCTTTTGAGTTTTACATTCAGCCTGAAGTACCGACCTGGAGTTGGAAATAGGGGTGCAGATGCCCTGTCCAGAAGATCCCATGCTTCCAGTGACCCTACTGAAGAGTGGGCTCAGTTGACCCCCGAAGGAGTGCGAGCCCTGTACCAGGGAGCGGAACTTCAGGCTGGAGGAGGATCAAGAGCCGAAGAGATTGGAGTTTCGGCTGATGGAGTACTCAGATGTTATTGCAATGTGACCCAGGTCAGAGAAGAAGGTCTACCTAAACTGTCCAAAAAGGACTTAAGGAGGGATCAATTAGAAGACCCCCTGGGAAAACTGGTATTGAAGGCCTTGGAGAACCAGTGTCCTGAAATGCTTCTAACAGACTCTTCTAAAGAAGCCCGACTGTTACACAGAGAGTGGGACCGGCTGCAGATACATCAAGGGGTGGTCTACCGAAGGGGCCCCTCTGATGATCCAGAAGAAAAGTGGCAACTGTTCCTGCCCACTAAACACAGGGAGACGGTCCTAACTGCTCTCCATGACAATCATGGTCATCTGGGGTCTGAAAGAACTTTCCAGCTAGTAAGAGACCCATTCTATTGGCCCTGTATGCGGGCCGAAGTTGAAGGGTACTGTCATTCTTGTGCCCAATGCATCCAGAGGAAGACCCTGCCCCATCAAACCGCCCCAATGGGCCATCTACAGAGTCAGGGACCCATGGAACTGGTGTGCATTGATTTCCTTTGCCTGGAGCCTGATCTGAGTAGACAAGGTATTGTTCTAATGGTAACAGACCATTTCACCAGATATGCTCAAGCATTCCCAACAAAGGACCAGAAAGCCTCGACAGTAGCAAAAGTACTTGTGGAGAAGTTCTTTGCGCACTATGGTCTGCCCCAACGCCTTCATTCAGATCAAGGAAGAGACTTTGAAAGCAAACTGATAAGGAAGTTGTTAGACTCGTTGGGCATTAAAAAGACTAGAACTACCCCGTACCACCCACAGGGGGATGCGCAGCCTGAACGGTTTAACCGGACCCTTTTAGACATGTTGGGGACTCTGAGCTCAGAGAAGAAGCAGCACTGGAGCAAGCATGTAGCTGCCATTGTACATGCCTACAACAGTACCACCAATGATGCTACTGGATATTCACCGTACTGTTTGATGTTTGGGCGAGAGGCTCGGCTACCAGTGGACCTGGCCTTTGGCATATCACTTGATCATGCTTCAGCAGCATCCCAAAAAGGGTATGTGGATCGGCTACGGAAGAGTCTGAAAATGACCTATGAAAAAGCTCAAGGTACGTCAGACCAAAGGGGACTGAGGAATAAAAGAAACTTTGACCTTAAGGTCAGAATACAGGACTTGCAGCCCCGGGGATAGAGTACTACTGAGGAATTTGGGTATCCCCGGAAAACACAAGTTGGCTGACCGCTGGAAATCGCAGCCATATGTCATCTGCAAACAGTTGCCAGGCCTTCCGGTATATCAGATTAGGCCAGAAGGGAGTGTGGGCCCACTTAAAACTTGGCATCGGAATCACCTGCTGCCCCTCTCTGAAGCAGTTCGCCTGCCTCCTGTACCAGATTCACAAGAGTTCCCTTCAACCTCGCAAGGATCCAGACCAGTTACCAGATCTCAATCCACACTTCCAGATGTGGAAGGTGAAGTTTCTGAAGATGAAGACTTAGAGGATGAAGAGATGGGGCCTGATTGGCTGTGGTCATCTCAATTGCCAGAACCCATGACCACTCCCCTGTCTCCATCTGAAGAAGCTGACAATGAAACTCTTCGCCCAGAGGCCCCTGAGTTTGTGCCTCCCAACATGCTCACCAAGGAAATAGAGGACGATCCGGATTTCTTATCAATAGGAGACCCTGAAGAGGCTTCATCTCTTTCTGAAGGAGAACAGGATGTTCCTGAAGTAACAGAGCCCAGCCGCCTGCATGAACAAGAGGGGGGAGCAACCGAAGAGTTCACAGATGCAGCAGAATCTATTACTTTTGAGACTTTGACACCCAAGTAACAAAGAGAGAGAAGAGTCATTCACCCTCCCAAGAGAATGACTTACGATCAAATGGGTGAATGCTCTGAGGAAGCTGTTTTCACTTCAAGAAGAACAGTTGATATGCCTGGTCCTTCCACTGTAAATTTGGTGGAAGACAACCCTAGCTCACCCCCTGGCACATCTGGTCAGGCTGTACCAGTTAAGGTGGCCTGTAGGCAGGACAACCTCTTCTCCAAGGTTTGGTGGGAGGTTCCTCTGCCTGGTTCTTTTGTGAAAGTGAATTGCATTATACCTATATGTACTAACTGAGTTTTCTCCACGTGTACTCATCTAGCATGTACCAGGGTACAAACTATTGTTGTCTTTGGGGACCAAAAATTTTAAGTGGGGGGAGTGTGTAGCGGGGTGCCACATTGCAGTAGGGTTATAAGACTGTTGTTGTATTGAAAATGAACCCAGCTCCCTCCAAAGTCTCTTTTATGACATTGCAGCAACTGTTTTGTTTAACTGTGTGTAATGATGCATTATGGAACTTATAGTACAGAGAGAAAGAGACTCCATTCTCATGGGTAACAAATAGACTACAAAACCCACAGTGTAGCTGTGCTACCAGAGTGCATTGCATCTTCACACAGCCTTCTGGGGGAAATTACTTAAAGGAAGGGAGGAGCTACACTCGCTCTGTCTGGACATCACTTTCTATCAAGCCGGAAGCCTGGGTTGAGGCCTGCTGCCAGAGCGTCTAGGCCGGAAAGCCTGGGCCTACAGTTGTCAAGTAGGATCACTCAGCTTAAGGAGGGATCCCTTCCTGTGTGTCCAGCTCTCGCTCCACAGAAACCGGAGTCATTCATCTATCGACACCTTGTGAGTGACCAGGGACTGCAAGTTGCGGAGAGGCCGTGGACCGGAACACCAACAGCGGAACGTACCAGAGGGACGAGGCCTGCTTTGGTGAGGGGGCACCTGACCAAAACTGACTAACTGTTGCATAGGAAGGTGACTCTTAAAGACTTGCCATTTTCAATAGAGTAGTGTGCCACATACAAGGACATAGAGCATCTCGCAGTGGCCGCGTGTTTTAAAGATTGGCGTTTGCACAGTAAGTGAGTTCTACATATTCATAAACATTGTAGATGTTCAGTTTTCTGCCTTTTTCATAACCATATGGATTACAAATATTTGATGTGCACCAACAAATGCTAGCAAGACTCTTACTACTGGAAGGAACTTTATACTGAACTTAGTCAGGCCTGTCCAGAGCAAATAGTACTGGGACATGTACGGTATTGCCCATTAGGGTGAGCTCACGAGCATACAGCCTAAATATATAGGAAGTGTACTCTAGAACTGTGATTTTGTGTTTTAATGGTTTCTTATTAAGATTTTCTGCTATACCATTGACTCTTGCAGGGCCCTGTAAGAGTCAACTGTATTTCTAACTCTGTTACTTTTCTTACCAAGTAAAATTTACCCTTGGTTAAGCAGCATTCTGTGTGGAGTTTATCTATTACCCTGTTGGACAAGTGGCCATTACAAGGTAACAACTTTATTTACAATTTTATTACTGTGTGATATTATTGTGTTTCCCAATTACCAGTGAGTTCCACAATCCTCGTGTAGACCAGTTGTGCCAAGGGAGGGTTTGAGACAAATTCCTGGGTTTTATAGCCAGAGTACAAACCCAAAACAAAACCAGCAGCTCCTTCGGGGGTAGTGCTACACACTGATCCTCCCCCTCTCCCCCTCCTTCACTTTCTGCTGTTTGCTCTCCCCTCACATATATCTTCACTGCTCACACACCCTGCATCCTCCAGGTGTCAGATCTGACCATTCCAATCACTGCCTGACACACCCTTTCCATCCCAGATTACTTTATATCTCTTTTACCTGTTCAGCAGCTTAGTATATTCTATATATAGAATGTACTGAGCTGCTGAACAGGTAAAAGAGATATAAATTAATCTGGGATGGAGGGTATCGGACAGTCAATATGTGGACCCTTAGAAAGGAATGTCCAGATCCTCTCACGACCCACGGACGGGTTCTTAAAGGGGACGTACCTGTACGCCCTTGTGCCTGTCCGTGCCATTCTGACGCCGTACATCGTCGTGCGGCGGTCCTTAAGTAGTTAAAGAGGAGGTCCAGCCTGGGTGAAAAAAAAAATAATTAAAAGTCAGCAGCTACAAATACTGTAGCTGCTGACTTTTAATATATGGACACTTACCTGTCCAGGAAGCCCACGATGTCGGCACCCCAGCTGATCTTCGGATCGACTCCAGGGTGCTGCCACCGCCATTCCTGGTAAGGGAACCAGGCAGTGAAGCTTTGCGGCTTCACTGTTGGTTCCCTACTGTGCGTGCACGAAGCGCACTGTGCTTTCAAATTGGCTCGGCGGCAGGGGAAGGAGGAGGGAGGCCGAACTTTTGAGGGAACGGGCCGCAGCCCGTCTCCCAGAAGTGGAGAAGGGGACCTGTCAAAAACAGGTTCCCGCTCCCCCCACCCACCTGAAAGGTGCCAAATGTGACACTGGAGGGAGGGGGAGGAAGCGTATAAGTGGAAGTTCCACTTTTGGGTGAAACTCTGCTTTAAGTTAAAGTTGTAACCTTTAGTAATTAACAAGGCAAAGAAAAAAGAGGGTTGGGGCTTTAAATGAGGCATGTGGGGCAAATCGGTAAATTTTTTCAAATATTGTGTTTATTCTCTTAAAACAATGCATAACATGACATATTGCAATAATTACATACATGAATTGGTGAACATAATGTAGCGGGGTCTCCTTTAAGACTCTAGGACTGCATTTCCCAGAACCCCGTTTGGCACCCAGGGTGCAATGTTGCTACCGCAGAGACTTGTGGGTGGGGAGATAAAAGGAGGAGGCGAGGCTAAGCTCGGCCTCTTTGGACACCGCGCGGCTATCAACCGGTCTTCCTGTGCGGATCTGCTGGAGTATCAGGCCTGAAGCCTGGGGCCTGGTACAACTTCCAAAGAGCCTTCCACCTTGTTGCGAGCCTGGGTGGCATCTGACTTTCTTCACGTTGCTGACATCCGTTGGATCAGAGACCCGATCGTTCAGACGCTGTGTGCGGAGACGCAGTGGTGGAAGTCCCGGACTGGGATCGTGTCCGGAGTGGTGAGCGAGCACTTGCTCAATCTAATAGGCTGTACTGTTGCTAGGCCTAGAGACTGCCTTGGCCCACCGGCCTTTATTTGCTATTTTACTGGAGACTAGTAGCGGAACTGAGTGAGTGGTCTCCAGTGAACTGTTCTTTTTGATTGCCTACTCTGTGGATTACAAGTGTTGTTTCCTGTATGTGCACCACCGTTCAAGTTGCATGCGAAGAAAGTGTTATTCTACGGACTAAGTTAAATCTGTGTCAGGCCTGACCGAGGGGAGAATATTGTTTGGTGCCCCACAGGGCGCATAGATACTAATAGCTGCACGTGGTGTATAACCGCGCTGCGCTATTAGTGTATACTATATCAGAAGCTGCAGGGCTCTGTAAGCAAGTTATGTGTTATGTTTTTAACCTATGCCTTTTAACCAAAAGTAAAACAGTTATACTTTACCACTTACTATCAGTGTGTTATCATTGCACATAGTGCTTTCCTCTTAATATAGTTTAGGTGTGTGTAAAATCAGGTTTAGATTGTGATAGATAACATCCCCTAGACTAACTGTGCCATAAGTGGATTGAGTAGATTGCCGGGGGTTGGTGGAGCTGTACTCAGGGCCCAAAAATCAAAACCAGCGGCTCTCTTAGCTGGGGGTAGCGCTACAATAACAATAACATGTTGCAAACCATAATGACATACATTGCATTGTAAATGAACGAGACCATCCTCCATTTCAAAAGAATGCTTGGAAAGTTGAATACTGGAATATAAGCTGCATGAAAAAATGGGAGGGTATATAAAGCCATCTTTAAAAACATATTGCATCTCTAAAGGACTGAGTATAATTATAGGGGTCTGATACTGTTGAGCTATATATATCTATATATAGATATATAGATATATATATAGATTAATATTATTATTATTATTATACATGATTTATATAGCGCCAACAGTTTACGCAGCGCTTTACAATGTATAGGGGGGACAACACAATTACAGTACAGTTCAATACAAAAGGTACAGGAGGGCCCTGCTCGTAGAGCTTACATTCTAAAGGGAGGGGGTGGTGGTACAAAAGGTAATAGCTGCAGAGAATTTGATGGGGGTGGCTCGGGGATAGTTGTTAGGTGGGTGTGGGATAGGCTTCCCTGAATAAATTAGTTTTCAGGGATCTCCTGAAGGTGGACAGGGTAGGGGCTGATTGGACATACTGGGGCAGGGAGTTCCAGAGGATGGGAGAGGCTCTGGAGAAGTCCTGAAGGCGAGCATGGGAGGAGGTAACAAGGGAGCTAGAGAGCAGGAGGTCCTGGGAGGAGCGGAGGGGACGATTTTGGCGATATCTGCAGATGAGGTTGGTGATGTAGATGGGGGCGATGTTGTGAATGGCCTTGTATGTTATGGTTAGCATTTTGAATTTTACACGGTGGGGTAGGGGAAGCCAGTGAAGGGATTGGCAGAGAGGAGCAGAGATAGTAGGATTTTTAAAACAGCTTACCTGTAAAATCCTTTTCTTGGAGTACATCACGGGACACAGAGCGGCATAGTCATTACTATGTGGGTTATATAGAATTACCTTCAGGTGCTGGCACTGGCAACTTCCAAAACAGGAAGTACCCTCCCCTATATAAGCCCCTCCCATCCGGGAGCACCTCAGTTTTGTAGCAAAGCAATACGTGTCCCCAAAAGAAGGGTGGGAGCTCTGTGTCCCGTGATGTACTCCAAGAAAAGGATTTTACAGGTAAGCTGTTTTAAAAATCCTACTTTCTTGTTCATACATCACGGGACACAGAGCGGCATAGTCATTACTATGTGGGACGTCCCAAAGCAATGCCAAATGAGGGGGGGGATACACCATACATAAGCTGGGCGCCATCAGGCATGAGGATCTTTTGCGGCCTGCAACACACTGCGCCCAAAGGCGACATCCTCCTGACTTCTAACGTCCACCTGGTAGAACCTAGTAAACGTGTGTACTGAAGACCATGTTGCGGCCTTACAAATTTGAGCCAGGGAGGCCTGGTGATGCACTGCCCATGAAGTTCCAACTGCTCTCGTGGAGTGCGCCCTAACTTTGAACGGAGGCGGTCTACTTCTCAAGCCATAGGCTTGTATTATGACCTGTCGAATCCACTTGGCTAAAGTAGATTTTAATGCTGCCTGACCCTTTCTGGGGCCTTCCGGCAGACCACACAAAGAATCCGTTCTACGAATCTGAGCAGTGGCTTTTAGATAAGCTTTAACTGCTCTTACTACATCCAAAGAATGCAATAACTTTTCCTCTACCGAGCTTGGTTTGGGGAAAAAAGGAAGAACCACATCCTGGTTCAAGTGAAACCTCGATACCACCTTAGGAAGAAAGGCTGGGTGAGGACGTAACACTACTCTGTCCTCATGAATAACCAGATATGGCTCTTTACAGGACATGGCGGCTAATTCCGACACTCTTCTAGCCGAGCATATGGCTACTAAAAATATCAATTTTCTGGTGAGTAGAACCAAGGAAATGTGCCGCAAAGGTTCAAATGGCTGCTTCTGCAGAACCGACAGAACCAAATTTAGATCCCATGGGCATATGGGAGCTTTAATCGGTGGAATAATACGAGTCACCCCTTGCATAAAGGATTTGACAAGTGAATGCATAGCCAGGGGCCTTTGAAATAGTATTGATAAGGCCGAAACCTGACCCCTGATAGTACTTAAGGCAAACTTCCTGTCTACAGCCCACTGTAGGAAGTCCAGAATTCTGCCTATAACGTACTTACGTGGATGCCATTTTCTGGCCTCGCACCAAGTGATGTACGCCTTCCAAACTCTATAGTAGATCTGCCTGGATACAGGCTTCCTGGCATTGATTATAGTTGATACCACAGAGTTAGAGAGACCTCTCTTCTTTTAGGATGTGAGATTCAATAGCCAGGCCGTTAAACTTAGAGTTAGTAAGGAAGGGTGGTATATCGGTCCTTGCGAAAGCAGGTCCGGACGACGTGGAAGGGTCCAAGGACTCCCCACAGACATTTTGATGATCTCCGCGTACCAGGCCCTTCGGGGCCACGCTGGAGCCACCAGGATCACCGGCTTCTTTTCCAACCTGACTCTGCGAAGGAGTCGAGGCAACAATTGTAGCGGAGGGAATGCATATATCAGTCTGAACTGATCCCAAGGGAACACCAGAGCATCCGAGCCGCAAGCGAGGGGATCCCTTGTCCGGGAGACAAATCTGTCCACCTTTGCGTTGAATCTGGATGCTAGCAGATCTACATCCGGTGTTCCCCACCGCTGACATATTGCTCGGAAGACCTCGGGATGAAGGGACCATTCCCCTGGGCATAACTGTTGGCGACTCAGAAAGTCCGCCTTCCAATTCTCCACCCCTGGAATGAAGACAGCTGATATACATGGGACATGCTTTTCTGCCCATTCCAGGATGTGATTTACTTCCCTCTGGGCTGCACGACTCCTGGTGCCTCCCTGATGATTGATATATGCCACTGCTGTGGCATTGTCTGATTGAATTCTGACAGGGGACCCTTGGAGTCTGGATGTCCAGGCTACTAGGGCATACCGGGCTGCTCGTATCTCTAAGAGATTGATGGGCAGGGTTTTTACTACATTTGACCATCTGCCCTGGAGAGACCATTGCTCCAGTACTGCCCCCCAGCCTATAAGGCTGGCATCTGTAGTGACCACCTTCCAGGATATCGGACTGAAGGGTTTTCCCTTCTGGAGATTCTGGGGGATCAACCACCAGCAGAGACTCTTCCGAACGGAATGGGACAAAGCCATCGGGAAGTCTAGAGCCTGAATTTTTCCATTCCAGGCTGACAATATGGCCCTCTGTAAATTCCTTGAGTGGAATTGGGCGTATGGCACAGCTTCGAATGATGCTACCATCTTTCCTAGCAGCCTCATGCACAGACGTATGGACGGCTGTCTTTTTGCACAAAGCAGACGGACCAAGCCCCTCAAAGAGGATAACTTGTCTAGAAGTAAGAAAATCTTCCTCTGGTCTGAATCCAGCCATAGCCCTAGATATACCAGGTTTTTCACTGGCTGTAGGGCTGACTTGTCCAGGTTGATGACCCAACCGTGAGATTCTAGATACTTGATTGTATCGACAATTACCACTTATAGCTTGGCAACTGAGTGGTCCATCAACAACAGGTCGTCTAGGTATGCCATTATCGTTACACCTCGTGTTCTTAGATCGGCCAACAGTGGGGCCAGAATTTTTGTGAACACTCGTGGTGCTGTGGCCAGACCGAATGGTAAGGCTCTGAACTGAAAATGGCCCCCTTCTACTGCAAAGCGTAGAATTTTTTTGATGACCTGGAAAGATGGGAACATGCAAGTAAGCATCTTTGATGTCGATCGAGGCTAACCATTCCTCCCCCTGTAGGGCAGCGGTGACCGATCGGATCGACTCCATCCGGAAAGACCGGACGTTTAGAAATTTGTTTAGACTCTTTAGGTCCAATATGGGTCTTATGTCCCCGTTTGGTTTCGGGACTGTGAAAAGGTTTGAGTAGAAACCCAACCCCCACTCTTCCATAGGAACCTCCATAATTACTCCTTGGAGCAATAGTTGTTCTAACGCCAATAGGAGAGACCCTCTTTTCAGAGGGTCTCTTGGCATGCCTGACCACATAAAATGGGAAGGAGGAGACTCTTTTAACTCCAACTTGTATCCCAGAGTTACTGCGGAGAGCACCCATCCGTCTTTGATCGTCTCCCGCCAGGTCTCTGTGAACAACTGAAGTCTTCCCCCCACCCGTTTGAGTGGGGGCAGCCCTTCATAGGCTTGACTTGGAGGCTGGTTTAGTACCTCTTCGGATCCAGGGTTCTTTATTACCCTGTGACTGTCCCTGATTTTTACCTCCTGAGTTTGACCAAAGAGGCCGTCGGAACTGCTTAGTAGCAGACGTCCCAGGGATAGGAGAGGTAGCCCTCTTAAAAGATGGACCCCTAGACCTCTTTTTAATTGGTAAGAGAGTACTTTTACCACTGGAAATCTTCTGGATATATTTATCCAGGTCTTCGCCAAAAAGGCGTTCTCCATGAAATGGGAAGCTAACTAAGAGCTTCTTACAGGGAGCTTCAGCAGACCAGTTCTTGAGCCACAGAAGCCTACGCATATGTACCAAAGACAGCGTGAGGTGGGAGGCCTGATGGATAGAATCCTTGATGGCGTCAACCGCAAAGCATAATGCTCTAGGCAGATTAGCCAGAGCCTGGGCCTGCTGGTCTGGCAAATCCCTCAGGACCATTTTCATTTGATCCTTTAAAGCTTGGCAGACCCCAATAGCTGCCACTGCTGGCTGTGTAACAGCCCCTGCTGTGGAAAAAGCAGATTTTAATAAAGACTCCAATTTTTTATCTACTGGATCTTTGAACATTTGAACATTATCTACTGGACATGTCAGTGATTTGTTCACAGAAGAAATGGCTGCGTCCACCGTAGGAACATTCCATCTCTGGGTGAATTTTTCCTCCATGGGATAGATCACCTGAAATTTCTTAGGTGGAACAAATAGTTTATCAGGATGTTCCCAGTCCTGGTATATAAGTCCTTCCAATAATGGATGAATTGGAAAGGAGCAATTAATCTGGGGAGCTTTTAGCGACCCCAATGAGGAGACAGCAGTAGTTGATGGTTCAACAAGAGGCATTTTAAATGCAGATCGAACCATGTCAGTTAGGGTCTGGACCCACAATCTTTCAGTCTGTGATGCTGAAAATGGTTCATCTACTGTCGATTCCTCAAAAACAGAGTTAACCTCCTCCTGATCCCCTTCAGGTAGGTCAGTCCCTTCCTGGGACTGTTGCTTTGCCAACAGGCACTCTAATGGAGGGGATGGAGATCTGGCACGCTTTCTTTCCTGTAGAGAAGAAGCGATCAATGCTGCCACCAATCCCTCCAGAGTTGAGGCAAAAACCTCCTCTGTTATATATGCAGGAGCAGGTGGACTGAGGACAGCCGCAGTACCTGGCACTCCCGGGGGTTCCTTATTAACCTCTGATTTCTCAGGGGAGGAAGGTGCAGACTACTGCTCCAGATCCTCAGAGCCCGATGGAGACCCCCTACACTTCCTGAGAGGTATATCTCGGAGTTTTTTAGGTGGCATATTCCTTAGTTCAAAGCTGAGGTATTCCAGCCGCAATACACCCCTTTACTGAAATAGTCTAATGCAATTTGCTGCTATGTACATCAGTGGGTGTCTACTAATGCGTCTTTCTGGGGATGCCTGTATCAACCGCCCGCTGTAAGCCCCTATACCATGCTACCAGCTCCTTTTCATGCTCTGTGTCCATAGCAAGCAGCGTGGACTGAGTCCTTTTATCTTGCTGGGACGCCCGCACATGCGCAGAAGCGCTGGGCGCACAGAGCGCGTCATCCGTCAGGCTCCGCCCCCTTTTTTGAAGCTAAATCTATAAAAAGAAAGCGTGTGTGCGCGCGCGTGCCCATGTAGGGAGAGGAGCCAGGGTCCCTGTTTCACCAGGACTCGGGGATGGAAGGAAACTACTTGGCAGCATGACAGAGGAATGCAGCTTCCCTGATAGAGAGCTCACTCATCTGCCTGGACTTTCACCATGGAAGGAATAGTCCCAAGAAAAAAAGACGTTCCACAGCGGCCTCTAGTGGACAAACACAGGTAGCGCACTTTTGTCTTTTTTTTTTTTTTTTAAAACCTCCTTTATGAAAAACATTTCTAGGTTTACAGTTTTTAAAACTTCCTTTATGAAAAGACATTTCTAGGATTTCTTAGGCATATACAGCTATTAGCGGGAATACCTTTAGGTAACAGGCAGAAAGACATATTAGGCTTGGGGGTCCCCTCAATAGAACCAAGTTCCTGAGGGGCCCCCACTTACCTTTTCCCCGCCGCAGGACTTTGTTTGGTCCACAGAAGCCCAAACTTCACCTCTCACGGCAGGCATTGTACTAGACCTTCAGGGACCGGGTTCCCAAGGATTCCACTCCCCTGGACCTGTATAGCACCCTGCACAGATAGCCTCTTGGTTTTGGGTATGACCAGAGCTCTGGATCCCAGGGTCCAGCCCTCCTAAGAGAGGCATTACAGGCAAAACCCTGCTCTTCTCTGCAAGGCCCGGGTACCGACCGTTTAGCTATGAAGCTTTTTTGGTCGGATCCGGAATAGCTTGCTAAGGCCCAGAGAACCTGTACACAAGCCCAGATGAATACATGTTAACCTTGGCCAACACCTTAGACACTGGCAAAAAACTGAGGTGCTCCCGGATGGGAGGGGCTTATATAGGGGAGGGTACTTCCTGTTTTGGAAGTTGCCAGTGCCAGCACCTGAAGGTAATTCTATATAACCCACATAGTAATGACTATGCCGCTCTGTGTCCCGTGATGTATGAACAAGAAATACATCTATATATAGATATATATATAAAAATAGAGACTATCACTTTATGAATTTGTAATGCACTTGCTTGTTTTGTTTTTTAGACACAGAGTTTTCAGTCTATGATGACCTTCACCATTAGATAAGAAGCAACAGTTTACTCCCTTTTTGCTCCAAGAAATGGACTGTCTTATCTGGCTGGTCTGATCCAGTACTGTCATGGCGCCGACCATGTTTTCTTTCACTTTCTATCAGTCACATGATGTAACCACCAACTTAACTGTTCCCTTGCTGTTAAGAAGATATGAATGCTGATGGACTAAACTATACGGTCACACATTTAACACACCTAGACCTTATGCATATTCATAAGTATATATCGTTAAACTTGATGTTTGTAAGTCAGAGACACTTCCTTCTTCATTCAGCCCAGTAGAGCTGGATATCTGTGTGTTGTGTATCTTCACTGCAGTGTATGAATAAAGCACCTCATTTTTATTTACAAAGATTTGGATCTACTATCTCATCTGAATGTATTGTTTGGAGACTCCCTAACCTGATTTAACAGGACCCAACGCGTTTCTGTGGATTTGCTCAACTTCTTCAGGGGAGGATGCATCTATAATCTACAGAAAAACAATAAATGTATCAATGTAATCTAATAATGTACCCAACCATTCAAAAGGAAGTATCGGTAGGGGAAACAAAGTTACCCATCCCTAGGAGTACTCACATATCAGCTGTATATAGAACATAGAAAACTGGAAAAACTAAGGCTGCTTATAATGTCTGTCCCGGGAGCTGTGGTGATGGAAGTCCATAGAGAAGCCGGGAGCACACGTATAATCCCCAAAAAGAAAAAGTATCCAAGTAATAGTGGGTATGGACTCCAATTTTCAAAATTTGAATGAATTGTAGATATCAATGACTGTACAGTAATAATAAAGTATTGAAGATAAAAGGAGCCCATAACCAAGTGGTATGAAAAACTTCAATAATAAGGGGAGGGACAACATATGTCCGAGAAGAGTGACCAAATGTAAGAAACAAAGGAAAAAATCATCAGGCTGGTATGTGTATCCCAAAAAACCTAAAGGAAGACTAACAGACCAACGATAGGGTCCACCATGGACTAAATGGAAACAATGGATGAATGGTCTGCATATTTGCATAATAGCCACTCACATACCTCCATCCCTGTCAATGAATGAACTGAAAGGGTGTTTTTGGGACTTTAAACGAGACGTATAACATACACCTCCATCCTTAAATCTATGTGAAGAAAAAAAGAGGGTTGGGACTTTAAATGAGGCATGTGGGGCATGACTGGCAAATCGGTAAATTTTTAGAAACTAACAAGAAACCATCTTTCACTTCTCAGGCAACAATTATTTGAAATTTGATTGGCCGATACGAGCTACCAAATTTTGCACAAAGTAACTGCTCTTTCAGTGTCTTATTAAAATAGTCTTATTGTTGCATTGCGGTAGTCTGTACAGCACATAATGATTACAATTTACACACTTCATTATCTCAGTGCAATGTTTTACTATGTCAAACTTGTCAAAAGCTTGGTGTTACACTAAAAGCTTACTTGTAATGTAACAGTAAACACTATGATGTGATGAAGAATGGAAGAGAAGGAGAATGCTGTACTTGGTCCCTATAAGGGTTTAGGTTTAATGTATTTTGGAGGTGTCAGGTGTCCATAAGCAGGAAAATGTCTCACTGAGCAGTGCTGGGACAATGTCATCCAGTGCCCAGGGTGAAGATACCAAACTGGACCCCCCTACCCCAGGTGGAGTAGTGGATGGGGTGAAGAGTAATGCATGCAGCACACCACACTAAAACATATGTAACACATGACTTTAATAGCAGTACACATTCTATCCTGCAGTAAAATCCTTGGCTAATAGTGATGGAGAAAGAAATGCCCCAGCATCAGTGTGAGGAAAAAATTGCCCATGTTGGTGGTGTCCCTAGTAGGAAAAATGCCCCAGCATCAGTGGTGTTACTGAAAGGTAAAATACCCCTGCATCCTTGGTGTCACTGGGAGGAAAAATGCCCCACTATCAGCGGTGTCACTGAAAGAAAGAATGTCCCTGTCTCCATGGTGTCACCAGAATGAGAAATGTCTTTGCATCGTTGGTGGCACTGGAAGGAAAAAATGTCCCTGCATCCATAGTGTTAATGGAACAAAAAATGCCCCTGTGTTTGTGGTGTCATTGGAAGGAAAATATACCCATGTGATGGTGGTGTCAGTCTGAGGAGGACTGATTTGGTGGTGGTATGAAGTGGCAAAAGGAATCTGGAAGGTTGGGGCTCTGTGTAGTGTATTGAGGGGCCCTGTGTGGGAGCTTGTTTTTACCAGTGTTATCCCCGGTTGCAGTGAGGAGGTATTAGGTAGCCTATTCAACATCCGTTTTAACCCCTTAAAGTCCGCATGACAGTCTGCAGTTGCAGAAAGAGATACGACTCAGCTCCATGCAGTTGAATAGGTCTTGTTTGGCAGGTGGTACTGACTGCCGAATGCCTTACGGGATTCATTTTTGTCATGCCCACAGCATGTGTACACCCCTGTCCACTGCCTTTGGTGCTTAAGGGGGATGGGTGGTGAGGGTGGTAAAAATGCAGTTTGACCACATGATTTTATTATCCACCTAAAAGTGCAAACGAGCCCTAATGAAGGTAGGGTGGCTATGAGAGGGAGAAGGCATTATAACTTACTCCCCCCAGCCTCTGGGAACTCACAGTTCAGTCCTATTATCACCACATGGTAATGAAGGCTGCTGCCACTTCTTTCCTTCTCCAGTTATGTGATATGTCACATGACAAGAGGAGGTGGCAAGAAGGGCAGTCTGCCTTCACTCTCCAGAAAGGCTCCCGTGCTGAGAAGGAGATGTCTGTTGTCAGCATGAGTGCCCTCCATGGCACAACTGCAAACCTACCAAGATTTGGCCGTCCACCTAAACTGACAGGCCGGGCAAGTAGAGTATTAATCAGAGAAGCAGCCAAGAGGATAATGGTAACGCTGGAGCTTGAGCTATTTTGCAAAGAAGAATGGGCATAAATTTCCACTCTCTAGATGTGCAAAGCTGGTAGAGACATCCCCAAAAAGACTTGCAGCTGTAATTGCAGCAAAAGGTGGTTCTACAAAGTATTGACTCAGGGGGGCTGAATACAAATGCACGCCACACTTTTCACATATTTATTTGTAAAAAAATCTTGAAAACCATTTATCATTTTCCTTCCACTTCACAATTATGTGCTACTTTGTGTTGGTCTATCTCATAAAATCCCTATAAAATAAATTTACATTTTTGGTCGTAGCATGACAAAATGTGGAAACTTTTAAGGGGTATGAATACTTTTTCAAGGGACTCTATATTCCGATTAGTATTCCTAGTTTGTTTTTTCTTTTTCTAACAAATGCAGTTATGAATGAGTATTACAGAGTAATGTATGCTATTCTGTTAAGTTGCATGTATTCAAAACATTTACAGTTACATATCTGTTATATGTTTTATATTTTTTTCATGTTAATTTCGGTTTTTATGAGACTATAAAGCAGTAATTATTTATGTTCATTCTTTAATCATACTACACTATTATGCAGGTCTCAGCGTACTTAGCACAATGGCTTGGTGGTGTGCACTGATGTCTACAAAGCACTCAGGTTATGAATTCTAATCCCAGCCAACCTACCACCCACCTACGGCAGCTGTGTTGATTTTTACAGTGTACAAGCGAGTAAAAAAACATAAAAAATTTAAACTAGTGTGTGATTTTTTGAATTCCACACCATAATATTTTTGAATACTTATACATTTGAAGAGTTACAGTCAACCAAACTGACATGGCATTGGCTGTTCACCTATTTTCAGCATATGTTTCTGAGTACAATGCAAGCTTTCAGTAGGTGACACCACCTGTGGGATTTGAACCCATGGCCTGAGTCTTTCAAGGTAGGAGTGCAGACCACTATCCTATTAAAGTGGTTGTAAACCCTTACAGACCCCTTTAACCTACAGGTAAGCCTAGATTAAAGCCCTGTACACACGATCGGATTTCCTATGCATTCTAATCCGATGGATTTTTCCATCGGAAATCCGATGAAGCTGACTTCCATCAGTCTTGCCTACACACCATCAGTCAAAAAACCGATTGTCCCAAACGCAGTGATGTAAAACACTCCGACGAGATGAGAAAAATTAAGTTCAATGCTTCTGAGCATGCGTCGATTTGATTCTGAGCATGCGTGGGTTTTTTATCCGATGGATTTCCACACAGACGATCGGATTTTGCTATCGGTTTTTTTCCCATCGGAAAAATTTTAAACATGTTCTATTTTTTCACACCGATGGAAAAAAAAACGATGGGGCCCATACACGATCGGTTCGTCCGATGAAAACAGTCCATAGGACTGTTTTCATCGGTAAAACCGATCGTGTGTACACGGCTTAAGGCTTACCTGTAGGTGGAACAAATATCTCCTAAACCTACATGGTTTAGTAGATTTTTGCAAAAGAAAGGCACCACGCCGTAGACAACGGCGTGCAGGCGCACTGACAGTCTGTCAGAAAGCGGTGAATGAAGCCGCGAGTGGCGGCACCCCCGCGCATGCACGGGAGTGACGTCACGCGACTCCGGCCAGTCACAGAGCCGGAGTTCGCGGCCCCCGGAAGAAGAGGGGCGAAGATGGACGCTCGCTGCCATGGAGGAAGACGGCGACATCACAGGCTTCTACTGCAGGTAAGTGTCACATAATGGGCTACTATGCGATGCATAGTAGCCCATTATGCTTTACATTTGCAGGGTTTACTTCCTCTTTAAGCTGAGCATGATCACCCACAGAAAATACATTTATACATAATACATTCTTTTAATTCTATAACATAATGTTTTGCATTTGAGGCATTATTATTATGGTATAAAAAAAAGCAGTGCAGCGCTAAATTCATGCAGAAAATGTAATCAAGAAGTATACAAAAGTTCATCAGTGAAAAAGTTCATATGTGAAATCTCATGTGGGTAACTATCCGGAAGCAGTTGTTGCATATAAACAAACACTCAAAATGAGAAAGCAATCCCTCCAGCTGTGAGAGTGATGAAAGTAGGAATAGGTGTCACCCAACAAAGTAAATGCAGCCACACTTACCAGAGGATGTGTGACCCCCTAATAAGAGTGGCAAATTGTGCTTAATTACAGAATCCAAGGCAAAGGATCAGAATGTCCCGTAAACAAATACGTTTACTAGTGTTTGATTCTTTTAATTCCTTACAATAATGTTTTTGAAAAAGACATACCATTGCATGCATTTGAGGCAAATAATATTATGGAAACAACCATGTAGATGTGGCAGTGGCTAATAGGCGTTTGCCTATTTTCAGCATATAATGTTGAAAATTTAAGCAGGTGATATCATGCTTGGGATTTGAATCCATGGTCGGAGTGTGTTTAGTTAGGAGTGCAAACCACTAAGCCACTGAGATGAGCACAACTCACAGAGTACAGTAGTACCATGATTAACGAATCAACATAGAAGAAGAGAATCTATATTGTCCTACAATCATAGGTGTGCCCACGGGGTGTGCCGGTGTGCCTAGGCACACCCTAATCATCCCTGTGCACCTCTCACTGCTAGTGCTAATTGTGACTGCTGCGAGCCTGCAACATTGTCTGTGGAGCTCATGTCACCACTGGGGTCGGACCGGGCAAGCAAAAACATCTGTGCTGTGAGTGGGAGGTGATAAAGCAGGGACAAGGGAATCACCGGGACCACAGCCGCGGAGTAACCCAGCCGCATTTGCCGATGGGTCTTCTATAGTTCCGGCTCTAGGTCCCGCCCACAGGCGGCGGAGTGATATACATCTGCACTCCGCACCCCCTCCAGCCTCCTCTCTCTCCCTTCGAAGAAGCAGCGGAGCCTCAGCCTGGATAGCGGCAGGCAGGTTGCTCAGTGAGGCGAGCAGTGAGACAGCACTGAGCAGGGCAAGCAGCAAGACACACGATGGACACACGATGGACAATGAAAAAGAAAAAGGCAACTCGATATGAACCCTGCCTGCATAGGTGTGCGCAGCCTATTACATTAGTGTGTGCACCCCAAAGCTCAAACACATACTACCGATCACTCACGATGAAAGGGAAGGGGCTGGTAAGTTACATATTTACCAGCCCCTTCCCCCACTCATCCTAAATCAGGGGTCCTCAAACTACGGCCCGTGGGCCACATCCGGCCCGGAAGTGTGATTTACCCGGCCCGCAGACTGCCCCTTTAACATTCCAGCAATCCCCCTCCCCCTGACCTTTTTTTTCACTATTTTTCACCGCCCGTCGCCGCCTGCCACCGCTAGAGGTCCGGCCGGCGGAGGTAATGTCTCCGTCGGCGGCCATTTTCCAGAAGACCACAGACGAGTTATAAACGAGAAGGGAGCCTGCTGAGTGGCTACTATAAAAATGGAGCTGTGGCACCGCCCACCCCCCGCCCCCGGCCTGTCTGTCATCTGTGACCTGTTGTGAAAAGGGGTGGCGGGTGGGCGGTGCCGCAGCTACATTTCTATTGTAGCCACTCGGCAAGCTCCCTTATTGTTAATAACTTGTCTGGGGACAGTGACGCCTGAGATGTAAGGAAGCACTCCGCTGGCTGGGGACACCTGGGGATACCTGAGATGTAAGGAAGCACTCCGCTGGGGACACCTGAGATGTAAGGAGGCACTCCGCTGGGGACACCTGGGGACACCTGAGATATAAGGAGGCACTCCGCTGGGGACACCTGAGATGTAAGGAGGCACTCCGCTGGGGACACCTGAGATGTAAGGAGGCACTCCCCTGGGGACACCTGAGATGTAAGGAGGCACTCCGCTGGGGACACCTGAGATGTATGTGGACTTGGGGAAGAATGTCCGGATGTCGGATGGTGGTGTGTTCGCACAGACGGAATTTGCCGACGTCTCCAGACTGGTGGCCTGGCACTGCCACCTGATGAAGACAACGTGGAGGGACTTCCGTTTGTTTTTATTGCTCATGAGGCTTTCGGACTGGGACCCCACCTGATGAGGCCATTTCCCCTGAGGACCCTCACCCCCCGGAGAGGAGGGTTTTTAATTACCGGATGGCCAGAGCCCGAAGTGTTGTTGAGAATGCCTTCGGGATAATGGCCAGCCGGTTCCGCCTGTTCCTGACAAATATACACGTAGCTCCCTTACCCCCGGTATGCCACACACCCGCAGACCCCGATTTGTTAATGGGGTCTACTGGTTTCATTACTTTGGGTCTGCAGCAAAATACCATTGTCTAGGCACACTGACGACTCCTTGGAATAAGGCCAATGTCCACACTTGAGTAAAACTTCATCAGCAAGGCTTTATTCTTTTTCTGCACTTTGAGTTAAACTTGAAGAAAGCAAGAGTAGAAGAGTTGAAAGATGTGGGGAAAGGTTCAGGCACGCAACACTTAAGTCCAATATCTACACTTGTCGCCACTCAAGCCTGAGTGGGTATTGCTCACCCGGATAGTCCCTATGAGAGTAGTCCTATCAGCCGGGACTGAGCACGGACATCAGAGATGATGAATTCCCCTTTAGGTAGGCCTCCAGACCTCTCCCCGAGACAGCAGTACTGTCGCTATCTCCGCCGGGACTGTTCTTCCCCTGGAACTCCTTTCCCAAAGATGGGCCCCCTACAAACGAGCAGCCTGGGAATCTTCTCTGAAGCGTAGGCCCTAGTCAGCGGAGCCTACAATGTAGCAACAGGGCCTCGGGCTGAAGGTGTCCAAGGCCTAAGCACTCCAGCGCACCTCGTGCCATGCGGGCCACGAGGCACTCTCACTGGACCAGGGGGACCCCCTGTAAGCCCTGGGGTCCCCCTGGAATCGCCTCACGCCAAAAGGCGTCTGCCCCTTTTGTACCCTCTCCTAGCACGCACAGCGGGTAGACCACGCCCACTGCACGGCTGCCGAGAGTGGACACCCAAGGTGCTGTGATACCCCCGTAATCCAGCCCGTGCCGGCGGTGACAGCGCCACCTGCAGGCAAAGGAGAATAACACTGCCGGGCAGCATCACACCCCGAGCAGAACAACAACTTGAACACAATTGGTCTGAGCCCAATTACTGGCTCAGACTGCCCCCAAATTTCACATAGCGCCCCCAAACATTGGGGGGGCGCTACATACATATGGCAGAATACAAACTCAATTACATAGTATTCAGCTGCTGCATCCTGCATAACTTTTTAAGGAGAAATTCTCCTAGTGCACTTGTAGTGCCAAGTGGATTTGTCTTTAGTAAATAACCACCATTGTCACAGTAAGCAAGAACTTAATTTTCAAACTGGTACTGAGCATAGAAAGAAGAAGCCACACATTGTTGAGTAGAAAACTATGTTTATTCTGTGCACAACTTATACTTTTTTTTTGTTTTTTGTTTGGCATAAACAGGCATGTTTCAAACAATAAAACATATAAAAACTATGGAACTTACAAAGTTCAACCTTTGAAAAATTTAAGGCAACATCAGACATTATATAGTGTTTCAAAAATGTGTTGCTGTTGCCTTCATGAGATGGGGTGATGACACCCCTGAACAAGGAAAATTTGGAAGATGCACACAAATTGTGGATTTCCTTCCTGATCCCATGCCTAATGTCAACATGTGCTATCTGCCATCATGGGGAATCAATGGACGTGTTTTGGGGGTGCAAACGCTTCCTCTCACCTACTTGAGTTGCGAGGAAGGGGTTGCACCCTCAAAACACGTACATTGATTTCCCCTGATGGCAAATAGCACATGTTTACACACTGTGTGCATCTTCCAAATTTGCCTTGTTAAATTACACAAAAATTAGGAAAAGTAGGCCACAAAAACTTATATCAAAACGATATAGTTTGTGCCTTATAATGTCCATTTCACGACTCATAACCATGAGATCCTGGATTATGATTTGTGCGCTACCACTTGATAAAGGAGAAGAATGTTCTTCAACAAGCAGCACATCACCTAAAAAAACAAAAAAAACGCATGTCTTATAAATATGCAGGCCTACATATATTCCCTGAATCTGTGGTGACAGACACTGACCTGTTGTGGTGACAATCTCGCACACTTCCTCCACATCTCCTTTCTCCACCTCTTCTTCCTCCACCTCTTCTTCCTCCACCTCTTCTTCCTCCACCTCTTCTTCCTCCACATCTTCTTCCTCCACATCTTCTTCCTCCACATCTCCTTCCTCCACATCCTGAGTTTGGGGTTCTCTCTGGTCCCCTTCTTTCTGAGGTGTGGGGTTCCTGGCCTCCTCAGAGTGGTGTGCTCCGAGTCTTCGCTCCCCTATGAGAATGAATAAAAAGGTATACTTTAGCACACAGATATTTGAGGGCAGAAATCAGAATACGAAACATTGCTTGGAAGTGGGGTACAATTGTCTGTTTTGGCAGATTTCCAAGATGATGAAATGATTTTTGGATTTTTACAAAGCAGGAATATATACCTTTTTTGTCCAAGTTACACACATGGAGACACCCCAAGTATCCACTGTAGCACCTGTGTGGGATACCCTAAAACGTTTTGTTCTGGTGTCCCACACAGGTGCTCCTGAGTACAGCTGTGGAAACAGCTGCTGAGTGTCCTCTCCTTTACACTGAATCAAGTTTGCATTTCACATTCTAGTAACAAACACATCATCTAGACCAGGGATATGCAATTAGCGGACCTCCAGCTGTTGCAGAACTACAAATCCCATGAGGCATAGCAAGACTGACAGCCACAAGCATGACACCCAAAGGCAGAGGCATGATGGGACTTGTAGTTTTGCAACAGCTGGAGGTCCGCTAATTGCATATCCATGATCTAGACCAACCATTTGAAGAGCAAGGGCCACTTAAGCGACTTGGTAACCGGTCGCGGGCCACAATGAGTGGAGTGGGTGGATAACAGCCCAATCGGCTCTATAGAGCCTACTCTACTCTCAGCACACCAAACTCGCAGGTAATAGAAGTCTATGGCTCAGTGCAGGTAACCCACAGGTGCACGTCTCTGTACCTGTGGATCAGTTTGAAAGCAGCCCAGTAACCACTGCAGAACAGATATCCCCATATATACACACACTGTGATTTTAGTAATAAAAACTTACCTTTAATAACAGTATTCTATTTTATTTTATTCCATCCCAGAGCAGGAGGTCGTGGGCAACATCAGAGGGCTCCGCGGGCCACTGGTTGGGCACACCTGATCTAGACAACAATGTTCATAAATGTTGTTTTAATACAAATAGGCATGACCAAATGTGGTTTACCTGTATCTGCTCAAAACATCGTATTTTTGACGATGGATGTTTACTACGAACGATTATACTTTGGCCACCAACCTGAAAGTTGCCATTTTCAAATGTCCAACCAGTCAATCAAAGCACATGGAGCAACATGCAAGTATAATAATCAAATTAGTAATAACACAGGAGAGATACTTACTTTTTGCTAGCATTTTTTTGATCTTCCTGTACTGCTCTGGCTCCCTCAACTTCAGGTCAGACCACCTTTTTCTCAGCTGCTATTTGGATCTCCGGACCCCAAATTTTTTGTACAGACTCCTCACTACTTTGCCCATTATTTTGGCCTTCCTGAGATTAGGGGTGTTGTACGGCCCATGCTTCCCATCATAATCTCTACTCCGCAAGATCTCCACCATCTCTGCCATCTCAGCAAAGGACATATTACTGGCCTTGTATCTTCTTCTCCTGGATCGGGACGTTTCCGGCTCCGGGCTTTCCTCGTCGGTACTTAATATAACAGGCACCTGCTGTGTCACCACCATGTCGTCTCCCACTGTGCGTCGAACGAGAAAGGGCGGGGAATATCCTAGAAAGAACGTCAGGGGCGGGCGACGCGGGCGGAGTTTCACGCATGCGCAGGGTATTTAATGATAACACGCATGTGTCGTAACTACGTTGTGTGTGTGGAGTAAGGAGGACCGGAAGTGCCGAACGTCACAAACGAAGGTAAAAATGAAACTTGGGCCATCAGTGGCCTATACTGATTCATGATTATAAAAGCCTATATTGGGATAAGATTAGGACAGTTTAAGCTGACCTAGTGTTTTTGTCTTGTGTTTTATCTTGCAGAAAATATGCAGCAATTTAAGGGTCCTGTGATCATGACAGCTTTTATTGATAAATATAGAGAGCTGAGAAACTTGTGGGAGGTAAAAAACTGTTTGTACCATAGCCGTGATGTAAGGAGGGCAACAATTGAGAAATTCGCTGAATTTATGAAGACCTGGATCCCAGAGGCAGACTATAACATGTTAAATAATAAAATCAGTAATGTGAAGAATATGTACAAAAAGCAGTACAAAGAAGTCCGCAAATCACGGAGATCAGGAGCAGCAGCAGACCAAGTACATGTCCCCAAGCTGTGGTACTACAAACACCTGCGTTTTCTGGACGACCAGATTGAAGCCAGGGAATCACTTTCGAGCCTTCCCTCCAGCCTTCCCTCCACCCTTCCCTCCAGCCTTCCCTCCAGCCTTCCCTCCATCCCTGCAGAGGGTGCCGAGGAGCTAGCTGACCTTGAAGAGCCGGATCTGCACATCTATAGCCAGGTATAGTATTTTACAACATATTTGTTGTCCTAGAATTATTTTTGGGAACTAGATGTTATTATTCACAAATTAAGAATTAAAACACCAAATAATTTACATATCAATAGATAGTAGTGGCCAGGATTGATTGGGACAAGAATGAAAAATGCTGGGGTCAGAATGAGAGTCTTTTCTATTTATTAACATTCAATTTGCAACAGTTATGAGCTGAAAATTGTGTGTGATTGATGAACCAAAAAACTAAAACTATGTCCCTTTTTTATACACAGGATGATGTCAGCCAGGAGGACGAGGCTCTGGAGTGTGGCAGCCAGGAGGAGGCAGGGGTGAGTGACAGCCAGCAGGTGCCCAGGCCAAGTGGCAGCCAGCAGGTGCCCAGGCCAAGTGGTAGCACCCAGTCACAGGTGCCTGCCCTCCACGTCAGACCAAAAAGGCCAAGGAGGATGACTCAAGTGGAGGAGGAATCCCTGAAAATAATAAGGGACGCAGCTGAGATAATGAGAGCCCCTCTCAACCCTGTAGAGGCCTATAGCTGCTATCTGGCCGATAAGCTCCAGAAAGTGGAGGAGGGACAACGTAGACTCTCTGAGGAGCTTTTTTCTAGGGTCCTTCAGAAGGCGGGGAGGGGCCAGCTGACTGAGACCACCCATCCGTGTGATCTCGCCCATCCTTCTCCTCCTCCTCCTGCCACATTACCACCACCAGAGTCACAGCCTGTAAGGGGGCGTGGAGGGAGCCGTGGAAGGAACGCTGCAGGGAAGCATGGAGGGAACGCTGCAGGGAGCCGTGGAGGGAAGGCTACAAGGAAGACCAGAAAGTGAATCCCTGGCTTCAAGCTGCTCTGCCAGAAGACGCAATTTGTTGGAGTACCACAGCCTGGGGACATGTATGACATCTGCTGCTGCTCCTGATTTCTGAGATTTGGGGACCAGATTGTGCTCCCAATTAGAGGGACTCCTCAAGATATTTAAGTTTCGTTATAACACACTTTAGCCCTGTACACACGATCAGTTTTTCTGATGAAAACAGTCTGATGGACTTTTTTTATCGGACAAACCGATCATGTATGGGCCCCATCGGTCTTTTTTCCATCGGTGAGAAAAAATAGAACATGTTTTAAATTTATCCGATGGTAAAAAAAACTATAGCAAATTCTAAACGTCTGTGTGGAACTCCATTGGATAAAAAACCCACGCATGCTCGGACTGAATTAGGAGACGGGAGCGCTCGTTCTGGTAAAACTAGCGTTTGTAATGGAGCGAACACATTCGTCATTCTGCTAATTATTGCTTCATTTAATGCAGCGCATTGTTTTCTTCTTTCTAATGGTTTTATAATTGTTTTTTTTGCTGCTGATATTTATACCGAGTTCTGTCAAACTTAATTCTTTATTGTTTCTTGTGATCTCATGAATAATTTTATATTCTTTTTAAGCCAGATCTCCCTAATTTTTATGTTTATTTTAAATCAAGATCTACATTTATTTTAATTTTTTCTCATTTTATTTTCTTGTGGCCTCCTTTTTTTGGGTCAAGTTCTCACAACAACATATTTTTTTTTTACCCTCGAGGAGGTTGTTGTCCCTACTCACAATAAAAACACGTATTTAACTTAAATCAAAGATCCAAAATAAACAGGAAGGGAAACAATAGAAAAACTAGTTGCATTTATGAAGACTTTGGACCCCAAAGGCAGACATGAATATGATGAACAATAAAATTAACATTAGGAAATCAGGAGCAGCAGCCGAAGACATACATGTCCCCAAGCTGTGGTACTCCAACAAACTGCATCTTCAGGCAGAGCAGCTTGAAGCCAGGGAATCACTTTCTGGTCTTCTTGGTAGCCTTCCCTCCACGATTCCCTGCAGCGTTCCTTCCACGGCCCCGTCCACGCCCCCTTGCAGGCTGTGGCTCTGTTGGTGGTAATGTGGCAGGAGGAGGAGGAGAAGGAGGAGAAGGATGGGCCAGATTGCACAGATGTGTTTCCTGTGTCAGCTGGCCCCTCCCCGCCGTGTGAAGAACAGTATAAATTAGGTGCTCAGAGAGGGCACGTTGTCCCTCCTCAAGTTTCTGCAGCTTATCAGCCAGGTAGGCGCTAAAGCCCTCGACAGGGTATGGCAGCAGCGTCCCTAAAAAATTTTAGTGACTCCTCATCCACCTGTATCATCCTGTGACTTTTTGGGGTCTGACGTGGAGGGGAGGCACTTGGGACTGGGTGCTGCCACTTGGCCTGGGGACCTGCTGAGTGCCACTTGGCCCGGCCTCCTCTTGGCTGCCACACACCCCTGCCTCCTCCTGCCTGCCACATTCCGGAGCCTCTTCCTCCTGGCTGAGCTCATCCTGTGTATTAAAAAGGGACATAGTTAGTTTTTGGTTCATCAATCACACACAATTTTCATCTCATGACTGTTGCAATTTGAATGTTAAATAAAGATCAAAGACTCTCATTCTGACCCCAGCATTTTTCAATACTGTACCAATCATTTCTGGCCACTATGTTTTTTTTTATATATATTATTTTTATTATTTCATTTGTGAATAATAACATCTAGTTCACAATAACAATTATAGGCCAATAAATATTTTTTACAATACTATATCTGGCTACTAGATCTGGCTCTTCAAGCTCAGGTTCCTCCTCTTCCCCCTCTGCAGGGGTGGAGGGAAGGGTGGAAGGAACGCTGGAGGGAAGGGTGAAAGGAACGCTGGTGGGAAGGGTGGAAGGAACGCTGGAGGAAAGGGTGGAAGGAAGGGTGGAAGGAAGGCTAGAAAATGATTCCCTGGCTTCAATCTGGTCGTCAAGAAATTGCAGATGTTTGTAGTACCACAGCTTGGGCTGAAGTACTTCGTCTGCTGCTGCTCCTGATCTCTTTGAAGCGCGGACCTCTTTGTACCGAATTTTGTACAAATTCCTCATGTTGTTAATTTTATTGTTCATCATGCTATAGTCTGCCTCTGGGATCCAGGTCGTCATATATGCATGGGAGAAAAAAAAAACCCTGGACTGCCGCACTCTGTATAGACAGTTATTTATTCCAAAATTTCAAGTAAAAAATCCAAATTCAAAATAAATCCATAGATCCAAAACAACAAATGCAGATAGTGTGCATGCAGGGAAGGGTGGCTAACGCGTTTCACGTCACGAATTGACGCTTACTCATAGCTAAGGTGTGTGGGAATCAATAGAGGTATAAATGAAAAATAAAGTAACTTTACACCAATCAGTACTGAAAGAACACAGCTGACTGGGATAACCTTATGTTTGATTCCGACACTCCCAAGAAAGGGAGAGGGGGGAAGGGAATAGCACTCTTTTGAAGACCATTCACAAGAATACAAAATTACAAAATGTGTGTAAATTATAAACTAAACACTTAATGCTTAAACATAGACACACCAGAGTGTGTCTATATATTATTTAAAGTGAATGGATATGACAGTGATAAGTATGAATGTCAATTAATTAAGTTCAAAAAATGAACGAAAAAATCTTTTTAAATGAAAAAATAAATGAAAAGTGAAAATGTGAAAATGTTTTTTGGAGATGGTGAGCCATAGATGTAAATATATTCATGTATGTGAAATAATTATTATGTGATATTCGTGTGAATTGAAATAATAATAATAGTAATTTACAAATACTCCAAAAAACCATAATGATGAATTAATTAATAAATAATAAATAATAAAATTTAAATGCACAAAATGTGCACAATGCGTGCTACTGCCAAACAGACTGTGTGACAATTACATAGGGAAATGTGAAGAATGATAAATATGAATAAATAAATGATAAGTGATCATGAAGGAGATATATGTGTGTGTATAAAGTGTGAAGAAATGTCCATATATGAATGTCTATAAATGTGCTATATAACATAATATAATCCACCTTGTAATGGATCAATGGATATAATACAATATGCCATAGAACAAAATAAACATGGATAAATCAATAAAATTCAAATAAAAATCATGTGTGAATATATGCATTTACCAGAGACACATTTCTCTCCTGTATGCACACATGAACCTTGGACTTTCAACTTTAAACATAAACATAAATAAGAAATGTATAATAAATGAGTATGAAAAATGTACAAAGATATGCACGATAATATACAATAGAATCATGCAAGGGGGTACATGAAAATGTGTGTAAGGAAATTCAGATGTTCAGATCCATATAGGAAAATGGTATTTAACCACACACAATACTATCTAGCAGGATGACAATGCATCTTTGCATAGATGTACCCTCATCTCTGTGGTTTAAGATGTAAACCCAATATTCAAATAATGATAAAATCATGATATTAACCTTAATTGTCAAGGGAATCTGTTAAAATAGTGTGTATGCACATGTCAATCACCGCACTTATCCAAAATTAAAAATTAAATAATATATGAACATATAAAAGTGTGCATGGTGGCCGGGCAAATGCATATATTCACACATGATTTTTATTTGAATTTTATTGATTTATCCATGTTTATTTTGTTCTATGGCATATTGTATTATATCCATTGACCCATTACAAGGTGGATTATATTATGTTATATAGCACATTTATAGACATTCATATATGCACATTTCTTTACACTTTATACACACACATATATCTCCTTCATGATCACTTATCATTTATTTATTCATATTTATCATTCTTCACATTTCCCTATGTAACTGTCACACAGTCTGTTTGGCAGTAGCACGCATTGTGCACATTTTATGCATTTAAATTGTATTATTTATTATTTATTAATTAATTCATCATTATGGTTTTTTGGAGTATTTGTAAATTACTATTATTATTATTTCAATTCACACGAATATCACATAATAATTATTTCGCATACATGAATATATTTACATCTATGGCTTATCATCTCCAAAAAACATTTTCACATTTTCACTTTTCATTTATTTTTTCATTTAAAAAGATTTTTTCGTTCATTTTTTGAACTTAATTAATTGACAGTCATACTTATCACTGTCATATCCATTCACTTTAAATAATATATAGACACACTCTGGTGTGTCTATGTTTAAGCATTAAGTGTTTAGTTTATAATTTACACACATTTTGTAATTTTGAATTCTTGTGAATGGTCTTCAAAAGAGTGCTATTCCCTTCCCCCTCTCCCTTTCTTGGGAGTGTCGGAATCAAACATAAGGTTATCCCAGTCAGCTGTGTTCCTTCAGTACTGATTGGTGTAAAGTTACTTTATTTTTCATTTATACCTCTATTGATTCCCACACACCTTAGCTATGAGTAAGCGTCAATTTGTGACGTGAAACGCGTTAGCCACCCTTCCCTGCATGCACACTATCTGCATTTGTTGTTTTGGATCTATGGATTTATTTTGAATTTGGATTTTTTACTTGAAATTTTGGAATAAATAACTGTCTATACAGAGTGCGGCAGTCCAGGGTTTTTTTTTCTCCCATGCATCAGTGCAGAGCCAGCACCTGTGTGAGTGACCGGGCGGAAGCAGCCATTTGGTGAATTCTCAAGCTTTTGAGCGGTACGTTTTTCCTTTCCTCGTCATATATGCAGCTAATTTTTCTATTGTTGCCCTTTCTATTTATCTCCCACAAGTTGCGCATTACTCTGTATTTTTCTATGAAGGCAAGCAATATATCTGGCTCTCTTAATTTATGCATATTAATTCTGCAAGATAAAACACAATACAAAAACAGTAGGTCAGCTTAAATTGTCCTAATCTTATCCCAATATAGGCCTTTCCAATCATGAACCAGTATAGGCCACTGATGCCCCAAGTTTCATTCTTACCTTCGTTGGATTCGTTATGCACTTCCGGACGTCCTTACTCCGCGCACCCACAACCTCGTTTACCATTTATATACCCTGCGCATGCGTGAAACTCCGCCCGCGTCGTCCGTCCATGACGGTCTTTTTCTGAATTTCACCGCTCCTTCTTGTTCAGCGCACAGTGGGAGACGACGACATGGCGGTGACACAGGTTTTATTAAGTACCGACGAGGAAAGCCTTGAGGCGGGAACGTCCCGATCCAGGAATAAAAGATACAAGGCGTCTAATATGTCATTTGCTGAGATGGCGGAGATGGTGGACATCCTGCGGAGAAAAGATTACGATGTGAAGCATGGGCCATACGAAACCCCTAATCTCCGGAAGTCTCAAATACTGGACAAAGTGGCGAGGAGTCTCTATAATAACTTTAGGGTCAGGAGATCCAAGGAGCAGCTCCGTAAAAGGTGGTCTGACCTGAAGCTGAGGGAGCCGGAGCAGTATAGGAAGATTAAAAAAATCCTGGAAAAAAGTAATTTTTTTTCCTGTGTTATTTCAAATTGTAATATTTATTCTTGCATGTTTTGCTCATTGTGCTTGGATTGACTGGTTTCACATTGTAAAATGTCAACTTTCATGTTAGTTTAGTGGCCAAATTTTGGAATGGTTTTAGTAACTAGCGATCGTCTTAAATCACATGTTTTGCACAGATACACGTAAACCACATGTGGTCAGGCCTATTTGTGATAAAACAACGTTTATAAACATTGTTGTCTAGATGATGTGTTTGTAAGTAGAATGTGAAATGCTAAACTAGATTCAGTGTAAAGGAGAGGACACTCAGCAGCTGGTTACACATCTGGACTCAGGAGCATTATAGTGTGGGCCACCAGAACAACCTTTTTAGGGTGTCCCACACAGGTGCCCCAGTGGATACTTTGGGGTGTCTCCATGTGTGTTACTTTGGACCAAATATGAAAGCATTCCTGCTTTGTGGAATTCCAAAAATCTCATGTGTTCATCTTGGAACTCTGCCAAAACAAACAATTGTACCCCACTTCCAAGCAATGTTTCCAATGTATGCCCTCAAATATCTGTGTGGTAAGGATACCTTTGTTTTCATTCTCATAGGGGAGAGAAGACGACTGTGAGGACACCAATCTGAGGAGCCTAGGAAGCACAGAGCACAGAAAGAACCCAAAGCTCAGAAAGACCCCCAAGATCAGCATGTGGAGGAAGCAGAGGTGGAGGAAGCAGAGGTGGAGGAATGAGAGGTGGAGGAAGGAGAGGTGGAGCTTATCACCACAACAGGTCAGTCAGTGTCTGTCACCGCAGCTTCAGGTAAAGAGATGTAGGCCTGTATCTTTCTAATACTTTTTTTTTTTTTTAGGGGATGAACATGGTGGTGTGTCAGAAACTCCTATTACTCCTTTCTCAAGTTCTAGTGCCCAAATCATAATTCAAGAAATAATGGAATGTAGTAGCGAAATGGACATTATGAGGAATAAGATGAATGTGATTGAGCAAAAATATAAAAATATCATTGATATTTTGGGGCGAATAGTCTGACCCCCCCTTTTTTTTATTTTTTATTTTGCTCTTGTTGTTTTACCACAAGCCAAAATTTGAAGATGCACACAGTGTGTCAACGTGTGCTATCTGCCGTCACAGGATATCTATGTCTGAGTTTTAGGGGTGCAACCCCTTCCTCGCTACTCAAGTAGGTGAGAGGAAGGGTTTGAACCCCAAAACACGTCCATTGATCCCCCATGCTGGCAGATAGTACATGTTGACTTTAGCCATGGGATCAGGATGAAAATACCCATTTGCCACACAAAAACTGTGTGCATCTTCAAATTTTTGATGGTTCAGGGGTGACATCACCACATCTCATGTTTTTCTTTAAAGGGGTTGTAAAGGTTTGTTTTTTTATTTTCTAAATAGGTTCCTTTAAGCTCGTGCATTGTTGGTTCACTTTCCTTTTCCTTTGATTTACCTTCTAAATGTTTTTTTTCTTTGTCTGAATTTCTCACTTCCTGTTTCTCCTCACTGAACTTCACACCATCATCCGAGTGGTGTGGAGTCACCCAGAACAGCTTACTGAACAGCTTACTGAAAGGCTTACTAAGGAGGAACAGGAAGTGAGAAATTCAGACAAAGAAAACAAAGAAATAAAATATTTAGAAAAGGTAAGTGAACCAACAATGCACTAGCTTAAAGGAACCTATTTAGAAAATAAAAAACAAACCTTTACAACCCCTTTAAGGTTTAACTTTGTAAGTTCCATTGTTTTTATATGTTTTCTTTATTGAACCATGCATGTTTATGCAAACCAAAAAAAAAAAAAATAGCCAAAATTTGGACACAAAAATGTGAATATTTTATATTCCAAATCAAACTAACGCACATGTTGTGCACAGAGTCAATAAATGTTTTTGGACTCAACAATGTGTGGCTTGTTCTTTCAATGCTCAATAGCAGTTATTAGAAAATGTCAAAGTTCTTGTTTACTGTGACAATTGTGGCTATTTACTAAAGACAAATCAACTTGGCACTACAACAAGTGTACTATGAGAACCTGGGAGACACCTAAATAAAAAAAAACACAAGCAATAATGACCAAGCAACTTTTTCAAAGATAAATTATTATTATGGTTTATTTAAAAAAAAATTGTCAGATATTGTCTGGCATAGCGATGGCCCCCCTACCCATGAAGTACTCAACGTATTTATCACGTACTTCACGGGCGCTTTGGGGGGCCAAGCCAGTACGGCCAGTGTCCAGGCCTGTCAACAAGGTCGTTTCAGAAAGTCCGGGCTCAGGCCCAACATTTGATAGATACGTAGTGGAATATTTCCTCAAAAAATTGTGGAGTATGCAGCAGCTGAAGGCAATATGGTTAAGTTTGTATTCCGCCATGTGGATGGCTGTCTGAAACAGGCGGAACCGGCTGGCCATTATCCCGAAGGCATTCTCAACAACCCTCCAGGCTCTGGCCAGCCGGTAATTAAAAACCCTCCTCTCCGGGGTGAGGGTGCGTTGGGGAAACGGCCGCATCAGGTGGGGTCCCAGTCCAAAGGCTTCATCCGCAATAAACACAAATGGTAGTCCATCCACATTGTCTGCATCAGGTGGCAGTGCCAGGCCACCAGTCTGCAGACGGTGGGCAAACTCCGTCTGTGCGAAGACTCGGCCATCAGACATCCGGCCATTCTTCCCCACGTCCACATACAGGAACTCATAGCGTGCCGACACCACCGCCATTAACACAATACTATTAAAACCCTTGTAGTTGAAATAGTATGACCCCGAACGGGGTGGTGGCACTATGTGGACGTGTTTCCCAAAAATTGACCCTCCGCAGTTAGGGAAGTCCCACCGCTGGGCAAATTGGGAGGCCACAGTCTGCCATTCCTGTGGCGATGAAGGGAACTGTGGAGTCAAACAAGAAGAAAAAAATAGGACTTTTGCACATAACATTGCAAGCTGCTGCTATCTTTATTACCATTGATTTGTATGTGTTTTTTTTTTTTTTCCTTTCCCTCTGAGATTTTTTTCTTGCTTTGTTTTAACATTCTGCTAAAAAAATTGTGAATCAGTACTGCTTGGACCTTGAAGAAGGGGACATACCCCGAAAGCTTGTCCTGAAAAATTCTATGTTAGTGCAAATAAAAAAAGTATCACGGACAGTACTTAATTTTCTCAAGCAGATTCCACAAATACATTCTTGGCCAACTTCAGTATAACATTTATTTGAAGGAGTATTTAAACACAAAAATAGAAGGCCCACTTATCAGATGATTTACCCTCTCTGATGGGCCATTGGAAAAAATTAAGGGGTTTCTAAAACATTTGGACACATTTTAGGGGGGGGGTTGAGAACTACAATGGAGCTGACCAAAAACATTGTTAACAGACTAGGCTAGGTGTGTATGGGCCCAGGATAGCATGCTGGAGAGGTTAGTGAAGGCAAATATGCATGTAGGCCAAAAAAGGAGCATTTAAAAGTACCAGCATGCATGGGGATAAAGGGGACATTCACAGCATATTACAATCATAGTAATTTGGGAAGGATGAAAGAAATACAAGTCATTAGCAAACATTCAAAACATAGAATGTGATGTTAAAGGAGAAAACTTACCTTAATATAGTCCTTCTGCATGACTTGTATGATGGCAGAACACGCTTCAGGGATAATGATCCCGAGAGCCTGGGGGGAGATGCCTGTCTTGAACTTGAGGTCCTGCAAGATTCTCCCAGTCACCAGGTATCTCAACGTGGCAATAAGCCTCTGCTCGGCAGTGATGGCCTGGCGCATCACAGTGTCCTGCCTCGTGATATAGGGGGACAGCAAATCCAACAGACAGTGAAAAACAGGGTCCGTCATCCGGAGATAATTTCTGAAGTCATCAGGATTATTCTCCTGGATTTCCCGCAGCAGAGGCATATGAGAGAATTGGTCCTGCTGAAGCAACCAATTTATGGTCCATGAACTCCTCCTCGCCCTGTTCATGGACTGAACTCGGGTTACAGTATTAACCGCAACACCAAGCGCATACGCAGCACGAGCTCTACGATGAGAACGTACTTCCAACATGGCTTTAAACCGGTCGGCTGGTCAGAACGAACTTAAACAGAACGCACAGAGGAACAGCAAGGCCTGTGAAGAACGACCTGAAAAACAGTAACGAGCGGCCAAGAAGGCACTGCAAAACAGAACCGACCTGACTGCACACACTGAAAGACAAATACGAACCCACAAGCACAAACTGAAATGCAGAAAACGATCTGAAAAGCACGGAGACTGAAAAGCGCGAATCGGCTCTCACCAAACTATTACTAACACGCGGTAACACGAAATCAGCAAAAGCAGCCCAAAGGGTGGAGCCATTGGATTTGAACTTCCCCTTTATAGTGCCGTCATACGTTTTGTACGTCACGGTGTTTTGGACGGTCGGATTTTTGACTGATGGTGTGTAGGCAAGACTGATGGAAGTCTTTTTCATCGGATTTACGATGGAAAAATCCATCGGATTAGAATCCATAGGAAATCCGATCGTGTGTACAGGGCTTTTGATGTCTGCCTTGGGGTCCAAAGGCTGCATAAATTCTACAAATTTCTCCATTGTTGCCCTTCCTCTTTATTTTGTTAACCATAATAAATGGATATTTGATTTAATTTAAATACTTGCCTATGTGTTTTTCTTGTAAGTAGGCATTACATTTCATAAATACAATGTGTAATTAACAAGGGACACCAACACCAACCTCCTTGAGGGAAAAAAAATACAAGATAATAATGTTATTGGGGTAACTTGACCAGAAAATTAAAATGGAGATCACAAGAAAATATTAAAACCCCACCAAAAAAATAAGGAGATCTTGATTCAAATCACCAACAAAAAAATAATAATATTAAGATATTTTGGAGACCTGGCTTTAAAATAAAATACGAAGATTCATGAGATCACAAGAAACAAAGAAATACGTTTGTCAGAACTCGGTGTGAATATCCGCAGCGAAAAATAAAATTTGTTCTAGCATTAGAAAGAAGAAAAGAATTTGCTACATTTAACGATGCAATAATTTGCAACATGACGAATGTGCTATCTCCATTACGAACGCTAGTTTTACCAGAACGAGCGCTCCCGTCTCCTAATTTAGTCTGAGCATGCATGGATTTTTCTCCGATGGAGTTCCACACAGACGATCGGAATTTCCTATCGTTTTTTTTCCATCGGAAAAATTTAAAACAAGTTCTCTTTTTTTACACCGATGAAAAAAAGTCTGATGGGGCCCACACACGATCCAAATTTCCGATGAAACAAGTCCATCGGACTTGTTTCATCGGAAATTCAGATCGTGTGTACGGGGCATAAGAGATTTCCAAGCCCAAACTTACTAACCAGCCAGCGACCAACCAAATTGACCTGTCAATAAGCGTTAAAGAACAGGGGTTTAGTCTGCACACATTTGGAAATACATGCATAAGCTACAGGCCCCGTCAAGGCACCCTGTTTTCTGTAGTCCCTACTCTAACTTCTGAGTCTCCACAATGGGAGCACATGCATTTTAATGGATAGGCAGAGGGCAGGTGAGCCTGGAAGGAGCCCACCCCTCCTTATAGGTACAGGGTCACATTGGACACCCAGCATATACCCTGTTTCCCCGAAAATAAGCCCTACCCCAAAAATAAGAGCTAGGGTTATTTTCGGGGATGGTTGCAATATAAGCCCTAACCCGAAAATAAGCCCTAGTTAAAGTCGTCGTAAAAAACATGTAATCCGTTTTGTAAAATGATTATATAGAGTGCAGTGTGTCTCCTTTTGTAACTTTATGGTAGAAAAAACTTTTTTCACAGCATCGCTGGGCGCTTACATGACCTGCCGGAGATTGTCTCCTCTCTTCACGGCTGACATTAGCGGGCCCCTCCCTCTGCAGTGCTCGGAGTGGGGCTGACGTCAGCAGGGATCTCAGCCTCTCCCTCTGCAGTATTCAGAGCGGGGAAGAAGAGCTCCGGCGGTCATGTGAGTGCCCAGCTGCTCTGTAAATAAGGTATTTTTCACAATAAAGTTACAAAAGGAGACACACTGCCCATTATATAATATTTAAAAAAAATGCATTACATAATTTTACAATGACTTTAACCAAGGTTTATTTTTTGGGATTACAGAATGTCATAATGCTGACTCCTGAGCTGACAGGGGGAGAGGTGTCAAGAAGTGGACACAGGAACCTTAAAAAAATATTTTTTATTGTTTTATTCCATGTTTTTGAGAACATAGAGAGGAGTAAATGACACGGAAAAAGCACTGTGCTGTCTACCATGCTAAAGGATCAGGATATTATTATTTTTTTCCAGAAGAAGATAACACGACTGTATTTGATAAAATGTAGATTATTGAACATACCGTAAATAAATAAGACTTCCCCTGAAAAAAAGCCCTATTGTATTTTTGTATCCAAAAATAAATATAATACTCGGTCTTATTTTCAGAGAAACATGGTAGCACTATGGCAGCAAAGATGTCAGTGCATTGTCTGACCAATTAGTACCATCAGGGCTGCAATCAGGAATTTTGGGGCCCCTTACACAGCTTCAGAGAAGTGGGGGGTGCCACGAACAAAAAAGGAACAATAAAAAAAGGGGGGTTGCCATCCGGGGCCCTGGGGACCTCCGGGCCCCTTACAAAAATATATATTTTTATAAAAAACACATAAAAAAGGGGGGTTACCATCCGGGGCCCTGGGGACCTCCGGGCCTCTGGGGACCTCTGGGCCCCTTACAAAAAAAAAAAGGGGGGTTGCCATCCGGGCCCCTGGGGACCTCCGGCCCCTTACAGGTGTACTGCCTGTACCCCCTGATGGCGGCCCTGAGTACTATGCTGCCATAGTACTAACGACACTTGCTGGGAATGGATTAACATCAGGGGCAATCTAAGGGTTAACTGTGTGCCTAACCAGTGTTTTACTATACTGTGGGAGGTGCTTTTACCAGGGGAATTCAATAACCGGAGAGTATTTACAATATTATTTCATGCTTGCTATGTAATCTGTCATGTTGTTTTGTTTGTTTTTCTGTGTCTCTTTATATGACACATTTTTTAAATGTACATGTTAAATGTACATGTTCAATGATCAAATTTTATGTATAACCATAAATATATTTTCTACTCTACCTTTGTGTGCCTATAAAGTCCCAAACAAGGGGGGTCCTCTTTTTTCCTTTTACTAGGGGAAGAGATGGAATTTAAGCAGGGACACAAATTCTGTCCCTTTCCTCCTGTCAGAACTGCGATCTGTCTTGTTTACATAGGCAGATCGCAGTTTAGTCACTCTGCCTAATGATTGGTGGGTGCCGTGTGTAATCACAGTGGAAGTGAGCCGCCACTAGCACCCGGAAGTGTTGGATCATGTATGTATATGTGACCTGGCGCACAGCGCTGCCCTGTAGCAGTAAAAATGCTATAGGGCGGACCTGAAGCGGTTAATGGAATGATCTAAAAACAGCAGATGTGCCTAAATCCATAATGACCAATCATCTATCAATCTCTCCCTTAGTTTCTTAAAGTGGATGTAAACCCAATTTTTTTTTTTTTTTTTTTTGGGCTGGCACAATGTATACTATAGGATTTTAGATCATCTGTGTCCAGTCTTGCCACAAAGAGTTAATCCAGCTCTGAGCAATCCTCTTATCTTTTTTCAGTGAGATAAAACAGACAAACATAGAAAACCCTGTCTATTCTTCCCCCCTGCTATGAGTAACAGGTGATTTACACATCTCATGCACAAGCCTGAGACAGGCATTATTTTTTAATTCCCACCCCCACTCCTTTTTTCTGCAGCTCTCCCATGATTGGGGATGCTGAAGTCATGTGGTTACTTTTCTGGGTTTTGACTGGATGTTAGTGATCATAGCAGAATTTAGTGTAAGAAATACACAGGAGAAAATGCATGTTGACAAGGGGAGTGTAGAGGTGGGCGGGGAGTCTACTGACATCACGACTCCACCCACCGAGCTCCAGACAACAGATCCACCCACAGAATCTGCAGTTTTTCAGGTCTCATAACAGACAGAGGGGAGGCATTTGACAGATAAGGATACATGCAGGAGGCATCTATATCCTTATAGATCAGCACTATGGCAGTAGTTTAGAAAGGATGAGAGTGGGTTTACATCCACTTTAAAGTTAATTTCCAGTTGGCTGATTTTGGTTACTATTACACCTTGGGATTGCTTTGTTTTCAATTCCAGTACAGTGCAGTACAATATACCAAAGCCTGACTTGCTTTGTATGACTGTCTGAGAGATTTTATTGAAACCGTCACAATAAACTAAACAGTGTTATATTTATAGGCATTTATTCTCTTCCACCTTTTCACCCCATTAAAAGAAGGAAAAAAAAAAGTTGTTTCTTAAAGCAGTTTTGGATCATAAAGGGGGAGAAAATCCTGGTGTCTCTTTGACAGTGTAATATTTTATTTGTATACAAATCAGCCCGGGCTAGTTGTCTTGACAAGCGTGCAGAGCTTGGATGCTGAATGAAATATAACTCTTTATTTTTCTTGCAGCATTTGTGGTTTACAGAGATAGAAAATCCATTAGTTCAGAGGCGCTGCAGGCAATTTGCGCTCAGTGATGATCTGCTGCTGTCAAGCGCTAGAGTAACATGCTTGCTTGTCAAATATTTTTGCAAGCTCATTAGCAGGACTACAATAGGCTTTTGTGTTTGATAAATGAAGCCTGTGAATAATGGGCAATTTTAGGGAAGAAGGACTCTTTTTTTTTCTGTGGCCTAGTGGAACTCATTGTCATTCCATTAGAAATTAACTTTAAACATGTTAGGAAATGGGAAATGTGTGGCGTAATGAGGGATGATGCTTGGATGACAAAAGGTAAGGAACGCCATGACAAAAATCCATCATCGTAGGTTTGATCAAACACAGGATTTTTCTATGGAGATTATGCCAAAGTCTTTGTCAAAGAACAAGATTGTGAGGGCATTTTATGTATTGCTGTTCCTGAGGGTGCTGTTGAACACTTTAAAGGAAAGCTGATGCAAACCTGTCCAATTCAAACTGAGCGTATGATGAAAACAGCTTGAGTTAAAGTTATTTTTAATGGAAACCACATCAGATCGATCAGCAGAGATAGAGGCAACGGATCTCAACTTTTTCTGTAAAAGTTAAGTGTAATTTGTGTGACAGACCATACCAGGACAGGGGCTTTTGGAGGGGACTGCAGGGTGGCCTCTTGCCTACTAACTATTGGCCTGGCCTTTAACCACTTTAAGACCGGGCCTCTTTTTCAAACTTGCTGTTTACAAGTAAAAATATTTTTTTTTGCTGGAAAATTACTTACAACCCCCAAACATTATATATATTATATATATATATATATATATATATATATATATATATATATATATAAAACACCCTAGATAATAAAATGGCGGTCGTTGCAATACTTTCTGTCACACCGTATTTGCGCAGCGGTCTTACAAGCACGCTTTTTTGGGAAAAAAATATTTTTTGAGTTAAAAAATAAGACAACAGTGAAGTTAGCCCAATTTTTTTTATCTTGTGAAAGATAATGTTATGCCGAGTAACTTGATATCCAACATGTCACGCTTCAAAATTGGGCCCGCTCGTGGCATGGTGACAAACTTATACCCTTAAAAATCTCCATAGGCAACGTTTTAAAAAATTCTACAGGTTGCATGTTTTGAGTTACAGAGGGGGTCTAGGGCTAGAATTATTGCTCTTGCATTAACGATTGTGGTGATACCTCACATGGGTGGTTTGAACACCGTTTTCATATGTGGGCGCTACTCACGTATGCGTTCGCTTCTGCTCGTAAACTCGGCGGGACGGGGCGCATTAAAAATATTTTTTTTTTCTTATTTATTTTACTTTTTTTTTTTTTTTTACACTGTTCTTTTAAAAAAAAAAGTGTCACTTTTTTCATATTTCTAGGAATGTAAACATCCCTTATAATAGAAAAAAGCATGGCAGGACCTCTTAAATATGATCATGATCTGAGGTCAAAAAGACCTCAGATATTATGTTTACACTTAAATGCAATACAAAAAAAAATGACGTTTATCTGAAAGCGGACCGCCCACTGAAGAAGAGGATAACGGGGCTATGGCAGCTAGCTGCTGCCATAACAACGATATCCCTCTTTAAAATGCTGCTGTATATTGACGGCGGGCAGTCCATAAGTGGTTAAGGTAACACTACTCTTTGGGAGGTGTGTGCCTGGTGGACCCTTGGAGTGGTCTTGTTTTTGATTCAAGTCCAAGTCTCCCCAAAACACACAGACTCAGGGAACTGGAGAACCCCGATACATATTTAGGGCCTCTATGCCCAAAACCAGCAATGACTGCTTTAGATTGTGACACTCAGAGCAGATGTTAATATCACCAGCTCAAAGCAACCTAATTCTGAGGTCTCCTAAAATAATCTGTTTAAGGTGTTATGTTTTAGGCATCTTTCTCTCATTGTGTGCCTCCTAGGTGTGCATTCCCTTTGCTAATTGAGTCACCTATTGTTTCTGTCTGTCTGCTCATCTTGGAGAGGTGATTATTATTGTGACCTGACCACTCTATCTTGTTATGGAACCATTGTGGGATGTTATGTGTTTATGTTGATTAGCTTATGGGTAATTAGATCACTGTTAGCTATTAGTTGCTAGATGTGGATTAGCATTATGTTTATGTTGGCTGTTCCTTAGCTTAATGTTAATTATACTCCTGTTTACAGTTTGTATTGTTAGGGTAATGTGATCAGGCCCCATCTGTAGTTGTGTGATATATAAATTCTGTGTGAGTTTTCAATAAAGTGAGTCCCAGTTCCAGAGTACCTAAGCTAGTGTCGGCTAGATTCTTGGGTGCTCAGCTATAATACCTGGTTCTTGGGTCCAGATTGGAGGAAGCTGTATCTTGACAGAAACATCCAAGCTAGGTGCTGGATGGTTTCATCACAATCTATCCTTACCTTATTGGTCCTTTATTGTGATAGGTGTGGTGGCATATCTATATACAACCACAAAATGGCTGACTCTAGTCTAGAAGAAAATCTGTTGCTTGGGGGAGAGGTTTTCATTTTGGGTGACTTTATCATGCCTGATATTAACGGGAATTTTTAAACTGTACTTACAAGCAGGAGCATAGATATAATGGAGGCACTGAATGGGACTTCTGTGTTAACAAAAAGCTCAACCCGAGGAGATCATATCTTACACCTGGCACTTACAAATGATGATAAATTATGTAATGTTGAGTTGGGTTATAATTTGGGTTCTAGTGATCACCAATGGTTTGATATTAAAAGAAGAGGTGAAAATGTATACACCAAAACATCAGTAATGCGCATGAACTATGTACACCACTTATGTGGAGGTAGACCTGAATATAGAAAACCATTTCAACAATTACTTCAGAAATAACTGACACTAACAAAAACAAGTTGGGGAATCATATTGGTCTTAGTAATCAAGATACATTTTTAGGATTTCCAGATTCAGCGGTAGCAAAGGAACTAGCTCAGCCTAAGGCCCGTTCACACTTGTGTGACTTCAAAGTCGCGCGATTTTGCTGCGATTTTGCAGCAGCGATTTTGCCGCGCTTCGCGGCCGTGATTTTGCCACGATTTATAGGAATGCTTGTTTAATTGGCATCAAAATCGGACCAAAGTTGTGCAGGGACTACTTTGAAGTCGGAACGACTTGAAGTCGTACTAATATGAATGGTTGTCATTGGAAATCATGGGGAACGACTTGTCATTAGGGATGAGCTTCGAGTTCGAGTCAAACTCATGTTCGACTCGAACATTGCCTATTTGCCCGTTCGCCGAACAGCGAACAATTTGGGGTGTTCGCGGCAAATTCGAAAAGCCGCGGAACACCCTGTGAAAGTCTGTAGGAGAAATCTAAAGTGCTAATTTTAAAGGCTTATATGCAAGTTATTGTCATAAAAAGTGTTTGGGGACCCGGGTCCTGCCCCAGGGGACATGTATCAATGCAAAAAAAAGTTTTAAAAACTCAAGTTTTTTCGGGAGCAGTGATTTTAATAATGCTTCAAGTGAAACAATAAAAGTGAAATATTCCTTTAAATTTCGTACCTGGAGGGGTGTATAGTATGCCTGTAAAGCAGCGCTTAGTACTGTCCCTGCACAAAGTGTAATTTCTGAAGGAAAAAAAGTCATTTAAAAGCACTCGCGGCTATAATGAATTGTCGGCTCCCAGCAATACAGAGACAAGTCATTGATAACAAAAAAAAAATGCGTGGGGGTCCCCCAAGTTCAATTACCAGGCCCTTCAGGTCTGGTATGGATATTAAGGGAAACCCTGCATCAAATTAAAAAAAAAATGACGTGGGGTTCCCCCCAAATATCCATACCAGACCCTTGAGGTCTGGTATGGATTTTAAGGGGAACTCCACGCCAAATTAAAAAAAAAATGGCGTGAAGTTCCCCCCAAAAATCCATACCAGACCCTTTATCCAAGCACGCAACCTGGCAGGCCGCAGGAAAAGAGGGGGGGATGAGAGAGCCCCCCCTCCTGAACCGTACCAGGCCACATGCCCTCAACATGGAGAGGATGCTTTGGGGGTCTGTGACCCCTCAAAGCACCATGCCCCTATGTTGATGGGGACAAGGGCCTCATCCCCACAACCCTTGCCCGGTGGTTGTGGGGGTCTGCGGGCGGGGGGCTTATCGGAATCTGAAAGACCCCTTTAACAAAGGGGACCCCCAGATCCCGGCCCCCCCTATGTGAATTGGTAAGGGGTACATTGTACCCCTACCATTTCACAAAGAAAGTGTAAAAAAATTTAAAAAAACACACAGACACAGTTGGGAAAGTCCTTTATTAAAATTAAAAAAATAAAAAACCCATTCCAGCGATGTAATCCAGTGTCCCGCGGTGATCCGATGTCCAGTGCTGCAGTCTCCTCCAGTCTCCACTCCACACGAAACCCCCATGACGTATAAGGGGGCGGGGTCACTCGTCACATCATAGGGTAAGCCCCAGCTTTCCCCGCTTGCCGGGGAATAGCCAATGACGTAGGCGGGATCCCGCCTACGTCATTGGCTATTCCCCGCAAGCGGGGAAAGCCGGGGCTTACCCCTATGATCTGATGGGTGACCCCGCCCCCTCGTACGTCAGACCCCACCTACTTCATTGGCTGAGCGGACCTGATGGGGAACTTCCTCCGCAGTGTAATAAATGAATAGACCCCGCCCCTTCTCACGTTCCCCATCAGGTCCACTCAGCCTTACACCCAGTGAAGGTGACCCCGCCCCCTACGTCATTGGCTGAGCGGACCTGGTGGGGAATGTGAGAAGGGGCGGGGTCTATTCATTTATTACACTGCGGAGGAAGTTTCCCATCAGGTCCGCTCAGCCAATGACGTAGGCGGGGTCTGACGTACGAGGGGACGGGGTCACCCGTCAGATCATAGGGGTAAGCCCCGGCTTTCCCCGCTTGCGGGGAATAGCCAATGACGTAGGCGGGATTCCGCCTACGTCATTGGCTATTCCCCGGCAAGCGGGGAAAGCTGGGGCTTACCCTATGATGTGACGAGTGACCCCGCCCCCTCGTACGTCATGGGGGTTTCGTGTGGAGTGGAGACTGAAGGAGACTGCAGCGCTGGACATCGGATCACCGCGGGACACTGGATTACATCGCTGGAATGGGTTTTTTTTTTTTAATAAAGGACTTTTCCAACTGTGTCTGTGTTTTGTTTTGTTTTTTTACACTTTCTTTGTGAAATGGTAGGGGTACAATGTACCCCTTACCAATTCACATAGGGAGGGTCGGGATCTGGGGGTCCCCTTTGTTAAAGGGGTCTTCCAGATTCCGATAAGCCCCCCGCCCGTAGACCCCCACAACCACCGGGCAAGGGTTGTGGGGATGAGGCCCTTGTCCCCATCAACATGGGGACATGGTGCTTTGAGGGGTCACAGACCCCCAAAGCATCCTCCCCATGTTGAGGGCATGTTGCCTGGTACGGTTCAGGAGGGGGGGCGCTCTCTCGTCCCCCCCTCTTTTCCTGCGGCCTGCCAGGTTGCGTGCTCGGATAAAGGGTCTGGTATGGATTTGTGGGGGGAACTCCACGCCATTTTTTTTTAAATTTGACGCAGGGCTTCCCTTATTATCCATACCAGACCTGAAGGGCCTGGTAATTGAATTTGTGGGGACCCCCACGCATTTTTTTTATCAATTACTTTTCTCTGTATTGCCGGGAACCGACAATTCATTATAGCCGCAAGTGCTTTTAAATGACTTTTTTTCCTTCAGAAATTACACTTTGTGCAGGGACAGTTCTAAGCACGGGAAACAAGCGCTGCTTTACAGGCATACTATACAACACCCCCGGTATGAAATTTAAAGGAATATTTCACTTTTATTGTTTCACTTTAGGCATTATTAAAATCACTGCTCCGGAAAAAAAGGCAGTTTTTAAAACTTTTTTTTGCATTGATACATGTCCCCTGGGGCAGGACCCAGGTCCCCAAACCCTTTTTAGGACAATAACTTGCATATTAGCCTTGATAATTAACACTTTTGATTTTGAACATTCGAGTCCATTGTATTTAATAGGGTTCTATAGTTTGCGCAAACTTTAGGTCTGTTCGCAGGTTCTGGTGCAAACCGAACGGGGGGTTCGGCTCATCCCTACTTGTCATGCTACTTTGCAGTCCCAAATCATGGGACAAGTTGTACAAGTGTGAAAGGGGCCTACTAAGCCTAATAAAGCAATGAGTCCTGATAGTATTCATCCAAGATTTCCAAAAAACTTCCAGTTATAGTTGTGGGACAATGACTGGTTGACAGATAATACTATACCTATCCACAAGAAGGGTAGTAAGAAAGAAGCTAGCAACTACAGTTCAGTGCGTTTAACATCTGTTGTAGTTGAAATAATGGAATCATTCCTAAAAAGAAGGATCAATGATCACTTAAAAGCACACAACTTGTTGGACCCGCATGGCTTTTCTGAGGACAAATCATGTCAGACTAACCTGATTGAATTTTTTGACTATATCACAAATGTTTTGGGCCAGGGTGCTGAAGAAGAGCTGACATCGAATGCACAGGAAGCATTTTCGGGATTGTCAGTAATCACAAATCTCCACTTGCTCTCCCTATGCTATAGGCAATATTTGTTCAGCTGTCTTAGTGGTATAGATGTTTTGCCTTCAGAAATTTTACGTATAGCCCTGAGAGAAACCTGTATGCCTATCGCAGTCTTCCTAAGGCTGTAATAAAATGTATGTTTCCTCATCTAAAAACCCGAGCTAAAGGAAGTTTGTAAAATGTGACAATTATATATATATATAAAATATATATATACAGTCAGGTCCATAAATATTGGGACATCGACACATTTCAAATCTTTTTGGCTCTATACACCACTGCAATGGATTTTTTGAAATTAAACAAACAAGATGTGCTTTAACTGCAGACTTTCAGCTTTAATTTGAGGGTATTTACAACCAGAATCAGGTGAACGGTGTAGGAATTACAACCGTTTGTATATGTGCCTCCCACTTTTTAAGGGACCAAAAGTAATGGAACAGATTAACAATCATAAATCAAACTTTCACTTTGTAATACTTGATTGCAAATCCTTTGCAGTCAATTACAGCTTGATGACTGGAAGGCATAGACATCACCAGGCACTGGGTTTCATCCCTGGTGATGCTCTGCCAGGCCTCTACTGCAACTGTCTTCAGTTCCTGCTTGTTCTTGGGGCATTTTCCCTTCAGTTTTGTCTTCAGCAAGTGAAATGCATGCTCAATCGGATCCAGGTCAGGTGATTGACTTGGCCATTGCATAACATTCCACTTCTTTCCCTTAAAAAACTCTTTGGTTGCTTTCGCAGTATGCTTCCGGGTCATTGTCCATCTGCACTGTGAAGCGCCGTCCAATGAGTTCTGAAGCATTTGGCTGAATATGAGCAGATAATAATATTGCCCAAAACACTTCAGAATTCATCCTGCTGCTTTTGGCAGCAGTCACATCATCAATAAATACAAGAGAACCAGTTCCATTGGCAGCCATACATGCCCATGCCATGACACTACCACCACCATGCTTCACTGATGAGGTGGTATACTTTGGATCATGAGCAGTTCCTTTCCTTCTCCATACTCTTCTCTTCCCATCACTCTGATACAAGTTGATCTTGGTCTCATCTGTCCATAGGATGTTGTTCCAGAACTGAGAAGGCTCTTTTAGATGTTGTTTGGCAAACTCTAACCTGGCCTTCCTATTTTTGAGGCTCACCAATGGTTTACATCTTGTGGTGAACCCTCTGTATTCACTCTGGTGAAGTCTTCTCTTGATTGTTGACTTTGACACACATACACCTACCTCCTGGAGAGTGTTCTTGATCTGGCCAACTGCTGTGAAGTGTGTTTTCTTCACCAGGGAAAGAATTCTTCGGTCATCCACCACAGTTGTTTTCTGTGGTCTTCCGGGTCTTTTGGTGTTGCTGAGCTCACCGCTGCGTTTTTTCTTTTTAAGGATGTTCCAAACAGTTGATTTGGCCACACCTAATGTTTTTGCTATCTCTCTGATGGGTTTGTTTTGTTTTTTCAGCCTAATATTGGCTTGCTTCACTGATAGTGACAGCTCTTTGGATCTCATATTGAGAGTTGACAGCAACAGATTCCAAATGCAAATAGCACACTGGAAATAAACTCTGGACCTTTTATCTGCTCCTTGTAAATGGGATAATGAGGGAATAACACACACCTGGCCATGGAACAGCTGAGCAGCCAATTGTCCCATTACTTTTGGTCCCTTAAAAAGTGGGAGGTACATATACAAACTGTTGTAATTCCTACACCGTTCACCTGATTTGGATGTATATACCCTCAAATTAAAGCACATCTTGTTTGTTTCATTTCAAATCCATTGTGGTGGTGTATAGAGCCAAAAAGATTAGAATTGTGTCGATGTCCCAATATTTATGGACCTGACTGTATATACCGGTATATACTAAGTGGTTGTAAAGGTAAGACTTTTTTTTACCATATTGCATTCCCTGCATTACGGTCAAAAATGTTCAAGCATTTGTATCGCCCAGTCATCCCCCTTATACTTACATTTCTCGATCCAGCGCTGAGCCCATTTGCAGTGGCATTAGATTTTCCCCTTACAGGACAGAGAGGCAACAGTGGGTGCCCAGAAGAGGAGGTTTGGGGCTGATTTGTGCAGTATCATTGCACAGAGCAGGTAAGTATAGCATGTTTAATATTTTAGAAAAAAAATTGACTTTATAACCGCTTTAGGACATGATCAGTGCATATGATGATGATGATGATGATGATATGTAAATTTTCATTGCGCCAAATACTGTCTTGGAGGACTGCAACTAACCGCGCTGTACCATAAATTCACCAATCAGCCTTGGGAAAACTATTTGAGAAAAAGGGAGGAGAAAAAAAAAGGAAGGCTCACGAGGGGAGTCGAAAAACAAAGTTGACGTTAATTATTACAGAATTAGATGTCTCTACATCCGTAGTTAGGAAAAAGCATTTTTAAAAAGGTGGGTTTTTAATTGCCTTTTAAAAAGAGCTTGGGGCATTGGGAGCCGGAGATGGTCGGGGAGTTGGTTCCAAAGGGCCGCACCCATAGTCTGCATTTGTCGACCTCCCAAGGACTGGAGTCGGGCGGGTGCTTGGATGGTCCTATTTTGAAGCCCTGACCGCAATGCTCTAATTGGTGTGTAATGGGGGGCCATTTCTGTGAGATAGAGTGGGCCCAGGCCCCAATATGCTATAAACATCAGAACCAAGATTTTAAATTGTACTCTATGCACTATAGGTAACCAATGTAGCTGTGCCAGCACGGGAGTGATGTGATGTCTATATGGTGTACCCGTAATAGTGCGTGCTGCTTGATTCTTTATAATTTGGATTTTTTTGACCCACTTAAGGGGAAGGCCAAGGCAAAAACCATTGGCAAAGTCTAGTCTAGATTGTACTAGAGCCAAAGTAAGTGTGATTTGGTGTCGATATGAAAGTAGATGTCTGATCTTCCGAATAATTTGCAAATAGAATGAGGCATTTTTCATACAGTTCATAATTTGCGGAATCCAGGTAAGCTTTGCATCAAAAATGATTCCAAGGTTCTTGACTTGTCTATTAGGTTCTGGGCAGGTACCTAGGTCAGATGGCCATCGAGATAGAATGTAAAAGGCTAGAGGTTTGCCCACTTGGAGTATTTATGTTTTGGAGCAATTGAGGCTCAACCAGTTTCTATTCATCCAGGAATGGATATGAGTCATGCATTCTGCTAGGATCTGGGGATGTCTGTCGTTTTTGGAAGTGTTGACTAGGATTTGGATGTCATCGGCATATAATTGGCCTTGAAGGCCATGTAACTGCAACATATCGGGTAGGGGGCACATATAACAATTGAAAAGGTATGGAGAGAGGGCAGAGCCCTGTGGTACTCCCCAGGGCACTGGGCTTATGGCTGACCAGAAAGGTCCCAGCCTAACCTGTTGGGTACGATCTTGTAGAAAAGACTGGATCCATAACAGGACAGCACCTCGAATTCCAAACTGGTCATGAAGGCGCGAGATCAGAATGTCGTGATCAATGGTGTCAAAAGACGCGGAGAGGTCCAATAGCACTAAGGCCGCCGATTCCCCAGCATCTCTGACCCTCAGCAGCTGTTCCCTCATGGCCATCGTGGAGAGCTCTATTCCCCTGCCCGGTCAGAACCCAGACTGGACATCGTGGAATAGGCCCTCCCCTTTAGAGTATTCCTGAAGTTGCTCAAGAATGATGGTTTCCATAATCTTTGCCACAAAATGAATGCTAGAAATGGGTCTTAGATTATTCGGGTCTTGAAGCTCTGTTTTTTTGGGTTTTTTTAATCGGCGTAACGTATGAGTATGGTATAACTCCCAGCCTTAAACTGAAGTTGATGATTGTACATAGGTCTAGAAGGAATGCGTTTGACTGGAGTTTGAAAAAACAGGCAGGGCAAAATTAATCCGCAAAGTGTGTGGGCTTCAATTTAAGAATTACTTTGTGTAGTAACTCCGGCGTGGTAGGTGTGAAGTTTTTTAAGCTGGACAGAGTAGGTTGGATAGCCTCTTGTAGTGGACCAGGTTGGTCAATCAGGTGAATGTTCTTGGCAATGCCCAACCGGATTTTATGAATTTTATCTTGGAAAGCGATCCCTAATTTATTGGTGAATTCTTGTGATGGTATTATCGTCTTGGTTAACCTACGTGGATTAAGCATTTCGTTTACGATTTCGAAAAGTTTCTTATCCTGGTTTCCGGCGTTATCGATCTGTTCACCGTAATATGCTTTTTTCCTGTGGCTAATAGCTTTGAAATATCCCCGAGAAATTATTCGGTATGCGAGCTTGTCTTGATGTGTCTTAGTCTTAAGCCATTTTCTTTCAAGCTGTCTGCGTTTCATTTTAATTAGGGCTAGGTTGCTAGTGTACCAAGGTTTAGCCTTGGTAATCTTTTTGCGAAAGTGTGATGTTTTGAGAGGGGCAAGCTTATCAAGTGTATGATGGATTTTTAGTTCAAATGCATCAAGGGCTTTAGTGACTCTGTCAAGATGGATTTCAAAGTCAGTATAAAGATCATCTTCACTGTCTAGGGTGATAAGTTCAAGAGCCAAGTATGTTGCCATGAAGGTGAGTGGACATAGGTTTTTAAGCAAACGATACGGCTTGGATTGCTGCATGGGAGTACCCAAGTCTGGGGCTGGGGGTCTAAAGTCTCTGAGTTGGTATGAAATTAATTTATGATCTGTCCATATAAGTTTGATGTTCTGGATGTCAGAGATGGTAATATTAGAGGAGAAGACTGCATCTAGTGTGTGCCCTTTCTCATGGGTATAGGAGTTGACATTTTGAACAAAGCCAAGGGCGTCAAGATCTTGTAAAAACTCCTGTATTTTAGGATCCTGTAAGTCCTCAAGCCATAGGTTACAGTCGCCTTGCAGGATAATGTTTGACATGTAAGTGTTCAATTCTAAACAAAATTGAATAATCTCAGTGTTGAATTCCGTGTGGTATCCTGGCGGACGATATATAGTTGCAATGATGATAGAGGTGGTGGCATCAATTTGGCAACGTGCAGAAAGATGTTCAAAGGAAATATATTCAGAGAGAGCTAGTTCCCTACAGGTAACATTGTTATTGTGAATCAGTGCAATGCCTCCACCCCGTTTACCCTGTCTATTTTTGTAAGTATGTCATATCCTGGTGGAACGAGGTCATCTAAATGGATGCTATAATCCTTGCCAAACCATCGTTTGCATGTTTGACAGCGGACCGGACATTTATTACGCCCCCTTTAATAAATTGAGTAATGCAATGAAGAACCACTCTGCTGCTGGTAAGGGGGATAATTGGCTTAATGGGTGTACTATTTCGATTAATGCTGTTAACCTGGCATGCTTCTAGTGTTTCCTTACTTAGGATACCTGTCCCCTGATTGAGCTGATATAATTCTTGTTGGGAGTAAGGGGGGCGGTTACCCGTTGAGTATTGGGATTTTGGTATTTGTATGTGCGAAGATAGCGATTCTAAGTCAGTAACTGAATCAGTGGGAATAAGCAAACCTTGGTCCGCTGGGCCCGGACGGGCCCAGATGGGCTTGCCTCCGGCGCGCCCACCGTGGGCTGTGCTGGCGGCATGTCTTTTATACTGGTGCTGTCTGTCTGTGGCCTGGCCGCAGGGGGCGTGGCCAGTTGGCTTAGACAATTAAACAAATGGTAGCTATGGCAACCGAAAATGCTGAGCTGGGTCACGTGATAGTCCCAAGATGGCGTCTAAGGCCAGCCTTCCTGCATTTTTGTAGACAGGGAAACCCAGGTTGAAGTGGAGCTGGAGTGAAGCAACCCTTGCAGGTAAGTGAAGGCAAGCTGGATCAAGGAAGTCAGGTAACAATACCGGGCTGTGCTGGCGGAATGTCTTTTATACTGGTGCTGTCTGTCTGTGGGCCGGCCGCAGGGGGCGTGGCCAGTTGGCTTAGACAATGAAACAACAGGTAGCTATGGCAACTGAAAATGCTGAGCTGGGTCACGTGATAGTCCCAAGATGGCGTCTAAGGCCAGCCTCCCTGCGTTTTTGCAGGCAGGGAAACCCAGGTTGAAGTGGAGCTGGAGTGAAGCAACCCTTGCAAGTAAGTGCAGGCAAGCTGGAATCAATGATGATGTTCTCTTGTAAAAGATCACCCACTGTGTATTGTGATTTTATTAGTAAAACACACCTCTATAGTTCTCTAATTTAGCCACATATGTCCACAGGTGGCTGGGAGAGTCAAAGAAAACAAAAGTCATCACTTTTCATTCTAAGACCTCATTCACATGGGGCGTATGAATCTGTGCCCCGTGTATGAGCCGTGTTTACCCACACGAGAGGTGCCGAGATCTCCCTCTGATGGGAGAGAGAGGAGAGACAGTGGATGACGGAGGTACGTAAACTGACCATGGTATCAGGGGCTCAGCAGCCATTGGAAGGCAGGGAGGGGGGGGGAAGAGAAGAGACAGCGGATGACGGAGGCATGTAAACTGACTACGATATCAGGGGCTCAGCAGCCATGATAAAACGTAGTCAGTTTACAGAGGAAAGGGCAGAACCAGGTAGGGTCAACCAGGTTAGACAGCACAAGCACTGTGCTGTTTAAGCTGCTATAAGGGAACAGGATCTCTTTTTTTTTTTTAGGGTTACAACCAGTTTAAGCCATGTCTCTGCACGTCCTGTTTGCCAGATTATTGTGCTTCATACATTATCCCGCCTGCTGCCTTGAGCTACCTCTTTTGTTACTTGGAATCGACCTTGGCTTGTGACTCCAACTACAAAACTCTTCTCCTGCATAGACCTTTGCTTGTGACCCCGACTATAGAACTCTTCTTCTGTATCAACCTGTGACCCTGACATTGATCATCCGTCTAGTGCAGTGGTTCTCAACCTGGGGGTCAAATGATGATTTGCCAGGGGTCACCGAATCCTGGGCTGTTCCTGAAGCCTGCACTGCTCTCCCAGCCTTTTTGCGCCTGCCCAGCAGGGCTGTTCCTGGAACCCACGGCCGCCCACTCAGCCTCTTCACAGCCACCCATTCAGTTCACGGCATGGCTGGGGGGCAGAGACTAGAGGTCAGCTGACTGGTGAGGAATGTGAAGTGGGAGGGGCTGGAGGAGACCCTATCTCCTGAAAGGTGTCACTGCTACGAGACACCACAAAGGGGTTTTAATATTGTACAAGTGGAAGGAACTCAGGGAGCCCTAAATATTCATGGGTTAGGGGAGCAAATTACTTGTCTTGCCTTGGGTGCTGACAACCCACACTATGAAAATAATTTTACTGTTAGGGGTCCCCGCAACCTGGGAAATTTTATCAAGGGGTCACAGCACTAGAAAGATTGAGAACCACTGCTCTAATGGTTCAGACAATTCAACCCCTTAAAGAACTGAGAACTGTGCTTAGCCTGATGTTTTTGGCCATTGGTCTCTACTCGCTACAGGTATTCTCCTAACAGCCACTAACTGACTAACAGGGTGCTGCCTAATGATTTCCTCAACACAGAAAGGCAGCACATATATTTTTTAGTGCTCTCTCGGCCTTTTCACACAGCAGCAAGGTCCCACAGCAGAGAGAGCAAGAGAGAGAGCACTGAGCATCAGTCAGTTCACATATAAAAGCATCAAAACAAAGGTGTATAATCAAGGCCTCCAATACACCGCTCAGCGCCAAAAAAAGGAAATTGCTGAACCAAAAATTAGACCAAAAAGGGTCATCCAGAGAGAGACATAAATAGTGACAAAGTATTCCTTATAGCTTTATCAAACACAAAGGAAAATCCTATCTGAGCAGCTGTTTAAAAAAATAGCAAAATATAAAAATAGTATAAAAAAACTAAAAACAGTTCTAATCTGTTTCAGTCATATACTACAAACAGCGCTGATGTTGAGTGAAAATGTTATGTGGTCAATAGGGATGAGCTCGGTGTTCGCGCGTTCGGCGAACAACAAACGATTTGGGCCGTTCGCGCCAAATTCGAGTGACGCGAACGGCCCACAATACACTGCGCCATCGCAGTGTAATCCCTGCACTGTGATTGGCCAAGCATGCACTGTGACCCTGCATGCTTGGCCAATCACAGCGCCGGCAGTGAGGAGAGCAATGATTGGCCACAGGCAGGATGCCTGTGGCCAATTATAGCTGAGGGGGTTTAGTACACGCCCCACACTATAAAAGGCTGCCAGCGCGGCGGCCTCGTGTAGTGTGTTCCGGAGCAGGGAAAGTGAAGGATAGGCAGGGACAGTGTCAAATCTATTCTTTGCCAAACCTTGTGTGTAGGGACAGAGAAGGATAGGCAGGGAGAGTGTCAGTGTCATATTCTTTGCTAAACCTTGTGTGTAGGGAGAGAGAAGGATAGGCAGGGAGAGTGTCAGTGTCATATACTTTGATAAACCTTGTGTGCAGGGAGAGAGAAGGATAGGCAGGGGACAGTGTCAGTGTCATTGTTGCTAAGCCTCCTGCACATTATACACCTGAAGTTAGCCCGTATTGCTGCTTTTTCCTGGTGTGTTACACCAACAGGCATTTGCGGCACTTACAGCGGGCGGAGTGTGCCTCCTGATCATATTACACCTGAAGTTAGCCTGTATTGCTGCTTTTTCCTGGTGTGTTACACCAACAGGATTTTGCGGCACTTACAGCGGGCGGAGTGTGCCTCCTGATCATATTACATCTGAACTTAGCCTGTATTGCTGCTTTTTCCTGGTGTGTTACACCAACAGGATTTTGCGGCACTTACAGCGGGCGGAGTGTGCCTCCTGACCATATTACACCTGAACTTAGCCTGTATTGCTGCTTTTTCCTGGTGTGTTACACCAACAGGATTTTGCGGCACTTACAGCGGGCGGAGTGTGCCTCCTGTTCATATTACACCTGAACTTAGCCTGTATTGCTGCTTTTTCCTGGTGTGTAACACCAATAGGATTTTGCGGCACTTACAGCGGGCGGAGTGTGCCTCCTGATCATATTACACCTGAACTTAGCCTGTATTGCTGCTTTTTCCTGGTGTGTTACACCAACAGGATTTTGCGGCACGTACAGCGGGCGGAGTGTGCTTCCTGACCATATTACACCTGAACTTAGCCTGTATTGCTGCTTTTTCCTGGTGTGTAACACCAACAGGATTTTGCAGCACTTACAGCGGGCGGAGTGTGCCTCCTGATCATATTACACCTGAACTTAGCCTGTATTGCTGCTTTTTCCTGGTGTGTTACACCAACAGGATTTTGCAGCACTTACAGCGGGCGGAGTGTGCCTCCTGATCATATTACACCTGAACTTAGCCTGTATTGCTGCTTTTTCCTGGTGTGTTACACCAACAGGATTTTGCGGCACTTACAGCGGGCGGAGTGTGCCTCCTGACCATATTACACCTGAACTTAGCCTGTATTGCTGCTTTTTCCTGGTGTGTTACACCAACAGGATTTTGCGGCACTTACAGTGGGCGGAGTGTGCCTCCTGACCATATTACACCTGAAGTTAGCCTGTATTGCTGCTTTTTCCTGGTGTGTTACACCAACAGACATTTGCGGCACTTACAGCGGGCGGAGTGTGCCTCCTGACCATATTACACCTGAACTTAGCCTGTATTGCTGCTTTTTCCTGGTGTGTTACACCAACAGGATTTTGCGGCACTTACAGCGGGCGGAGTGTGCCTCCTGATCATATTACACCTGAACTTAGCCTGTATTGCTGCTTTTTCCTGGTGTGTTACACCAACAGGCATTTGCAGCACCTACAGCAGGCGTAGTGTGATTCCTGCAAAATATACTCCTGAAGCTAGGCCTTATTGCTGGTTTTCCCATTTCCCTGCAGGCCATTAGAATGTCTGGAAGGCAAACAAGGAGAGGCAGACAGTCAGGAGCCAATAAAAGATGGCAAGCAGGCTCTGTGTCTAGAGACAACAGTGCTGGTCATGGACGCGGTGCATCGCCATCAGCACGTGGCCATGGGACACGCTTGTCCTTCTTTTCGGCAGCTGGACGTGTTGAGCCGCATCATGCCGAAGACTTGGTAGAGTAGATGACCAAGCCCTCCTCATCCTCCTCATCCTCTCTCACCCAGGCTCAGGGTACTGGCAAAGCAGCTGCCAAAGCGTCCTCTTCCCTGGTATCAATGTCATCATCAGTCACTCCTTCCCTAGACCAACCATGTCCTCCTGAGGAGTCCCCCGAACTGTTTGAGCACAGTGTTGGGTACATGCTCCAGGAGGATGCCCAGCGTTTCGAAGGGTCTGATGATGATACCCAGCTAGAGGAAGGCAGTAGCGTGAGAGCAGAGAGAGGGGATGCTCAAGAAGGACACCAATCTGGCAGTCATGTTCCAGCAGCTGCAGCATACTGCCAGATTGGCTCCAGTGATGAGGATGGAGGGGATGATGAGGTCACTGACTCCACGTGGGTGCCTAATAGGAGAGAGGAGGAGGAGGATGAGGAGGAGGCACATCTCCAACGAGGCAGGATGCCCTCGGGGGGCCAGCGTAAGGGCAGCACACCGACGGAATCACACCGCAGAGCTCCGCCTGTGCAGGGCGCTGCCTCTGCCTGTTATTCAAAAAGTTCTTTGGTGTGGGCCTTTTTTGAGTCGAGTGCATCAGATCGCACAGCTGCTGTTTGCAACAAATGTCTCAAGCGTATATCGCGTGGCCAAAACATCACCCGCTTGGGCACCACATGCTTGACCAGACATATGTTGACCTGCCATGCAGCTCGTTGGCAAGCCTACCTTAAAGACCCACACCAAAGAACAAAGCGGACCTCTTCTTGCACCGCATCAGCTGGGATCTCCAACCCCACTATACCTTCAGTCCTCTCTGAAACCTGCTCTGAGAGGAATGAAGGTGTAGAATTAGGTGTGTCACAGCCAAGTATTTGCGGGCACTCTGCTAGCAGTACACCGACGTCCGATTCTAGCAGGCAAATTTCCCTGCCCCAGCTGCTGGACCGTCGAAAGAAGTTCACTCCCAGCCATCCACATGCCCAGCGGTTGAATGCTAGCTTGGCTAAATTGCTAGCGCTTCAACTGCTGCCTTTTCAGTTGGTAGACTCGTCCCCCTTCCGTGAGTTTGTGCAATGTGCGGTTCCTCAGTGGCAGGTTCCCAAACGCCACTTTTTCTCACGGAAAGCGATTCCAGCTCTCTACCGGCATGTGGAAGGCAATGTCTTGGCCTCGCTGGACAGGGCGGTCAGTGGTAAGGTGCATATTACCGCTGACTCATGGTCCAGCAGGCATGGACAGGGACGTTACCTTTCTTTCACGGCCCATTGGGTCACTCTTTTGGCAGCTGGGAAGGATGCAGGACAAGGTGCAGTAGTGTTGGAGGTTGTTCCACCGCCACGCCTCCAAAATGCTACTACTGGTTGTGACACACCTCTGTCCTCCACCCCCTCCTCTTCTTCTTCCTCCATGGCCTCTTCCTGTGCTTTGTCCTCAGAACCAGCGGTGCTCCGTAGGCGTTCAAGGGGCTACGCAAGTACGCACGCAAAAAGATGCCATGCCGTGCTTGCGCTGGTGTGTTTGGAGGACAGGAGCCACACTGGGGCAGAGGTTCTGTCGGCTCTGCAGGGGCAGGCCAAGAGGTGGTTGACGCCATGCCAGCTTAAGCCAGGAATGGTAGTTTGCGACAATGGCACCAACCTCCTCTCCGCTCTCCGACAGGGACAACTGACCCATGTGCCCTGTGTGGCTCACGTCCTTAACCTGGTGGTGCAGCGGTTCTTGGGCAGGTACCCGGGCTTACAGGATGTCCTGAGGCAGGCCAGGAAAGTCTGTGTGCATTTCCGCAGATCTTATAATGCCAGTGCTCGCCTGGCTGAGCTGCAAAAGGAGTTGAACCTGCCCAAGAACCGCCTTATATGTGACATGCCCACCAGGTGGAACTCAATGTTGGCCATGCTGCAGCGGCTGCACACGCAGCAGAGGGCCATCAATGAGTACCTGTGCGACTACGGCACCAGGACAGGGTCAGGGGAGCTCGGGTTTTTTTCACCACGCCAGTGGGGCATGATCAGGGATGCATGCACTGTCCTGGCACCATTTGAGGAGGCCACGAGGATGGTGAGCAGTGACAGTGCATGCATCAGTGACACTGTACCTCTTGTCCACCTGTTGGAACATACGCTGCGTGGAATAATGGACAGGGCACTTGAGGCAGAACAGAGGCAGGAAGAGGAGGACTTCCTTGCCTCTCAAGGCCCCCTTTACCCAGACAGTGTTCCTTCTGTCCCACCCATCGCACAGGAAGAAGAGGAGGAGGAGGAGGATTGTGTCAGCATGGAGGTGGAGCCTGGCACTCAGCATCATCAGCAGCAGTCTTTTAGGGATGATTTACAGTCCCAAGAAACCAGTGGACTTGTACGTGGCTGGGAGGAGGTGGCTGCGGATCTAGTCGTCCTTAGTGACCCAGAGGACTCCGGACCGAATGCCTCAGCTAACCTACGCTGCATGGCCTCCCTGATCCTGCAAAGTCTGCGGAAGGATCCTCGTATTCTTCGGATCAAGGAGAGGGACCATTACTGGCTGGCCACTCTCCTTGATCCACGGTACAAGGGTAAGGTTGCGGACCTTATCTTACCGTTGCAGAGGGAGCAGAGGATGAGACAACTCCGGGAGGCCTTGCAGAAAGGTCTGTGCAATGCGTTCCCAGAGACTGGGAGGTTACAAACTCCTGGTCCTGGACAACGAGTTGCTGAGGCTTCGGTCAGTCAAAGAAGGAGCGGTGGGGAAGGTGGCCGTCTGACCGATGCGTTCAGACAATTCTTTAGTCCGCAGCCCCAAGGTATGATTGGTTCCAGCAACCATCGCCAGCGTCTGATATACATGGTGCAGGAATACCTAGGGACAAGGTCAGACTTGGACACCTTCCCCACCGAAAATCCTCTGGCTTACTGGGTCTTGAGGATGGATCACTGGCCAGAGCTTGCACAGTATGCAATTGAGCTACTGGCCTGTCCTGCATCCAGCGTTCCTTCAGAACGCACATTCAGTGCTGCTGGAGGATTTGTCACGGATCACAGGGTGCGCCTGTCCACCGACTCTGTTGATCGACTGACCTTCATAAAGATGAACCAGTCTTGGATCACCACCAGCTACCAAACACCTGAAGCTGATATAACAGACTAATTTATTTTCAAATGTCACATCCCTTCAAGACTGATGCTGATGCTGAGAGACTGTCCTGTTATGTTGACTGACTATCCTCCTCCTCCTCAATGATCCGATTGATGATGATAGCTTGGAAGAACATTTTTGTTTCTGGGTGCCGCCACCAGTGGCTAAGGCCCAATTTTTCAGCCCCTGTTTAACAGGGGCGTGTTATTACAATTTGTTATGCAATGCTTTGCAGCAGGGCTCATTCCTGCACTCCAACTAGAGTATCTGGGAGAGGGTGCAGTGTCGTGGCACCAGCACCAGTGGCTAAGGCCCAATTTTTCAGCCCCTGTTTAACAGGGGTGTGTAATTACAATTTTTGATGCAATACTTTGCAACAGGGCTCATTGCTGTGCTCCAAGTACAGTATCTGTGAGGGGTTGCAGTGTTGTGGCACCAGTGCCTAAGGCCCAATTTTTATGCCCCTGTTTAACAGGGGCATGTAATTACAATTTTTTATGCAATGCTTTGCAGCAGGGCTCATTCCTGCACTCCAACTAGAGTATCTGGGAGAGGTTGCAGTGCCGTGGCACCAGCACCAGTGGCTAAGGCCCAATTTTTCAGCCCCTGTTTAACAGGGGCGTGTTATTACAATTTTTTATGCAATGCTTTGCAGCAGGGCTCATTCCTGCATTCCAACTAGAGTATCTGGGAGAGGGTGCAGTGTCGTGGCACCAGCACCAGTGGCTAAGGCCCAATTTTTCAGCCCCTGTTTAACAGGGGCGTGTAATTACAATTTTTGATGCAATACTTTGCAACAGGGCTCATTGCTGTGCTCCAAGTACAGTATCTGTGAGAGGTTGCAGTGTTGTGGCACCAGTGCCTAAGGCCCAATTTTTATGCCCCTGTTTAACAGGGGCATGTAATTACAATTCTTGATCTAATAATTCACAGCAGGGCCCATTCCTGCGCCCACCAAGACTAACTGTGAGGCCTTACAGTGTTGTGTCAACACCACCACCACCACCAAAGGCCCAATTTTTCAGCCCCTGTTCAACAGGGGCATGCAATTACAATTCTTGATCTAATAATTCACAGCAGGGCCCATTCATGCGCCCACCACGAGTAACTGTAAGGGCTCACAGTGTTGTGGCAACACCAACATGTAAGGGGCAAATTTCAGCTGAGTATATACGGCAGGCCCCTACTTTCAAACATCCAACTTACAAACGACTGCTCCTTGCAAACGGAAGGATACAACAGGAAGTGAGAGGAAATCTACCCCTAGGAAGGGAAATTCTCTCCTGTAAGAGTTAATATGGGAAAAAAAGTGTCTCCTCTCCACTGATGCTTTATCACCAATTCTTGTTTCAATAAAAACCCCAAATTTTCAAAACACATTTGTCATTAGGACGGAAAGTGAGGTGAACTGTTCTGAACAGGTGCACACTGCAAATACAGCAAAACAAATGTTACAGGGGTGATAACTAGTTTTGAGCGAACCCGAACTGTAAAGTTCGGGTCCGTACCGAACTTTAACTTTTTCCCGAACCCGAACCCGGACTTTGCGCAAAAGTCCGGGTTCGGGTTCGGCAATCTAATTACGCATTTAGAAATGCTTCAGGGGCCAGCCAATCACCTTTTGATTAGCTGGTGTGCCCTTAGAGGCCATCATAGCCATGCCTACTAATGGCATGGCTGTGATTGGTCAGTGCAACATGTGACCCAGATTCTATATAAGCTAGAGGCACACAGCACACACGTCACTCTGCTTCAGAATAGATAGGGAGAGGATCTTGTCTGCTGCTGTTGCTAATAGGGAGAGATTGTAAAATACATGAGGTAGTCCTGATTCTGCAATCTGAGGGAAAAGATAGAGAGATAGTGTAGTGTAGGGCCAGGTTCCTGTTGGTGCTTTCAGGGAGAGAGAATATTATATAGGAGTCCAGATTCAGAGATTAAAATCAGCGATCTGCATAGGTTTACCTGTTTGTGTTGCAGTGCACAGTCTTTTTACACTGCCATGAGCCCAGTGTCAGAGAAAATCTAAATTTGATCTGCAAGCTCAGTGCACCAGCACTGCATATTACGTTGAGAGATACACCGTTTCCATACTGTGGGTGTATTCTGCTCTTTGAAAAGGAAAAAAAAAAGGCACTTTATTGTGCTCTTTTCCAAAAGAGGGCAAAAAAAATAAAAAAATTGCATTTTATTTTGCTCGTGCAAAAAAAGACCCGTTTAGGGCAAAAAAAATAAAAATAAAAAATTTGCACTTTAATGTACGCTTGCAAAAAGAGCCATTCAGGGCCACAAAAAATAGTTTGCAGTGTGTTATACATATGTGGAGGTGTGTGAAATAAACAATTTCTATATAGTTTTCTCCTACTGTGCTATACTAAAAAAAAACATTTTTTTTGAATAGCATTTTCTGCAGTTCTGTAGCTGTGCGATTCAGTGGTTACGTACTGTAGGTGTGTTCTGCTCTTCCAAAAAACGCCGTTTAGGGGCACAAAAAATAGTTTGCAGTGTGTTATACATATTTGGAGGTGTGTGAAATAAACAATTTCTAAATAGTTTTCTTCTACTGTGCTATACTAAAAAAACAACTTTTTTTTTTAATAGCATTTTCTGCAGTTCTGTAGCTGTGCGATTCAGCGGTTACGTACTGTGGGTGTGTTCTGCTCTTCCAAAAACACCCATTTAGGGCAAGATCCTAATTTTGGAAAATATGAGGAGAAGGTCAAAGGGACGTGGTGGCCCCGGTCGTGGTGCTGCTGGTGGAGCTCCTGTTGCAGGGAGAGGACGTGGTGGATCTGTGCCAGATACACGCACAAGTGAAACACCTTCCTCAGGTGCGAGTAGGCGACCGAGCCTGCGGCGGTATTTTGTCGCACCTAATGAGGCTGTACGAATGTTTAGGCCAGGACAAGTACAGGCGATAGTAGATTGGGTTGCTGACAGTGCCTCGGGTTCCTTCACATTGTCTCCCACCCACTCTTCTGATGAAAGATCAGAGTTGGCAACTGAAACCCATGTCCATCAGTCTTTCACCTCACCCCCTTGCAAATCAGCCAAGCAGTCTGAGCCCCAAATCATGCAGCAGTCTCTTCTGCTTTTCGATGACTCTGTTAGCAGGGTTTCCCAGGGCCATCCACCTAGCCCTGCCCCAGAAGTGGAAGAGATTGAGTGCACCGATGCCCAACCACTTATGTTTCATGATGAGTACATGGGAGGACCATCGCAGTACGTCTCGGATGATGACGAAACACAGGTGCCAACTGCTGCTGCTTTCGCAATTGTGCAGACAGACAAGGAGGGCAGGGGTGAAGACTGGGTGGAAGATGATGTGGAGGACGATGAGGTCCTCGACCCCACATGGAATGAACGTTATGCAGGTGACCAGTGTAGTTTGGAGGAAGAGGCGGTGGTCGCACAGAGCCACCAGCACAGCAGAAGAGGGAGCAGGGTGCAAAAGCGGAGCGTCCGTCCCCTAGACAGTATGTCTGCTACTGCCCAACGCTGCAAGGGACCGAGCACACCAAAGCCAGGTCCAAGGAGTTCCCTAGCGTGGCAGTTCTTCACACAATGTGCTGACAAGACACGAGTGGTTTGCAGGCTGTGCAATCAGAGGCTGAAGCGAGGCATAAATGTTCTCAACCTGAGCACAACCTGCATGACCAGGCATCTAAGTGCAAAGCACGAGCTGCAGTGGAGTAGACACCTCAAAAACCAAGAAAGGTCTCTGGCTCCTCCTGCTTCCTCTTCTGCTGCAGTCTCGGCCTCTTCATCCACCTCTGTAGTGACAGTGGCACCTGCCACCCCGCAAACAGAGGATCTGCCAGCAACACTACCACCTGGGTCACCAACCATCTCCACAATGTCCCATGGAAGCGTTCAGCTCTCTATCTCCAAAACATTGGAGCGGAAGAGGAAGTACCCCCCTAGCCACCCGCGATCCCTGGCCCTGAATGCCAGCATTTCAAAACTCCTGGCCTTTGAAATGCTGTCATTCTGTATGGTGGAGACGCAGAGTTTTAAAAGCCTGATGGCATTGGCTGTCCCACAGTACGTCGTGCCCAGCCGCCACTATTTTTCCAGGCGAGCCATCCCTTCCCTGCACAACCAAGTGAGGGACAAAATCAGGTGTGCACTGCGCAACGCCATCTGTGGCAAGGTCCACCTAACTACGGATGCGTGGACCAGTAAGCACGGTCAGGGACGTTATATCTCCCTAACAGCACACTGGGTAAATGCAGTGGCGGCTGGGCCTGAGGCAGATAGCAGTTTGGCGCATGTCCTTCCACCACCGAGGATTGCAGGGCGCTTCAGTTTGCCTCCTGTTGCTAACTCCTCCTACTCCGCTTCTTTATCCTCTACCGCCTCCTCATCCGGTCAGCGTAACACCTTCACCACCAACTTCAGCACAGCCAGGGGTAAACGACAGCAGGCAGTTTTAAAACTTTCCTGTTTGGGGGAAAAACCCCACACCGCGCAGGAGTTGTGGAGGGACATGGAACAACAGACCAATGAGTGGTTGCTGTCAGTGAGCCTCAAGCCCGGCCTGGTGGTGTGCGATAATGGGCGAAATCTCGTAGCAGCTCTGGGCCTAGCCGGTTTGACGCACATCCCTTGCCTGGCGCATGTGCTGAACTTGGTGGTCCAGAGGTTCCTTAAAAATTATCCCAATATGCCAGAGCTGCTGCAGAAAGTGCGGGCTGTGTGTGCGCACTTTCGGCGTTCTCACCCTGCTGCTGCTCGCCTGTCAGCGCTGCAGCGTAACTTCGGCCTTCCCGCTAACCGCCTCATATGTGACGTGCCCACAAGGTGGAACTCCACCTTGCACATGCTGGCCAGACTGTGCGAGCAGCAGCAGGCAATAGTGGAGTTTCAGCTGCAGCAATCACGCGTGAGTCGCTCTGCAGAACATCACCACTTCACCACCAATAACTGGGCCTCCATGCGAGACCTGTGTGCCTTGTTGCGCTGTTTCGAGTACTCCACCAACATGTCCAGTGCCAATGACGCCGTTCTTAGCGTTACTATCCCAGTTCTATGCCTCCTTGAAAAAACGCTTCGGGCGATGATGGAAGAGGATGTGGCACAGGAGGAGGAGGAGGAAGCGGGATCATTTCAAAGGCTTTCAGGGCAGTCTTTCACAAGTGGCTACGAGGGTGGGTTCCTATACCAACAAACGCCAGGTGCACAATTGTCCGGCAGAAAGGGCACAGTTCTGGAGGATGACGAGGTGGAGGAGGAGATGGAGGAGGAGGAGGAGGAGGAGGAGGAGGAGGAGCCATTTTCACAGCAGGGTGGCACCCAGACCAGCTCGTGGCCATCACTGGTGCGTGGCTGGGGGGATACAGAGGACACAGACAATACACCTCCCACAGAGGACAGCTTTTCTTTGCCTCTGGGCAGCCTGGCACACATGAGCGATTACATGCTGCAGTGTTTCCGCAATGACCGCCGAGTTGCCCACATTTTAACTGGTGCTGATTACTGGGTGGCCACCCTGCTGGATCCCCGTTACAAGGGCAACGTACCGTCCTTAATTCCCTCACTGGAGCGGGATCGTAAGATGCGCGAGTACAAGCGCACGCTGGTAGACGCGCTGCTGGTGGCATTCCCACCTGACAGCGGGCGTACGGTGGAAGCACAAGGCGAAGGCAGAGGAGGAGGAAGAGGTCGCCAACGCAGCCGGGGCACCGGCAGCACCTCAGAAGGCAGGGTTAGCATGGCTGAAATGTGGAAAAGCTTTGTCAGCACGCCACAACAACCAGCACCACCAGCTGAGATGGAACATCTTAGCAGGAGGCAGCATTTCACCAACATGGTTGAGCAGTATGTGTCCACAGGCCTACACGTACTGGATGACGGGTCTGCCCCCTTTAACTTCTGGGTCTCCAAATTGGGCACATGGCCTGAGATTGTCCTTTATGCCTTGGAGGTGCTGGCCTGCCCTGCAGCCAGTGTATTATCTGAACGTGTATTTAGCACGGCAGGGGGCGTTATCACAGACAAGCGCAGCCGCCTGTCCAGAGCCAATGTGGACAAGCTCACGTTCATTAAAATGAACCAGGCATGGATCCCACAGGACTTGTCCGTACCTTGTGCAGAATAGACATGTATACCGGTGTTGTGACAAAAACTGTCCGGCCATCGGATTGTGTCCGGCCCATACTGCGAAGGCGCAGCGCTTGAGCAGTACAGAGGACAAGGAGATTCACAAAATCTCCGAAGATGAACGGCGCCTGCGCTGTGAGTGCAGGTTCAAGCCCCACCATCCAAGTGGACATACGGTAGCACATAGTAACAGGGCCCCTCACGGGCTCGGTTCGATCGCCACGCTTCGGGCACGGCCTCACTTGGCTCGGCTTGAACCACGGATGGTGTGGCCTTCACCTGAACTCACCACGCAGGCGCCATTTGTCTTGGGAGATTTTCGAAATCCCCTTGTCCTACATACTGAGCAAGCGCAGTACAGGGTGGACACTATTTGACGGGGACAGAATTCGACACATCACCGGCCTTACCCAGCCATTGTTGTATTTTTGAACCAGTGTTGGCTAACTCGTCCTCCTCCACCGCCGCTTCCACCTACACAGCCACATCCACCGCCACCTCAACCTCCTACTCCATATGGACCTCGTCCTCCTAGGTCAAGATTATCATTTTTATTTTATTTTTTTGTAGCGCACAGATCCTTTCCCCCTTACCTGCCTTTATGTTGTTGGCTCCTCGCAGGAGGGAGAAAGGCACACCGCACTACCAGCCCGTACCCTCCTATATAAAGAGGTTGAGCAGTGTACTTGACGGGCCGTGTCCACAGCCGGAGTCAAAACTCCTCCAGAGGATGATTCTCACCTCTACTGTAGGTAGAGGCAAGTCCTTTAATTCCCAGTAAAGTCAATGTCCACACCAGCTGAAATTACAACTCTTATTCTCTCATGGCAAAATAAACTCTACTCGGATAGAAAAGGTTAGAGCAAAGAAACAGGACAGCTTAAGGTGTGGAGGAGGTCCAGGCACAAACGTAGCACATTCACTTCACTGCTTAGGTTTCTCAAACAGTTTTAGGTGCACGGTCTCTGCCACAGACCTTGAGGTTGGTCTCTGCCACAGACCAGGTGTACAAGGCCCCTGCCACGGACCTGGAGAACTTTGGTCTCTGCCACAGACCAGGGTGTATAAGGCCCCTGCCACGGGCCGGGTGAATAAGGCCTCTGATACAGTCAAGATGACCTTGAGCTTCTCCTTCTACGAACCTAGCCCATATCAAGGGGAAGACATCTCTCCAGGGAGTCAACAGACCCTTCCTTCACCGTGACTCCCGCATCGGTCCATCAGAATGATCCTCCCTTCCCTGGAACATGGTCCCCTACACGAGGCGGCACCCTAAGACTCCTCGACCCTTAGCGGACTCCAGACGAAGGCTCTGGACTCCAGGCTTTACTCCCGCACCTAGGCCTCCATACCCAGGGCAGCAGGAACTCCAGGATAGTACCTCACCCCGGGCTAAAGGTACCCGAGATGGAACAGGAACACATGCACCCAGGCCGAAGGCACCTGGGCGTGGACCCCACTGGACATCAGCCCCCAGGCCAAAGGTCTGCCCCTTTTATATGCTCTCCCGGCATGCACAGCAGGTTCCCCGCCCCGCTGTACTACTGCCAAGAGGGGACACAAAAGGCACAGCACTGTATCGGCGGTTCAACCCTAGCCTACCATGGCAGCGCCACCTGTAGGCCGCAGGGAACTGCACACCAATACTGTCCCCCGAGGACAAAATGGTCCATGAATCCTACAGAATTAGGGTGTTTGAGCCTATTTACCACTCAAACACTTCCCTTAAATTTAGCACCCCGCTACATTTTTATTTCAAAGTATTTTATTTTCCCACTAGCTTATCCATTAAATTGAATAATTTATTCCAGAAAGGGCGTATTCTGGGGCATTCCCACCATATGTGTGGCATCGTGCCGTTGAGTTTCTGAGGTTCTTAATGACTTCCCGTACCTCTTCTGCTGAAAAGGGGGCCTCCAGCATATTTTTTATTTTAAGTTATTTCCCTATCCACATTTGTTTGCAGAGCACTTGCCATGCTCTTAACAACATTTTGCTGCCATTTGCAGCCCTCTAGCCCTTTCCATTACTTTTTTAGAGCCTTTTTAGTCCTTAGAAGTCCGGGTCCCCATTGACTTCAATGGGGTTCGGGTTCGGGTCCAGGTTCGGGTTAAAGTTCGGTCCCGACCCCGAACTTTTTTTCCAAGTTCGGCCGAACCCGTCGAACCCGAACATCCAGGTGTCCGCTCAACTCTAGTGATAACCCTTCCCTATGTTTTCCAAAAAGCTTAAAAATAGATTTTTTGGCTGGAGCTACACTTAAACAATGTACCTGTTCAAAATTACAAACAGATTCTACATAAGAACAAACCTACAGTCCCTGTCTTGTATGCACCGCCTGTATACGGCTGTTCAGAGTATATAGGGCCTTTTTTATTTTGTGTGCGGGGTTCCCCTTAATATCCATACAAGACCCAAAGGGGCTGGTAATGGGCTGGGGTGGGGGGGGGGGGGGCTGTGATGGGGTAGCTATGCCATTTTTTTTAAAGATTTTCATCCATATTACCGGGACCAGACATTACATTAAAGCCACAAGCAGTTTTAAATGGCTTTTTTTTCCTTTAGAAATGTAATTTTGTGCAGGGACAGTTCTAAACACGGGAAACATGTGGCACTTCACAGGCATACCTTAGACACCCCCCAGGTGCGATATTTAAAGGAATATTTGACTTTTTTTTTTTCACTTTATGCATCATTAAAATGACTGCTCCCGAAAAACGGCAGTTTTTAAAACTTTTTTTGGATTGATACATGTCCCCTGGTGCAGAACCCGGGTTCCCAAACCCTTTTTAGGACAATAACATGCATTTTAGTCGTTATAGATAGCACTTTAGATTCCGAACGTTCGCATCCATTGTATTTAATAGGGTTCTAAAGTTCGTGCGAACTTTCGGTCCGTTCGCGGGTTCTGGTGCGAACCGAACCCGGGGGTGTTCGGCTCATCACTAGTGGTCAACTCCACAAAAAAAGTCTTTAGAGAGATGATAAACAAAAACAGTGTTTCAGACAGTGTCCATAGGTGATCCTAAAGTAATTGCAGTGTGCACCTTCCACCGAACCCTCCAGATCCACCACGTGAGAACACACTCCCCTTAGGGGTTTAAACTCACCAGAGCATGATATATAACCAGCCTTAAACAGGGGATATTCATCAAAACCATACACTGCAGTCAGGGAGACACATGGATGTTGGAGGCTCCAAATATGGAAAATAAACAAAAGAAAGCGCAATAGTGTAATCCCGTTTAATAGATTAAAAAAGCCCCTCACATCACATATCCCCCTCATAAATTAAACGTACATCAAACAATCATCAATGAGCATAGAAAACAAAACACTGGCACTTCACTGTCTCCGCTGTCCGGCGTATCCCGCTGTAACCACAAGCTGTAATCCGATTACTTACTTACTTTCGGGTTCCGGGTTCAGCTGTGTTCTGTTATCGAAAATTCCGGGTTCAGCTGCCCTGACACGTTTCGTCATATCCTGACTTCAACAGACGCCCTCTGTTGAAGTCAGGATATGACGAAAAGGGGCGTGTGAGCGTGACCCACACGACACGCCGGAAGTGACCTGTGCGCTCCACCGCAGCTGAACCCGGAACAAGGAAGTAGTCGGATTACAGCTTGTGGTTACAGCGGGATACGCTGGACGGCGGAAACGGTGAAGTGCCAGTGTTTTGCTTTCTATGCTCATTGATGATTGTTTGATGTACGTTTAATTTATGAGGGGATATGTGATGTGAGGGGCTTTTTTAGTCTATTAAACAGGATTACGCTATTGCGCTTTCTTTTGTTTATTTGCCATATTTGGAGCCTCCAACATCCATGTGTCTCCCTGACTGATGCTGACTGCAGTGTATGGTTTTGATGAATATCCTCTGTTTAAGGCTGGCTATATATCATGCTCTGGTGAGTTTAAACCCCTAAGGGGAGTGTGTTCTCACGTGGTGGATCTGGAGGGTTTGGTGGAAGGTGCACACTGCAATTACTTTAGGATCACCTATGGACACTGTCTGAAACACTGTTTTTGTTTATCATCTCTCTAAAGACTTTTTTTGTGGAGTTGACCACATAACATTTTCACTCGACATCAGCGCTGTTTGTAGTATATGACTGACACAGATTTGAACAGTTTTTAGGTTTTTTATACTATTTTTATATAAAAAGGCATGTGGACAGCTGAAACTAATAATGAGGTCTGATTACTATGTGGAGTAAAATGAGGACCTAGCGGTATAGTCTTTATCATATCCAAAGCTCTACAGAGCCCCCAGGCTCCTGGACCCAGACATGATTTATCAAGATTTTGATAAAACAATACAAATTGCTTTCTCCATCAGTCATAATTTCTGCAGCCAGTGGCGGCTGGTGGGTTTTTGTATGGGGGGCCGTAAAACAATCACCCCCCCCCCCGCGCTGTTTACCAGTCCACCGGCACTTACCCCATTGGCGGCAGGGAATTGCAGGCACATCGGGAATCGGTGGGCACATCGGGAATCGGTGGGCACATCGGGGACCAGCGGGCACATCGGGGAGTGGCAGGCACATCGGGCAGGGGGAGGGCACCTGGCAGTGTCTCCTAGGTGCCCAATTGGATCGCCTGACGATTAAGCCAATCGGGAAAGGGGTAACAGACCCGCGCTTCCTGATTGGCAGAGAGGCGATTCAGTGTTAGAAAAGCGAATATTCATTTGCTTTTCTAACACATCTGGGTGGGCTCCAAGCACAATGCTCTGCGCTCCGAGGCCACCCTTTTTTGAAGCCTATTAGAGCCTTTGGCTCTAATCAGGTGCTTGTAATTGCCGCTGTAATTCATGCGCCCGGGATCCTGAAAGGGGCCGAACGCATGAATAGGGGGTGGTCGCGGCAGCTTTGCATGAATCTATCCATTACCCATATAGGGGGTGGCGTGATAGAGGGAGTGGTGCCCGAGCACCCTTAATGGATGGGCCGCTGCTGCCTGCAGCCCCTCACCAAGTGTAAGTTGGAAACTTAGTTGACACCTATACTGTACACCACCCACAATCCTGCCAACCTGCACTGCGATATATAATTACATCATATAATAAAAACAACAACACATGACATAAGGGGTGGAATTTTTACATAAGGGCATTGTGACCTGCATATTCCTAGGGCCAGATTGCTGCTCAAATGGAGCCCCTGAAAATGGCTGCTGTTGAAAGAACACAAAGCAAAACAGGACTGTTGCCCAATGAAATCAGTCAGCTGCCAGCTTCATTTTGAGCCTGGAAAGATGACAGGGGGAGTTTGCTGTGTGCAACACTGAAACTTTTATTTACTTAAACCATTATACTGAATTTTAATGTTTTCTCTGCTGGCAATTCAAAATAATTTATGCAGCATTTAAAGGGCTGGTTAAACGAGAGAAGCTGCCATGGTAACGAGAAGATAACATGTAATTATAAAGCAAATTCAGGTAATAGTAACAGCATAAACACGAATAATTAGTGTACACATACAGATGATAGACATCAGGAAGACACAGATTTAAGTGCTTCACAGTATACTCTAAAGTGTTATAAAACAATAGCCCTCTTAGTAGTGTAGGGGCCTTCACCCTCACCCCCTTCTTTATCGGTTACTCTGGCTCTGGTCTAGGGGTATCTTGGAGGGGAGAGCGAGGTGCGCCACGGCCCATGTCCTCTCGATTACAGCATGTAGAGGTGAAGGCCAGTATCTAGTTGTATTCGGGCCTGTGTATACGATTAGAGCCAAGTCTGTTCTGCTGATAACCCCCTTTGCTCCCAGTAATTGGAGTACCACACACTGAAAATGTCCAACACTTATTTATTCCATAACGGCAAACAAATAGTCCTTTGCGAGCAGACAGTTTGAGACCCATAGAACAGTTCAGTATTGGTGGAGAGTAGGTCAAGGCACAATCCTCAAAGAAAACTAAACCGTTGAGGTTTCACCAACGGTTGCTAAGCTCAGTGGCTGTTAAATGGAATTTTTGGCTTCAGAATCTCTTCCAGCGACTCTAGTGAACAGGAACTGGAGTTACCTTCGCTACGTTGCAGCCCCTGTCAGGGGGAAGACATCCCTCCAAGGGAGTTACCAGAGGCCCCGCCGTCACCGGTTTAATGCTGTACCGGACTATCCGGAAGGGTTACACTCCCCGGCCTCCTCGCCTTAGATACGGGTCCCAACACCTTAGGGCCCCTCGGACTCCTCCACCCTCGCGGAACCCAGTCAAAGTTACTGGGCCCCAGGCTCCGGCAGTAGTACCTCACCCCAGGCTTAAGGTGCTTGGGATGGACTCCATCTCTCGCTCCGGCCAGGTCAAGGGCACCTGGGCCCGGAACTCCGGAACGCCAGCACCCAGGCTGAAGGTGCCTGGGTGCGGCCGCATCCTCCAACTCTGAACCCCAAGGTCAGGGCATCCGCCCCTTTTATCTCCTCTCCCCCTGCGTCACAGCGGGTTCCCCGCCCCGCTGTACCAGCGCCAGGAAAGGACAAAAAAGGAGCAGTCTTGCGGTGCAGGTTCAACTCCAGCCCAGGGCGACAACACCACCAGCAGGCCACAGGGAACCCTGCACCACCAGAGTCCTCCAAGAACCACAAAAAGGGATTGTCAGATTCCCTAACAATTAGTACATCTGGGTTAAATAACCCAGATGCTCCCCCCCTAATTTAAATACCCGCTACAGTAGTTTAATCAAGAAACTTCTGCATTGCTACTGACAAATGTTACACCTGTATAGTAATTGTAACGGCACCCCAATCTCAAGGGGTATTAACGCCGTTTACGATGTTCCCTCTCCTAGACACACATCCACTCGCTACCGATATCCACAGCTAAACGACCCTTTCCTATAGGAGCCGACCCCTCTGGAAGAAGACGAGACGCACTCTGTCTCTTCTGTAGTAGGAATGAATTTATTAATGCCAAACATTGTAACTTTATACACAATTCAGGGCACATGATTTAACATGAACAAGGGCCCAGCTCCACCCACACATCCCAAAACTCAACACCTCATCCTGACGTCTGCTAGGCTTCAAAAGATCCCAACACAATAGAATATACGATCTCCAATACACATCTTCCCACAAAGGGTTGGCAGCCAGTCTGTCTGGCGACAACAGGTTCTAAACCCTTTACATCTTAAATCCCTTTGTATTGTAAATCCCAGTCTGCCTTTACAATACACACAAGTATAGGGTTAATTACTTCTATTCACACCAGACCTTCCCAAGTCATACTGAACAATAGAAATGCAAAACAACTTAATTCCTCACAGCAATGATACTTAACCCCCACATACAGTATACATCCAATCTATATACAATGTATATACAGCCTTGAATATGGCTATCATAGACCATATTGGGGTTTTCATTCACCCTGTGCCCCTAATAGAGACACAGGGTGATTGACACATAAGAGCCATTGGGGAAGCTGGCGCAAGGGTATTTCATACTTCCTAAGCGATTCTGAGTCCCCCGGGCCTTCCCGTTACATCTCTCCCCTTTCGGCAGGAGACTAACAGAGGGGGGAACCCCAGACGGGTTGACTCCGAAGTTAGTCCATAGGTCCCTTCTTCTAATGCCGGTATCCACACAGAACCCCAAATAAATTTCTCCAAACAGAGAATCGCTTACCCAGCCAACCTCTGCCTCTCTCAGAGAACACACCCGCCGCTGGGGAGAGGCCTGGACTGGCCCTTCTCCCTGGAGTCCTTTCTGCCGCTGGAGAGAAGACAGGGTGACTGGGCTCAGTCCGTCATGCTGTTGGGGATCTGGGTCGACTGCCCGGCATCCCTGTGGTATACAAGTGGAGACTGAAGTCCCATCCACTTGTGGTAGGTGAAAATCTCCCAGTGCTTGCAAAGCAAGGCTGACATCCTCCTGTCTCAGTGTCACACCATTTTCTGGGGTTGTGTCAGTGAGGACTGAAGTCCCATCCAATACCACAGGAACTCCCTCTTCTGTTAGTTGGGAGCCGAGGCCCGTGGCGCTCGGCTCTGTTGCCAGCTCTTCTGCTGGGTTGCTGTGAGTGGAGACCGCAGTCCCATCCACCGATATCCGCTCAAGTGGCAGTTGTGTGCAGCGGCCAGTAGCATTCTGCCCTGCTGCCAGTGATTCAGCTGGGAGTAAAAGCTTTACTGCCTCAGCTTGTTGCTGGGGAGAGGGGCCAACTGCCCCGGCTCCCTGAAACTCCACAGTGGTTTCCGGTGCTGGGCAGAGGTGGGTATCACTCTGCCCTGTTGCCAGCACTTCTGCTGGGGACTCCACACCATCTGCTCTGGTTAACTGTTGGGGGGGGAGATGGCCTGCTTCTCCTCCCTGCATCTCTTGCAACCTCCTTCCGAATTCCTCTTCCATGGCGGCTGGTTCTTTAGGCGTTGTCCCCGATTGCCGTATTTGCGCCATTCTCTTCTCATGTTGCCACTCATCCTGCCGCTCGATGTCTCTAATGGCTTCCCGTATGGCGGTCTCTGATGGGTTAGCACCATACAATGCCAACCGCTGTCGCACTCGTTGCTGAAACAAATCTTCAACTGACCGGGGTCCTGCATCACCCTCCTTCGGCTGCATCGCTGGCCAGTCACTGTGGTGGTTTGGAGTGTCCCAGGAACTGGAGGGAAAATCCCACTGCTGCCAACCAATGTAACGGCACCCCAATCTCAAGGGGAATTAACGCCGTTTACGATGTTCCCTCTCCTAGACACACATCCACTCGCTACCGATATCCACAGCTAAACGACCCTTTCCTATAGGAGCCGACCCCTCTGGAAGAAGACGAGACGCACTCTGTCTCTTCTGTAGTAGGAATGAATTTATTAATGCCAAACATTGTAACTTTATACACAATTCAGGGCACATGATTTAACATGAACAATGGCCCAGCTCCACCCACACATCCCAAAACTCAACACCTCATCCTGACATCTGCTAGGCTTCAAAAGATCCCAACACAATAGAATATACGATCTCCAATACACATCTTCCCACAAAGGGTTGGCAGCCAGTCTGTCTGGCGACAACAGGTTCTAAACCCTTTACATCTTAAATCCCTTTGTATTGTAAATCCCAGTCTGCCTTTACAATACACACAAGTATAGGGTTAATTACTTCTATTCACACCAGACCTTCCCAAGTCATACTGAACAATAGAAATGCAAAACAACTTAATTCCTCACAGCAATGATACTTAACCCCCACATACAGTATACATCCAATCTATATACAATGTATATACAGCCTTGAATATGGCTATCATAGACCATATTGGGGTTTTCATTCACCCTGTGCCCCTAATAGAGACACAGGGTGATTGACACATAAGAGCCATTGGGGAAGCTGGCGCAAGGGTATTTCATACTTCCTAAGCGATTCTGAGTCCCCCGGGCCTTCCCGTTACAGTAATATACCTCCCAAATTTTGGAGATGGGAAAGAGGGACCTGGCAATGCGCACACATAGGTGCCCCCATCAGATTGGCACTGTATAAGGGGCACTGAAGAGAGGAGACCAGTGTGGCTAAAACAAAGAAAGAATACTAATATAAAGGAAAAGCTTGGAAACAATAGGTTAGGCTTACTGAATAGGGTTATTAATAAGGAACTGAAATTTACAATAAAAGATGAGAGTTTAATATCACTTTAAAGTGGTATTAAACCTATAGACAAAAATTGTATATATATTGTAGCTTATAAATCTTTAAATGTGGTGGCTGTATTGTTTTTTTTTTTCTTTATTGTCTGGTGATCTGACCAGTAACACACTTCCTGGCTTAGGGTGTTTCCACTCTGGATGGAGAAGAAACAGAGCCACCATTGGACAGCAGCAATGTCAGTCTGGGGAGAGGGTAGTGTAACAAATTTAGATGGACAAACAAATTAAAGCCAAACTAATATTTTCAATATTTTTAAGCAGCTACAGTATCATTTATTTATTTTTTTCCTTTTGGGATAAAGGTTCTACACAGACAAATACAAACTGATCAATGTAAGAACCCTGTAAGCATTATGTTTCATATACACTAGCAGCTTCTAAACTCAACTCAATAAAAGCCTATGTCTCAATGTTCTGTCTGTGTTTTGCATTTTCCTGTGGCAGCGGTAAATGACGGCCAAGTGTACATGAAGCCTTAAAGTGGTTGTAAAGCCTCAAGGTTTTTCCCCTTAATGCATAGAATGCATTAAAGTGAAAACTTTCTGTGCTGCAGCTCCCCACCAGAACCCCCTTTTTCTTACCTGAGCCCGATCCAGCAATGTGGTCCAGCCGCTGTCTCTCTCCTCATTGGACAGATTGATAGCAGCAGGAGCCATTGTATGACTGTCTGTGTCAATGGACGCAGCAGCGGGACTTGGGAGCCAGCCCGCAAAGGTGCTCCCAGGGAAAACGGCTTTCCCTGGGGGCACCCAAATAAGAGGAGGGGCCTGGAGCGCCGGCAGGGCACCTCAGAAGAAGAGGATCGGGCTGCTCTGTGCAAAACCAAGTATAGACAAGTTTTTATTTAAAACAAAAACTAGTGTTTACTCTGTTTATTATAAGAAGTTTAAAATACGAGACTTATTGGCTGGATCACCAGCTGTAAATAAACGAAAAAAAGGCCAAAAAAATGAATTCAGCCACAACATACTGTATAGGAATTGGTAAGACTTGCAAAATAATTATTTTTTGGGGGGGTTTATTACCACTTTAACCCCTAACTATACCTCTGACACTGTGCAATTGAATAGCTGAACAGTGCCTGACAGATAATAAAACAAGAAGAAACTCCAATGGCACAGAAAAACATTTAAAATAAGACATTAAAGAGAACCTGTGCTTTTTTTATGTAAATCAACAGGTTTATGTTAAAGCCCATTCTTGACTTTCTACTTCCTTCGTTGCCCAGGAGCAAATCCCAGGAGGGAGCCACCAGGAGCAATTGAAATGGCAATTATTACTGGGTATGGAGACCCCCAATGCTGGTGTTTTGTGATTGGAGAAGAACTGCCACATGTGGACAGGGAGACAGCTAGCTTTTGCAGGGCCCCATAGCACCACCTGCATTTTGTGAATGACTCAAAAAGATTGAGGTGTCCTGTAGGGAGTGGATGGCAGTATCTGCTCTCCATTTTAAATAGCCCCTTAAATGTAAATGTCCCATATTTATATTTTTATTTAATTTGACATTGTTGCATTTTAAAACAAACTTTCAGCCATTCAAAGTTTGACGCTGGGTTCACATTATGCAAAGTGGATGCAGGTTTCCCCGCATCCAATTCGCTTGATAGGAGAGTGTGCCCAGTTCTCAATGCAGCCAGTTCACACATCTCCGGGGCGGCTCAGAGGGCACAGCAGAAGGGTCCTGTATGCCTTTAGCTTTGTTTCAGTTCCGTGTCCGTGTGTCAGCCATTCAAAGTTTGACGCTGGGTTCACATTATGCAAAGTGGATGCAGGTTTCCCCGCATCCAATTCGCTTGATAGGAGAGTGTGACCAGTTCTCAATGCAGCCAGTTCACACATCTCCGGGGCGGCTCAGAGGGCACAGCAGAAGGGTCCTGTATGCCTTTAGCTTTGTTTCAGTTCCGAATTCAGGCAAAAATTCTGAACTAATTCAGACCTGAAACGGTGAACGGGGTTGCGCTGGACCCCCTGCTGTGCCCTGCGCCGCACATAATGTGAACCCAGCCTTAAAGCTTGCTAAAGCCATAGTTCTCTATCTTTCAAGCCTCGTACACACGACCGGTTTTCAGCAAGAAACGTCAAGAAAACTGCTGGAAGAGCTTTCATGCCGAGAAAAACGTTCGTGTATATGGTTTCTTGTCGAGAAAACTGCCGGGAATCTCAACGAGAAAAATAGAGAACCTGCTCTCTATTTTCTCGTCAGGGTTCTCGTTTTTCTCGTTGGGATTCTTGTCGCCTGTCTCCCGACGAGAAAACCGGTCGTGTGTATGCTTTTCCGAGTCTTAAAAAAAACGCACATGCTCAAAATCAAGTATGAGACGGGAGAGCTCCTTCTGGTAAAACTAGCGTTCGTAATGAAGATAGCATATTTGTCAAGCTGTAACAAACTGAAAGCACGAAGACTGAAAAGCGCAAATTGTCTCTCCCCAAACTTTTACTAACACGCGGTAACACGAGATCAGCAAAAGCAGCCCAAGGGGTGGCGCCATTGGAATCGAACTTCCCCTTTATACTGCCGTTGTACATGTTGTACGTCACCGCGCTTTACAACGACGAGATTTTTAATTGACAGTGTGTATGCAAGGAAAGCTTGACAAGAATCCCGTCAAGCTTGATAAGAATCTTGTTGAGAAAACCGACGTTTTTTTTTACGACGGGATTCTCAGCCGTGTGTATGAGGCTTTAGTCTAAGCCTCCCCCCCCCCCCCAACCAGCACTAAGCCCAACTTACCACACGTCCCTCTTTCCAATGAGAGAGAGTTGGGGTACTCTTATTGGGCAGATGGATGATGTGTTGGAGGGGCTTTGGTTTTCGGGATGGGGTTTAGCCTAAAGTCAGGTAAGTGAAACTCTTATGCCCCGTACACACGATCGTTTTTAATGTCATTTTTTAAACCGACGTTTTTCTCCTCATTTTTTTTCATGTTTCCTCTCAAGCCTGCCTTGCGTACACACCATCATTAAAAAAAAACGATCAAGCAAAGCGCAGTGACGTTCAACACGTACGACGGCACTATAAAGGGGAAGTTAGGTTCGAATGGCGCCACCCTTCATGTTAGTAAAGTTTGTTGAGCGACGATTCGTGCTTTTCAGTCCGTTACTGTGTAATGAATGTGCTATCTCCATTACGAACGCTAGTTTTACCAGAACGAGCGCTCCCGTCTCATACTTGATTCTGAGCATGCGCATTTTATTTCACGTCGTTAAAGCATACACACTATCGTTTTTCACGTCGTTAAAAAAACGACATGAAAAACGACGTGAAAAAAGAGAGCATGTCCGGAATTTTTAATGGCCGTTTTTCACGTCGTTAAAAATGCTCTGGAGCATACACACGATCATTTTTCAGGGCCATTTTTTAAAATGGCAGTTTAACGGCATGAAAAACGATCGTGTGTACGGGGCATAAGAACAAAGTGAAACCAGGATCATAATGGTGCTCAAGGTAATTGCAGACACTTTTTGCCAACTGCTGTTTGCCATGATTTATAACTTTTAAAGTGCAAAGTGGCTGACAATTTCAGTATAAGATTACAATATCTCCTTTTTTAAACTCAAACATGTTGAATCAAGGCATTTTTTCATTGCGTAATGTTGATCTCCTAATTTTTTTTTCTTACCAGCCTGGGTATTCTGCAGAAGTGAATTGCTGATGCACTGTGTTGAGTGCTGGCTGTGCAGAATAAACCATGGAGTCCAGCAGAGCATCAGATAATTGATCAGACTTGCTCTAAAGCTCCGGGCTGTTGTCAGTAAAATTATACGGCACATGAGAGCACAACAAATGGAAGTGCAGGATGACCGCTGCAAGACCAGAGCCGTGCTCTCAGATAATGATGGCTGGATGAATGGAAACTTTCCCAGCATGTACAGATAGGTATCTTTCATATTTTATTTTCTGACCACCATCTGTGAGTCAGAAGGAGCAAGAGCAAATTCATTTGCTCTGACATAGAATGGGAGATTGTGGAGCCACTGAAGCTATCCTAAAGCTGAAAAAATATTTCGAAGTGTGTGAAGTACTGAGAATGATTGGAATACTTAGAATTCACCTTCCATGTACGTAAAGAAGATTGGTCAGTGGCAGATAAATAAAAAAAGACATAGGCTTTATTTTAACATCATGCTGCCCTAAGAACTCAACTGGCATCTTTTTGTACCTGCCCCTTACCTTATGTCATGTGATTAGTTTAGTAAAAATACTACTGCAGTGTTATTGGAGGCATAATTTTGTATATTTTATATGCATATTTACTTCTCAACTGTATAGCCTATCAAACAACAAAATAGACAGTTGGTTTTATTTTCCAGAACTATAAGGAGAATTCAGACTTGTGTTATAGAGGGCTTCATCCCCCCCCCCTATTTATTTATTTTTTAAACCCCTCTTACTTGATCCTCAACTCAGATACTTACCCTTCTGATGACGCCCAGTGGGAGGGGCGAAACTCGTCAATCTGAGGAGATCTTGTGACGATTGTTAGCACGCCAAGGCGGCTTTTCTCTGCACAGTTTTAAAGTTAAGTGTAACATTTTTTGTATCTTTACGAATAAACCTAGCAGTATTACACTATAAGATATGGATGTATGAATCCGTGCAGTGGACAATTAAGTCCTCAGGTTCAGAAATACAAATAATTAATATATATAAAAAAGTATATATGAAAAGGGGGAATCAACAATTCAGCAGCTACATATTGCTATCACCTGAGTGAAGCAAAGGAGTAAATGGGGTTAAAAAGTAGGAGTGGCGCTAGTCTGTTAAAACCCTGAAGTAAATATGTATAAAAAGATGTGTGTGTGACACTTAAAAATATAAACATGTATAAACCTTTGGAAAAAAAAACCCTATACAAAGTGCATGCGTGCCTGTGCGATTTACTGCATACAAAGTGCATGCGTGCCTGTGCAATTAACTATTTATATCCTGTTTTGCAATAAATTAAATATAAAAATTAAGATTAAAGGTGCATTTAGTGCGTGCTATGTGAAACATCCAATATGCATAGACAAATAATTGGTGCAATAACAAATTTCATAAGTGCTGAATGTTCATTCGTGGTCTGTGTCAAAAAGGCATTTTCAGTGCTCCTTGAGGTGATCACAGCAATCCGTGCTTAGTTAATCCGATCAACAAACCAAAACCTCCTTCACATCCCCAAATTTCGCTACAAATCAAAGGGAGAACGAAGATTTGCAGTCCAAGGACCACGGCTATGGAACGCGCTACCCACGGATATCCGTATGGAAGAAAACCATCGGGCCTTTAGGAAAAAACTTAAGACCCACCTCTTCTGATGGATCATGAAGCTACTGGATGCTAAGCGCCTTGAGGCGATTTAGTTCGCATTTGTTAGCGCTATACAAGTTTTTCACTCACTCACTCAGTTGAAGCCTGCACTCACCAGATTTGAACCCCCTCTTGGAGTATGAAGCAGTCACAGTTTTGGACACTGTGTAGCCCTCTGGCATTAATTCGTCCCCCCTGTGCTGCCGGTGAAGTTCCACTATTGGCTCATATACAGGAGAGAAAAGGATCCCAGATAGTGCTTTATCGTTTTAACCACTTTATTTAGATAAAACTGATACAATAGGTACTCACATTTGAGCAGATTAAAATAAGCATGTAATGCTGACAGTACAGTACAGTACAGTCCAGTCCCGCTCTACCGGTTTCGTCTGTCTGACTTCTACTGAAGCTCCAGTAGAAGTCAGACAGACGAAACCGGTAGAGCGGCAGCAGAACGTCACAGCGCTTCCAGCCAGCAGGACTGTACTGTCAGCATTACATGCTTATTTTAATCTGCTCAAATGTGAGTACCTATTGTATCAGTTTTATCGAAATAAAGTGTTTTTTTCACCTTACACTACAGCAGCAGCCCAAAGCGCAGGTTTTTCTCAAAGTTATTCATTCAGATACTTGCCCACCCAATGGATTTAGCGTGGTCCTGCTGGAATCTGCTTCTCCTCTGGCACTGCTCAGGTTCCACGCCACCATCTTCTTTTGTATTGTCATTGGGAGGAGGCTGTCTTGACTGGTGACTGATGACACTCTACCAGGTCTGTTTCTCAGTGGTCCAAAGTCCCCTTTTCTGATGAGAGAAAATTTTGCATCTCATTTGAAAACCAAGGAGCCAGAGTATGGAGAAAGGAGAGGCACACACTGCAAGATTCTTGAAGTCCAGTGTGAAGTTTCCACAGTCTGTGTTGATTTGGGGAGCCGTGTCATCTGCTGGTGTTGGTCCACTGTGTTTCATTAAGTCCAGAGTCAACGCAGCCGTCTACCAGGAGATTTTGGAGCACTTCATGCTTCCTTCCGCAGACGAGCTCTATGGGGATACAGACTTAATTTTCCAGCAGGACTTGGCATCTGCCCACACTGCCAAAAGCACCAAAACCTGGTTCAATGACCGTGGGATCACTGTGCTTGATTGGCCAGCAAACTCGCCTGACCTGAACCACATAGAGGATCTATGGGGCATTGGCAAGAGAAAGATGAGAGACATGAGACCGAACAATACAGAAGAGCTGAAGGCCGATATTGAAGCATTCTCGTCTTCCATAACACCTCAGCAGTGCCACAGGCTGATCGCTTCCATGCCACGCCGCATCGAGGCAGTAATTGCTGCAAAAGGGTCTCAAACCAAGTACTGAGTACATATGCATGCTTATGAATATGAAACAGTGTAGCGCTTATTTTTGTGAAAGAGTCAGTTACCAACACATAACAAATGTTGGTAACTGATTCTTTCACAAAAATAAGCGCTACACTTTTTCATATTCACCAGTTTTTGCTTTGTCTCAGCTGTGTTGGCAGCTAATTTTTGTGTTCACTTATTGCACAGCGCAGTATATCCCATATCTAATCATATGCATGCTTAATACTTTTCAGAGGTCCAATATTGTTCTATGTACAATCCTTGTTTTATTGATTGCATGTAATATTCTAATTGTCTGAGATTGTGGATTTGGGATTTTTATGAGCTGTAAGCCATAATCATCACAATTATGACAAATCACGGCTTGAACTATCTTGATTTGCATGTAATGAGTCTATCTCATATATTCAGTTTCACCTTTTAAGTTGCATTAGTGAAATAAATGAACTTTTGCACGGTATTCAAATTTTTCGAGTTTCACCTGTATTCTACACTGCCTGCACTATAATATATATTCTACACTACCTGCACTCTCTCTCTATATATATATTGTGACAGCAGGAAGGTAAAGTCACCTGGTTGCATCCAGGGGGGTAGATATATTTCGCCCAGATTCAGGCTTTACGCCGACTTATACAACTAGGTGGAGAGTTGTATAAGGCTAGTGGGCTCATGGATGACTCATACCTCTAGGGAGAGTGTGGGGCGTCGTGCAGACAGAGATGAGGAGACCAGCTGAACCTTGTCAGCTCATTTAGGCCTCTATAAGAACTCCCAGCTTCATTAGATGTTAGCTCATGCCTGGAACCAGACCTGTGTGGACTGTCTAGGGCAGTGTTTCTCAACTCCAGTCCTCAAGGCGCCCCAACAGGTCATGTTTTCAGGATTTCCATAATTTTTCACAGGTGATTTGATCAGTTTCACTGCCTGGGTAATTACCACAGCCGTTTCATCTGAGGGAAATCCTGAAAACATGACCTGTTGGGGCGCCTTGAGGACTGGAGTTGAGAAACACTGGTCTAGGGAGAGTGAACCCCTGTGCGGTGAGGCAAAGCCTGTGTGGCTATTTGTTTGGACTTTTACTAAACCAGGGACTTAGGGACTAGGACAGCACTAGGCTGATCCCAGTTGTTAGTTAGGAAACCTGTATGTTTAGTCAGAGGTCAACTTGACCAGGATTTATTTTGGTTATGTTTCTTTTGCTTTGCTGTGTTTTGTCACTGTAAATAGAAAATAAACCGCACCTTTTTTGATTTTGAAAACCACAACCTCCGTTTGCTGGGCCTGTTTTGTGTGGGGAGCCCATCCCGGGGGTCACACACACCCGCTGCCGAGCTAACCCCCTCACAGTTGGTGGAGAACCAGTGGCAGTTTTTTTTAAGCCAGCATGGAGGAGATACTGAAGCAGCTGGCTCTAGCAAATGCCAATCAACAGCAGACAAATGCAGGTTTGCAAAGGAGCCTTGCAGCCCAGCAGCAGACAAACGCAACTTTGCAACAGAGTCTGGAGGCTCAGCAACGAGCCCAGCAGCAATCTGAGGCCCGCTTCATAGACCTGTTGCAGAAGCAAGAGCAGAGACTACAACAACAGATGGAAGCAGTAATGCAGCAACGTCCGCAGACCAGTGAGGAAAGCCGTCCCACTAATACCGCGTCCTTTGGGGTGAGTCGTTTATTGACAAAAATGACTGGAGAGGATGATCCAGAGGTATTTTTGACCACATTTGAAAGGACCGCTGAAAGAGAAAAGTGGCCTGAGGAGCAGTGGGCTGGACTGGTGGCTCCTCTGTTAACTGGTGAATCGCAGAAAGCTTACTATGACCTAGAGCCTAACCAAGCAAAAGACTATGTGATGCTAAAAGCTGAAATATTGGCAAGGCTGGGTGTCACCCAGGCTGTCCGGGCTCAGCGTGTGCATAACTGGACTTTCCAGCTTGGAAAACCCCCCAGGTCTCAAATGTATGATCTCATTCACCTGAGCAGAAAGTGGCTACAGCCAGAGACTTTGTCCGCACCAAAGATTGTGGAACGTGTTGTAATGGATCGGTTTTTGAGAGCTCTTCCTACTGCCATCCAAAAGTGGGTAAGCCATGGAGACCCAGAGACGGCCGATGGTCTTGTGGATCGTGTGGAGAAATACTTGGCTACAGAGAACCTGACGGCCTCTTCCAGAGACACTCGGACTTTCCACCCTAAGACCAGACCATCCCCAGGGGCGGATAAGAGGATTCCAAGGGGTGAGGGTGGAGAGAGTGAGAGGGTGGGAGCTCTACCCCAAGTTTGGCGAGAACAGCCGGGGAAATCAGCGGCTCAAGAGGCGGCAAGAAGGATCGTTTGCTACCGCTGCCGGCAAGCGGGACATATTGCAGCCAATTGCCCGGTTGTGGAGGAACCCATGCAGTGTGACTTTCTGACGGGCAGACGTCAGTCGCTGTGTGCGACAGTCGCATGCACTGCCATTCGAGGAACTGAGAAACATTTATGCAAAATGTGTGTTAATGGTAGAAATGTTGTGGTATTGCTGGATTCAGGTAGCCTTGTGACCCTGATAAAGGCTGAGTTAGTTAAAACAGAGGTCTCTGGGAATAGCAAGGTAGCTGTTATTTGTGTGCATGGGGACACCCGAGAGTATCCAGTGACTACAGTGTGTTTCGAGACCCCCAAAGGTACCCTCTCTCATCCAGTGGGCTTAGTATCTCAGTTACCGCATGACGCCATTGTGGGAAGGGATTTTCCGAAGTTCTGGGAACTGTGGGATGATCCTGAGCCCCTCACTGGTGCCCCTATGTACCAGGAATGTGATAGCCAGAACTCCCCTGAGAGTGGTGAGGACTCTCCGGAATTTCCCTTATCAGTATTGGCAGGGGAGACTCAAGAAACTGGAGAGGAGCCCACCTCCTCAGACGAAAACCTACCGTCTGTGGAGTTTTCTGATCTTGAGGTTCACAGGGAAAACTTTGCCACAGAACAGTTGAAAGACCCCGCCCTAATAAAGGCACGGGAAAACGTAGTGAAAATAGATGGTGAGTTAGTGAACCCAGATAATACCTGCACTTACCCATACTTCAGCGTAGAGAAGGACCTACTGTATCGGGTGGCAAAAAGGGCAGAAGAAACCGTTGAGCAGCTTGTGGTGCCCAAACCTTACAGGAAGTTGGTGTTGGAGTTGGCCCATGGGCACATTCTTGGAGGTCATCTGGGGACAGAGAAAACCCGAGAGAGGGTATTACAGAGATTCTATTGGCCGGGGGTGATGAAGGACGTAGAAAATTATTGTTCCTCCTGCCCTGTGTGTCAGAGGTTGGCCCCGATGCCACATTTCCGTAGCCCGCTGGTCCCTCTACCCATCATTGAGGTCCCGTTTGAGAGGATCGCCATGGATTTGGTAGGTCCTATAATCAAGTCCGCTAGGGGGCACCAGTACATATTAGTTATAATGGACTATGCCACCCGTTATCCAGAAGCGATCCCTCTCCGAAATACCTCGGCCAAAACCATAGCCAAAGAGCTATCTCTTGTTTTTAGCCGGGTGGGTATTTGTAAAGAACTGCTTACGGACCAAGGTACACCCTTTATGTCCCGGGTTATGAAAGAGCTGTGTAAATTGTTCAAAGTGACGCAATTGCGTACGTCTGTGTATCACCCCCAAACCGATGGGCTGGTTGAAAGATTCAACAAAACCCTAAAACAAATGTTGAAGAAAGTGGTGGATAGAGATGGAAAGGATTGGGACTGTTTACTTCCTTATTTGATGTTTGCTATTAGGGAGGTGCCCCAATCCTCTACGGGATTCTCCCCCTTTGAGTTACTGTATGGGAGACACCCAAGAGGGCTGTTGGATATTGCCAAGGAAACTTGGGAAAGTGAGAGTTCTCCCCACAGGAGTGTGATTGAGCATGTCGCCCTGATGCAAGATCGAATTGCACAGGTAATGCCCATCGTGAAGGAACATTTGGCCCAAGCGCAGTTGGCACAGCAGAGAGTGTACAACCGTGGAGCCAAGACCCGTACCTTTTCCCCGGGGGATAGGATATTGGTACTTGTCCCTACGGTTGAAAGTAAATTCCTTGCCAAATGGCAAGGCCCCTACGAGATAATGGAAAAAGTGAGCGAAGTGAATTACAAGGTCAGACAACCAGGAAGGCGAAAGCCCGAACAGATCTATCACGTTAATCTGTTGAAAGCCTGGAGGGATAGAGAGTCCCTAGTCGCAGACACTTGGTCACCAGCTCAAACTGGTTGCGTGATTCCTGAGGTTGGAATAGCAGCCACCTTGTCACAACCCCAACAACAGGAGGTTAAGGAGTTTGTGCTTCGCAACAAGGAGGTATTCTCTGAGCTGCCGGGACAAACATCTGGGGTAGAGCATGACATCATTACCCCGCCCGGTGAAAGGGTGAAGTTAAAACCCTATCGGATCCCAGAGGCTCGACGGGAGGCAATACGGGAGGAAGTACAGAAAATGCTGAACTTAGGGGTGATAGAGGAGTCCCAAAGTGATTGGTCTAGTCCCATCGTGTTGGTGCCTAAACCGGATGGGAGCTGGCGATTTTGTAACGATTTTCGTCAGTTGAACAAAGTTACAAAATTTGACACCTACCCCATGCCACGTATAGATGAGTTGATCGACCGGCTGGGAACAGCCCGATACATGACGACTCTTGACCTCACAAAAGGGTATTGGCAAATCCCCCTGGCCAAGTCGGCCAAAGAGAAAACCGCATTTGTAACCCCAGACGGGGCGTTCCAATATAAAAGAATGCCGTTCGGGTTACAGAATGCGCCGGCCACATTCCAGCGGAAAATGGACCAGATGCTGAGGCCCCATCGGAAGTATGCTGCGGCTTACCTGGATGACGTAATTGTCCATAGCACAGATTGGGCCTCACATCTGCCAAAAGTGCAAGCAGTCCTGGACTCTGTTCGGGAAGCGGGGTTTACGGCTAACCCCAAGAAGTGTACCATTGGGCAGGAGGAGGCCAAATATCTTGGGTACACCATTGGGAGGGGAGTAATAAAACCCCAACTCAACAAAGTCGAGGCCATCCAGAGTTGGCCACGTCCCAACAGCAAGAAGCAGGTACGAGCCTTTCTGGGAATCGCTGGGTATTATCGGCGATTCATTCCCCACTTTGCTTCTAAGGCTGTGCCCCTAACCAACCTGACGAAGGGGAAAGGGTCGGTCATGATTAAATGGACCCCCGAGGCTGAGGCAGCATTCCAATTCTTGAAACAAGCCTTATGTAGCCAGCCAGTGTTGTACTCACCCGACTTCTCTAAAGACTTTGTCGTACAAAGTGATGCGTCAGATGTGGGGTTAGGAGCAGTATTGTCCCAGGTCTGGAACGGGGAAGAGCACCCAGTCATTTACCTCAGCAGGAAGTTGAAGTCCCATGAGGTAAATTACGCCACCGTTGAAAAGGAGTGTTTAGCGGTGAAGTGGGCTCTAGATTCCCTTCGGTACTACCTGCTAGGTAGGCACTTTGACATGGTTACGGATCACGCTCCGTTAAAGTGGATGGCTCAAAACAAGGAAACAAATAGAAGAGTGAATAGGTGGTTCCTGGCCCTCCAGGAATTCAACTTCACAGTAAAGCATCGCCCTGGCGTTCAAATGGGGAATGTGGATGCTTTGTCTCGAGTACATGAATGCCTGATTGCTGGTGTTCCAACCCCGAGGTTAAAACAAGAGGGGGGGTATGTGACAGCAGGAAGGTAAAGTCACCTGGTTGCATCCAGGGGGGTAGATATATTTCGCCCAGATTCAGGCTTTACGCCGACTTATACAACTAGGTGGAGAGTTGTATAAGGCTAGTGGGCTCATGGATGACTCATACCTCTAGGGAGAGTGTGGGGCGTCGTGCAGACAGAGATGAGGAGACCAGCTGAACCTTGTCAGCTCATTTAGGCCTCTATAAGAACTCCCAGCTTCATTAGATGTTAGCTCATGCCTGGAACCAGACCTGTGTGGACTGTCTAGGGAGAGTGAACCCCTGTGCGGTGAGGCAAAGCCTGTGTGGCTATTTGTTTGGACTTTTACTAAACCAGGGACTTAGGGACTAGGACAGCACTAGGCTGATCCCAGTTGTTAGTTAGGAAACCTGTATGTTTAGTCAGAGGTCAACTTGACCAGGATTTATTTTGGTTATGTTTCTTTTGCTTTGCTGTGTTTTGTCACTGTAAATAGAAAATAAACCGCACCTTTTTTGATTTTGAAAACCACAACCTCCGTTTGCTGGGCCTGTTTTGTGTGGGGAGCCCATCCCGGGGGTCACACACACCCGCTGCCGAGCTAACCCCCTCACAATATATATATATATTGTGAGGGGGTTAGCTCGGCAGCGGGTATGTGTGACCCCCGGGATGGGCTCCCCACCCAAAAACAGGCCCAGCAGACGGAGGTTGTGGTTTTCAAAATCAAAAAGGTGCGGTTTATTTTCTATTTACAGTGACAAAAACACAGCAAGGCAAAAAAAACATAAACAAAATAAATCCTGGTCAACTTGACCTCTGACTAAACTTACAGGTTTCCTAACTAACAACTGGGATCAGCCTAGTGCTGTCCCAGTCCCTAAGTCCCTGGTTTTAAATGTCCAAGCAAAATATAGCCACACAGGCTTTCTCTCACCGCACAGGGGTTCACTCTCCCTAGACAGTCCACACAGGTCTGCTTCCAGGCATGAGCTAACATCTAATGAAGCTGGGATTTCTTATAGAGGCCTAAATGAGCTGACAAGGTTCAGCTGATCTCATCAACTCCCTGTCTGTACGACGCCCAGCCCTCTCCCTAGAGGTATGAGTCATCCATGAGCCCACTAGCCTTATACAACTCTCCACCTAGTTGTATAAATCGGCGTAAAGCCTGAATCTGGGCGAAATATATCTACCCCCCTGGATGCAACCAGGTGACTTTACCTTCCTGCTGTCACATACCCCCCCCTCTTGTTTTAACCTCGGGGTTGGAACACCAGCAATCAGGCATTCATGTACTCGAGACAAAGCATCCACATTCCCCATTTGAACGCCAGGGCGATGCTTTACTGTGAAGTTGAATTCCTGGAGGGCCAGGAACCACCTATTCACTCTTCTATTTGTTTCCTTGTTTTGAGCCATCCACTTTAACGGAGCGTGATCCGTTACCATGTCAAAGTGCCTACCTAGCAGGTAGTACCGAAGGGAATCTAGAGCCCACTTCACCGCTAAACACTCCTTTTCAACGGTGGCGTAATTTACCTCATGGGACTTCAACTTCCTGCTGAGGTAAATGACTGGGTGCTCTTCCCCGTTCCAGACCTGGGACAATACTGCTCCTAACCCCACATCTGACGCATCACTTTGTACGACAAAGTCTCTAGAGAAGTCGGGTGAGTACAACACTGGCTGGCTACATAAGGCTTGTTTCAAGAATTGGAATGCTGCCTCAGCCTCGGGGGTCCATTTAATCATGACCGACCCTTTCCCCTTCGTCAGGTTGGTTAGGGGCACAGCCTTAGAAGCAAAGTGGGGAATGAATCGCCGATAATACCCAGCGATTCCCAGAAAGGCTCGTACCTGCTTCTTGCTGTTGGGACGTGGCCAACTCTGGATGGCCTCGACTTTGTTGAGTTGGGGTTTTATTACTCCCCTCCCAATGGTGTACCCAAGATATTTGGCCTCCTCCTGCCCAATGGTACACTTCTTGGGGTTAGCCGTAAACCCTGCTTCCCGAACAGAGTCCAGGACTGCTTGCACTTTTGGCAGATGTGAGGCCCAATCTGTGCTATGGACAATTATGTCATCCAGGTAAGCCGCAGCATACTTCCGATGGGGCCTCAGCATCTGGTCCATTTTCCGCTGGAATGTGGCCGGCGCATTCTGTAACCCGAACGGCATTCTTTTATATTGGAACGCCCCGTCTGGGGTTACAAATGCGGTTTTCTCTTTGGCCGACTTGGCCAAGGGGATTTGCCAATACCCTTTTGTGAGGTCAAGAGTCGTCATGTATCGGGCTGTTCCCAGCCGGTCGATCAACTCATCTATACGTGGCATGGGGTAGGTGTCAAATTTTGTAACTTTGTTCAACTGACGAAAATCGTTACAAAATCGCCAGCTCCCATCCGGTTTAGGCACCAACACAATGGGACTAGACCAATCACTTTGGGACTCCTCTATCACCCCTAAGTTCAGCATTTTCTGTATTTCCTCCCGTATTGCCTCCCGTCGGGCCTCTGGGATCCGATAGGGTTTTAACTTCACCCTTTCACCGGGCGGGGTAATAATGTCATGCTCTACCCCAGATGTTTGTCCCGGCAGCTCAGAGAATACCTCCTTGTTGCGAAGCACAAACTCCTTAACCTCCTGTTGTTGGGGTTGTGACAAGGTGGCTGCGATTCCAACCTCAGGAATCACGCAACCAGTTTGAGCTGGTGACCAAGTGTCTGCGACTAGGGACTCTCTATCCCTCCAGGCTTTCAACAGATTAACGTGATAGATCTGTTCGGGCTTTCGCCTTCCTGGTTGTCTGACCTTGTAATTCACTTCGCTCACTTTTTCCATTATCTCGTAGGGGCCTTGCCATTTGGCAAGGAATTTACTTTCAACCGTAGGGACAAGTACCAATATCCTATCCCCCGGGGAAAAGGTACGGGTCTTGGCTCCACGGTTGTACACTCTCTGCTGTGCCAACTGCGCTTGGGCCAAATGTTCCTTCACGATGGGCATTACCTGTGCAATTCGATCTTGCATCAGGGCGACATGCTCAATCACACTCCTGTGGGGAGAACTCTCACTTTCCCAAGTTTCCTTGGCAATATCCAACAGCCCTCTTGGGTGTCTCCCATACAGTAACTCAAAGGGGGAGAATCCCGTAGAGGATTGGGGCACCTCCCTAATAGCAAACATCAAATAAGGAAGTAGACAGTCCCAATCCCTTCCATCTCTATCCACCACTTTCTTCAACATTTGTTTTAGGGTTTTGTTGAATCTTTCAACCAGCCCATCGGTTTGGGGGTGATACACAGATGTACGCAATTGCGTCACTTTGAACAATTTACACAGCTCTTTCATAACCCGGGACATAAAGGGTGTACCTTGGTCCGTAAGCAGTTCTTTACAAATACCCACCCGGCTGAAAACAAGAGATAGCTCTTTGGCTATGGTTTTGGCCGAGGTATTTCTGAGAGGGATCGCTTCTGGATAACGGGTGGCATAGTCCATTATAACCAATATGTACTGGTGCCCCCTAGCGGACTTGATTATAGGACCTACCAAATCCATTGCGATTCTCTCAAACGGGACCTCAATGATGGGTAGAGGGACCAGCGGGCTACGGAAATGTGGCATCGGGGCCGACCTCTGACACACAGGGCAGGAGGAACAATAATTTTCTATGTCCTTCATCACCCCAGGCCAATAGAATCTCTGTAATACCCTCTCTCGGGTTTTCTCTGTCCCCAGATGACCTCCAAGAATGTGCCCATGGGCCAACTCCAACACCAACTTCCTGTAAGGTTTGGGCACCACAAGCTGCTCAACGGTTTCTTCTGCCCTTTTTGCCACCCGATACAGTAGGTCCTTCTCTACGCTGAAGTATGGGTAAGTGCCGGTATTATCTGGGTTCACTAACTCGCCATCTATTTTCACTACGTTTTCCCGTGCCTTTATTAGGGCGGGGTCTTTCAACTGTTCTGTGGCAAAGTTTTCCCTGTGAACCTCAAGATCAGAAAACTCCACAGACGGTAGGTTTTCGTCTGAGGAGGTGGGCTCCTCTCCAGTTTCTTGAGTCTCCCCTGCCAATACTGACAAGGGAAATTCCGGAGAGTCCTCACCACTCTCAGGGGAGTTCTGGCTATCACATTCCTGGTACATAGGGGCACCAGTGGGGGGCTCAGGATCATCCCACAGTTCCCAGAACTTCGGAAAATCCCTTCCCACAATGGCGTCATGCGGTAACTGAGATACTAAGCCCACTGGATGAGAGAGGGTACCTTTGGGGGTCTCGAAACACACTGTAGTCACTGGATACTCTCGGGTGTCCCCATGCACACAAATAACGGCTACCTTGCTATTCCCAGAGACCTCTGTTTTAACTAACTCAGCCTTTATCAGGGTCACAAGGCTACCTGAATCCAGCAATACCACAACATTTCTACCATTAATACACATTTTGCATAAATGTTTCTCAGTTCCCCGAATGGCAGTGCATGCGACTGTCGCACACAGCGACTGACGTCTGCCCGTCAGAAAGTCACACTGCATGGGTTCCTCCACAACCGGGCAATTTGCTGCAATATGTCCCGCTTGCCGGCAGCGGTAGCAAACGATCCTTCTTGCGGCCTCTTGAGCCGCTGATTTCCCAGGCTGTTCTCGCCAAACTTGGGGTAGAGCTCCCACCCTCTCACTCTCTCCACCCTCACCCCTTGGAATCCTCTTATCCGCCCCTGGGGATGGTCTGGTCTTAGGGTGGAAAGTCCGAGTGTCTCTGGAAGAGGCCGTCAGGTTCTCTGTAGCCAAGTATTTCTCCACACGATCCACAAGACCATCGGCCGTCTCTGGGTCTCCATGGCTTACCCACTTTTGGATGGCAGTAGGAAGAGCTCTCAAAAACCGATCCATTACAACACGTTCCACAATCTTTGGTGCGGACAAAGTCTCTGGCTGTAGCCACTTTCTGCTCAGGTGAATGAGATCATACATTTGAGACCTGGGGGGTTTTCCAAGCTGGAAAGTCCAGTTATGCACACGCTGAGCCCGGACAGCCAGGGTGACACCCAGCCTTGCCAATATTTCAGCTTTTAGCATCACATAGTCTTTTGCTTGGTTAGGCTCTAGGTCATAGTAAGCTTTCTGCGATTCACCAGATAACAGAGGAGCCACTAGTCCAGCCCACTGCTCCTCAGGCCACTTTTCTCTTTCAGCGGTCCTTTCAAATGTGGTCAAAAATACCTCTGGATCATCCTCTCCAGTCATTTTTGTCAATAAACGACTCACCCCAAAGGACGCGGTATTAGTGGGACGGCTTTCCTCACTGGTCTGCGGACGTTGCTGCATTACTGCTTCCATCTGTTGTTGTAGTCTCTGCTCTTGCTTCTGCAACAGGTCTATGAAGCGGGCCTCAGATTGCTGTTGGGCTTGTTGCTGAGCCTCCAGACTCTGTTGTAAAGTTGCAAGGCTCTGTTGATGAGCTTGCTGCTGGGCTGCAAGGCTCCTTTGCAAACCTGCATTTGTCTGCTGTTGATTGGCATTTGCTAGAGCCAGCTGTTTCAGTATCTCCTCCATGCTGGCTTAAAAAAAAACTGCCACTGGTTCTCCACCAACTGTGAGGGGGTTAGCTCGGCAGCGGGTATGTGTGACCCCCGGGATGGGCTCCCCACCCAAAAACAGGCCCAGCAGACGGAGGTTGTGGTTTTCAAAATCAAAAAGGTGCGGTTTATTTTCTATTTACAGTGACAAAAACACAGCAAGGCAAAAAAAACATAAACAAAATAAATCCTGGTCAACTTGACCTCTGACTAAACTTACAGGTTTCCTAACTAACAACTGGGATCAGCCTAGTGCTGTCCCAGTCCCTAAGTCCCTGGTTTTAAATGTCCAAGCAAAATATAGCCACACAGGCTTTCTCTCACCGCACAGGGGTTCACTCTCCCTAGACAGTCCACACAGGTCTGCTTCCAGGCATGAGCTAACATCTAATGAAGCTGGGATTTCTTATAGAGGCCTAAATGAGCTGACAAGGTTCAGCTGATCTCATCAACTCCCTGTCTGTACGACGCCCAGCCCTCTCCCTAGAGGTATGAGTCATCCATGAGCCCACTAGCCTTATACAACTCTCCACCTAGTTGTATAAATCGGCGTAAAGCCTGAATCTGGGCGAAATATATCTACCCCCCTGGATGCAACCAGGTGACTTTACCTTCCTGCTGTCACAATATATATATATATATATACTACACTGACTACACATTCTGTCCACTAACTAACCTGCCTAATCTATCTCCAGTTCTTCACTCCAACACAATACATACGGCCGCCGTGTGAGCAGGCTTATATAGTGTGGGGCCCTGAGCCATGATTGGCCAAAGGCAGCCTGCCTGTGACCAATCATAGCTCTCACAGCACATCACATTGTGATGAAATCAGCAGCCGTCAATGCACTGCGATCTCGCAGTGCATTATGGGGCGCTCATCGCCACGCGAGTGTCCCGCAAGCGTCCCATATGTTCGTTTGTTCCACGAAAAAACAAACACCCGATGTTCGAGTCAAACTTATGTTCATCTCGAACATCGAGACCATCTCTACTTTCCTCTTACAATACTCCTTTGTTTTATATGTGTGACCACAACCTCCAGTAATGATGTTACTATGCTGGCTAAGCTCATTAAAAATATACTAATGAAAGAATTGTGAATCTATTACACATTCATTAAAACGCATAAATATTTTATCACAAAGATGAGTCCTCATTACGTTTTTTTCACAGGTAAAGTTTAGCAAATAACTGACTTTTTCATTTTGAATTCAAGACAAGCAGACTTCCCATTAGCAATTAATTATTTCAGACTATTTAATGAGATTGTTATGCCAAAGCCCATTTAGTGCTGTTAGTGTCTGCAACTGGGTCATGTTGGTTAAACAAATAAAGGCAATCATGACCATCTAATTGAAGAAAGTTTTCCTCTCTAAACTTTCCATACAAAGAATGGGTAGTTGAATAATGAAAGGTTTAAAGTACTGTATATACTCGAGTATAAGCCGACCTGAATATAAGCCGAGGCACCTAATTTTACCACAAAAAAATGGGAAAACATATTGACTCGAGTATAAGCCTAGGGTGTCCATCTGCATGCCTCACTGTGCCTCACTGTGTCCATGCCTCACTGTGCCCATGCCTCACTGTGCCCATGCCTCACTGTGCCCATGACTAGACTTACGTTTAACATGGGAGTATATACGGCCGGTACCGGGTCCCCAAAGTTACTGGAGAAATTAACGTTTAACATGGGAGTCTATGGAAGGGGTGCCCGGCTTTGAAAAATCGGTTCTCCCCGGCCGTAGGTCCCCCGGACAAAAAACTTTGCACACTTGTAGAGGTGAAATGGGGCTATATGTGTGCCAAGATTCGGGTCCAGAGGACCTACTGCCGGCCAGTACCGGGTCCCCAAAATCACCAGAGAAATTACAGTTTAACATGGGAGTCTATGGAAGGGGTTACGTGTGTGCCAAGATTGGGGTCCAGGGGACCTAGGGCCGGCCAGTATCTGGTCCCCAAATCCAGGAGATCAGGCGCAAAAAGGTGACTCGAGTATAAGCCGAGGGGGGCATTTTCAGCACAAAAAAATGTGCTGAAAAACTCGGCTTATACTCAAGTATATACGGTATGTGTAATTGGGCAATTGGGAATCATTAGGCTAAAAGTTTAGTGATGATAAGCAGAGTTACAAATTAAAAACAGAGTAATAAAGATGAAGCATGCCAAAATAATGTATGTTCTATCACAATGCTGCACCCTCAGTTGTTCCTATAGTCCTACCTATCAAGTAAACCAAGCATGCCTTAAAGTGGTTGTAAACCTTTTTTTTCTACTTCTACCTATAGGTAAGCCTAGAATAAAGCTTACCTATAGGTAGTGGAAATATCTCCTAAACATGCACCGTTTAGGAGATATTTCACTTGATGTCCGCCGAAAATGTTAATGGCGCATGCGCGCGGGGGGGAAACGAAACTAAGTGGCGTTTCTTCCCTAGCCTCTGCCGTTAATGGCGGCTCCCATGCGGGAGTGACATTACGCGGCTCCGGCGAATCACAGAGCCGGAGTCAGCGGCTCTGAAGGAAGAGGGGCCAGAAGATGGACGCTGCCTACACAGGGGACATCGCTGGATTCTTTTGCAGGTAAGTGGCACATAACTGGCTAGAATTCGATGCATACTAGCCCATTATGCTTTTCATTTGCAGGTTTTGCAGCGAGCAAAAGAGGAAGTAAAACCCATCAGGGTTTACTTCCTCTTTAAAATCTATGTAAACCCCATCACTAAAATCTTATACACTCACCAGACACTTTATTAGGTACACCTGTTCAATTGCTGGTAACACAAATTGCTAATCAGCCAATAACATGGCAGCAACTAAATGCATTTAGGCATCTAGATGTGGTGAAGACGACTTGCTGAAGTTCAAACCGAGCATCAGAATAGGGGGGGGGGGGGGATTTAAGTGACTTTGAATGTGGCATGGTTGTTGGTGCCAGACGGGCTGGTCTGAGTATTTCAAAAACTGCTGATCTACTGGGATTTTCATGCACAACCATCTCTCGGGTTTACAGAGAATGGTCCAAAAAATTTCCAGTTAATGGCAGTTGTGTGGATGAAAATGCCTTGTTGATGTCAGAGGTCAGAGGAGAATGGGCAGACTGGTTCCAGATGATAGAAAGGCAACAGTAACTCAAATAACCACTCGTTACAACAAAGGTATGCAGAATACCATCTCTGAATGTGCAACATGTCAAACCTTGAAGCAGATGGGCTACAGCACCAGAAGACCACTGCGGGTGCCACTCCAGTCGGCTAAGAACAGGAAACTGAGGCTACAATTCGCACAGGCTCACCATAATTGGATAATAGAAGATTGGAAAAATGTTGCCTGGTCTGATGAGTCTTGATTTCAGTTGCGACATTCAGATGATAGGGTCAGAATTTGGCATAAACATGAAAGCATGGATCCATCCTGCCTTGTATCCAGGGGCATAACTAGAAATCACAGGGCCCCATAGCAAAATGTTGTATGGGCCCCCACCCCTCAAACAGCCCCCTACAAAAAAAACTAATGCCATTGAACAACAGATTACCACACTCATGTGGCACAGTACCCAGGCAACAGCTTATATTAATTTTGAACAACAAAAAGTGGGCGTGGTATAAGTGTAATATTGGGCGTGGCTTAAAGGGGCATGGCTCAAAGGGGTGTGGTTAGAGTCTGAGATGAACGAGGGATGGAGGGAGAAACAAAAGGAAGAAAGAGAGAGAGAGAGAGAGAAAGGAAAAAAAAGGAATGGAGGGACAGCAGGCCCAGATCCTACACCACAATAGAAATATGTGTATTCCAGAAAGTTTAACAATCAGCAGATAAAGATACTCCAAACACCTGGTCTTAAAGCCTCAATCATCCCGGCACCATGGTTGTTATGGTGTCAGGATGATTGAAGCACATTATTTCTATTATTACATTGTAATATAAAATGAAATAGTTCAAGTCCCCAGCCAGCGGAGTGCTTCCTTACATCTCAGGTGTCACTGTCCCCAGCCAGCGGAGTGCTTCCTTTCATCTCAGGTGTCACTGTCCCCAGCGGAGTGCTTCCTTACATCTCCGGTGTCACTGTTCCCAGCCAGCGGAGTGCTTCCTTACATCTCAGGTGTCACTGTCCCCAGCGGAGTGCTTCCTTACATCTCAGGTGTCACTGTCCCCAGCGGAGTGCTTCCTTACATCTCCGGTGTCACTGTTCCCAGCCAGCGGAGTGCTTCCTTACATCTCAGGTGTCACTGTCCCCAGCGGAGTGCTTCCTTACATCTCAGGTGTCACTGTCCCCAGCCAGCGGAGTGCTTCCTTACATCTCAGGTGTCACTGTCCCCAGCCAGCGGAGTGCTTCCTTACATCTCAGGTGTCACTGTCCCCAGCGGAGTGCTTCCTTACATCTCAGGTGTCACTGTCCCCTGCCAGCGGAGTGCTTCCTTACATCTCAGGTGTCACTGTCCCCAGCGGAGTCCTTCCTTACATCTCCGGTGTCACTGTCCCCAGCCAGCGGAGTGCTTCCTTACATCTCAGGTGTCACTGTCCCCAGCCAGCGGAGTGCTTCCTTACATCTCAGGTGTCACTGTCCCCAGCGGAGTGCTTCCTTACATCTCAGGTGTCACTGTCCCCAGCGGAGTGCTTCCTTACATCTCAGGTGTCACTGTCCCCTGCCAGCGGAGTGCTTCCTTACATCTCAGGTGTCACTGTCCCCAGCGGAGTCCTTCCTTACATCTCCGGTGTCACTGTCCCCAGCCAGCGGAGTGCTTCCTTACATCTCAGGTGTCACTGTCCCCAGCCAGCGGAGTGCTTCCTTACATCTCAGGTGTCACTGTCCCCAGCCAGCAGAGTGCTTCCTTACATCTCAGGTGTCCCCCCTCCCCATTGGAGCTCTTCTATATCCCAGCAGTGGTGTCTCCACCGCCATTACTGAAGGCCGAGGGGGAACAAAATAGAGGCGGAGCCGGCCGGTGTTGTAAAAAAAATCTCGAGCTGTGGCACCGCCCACCACACCACACCTTTCCACAACAGGTCACAGATGACAGACAGACCGGGGGCTGGGGTGGGCGGTGCCACAGCTCAATTTCTTTAGTAGCCACTCGGCAGGCTCCCTTCTCGTTTATAACTTGTCTGGTCTTCTAGCGGCGGGCGTCGAAAAATCGTGAAAAAAGGTCATATCTATTGGCAACTCGGGCCCCACTCGGCTGCGGGCCCCATAGCGCCCGCGTGGGTCGCTATGGCGGTAGTTCCGCCACTGCTTGTATCAATGGTTCAGGCTGGTGGTGGTGGTGTAATGGTGTGGGGGATATTTTCTTGGAACACTTTGGGCCCCTTAGTACCAATTGAGCATTGTTTAAATGCCACGGCCTATTTGAGTATTGTTGCTGATCATGTCCATCCCTTTATGACTACAGTGTACCCATCTTCTGATGGCTCCTTCCAGCAGGATAAAGCACAAATAATCTCACCACTGGTTTCTTGAACATGACAATGAGGTCACTGTACTCTAATGGCGTCCATGGTCACCAGGCGAAATGGGAGATTTGCATTCTGGATGTGCAGCCGACAAATCTGCAGCGTGGAAACAGAAAGGGAAAGGGGGGGACGGGAGATTGGGACAACCCAATAGACGGTTATAGGGTGAATCAACCACAATACATTTGGTAATAGAAAAATAGAAAAGACTTTATTGGTCGAATGCTATCTAAATAATCACATTTCAACCTAACAGTATGGATATACACATGTAGGGGAAAGGGTTTCTCCTGAATATATGCACATTAGAATAAAAACATGAAAAAACACACATACACAGTGCACTGTTGGAAAAAGTAAAAATGATGGCCTGGGTGGACATCAGCCGCCCGCTCTACTTCTCCTAAATGTCCTTACTAAGAATGAACCCTGAATGACCGGGTAGATATTGTATCAATAACCGGAGCTTGCAGCATTTGTTGAATGAAAGGACTGTTCAAACCAAACCAATGTGGGGTTTAGGCTGTAGAATGAACGATAACTCAAATCTAAATCCAGACTGGAGTGTTGGAATCAAGCCGTGTTGGCAAATATACCTGCTAATGCAATGTTCATGCAGTGCAGCTCCATATATCAATAGATAAACCTGAATTCGCTGGTAAGACTATTGATGCAGTATAATGAGCACTGGATTGCACTCAGCAATATGGCATGGAACTTATTCTGAGTATGATCTATTGCAGACAGTCCATGGAGGGACACAGGCTTGAGCCCAGTCCTGGCCGAGTATGGTGAGGTGATATTTAAATAGAGGGGAGGAAGGGGGGCACGATAACCATATGGTAATATACTTGCTTACCCATCCATAACATCCATCCCGTGACACCAGAGTCTCTTTAAGCCATTGCTCATGGATATATAGTGATGTCCTTGAGCTCTGTAGCTCTCGCTGTGCTGCTGCTCAGAAAAGTGATCCTTCCGGCTTGAAGGAGGCTGCTGCGTAGAGTACGTCCTTCCGTGGAGTCGCGTGCAGCTCCTGTGATCAGCTGGCTCACAGGAGCTGCACGCGACTCCACGGAAGGACGTACTCTACGCAGCAGCCTCCTTCAAGCCGGAAGGATCACTTTTCTGAGCAGCAGCACAGCGAGAGCTACAGAGCTCAAGGACATCACTAATGTTATGGATGGGTAAGCAAGTATATTACCATATGGTTATCGTGCCCCCCTTCCTCCCCTCTATTTAAATATCACCTCACCATACTCGGCCAGGACTGGGCTCAAGCCTGTGTCCCTCCATGGACTGTCTGCAATAGATCATACTCAGAATAAGTTCCATGCCATATTGCTGAGTGCAATCCAGTGCTCATTATACTGCATCAATAGTCTTACCAGCGAATTCAGGTTTATCTATTGATATATGGAGCTGCACTGCATGAACATTGCATTAGCAGGTATATTTGCCAACACGGCTTGATTCCAACACTCCAGTCTGGATTTAGATTTGAGTTATCGTTCATTCTACAGCCTAAACCCCACATTGGTTTGGTTTGAACAGTCCTTTCATTCAACAAATGCTGCAAGCTCCGGTTATTGATACAATATCTACCCGGTCATTCAGGGTTCATTCTTAGTAAGGACATTTAGGAGAAGTAGAGCGGGCGGCTGATGTCCACCCAGGCCATCATTTTTACTTTTTCCAACAGTGCACTGTGTATGTGTGTTTTTTCATGTTTTTATTCTAATGTGCATATATTCAGGAGAAACCCTTTCCCCTACATGTGTATATCCATACTGTTAGGTTGAAATGTGATTATTTAGATAGCATTCGACCAATAAAGTCTTTTCTATTTTTCTATTACCAAATGTATTGTGGTTGATTCACCCTATAACCGTCTATTGGGTTGTCCCAATCTCCCGTCCCCCCCTTTCCCTTTCTGTTTCCACGCGCGTTTTGGTTAGGAGGATCGCGTTTTCACATAAACGTATCTCTCGTTTGGTATTTTTCATTATTGGCTCTATGTGAATCAGGCATCCCTCCCTTCCTTGCTCATCAGACAAATCTGCAGCAACTGCGTGATGCTATCATGTCAATATGGACCAAAATCTCTGAGGAATGTTTTCAACACCTTGTGGTGTTGACAATGGCCAGGTGGGCACGGAGTCACATCGGCTGCTTTAAGGGATTAGTTAATCAGCTCATGTTAATTTATGTTTCTGGTTACAGGTGTATTGTTAGAGTAAATATGAGCAGGAGGGGGAAACCTCCTCTTCAACTGTATATAAAACTGTATTCTTGTTCTAATAAACAGTGAGCAACCAAACGAGTATTGTCTTGTTTGTGGTTGTTAGCGGTAGGAATATCTGATATCTATATTCAGACTGGAAGGAAGCGGTATATGACGAAAGCACTCAAGCAGAGTGTGAGACGTTTCGTTACACCTTCCATATGCTCCTTGCTTTTAAGGCCAGTTATAGGTTGGAGCAGTTGGCATTTGTTTGCACTCGTTAAACAGGACAAATTGGTTTGTTGCAGGCTGGCTGGTAAGCTGAGCTGGGAATTTTTCTTTGTTGCTGTTTGACATGCGTCTCCCTTCCATGTGCTCCTTGCTGTTAAGGCCAATCATAAGTTGGGGCAGGTACCATTTGTTTGCACTAAGAGACCCATTCTGTCTGAAAACTGAGCCTTATTTGAATTGGAAAAAGACACAGCAGGCTTTCATAAATGCAACAGAGGAGCCACGAAAAATCACTTAAACATCTAAAACATCACTAGTTTGGAGTTGTGAAGTGAGGGTGTCAGAAAAGACATTTGCATACACGCAGGCGCATAAGCCTGAAAACCCCTTCCCGTAGCTGTGTAACAGGAGGGCACGCACAAGTGCATTGGTGCCAATCAAGCTATTTAAACTGCACTAGTCCTCTGTGTCAGTACGGTTTGGTCTATTACACTCCTAAGCATCTGTGCATCTGTTCCTGTATTGATCCTCTGTTGCCGACGTCATCTGTACCTGACTGCCTGAACACTGCCTGTACTGACCCCTGGCCTGCCTCTGGACTATTCTTCTGCCTGCTCCCTTAGATGATCTGCCTTGCTGTTACCTACCCCGGCCTGGTCTCTGACTACCCCGCTACCTGCTGTCTGTACCTTGATCTGCCTGAACATCGCTGACCTGGACTGTCCGACCTTGCCCTGGCTCTCCTGCATCTGCATCAGCTGACCTGTGCCTGCCTCCAGATCTGGTCCCTCCACCAGTGGGCATCCAGCCAGTCATCTCTGCGCACCCTAACGCACATCAGCACCTGCTGGCAGAAGACCTTACAGGCACTCGTGCCACTGTAGGAAAGGCCTACCTCTGCACTTCAGACTCCATCACCAGGTACATTACAGAGGGGTTAAAGAGTATCGTGCTGTGATGTGTGAAGGGGAGGGTAATTTCGACTTGGACGTGTGCGCCCACAAATGCCCACCCACAAGTTACAGGGGACAAGAGTAAAACCCAGAGGCAAATCTACCAAAAAAGGTATTTCTCTAAAAAAAGTTTGTTGCACTATCCATGCAGTAAGGTTAGAGGTGTTCTTGTGCATTGCCTTACCTTATACGTTTATATTAGTGTACAGTGGAAATGTTTACAATGGAGATACAGAAGCAAAGAAAACCTGACAAGGTTTCTAGCCCAGTGGTGGTCAACAGGTAAAAACCAAAATGTATATGAAAAAAGAAGTGCCAGACAAATTGTTGGGAAACTGAGGGGTATATATTTATTTTTAAAACACCAAAAGGACAACCCAACGTGTTTTGGGGATGTAAAAGGTCTCTCTTCTTCTGAGCTTAGATGTGTTGGTGGTAATAGGGTTGGTCTGACGTTAAAATTAATTAGAAGCAATAAATATTATAATCCAAGGGCTTTAAGCTAACTGTATAAGCTAATTTATTAAATCTTAAGGGAAAAAAATAAAATAAACTCTCAACAATTGGTCTGGCACTCCTCTTTTCTGTATCTCTTGGATTCCATAAAAAATTGCCCAGGCCACTTAAATATCTGCTTCTGCTATGTTTTTTTCTTTAACAGTCCATGCAAAAACCACTCTGTTAAGGAAAAAGTGTTCTGTTCTATCTCATTTTCTCTGCCGTAAACTCTTTTGTTTTAATACTTTGGTGAAATGCTGAAGCATTCTTGTCAAGATATCCTTCCCTTGGCTTTTCATGTGTATACTTTGCTGTCAAGAAATATCAGATAATCCCTTTATAAAGAATGACCTTTAGTTAGTGCTGTAACAGCTTAAGCCTCACGTTGAATCTCATGAATTTTTGCGGATAGAAAACGTCAGTCAGCTTTTCTAATGCTGTCACTTCTCAGAAGAATAGCACAGAGTAAGCAGCATACATACTTTATGGTGAAGAGTTATTTTGGCATATGTAATAAATAATGCAGTTTTAGAATGAAAAAAAAATGAAAGAAATAGGGTGAGATTTCAACTCATTGAGGACTCTGGAAATCTGACAGTGGTTCTAAAGTGTGATTGACAAAAATCAATTTGAAAGTCACTTAAAAAGACTTTAAAGTGACTTTTTTTTAGAGCAGCTGGCGATTCCTCACTGGTCTAATTTTTGCTTCTCCTGTTCTTAAAGAGAACTCAAAAGCAAATCGTTTTACGGAAATTTTGAGAGAAGTACAAAGATTGCTGCCACTGGCTTCTTTCTGAAATTATTACCTGCCTGGGAGTCATGCTGATCCAACTGCTTCAAAACTTTGGAGTTCTGATCCAAAACACATAAGTAGTTTAGAAAGTCAAAGTGAAGTTGGAACTCCTAAACTGAATACTTGTTTTAGGCCAGTGCTTTCAAGTATTGAAGCCAGGGTATAAACATGATAGTCAGTAAACTAGCATTTTCACAAGCTGAGCTGAGTTGCCTAAAAAGTATCCTCTCAGAACATGGTTTGCAAAAGCATTGTGGGTGCAAATAAGGATGAGAGTAATTGAGAGTCTTCATTTCTCTGAAATTTTGAGATACCAAGATACCAAAACCAAGATATTACACAGAATTTTTTTGCCATTTTGGTGAAATTCATTGTGGAAGTAACATTTAAAGTGGGCTTTAATGGGTCAGTTCACCTTTACCAAAAAACTGCTTATGCAGGTGGTTTGTCACATTTTTGGGGCTGTTTTCAATATGTGTGTAGCGGGTAATAATATTTAGGGGGAGTATTTGGGCGGTAGCATGGCCCAAATGCAACATTTACAAGGGTTTTATGGTTGTTTTTGTTCGTGGAAGATATCAATGGTGTCCAGTTCCCTGCGGCCCCTGGGTGGCGCTGTCACCTTGGGCTAGGGTTGAACCACCATTGTAGGGCCGTGCCCTTTTTGTCCTTTTGTCCTCTCGCGGCAGCAGTACAGCGGGGCGGTGAACCCGCTTTGCTTGCTGGGAGAGGGTATAAAGGGGGCGGACATCTTGCGCAGGAGGAGTCCGAGCACCAGGCACCTTCAGCCTGGGGGCTGCTGTCCGTTCGTCCATGTCCAGGTGCCCTTGGCCTGGGCAAGTGGAGTCGAGTTCCATCCCAGGCACCTTAAGCCTGGGGTGAGGTACTTTGCAAGAAGGCCTGGGGCCCAGTACCTTCTAGTGGTTCCCGCAAGGGATGAAGTATTCCTAGGGTGCCCCCAGAATTGGGTGCCCGAATCCAGGGTGTAAGGGACCAGAGAGGTGACCCTCCCGAAGAGAGACCGTCCGGATGGATGTCTTTCCCTGACAGGGGAAAGACATCCATCCTAACGAAGGTATTCTATGTTCTTGTGGTCAGTGGCGGGGATCCAACTGAACCAGGTTGGTGGCAGAGACCTCTACTCAAGGTCTGTGGCAAAGGCCTCTACTTTCACCAAGGTTTGTGGCAGAAACCAAATTCACGGTCGGTGGCAGCGACTGTGCGTCAAGCCTGTTTGCACTATACTGAACAGGAGAGAACTTTAATTCTTTGATTGTGCCTGGACCTTCTCCTTCCCACACCTGTCTGTTCTTCAAGTTCAACCAGCCTACTATTTGTTGCTCTAACAGAATAAATAAGTGTTGGACTTTATTTGGTGTGGAACTCAAGTTACTGGGAGCTAAGTGCCCCTGCCTGTGACAGTGGCAATCATCCTCCACTAGAGAAGCTGAAGCTCCGGACGTGAACACAGACCCGAAGGTAAAAAAGGTTTAGCTCACGCCTCTGCATAACACACATCAGAGGGCATGAGCGAGTGGTGCATCCCCCCCCCCTCATTCTTCTCCCTGGTACCCCTAGACGAGTCAGCCAGCCGCAAAGAGAGAAAGAGGGAAAAGTGGGAAAAGGGGGTGCCGCTACACGTGCAAAGAGAGATCACACAAATACTTAAAAATATAAAATGTATTAAAAGTAATGACAGATACAGATAAAGATAAAATAACAGGAATACTTAACTAAAGATGCTGTTTCTACCACAGAGTATATATAGTATGGTATGCATGTGATCACAGATGCATGCATAATTGCAAGCTCTGTTGATGAGACTAACCCTACAAGTTCTAGCCAGGGTATATAGGTTTGGTATGTAGGAAATGGTCAACCCCACCTTCAGAGCAAAATTACATTCTAAGGAAAATGGCAAATTCCTGAAAGAGGTGGGCTGGCTTGTCCATAAAGGCAGTTCACATTCCAATAAGATGAGCCATGCAAGGTAACCAGAATAACAAGGATATTAGAGGCTTTATTAGATATTTGTGAGGCCAACCTTAATGAGGAATATGAAATATGTAGTATCCCTATCATGCAGGTAAGGGGCAAAATTGTGCAACTTTGACCAAAGTTGGATAATGCCTTTGCTTTAGGTGTAGACAATTTATGTACCTCCCAAAGCTTGGCCTAAAAGTCCCAGAGATGGCATCACCTCTCCCTGCTTTGTTGCTAGGAAGTTGCTTATATACTCACACCTATTGCTGCTCACCCCCACCATCACAGGCCTAAGCTTTTTCTCTAATTCAAACACACTCACATGCACTCTCTTTTCCCCATAGCAGTAGCCCTGAGCTCAGCGATGGAGGAGACCATGAACTGAGCATGTGTGGGGGTTTGAGAGCTCATTTCTGTAATGATGGGAAGTAAACAATAATAGCTGTCTTAGCCACATCCTAGCAATGAACGGAGGGATGCCATCTCTAGGAATTTTTGGCCAGGCTTTGGGAGGTACATAAATGGTCTACACCTATAGCAAGGGCATTATTCCACTTTAGTCAAAGCTGAACAATTTGTTTTTTTCCAAAGATGCCCCTCATCTGCATAGGGAGTCTTTTGGTAAAAGGTATACTATCCCTTTAAGGATTCAAAGGGCTTTTAATGGCTCCTAAAAGATAACAAAGCTCCTTTTAAATATCCTGAGCCTGTTGTGACAAAAAGTTTCCCCTCAATAGCCTAAATATTTCCTTTTTTTCCAAAGGAAGAAAAAACTTCAAGACTGAGGAACATAAGACCAGGCGGTTCTACTGGAATCTCTTCCGTATCTCTGAGAAATACCTGCAATATGTGTGGCTCACACAGTTCCTTTGTACCAGTTCTCTAATGGGTCATAGTAATGATTCCTGTATTTGTGACTCTCCCAGTGGTAACCTCCTTTTCCCTCCCCATCCCACCCCCAACCCCATCCACCTTTTTTTCCCCCCTTTCTCTTCTCTCCCTTTTTTGCCTTCTCTCTTATTCGCTCTACCCTTTTTATGTAATCTATTAAAAAACTTGTTGGATGTGCACGGATCTAGACAGACGTGGATATATTTGACTTTTGTACATTTGTGCTTACTATGCTCTGAGGTTTTCTGGCCGTAAGTTCCTATCTGGCGGCCAATCTCAGAAATCCCAGAGGTCTTTCTATACCCATTGAACCAAGTCCTCTCACCTTTTTTGAATGGCCTTTTGAGACCTCTATACACATATTCCTGTTGATCAATGTGCTTTTGTATGTATACTGTACCCCTCTGTGGATATTTTTAGAAATGTACCCTGTAATGACTTATATAAGTTAGACCAGCCTTTCTCAACCTTTTCAACACAGAGGAACCTTTGAAATAGTTCTCCGGTCTCAGGGAACCCCTGCTAAAAATCAGAAATCTACAACTCATGATACATTAGTGTGATGGTCAGTGGGAAGAATGGTCCTTACACTTGTGGTCATTGGGAAGATTTACCTCTTTACAGATGGCTAAAAAGATCAATGGTGTCAGTAGGAACTTATCTGAGGCCAAAATTGCCCAATGCTGAAGGAACCCCTAGCAACCTCTGGAGGAACCTTAAGGTTCCACGGAATCCTGGTTGAGAATCACTGCGTTAGACTCTTGTATGGAGTCAATATTTTTCTTGTTATCTGCTGCAATCTTCCAAATAAAAATAAATAAAAAAGTCAAATAAAAAAGTTAAGGTAGCAGTCAACTACACAAAAAGTGCACAAAAATACAAAGAACAAATAAACTAAACTACCCTTAATACACACCTCCAAAAACATACCTTCTACACAAAAAAGAGTAGATTTTTGTTTCCCAAGTAGATTTCTTCTAACCAACTGAATTGAGAGTTTTCACTTTGATTACATTTTTCGAAAGTAGAACATTTAATACATTTCCATTTTCTCCAGTCTTAACACTTTATTTCTCCAACTGAATGATACGTATTTAGGTTTTTGTAACTAAGTTCAGCCCCTGGACAGCTCCATTATGTTTTGCTACCATCCACATTCTGTAGTGCTGATTAGTGTTGAGCGAACCCGAACTGTAAAGTTCGGGTCCGTACCGAACTTTAGCTTTTTCCCGAACCCGAACTTTGCCCAAAAGTCCGGGTTCGGGTTCGGCAATCTAATAACGCATTTAGAAATGCTTCAGGGGCCAGCCAATCACCTTTTGATTAGCTGGTGTGCCCTTAGAAGCCATCATAGCCATGCCTACTAATGGCATGGCTGTGATTGATCAGTGCAACATGTGACCCAGCTTCTATATAAGCTAGAGGCACACAGCACACATGACACTCTGCTTCAGAATAGATAGGGAGAGGATCTAGTCTGCTGCTGCTGCTTTTAGGGAGAGATAGAAAGATAGATGAGGTAGTCCTGATTCTACAATCTGAGGGAAAAGATAGAGAGATAGTGTAGTGTAGGGCCATGTTCCTGTGTTGGTGCTTTCAGGGAGAGAGAATATTATATAGGAGTCCAGATTCAGAGATTAAAATCAGCGATCTGCGTAGGTCTACCTATTTGTGTTGCAGTGCAGTCTTTTTACACTGCCATGAGCCCAGTGTCAGAGAAAATCTAACTTTTATGGGAAAAAAAAGGCACTTTATTGTTCTCTTTTCCAAAAGACCCATAGGGCAAAAAAAAAAGCATTTTATTTTGCTCGTGCAAAAAAAGACCCGTTTAGGGCAAAAAAAATAAAAAATAAAAAATTTGCACTTTAATGTACGCTTGCAAAAAAACACCGTTTAGGGGCGGTTAGGTACTGTGGGTGTGTTCTGCTCTTCCAAAAAACGCCGTTTAGTGGCACCAAAAAAAGTTTGCAGTGTCTTATACATATTTTGAGGTGTTTGAAATAAACAATTTCTTTATAGTTTTCTCCTACGTTGCTATACTAAAAAAACAACATTTTTTTTGAATAGCATTTTCTGCAGTTCTGTAGCTGTGCGATTCAGCGGTTACGTACTGTGGGTGTGTTCTGCTCTTCCAAAAAACGCTGTTTAGTGGCACAAAAAAAAGTTTGCAGTGTGTTATACATATTTTGAGGTGTTTGAAATAAACAATTTCTTTATAGTTTTCTCCTACTGTGCTATACTAAAAAAACAAAATTTTTTTTGAATAGCATTTTCTGCAGTTCTGTAGCTGTGCGATTCAGCGGTTACGTACTGTGGGTGTGTTCTGCTCTTCCAAAAAACGCCTTTTAGTGGCACCAAAAAAAGGTTGCAGTGTGTTATACATATTTTGAGGTGTGTGAAATAAACAATTTCTATATAGTTTTCTCCTACTGTGCTATACTAAAAAAACAACATTTTTTTTGAATAGCATTTTCTGCAGTTCTGTAGCTGTGCGATTCAGCGGTTACGTACTGTGGGTGTGTTCTGCTCTTCCAAAAAACGCCGTTTAGTGGCACCAAAAAAAGGTTGCAGTGTGTTATACATATTTTGAGGTGTGTGAAATAAACAATTTCTTTATAGTTTTCTCCTACTGTGCTATACTAAAAAAACAACATTTTTTTTTTGAATAGCATTTTCTGCAGTTCTGTAGCTGTGCGAGTCAGCGGTTACGTACTGTGGGTGTGTTCTGCGCTTCCAAAAACACCCATTTAGGGCAAGATCCTAAATTTTGAAAATATGAGGAGAAGGTCAAAGGGACGTGGTGGCCCCAGTCGTGGTGCTGCTGGTGGAGCTCCTGTTGCAGGGAGAGGCCGTGGTGGATCTGTGCCAGATACACGCACAAGTGAAACACCTTCCTCAGGTGCAAGTAGGCGACCGAGCCTGCGGCGGTATTTTGTCGCGCCTAATGAGGCTGTACGAATGTTTAGGCCAGGACAAGTACAGGCGATAGTAGATTGGGTTGCTGACAGTGCCTCGGGTTCCTTCACATTGTCTCCCACCCACTCTTCTGATGAAAGAACAGAGTTGGCACCTGAAACCCATGTCCATCAGTCTTTCACCTCACCCCCTTGCAAATCAGCCAAGCAGTCTGAGCCCCAAATCATGCAGCGGTCTCTTCTGCTTTTCGATGACTCTGTTAGCAGGGTTTCCCAGGGCCATCCACCTAGCCCTGTCCCAGAAGTGGAAGAGATTGAGTGCACCGATGCCCAACCACTTATGTTTCATGATGAGTACATGGGAGGACCATCGCAGTACGTCTCGTATGATGACGAAACACAGGTGCCAACTGCTGCTGCTTTCGCAATTGTGCAGACAGACAAGGAGGGCAGGGGTGAAGACTGGGTGGAAGATGATGTGGAGGACGATGAGGTCCTCGACCCCACATGGAATCAACGTTATGCAGGTGACCAGTGTAGTTTGGAGGAAGAGGCGGTGGTCGCACAGAGCCACCAGCACAGCAGAAGAGGGAGCAAGGTGCAAAAGCGGAGCGTCTGTCAGCTAGACAGTATGTCTGCTACTGCCCAACGCAGCAAGGGACCGAGCACACCAAAGCCAGGTCCAAGGAGTTCCCCAGCGTGGCAGTTCTTCACACAATGTGCTGATGGCAAGACATGAGTGGTTTGCACGCTGTGCAATCAAAGCCTGAAGCGAGGCATAAACGTTCTCAACCTGAGCACAACCTGCATGACCAGGCATCTAAGTTCAAAGCACGAGCTGCAGTGGAGTAGACACCTCAAAAACCAAGAAAGGCTCCTCCTGCTTCCTCTTCTGGTGCAGTCTCGGCCTCTTCATCCACCTCTGTAGTGACAGTGGCACCTGCCACCCCGCAAACAGAGCATCTGCCAGCAACACTACCACCTGGGTCACCAACCATTTCCACAATGTCCCATGGAAGCGTTCAGCTCTCTATCTCCCAAACATTGGAGCGGAAGAGGAAGTACCCCCCTAGCCACCCGCGATCCCTGGCCCTGAATGCCAGCATTTCAAAACTCCTGGCCTTTGAAATGCTGTCATTCCTTCTGGTGGAGACGCAGAGTTTTAAAAGCCTGATGGCATTGGCTGTCCCACAGTACGTCGTGCCCAGCCGCCACTATTTTTCCAGGCGAGCCATCCCTTCCCTGCACAACCAAGTGGGGGACAAAATCAGGTGTGCACTGCGCAACGCCATCTGTGGCAAGGTCCACCTAACTACGGATGCGTGGACCAGTAAGCACGGTCAGGGACGTTATATCTCCCTAACAGCACACTGGGTAAATGCAGTGGCGGCTGAGCCTGAGGCAGATAGCAGTTTGGCGCATGTCCTTCCACCACCGAGGATTGCAGGGCGCTTCAGTTTGCCTCCTGTTGCTAACTCCTCCTACTCCGCTTCCTCATCCTCCACCGCCTCCTCATCCGGTCAGCGTAACACCTTCACCACCAACTTCAGCACAGCCAGGGGTAAACGACAGCAGGCAGTTTTAAAACTTTCCTGTTTGGGGGAAAAACCCCACATCGCGCAGGAGTTGTGGAGGGACATGGAACAACAGACCAATGAGTGGTTGCTGTCAGTGAGCCTCAAGCCCGGCCTGGTGGTGTGCGATAATGGGCAAAATCTCGTAGCAGCTCTGGGCCTAGCCGGTTTGACGCACATCCCTTGCCTGGCGCATGTGCTGAACTGGGTGGTCCAGAGGTTCCTTAAAAATTACCCCAATATGCCAGAGCTGCTGCAGAAAGTGCGGGCTGTGTGTGCGCACTTTCGGCGTTCTCACCCTGCTGCTGCTCGCCTGTCAGCGCTGCAGCGTAACTTCGGCCTTCCCGCTCACCGCCTCATATGTGACGTGCCCACAAGGTGGAACTCCACCTTGCACATGCTGGCCAGACTGTGCGAGCAGCAGCAGGCGATAGTGGAGTTTCAGCTGCAGCAATCACGCATGAGTCGCTCTGCGGAACAGCACCACTTCACCACCAATAACTGGGCCTCCATGCGAGACCTGTGTGCCTTGTTGCGCTGTTTCGAGTTCTCCACCAACATGTCCAGTGCCAATGACGCCGTTCTTAGCGTTACTATCCCAGTTCTATGCCTCCTTGAAAAAACGCTTCGGGCGATGATGGAAGAGGATGTGGCACAGGAGGAGGAGGAGGAGGAAGCGGGATCATTTCAAAGGCTTTCAGGGCAGTCTTTCACAAGTGGCTACGAGGGTGGGTTCATGCACCAACAAACGCCAGGTACACAATTGTCCGGCGGAAAGGGAACAGTTCTGGAGGATGATGAGGTGGAGGAGGAGATGGAGGAGGAGGAGGAGGAGGAGGAGGCATTTTCACAGCAGGGTGGCACCCAGACCAGCTCGTGGCCATCACTGGTGCGTGGCTGGGGGGATACAGAGGACACAGACGATACACCTCCCACAGAGGACAGCTTTTCTTTGCCTCTGGGCAGCCTGGCACACATGAGCGATTACATGCTGCAGTGTTTCCGCAATGACCGCCGAGTTGCCCACATTTTAACTGGTGCTGATTACTGGGTGGCCACCCTGCTGGATCCCCGTTACAAGGACAACGTACCGTCCTTAATTCCCTCACTGGAGCGGGATCGTAAGATGCGCGAGTACCAGCGCACGCTGGTAGACGCGCTGCTGGTGGCATTCCCACCTGACAGCGGGTGTACGGTGGAAGCACAAGGCGAAGGCAGAGGAGGAGGAAGAGGTCGCCAATGCAGCCGGGGCACCGGCAGCACCTCAGAAGGCAGGGTTAGCATGGCTGAAATGTGGAAAAGCTTTGTCAGCACGCCACAACAACCAGCACCACCAGCTGAGATGGAACGTCTTAGCAGGAGGCAGCATTTCACCAACATGGTTGAGCAGTATGTGTCCACAGGCCTACACGTACTGGATGACGGGTCTGCCCCCTTTAACTTCTGGGTCTCCAAATTGGGCACATGGCCTGAGCTTGCCCTTTATGCCTTGGAGGTGCTGGCCTGCCCTGCAGCCAGTGTATTATCTGAACGTGTATTTAGTAGACATGTGCACACTGAAATATTTCGTTTCGGAATTTCGTTTTCATCCAAAAAATAAATTTATTTAGTTACTCCCGAAATTCGTTTTTATTTATTTCGTTTTTCGTTAAAAATTGCATTCGTCCGAAAATCTGAATTAATTAAGGTCGAATCTGTCATTGAAGGCTTATGGTGTCTGTCGAATGTTCAAAGAAGATTCGACGGAGCAGCGAAACTGTACGACTCTGCAATCATACATTTCCGGTCGAATGTTCCGCCCACAAGCAGTGATCTTTTCTCTCTATGTCGAATCTTTTCTCTCCTATGTCGAATCTTTTCTCTCTATAATGTCAAATCTTTTCTCTCTATAATGTCAAATCTTTTCTCTCTATAATGTCAAATCTTTTCTCTCCTATGTCGAATCTTTTCTCTCTATAATGTCGAATCTTTTCTCTCTATAATGTCAAATCTTTCCTCTCCTATGTCGAATCTTTCCTCTCCTATGTCGAATCTTTCCTCTCCTATGTCGAATCTTTTCTCTCCTATGTCGAATCTTTCCTCTCCTATGTCGAATCTTTCTCTCCTATGTCGAATCTTTCTCTCCTATGTCGAATCTTTCCTCTCCTATGTCGAATCTTTCCTCTCCTATGTCGAATCTTTTCTCTCCTATGTCGAATCTTTCCTCTCCTATGTCGAATCTTTCCTCTCCTATGTCGAATCTTTTCTCTCCTATGTCGAATCTTTCCTCTCCTATGTCGAATCTTTCCTCTCCTATGTCGAATCTTTTCTCTCCTATGTCGAATCTTTCCTCTCCTATGTCGAATCTTTTCTCTCCTATGTCGAATCTTTCCTCTCCTATGTCGAATCTTTTCTCTCCTATGTCGAATCTTTCCTTTCCTATGTCGAATCTTTTCTCTCCTATGTCGAATCTTTCCTCTCCTATGTCGAATCTTTTCTCTCTATAATGTCGAATCTTTTCTCTCCTATGTAGAATAATCTTGGACTAATAGAGTTAAGGTTAGGCACATTCGACCACAGGTTCGATAGACACAGATTGTTATTGTCAGCGTCACGTCGAATCTCCTATCTATATCGAACTGTTGTAGCAACGAAAACGAAAATAAAGCATTTGTTTATGTCGGATCTTTCGGTTTTCGGATTCTGTGCTTTCGTTTTCGTTTGTTAAAACGATAACGAAAATAGCTGAAATTCGGACGAAAATGCATTTGGACGAAAACGAATGCACATGTCTAGTATTTAGCACGGCAGGGGGGCGTTATCACAGACAAGCGCAGCCGCCTGTCCAGAGCCAATGTGGACAAGCTCACGTTCATTAAAATGAACCAGACATGGATCCCACAGGACTTGTCCGTACCTTGTGCAGAATAGACATGTATACCGGTGTTGTGACAAAAACTGTCCGGCCATCGGATTGTGTCCGGCCCATACTGCGAAGGCGCAGCGCTTGCGCAGTACAGAGGACAAGGAGATTCACAAAATCTCCGAAGATGAACGGCGCCTGCGCTGTGAGTGCAGGTTCAAGCCCCACCATCCAAGTGGACATACGGTAGCACATAATAACAGGGCCCCTCACGGGCTTGGTTCGATCGCCACGCTTTGGGCACGGCCTCACTTGGCTCGTCTTGAACCACGGATGGTGTGGCCTTCACCTGAACTCACCACGCAGGCGCCGTTCGTCTTGGGAGATTTTCGAAATCCCCTTGTCCTACATACTGAGCAAGTGCAGTACAGGGTGGACACTATTTGACGGGGGACAGAATTCGACACATCACCGGCATTACACAGCCATTGTTGTATTTTTGAATCAGTGTTGGCTACCTCGTCCTCCTCCACCGCCGCTTCCACCTACACAGCCACATCCACCGCCACTTCAACCTCCTACTCCATATGGACCTCGTCCTCCTAGGTCAAGATTATTTTTATTTTTTTATTTTTTTTATGTTATTTTAAGTTATTTCCCTATCCACATTTGTTTGCAGATCACTTGCCATGCTCTTAACAACATTTTGCTGCCATTTGCAGCCCTCTAGCCCTTTCCATTACCTTTTTAGAGCCTTTTTAGTCCTTAGAAGTCCGGGTCCCCATTGACTTCAATGGGGTTCGGGTTCAGGTCCGGGTTCGGGTTAAAGTTCGGTCCCGAACCCGAACTTTTTTCCGAAGTTCGGCCGAACCCGTCGAACCCGAACATCCAGGTGTCCGCTCAACTCTAGTGCTGATTTACTAGAACTACAGCTGATCCGAGTTTGGTATAAAAGAGATATCTGGTGCTATAAAATGTTTATTGCACTGCACTGGTGACAGCAACCTCTGTTTGCCTGTTAGTGAACAGTTTTATGAGTGGCTCATCTGTTCCCTTCTTGGTGCATGCTTTCATTTCATGCCAGCAATTTTAACTAGGCTCCGCTAGCTGCCAGTCCCTCTGTACCCGTGTCTTTTAATAGCATTTTTCAAACTCTGATATTATTTGCATATTTCCTGTCATGGAACAGAATGTATCCAAGTGATCATAAAAATCAGTTAAACAAATCCCTATTAAGGTGTCAAGTCAGTTCCACTCCATACAGGATAAATTCAAATCATTACTTGCTTTACATGTTTTATGGTCCAAAAAAAAAGAAAGAATATTAATATCAAAATATATGTATGCGCATTTGTTTTATTCATTGATATATTACCATAGTAACATATTCTGAAGCAGTTTACAGACTGTATTGAAGCAGGAGCTTACAGTCTTCTCCACAGCTCTACATTAACTTAACCCAGACCAGAGATTTCTTTTGGTGGCTGCCTAGTACTAAAGATCGTATTCTGGAGGGGTTATCTCAATGGACACATCACTCTATAAAGGCTTACATAAGAGAAATTAATGATTTATTTGATTGGATAATCAATATTAGTCTTGACTTGTTAAAGATGAACTCTGGACACAAGAGCTTTAATTAAAATATATTCCCCAAATAGCCACAAAGGATGTAGATTTACTTTGTGTGCACCAAATACCTTTGTAAACCCAGATATTTATCAACACAATATACAGTGCTATAAAGTCTGAGCAGGTGTGGCCCTACTACATTAAAATACCAAAATATATATCATACTCGTGTAGCGACCTCACCTCTCACTCCCTCTTTCTCTTCTCGGTCAATGGCTCTCGTCTAGGGGACCAGGGAGGAGAGTGTGGCGCACCACCAGCTCGTATCCTCTTGTGTGCAGAGGTGTGAGCTATTACCTTTTACCTTCGGGCCTGTGTCCCTGTCCAGAGCCAACACTTCCCTTGAGGATGATTCCCACCCTCCACGCAGGTGGAGGTAGGACCCTTAGCTCCCAGAAAGTCAAGTTCCACACCACTGAAAGTCCAACTCTTATTTATCCTTCAGAGCAATAAATAGTCCTTTGAGAGCGACTGGTTAGACACAGAACAGTTCAGAACAAAGTGGGGAGGAGGTCCAGGCACAATCCTATCAATGAAACTAAACTGTTAGGATTTCACAACAGTTATGGCGCACAGTCGCTGCCACCGACCGTGAGGTTGGTCCCTGCCACGAACCAGGTGAAATAAGGTCCCTGCCACAGACCATGATTGTTGGGTCTCTGCCACTGACCTGATTCACTTTGGGTCACTGCCACATACCATGAAATGTAGACTGTCTTCAAAAAGTTGGGACCCCTGTCAGGGAGAAGACATCCATCCGGACGGTCACCAGAGGCCCCACCGTCACCAAATTGCTGCAATGGGTCTTCGGTAAGGGTAAACTCTCTGGTCCCCCTCGTCCTAGATTCAGGTTCCCTCACTCGGTGGACCCCTAGGATTCCTCGATCCCTCGCGGGACCCAGTCGAAAGTACTGGGCCCCAGGTCTTCTCAGGTAGTACCTCACCCCAGGCTGAAGGTGCCTGGGATGGCATTCAATCCTTTACACCCAGGCCAAGGGCACCTGGGTGCGGACGAGCCGGAACAGCAGCTGCAGACTGAAGGTGCCTGGGATTTGGGCCCCGCTTGGAAGATGATCGTCCCTTTTATACCCCCTCCCAGCAGGCACAGCATGTTCGCCGCACAGCCGCCGAGAGGGGACACAAAAAGGCACAACCCCACAACGATGGTTCAACCCCAGTCCAGGGCGATAGCGCCACCTATAGACTGCAGGGAACTAGGCACCATTGATCTCCTCCACAGGAAAATATAGTCCATAGACCCTAACAATTGTGCATCTGAGCCTGATTACACTCAGACAACGGCCCCCTAATTGTAACACTCCGCTACACTAACATTGTGCATACTGTTGCTTAAAGCGGAGTTCCGCCGGAAAAAAAAATATTTAAAGTCAGCAGCTACAAATACTGCAGCTGCTGACTTTTAATATTAGGACACTTACCTGTCCAGGGTGCCAGTGATGTCGGCACCTGAAGCCGATCTGTCCCTCGGCTCTCGGGTGGAGGCGCCGCCATGTTCGGTAAGGGAATCAGGAAGTGAAGCCTTGGGGCTTCACTTCCTGGTTCCCTACTGCGCATGAGCGAGTCACACTGCGTGAGCCCACTGGTCCCTGCTGCCTTCTGGGACCTGTGTGTCTCCCAGAAGACAGCGAGGGGAGGAAGTAGGCACCGGATGTGGCGTAGTTCGCCGAGGCGACCTATGCCTGGAAGTGGGAGCAGATACCTGGATTACACAGGTATCTGCTCCCTCCTCCCCCTGAAAGGTGCCAAATGTGACACCGCAGGGGGGATTCCAAAAAACGGACGTTTAATTTTTGGGTGGAACTCCGCTTTAATGCAATCCCACATAAATATCAATCAAAAAATATAAAATTAATATAATAGTGCATTGTGCCAAGTGAATTAATTCATTAATGTAATCTATCAATTCATAATATAAAGTGCTCCGTGCCCTATAGATAAATTAATTTCCTACTGTAATAAACAATGCATTCGATTGGACTTCTGACCCACTATGTCAATCTGTGTTCCATAGGCCGGAATTCAGGAAGCGGAAGTGATGACAACAAGCCCCGCCCAACACATTTTGTCACTGTGATGTCATCAGGAGTGGCCGCTCCTATGGAACACATATGGGTGTAGTGGGTCGGAAGTTATGCTACATGTGAGTTTGGCTTGTGTAATGCGAACATTCATTTTGTGTGAGTAGTTTTTTATATGCTTTATATAAATAAAATGATATCACACAATAGAAAGCTGCCTGGTTTTTATCTTCCCTCACATGTACTCCTGCGGGACATCCATCCATCCAAAAACAGGAACAGCAGGGACAGGAGAAGGAGAGCTGTCTAATACAAAGCTCTTGTGTTATTAATATCTGGCGAGTGTGGTGACAAAAAAGGAGAGCACGGAGTGAATTCACCAAGATCACTGGATGTATAATTTAAGAGCACCAGGGTGGAAAAAAAATCAATGATGTTTTTAAAAAAATCTTTTTTTTTTTTTTTTTTATCAGATTTTTTAGATTTTTATTACATTTATTTTAATAAAATGCTTTTGGATCAAAAATCTATCTAAAGATAGTTTTCTATTTAAGATACAATAATAATTTAAATGAGGAAAGAAATAGTTTGGACAGCCGCACTCCAAAAACTTAGCCTTTATTGGTAAAAACAGGAACAAGAACTACAAGCCACAGCAACCAGGACAGCTGACGCGTTTCACACTACACTTAGTGTTTAATCAAAGCACAATGTTGGTATGATATATATTTAAAAATGTTAATGTAGTAGCGCCACACTTGTTCAAATTTTATTTGAGATTATCCACACAGGGGTAATCAATGTGCAGGCAGCCACACAATTGGGAGTACCAAAGCCTGGAGATCACATTTTAATATATACAGTGCTATAAACCAAATAAATAAAGACTATGTATATAATACCCATGTATATTTATGTAAAACTTTGCTAGTAATATATAACCAAATATAACAATCCCCTATAATCTATAGTACAACCCTTTGTTTAAAAACATAGACCTTATACTTTGAAAGTGACCAGTGCCAGTGCAACACAATTTGAAGTTATAACACACTTTTGTGAATTTTATAGTCTGGTACACATATAACACACATCTTTGGTGAATAATATAATCCACCACAGTTGTTTTTAATAACCCAAAAAATTTAATCTGTGCGCAATGACAGTTTCTTAAAAAGGTAAGTCTCCATGTACTCTGCATTTCCCACTGTGCCTAAACCCTCCCAATGTGTTTCGTCATCTAGACATCGTCGGGAATGATATTACCTTCCAACCAAGATATTACTTTGTGAAATAGAAGTGACATAATCACTTTGCTAAGTATAGACTGTGCAGAGAACAGAGCTGTGGGGGGGGGCAGAAGGCCCCAAACACTACAGGCTGCCTGCAGAACACTACAGGAGGGGGCGGAAACAAGACCAGTCACCCTGCACAAGGAAAGAGAGCAGCAGTGACGGGTCTTTATTATAGGAATCATCTACACAGAGGTAAAGTTTCACCCTGGATCACTGCACAGATCTGGAAGAAATACACAAAACACACCTAGATTCAAATAAGAATACATATAACTCTTCTATTTAGACAATAATTACTTATCCCCGGGGTTCAACTTTAAATAAATGTATATATATCCGAATACTGAAGAAGCCCTACTTGTATACTATTTTATTAATTCATTTTTTTTTTATGTATATTTATATTGTTTAATATATTTGTTAAATAAAGAGGTACTTTAGCATTTATTTATTTTTTTGGAGTACTGGTGACATATATTATTGAGCTGAACCTGTTGTTACCCCTTCTAAGGTTTATTTTTCATATCTTCCCATAGAGAATGCACTGATGACCAGGGAGTGTCATTGGCATTGTCTGTCTACTGGATTCTTAATAACACAAGAAAAACACTAAACACTAATAACATTAACAACAGGAAATTAAGTACATGGCAACCCCCAAGTAGTCACCCAGACAGGAAATGGAAGCAAATCTTCCAGAGACACAGACAGCAAAAAAACTGGTTTGATTTACCTACTATTAACGTTTCGGTACAGTGCAAACTACTTTAAATAAATAAGCTAGAAACAAGTAGATGCTCACGTTTATTTCATTGCTCCCTATGGCTTACTGGCAATGTTTAATTAGAGACATTAGCCAGAGCTTTCAAAATATGCAAATAAAGATAGAAGAATAAAGTTATCATCAGCGATAGAGGAAAGAGATATAAACTTGGCAGCAGAACTACTGACCCGTAGCTTGCAGTCTGCAACCTTTGAATAACACTCAAATCCCTTATCAAACTTACTGCAAGGTTAGAGTTATCTCCTCTGCCTGCTGTGCAGACTTCTATCTGTGTAGCTACCTTCTGGAAAGCCCATGTTGCTTTATGAAGCCCATTAAGGACCTGGAAGAGTCTGTGCCTAAGCTGGTCAAATAAAATTACCCTGGAATAACGTTCAAAAGAATAGCAATACTGTCAGTTATTGCTAAATCCCAGGTCCATTTAAAGCATATTCCTGGGCAAAAGGAAACTCCCTCTTAAAAATCTCTTCCACCCATGGTATCAGAATAAGTGGATAGGCTACAGTATATAAATACTCAAAATTATAGTCTCCCCCGCCCCCCCCCCCCCCCCAGACTGACAATGCTGCTGTGTGCTGTGCCCCCCTGTGCTGCTTCATCCAGAGTGGGGGCACTCTAATACAGGAAGAGTTGTACTGCCAGATCGCCAGGTGAAAACAGAGGGGTAAAAAAAAAAAAACAATGCAGCCACCACATCTAATGATGGGTAAGCTGCAATATATTACATTTTGGGTTTTGAGTTTAATACTGCTTTAAGCTATTAGTATTATAATGAGACTGTATGATCGAGATAGCTAATGGGGGGTGTATGAGGGTTCTACAAGTACAGGGGCTTATTATTAATAAGATGTATTACTGATGGATTTTAGGCTTTAAGCTTTTTCTGTTTTTCTTTTAATTGATATCAATAAAATACTTATTTTTAAAAATTCCATGTTGTGATGTGGGTACCGCAAATGTCTGTTAGATACATATTCTGCTCACTAATTAAAGTCATTTGTATGTGGTACCCTTGCTTAGCCCACTCCTTCTTTTCGTTAATTAATTGATCAAAAAAAGTTTAAAAACTGAAATATTTGTTGGATACATTTGCAAATACATATGGAAGCTATACTGACGCATCAAGGCAGTGATAAGTGTGGCCTTTAACCACTTCAGCACCGGACCATTTGGCTGGCCAAAGACCAGAGCACTTTTTGCGATTTGGCACTGCGTCGCTTTAACTGACAATTGCGCGGTCGTGCGACGTGGCTCCCAAACAAAATTGACGTCCTTTTTTAGACCTGTCTTTTGGTGGTATTTGATCACCTCTGCGGTTTTTATTTTTTACGCTATAAACAGAACTAGAGCGACAATTTTGAAAAAAAAGCAATATTTTTTACATTTTGCTATAATAAATATCCCCAAAAAATATATTTAAAAACATTTGTTTTCCTCAGTTTAGGCCGATACGTAATCTTCTACATATTTTTGGTAAAAAAATCGCAATCAGCGTTTATTGATTGGTTTGCGCAAAAGTTATAGCGTCTACAAAATAGGGGATAGTTTTATGGCATTTTTATTAATATTTTTTTTTACTAGTAATGGCGGCGATCAGTGATTTTTATCGTGACTGCGACATTATGTTGGACACATCGGACACTTTTGGCACTATTTTAGGACCATTCACATTTATACAGCGATCAGTGCTATAAAAATGCACTGATTACTGTGTAAATGTGACTGGCAGGGAAGGGGTTAACCACTAGGGGGCTAGGAAGGGGTTAAGTGTGTCCTAGGGAGTGATTCTAACTGTTAGGGGGCGTGGCTACGAGTGACACGTCACTGATCGCTGCTCCCAATGAGAGGGAGCAGACGATCAGTAACATGTCACTAGGAAGAACGTTGAGATGTTGTGTTTACACTGACATCTCCCCGTTCTTCAGCTCCGTGACACGATCGCGGGACACCGGCGGACATCGAATCCGTGGGTTCCGCAGGCACGGTCACGGAGCTGGCAGCAGGGTCGCGCGCTCGCCCGACCACACGGCGGCAAATTTAAAAGAGACGTACCTGTATGCCCATTTCCCTGTCCGTGCTATTCTGTCGACGTATAAGTTGTGACGGTCGGCAAGTGGTTAACTCTAAAGTTCCCATCTATGGGATATATGTAATTCACAGACAGAGAGCAGACTTAACAGGAGGCAGCCCTCTGCTTCTTAAAAGTACAGAAACACACCAGAAGCCCAGACATCACCTTTTCAAAGCAGCTGAAGACTTCCAGCGTCTGTCTGCATCAAATCCAAAAAAGCAACAATGGCAGCCGCTCTGATGAGTTTGAAACTAGAAAAAACTAAAAACTTCATGGGTAAAGCTGGCCTTATATTAATCATTTGTTTTCATTCAAGCAGTGGATTGATTGAAAAAATTAATTACTTTATTTCCTCATCCCCACGTTTGGGGTGGATGGGGGAATCACTCCCGCTACAGACTTCCTCGCTGTCAGAATACAATGATCAGTGCTGCCGGCTATAGCTGGCAGCACTGATCAACTTCTGTCCAACCAGCCTGCCCATACATCAGGGTTCAAAATTTCAAGTCCTGAGCTACTACCTAGGCCTTAAGAGTTACTCGCCACCAGTTGCCCCACCCAATCACTACTCTGCCCCGCCCCTAAACACGCCCTCATAAATTATCTAATGAAATCACACTGTTAAACATTTTATGCAGAATTAAATATATGACATAGGCTGTATATATGTATTCTTCATCAGCTTTTGATGTTTTTGCATTGCAACTCTTTTATATGTGAATCTCATGTATGTTTATTAATCAATATGTTTTAAAAATGTAATAAAAAATTAATACTTAAAGTGTTAAATTAAACTTAACAGAATTAAGTTACAAAAATAAATATTAACAACAATATTAACATAAAGCATATTTCAATGATCTAACTGTGATAAATAAAATAAGGATAAGATATGATTGGCTGCTATAGGCACTGTACACATCATTACTGCCTTGTTAAGTAAATATTGTAATGCTATATTAAATATAGCATTAAAAAAATGAAAACCAATGAATGACACTTTCACTGATTAAGGATGCAGAGAGTCTGGACAGGGGAGAAGGTGCTGCCAAAACTTTTCCTACTAACAAGCTGGCGATTGGTTGCTAGGCAGTTCCGAGCAACCAATCACCAGCTTGTTAATAGGCAAAGTAAACTCTGGCAGCTCCCACTCAACATCCCTCCCAACCCCAGCCCCACCCCCCACCTCATCTAGTTCTGTGCCGACTCCCGCTGTATGCCAGGCCCTGCTAAGAGAATGACGGGGCAAAGGCTGTAAGGAGAACCAGCTCCTGTTCAAGCCCGCCTGACAGTGGCGTATATTGATTGGTTTGCGCAAAATTTATTGTGTCTACAAAATAAGGTATCGATTTAGGGACTTTTCAATTTTTTTATTGTTTTTACAGGTAATGACGGCGATCTGTGATTTTTAGCTGGACTGCGACATTGCGGCAGACAAATCTGACACTTAGTGACACTTTTTGGTATAAAAATGCACTGATCACTGTATAAATACACTGGCAGAGAAGGGTTTAACACTAGGGGGCGGTCAAGGGGTTAAGTGTTCCCTAGGGAGGTGCTTTCTTACTGTGGAGGAGTGGACTAACAGGGAGTAGAGAGAGATCGCTGTTTCGGATCACTAGGAACAGAAGATCTCTCTCTCTCCTCCCCTGTCAGAACGGGGATCCGCCTTGTTTACATTGGCAGATGCCAGTTCTGCCTCTGTGAGGAGCGATTGCAGGTGGCCGGGGGACATCGAGTCCACTGGACCCATGCGCGCTCCCCCCACGTGCACACACCCACATGATCACATGCATGGACCGACGTACGTATACGTCGGTTCGCGCAGCCGAGCTGCCTTGCTGCAGTATATCTGCGGTGGGCGGTCAGCAAGTAGTTAATCAGTGCAGTCAAGTGTAACTGATGCGGATTGCGAATTTGGACAAAGTGTAACATTGCCATGGGTGCACTCAGTGGTCACCTTTAATTTAAAAAGAAACTGTTGCTGCAACTGCTTCAGCAAACCTGACAGTGTTAAGTCTTATATACATAATGAGATTATCGGAGGAATAACCGTCCATTTCTTGTTGCATGTTAGTCTCCATATCGAAAATAAAGAGGTTACTAAAGTTACGAAAATTCTCGCATGACAGAATAAAAATTCAGAAGTGATTGCATGTATTGTATTTGTATTGTCTTTTTGAATGGACAATGGGGATTATTTACGAAAGGCAAATCCACTTTGCACTACAAGTGCAAACTACAAGTGCAAAGTGCACTTGAAATTGCACTGAAAGTGCACTTGGAAGTGCAGTCACTGTAGATCCGAGGGGGACATGCAAGTAAAATAAAAAACAGCATTTTAGCTTGCACATGATTGGATGATAAAATCAGCAGAGCTTCCCCTCACTTCAGATCTCCCCCTCAGATTTACAGCGACTGCACTTCCAAGTGCACTTTCAGTGCAATTTCAATTGCACTTCGCACTTGTAGTGCAAAGTGGATTTGCCTTTCGTAAATAACCTCCACTGTGTCTATTCACAGGAGCGAGCCTGCTTGAGTGCCTCCATAGCAAGAGGCTTGCTATTGGGGGCATTTGACAGGAGGGAGGAGTCAAGACTCACCACTGCAACTTTGCTCCTGCTAGAGACTTGTCATGCAAATTTGCTACAAATTGGAAAAGTGTCAACTAGAACTTGTGCTTCAAGTGCTCTGCAAGTGTACAACTTGCCAGTGAAAATGTGCATCAAGTTAACAAGACTTACAATTCAACACTGCCCCAAATTTGTGGCAAGTTATCCTTGCTATCTGAGTATTAGCAGATTTAAATATGCTAACCAACTGAAGTTACCGCAAGATTTTTTTTTTCCCTTTTTGGATAAAGGTTTTATCTGGCAGTAACAGAAACGCATGAATAGCCACAAACCAAAATGGAAATATGATTTTAATAACATATTTGTTTGCAATTTTCAGTAATGCAAATGTTTAAAATAAACTCTCATGCTTTAATATCCTCAAAGTTTTAATGTGTTAAGCCCTGTACACACGATCGATTTTACAGATGAAAACAGTCCGATGGACTTTTCTCATCGGACAAACCGATCGTGTATGGGCCCCATCGGTCTTTTTTCCATCGGTGAGAAAGAATTAAACATCTTTTAAATTTATCCGATGGAAAAAAAAACGATAGCAAATTCCGATCGTCTGTGTGGAACCCCATCGGACAAAAAACCCACGCATGCTCAGAAGCATTGAACTTAATTTTTCTCGGCTTGTCGGAGTGTTTTACGTCACGGCGTTTGGGACGGTCGGATTTTTGACTGATGGAAGTCAGCTTAATCAGATTTCCGATGGAAAAATCCATTGGATTAGAATCCATAGGAAATCCGATCGTGTGTACAGGGCTTTAAAGTTTTTCTCTCTTTTTTTTTATTTTGTATTTATTTTCTTTAGTAAAACTTCATTTTAACATGTTTTCTTTCTGGAGAAACAAACTCCCTTCTGTAAAATAAAAAGTTTTGGAAGTGATGACAAGTTAAAGAAGTGCAGGGCTGGACACGGCGTTATAAATCAGCCTCCACAGTCTCCTCTCCAGTCTAATGATGTTACAAGTCAGACAACTGTGATATATCGAGGCTGCAGTCCCAAAGCTGCGTCTCACCTTACATGTTCCACAGAGCTAAATAGATTAGATTTCTCCCAAAGAGACTGGAAATAGGATTACGTCTCCTTGAACTTGAGACACGAACCTTCATTCTGGACAATGAAAGCTTGCTATAATCCTTGCAATATGATTTAATGACTTACAAGGGGACCGTAAAGGTTTAGAGGACCAGTTGTTGCTCCATCTTTTCATTGAATGACCTCCACCCAAAGAAATGCCACTGAACATAATTCATTTCTTATAGAACTGCTGACATAAAGCTATACCGAGCTCAGAATATTATTGCATCTTGCAGAATCCTATATACATAGGCTCTGACACATTGGCCATATCATAGGCATAGTCACATCTGGCCTTCTTGCTCCAATGATAAGTGTAATTTTATTACACCTACATTCTTGCAATTGAAAAACATTTGCTGATACAACATGTTACATTTTTCTTTCATGTCATGGAGAGTCCCATCAGTTACAATTTTGCTATGTTTATTTCAAAGCCCAACTCCTGGGAAATGTAAAATTACTCCTTTTGCATGGGACTGCATCCACACTGCAAGGTTTGGTGGCTCATATTGTCTAGTGGAAAGGAAAAACAGTTTTACTTACATGAACCACCGCTCCCCTAGCAGATGGTGCTTCCCTACGCTCCAGAGATGGACTGTCCCTCAGCGTCATCATGTCTAATGCAGGGCTACGGACCCTCCTTTGGTTTTGATGATGTCAGCGTCAGAGATTGCTAGAGCATAATGGAGAAGAGGTTGCAGGGACCAGTCTAGCTGCAGGGTGGAGCAGGGGATCGGTTGGGTAAATTCTTTTTTTTTGTTCCCCTAGAGCTAAATAAGCACTTAACGAGTGGGCATGGCCCTTCTGCAAGGGATCATTTTTTAGTTGTGCAGTTGAGCTTTAGAATCAAATCATCTTTTTATTTATTTTATATACAAACAACAAAAACAACATACAACCCAATCCCGTATTGAGAGGGAGAAAAAAAAAAAAAAAAAGAAAAACAAACAAACACACCCTTGGCCCCCATGCTCGCCCTCCCTCTCCCCCCACTACTTACACGTTTATCCTCCCCTCTCTCGTCATACCTCCAAAATATCAAACCACCTTCTCCATATTTTATCAAATTTCCCTAAACAGCCTCTATGTAAGAAAGTATACTTTTCCTTAATTAAAGTTTCTCTTACTTGTATTTCCCATTCCGCTACAGTAGGTGGAAAAGGTGATAACCATTTTTGTGCTATGAGTTTACGAGCCTGGAATAGAAACAATATATTTCCCTGGCAGTTGAGCTTTAAAGAAAATAATAGGGAAACATAAAAAACTTAAAGTGAACCTTCACTTAAAAAAAAAACTTTGCATTGCATTCCTCCTCCCCATCCCTGCAGTGTAAGGCTTGGTTCTGAGTGCTGGCACGTTCCAGCACATTGCATGTAGGGCAGCCTATTCATTTCAATGGGTTGCCCTACGTATGAGAAACACAGAAAAGAAGTCCCTGACTCGTTTCAAAAAAAATTGCGCCGCACGCACACATTTGATGATGCATGTAGGTGACAATAAGAATTAGTGGCACCGCCTTGTGTCTGCTAAATGGTGGCATGTTTTAATGAACCTAGCCTAAAATAGGTGACTTTTCTTTTGACGGAAAGGGTTTGGTCCAATTTCTCTCCATTTTAGCCCAGGTGAGAATTGCATATCTTGAACCCTCTTGGACCTGGTGTGTGTCATCAGGGGGCCGGCTGCTTAAACCAGAAGAGACAGAAGTCAGATAGGAAAATGGTGGATCGACTGCGGCTATGGTTTGATAAAGGGGCAGTTCTTTTGCCCTGAAACATTTAACCATGCCCCCTCCACTTCTTGTCACTATTACCCAGCCCAAAGAGGTGCTGATTGGAGCCGCAACCATCTTGCTACACACAGAAGCCGCTGTTGCCTATGTTCCTGCCTGAAGCCTGACACCTGACAGCTTGTTCCACCAAGAACTCAACTTCAGCTAGACACTTGCCTGCCAAGCTCTACAGCCTCATGGTGATCCTGTGGAGGTCTATATGGGTTTATAACATGCCTTGATCCACTTTTAACCAGTGAGTGCATTTTTATTGTCTTTTATTATTTTTAATAAATTGCTACACCTAGATGGAAGAGCCCTCTTGTGTTTGTTTTATATTTTCCTATCAGCATGCAACTGATCCACTTATTGTGTTGATTCCCCCCCCCCCCCTTAGTCTGAGCTCTGCTGCTCAGGGATTGGAAAAGCTGATTAAAATAAAATTCAGGTATTTACGCTGCTTGCTTTAAAAAACAAAAAAATAACATATTTAATGATTTAATAATGAATGCAGAGCTACGATAATTTGTGACTTTTATTTGTGCCTAGGGTTCAGCTTTAAGGCTATTTTCCAAAATGTAAGTGAACCTGGAACTTAAGACTTTTAAACATTTTAAAAGGTGACTTCATTGTCCGTAGCAGATTTTTATTCAACAGATTAAGGAACTGGAAAGAATGCAGAAAACTATGAAATGACCCTGGGTCAGCTCCGTTCCGAATGCAGACAAATTGTTCCTTTTTGAAATCTATTCATTTTGATGTTCTCCCCAGAAGGCATATCGATGACCTAAGTTCAGGCAGCTGACACAATTAAAAAAATTGAAGGATCGTCAAAGAGATACACAATCGTGGCCAAAAAATGGTCCAGAGATTCGCCCACCAGTTTTTGAACGAAGATGTCATGAACGGTAATTGGAAATGTTTGCCACAAAGTTTCCTCCTCCGAATTATTATTCTTGAAACATTTCAATATAATTAGTTTTCTTGAATGGTCACGGCTTTCAAAGAAAGACACACAGCAAAGCAACCAAAAACTAAGGCTAGCTGTACCGAAAAAGCAGTGCCAATATCGTCTACTGAATCGTATTTCCATCCCTTGTTCCCCTGAGGCTCACTATTAGAGACAAGTGCAATAATAGGCTACAGAAAGGCTAGTATGTGGCCGTACTTGATATGTATGTTTAGATTTTAAAAAGGAATGCTAGGGTCAATAGCAATAATAATGCAAGGTCTGCTTATGTTGCAGCATCCACCCCCTAAATAACAAATGCTTATTGAGCTTTAAAAAAAAGTTTAGAAAATAATTTTTTTTTTTAAGTAAAATCTTCCTCAGGGGGATTCTCCATGGGTAAGAGGTGTAGTGCAGTTGATATCACTCCACATGGGACAGGAGCCAGCACTACAGAGGAGGCATCGGCTTAGGTGGCTCTTGCTCCCTACTACACCTCCAACTTTACAAGTAGTCCCTCTGCATTGCACTCTGTTTGATTATCTGAAATGGCAGGTCAGCAAGCCCAGACCATGTTCTACCAGTCACCTGTCCGTGACCTACTGGTAGATCGCAATCTACAGGTTAATGACCCCCGAACTAAATTGTTACCTAAATGTAAAGGGGCAAAAATGCCATTACCGTATATACTCGAGTATAAGCCAAGTTTTTCAGCACTTTTTTTGTGCTAATAATGCCCCCCTCGGCTTATACTCAAGTCACCTTTTTGCGGCTGATCTCCCGAAATTTGAGGACCCGGTTCCGGTCGGCCATAGGTCCCCTGGACCCCAAACATAGCACACATGAAGCCCCACTGTTCATCTACAAGTGTGCAAAGTTTGTTGTCCGGGGGACCTACGGCCGGGGAGCACCGATTTTTCAAAGCCGGGCACCCCTTCCATAGACTTCCAGGTTAAACGGTAATTTCTCTGGTGACTTAGGGGACCCGGTCCTGGCCGGTCGTAGGTCCTCTGGACCCGAAACTTGGCCCCATCTCTCCTCTATAAGTTTGCAAAGTTTTGTGCCTGAAAGACCTACAGTCGGGGAGCACCGATTTTTCAAAGCCAGGCACCCCTTCCATAGACTCCCATGTTAAACGTCAGTCTAGTCATGGACACAGTGGGGCATGGGCACAGTGAGGCATGGACACAGTGAGGCATGCACATGGACACAGTGAGGCAAAGTAAGGCATGCAGATGGACACAGTGAGGCAAAGTGAGGCACAGTGAGGCATGCAGATGGACACCCTAGGCTTATACTCAAGTCAATACGTTTTCTCTTTTTTTTTGTGGTAAAATTAGGTGCCTCTGCTTATATTCGGGTCGGCTTATACTCGAGTAAATACGGTATATGGCCAGCTATAGTATCCCCTCGTGTTAAGCAATGTACACAGATAGCTAATATGGGGGCACACCACATCAAGATCCTTCAGATTAATAGTAGAAGGCAAGAAATAATTGAAATACAATGTGGAAATTATTATATTATTTATTATTATTATTATTAATAATATTATTATTCAGGATTTATAAGGCACCCACAAATTGTACAGTGCTTTACAACATGATATCATTTTAAATCTGACCCTAGATACACTTTAAATGTCACCCGTTAGAGTTTAGATCCATTTTAAATAAATCAAGAGAAAACTGGTAAGATCAACAAAATGTTCCTTTCCGCATAATAATACATCATTTATAGGCTAAGGTATAAGCTGAAGCAATTTCTGAGAAAAGCAATTTACAAGAAAAAGTATATTCCATAAAACATCTATAACCAGCAGCTCCAGTTTGGTTTCTCATTCTAACAGTAATTGGCTGGAATCAGCTAAGTTCAAAAAAACAAGTTGTCTTCATTTCCGCCAATGGACAGTGTTACAATTAGCCCGCAAACCAAAGGGGATAAACAGCATTGTGTACTGAAAGCCTGTGTGCAATTTCTAAGCGTTGTGTAATCCCATCTTGGTGCGGATGGCCAGAAACGACCATATGTTGACCGCAAATTAGATTAATGCACTAGAAACCCTGGTGGATGTTTTAGCGTAGTTGTTTTATCCGTGTTTTCCGTACACATCTTCACATTAAGGATTCACATTTACAGATTGAAATGTCAGGAGTGTCAACTACAATAGATCATGTTTCACTGTAAAATATAATGTACGGAAGTGCGTTTGACCATAATGTCAGTACTATATATTAAACACTGAGGTCTGAGAAATACATTCAGTATTCATAAATATGTTATTCATGTTTATGCTAAGTGGTGGCATAAGAGTTGAGCTACAATTACAACTGTTTACTGAATTTAAAGCGCAATTTTACCCATAACAACTTAATAAAGAAATAATGTTATTTTTCAAAGAACATACATTCCACATCAAAATTCATTCTACCAACATTAGTGTGTGCTGTAAATGGCCTCCACAATTACTCCTGTTTCTTCTTGCTAGAGGCTGTTATTTTACTGAAGCCCAGAGCCCCTGAGCAGCAGTAAATCATAAAGCAAAACTAAACCCACCTAATTTAACGATTTAAAAAAACTGTTACGTTCCTGGAATGCCAGGATTGCTAACTGTCACATTTGCTTGTTTTTTCAACCAAACTGTCTCAAATGGCTGGTGTCATAACTGATCACATGTGCAGCACCATGGCAGGTGCAGATTAAACAGAAGTAGCTTCTTTGGTTGTAAATGATAGGAAGGTTTAACCACTTGACCACTTGAAGATTTTCCACCCTTCATGACCAGGCCATTTTTTGCTATACGGCACATGTATGCATACGGTATGTGTACTTTATGTACTACAAGAAACGTCTGACCTCTGTGATTGCCAACAAGGGTTTTGCCACCAAGTACTAAGTCATGTTTTGCGAAGGGGTCAAATACTTATTTCACATATTAAAATGCAATTCAATTTATAACTTTTTTGAAATGTGTTTTTCTAGATTTTTTGGTCATTATTCTGTCTCACCCTGCTCTGCACATGCTCAGTTGCTCTTTATTTTTAGGCACTGAAGAATTTGTAGAGGCCGATCTGACAGCCTTAAAGCAGAGTTCCACCCAAAACTTGAACTTCCGCTTTTCAGAACCCTCCCCCCCCCCCCCGGTGTCACATTTGGCACCTTTCCGGGGGAGGGGGGAGCAGATACCTGTGTAATACAGGTATTTTGCTCCCACTTCAGGGCATAGATACCCAAGCCACCCGCGGGTATCTACGCCACTGCTGGCGCCTTCTCCACCCCCCCCCCCATTTTCTTCTGGGAGATACACAGGTCTCAGAAGACAGCAGGGACCAGTGGGATAGCGCAGCGTGAGTCGCGCATGCGCAGTAGGGAACCAGGAAGTGAAGCCGCAAGGCTTCACTTCCTTATTCCCTTACCGAAGATGGCGGCAGCAGCACCCGTGAGCCGAGCGATAGATCTGCTTCGGGTGCCGACATAGCGGGCGCCCTGGATAGGAAAGTGTCCTTATTTTAAAAGTCAGCAGCTGCAGTATTTGTAGCTGCTGACTTAAAAAAAAAAATATATTTGGCGGACCTCCGCTTTAAAACAGAATTGACCACAATGCTGACAGCCCTATAGCAGTTTTACTGCTACAGGGCATCAGCTCTGCACCAGATCAAGTATATATATACGTGATTCTGCACTTTTGTCTGCAGGGGGCACGGGCAGAGACTCAGAACGGAGCTCTGCCTATGTAAGCAAGACAGATCTCCATTCTGACAGGGTGAAAGGGATACATTTTGTGTTCCTGCAAAGCAGGGTTTAAAATCCATCTGTTTCCCTAGTGAAAGCACCACACAAGGTATTGGGTATTACTAGATTTCAAACAGCATAGGCACCAGGGCCGTCTTTAATATTGATTGGACCCTGGGCAAACATTTTCTTGGGCCCCCCATTCTGAGGCATACAAAAAAAAAGAGCAGGTAGACTTAAAATCAGTTTACTGCAGCAGATCACGCAGTGATTGCAATTGATTGCGAGAGTTCACAGCCTATCATTACCGCTCACTGACTGGTTGCTAGAGGTTACAACACATAATTTCTGCTTGTTAATTGATTGATAGAGGTTACAGCACATCATTACTGCTAACTGATTAGTTGCTAGAGATTACAGCAGATCACTATTGTTTACTGATTAGTTGCTAGTGGTTACAGCACGGCCCAATCCAGAAATCAGCTTGTGTCTATGATTATAATTTGTTTATGGGGGGGAGTGGATTTCAACGATCAGATGATTGAACCCTACCTTCCCACAAGAAAATCCCACCACTGGTATAAAAAAGTGTCCATTTATTTTTTTAGTTTGGCCATGTATAACACTTATGTTATTTACAAACAATCTACAGAGAACCCGTATCCTATCTGCACTACCAAGAAGAAGTTATCTCCACCCTTTTGTACCCAGAAAGCCCACCAGAAAATATTCGCTCTGATTCCGTGAGCAGACTCCACGAATGCCACTTTCCTGAGAAAACCCCCTCCCGTGAAACAGGCTACAGACGTCAGAAGAAATGCCAGGTGTGCTCCAGAGGAGGAGTCAGAAAAGACACTGTGTATTATTGTCCCGATTGTCCTTCCCAACCAGGTCTCTGTATAGGTGACTGTTTCCGCCGTTACCATACTTCCTAACATTATTAGGGAAGTATGGTAAACATAATTCTCATTTCCTGTCATTTTCCTCCACACCCCTTATGCCACTGCACTGAACTGTACATACCTCTGCCTTCTCCGGAACCGACCCTGGCCTGTTATACGACCAAGCTTCTGCCTAACGCTAAACATACCTCTGCCTTCTCCGAAACTGACCCTGGCCTGTTATACGACCACGCTTCTGCCTAACGCTAAACTGTATCTACCTCTGCCTGCTCTGGAACTGACCCTGGACTGTTATACGACCACGCTTCTGCCTAACGCTAAACTGTACCTACCTCTGCCTGCTCTGGAACTGACCCTGGACTGTTATACAACCACGCTTCTGCCTAACGCTAAACTGTACCTACCTCTGCCTGCTCTGGAACTGACCCTGGACTGTTTGACCACGTTTTTTGCCTGCCTCTTGGATTGATCTTTTACCCTGCTATGCTAGTGGGAACACAGGGGTCTCACATATGTGAGGGGCTCCAGAATTGTTTTTCTGGATGAAGAAAACTAATTTTTTAGTTTTCTCCTTCTCGGATTAGGGTCTGGAGTCTCAGATGCTTCAAAGAGATTTGGGTGGGAGAAGCCTATACCCCTGTCCTCATTCTTTCCTGGCCTGCTACTTGGACCATGTTCCTGTTTATTACCAGGACCAATATTTTGGCACTGCTGGCAATGTCTCTACTTGCACTGACCCTGGACTGTATATGGACAGTATCCCTGCCTGTACTGACTATGGACAATATTGCTGCCTGGACAATTCCATTCACTGTCGCTGACCACGTCCCTGCCTGCTGCCTGGATCAGGGCTCTCCTCCTGTGGACAACTGCACTACTAAAACCACAGGTAATCTTTTTGTTTACCCTTTACTCAGCAGAATGTATTTTAGGGTGTAATTGTTAGTATGTACATGCTGTGTTAGAAGTATGAAGAGCCTTCAAAAATGTGATAGATTGTAAGGAAATTGGATGAGTAATTTATGTCCCTAGAACACCTGATGATGCTTCTTGGATGTTGGGCCTCTATGTGGCCAGGCTGTGTAAAAAGCTCACACATGTGGTATCGCCATACTCAGGAGGAATAGCAGAATATATTTTGGGGTGTTATTTTTGCTATGTACATGCTATGTGTTGGAAATATCTTATAAATGGACAACTTTGTGCAAAAAAAATGTGTTTTCATTTTTTTCCACATTTTCCAAAAACTTCTGGAAACAAATGAACTGTTCAAAAGACTCATTATGCTTCATAGATTCTACGTTGGGGTGTTTGCTTTCCAAAATGGGGTCACTTTGTGGGCGTTTCCATTGTCCTGGTGCTCCAGGGCCTTCAAAAGTGCAATAGGTAAAGATTGAGAGATTAGATGTGTAATTTATGCTCCTAGAACGCCTGAAGTTGCTACTTCAATGTTGTGCCTCTGTATGTGGCCAGGCTGTGTAAAAGTCTCACACATGTGGTATTGCCATACTCAGGAGGAGCAGCAGAATGTGTTTTGGGGTGTCATTTGTGGAATATACATGCCATGTAAGAGAAATAACCTGTTATAATGACAATTTGCTGTGAAAAAAAAAAAAATCTTCATTTTGCAAAGAATCGTGTGAGAAAATGACAACTTCAAAAAACTAACTATGCCTCCTACTAACTACCTTGGAATGTCTACTTTAGAAAAAGGGGTAATTTGGGGGGTATTTGTACTTTACTGGCTTGTTAGGGTCTCAAGAAATGAGATAGGCCGCCAGTACATCAGGTGTGATCAAATTGATCAATTTTCAGTGATTGGCAGATTGTAGACCCTATAACTTTCACACAGACTAAATATTTTCGGCTAATTTGGGTTATTTTTACCAAAGATATGTAGCAGTATAAATTTTTGGCCAAATTTATGAAGAAAAATTACTTATTTGCAAAAAAAAGATGTGAGTATAACAAGCATGCTTTGCTGCATATACAGACAGATTTACTGTTGTGCGTTTAGTAACCTTAAACAGCCCTTATTCGCAGGTGTGAATGAGGCCTACCAGCAAGGAAAAACCGTTGTGCAGTACAGCTAACCAGGAAGCAGAGCTTGCTTCATATATATGTAGCGATACCCCCTAGAGGGCTGCTGGATTAAATTTGGGTCCTGCCGTTACCCCACATTTCACCGTCCCAGAACTAAGAGTCTATGTTAGGAAGTTTTGAATAGATGTGATTGCCAGTCACTTCAGTCTTTTTCTCAATTGCTTTATTAAACAACTTCAGTAGTAGAGGGATAGAGGGTTAGGGGAAGTTCAGATACCTTAATGCAGATCACTGATGAGGTTCTTGGATCCAGAGGACAAAAAGCTTTCTGTCTCTGGATCCTGCGACAACCGGATAGGCCTCTCACACCCACCTAGCAGCCGGTATGAAGCACGGACAAGTCTCTGCCACAGACTTAGCGATCGGTAAATGGAAACTCCTGGATAATCCTCTGCCACAGGATTGTGTAACCAGCAGTCATTTCGTTTTAGGTCAGCTGCACAGTACCAGATCCTTTAAGCCATCCGGCAGTACTGTGAGGTAGGTTAACTTCAGTGCATCCTCCAAACAAGTCACCAGGCCCTTCCTGAGAAACCAGCCTCAGCTCGGTTCTCTCCAGCAAGGTCCTCCCCTGGAATCTTCTCCGTTTGAGTGGCTTCTTCCCACAGGCAAGACAGCACAGACTTCTGGGCCTACTTGTAGTAGCACAGCCTCGAGCCAGCAGGGCCCGAGGTAGAAGAGTCACGGCCCTAGGCCAGGAGGGCCATGAGGTCAGAGAGCCAGCAGGCCCCTGGGTAGAAGAGACCCCCGGGCAGAAGAGAGAACGAAAAACATGGCGTCTGTCCCTTAAATATCCTCTCCCAGAATGCACAGCAGTAAGTTTCTGGGAAAGAACAGTCAATGCACTTGGCTTGCTGTAATTCTCACACTGGCCTGTAGTGACAGCGACACCTACTGGCGACAGTGGGAAATGTGCACAACACAGCCAAACTGAAACAGAAGCAAATCACTTTACACAATCAATCTGAGCTATTTACAGCTCAGATAACATTACATTTACAGATTCAATTCAATAGGAACAGGGCGCTACATATATAAAAGAAAATACATCTACCTCTATATACATCTACCCCTATATACATTTACAACAACCTACTCATAGACTAGGTTTTTAATACATTAGCACGTGTTAAAATATTTTACATGAGGCTAATCGCTTTGACGTGTGTCTAAAACACATTCAATAGATTAAAGTTCACGTGATGGGGATGGAAAATAAAATCAAATTATTTCTATAAGCATTCTGCATCCCTGGCTGCTGATTGCTGCATTGCTATTTGCTAGGTGAAGGTGGCCCCATGTGTCACTCCGTATGACACTTCCACACTGATTTCCATAAGTCTGCTGTCTATTCACATTCTGATTTTGGATGCTTGAGAACAATAAACATGTAATGAGTTGCCAGTAAGATCTGATTACATGGATGGTTGAGCTCAGATTACCTGCCAATGCAGCAACAAGCAAATACCGGAGGTCACCTACAAGGTTTTGAGCCTTATTTGCTAGTATATTACTTTTATTACATGCCTCCCAACTACTTTTTTAAGATGGGAACGAGGGACACCCATTACCAAAAGTATGTAGACATAGGACACACCCCCTTAAAGGAGAATTATACAAAAAATTATTAGTTAAAGGGGTTGTAAAGCTTTAAAGCTTTGCGTTTTTTCACCTTAATGCATCCTATGCATCCTATTAATCCTATGCATTAAGGTGAAAAAACACCTTGCTGTCTCCGCACTATAAAGGGGAAGTTCCATCAGTCCATTATGATGCCTCAATCCTCCCTACGGCGTTACGTCACGCACCTCGTGACTTCTTCAGGCTCCCCTGAAGAAGTCACGAGGTGCGTGACGTAATGCCGTAGGGAGGATTGCGGCATCATACAGACAGATCAGAAGACAGCAGAGCAATAGTAAGATGGCGTTTCATACGCCGGTACTCTATACATGCTGACTGTTTATTTTTGTGATGTAAGAGTCCATTTTTATCTAATAAAGCCGTATATATTTATTTAAATACTACACCATCAGAGGCTTTTTTTCCCTGTCCCCTCCTGTGGCATAGATCGGAGCTTGGTCCCCCCCCCCCCTTCCTTCTTTATAGAGAGCGTGATTGGTAGAGGATTATACCATAGCAACTTCAAAGAGTGGAGAAGATATAGAGGAGAGATAAGACCACAGTCTATGTCAGTGAATATACTATATACCAGTGACCCATGGTAATGAGGTGAGAACATTGGGAGACAGGTGAAGGATTCACCACAGGTTCAATACTCCAAACCTGTTCATTATTCATACAATTTGATCATATCCACAATTTTGGAAAATAACTCCATTGATCCTAAACCCATTTGGACATTCATCGAACAGCATTTATTGCAATATTTAATTTTTTGACACAATTTTGGTTAAAGCGGAGTTCCACCCTTTTTTTATGTTTATTAAAAGTCAGCAGCTACATAAAATGGACCATTCATCAACATTTGCTACAGCTTAAACAATCACTGTCCTTTAAAACACATGCAGCAGGCAGATACACAAGCAGTGACCCTAGGTTCACACCTATGCGTTTTTTAGTGAGTTTTGCAGTTTGCAGAAATGCACTACAGTCCATTTAACATAGTTTCCTATGGTACACGTTCACATCTATGCGTTTTTCAGCGTATTTAGAAAGGGTCAGGGCCTTTTGTTCCAGCAGTAGATTGTGTTTTGCGTGTAATAGACTTCAATAGACCTGCACCAAAAACACAAGTGTTGCGTTACTGATGCGTTTTTACATACGTTTTGCTTTTTGCTTTTTCCCTATAACAAACTGTAAAAAGCTGGTTGTTAAGAAGCGGGCCTGGGAAGCCAGCCGCCGCATCCTTAACAACCGATGAGTCATCAGCTATCAGCAGGGTTCCCCGCTGACAGCTGAATGTAAAAAAAAGAATTGCCACCAATAAAAAAAATCAGGGAAAAAAGGCGTTGGATCCCCCTCCCCAATCCATACCAGACCCTAAATGAAAAAAAAAATATATGGTGTGGGGTGGCCCCCAAAATCCATACCAGACCCTTATCCGAGCATTCAGCCCGGCAGATCAGGAAAGGGAGGGGATGAGCGAGTGCCCCCGCCAAACCATACCAGGCCACATGTCCTTATCATGGAGGGGGTGTTTTGGGGCAAAGGGGGCCTCTGCCCTCCACCACCCCAAAGCACCTTGTCCCCATGTTGATGGGGATAAGGTGGCAGGCATCTTGATTGATGATGGCTCTACATCGGGGGACATTGTTTTTTATTTTTTAATAAAGGAATTGTCAAAAACTTGTGTTCTGTCTTTTTACACTTTTTAGTGAATAGGTAGGGGTACTATATGGATGTGTATAGATTATTTTTGGAGTATAAGGATATTGTTTAGTGCGATTTTAATATCTACCTATATAGATAGGCATGGAATTGGTTTGGCATTTTAGCTGGGCTTTTTTTCTCAGAGAATAGGTGGAGGAACCGCTTTTTTCCACCTCCCAGCACCATTCCTCGGTTCCACGGCCCCTACCCACCTCCCAGTACTGCCTTTTTAGAGAATACAGAACCATGTATCATTTTGTAGTGCTGAGTAATTTGTATGGAATTTGGTAATGATAATAAAAAAAGCAGTAAAATATATCCCCTGCAGCCATAGGGTCCCCCACCGGCAACAATAGATCCCCTACCAACAATGGACCACCCGCAACAAAATTCCCCCCCTAGCAACAATAGACTTAAGCCCTGTACACACGATCGGATAACCTATGGATTTTCGTCCGATGGATTTGTCCATCGGAAATCCGATGAAACTGTTTTTCATCAGTCTTGGCCACACACCATCAGTCTAAAAACCGACGGCAAGAAAACGACGGTACGTTCAAAACATACGGCGCGCTATAAAAGGGCCGAAAAAATCTAATGGCGCCACCCCTTGGGCTGCTTTTGCTGATTTCGTGTTACCGCGTGTTAGTAAAAGTTTAATAAGAGCCGATTCGCGCTTTTCAGTCTCCGTGCTTTGCAGATCGTTTCCTGGTGTTCAGTTTGTGCTTGTGGGTTTGTATTTGTGATTCAGTGCGTGCAGTCAGGTCGTTACTGCCTTGCAGTGCCTTCTTGGCCGTTCGTTTACTGTTTTTCAGATCGTTCTTTTCAGGCCTTGCTGTTCCACGGTGCGTTCTGTTTGAGTGCCTTCTGACCAGCCGACCGGTTTAAAACCATGTTTGAAGTGCGTTCTCGTTCTCGAGCTCGTGCTGGCTTTGGGCTTGGTGTTGCAGTTAACACTGTAACCCGAGTTCAGTCTGTGAACAGGGTGAGGAGGAGTTCATGGACTAAGAATTGGTTGCTCCAGCGGGACCAATTCTCTCATATGCCTCTGCTGCGGGAAATCCATGAGAATAACCCTGATGATTTCAGGAATTATCTCAGGATGACGGACCCCGTATTTCACCGTCTTTTGGATTTGTTGTCCCCCTATATAACGAGGCAGGACACTGAGATGCGCCAGGCCATCACTGCCGAGCAGAGGCTTATTGCCACGTTGAGATACCTGGCGACTGGGAGAAGCTTGCAGGACCTCAAGTTCTCAACAGGCATCTCCCCCCAGGCTCTCGGGATCATTATCCCTGAGACGTGTTCGGCCATCATTCAGGTCCTGCAGAAGGACTATATGAAGGTAATTATGCTCCTTTAACCTCACATTATCTGTTTTTATTCTGTTGGTTTATTTATTTTTTTCCTCCTAACACAAATATGCCTGTTTGTAATATCCTGGTAATGTCCCCATTTTCCCCATGCCTTTTTTTACCTGTAAATCCCTTTTTGGGCCCTACATGCCTATTTCCCTTCACTAACCTCTCCAGCATGCTATCGTGGGCGCAAACCCAGCTAGCCTTCTATTTTCCTTTTCATTTTTGGGGGGTCATTGCCCTCGTAGTTTGACAACCCTCCCTCCCTCCCCTAAAGATGTTAAAAAATTAGTAGTTCTCAATCAAGCTCAGCAGAGTGGTTGAGCCTTTTTTGGGATCCCCCACAATCACCTTAGCCCCCCCCCCCTTAGATTATTTTAGAATGTCCACTCAGCGGGGGTGAGGCATCTGCTAAGTGGGCCTTTGTTTATTGGTCGGAAAAACTCCTTTAAATAAAAATGTTACTCAACAATGTTTTTGTGTGTAATCTGCTTGCACTGTAACCATAAACCGTACTAATGTCTTCTTTTTGTTTGACTCCACAGTTCCCTAGCACACCACAGGAATGGCTGACTGTGGCCTCCCAATTTGCCCAGCGGTGGGATTTCCCCAACTGCGGAGGGGCAATTGATGGGAAGCATGTCCACATAGTGCCACCACCCCGTTCGGGGTCATACTATTTCAACTATAAAGGTTTTAATAGCATAGTGTTAATGGCGGAGGTGTCGGCACGGTACGAGTTCCTGTATGTGGACGTGGGGAAGAATGGCCGGATGTCCGATGGCGGATCATTCGCAGAGACGGAGTTCGCTCACCGTCTGCAGGCTGGGGGTCTTGCACTGCCTCCAGATGCAGAGAACGTTGAAGGGCTCCCGTTCGTTTTCATTGCGGATGAGGCTTTTGGACTAGGACCACACCTGATGCGGCAGTTTCCACAACGCACCCTCACCCCGGAGAGGAGGGTTTTTAATTACCGGCTGGCCAGAGCCCGGAGAGTTGTGGAGAATGTCTTTGGGATAATGGCCAGCCGGTTCCGCCTGTTCCAGACAGCGATACATTTGGCGGATTATAAACTGAACCACATCGTCTACTGCTGCTGCATATTGCACAATTTTCTACGCAAATTTGCAACCAATTATGTATCATCGTTTGGGCCTGAGGCCGGTCCATCTGAACTGATTAATCTGACCGGCCTCAGCACTGCCCGTACTGGCTTGGCCCCCCAAAGTGCCCGTGAAGTACGCCAGAAATACGTAGAGTACTTCACGGGTAGGGGGGCCATCGCAATGCCAGACCACATCTGACCAAGTATTTAACCTTTTAAAAATGAAAAAAAAACATGGAATTCCTACAAACTTGTGTTGTCATTCTTGTATTTTGGGTTTATGTGTCTCCCAGGTTCTAGTAGTGCCAAGTGTAATTGTCCTTAGTAAATAGCCTCAAAACTCAGAGCGAAAAACACGTTTTTTGCATCTTCAGAACTGCTCTTGAGCATAGAAAGAACAAGGCACACCTTTTTTAGACTTCCCAAATGTTTTTATTGTTTGCACCGCATTTTTTGGGGGTTTTTAGAAATACTAGCCTTTTATTTTTCTGTGCTGCTTTTTTTGCAGAAACATGCATGGGTCGTAAGCCATTTTTTTTAGTCTAAAAAAGTAATAACATAACACTGTGAAAAATACCAACTGGAGATGGGGTGATGGTACCCCTGATCCATCCCAAATGTTAACAAACACACTTTCTTTTGGGGCTCAAATGGGTATCTTCAACAAGATCCCATGGCTAGGGTAAACATGTGCTATCTGCCATCATGGGGGATCAATGATCGTGCTTTGGGGATGTAAACCCTTCCTCTCACCTACTTAACGAGGGAGGAAGAGGTTGCACCCCCAAAACAGGGACATAGATATCCTGTGACGGCAGATAGCACATGTTGAGTCTTCAGTGTGTGCATCTTCACATTTGGGATGTTGGAAATCCCTGAGATAATTTCAGACGCATAACAAAACACACAAAAAGGGGGGGGTTCACACTATTCTCCCCAAAATATCTATCATGTTTTTATATTTTTGCTCAATCACAATCATTCTCTTTCTCATAATGTCCATTTCGCTACTGCATTCCATGATTTCCTGAATGATTATTTTGGCGCTGGCACTCGAGAATGGCGGATTTGGACTTCCTGACACACCCCCACGTTCAGTCCCTAAAACAAAAAAAAAAGTTTTTACACTAGGCAGGCCTACATCTGTATTTACCTTGAAGTTGTGGTGACAGACACTGGCCTGTTGTGCTGATAAGCTCCACCTCTCCTTCCTCCACCTCCCCTTCCTACACCTCCGCTTCCTCCACCTCCGCTTCCTGAACCTGCTGATCTTGGTCTGCTTTGGGAGCTTCGGGGAGTTTCTGTGGTGTTGGGTTACTCGTCTCCTGAGCATGGTGTCCTCCCAGTCTCCTCTCCCCTATGGGAATTGACAACAAAATGTATACTTTAGCACACAGACTTTTTTAAGGCCTGAAAAGGGATCCTCAATGTTTTGAAGTGGGGTACAATTGATATTTGGCCCTGAGTTCCAACATGAACATATGTGATCTTGCAAACTCAACAAAGCAACATGTTATTTTTGAGGACATTCACAAATACACTTGGATAACCACCAAGGTATCCACTGGACCACTTGTGTGTGACACCGTTAAGAAATTTGGTCATGAGGCCCAGAGTATAGTATCTTGATGAAAAACAAAAAAGAGTACACAACTGCTGGAGTGTCATCTCCTTTACCCAGAATACAGTTTAGCCTTTCAGTCACATTTTAAATTTCCTTACAACACATCATCTAGCCAACAATGTGTAGATAAACATTGTTGAAGTAAAATGAGGCATGCCCACATGTAGTTTACGTGGATATGTGCCAAACATGTTTGGGGGAAGAGCAGCAAGTTATTGGTCAAAACATTGGGCAAATAAGTGGACTCTCCACTTAACCTAAAAGATGAGATTTCAAAATGTGAACCCAGTCAAGCCAAGCACATGTTGCAAAACATGGAAAAATCCATATTACAATGTGAAAGAACACAGTAAAATATACCTACTTTTTTCTATGCTTTTTATAAGCTTCTTATACTGCTCCGGCTCCCTGATCTTGAGGTCTGACCACCTTTTACGGAGTTGTTCCTTGGATCTCCTGACCCCATATTTTTTATAAAGACTCTTCGCCACTTTGTCCATAATTTGTGACTTACGGAGATTAGGGGTGTCGTATGGGCCATGCTTGCCGTCGTAATCCTTCCTCCGCAGAATGTCCACCATCTCCGCCATCTCAGAAAAAGACATATTAGTCGCCTTGTATCTTTTTTTACAGGATCGGGACGTTTCCGCCTCCGGGCTTTCCTCGTCGGTAATTTCAACTAAAGAAGCCACCTGTGTCTGCGACATGTCGCCGTCTCACACTGTGCGCCGATCGTTAAGGGGCGGGGAAATGCAGAAAAAGTCCGTCATGGGCGGGCGACGAGGGCGGAGTTACACGCATGCGCAGGGTATAAAAAGGGGAAAGAAGTTATTAGGGATGCGCAGAGTAAGGACGACCGGAAGTGAACCCACGAAGTGAACTAAGGTAAGAAGGGAACTCGGGCCTGCAGTGGCATATTAATGGGTCATGATTGTAAAGGGCAATATTGTGATAAGTTGAGGAGAATCAATTCTGATCCTTTTTTTTTTTGTACTTGCTGATCCTAATAGATGCATAAACTAAGAGAGCCGGAGGTGATGCTTGTTTTTATTGAAAAGTATAAGGAACAGCGCAACCTTTGGGAGCTCAAACACCCTGCGTATCACAAAAGTGATGTACGACGGGCAACTATTACCAAATTAGCCGAGGATATGAAGCCATGGATCCCAGATGCAGACTACACTATGATCAATAATAAAATCAACAACCTGCGCAATTCTTATAAAAAAAAATTCAAGGAAGTGCGCCAGTCCAAGAGATCAGGAGCAGCAGCCGACGATGTAGTAAAGCCCAAGCTGTGGTACTACAGACATCTCCAATTTCTGGATGACCAGATCGAGGCCAGGGAATCTATTTCCAGCCTTCCCTCAACCCTTCCTTCCACCCTTCCCTCCAGCGTTCCTTCCACCCTTCCCTCCACCCCTGCAGAGGCGGAGGAGGAGCCTCCTGAGCTCGAAGAGCCAGATCTTTGCATCTTCAGCCAGGTATAGTATTTTTGATGCTAATTATTGTCCACTAAGTAATATTGAGTTGAACTGTTTTGATTAGCCATAAATGATCCCACCCCCCCCCCTCCAAAATAAACCAGTAATGAGATCAAAATTGTGTGTGATTGATTACTCAAATAATAGAAATTTACATTTTATTTTATAAACAGGATGAGGCAAGCCAGGAGGAAGAGAGTCAGGAGTGTGACAGGCAGGAGGAGGCAGGGCCCAGTGGGACTCAGCAGGTCCCCAGGCCTAGTGGCAGCACCGTCTCCCAAGTGGCTCCCCTCCACGTCAGACCGCCAAAACAACGGCGGATGACACAAGTGGAGGAGGAGTCACTAAAGATGATTCAGGAGGCTGCTGCCATTATGAGGGCCCCCCTCAACCCTACGGAGGGGTTTAGCACCTATCTCTCAGATAAGCTGCTGAGAATGGAGGCGGGACAACGGGCCCTTTGTGAGCACCTTATCTACACGGCCGTACACATGGGGGCGAGGGGACAGCTGACTGAGGCCACCCATATCTCACATCAGCCCAATCCCTCTCCTCCTTCTCCTCCTCCTCCTGCCACATCACCACCCACAGTAGCCCAGCCTGCAAGGGTGCGTGGACGGGGCCGTGGAGAGAACGCTGCAGAGAGGCGTGGAAGGAAGGCTACAAGGAAGAGCAGGAGGTGATTCCCTGGCCTCGAGCTGCTCATCCAGAAATTGAAGGTTGATGGAGTACCACAGCTTGGGATGATGTATGTCTTTGGCTGCTGCTCCTGATTTCATGCTGTTGTTGATTTTATTATTGATCATAGTCAGGTCTGCATTTGGGATCTAATGACTTTATATTCTCTGCTAATTTGGGAATAGTTGCCCTTCGGTTTTTGATTTGTTTTTTTCCGAAATAAAGGGAAATTTGATTTCAGCCAACCTACATGCCTGATGTGTTTTTTTGAGAAGTAGCAATAAGAGTGCATAAATACAATGTTTAATTAAGAACAAGGGACACCAACCTCCATGATTTTTCAAAAATTAAATATTATGTTGTTCTGAGAAATTGACACACCAAAAAATGCACAACAAATTTTAAGAGTCAAAAAAAAAAAGGTGTAATTTGTGAGAACGGCCTTGAAGAATTTTACTAATTATTCCTAAGATCACTAGAAAAAAGAAAGACATACATTTGTCAGAACTCAGGAGAAAGTTCTGCTGCCAAAGTGACATTTTAAAGACCGTTCGAAAGCAAAAAAACATGCGCAGCATTAGACGAAGCAATTATTTGCAGAATGACGAATGTGCTTTCTCCATTAGGAACGCTAGTTTTACAAGAACGAGCGCTCCCGTCTCCTAATTCAGTCTGAGTATGCGTGGGTTTTTAAACCGATGGACTTGCCCATAGACGATCGGAAATTCCCATCGGTTTTTTATCCATCGGAAAATTTTAAAACAAGTTCTATTTTTTCCAACCGATGGAAAAAAGACCGATGGGTACCATACACGATCGGTTGGTCTGATGAAAACCATCCATCGGACGGTTTTCATCAGTTAAACCGATCGTGTGTACGGGGCTTTAGGGTTGCCACCTGTTCGGGATTCACCCGGAGAGTTCGGGTTTGGAAACATACGTCCGGGTTTCAGACTGTCTGAGACCTGGACACATTATTCAGATCAGTCTAAGTCTCCCCTCTCCCCCCTTCTCTCTCCTGCCTCTAAGGCCGCTTTCACACTGAAGTACTGGATGTGCTGGTGGTATAGCGGCGCTTTTTTTAGCGCCGCTATACCGTCCTTTTTGCGGCGCAATTCGGCCTCTAGCGGTGCGGTTTTAACCCCCGCTAGCGGCCGAGAAGGGGTTAGAAACCACCACAAAGCGCCTCTGCAGAGGCGCTTTGCGGGCGGTATAGCCACTATGTCCCATTGATTTCAATGGGCAGCAGCGGTAAAGGAGCGGTATACACTCCGCTCCTTCACCGCCTCAAAGATGCTGCTTGCAGGACTTTTTTTCTCATCCTGCCAGCGCATCGCCTCAGTGTGAAAGCACTCTGGCTTTCACATTGAGACTGCAGGGGCAGGAGTTTTTCAGGCGTTTTTTGGCGCTATTTTTAGCACGAAAAGCCTGAAAAACTCCTCAGTGTGAAAGGGGCTTTAGTGAGTACAATAAGGTAAATCAGGGTTCTCAGAGCACTCATTACATCTGAGCTCCCCTTTACACCAGAGGCCACAGTGCTCCCCTTTACATCAGAGTCCTCTCCGTACACCAGAGCATCCCTTATGTTAGAGTCCCCAGAGTTCTTTTACATCAGAGTCTGCAAAGTCCCCCCTCAAAGTGAAAGGGAACTCTGCGAGTTGAGATGTAAAGGGGGAACTCTGCGAGTTGAGATGTAAAAGGGGAACTCTGTGGACTCTGATGTAAAGGGGGAACTCTGTGGACTCTGATGTAAAGGGGGAACTCTGTGGACTCTGATGTAAAGGGGGAACTCTGTGGACTCTGATGTAAAGGGGGACTCTTGTGGTTAACTTCATATGATTACATTTTTTTATTTAATAGCAACATCTATGCATAGTTTATCTAGGCATACTATGAAAAAAAATTGCTGTGCGACGATGAAGTGTTCGGGTTCGACTTGAAGAAAAGGTGGCAACCCTAAATAGACTCCCAGCATCGACAACAGATCTCCCTGCAGCCAGCATCAATAGTCTCTGTCAGCCAACAACAATAATACCCTCCCTCAACAGTAGATCTCTCCCAGCAACAATTGACCCTCCCAGCAATATAAGACCCACCCCCAGCAACATTAGGCCCCCCACCAGCAGCAATAGACCTCCCCAGCAATAATATACCCCCCTGCAAAAATAGATCCCCTCCAGTTAGAATAGATCCCCCAATCGAAAGACTCTACAGCACACCCCAGCACCCCTTGCCATTACATACAGTCAGTGCTGGAGGTGCCAGAACTGTATCCGCCCATGTTCCCACTGAAAAAAAAAAAACTGTACTTTTGTAATTGTAAACAATATAATAATTTCATGATATAATTCCCTGTTAGTAATATAAAATAATAATTTCTCTTAAAATGTGATTTTCACCATTTGTTATGATATTTGCATAATAAAATAATCGTGGAGTCTGACATCTTGACATGTAGGTAGGCAGTTTACTGCACTTAAATGTAATTTGCACTCTTTCTCCACTATCATTATATAGTAGAGGTTCTGTAGAAAATGGCCTGTGTTTTTCTGTTTGAAAGCAGTATTCTGTGTTCTTTCAGTCAATAGCTCTGAGTCATTATCTAATGCAGGCCTTCCATTAGAGCAGACTCCTAGGTGTGGAATGTCTATAAAACCTTCAATTCAGTGACATGTATGCAAAGTGCAGCCTGCCAATCAATTAAACTGTACAGTTCCCATGATAAACTGGGATTTGTTGGTGTTTCAGAGAAGCAATTTGTTCTGCATCTCCTCCGAAATGCGATAGTAAAAGCGACTATATTAGAAAAGGGATTTATTGAACTTATCTCTTTACTTTGACCTTGCGTCTGGTTTTCCAGTTGCTTTATTTGTTTATGCTAAACATAAATAATTGAACAGACCGCGGGTATAATACCACCGAGGTTTATTCCGTAATAAAAAGAAGTGAGATCACTAAGTGATACAATTCACACAAAAAATAACAGAGTTGGAAGGCACATTTATTAGAGCGGGTAATGATGGCCATACACACCAGAACTTTCATAAAACTGATTGTGTAATCCATCTGATGTCTGAATCAATTGCATGATGAAATAATAACAGTAATTGTGCCTGCATCCATCATGTCCAAAAAGTAAATCAAAATTGAAAGTGATTGTTCAAAGAGGAACTGCAGTCTGCTCACATAATTTGTAAGAAAAAAAATCTTTGCCATTCTGAAGCTTCCCTCCAACCACTTTGCATATTATTTTCTATATACAGTGGAACCTCGGATAACGAGCATAATCCGTTCCAGGAGAATGCTTGTAATCCAAAGCACTCGCATATCAAAGCGAGTTTCCCCATAGAAGTCAATGGAAACGAAGATAATTTGTTTCACTTTGACTTCTATTGCATGCAATACTGCATGTGGCCAGAGGTGGGGGGGCACTGGAGAGACTCGGAAATACTCAGAGACCACTCGGAAACCCTTAGAAAAGGCTCGGAAACACTCGGGAATGGAGTATTTCCAACTGTTTTCAAGTGCTTCTGAGTATTTCTGAACTGCTCCGAAGGGCTCAGAGTGTCATCGGTGCCCCCACACCTCTGACCAAATGCGGTACTGCACATCACGGAGGCTTGAATCCTGCTCGTGTTGCGAGACAACACTCGCAAACCGAGACAGGATTTTAAAAAAAACTGCTTGTATTGCGAAACGCTCGTTAACCGCGTTACTCGCAATCCGAGGTTCCACTGTACTGTGGGGGTTATTCACTAAAGTCAAATCCACTTTGCACTACAAGTGCAAAGTGCACTTGAAATTGCACTGAAAGTGCAGTCGTTGTAGATCCGAGGGGGACATGCAAGGAAAATAAAAAACAGCATTTTAGCTTGCACATGATTGGAGGATAAAATCAGCAGAGCTTCCCCTTATTTCAGATCTACCCCTCAGATTTACAGCGACTGCAATTCCAAGTGCACTTTCAGTGCAATTTTAAGTGCACTTTGCACTTGTAGTTTGCACTTGTAGTGCAAAGTGGATTTGCCTTTCATAAATAACCTCCCGTGATGATGTACTTGCCAAATATGCTGCCAAAATCTCCCTCCACTGAGTCTGGCTGCAGCCATTTTAACTGTGGGCTGCCTGTTCACTTCCTGGATTTAAACAGACACACAGAGGCACACCTCCAGCTCTGCAGCTCTCATTGGCCCTCTTATGACTCATCCCCTCTCCCTTCCTGGCAAACTCTCATGAGAGAGAGCTGTGCATGGTGTCATAAGTCTAGGCTTTTTACCAGACAAGAAACATGAAGTGGGCTGTATAAGGTATTTACTGGCAGAAAAAAAAAAATTTACTATCCAAAGTTAAAACAACAAGGGCAGAATATTTAATAAATGGAAAGATGAAAAAATTGATGAAGGTCCGCTTTAAGACTCGATCAGTTGCTTCACACAACCCACCCATGATTGGGATGGAAACAATTGGAATTTATCAACTCTTTATCAAAATTTCAATAAATCTATTTCAATTGCAGTGTGCCCACTCCCCATATGAGGGGTAGTCATTGGGATTTATCAACCTATCTAATAATTTTGATTTGTGGATTAATCTTGCAAAATCAGTTAAAGGCAATTCAGGGGGTTAGTGAAAAACAGAAGTAGGAGGTATCTCTAGTTGTAGGAAGGGTTTGTTTTTGGTGTAGAGGATCCACAAACAAGGGGGTAAATTTACATTGGGAAAGATTACTTTAAGACTAGGTTTACACTTGTGCTGCGTGTTTGCGTGCACAATTCATTCATTTGAATGGGCTGCTGTACCCCCGAGGCATTTTGCTGATGCATGGGGGTACCATTAAGAGTTAATGGCAACACCACTGCTTCTGTGAAAGAGCAGTGCGTTTTGCCTGCGGTTTGGGAACGTGCATAATTTTGCGAGCATTCCTGACCTGCACAATTATGAACCTAGCCTTAAGGCCTTAAAGGGTTAGTAAAAGTTTATGCATTAAAGGTGAAAAAACACCTGGCAATCACGGGCTCCCAGCCCCCCCGTTTTACATACCTGAGCCAGTTCACCTGCTCTGCATGTCCCCAGCATCTTCTTCTCCGCGGAGTCTCTGCGTTGATTGGATAGATTGATAGCAGCGCAGCCATTGGCTCCCGCTGCTGTCAATCAAATCCAATGACGCGGCCGCCAGGGGGGCCGGGCCGAGTCATGCACTCGGCGACTATGGACGCCGAGTGTATGACACGGGAGCGCGTCCGCAAGGTAACCCCTCGGGAGAGAGCTTCCCAGAGGGGGTTAGCTATTGTGGGGAAGAGCCGCGAGAGCCACCCGTGGGACCCCAGAACAGGAGGATCGGGGCCACTCTGTGCAAAACGACATGCACAGTGGAGGTAAGTATGACATGTTATTTAAAAAAAAAAAAACTGAACCTTTACAACCACTTTAAGTGTTAGTGTTAAAGTGAGGGTTAGTGTGAGGGTTAATGTTCAGATTATAGGGGTTGGTGTAAGTGTTGGAGTTATAGGGATAGTTAGCGTTAGAATTTTGGTTTGGTTTACAGAAAGGGTTAGGCTGGCCTTAGATTGATCGACATTGGGCCAGTTAGGCAGGGGTTGGACAAATTTCAATCCATGAGTGGCTGCTCCCGCTTAACAGAAGTTAATCTAATAATCAACTTCTATCAGGCAGTCTTGCTGGAATATTTGTCTTGATCCTAAGCTGCAGTCAATAGTTTGTAGCCGTTGACCACTGTATTCTGACAGCAGAGAGTCCCCTCTGTCAGAATACAATATTTCAGGTGGTAGATTTCTTTTATCCACCTCAAATGTGTGTAGGGAGTAATTAGTTTGTTTGTTTATTAGTTTGTTTTTTCGTTCAGCCTTCTGGCAGAACACAAAAAAAAGATCCATCTATGGCCTGCCTTAGTGTTAGGGTTAAGGGGTATGTTAGTGTTATGCCTAGTACACACAACCGGGATTCCAAGCTTTTCCTCGGGAATCTCGACCCTGTGTTTGTTCAGAGTTTTTCCCCACAGGAAAATGGCCAAAAATGGCAGTTTTTTGCTACACATCGCCGGGTTTTCTGACGGGAAAAAGTCAGTCGTGAAACCCACCGGGAAAAAAGACAGCTGGTTCTCTTTTTTTGTCTGGCCGATTTTGGCAGTTTTCCCGTCGGAAAAACTGCGAGGGAGCATACATACGGCCGGGATTTCTGGCCAAAAGCTCTCCTCGCAGTTTTCCCGTCGGGAAACCCGGTCACGTGTATGGGGCATTAGGGTTAATGTTCAGATTATACGGGGATGGTGTAAGCATTGGAGTTACAGAGATAGTTAGGGTCAGTGTTTGGGTTACATAGTGGGGTTAGTGTTATGGTTACAAAAAAGCTTAGTGTGAAGGTGAATGTTAGGATTATAGAAAGCATTAGTGTTACAGGAAGAGGTAATGTTAGTATTGGTGTTACTAAAAGGGTTAGTGTGAGGCTTGTGACCTGAGGCGGTACCTTCAGCTGCTTCATGAAGTCAGCTTCAAGCAGCAAGTTTTTCTTCCTGGATCCTGAACCTTGGGTGACAGTATACATGATGCACTTTGTCCCATCTTCCTTGGTGGTCCTGTTCCCAATATATTGTGGTCAGCAGCAACTATGCCTGATCTCTCCAGCTATGCTGCCATCAGTACTGATAGGGAACGAAGGATGGGGTGGGCACGACAGAAACACGCGCTACACATAGAGGCCAAAAGACTATGACAAAGGTTGGAGGGTAGAGGCATGAAGGTGCCGATAATAGCAGATCATCTGTCGTATTAACCTCTTCAATTCGTGTGACCCATGTAAGAATTGTGGGAGGACTCGTATCTCTCCACTGCCGTACGATACATGATCTAGCAGCGTTAATAAGATGGCGCAAAATGTATTTACTATATGTTTTCCCCGGTATGTTTGAAACATGTAACAAAAATAAGGCTGGATCTTCTGGGAGGTTATACTCAGTAAATGTCTGTGCTATCTGCCGTATCTCCCTCCAGAAGTACTCCAGTTTTGGGCAGGACCAGAGAACGTGAAGTAGAGTTCCTCTTTCCTCCTGATACCTCCAACATTTGTCCAGGATCTCCGGAGAGAATTTATTAAGTAATGAGGGTGTACGGTACCATCTTGTCAATATTTTAAAATTAGTTTCTTGGATTCTTGTAAAAATTGAGGATTTCAATGCAAGATTTACTATCTGCCTATGTTGTGCCTGGGTGAATGTCCTGTCTAATGTAATTTTCCACTTCCTTATATATTGAGGGACATAATCCTCTTGGGGGGCAACCAGTAGTGCATACATTTGCGAGATTAAGTGAGAGCAAGGCCCCGTCCCCTCACATAGTTGTTCTAAGGGTGTCAATGTTCGTTGAAATCTATCCGTAGGTGGGAGAGTGTTAAGGAAATGTCGCAGCTAAGCTCCACTCCAGAAATCAAGACAGAAACGGTCGTTGGATGAGGTTAGTTCAGGGAATGAGGGCCATGTCCTGATCGCTATTTGTATAAAATGCGAGGCCTGAAAACACTGTGAGTCTGAAAGTTTCCTGAAAGGTCCCTCCTGTAGACTACAGGAGGGAAACGAGGATTCCCTACAATAGGGTACAGGGGGGAGTTGACAGATGATAATAAAGTGGTGGAACATATTCGAGAGCAAATACGCAGGGTAGGGCCCAAGGTTGGGTGCTTTTTGAGGGCTGAACTCAGGTCTCCAAAGCACCAAACCGCACGATGCAATGGGACCTCACACTGTGATTGCTCGATCTTTGGCCATATTTTAGAGCTTGCATGCCTACACCAGTCTACTAGTCGCGCCATATGAGCCGCCTGATAACATTTCTGCATATCTGGTATCGCTACCCCCCCATATTGTTTAGGCATTATCATTAAACGGCGTTGAATTCTGGGCCTTTTATGGGCCCAAATGAATTCAGTTATCATCTTATTAGTCTGTTTAAAGAATTCAGGGGGTATATGAATGGGTAGAGTTTGAAAAAGATAGGAAAATTTAGGCAATATTGACATTTTTATCATGTTACATCTGCCGAACCAAGAGAAAAGGCCCTGATGCCATTTAGAAAGTAAGACTTTCACTCTACTCAGTAGAGGTAAAAAATTCAACTCAAAGGTTTGATCCAATTTAGGTGGAATCAACGTACCCAGGTATTTGATGCCCGTATAGGTCCATCTAATCGTAAAATAAATTTTTAAAGCGTTAATTTGAGTCGTAGTCATAGATACACCCATTGCCTCTGACTTGGACATACCGTATTAATTTTTAAATTGGACAGTGCACCATATTGATCCAATTCTCTTAGTAGGTTCGGCATAGATATAACAGGTTTGGTAAGGCAGAATAAAAGATCATCCGCATATGCGGATACGTTATGATGTAAATCTCCGGTTATTAACCCCCTAATATCCGGGTTTTGCCTAACCTTATGTAGCGGAGCCTCACTCTCCCTCTCGGTTATTGTATGGCTTGTGTCTAGGGGTACCTGGGAGAGGAGAGTGCAGGAACACTACGCCAAGCTCTCCTCTCGTATGTGTATGAGGGTTGAGCAGAGTTATTTGAATTACCTCCGGGTCTGTTCGCTGCATACGAAGCCTCATTTGTTCCGTGGAGATGTGTCTGCCAATAACATAGAGCCCCACACCAATCGAAAGTCCAACACTCCTTTATTTCTCTGTTTTCAGGGTGAACACAATCAGTTGAACTTTCAGTAACAGACAGACAGGGGTGTGGATACGAGTAGGCCCAGGCACAACTGAACTCTCCTATTCCTTTACTGGTGAATAGGCCTGGCGCACGGTCTCTGCCACCGACCGTGAGTTTTGGTCGCTGCCACCGACCGGATGAATCATTGAGGCCCCTGCCACAGGCCTAATAGCAGGCCTCTGCCACTGACCTGAATTGAATAGCTGGACCGCTGCCACTGGTCATTGAACATGAACCACCTTCCTCTCTGAACTTGGCCCCTGTTCGGGAAAGATATCCCTCCGGGCGGTCTCCAGAGGTTCACCCGGCACTGGCAATCTGCTGCACCAGGTCTTCGGATGAGTCCCTCCTCCGGTCCCTTACACCTCTGGATTCGGGTGCCCCACTCCCGGGGCCCCCTAGGACAATCCCTCCCTCGCGGGACCCAGCGGAAGGTACTGGGCCCCAGGCCTTCAGCTCACCCCAGACTGAAGGTGTCTGGGATGGAACACGAACTCCAGGTGTCCAGGCCTAGGCCGCCTGGGCCCCGACAGCGAACAGCAGCCCTCAGGCTGAAGGTGCCTGGGACTCGAACCTCGTGGCGAAGATGTCCGCCCCCTTTATACCCTCTCCCAGCATGCACGGCGGGTTCCCCGCCCCGCCGTACAACCGCTGTGAGAGGTCACAAAGGGTACGGCACTGCAGTGATGGTTCAACCCCGGCCCAAAGTGACAGCACCACCAGCTGGGGCCGTAGGGAACTATGCATCACTGGTTGTCTTCACCAGTTTTAAAAGTATATACCCGCTATACTTACAAAGAAATGGCTCTAAGATGATAGCAAAAAGGAGTGGTGATAAAGGGCACCCTTGGCAGGTGCCGTTAGAGATAGAGAAAGGTTCAGATAGAACTCCATTTGCTTTTATTTGTGCCTCCGGCCTTGTGTATATGCTCGAGATCCACCCTACCATCCTCTCCCCTACAACCACATACCGTAGGACTGAGAACATAAATGACCAATTAACCCGGTCGAATGCCTTTTCGGCATCCGTTCCCAGGAACACAGTGGATGTTTTAGAATGACCAGCTGGTGGACTAGATTCAAAATTGTAATGGTATTATCACGGGCCTCCTGCGTTGGAATGAAGTCTACCTGGTCTGGGTGTACTAATGCAGTCAAATGTGGTTGTATACATGTGGCTAATATTTTTGTAAATAACTTAAGATCTACATTCAATAATGAAATGGGGCTATAGCTGCCTCATATTGATGGGTCCTTATCCTCCTTCGGAATAACGGTGATATATGCTTTCAAGGTTTCTGGAGTAAATCCTGTCCCGTGTTCCATTGCATTAAATGTTTGTACCATCTGCTTACCCAACTGAGGGAAAAATGTCTGGTAATATTTATGTGTAAAGCCATCCGGACCCGGAGCTTTCCCGGGTTTGGATGTCCCGATGGCCTCTTGCAATTCCTTTAAGGTAATAGCAACGTCCAACTCTTCTCGAATCTGTTCTGTCAATTGAGAAATACCTGAGGAGGAAATATATTCCTCCATGATATTTTGAGGTTGTGATCTGGTAGGTAAATTATATAAGGATTGGTAAAATCTACGGAAGGTCTAGACAATCTGGGAGGGAAGGTGTACCTTTCTACCTTCGGGGGCCACTAAGTGGGGGACATATGATTGAGTCCTCTGTTCCTGTAAAGCTCTAGCCCAGTGTTTCTCAACTCCAGTCCTCAAGGCGCCCCAACAGGTCATGTTTTTAGGATTTCCCTCAGATGAAACAGCTGTGGGAATTACTAAAGCAGTTAAACTGATCAAATAACCTGTGCAAAACAATGGAGAGCCTGAAAACATGACCAGTTGGGGCGCCTTGAGGACTGGAGTTGAGAAACACTGCTCTAGCCAGTGAACGGCCGCATTTGTCTCCTGTTTCATAATAATATTTCCGGGATCTCTGAAGTGCTGCCTTAGCTCAATGTTGGAGTAACTCTGTCACTTGTCTACGCAATTTAAGGAGTTCTGTCTCCCCCGTACACCTCGTATTCTGTTTATGTTGGGTCTCTAACATCTGTATATCTGTCAATATTTGTGTCAATTGGGCCTCCCTTTCCTTTTTTTATTCTGGAACCATGCTTAATGAGTACCCTCGTAATACCTTTTTTTGCGCTTCCCAGATTGTCCCTGCGTCTATGTCCTCTACAGTATTATATTGAAAGTAGTACTGCAATTCCTTAATAACTTCCTCTACCACCATCTTATCTTCCATCAAACTCTCATTCAATCGCCACTGTCTCCTCTTGTCAGAGGAATACTCATTCATAGTTAATGTCAATGAGACCGGGGCATGGTCTGACCATGTAGTACTCCCTATAGCCACCTCTTTAACTGCCATTACCATCCTCTGTGGAGTGAAAAATAAGTTGATTCTAGAATATACTTTATGGGGCACTGAATAAAAGGTGTAGTCTCTTTCGTTGGGGTGATATGCTCTCCAAGCGTCAGTAAGTTGGTAATTATGCAATATTTGTAAGACTCGTTTACGTAGACCTGTAGCTACCGAGGAGCTTCCCCCTGATGTTTCCATCTTCGGGTCTAGGGGAAGATTAAAATCGCCCCCCCCCCCCCCCCCAAGATGAGTTTACCGTCAGAAAATTTCATCAGCTTGTTAATAGTAGCGCAGATAAATTGATCTTGATTATTATTGGGGGCATATATCGTGGCCAAAGTCAGTTTTATGCCACCCATCGTCCCTTTGAGGAACAGAAATCTATTGTTGGAAAGCTGCTATAGATATGACAAGATGCTGGACACATAACTGAGCCCTTCTTGCTTTATTGGAAAGCAAAAGGAACACAGGGACAGGAAATAACATCATAACCATGTACTATAGTTCCACTAGGGAAAACATTTCATTATTAAATCATTGCAGGTGACACTACCGCCCAGTGGCAGAACTAATAATTACAGTATAATATCTGAGAACGGTTTTAGCACCTATGTTTGTATAAACATCATGCTAATAGTAAAATCAAATAAAAGTATCTGCCAAATTAAAGGATTCATTTGATTATCGCAGCACATATAGTTCATAGCATTCCAGAAAAATCTAAAAGGACTATTTCCTGCAATAGGAAAAAATGTGTGTATGTTCCCCCTGTCCTTTGGGACATAACATTGCACTTGGAGTGGGGTCGAACGATCGGCAAAAATGAGAAACTGCCCTGCAGAGGGAAGGACACTTGCACATATTATGCATACTGTACATTTGTCTGACATTCAAATGAAGGCTGTCTAGAAAGCGTGGCGACATTTGGATCCATTTTAGGCGATACAGGTAAGAAGCATCGCCCTGAAAATGAGAGCTGCATGTGCATATTATAAATTGTTATGTAATTAAATGGATGCAATACTTTGTATAAATTTAAGGTAATTGATATTATATATGATTTTTGTTTTTTTCGTTTGTTTCTTCTGTTAGAAGGCTTGTACTAATGTGATATACCGTACTTGCCACTGTTGTATTTTTAAAACATTTTTTATTTTGTTTCTCAAAATAAAAAAAGAAATTATTTTTAAATAATATATTTGATATTATTTCTGCACCTAAAAAATCCCAAAACATCTTCCTTGTTCATTTAGCTGCATGAAATGGTGTTTTTATAGTTGTCTGGAGGTCAGTAAAAAGGCAGGAGCCAAACAAAAAAAATATGCACTGTATTACACAGAACATTTAATCTGCCTCTGATGAATCCATCTATTATTGAGCTATAATTTATTAACCAAATAAGCTCAGTCTACCCACAGCCTTGACATCACGCATTTTCCTATTTTTCACAAGATGTATTTATTCATACATGACATCGCCACTTTCCAATTAGCACTCGGCACATCGCTGAAGCTCCTTCATTTGGAAGCTCTCAGTCAAGCATAGATTCTACAAATATCAAAATGTACCAAAAATGTTTCCAGGTTCAAAAGAAGATACAAAACAGAAAACAGCCATCGCTCATCAGTGACAACAGGATGCAATTTATGGAGGAAAAGAGGAATACTATAATTTTAAGAACTTTAGTTATGGCTAAAAGAGAAATTCCAGGCAACATAATAAATCGGTAAATGGGCTGATAATTCTATCCAGACAACACAGTCATTGTGCAAGTTTACTCATTTTATGTTAAAGTGGTTGTAACAACTGAAGGTAAAAAAACTTCTGTGTGCTGCTCCCCTCAGCCCCCTTAATACTTACCTGAGCCCCCTCTCGATCCAGCGTTGTGCATGGGAGCCTCGACTATCCCAGGTCTCGCTCTCCTCATTGGCTGAGACAGCAGTCAATCACAGCCAGTGAGCCAATAAAGAGAGAGTGTGCAAAACCATTACACAGAGCAGGTAAGTATAACATGTTTGTTATTTAAAAAAAAAAAAAAGCTTTAATATCACTTTAAAGCAACCTTCTCCTTTCCATTCAGGGTAATATACCTTTCCATTAGGCATTGGAAGTGAGAAAAGTGAGTCCTGTGTAATCTCCAAGTGTCTCCAGTCATAGCCTGCACAAGGCTGAGGACTTGTTCACTGGCACTAGACATGTGCACTGCCGAAAAATTTGTTTGTTTTCGTTTCATTTGTTTTTTTGTTTTTTTCGGAAATTCGGGGAAATTCGAAAATTCGGAAATTCGGAAATTCGAAAATTCGGAAATTCGGAAATTCAGATGTTCAAAAATTCGGAATTCGGAAATTCGAAAGTTCAGAAATTCGAAAATCCAAATTTTCGGATTTCCAAATTTTCAAATTCTGAATTTTGGAATTTCCGATTTTTCGGATTTTGGAATTTTGGAATTTCGAATTTTGGAATTTCCGGATTTTGGAATTTTTGAATTTCTGAATTTTCGGATTTTCGAATCTTCGAATTTCCGAACTTCGAATTTCAATTTTTAAGCAAACCCTAAATCTAGGTAAAGCACATTATTCGTCACTTACTGCAACTAGGTTACACAGAAACTAGCCACTGATTTTTGTAATATGGTTATTGACCGTCTTAAGATAAGTCGACAAACCAACTCATGTAAAAAAATACTTTTAACAATTTTTGATTTTGTTTAATATTGCTCATTTACCAAATATTGATTCATGAAAGTCGTATTCTTTAGTAGGACCTGAAAAGTTCTATGTTTTCCTTCTTTTTTGTTTTTATTGATAGTGGCAAAAAGAAACCACAAGGCTCGTTGTTGAATTGAGCCAATTGGATAAACATGTCTGTCAATTTAAATAAGTTGTCGTGTGCATACTGTTAGATATACCAAGGGCTTTGTACAAGGCACCTGCCAATATTTCTGGTCAATGTCTTCTTTGTGAATGAGCTATTGGATGGAACAAGAGAGTTGTAATAATAAGCAATAATATCTTAGAGAAGCTAGATGGTATTAGTGGTGTGACTTCAGATATTTCCCAAGGGATCCTACCACAGGTTTTAATTAAAGCTAAGCTCATCCGTCATATGTTTTCAAATCAATCTTGTTATGACCAAGAACTTACCTTCAATGTGTTAATCTGACTGGTCAGAAGATGGATGTGCTTTTCACATAAGGCCATCTAAGGCACCTTCAGGCTTTAAGTGGTCCGCTGCAGGTAGATACTCACTGGCTGATCCTTTTGACAGTACTCCTGGTTAGTTTTCACTGGTTTCCATTGCTGTGCTTTCTTCTCTCCCTTGGTCTAGATCCGTGGTCTTCAAATTGTGGCCCGGGAGCCAGATTCAGCCCTTAGCTTTCCTTTATCACTGATAAAAGACACTATTCCTCCCCCTGACACCAACAATAGGGTAATATTTCTCCCACTGCCAATGATGGGGCACTATTCCTCCTTCTGACACCAATAATGGGGATCTATTCCTCCCATTGACACCAACATCCAGCCTCCCTAAAGTATAAAGGACAGTAAACCGGCCCTTTGTTTAGAAAGTTTGGAGACCCCTGGTCTAGATGCTAGTCAACTCTGCTTGCTGGAACTTTCCACACACTCATTTCCCATAGTGTGTGCACACATGTGTAGGTCCTGATTGGTTGGGCTTACTTTTTTTTTAAGGGCAACATGTTCCATAGCTAAAATTGTCAATTGTAGGATTAAAATATTAGTCTTTTTTACATTATATGGCCAAAGGTTTTTGGACACCTGACCATCACATCTACAAGAGCTTGTTGGGCATCCCATTTCAAAGCATGGGCATTTACCAGTAAATGGAGTTGGTCCTTTGCAGCTATAACAGCCTCCACTCTTCTGGGAAAGCTTTCTGTAAAATTTTGGAGTATGTCTGTGGGAATGTGTTCTCCTTCAGGGCTCTATGGTGGCCACTCAAATTCCACTCAAATTCCACTCAAATTCCTTCCTTCTGCTAAAGACTGCATTTTTTTTTAAATCACAGAGACAGGAGCACACAGCATTAGCAAACACACAGGATTATATAAGATTTTAAATGTTATTTCAGCAGCAGGAGGGGAGGGGGCAGGCACTTGACACAGAGCAGACAGGCAGGGAGGGAGGGGGGAGAGAGGACAGAGGAGGACAGAAAAGCTGCGGATGACGGAGGCACGTAAACTGATCACGGTCAGTTTACAGAGGGGAGGGCAGAACCAGGCAGGATCAGCCAGGCATTTCAGGTGCTACAGGAGGCCAAATTACACAGCCCAAGCACAGTGCTGTATAACATGCTTTAAAGGAACAGTATTTTATTTTTATTTTTTTAGGATAACAATTGCTTTAAATGCCTTTGTATGCTGTAGCTTAACAGTACCTTTCACTGCACACACCTTAACCTTAATAATCTGCAGCAGTATCTACATCCATTGACTACATACCAGTAGGTAAGTGTAATGGGCAAGTGTCCGCTCATGTTTGGCTGTATACTATATTTTTTAGGGGACATGCTGATCTTACTTGTCTTGTAACACACCTGGCCTGGCCTTTTTTTTTTTTACACCTGACTGTTTGCTCCTCCCCAACTCTAGTTCTGATGATCAGTTCATCAGTTCTAGATACTCCTGGCAATGGCCCCTGGCAGTACTCTCAAATATGCTTATACTTTGGTAAGGATACTCATCCAGTATAGACCCGTGATACTTTGCTGTTATGTTTAATCTTTGGATTGCTGGTCCATCCACTAACCATACCATGCCCCTGTGGGTGTATTGCCACAATGCCCACACATAAGTTCCTGGGGGCACCCAAGTACCAATACCCACACATTATGGGTGTTGATTTAATGAAAGCATATAGGCTGTTCACTTTGCAAGGACATTTTCTCTTGGTGAAGGTGAAACTCTGCCAACATCCATCATCTAATCACGTGCAAGTATAGCTGGGTGGTAGTTAGACCAGACTGATTGTACAGTTTTCCACTCAGTCAGCTGGGTTGTGATTTCTCACTGCTGCCAGTAGGTGTCACTGGTACCCCTGGCAATAGTATGAGATTTCATAACAACACTAAGTTAAGAATATTTACATTCCCTTCAGTCAGCCCAATAGGAGGTTCATGGCCACTGATGCATGCTGGGGGAGGGTATAAATATTTGGGGCAGGTTTTGTGATCGCTCTCTTCCCCCAGGCTGAGGCCTGGGAGGTGCTGCTGGATTGAGCTCTGCTATTAGGCCCCATAGCCTGTGTGAAGCCCAACATGTGCTGAATGTGGACAAAAAAGACCTAAAGTGGTCTTTAAACTGTCCTGTCTGTTAATGGGGAAAGTTGTTTCAAGGAGGAGACCCAGGGGAGGATCCTTGTTGTCTCAAGAACCTGGTAACTCGCTTGGAGGAGGATGTACTGAGGCTAGGAAATGGAGAGAAGTCAGCGAACCAGCTAAGATACTGCCTACAGTGTTGCTGGGTCGGCTTTAAGGTTCTGGTGCTGTAAAGCTAGAAATGAATCTGCAGAGTCTGTAAGTTATCTGCTTGGTATCTGGGACCCCTAGTCCTCACTAGACATTTGCAATTTGTTTCGGTCTGAATACAAATTCGGACTAATTTTTGGTTATTCAGAGACTTGGATGTATCTGAATCTCCAAATGAAATAGTAACGAATAGTAACAAATTTTGTTGAAATCTGTTACAATTGGTTTTGCTTATTTGCTTTCTAATGAATTCCAACTTTTCAGAACACGATCGACCGATTCGAATTCTGTGTGAAGAAGTAGCTGGTTGTTAAGCAGTGGGCCGGGAAGCCCGTTGCCCACATCCTTAACAGCCATGAGTCCTCATTTGTCAGCGGGCTTCCCTACTGACAGATGAATGTAAAGAAAAGAATGCCAGCAATTGCCCAGCAATATATATAAAAAAAGAAAACGACATAGGGCCCCCCCAAAATCCATACCAGATCCTTATCTGAGCATGCAGCCTGGCACATGACACATGCCCTCAACATGGGAGGGTGGGTGCTTTGGGGCAGGGGGGCTCTGAGCCCCCCAACCCAAAGCACCTTGTCCCCATGTTGATAGGAACAATGTCCTCTTCCCGAAAACCCTGGGCTGTGGCTGTCTGGGTCTGCGGGTGGGGGGCATATCAGAATCTGGAAGCCCCCAGATCCCGCCCCCCCATGTGAATGGGTATCGGGTACATCATACCCCTACCCATTCACCAAAAAAGTGTCAAAGAGTAATAACCATAAGAAACAGTTTTTGACAAGTCCTCTATTAAAAAAATTTAAAAAAATTGTGTCTCTTGATGTAAATCCACAGAAAAATAGAAAAAAAATAAAAATGCCCGGGGTTTTCAGGAAGAGGCCCTTGTCCCCATCAACATGGGAACAAGGTGCTTTGGGGTGCAGAGCCCCCCTGCCCCAATTCACCCACCCCCCTATGTTGAGGGCATGTGGCCTGGTATGGATCAGGAGGCGGGCGCTCGCTCACCCCCCCTTTTTTGATCTGCTGGGCTGCATGCTCGGATAAGGGTTTGGTATGGATTTTGAGGGGGACCCTACGCCGATTTTTTTTTTCACATTTTGGCCTGGTATGGACTGGGGGGGGGGTACTCTATGCCATTTTTTTTTTTATTATATTGCTGTGCAATTGCCGGCATTCTTTTCTTTACATTCATCTGTCATTGGAGAAGCCCGCTGGCAGATGATGACTCATGGTTGTTAAGGATGCGGGCGGCCAGCTTCCCGGCCCGCTGCTTAACAACCAGCTATTTCTTCAGAAATTTCTTCACAGAATTCGGATCGGTCGATCATTTTTCGATAAATCCGAATTCTAATCGTTCTGAAAAGTTGGAATTCATTAGAAAACAAATAAACAAAACCAATTTTAACCACTTCCTTACTGGGCACTTAAACCCCCTTCGTACCCGGACCAATTTTCAGCTTTCAGCGCTGACGCACTTTGAATGACAATTGCGCGGTCATACAATGCTGTACCCAAATGATATTTTTATCATTTTTTTCCCACAAATAGAGCTTTCTTTTGGTGGTATTTGATCACCTCTGCGGTTTTTATTTTTTGCGCTATAAACAAAAAAAGACAGAAAATTTAAAAAAAAAAACACAATATTTTTTTTTACTTTTTGTTATAATAATATCCCAATTTTTAAAATTTTTTTTTTTTTCCTCAGTTTAGGCCGATACGTATTCTTCTATTTATTTTTGGTAAAAATTTTTGCAATAAGCGTATAGTGATTGGTTTGCGCAAAAGTTATAGTGCCTACAAAATAGGGGATAGAATTATGACATTTTTATTATATATTTTTTTTTTACTTGTAATGGCGGCGATCTGCGATTTTTGTCAGGCCTGCGATATTGCGGCGGACATATCGGACACTTTTGACACTATTTTGGGACCATTCACATTTATACAGCGAACAGTGCTATAAAAATGCATTGATTACTGTATAAATGTGACGGGCAGGGAAGGGGTTAACACTAGGGGGCGATCAAAGGGTTAAATATGTTCCCTATTAGTGTTTCTTACTGTGGGGGGGAGGGTACCGACTGGGGGAGGAGACCGATCTGTGTCCCTATGTACAAGGGACACAGAATTGGTCTCCTCTCTCCCTGACAGGACGTGGATCTCTGTGTGTAACACAGAGATCCACGTCCTGCCTCTGTCACAGCCGATTGCATGTACCTGGCGGACATCGCGGCCGCCAGGCACGCGCATCGGCATCACGTGATGCGGAGCGCACAGCTGTTCCCGCCGCGCGCCACCAAGGGCGCGCGGCGGGATGTAAACAGAGAAGGACGTCCTGGGGACGTCCACTCGGCACTTGAGAGCCGCGCTGCAGCCGTCTTTCGGCTATAGCGCGGATCTCAAGTGGTTAACTGAAAATTAATAAATGGAACGAATTTGAATGAAAATTAAATTAAATTTAACGAAAATGAAACTAACTGAAACAAATTCCATAACGAAACGACATTAGTAACATAAGGAATCGATCTGAAACTAAACAAATTTTCTGTTCTGCACATGTCTAACCCACACCTCCTTGACTTTTCTACAATCAATATTTAAAAAGGGAAAAGTGACTAGTGCTCAATGTTCTTTCTGGCCCCTCATCTTAGCCATGGACTCAGCCCTGTGGTAAAATGCTGGCCCACCCCTGCCTCTGGAGGAGCCACCATGCCTCTAGGGGTCGGGGGTGCTACACACAAGCAAAAACATATATATATATATATATATATATATATATATATATATATATATATATATATCACATTCACTAAGCTAAGGAAAAATGCACTTGCAAAGTAAACTCCAAGGTGTTCTGATATAGTAGTCATACCTTAAAATTAGTCTTTATTTTGGAAGGAGGGGGGTTGCAAATTCAAGGAAAGAGATTACCTCCAAATTTATAAAGATATACAAAACATTTGACTTATTGATGCGAGATGCATTTTTTTGGCTAAAGCAGGATGCTTACCAAAAATAAATCCGGCTGCTCACCTTGACTTGGGAAAAGAAGAAAGACTGGAAGGAAGGAAGGATAGAAGGAGGAATGTAAGGAGTGGGCAGTGGGAGAAGGAAGGATTTGGACCTAGTAGTAGCTTATTGTATAAAACTACTGGGCTAGAATGTGCATGCAGGTTCTCAACCTCAGTAAAATAGGGATAGTAACCTGGCAATCATCAAGCCTGGCAAGCCTGATAGCGATTGTACCAGCTGCATTTGCAGTAATTACACAAGTGTTTGACACCCAGTTATCAAAGCAAATATTAGCCAAGAAATATAAATACACAACACAATATAAAAATATAATCTTTAGACAACTGGTCCTTAGCTACACTGCTGCCCACGCAACCCACTGAATGTTAGTTTGTCAAAAGCTGATGGGATGCATGGCAAATACTATAAAATAAATAAAATTAACTTAGTGTATACTTAGTCCTATTTAAAGTGTATGTAAACCCTAACCAATAACCTCTCTAATTTGCTTAATTTTTGTCTGTTTACTATTTTCTTATGCCTGTTTGATAAGTGCAAAAAAAATACCTGTTGATGATATCAGAAATTCAAAGCTGCCTTTTTTGAGGGCTCCTTTCCTGTGAGAGTAATCAAGGAGAGTTAGTAGCCCTACCAGTCTTTTTCTTGGAGCTACAGCATGATTAGCCTTTATAATGTGGAGATGGGAGGGTAGGTTTGGCAGGAGAAAACTGGTGGGATGACAACACTCAATCCACAAAAAAAGCTGTGTGTTGTCAGCCTACAATAAGATTTTGGAGCAGAGCGCATTTCTGGCAAATCAACAAGTATTTTTCTGTACTTGCAGGGTCTTTAACCACTTGGCGCCTGCCCACAGTACATTTACTGCGGGCAGGCAGCAGCTGCAGGCTGAGTGACAGGGTGCTCCCATCAGAATGCCCCCATAGATTAGATTAGTTACCCCCATCGATTAGTTGCCCCATCAGAGTGCCCCCATAGATTAGTTGCATCTGTCGATTAGTTGCCCCATCAGAATGCCCCCACAAATTAGTTTCCCCCATCAGAATGTCCCCATAGCTTAGTTGCCCCCGTCAGAGTGCCCCCTTAGAATAATTGCCCCATCAGTATGCCCCTAAAGATTAGTTACCCTCATTGATTAGTTTCCCCATCAGAGTACCCTCATCGACTAGTTGCCCCCCATTGTTTGGTTGTCCCATCCTATTGCCCCCATAGATTAGTTTCCCCCATTAATTAGTTGCCCCATCAGAATGCCCCCATAGATTAGTTGTCCCCATCAGCATGCCTCCATAGATTAGTTTCCCCCATCAGAATGCCCCCATAGATTAGTTGCCCCATCAGAGTGCCCCTCTAGATTAATTGCCCCATCAGAATGCCCCATAAATTAGTTACCCCCATTGATTAGTTGCCCCATCAGATTGCCCGCATAGATTAGTCGCCCCCCATTGATTAGTTGCCCCATCAGAGTCTCCCCATAGATTTGTTGCCCCTTTGTTTAGTTGCCCCTTCAATAAGTTGCCCCATCAGAGTGCCCCATAAATTAGTTGCCTCATCAGGCTGCCCCATATATTATTTTCCCCCATCAGAATGCCGCCATAGATTGGTTGCCCCATCACATTAGTAATTTAATCTCAGTATAAGTACAGCTGTTCTGTAAAGCCCTCAGAGGTTTGTTAGAGAATATTGGTGAACAAGCAGCATCATGAAGGCCAAGGAACACACCAGACATGTCAGGGATAAAGTTGAGGAGAGGTTTAAAGCAGGGTTAAGTTATAAAAAAAATATCCCAAGCTTTGAACATCTCACAGAGCATTGTTCAATCCATCATACGAAAATGGAAAGAGTATGGCACAACTGCAAACTTACCAAGACATGGCCGTCTACCTAAACTGACAGGCCGGGCAAGGAGAGGATTGATCAGCGAAGCCGCCAAGAGGCCCATGGTAACTCTGAAGGAGCTGCAGAGATCCACAGCTCAGGTGTGAGAATCTGTCCAGAGGACAACTGTTAAGCCTCGTACACACGACCAGTTTTCCCGGCAGGAAAGCTGCCATGAGAGCATTTTGCCAGTAAAACCGGTCGTGTGTATGCTTCATGGCAGTTTTCCCGACAGGAAAACTGCCGAAACAAAATAGAGAACCTGCTCTCTATTTTCCCGTCGGGATTCCCATCAGACTTTTTCCCGTTGAGAAACCCGGTCGTGTGTATGCTTTTCCGAGGGTAAAAAAATTGCGCATGCTCAGAATTAAGTATGAGATGGGAGCGTTCCTTCTGGTAAAACTAGCGTTCGTAATGGAGATAGCACATTCCTCACACTGCAAATTATTGCATCGTTTAAATGCTGCGCATTCAAATCTTCTTTATGATGCTACAATAATGAACTTGTTTTGCTGCTGATATTCACACAGAGTTCTGACTAACTTTTTCTTCCATTTTTTATCGTGATCTCATGAATATTTATTTATATTTTAGAGCAAGATCTCCTTAATAATGTTTTTTTTTTTAAATTGTTTTGGTTTATGAAAATTTATAATCCAGATCTGCATTTTTTTGGGGGGAATTTCTAGTGATCTCCATGATTTGATTTTTTATTTTGTTGTGTCAAGTTACCACAATAACATTATTATCTTGTATTTTTTTACCTTCAAGGAGATTGGTTGGTGTTATCTGTCCCTTTTTAATTAAACCTTGTTTTTGTTGTACCTGCCTACTCACAAACAAATTGTATTTTTTTTTTTTTTTAAAACACATAGGCAAGTATTAACTGTAAAAATAAATTCCATTTATTCTGGCTCATAAAGAAAATAAATAGGAAGGCAGCGCTGGAGAACCTGCTGCAATTTGCGCAGCCTTGTGACCCCAGGGCACACATCAACTCTGTGTGGATCAGAAAATTGGGATTTTGAGAAGCACATACAGTTGGGAGCACAATCTGGTCCTGGACTCCCAGAGATCAGGAACAGCAGCAGATGATATATATGTCCCAAGTCTGTGGTACTACAACAGCCTGCCTTCTGTCAGACCACATTGAAGCAAGTCCATCACTTTCTAGACTTCTTGGTAACCTTCTCTGTAGTCTTCTTTGCAGCCTTCTCTGCAGCCTTCCTTCCACGCTTTGTTGAAGCCTATGGCACTGGAGGTGGACTTGTGTCAGGAGGAGGAGAAGGAGATGGAGGAGAAGGAGGTGGACGAAAAGGAGGTGGAGGTGGAGGAGGATGGGCGAGCTCACAAATCGCAGTATTTTCAGTAATTGTCCCCATCAACCCCTTATTTATTAATAATATAAGGAGGGGCTCACATAGGAGGCATTGGCCCATCTCCATCTGCTTCATTTTGGCACCAACCAGGGCGGCATACCCCTCTTCAGGGGTGGTTGGTTCTTGGAGGGTGGCATGCGCGTCTCGAATCAGGGCCATTGCCGCCTCACTCACGCTCCTATCCCTCCTGGCCCTTCTTGTTGGAAGGCGGAGGGACGGCACCTGGGACGTGGTTCTGCCACTAGGCCTGGCCACCTCCTGTCTGCCACTGGGCCCTGCCTCCTCCTGCCTGACAGATTCCCCACCCTCATCCTGGCTGTGGTCATCCTGTGTATAAAAAAGGGACATAGTTTTAGTTTTTGGTTCATCAATCACACACAATTTTCAGCTAATGACTGTTGCAAATTGAATGTTAATAAATAGAAAAGACTATCATTCTGACCCCAGCAGTTTTCCTTCTTGTCCCAAACTTTTTAGGCCACTATTGTCTGTTGATATGTCAAACACTTTTTGATCAAACATTAATTTCTTAGCAATATTAACATTTATTTTACAGCATTAATTTTATCCCAATAAATCTTTTGTAAAATACTATACCGGGCTCCAGATGCCCACATCCGGTTCTTCCAGGATGTCAGACTCTTCTTGCTCCAGAGAAGGCTCATCTAGGCTGCAGGGAAGGCTGGAGGGAAGGCTAGAAAGTGATGGCCTCACTTCAAACTGGTCATTTAGAAAGCTCAATCTGCTGTAGTATCACAAAGTCGGGAAATATACAGCCGCTGCTGCTGCTCCTGACCTCTGTGAATTCAGGACCTTAAAGCGCTCCCTCCTGTATGTGCCTCTCAAGGTCCCAACTTTATGATCCACCTCAAGGAGGGTTGCTTGGGGCATCCGTGTCTGCACAAATTGGAGCAGGATCTCCAGTGCTGCCGTCCTTGCCTCTTTTTTTTATGAATTGTTTTTTTTTGTCTCCCACAGAGTAGGCAGCTCCCTGTATTTGTCTATGAACTCAATCATAAAATCTTTGTTCTTGAAAGCATTCATTCTTTCTGCAAGACAAAACACAAGACAAAAATACTAATGTCATTCTAAACTCTAGTAATCTTTATCCCCATATAGGCCACAATCTCTATGCAGTATAGGCCACTGATGTCCCAAGTTAAAATGTTACCTTCGGTCTCACATTCGTCGCTTTTACTCCTATCTCCGCACACAGAACGTAGTTACGACACATGCGTGTTAGCTTTATATACACTACGCATGCGTGAAACTCCGCACACGTCGCCTGCCCATGATGTTGTTTCTCGAATATTCCCCAACCCTTTTCTTTCAGCGGGCAGTGGGAGACGACATGGCGGAGTCTCAGCAGGTGTCTGCTAATTCGTCTAACGACGAGACAAGCCCGGAGTCTGAAACGTCACGATCAAGGAGGAGATACAAGGCATCTAATATGTCCTTCGCAGAGATGGTGGAGATGGTGGACATATTGAAAAAGTTGGATTATGATGGCAAGCATGGGCCGTATACCCACCCTAATCTAAGGAAGGCCAAAATAATGAGAAAAGTTGTAAAAAGTCTGCAGAAACATTTTGGGGAAACGAAGATCGAAAGAGCAGCTTAGAAAGAGGTGGTCTGACCTCAAACTGAGGGAGCAGGAGCAGTACAGGAGTATCAAGAGAATGCTTGAAAAAAGTAAGTATTTCTCCTGTGTTCCTATTATTTTATTATCAGAACTTGCATGTTGCTCCATGTGCTTTTTTTTTACTATTGGACATTTGAAAATGTCATCTTTCAATGGTTAGTGGGCACAGTAATCGGTCGTTATAGACACATCGCTCACCCACTACAAACAATGTTTTTTGAAGATACAGGGTAGAATTCATTTTGACATGCCTGCTTGTATTCCAAAATTGTTATTACATTGTTGTCTAGATGATGTGTTTGTAAATAGAATGAAATGAAAACTTGAATCAGTGTAAGGCCTCATGCCCACTGGCGTTTTTACAGCTGCGTTTTTGAGCGTTTTTTACAGCTTAAAAACGCCTGTCCATGTTATTGTAATATTTATTTATTTTTTTTTATTTTTAAAAAAAAAAAAAAAAAAAAAAAAAAAAAACGTCGGAGCTAAAAACGCGACCGCGCGTTAGTGCGCGTTTTTTGCGCGTTAGTGCGCGTTAGTGCGCGTTTTTGCGCGTTTTTTGACGCTCGCGTTTTTTCCTGCCTAGTTCTGACGCTGAGGAACGCACTGGCCCTGGGTTTTTTTTACAGCTTACAAACGCCTATGCTCTTTACAGCTCAAAAACGCCTAGGTGGGCATGAAGCTATAGACTAACATGGACAGGCGTTTTTAAGCTGTAAAAAACGCTCAAAAACGCGGCTGAAAAAACGCCCGTGGGCATGAGGCCTTAAGGAGAGGACACTCAGCAGCTGTTTACACATCTGCACTCTGGAGCACTATAATGAGGGACACCAGAAAAAACTTTTTAGGGTGTCCCACACAGGTGCTCCAGTGGATACTTGGGGTGTCTACATGTGTGAGACTTGTCCAAAAGAGGTAAGTAGTCAAGATTTGGGAAGTGAAAAATAATGTCAGACAATTGTACACCACTTCCAAGCAATGTTTCATATTCCTATTTTTGCCCTCAAATATCTGTGTGCTAAGTATACCTTTTGTTGCATTCTCATAGGGGAGAGAAGACTGGGAGGACCCCACTCACAGGACACCAGGAACCCCACACCTCAGAAAGAACCACAAAACCAGGATGTGGAGGAATGAGAAGTAGAGGAAGGAGAGGTGGATGACATGGTGGAACTTGTCACCACAACAGGTCAGTGTCTGTCACCACAGCTTCAAGGACAAGATGTAGGCCTGCATATTTATAAACCTTTTTTTTATTTTTAGGGGATGAACATGTTGGTGGGGAAAATACTCCTCGTTTCTCAAGTGCTAGTGCACAAAGAATTATCCAGCAAGTAATGGCGTGTAGTCGTGAACTCGACATCATGAAGAATAAGATCAATGTTATGGAGCAAACATTTAAGGACATCATTGATGTTATGGGGCGAATAGAATGAAACACAAACCCCCCCTTTTTATATTTTTAAACTTTTCTAAAAATGTTTGGCACTTTCTTCAACAAGCCAAATTTTGAAGATGCACACAGTGTGTCAACATGTGATATCTGCCATCAGGGGAGTTCAATGTACATGTTTTGCGGGTGCAACCCCTTCCTTGCAACTCAAGTAGGTGAAAGGAAGAAGGGGTTGCACCCCCAAAACATGTCCATTGATCCCCCATGATGGCAGATAGCACATGTTGACATTAGGCATGGGATCAGGAGGGAAATACCCATTTTTCTAACCCAAATTGTGTGCATCTTCAAAATTTGGCTTGTTCAGGGGTGACAACACCCCATCTTATGAAGGGCAGATCCACACATTTTTAACATACTATAATGTCTGATATTGCCTAGAGGTTTTCAATGTTGAAGTTTGTACGTTAATGAGAGTTGTGTATTTTCTGCTAAAAGAAACATGCCTGTTTATGGCAAAAAAAAATAATAAATTTAAATATTTTATACCCCTAAATTTCATCAAGACCATGTGAATGTGCACAGAGTAAGAAATTTTGACAACAACAAAGCGTGGCTTCTTTATCAAATCCGCTATAACCTTTTTTGTGGTTAGTTTTGGTGATTCCAGTGAAATGGTTGTTATTTACTAAAGGAAAATACACTTGACACTACAAGTGCACTAGGAGAAACTAGCAGACAGCTAAAAGAAACACAAGCAATACAAAAAAAAAAAAATATCAGATTTTTTTTTATTATTTTGAAAAAATGGATTAGACATTGCCTGGCATAGGAATGCCCCCCCCCCCCCCCCTACCCGTGAAATAATCAAAATTTTGCTGGCGAACTTCACGGGCGCTTTGGAGGGGCAAGCCAGGACGGCCAGATTCCAGGCCCAGCAGGCTATTCGCTGCTGAAAGTCCGGCCACAGGCCAAACTGTGGCCGGATAATTAGGAGAATGTTTTCATAAATAATTGTGCAGGATGCAGCAGCAAAAGACAATGTGGTTGAGTTTATACTCCGCCATGTGGATTGAAGTGAGAAACAGGCGGAACCGGCTGGCCATTATCCCAAAGGCATTCTAAACAACTCTTCAGGCTCTGGCCAGCCGGTAGTTGAAAACCCTCCTCTCCGGGGTGAGGGTCCTCTGAGGGAATGGCCTCATGAGATGTGGTCCCAGACCAAAGGCTTCATCAGCCAGAAACAAAAAGGGGAGTCCTTCCTCATTGTCTGCATCCGGTGGCAATGCCAGCTCATCACTCTGGAGACGTAGGGCAAACTTAGTCTGGGCGAAGACACTCCCATCCGACATCCGGCCATTCTTCCCCACGTCCACATAGCGGAATTCATACTGTGCCGACACCACCGCCATCAACACAATGCTATGAAACCCCTTGTAGTTGTAGTAATAAGACCCCGAATGGGGTGGTGGCATGATGCAGATGTGCTTCCTATCTATTGCCCCTCCACAGTTAGGAAAGTCCCACCGCTGGGGAAACTGGGATGCCATGGTCTGCCATTCCTGTGGCGTGGAAGGAAGCTGTGGAGTCAAACAAGAAAAAAATAAATGTAGTACTTTTGCACATAACATTGCAAGCAGATTATACAAAAACATTCTTGGCCAACATCAGTATAACATTTATTTTAAGGAGTATTTAAAGCCAAAAATATAAGGCCTACTCATCAGATTCCTCGCCCCCTCTGATGGGCCATTGAAAAACTTTGCGGGGGGGTCTAGATGAGTTTGGGACCCCCAAAAATAAACCTCTACCACTCTGTCTGAATTTAATGTGAAAAAATACATTTGTAGACATTTTAGGGGGTGTTTAGGGTAAAGCACTACAATGGAGCTGACAAAATACATTGGGAAGTGACTAGGCTAGGTGTGTATAGGCCAAGGATAGAATGAAGGGAAATATGCATGTAGGCCAAAAAAGGAGCATTAAAAGCTTACAGCATGCATGGGGAAAAGGGGACATTCACAGCGTATTACAATCATGGTAATTAGGGAATGATGAAAGAAATACAATACATTAGCAAGCATTAAATACATAGAATGTGATGTTAAAGGAGAAAACTTACCTTAATATAGTCCTCCTGCAGGACATGAATTATGGCAGAACAGGTCTCTGGTATACTGATCCCCAAAGCCTGGGGGGAGATGCCTGTTGAGAACTTGAGGTCCTGCAGACTTCTCCCTGTCACCAAGTAGCGTAACGTGGCGACTAGCCTCTGCTCAGCAGTGATGGCTTCCTGCATGATGGTGTCCTGCCTCATGATATAGGGGAACACCAAAGCCAAGAGTTGCTGAAAAACGGGGTCCGACATCCAGAGAAAAATCCTGTAGTCATCATGATTTTTCTCCTGGACCTCCCGCAGCAGAGGCATGTGACAGAATTGGTCCCGCTGGAGCAACCAATTCTTGATCCATGAACTCCTCCTCATCCTGTTCATGGACTGGTCTTGGTCCAAGACAAGAAGACCAACACCAAGCCTATGCACAGCACAAACTCAATGAGAACGTACCCGCAACATGGCTAGATAACAGTCGGCTGGTCAGAACGAACTAATAGAACGCACTGAAGAACAACAAGGCCTATGAAGAATGACCTGAAAATCTGAAACGAGCGGACAAGAACGCACTGAAAAACAAATACGACCTGACTACACGCCCTGAAAGACAAGATACGAACCCACAAGCACAAACTGAACCACAGAAAACAAACTGAAAGTACGAAGACTGAAAAGAGCAAATCATCTCTCACCAAACTTTTATTAACACGCAATAACACAAGATCAGCAAAAGCAGCCCAAAGGGTGGCGCCATTGGAATGGAACTTCCGCTTTATAGTGCCGTTGTACGTGTTGTACGTCACCGTGCTTTGGACCGGCGGGATTTTGTATGACAGTCTGTACGCAAGACAAGCTGGGCAGGAATCCGGTCAAGCTTGACAGGAATCCCGTCGGGAAAACCAACGTTTCTTTTTCCGAGGGGAAAACCGGCCGTGTGTACAGGGCTTAAGTCGTGCACTCCACAAATCTGGTCTTTATGGAAGAGTGATAAGAAGAAAGCCATTGTTGAGAGAAAGCCATAAGAAGTCCCATTTGCAGTTTGTGAGAAGCCATGTGGGGGACACAGCAAACATGTGGAAGAAGGTGCTCTGGTCAAATGAGACCAAAATTTAGCTTTTTGGCCTAAAAGCAAAACGTTTTGTGTGGCGGAAACTAACACTGCACATCACTGTGAACATACCACCCCACGTAAAACATAGTGGTGGCAGAATCATGTTGTGGGGATGCTTTTCTTCAGCAGGGACAGGGAAGCTGGATGGAGCCAAATACAGGGCAATCTTAAAAGAAAATCTGTTATGCCCTGTACACACGATCGTTTTTTCCGATGAAAAAAGTCAGATGGACTTTTTTTATCGGAAAAAACGATCGTGTGTGGGCCCCATCGGTCTTTTTTCCATCGGTGTAAAAAAACAGAACATGTTTAAATTTTTCCGATGGAAAAAAAACTATAGGAAATTCCGATCTTCTGTGTGGAACTCCATCGGAGAAAAAATCATGCATGCTCAGACTAAATTACAAGACGGGAGCGCTTGTTCTGGTAAAACTAGCGTTCGTAATGGAGATAGCACATTCGTCATGCCGTAACGGAGTGAAAAGCACGGAGGCTGAAAAGCGCAAGAAAAGGAAAGAGCCCTGGACTGCCGCACTGCCGCATAGCTATGAGTAAGCATCAATATCTGATGTGAAACGCGTCAGCCACCCACCCCTGCATGACTACAGTCTGTTTTTTGCTTGTTTTGGACTTATGGATTCATTTTGGATTTTTTCAACCAATTTTTTTAACAATAAATTGTTAATACAGAGTGTGGCAGTCCAGGGCTCTTTCCTTTTCCCATGCATTAGTGCAGAGCCAGCACCTGTTCGTATAACAGGGCGGGAGCAGCTTTTGGAGCATTCACAGCTTTGAGCGGTACATCTTTTTCACTGAAAAGCGCGAATCGGCTAACACCAAACTTTTACTAACACGCGGTAACACGAAATCAGCAAAAGCAGCCCAAAGGGTGACACCATTGTATTTGAACTTCCCATTTATAGTGCCGTCGTACGTGTTGTACGCCACAGCGTTTTGGACGGTGGGAATTTTGTCTGATGGTCTGTAGGCAAGACTGATGAAAGTCAGCTTCATCGGAATTCCGACGGAAAATTCCATCGGATTTTATTCCATCGGAAATCCGATCCTGTGTACAGGGCATTAGAGTCTGAAAAAGACTTGAGATTGGGGTCGAGGTTCACCTTCCAACAGGACAATGACCCTAAACATACAGCCAGAGCTACAATGGAATGGTTTACATCAAAGCATATTCATGTGTTAGAATGGCCCAGTCAAAGTCCAGACCTAAATCCAATTGAGAATCTGTGGCAAGACTTGAAAATTTCTGTTCACAGATGCTCACCATCCAATTTGACAATTTTGCTAAGAATGGGCAAAAATGACTCTCTAGATGTGCAAAGCTGGTAGAGACAGCCCCAAAAAGACTTGCAGCTGTAATTGCAGAGAAAGGTGATTCTACAAAGTATTGACTCAGGGGGGGCTGAATACAAATGCACGCCACACTTTTCACATATTTATTTGTAAACTATTTTGAAAACCATTTATCATTTTTCTTCCATTTCACAATTATGTGCCACTTTGTGTTGGTCTATCACATAAAATCCCCAAAAAATACATTTAAGTTTTTGGTTGTAACATGACAAAATGTGGAAAATTTCAAGGGGTATGAATACTTTTGTATTGCACAGGAGCATTAATACACCAAGAGTTTGGATACATTTATATCATTAGCACAGCATTATGTGTTTTTTGCTACTTGCTGATATATTACATGATTTTCTCCCTAGTTGCTCGCAAGACATTTTATAATTTTAGAGTTGTTTGACTACCTTTCTTATTTCGCAGCTGAGATGCTTCTAGTTTCTCACTTTGCCATCGCTGAAAGCACGAGCAGCTCTTTTTTTTCTATTACTAAGAGATTGGTCGGAAGCCCTGGAGCTTGGTACAGTGTGCCATGTCGTGCCCACTTTCTGCTAGACTGAAATGAGATGTGCTGCTGTGATGAATCTCATCCTGGGGTAAAAATACATAAAAATATGGTAATTTCATTTTACAGAATTTTCTGTGCAGCGAAAGTATTTTAACACCCACCATAATCTGATTTCCGATAATGATCCCAGTGGGTTGCCGGGGATTAAATTGGATTTTTGATTTCAGAATGCTGGCTTCTTAAGGAATACAATTTCCACCACCGCTATACTTCTGAGAATCTCCTTTATCTGATCAGAATAACAAGAAAACTGTTTCGGATGGCACCTATGGCGGTATTACATTTTAATTATAATTCTTTGTACTGAACCCATTATATTCAAAATCACAACATCAACTGGCTCCTTACAGTTTGTTTAATGTTTGTAACATTTAATCCTGGCGCCATGATAATTCAATAATCTCTCTGCTGTGGCTTGAAGCAGAATGAAGATTTTTTTTTTAAAAGTAAACATTGAAATTGCAAGTTTAAAATAGTGCATGCATGTATACCTGCAAATTGTGTTGCTTGCGTAGCTGCTTTGCAGGCATGGCAGCAGGACATAGGATTAAGAGTACATGCACAGTGACATTTTTTGGCATTTAAATAGGTCTAGTGTAAAAAGTTTAAAGGAACTTGACTGGCCTGCACAGAGTCCTGAGCTTAACCTGATAGAACACCTTAATGCAGAGACTCCAAGCCAGGCCTTCTCATCAACATCTGTGCCTGACCTCACCCCCCCCCCCCCCACACACACACACACACACACACCCTGTCTCAGCAGTCGGCAACAGAGAGAAGAACAGATCTCCTCCTACAGATCCTGCGCCTCTCTGTGCAGCCACAGCACCTCCTCGTCTCTGCCTCCCCTGGTCTCAGTATTTAACAGACTCCAGCCCTCCTCTGGTTCTCCTCCAGACCCTGCACTTTCTACACTGTGGGAGTGGTTGTCACAAGCACTGCATGAAGATTGATATTTATCATTGAAGCTATATGGACACTATTGGTGACTTTTAGCACACACTTATGTGGTTTTTGGGACTATTTATGTTACTTTGACTTTTTTTTGATTTTCGGTCCCTTTTTTTTTACTTGAAAAATATTTTGTAAGAGGATATTGATGTGTAGTACCACCTAATGTTTGTATATATTTTGCTTTTACAGACAACTATGTAATTTGCAGAATTTTTAAAGGGGCAGCAGCACATTGTGAAAGGAATATTTGATTCACTATTTGTTTTAGTGGGAAAATGATATTTGTTTGGCACAGTGAAATTATGATGTATGGGTTACCAACCTGCCCATGCTGTCAGGCAGGGGTGTGTATCAGGGTGGATTTGATTTAAATCAAGTCAATTTAAATCATAATTTTTAAAAAGCATCTGTCTTCTTCGTCCCGCAGCGGCCCCTTCTCTGACCCGCTGTTGACTCACCGACAGTCCCATTCACTTTTATAAGACAACTGAAATTTCATTGTAGCCTCTAAGGGATATATACAGTGGGGCAAATAAGTATTTAGTCACCACCAATTGTGCAAGTTCTCCCACTTAAAAAGATGAGAGAGGCCTGTAATTGTCATCATAGGTATACCTCAACTATGAGAGACAAAATGTGGAAACAAATCCAGACAATCACATTGTCTGATTTGGAAAGAATTTATTTGCAAATTATGGTGGAAAATAAGTATTTGGTCACCTACAAAGAAGCAAGATTTCTGGCTCTCACAGACCTGTATCTTCTTCTTTAAGAGGCTCCTCTGTCCTCCACTCATTACCTGTATTAATGGCACCTGTTTGAACTTGTTATCAGTATAAAAGACACCTGTCCACAACCTCAAACAGTCACACTCCAAACTCCACTATGGTGAAGACCAAAGAGCTGTCGAAGGACACCAGAAACAAAATTGTAGACCTGCACCAGGCTGGGAAGACTGAATCTGTAATAGGCAGGCAGCTTGGTGTGAATAAATCAACTTTGGGAGCAATAATTAGAAAATGGAAGACATACAAGACCACTGATAATCTCCCTCGATATGGGGCTCCACGCAAGATCTCACCCCGTGGGGTCAAAATGATCACAAGAACGGTGAGCAAATATCCCAGAACCACACGGAGGGGAACCTAGTGAATGACCTGTAGAGAGCTGGGACCAACGTAACAAAGGCTACCATCAGTAACACACTACGCCGCCAGGGACTCAGATCCTGCAGTGCCAGACGTGTCCCCCTGCTTAAGCCAGTACATGTCCGGGCACATCTGAGGTTTGCTAGAGAGCATTTGGATGATCCAGAAGAGGATTGGGAGAATGTCATATGGTCAGATGAAACCAAAGTAGAACTGTTTGGTAGAAACACAACTCGTTGTGTTTGGAGGAGAGAGAATGCTGAGTTGCAACCAAAGAACACCATACCTACTGTGAAGCATGAGGGTGGCAACATCATGCTTTGGGGCTGTTTCTCTGCAAAGGGAACAGGATGACTGATCCGTGTACATGAAAGAATGAATGGGGCCATGAATCGTGAGATTTTGAGTGCAAACCGCCTCCTATCAGCAAGGGCATTGAATATGAAACGTGGCTGGGTCTTTCAGCATGACAATGATCCCAAACACACCACCCGGGCAACGAAGGAGTGACTTCGTAAGAAGCATTTCAAGGTCCTGGAGTGGCCTAGCCAGTCTCCAGATCTCAACCCCATAGAAAACCTTTGGAGGGAGTTGAAAGTCTGTGTTGCCCAGCGACAGCCCCAAAACATCACTGCTCTAGAGGAGATCTGCATGGAGGAATGGGGCCAACATACCAGTAACAGTGTGTGACAACCTTGTGAAGACTTACAGAAAACGTTTGACCTCTGTCATTGCCAACAAAGGATATATAACAAATTATTGAGATGAACTTTTCATATTGACCAAATACAAATTTTCCACCATAATTTGCAAAATAAATTCTTTCCAAATCAGACAATGTGATTGTCTGGATTTGTTTCCACATTTTGTCTCTCATAGTTGAGGTATACCTATGATGACAATTACAGGCCTCTCTCATCTTTTTAAGTGGGAGAACTTGCACAATTGGTGGCTGACTAAATACTTTTTTGACCCACTGTATAGTGTATTATGAGTAATAGTACCATCATCCAAGAAATTTAGACGTATAGAAATTGGAATTTATTGGTCCCCAAACCAACAATTCCAAGGGGCAGGGGCAATTGGACTATTTCGGTACAGATTTAAAAGTAAAGTCAAATGTGAAAACATATACAGTGGAACCTCGGATTGCGAGTAACGCGGTTAACGAGCGTTTCGCAATACGAGCACTGTATTTTTAAAAATCCTGACTCGGTTTGCGAGTGTTGTCTCGTGAAACAAGCAGGATTCAAACCAAAGCATTGTGTAATACCGCATTTGGCCTCAAGGTGGGGGCGCCGGAGCCGAGCAGAGCCGAACGGTGCCGTTCTGAGCCGTTCGGAAATGCTCGTAAAATCTCAGAAATACTCCGTTCCCGAGCCTTTCTGTCGTTTTCCGAGTTCAGCTGAGGTGTCCTCGGGCCTTTTCGTGTGTTTCCGAGGCTTTCTGGCGCCCCCCCCACCTCTGGCCACATGCGGTATTGCATGCCATTGAAGTCAATGCAGAAATAATTATTTTTGTTTCCATTGACTTCAATGGGGAAACTCCCTTTGATATGCGAGTACTTTGGATTACGAGCATTCTCCAGGAACGGATTATGCTCGTAATCCAAGGTTCCTCTGTATATAGAAAAATATACATAAAGTTTTTATTAGTACAAAATAAATAAAAAACAACACATAATCATGTACAGTTTAAAAGCATAGTGACAATCCATACATATCACCAGTATAATGGTCCCCAGGAGGAGAAAATCACAGTGGGGTTGTGGGTCACGAACACCATCTCAACTAGTTTTGCGGTCTAATGCCGCTTCGTCAGGAGAATATCTGTAATTTGATTGACAATTAATCAGTAGCTATACAAGTGGCCAAATCAATAGTACAGTCTCATACAGTATTTACAACAATATATACATGGGGAAGGAAGGGCAGAGCTGCTTACCTAAGACCCATGCCAATACAGGGCAATAGGCATCACTGAAAAAAGGGGTCCCCTGCGGGGACTGAGGGGGATGTGCAGGATAATGGACCTGATATCTGGATATATAAAGTAGGAAAATTGATATACATGACCAATGGAATTGAATGATTAGGGGTGTGTGATATACATGACAACATTAATGGGACAACTGGTGATGCGGACGTGACACAACAAGGTGAGGGACGTGGCTGCAGCAGGTGAGTGGATGCCCGCTAACAGGCGCTGCCATGATGGATCTGAAATGACAGGGGCTCTTTAAATATAAGGACTCATTCTTGCTGGTAGTTAGTGTGAAATTATGTGAATGCATCAATGCAGTGCATCTTATCTCAGCTTGCAGAATCAGCTCATTGAATTTACCAAAAATGTAAACATTGCAGAATATATAGCCTCATGCTATGTAACTAAGCTTCATTTCATGCTGAATAAATGAAATTATTATTGTATCTTAATTAGAAAACTATCTTTAGATAGATTTTTATTCCAAAAGCATTTTATTTTTTATTTTTTTTAAAACTAAAAAACTCAGATTTAAATTAAAAAAAAATTTAATCCACCCTGCTGTGTATACTTTGGGACTGAATGGACAAAACGTACATTCTTCAACAGATAAAACAGTTCAATAATATGTATTTCTATTTTGTTTTTACTTATTTAGCTTTAAATGGATCATGTAGTGGTTTTGTATATACACTTTGCGAATGTACAGTATTATAATCACAAACATTTTTAGAATATTTTTCTTTTTTAGGCAGATCATTATGAAATACTGCATATTAATATTATGCAGCCTTTTATCCAGCCAGCAGATGGCACTCTAGTCTTCTCTTTACATATTCGGCTATTTTAGCTGTGCTGATGAAAGTCAATTGTTAACAAAAATGTAATGAGTCATCACAGCAGTGACTCCGTTATCAGTTGGCTCATTCCATTGTTTAGTTCAGACAAAAGGAGGTGCAAAGCAGCAAGCTTTACAAAGAAACATAGAAAAGTGACGGCAGAAAAAAAGACATAGTCCATTGATTCTGCCCGTTATGTGTTATTTGTTGTGCTGTCTTTAGCTAATCCATAATGCTTTGGGAACTCTTTGTCATATAGTTAATATGCATGTGTAAAACAAATAGTATCGCTAAAAAATATATATATAAACATATATATACTGTGTATATATATATATATATATATAAACAGGTTATAAATGTATAAACCTAAAAAAGAAACTAAAATAAAACTCCCCAATTATAGTTCTCCAAACAGTTTTCCTTTCAATGGGGTTAATGGGAATACATAGTATTTTTAATTGCGTTTTTTAGATGTGAAATAGATCAGCTATGCATTAATAATGTTTTTTTTATGCATGTTAAGGTTTTAAAGGCATTTCCCTTGTGCATAGTATGCAGTTCTTTATGCTTTGCCATGTTACATGATGGTTGTGCTTTGCTATTATGTACTTCTCTCAATGCAAGTCTATGAGTTGTCTGACACTGAAAACAATGTACCACGCATGTTGCTAATATCCTATTTTGTCAGCTATTAGGAAGGAAGGAAGAGTGATTGGAAGTTCAATGTTCACTCCCCCTAGTGGCTCATTTACAAATATTTTTATTGATTACAAAACAAAATATTGAAGTGCAAGTACTGTATGTAAAATTATTTCTTTAAGGGAAATACTAATTTAAGAGAACAGAAAATACTGCTTTCTTATATGAATGATCAATCCTATGACAATGTAGATACTAAGGAAAAGATATTCAGCTTTAATAAACTGCCTGTCTACCTGCCATTGTTTAAAACAGGGGTCTCCAAATTTTTTAAACAAAAAAGTTTACTTCCCTTTAGATTTTAGGGGGGGTCACGGACAGTGACCAGTGGGAGTAGAAAATGGTGTCAGTGGCAGGAATGGTGCCCCATCTTTGGTGTCAGTGGGGAGAATAGTGCCTGATTGTTGGTATCAGTTGGAGGAATTGCCCCTCAAAATTGGTGTCGGTAGGGAAGAATTGTCCTTTGTTAATTATGTCAGTGGGAGAAATAGTGCCCCATCATTGGTGTCATTGGGAGGAATAGCGCCCCATCATTGGTGTCATTGGGAGGAATAGTGCCCCATCATTGGTGTCATTGGGAGAAATAGTCCCTCATTGTTTGTGTCCAGTGGGAGGAATAGTGCCCCAAGGGCCAGATGAAGGTAAACAAGGGGCCAACTCCGGCCCGCGGGCCACAGTTTGGAGTCCACTGGTTTAAAACATGATTCATATGGGTACATACTCATAATGGTAAAAGTGCTCTTTTTGGGAAAATATATCATTCATCTTCTTAATAATGGTTAAATGGAAACACTTGCATGTGAACCATGTTGTTTTGGTGCTAGTATAAGGACATTTTCTTCATGGGACACTATCGCCACCTATGAGATACAATGTACATGTTCATTATTAGGAAGGCTAAGGGGGTGGCTAAGAGTCAAGCTGTTAGTTTCAGAGGTTAAAGTTTATGTAAACCCAATCACAAACATCTCATATAAGATTTAAAAGAAGCAAGGGATTCTGTTCACTTTGGGGAGATTTCCTCTCACGTTTTGAGGAATAAGATGCAATGCTTACCCTAATCCTTGCTCCAATGGGATTCCACCACATCATGCGACCGATCCCCTAAAGCCTCTTCTCTTCAGCCAGTAGTCACATTCTGATGTATTGAGGTACAATGCAGGTCCAGTTCTGCGTTGTATGCCAAAGGTGAGCATCAGCTTCCCAAGGAGCAAGGGATAAGTCAAGTATTACAGTTTATTCCTCTGCCCCTAGACTTATCAAGTAGTGCTTGGGGAGGTCTCACTGGAATAGTATGTGTTTTAACAAGAGCAAGTGAACCTAAGACAGAGCATAATGTACTTATGGACCAGTGCCTGTTAACACTCACCTTGCAAATATACTCTATAATCAAGGCAAACAATAATGGGCATTCAATGCTAAATATACAGTAAACCATCAGTATTATTATGCTCCATTGATATATATACCCGTACTTAGACAGTGCACAGGGACCAACATTGGGTGCTAAGAGAAAGAAATGCTCTAGTGGAAAGGCCAGTGGTCACCCATAGTCGTCATTTTAGCTGCCTTTGATAATTTTTTGCATGCTGCTAATCTGTTTATTCTGAGAGCTCAAGGTTTATTCAAGTCGTGCGCAAGTAAAAAAAAATCACAAGTCTTTCATGGAGACTGGAATTTTGTATGCAGAACTTTTTTAAAAGAGTGACACTTGACCCAAAACTGAAATTCATTTTCACTATAAATTATTAAGTCTTCCAAGGAGACGGCATCTCAGAGAGAGAATGCTTTTGTGTTGCTGTTCATATACCGGCTTTGAGGGACGTTTTTCTGTTCGTATGCTTTGATAAAAGTTGGTAAGGAATCCTGAAAAGAACATTTCAAAGGGAGGGTGCATCGTTAAAAGGCAAAAGCATGACCCCAACAGCTAATCCCTTCACAATACTTATGAATGGCACCATTCAAGAAGATAAGTTATTCAATGAGTATGTATGCATCTGCTAAGCAGGAGTCTTGCATTTTCTTAAATTATCTTTAAAGTGGAACTGCCAGCAGAAAAATTATACATACTGGTGCCCCCTTGCATATTCGGTTAAAAAAAACACTCATTTAGTCTGGGAGGGTCTTCATAGAATAAAGCTAATGTTCATATGAATAGTCATAGTATGAGTATTCATCTGAAAATTTTCAGTACAGTAAAACCTTGGTTTGCGAGTAACTTGGTTTGAGAGCGTTTTGCAAGACAAGCAAAATTTTTAAGTACATTTTGACTTGATATACAAGCGATGACTTGATATACAAGTAGCGTCATGTCACAACTGAGTATAAAAGAGAAGAGAGGCGCCTCTAAGAGCCCATTCACACAGGGGCGACTTTGGATCCGACTTGAAGTCCCCCCAAGTCGCCTCAAGTCGCGCGGCATGAGAAAATCAATGTAAGTGAATGAGAGCCGTCTTAATGCACACTACTGAAGTCGCTCCGACTTCAAAAAAGGTTCCTGTACTACTTCAATCCGACTTCTAGGCAACTTGTACCCATAGATTTCAATGGAAGTTGCCTCCAAGTCGGATCCCTTGTCTTAACTGAAGCAACTTTCCAGGAAGTAAAAATAGTTTTCCAGGCAAACCCCTCCCCCTCCCTCCCACAGAGCTGATTATTGTTTGATTGGCCACTGGAAAGTAGCCTGTCCTGGAGGCAACTTGAAGTTGCCTTGTAAGTTGCCTGGAGTCGCGCTGTGATTCATGCTCAAGTCGTGTCCAAGTTGTCTCCCAAAGTCGCGCTGGAAGTCGTGTTGCCCCTGTGTGAATGGGCTCTAAGTGTAGCAATATGGTTACATTTATTAAAGGTATAACATTTAGCAACATATTGCTACACTTAGAGGCGCCTCTCTTCTCTTTTATACTCTGTAGCTCCTGATGGATTTTGCTTCTAATCCCCTTGTGGAGGCTTCCATTTGTGGATGGACGTTTTATGGTTACGCAACCTATCACATTGCTATAATCTTTTTATATGGACTATAAACTGAAGGACCTATGAATAAATGGTTGTGGAACGAATCATTTGAGTTTCCATTATTTCTTATAGGAAAATTTGCTTTGATATACAAGTGCTTTGGATTACAAGCATGTTTCACGAATTATGCTCGCAATCCAAGGTTTTACTGTATACTCGTTGATTTGACAAATGTCACTCGAAAGTATTTCACAATTTTGTTTGTTTTTAACATTTAATTTTGTAGTGAATGGACTTTCCTAAACAAAAACCACATATGCTGTTCGAAATTCATTCCTTCAAGAAAAATTTTTGCTCCTTCAAATTTTATCGAAACCATGGTCGAAAACACACATCAGTTTGACAGAGCTAATAATTAGAATATCAAATTAATGTTTTTAAAATGAAAATATTTTAACAAAACAGTACAAGTGTATGGCCCTGCTGCCAAGTTCCCATGAACTCCTTTCACACTAGTTAGTTGGTCCCCCTAAAGCCACTTTCCTTTGCCGCCCTCTCACCAACACCATCACTTTAGTCAAAGATAAATAAAAAGTTAAACATTTTACTTTTAGATACACCTAACAGCCAAACTTTTTTTTTTTGTCGTTTTGGATAGAGTAGGGAAGGGTTAGAACCCCTGTTAGGTATTATTTGCTGCCTGTGTCCCTGCAATAGGGTAAAATAGGGAAATCTCTTCCCATGGCAACTTTCTTACAGGGGATTTAGCCTTGCATTTGAGATATTTCCTCTTACTTACTATAACCACTCCAGAGAAAAAAGTAAAGCCACTCCCCATATTAAAAAAGCCTCAAGAATGTTTATTAATCCATGAGACAAGCAAATCAATCCATTCAAGGTACACACACTCCAACCCATTTCACTCAGTGAAGAACTTACTCATAGGGATATTCCTTTTACTTATGCTGTGTCTTCAAAACAGGAAAGGAAAGGGTTTTAATAAATTTTCAAAGCAATCCAAAACATTAAAAAGTTACACTTAAACCGCTTGCCGACTGGCTCACACCGATACACGTTGGCAGAATGGCACGGCTGGGCAAAACAACGTATGGGTACGTTGTTCCCGTTAAGAGCCGCCGGAAGCGATCGCGGGCACGAAAGCTAGCACAGGGATTTGTAAACACACAAATCCCTGTTCTGTCAGGGGAGAGGAGACATATCGTTTGTTCCTACTAAGTAGGAACAACGATATGTCTCCTCCCCCAGTCAGTCCTATCCCATACAGTTAGAACACATCCAGGGAACACACATTTAACCCCTTGATCGCCCCCTAGTGTTAACCCCTTCCCTACCAGTGACATTTACACAGTAATCTGTGAATTTTTATGGAGCTGATCACTGTATAAATGTCTTATGGTCCCAAAAATATGTAGAAGAATATATTATTGGCCTAAACTAATGAAGGAATTTTTTATTTTATTTTTAGTTTCAATGGTTTTTATTAAAGTTTGTACAGACAAAGAGAGAAAAAAAAACGGATATAAAGTTGGATTATGGTTTGTTATACACTTAAACCTGGACGTTACATTGGTAAACAAAGAAATTTGTTTTTTAAAAAAAAAATTTGGGGATATTTATTATAGCAAAAAATATTGGGGTTTTTTTTCCAAAATTTACGCTCTTTTTTTGTTTAAAGCGCAAAAAATCAATAAAACCGCAGAAGTAATTACCACCAAAAGAAAGCTCTATTTGTGGGGAAAAAAGGACGCAAATTTCGTTTGGGTACAGCATTGTATGGCCGCTCAATTGTCAGTTAAAGCGACGCCGTGCAAATTGTAAAAAGTGCTCCGGTCAGGAAGGGGGTAAAATCTTCCTGGGCTGAAATGGTTAATACAGAATTTTGTATAGTTTCTGATACAATATATGTATATATACATTTTTTTAAATAATTTTATATATACTGGTATTTATCTTATTTATATTTTTGCATTTTAATATATTTTAATCCAGCTTTTTAATTTACGGAAGATGTTTTTCTGAGTTTTCTAGAAGTAAAAAAAATTATTTAAGATTCTGTACCTTATGCTGGTTTAAAGGAGTCTAAAAACCTCATAAGGTGGTGAAAAAGCAAGGACAAAATCCAGCTGGTGCTAAAACACAGGTAAATACCATGAAACTCTCAAAAAATAAACATTATAAAACAATGAGACTGGAGTTCTACTTTAAATGAACTTTAAAAAGTAAATTTCTTTTAAAAATATTGGCAAAAACTTCACAGAACAAACACATTTTTTTCTCTCTCTTGTCACACAACAACTCCCTCCGTTCATCTTAGTTTTCTCATGCTGATCTACCATTAGCTGACTCAATAATGCAAATGCCCCTGAGGAATACTTATTGATAGTCTTGCTGTCTACTGATTTAAGGCCAGGGAACACATGAATAAATTATCTGCCACTAGATTCAAAGAGCTAAAAGACATTTAGATGGGAGAGTGACAGCAGAGTTATTTTGCTCAATATTTCAAATGCCAAAATGCCTGCACCAAACCAATGCTACAAGGATAAAAAAAATATTAAAATTTTTCCCGAAAACATGACAGTGTTTGTTGGATTTCATTACATTTGGTCAGCAAGTAAAGCCTAGTACACACAGACCAAATGTCGGCTTGTGTGTGTGGCAGCCGGTCCGACAGAAGCCATTTGGCCGGCTTCTGTAGGACGTACATGCTGGAAAACCAGCAGCCGACCGGCTCCAATGGCTGAGAGCGCTGACCGGTGTGTTCTGGCGGGGGGGCCGTCCCCCTGTCAGAACACAATAGTACAGCAGGTTGATCACTGTACTAACATTGAATTGTTAGTACAGCGGCTTCGATCTGAGTTGTGAGGTTTTTTTTTTCGTTCAACCTGAAAAAAACTAGTGGTGTGTACCAGGCTTTAGTGGGATCCAGTAGACATTCTACATTTATTTAATTGCAAAAGGTTGCAGGTGATTAAGAGGTAGGATTAAAAGATAACTGTACTTTGTGCATAAAGTATGCGTATCTTTCCTGCCTATCCTCCCTGACCAAGGCTAACCCACCCAATCCCATCCAAAATACATACTGTATGTACCTGGATTCTATAGCCAACTCCAGCATTAAACTCCACATCTCATGACCAAAATCGTCTTACTGGTGGTTGTGTCTGCACAGTGAATTCCCATATTCCCATAGATATATGGCCATGTGCAAGCATATCCTCTATCAGGCAATGACCTTATAGACGTCTATGGGCATTGACTAGACAAGTATGGACAGCAGAAAGATTTTGCTGCAGGATATGTAGAATGCAGGCCCCGGCCTAGGATTCAGGAAAGTACAGTATGTATCTGGGGTGAGGGTGGTTGGGTTACTTTTGTTAAGAGGGCTAGGCGTGATAGAAAACGGTACTTTATGTGAAAGTTCAGCTATCCTTTATTGTGAGAAAATCAGTTCTGAATGATCAATTCTTTTTCCTCGATGCCAGTCTACAAACTTGCAGTTGTTTCCAAATTATCACTCAAATTGGATGGCAATCTCATTTTTATGGGTTGATTGAAGCTAGCCATAGGTAGCTCAATGAAATCAAGTCATACATCTTATGTTGATATTGAGTTTATCCTAACACTTCTGACTTCTGAGACGTCAGAGGGATGTAATGAGTGTGTTGGAAAGGTGGAGGTGCTTTTTGTTGCATAGGGAACTTTTCCCAATCATAGGAAAATCTTTATTTCAGCCAGTCCTAATCCCTCACTTTTCTAGAGTGAGGAATCCGAAAAACCTCACATGCACCACTGTCAGCATAAGATATGAGTGGAATACTTATTTGATTGAGACCCATTATAATTCATATCTTATGCTGACAGTACTGAATCGAATGCTTATTTGTTTGAGACAGACCCTAACATTTCTGTTATGCTGACAGTGGTGCATGTGTGATGTACACACCACACAAGCAAACTTGGCATGATATACTGTATATATATGTATTGTGAGGGGGTTAGCTCGGCAGCGGGTGTGGGTGACCCCCGGGATGGGCTCCCCACACAAAAACAGGCCCAGCAAACGGAGGTTGTGGTTTTCAAAATCAAAAAGGTGCGGTTTATTTTCTATTTACAGTGACAAAACACAGCAAAGCAAAAGAAACATAAACAAAATAAATCCTGGTCAACTTGACCTCTAACTAAACATACAGGTTTCCTAACTAACAACTGGGATCAGCCTAGTGCTGTCCTAGTCCCTAAGTCCCTGGTTTTAAATGTCCAAGCAAATAGCCACACAGGCTTTGTCTCACCGCACAGGGGTTCACTCTCCCTAGACAGTCCACACAGGTCTGGTTCCAGGCATGAGCTAACATCTAATGAAGCTGGGAGTTCTTATAGAGGCCTAAATGAGCTGACAAGCTTCAGCTGGTCTCATCAACTCCCTGTCTGTACGACGCCCCACACTCTCCCTAGAGGTATGAGTCATCCATGAGCCCACTAGCCTTATACAACTCTCCACCTAGTTGTATAAGTCGGCGTAAAGCCTGAATCTGGGCGAAATATATCTACCCCCCTGGATGCAACCAGGTGACTTTACCTTCCTGCTGTCACATACCCCCCCCTCTTGTTTTAACCTCGGGGTTGGAACACCAGCAATCAGGCATTCATGTACTCGAGACAAAGCATCCACATTCCCCATTTGAACGCCAGGGCGATGCTTTACTGTGAAGTTGAATTCCTGGAGGGCCAGGAACCACCTATTCACTCTTCTATTTGTTTCCTTGTTTTGAGCCATCCACTTTAACGGAGCGTGATCCGTAACCATGTCAAAGTGCCTACCTAGCAGGTAGTACCGAAGGGAATCTAGAGCCCACTTCACCGCTAAACACTCCTTTTCAACGGTGGCGTAATTTACCTCATGGGACTTCAACTTCCTGCTGAGGTAAATGACTGGGTGCTCTTCCCCGTTCCAGACCTGGGACAATACTGCTCCTAACCCCACATCTGACGCATCACTTTGTACGACAAAGTCTTTAGAGAAGTCGGGTGAGTACAACACTGGCTGGCTACATAAGGCTTGTTTCAAGAATTGGAATGCTGCCTCAGCCTCGGGGGTCCATTTAATCATGACCGACCCTTTCCCCTTCGTCAGGTTGGTTAGGGGCACAGCCTTAGAAGCAAAGTGGGGAATGAATCGCCGATAATGCCCAGCGATTCCCAGAAAGGCTCGTACCTGCTTCTTGCTGTTGGGACGTGGCCAACTCTGGATGGCCTCGACTTTGTTGAGTTGGGGTTTTATTACTCCCCTCCCAATGGTGTACCCAAGATATTTGGCCTCTTCCTGCCCAATGGTACACTTCTTGGGGTTAGCCGTAAACCCCGCTTCCCGAACAGAGTCCAGGACTGCTTGCACTTTTGGCAGATGTGAGGCCCAATCTGTGCTATGGACAATTACGTCATCCAGGTAAGCCGCAGCATACTTCCGATGGGGCCTCAGCATCTGGTCCATTTTCCGCTGGAATGTGGCCGGCGCATTCTGTAACCCAAACGGCATTCTTTTATATTGGAACGCCCCGTCTGGGGTTACAAATGCGGTTTTCTCTTTGGCCGACTTGGCCAGGGGGATTTGCCAATACCCTTTTGTGAGGTCAAGAGTCGTCATGTATCGGGCTGTTCCCAGCCGGTCGATCAACTCATCTATACGTGGCATGGGGTAGGTGTCAAATTTTGTAACTTTGTTCAACTGACGAAAATCGTTACAAAATCGCCAGCTCCCATCCGGTTTAGGCACCAACACAATGGGACTAGACCAATCACTTTGGGACTCCTCTATCACCCCTAAGTTCAGCATTTTCTGTACTTCCTCCCGTATTGCCTCCCGTCGGGCCTCTGGGATCCGATAGGGTTTTAACTTCACCCTTTCACCGGGCGGGGTAATGATGTCATGCTCTACCCCAGATGTTTGTCCCGGCAGCTCAGAGAATACCTCCTTGTTGCGAAGCACAAACTCCTTAACCTCCTGTTGTTGGTGTTGTGACAAGGTGGCTGCTATTCCAACCTCAGGAATCACGCAACCAGTTTGAGCTGGTGACCAAGTGTCTGCGACTAGGGACTCTCTATCCCTCCAGGCTTTCAACAGATTAACGTGATAGATCTGTTCGGGCTTTCGCCTTCCTGGTTGTCTGACCTTGTAATTCACTTCGCTCACTTTTTCCATTATCTCGTAGGGGCCTTGCCATTTGGCAAGGAATTTACTTTCAACCGTAGGGACAAGTACCAGTATCCTATCCCCCGGGGAAAAGGTACGGGTCTTGGCTCCACGGTTGTACACTCTCTGCTGTGCTAACTGCGCTTGGGCCAAATGTTCCTTCACGATGGGCATTACCTGTGCAATTCGGTCTTGCATCAGGGCGACATGCTCAATCACACTCCTGTGGGGAGAACTCTCACTTTCCCAAGTTTCCTTGGCAATATCCAACAGCCCTCTTGGGTGTCTCCCATACAGTAACTCAAAGGGGGAGAATCCCGTAGAGGATTGGGGCACCTCCCTAATAGCAAACATCAGATAAGGAAGTAGACAGTCCCAATCCTTTCCATCTCTATCCACCACTTTCTTCAACATTTGTTTTAGGGTTTTGTTGAATCTTTCAACCAGCCCATCGGTTTGGGGGTGATACACAGATGTACGTAATTGCGTCACTTTGAACAATTTACACAGCTCCTTCATAACCCGGGACATAAAGGGTGTACCTTGGTCCGTAAGCAGTTCTTTACAAATACCCACCCGGCTAAACACAAGAGATAGCTCTTTGGCTATGGTTTTGGCCGAGGTATTTCGGAGAGGGATCGCTTCTGGATAACGGGTGGCATAGTCCATTATAACTAATATGTACTGGTGCCCCCTAGCGGACTTGATTATAGGACCTACCAAATCCATGGCGATCCTCTCAAACGGGACCTCAATGATGGGTAGAGGGACCAGCGGGCTACGGAAATGTGGCATCGGGGCCGACCTCTGACACACAGGGCAGGAGGAACAATAATTTTCTATGTCCTTCATCACCCCCGGCCAATAGAATCTCTGTAATACCCTCTCTCGGGTTTTCTCTGTCCCCAGATGACCTCCAAGAATGTGCCCATGAGCCAACTCCAACACCAACTTCCTGTAAGGTTTGGGCACCACAAGCTGCTCAACGGTTTCTTCTGCCCTTTTTGCCACCCGATACAGTAGGTCCTTCTCTACGCTGAAGTATGGGTAAGTGCAGGTATTATCTGGGTTCACTAACTCGCCATCTATTTTCACTACGTTTTCCCGTGCCTTTATTAGGGCGGGGTCTTTCAACTGTTCTGTGGCAAAGTTTTCCCTGTGAACCTCAAGATCAGAAAACTCCACAGACGGTAGGTTTTCGTCTGAGGAGGTGGGCTCCTCTCCAGTTTCTTGAGTCTCCCCTGCCAATACTGATAAGGGAAATTCCGGAGAGTCCTCACCACTCTCAGGGGAGTTCTGGCTATCACATTCCTGGTACATAGGGGCACCAGTGGGGGGCTCAGGATCATCCCACAGTTCCACAATCTTTGGTGCGGACAAAGTCTCTGGCTGTAGCCACTTTCTGCTCAGGTGAATGAGATCATACATTTGAGACCTGGGGGGTTTTCCAAGCTGGAAAGTCCAGTTATGCACACGCTGAGCCCGGACAGCCAGGGTGACACCCAGCCTTGCCAATATTTCAGCTTTTAGCATCACATAGTCTTTTGCTTGGTTAGGCTCTAGGTCATAGTAAGCTTTCTGCGATTCACCAGTTAACAGAGGAGCCACCAGTCCAGCCCACTGCTCCTCAGGCCACTTTTCTCTTTCAGCGGTCCTTTCAAATGTGGTCAAAAATACCTCTGGATCATCCTCTCCAGTCATTTTTGTCAATAAACGACTGACCCCAAAGGACGCGGTATTAGTGGGACGGCTTTCCTCACTGGTCTGCGGACGTTGCTGCATTACTGCTTCCATCTGTTGTTGTAGTCTCTGCTCTTGCTTCTGCAACAGGTCTATGAAGCGGGCCTCAGATTGCTGCTGGGCTTGTTGCTGAGCCTCCAGACTCTGTTGCAAAGTTGCGTTTGTCTGCTGCTGGGCTGCAAGGCTCTGTTGATGAGCTTGCTGCTGGGCTGCAAGGCTCTGTTGATGAGCTTGCTGCTGGGCTGCAAGGCTCTGTTGATGAGCTGCAAGGCTCTGTTGATGAGCTGCAAGGCTCTTTTGCAAACCTGCATTTGTCTGCTGTTGATTGGCATTTGCTAGAGCCAGCTGTTTCAGTATCTCCTCCATGCTGGCTTAAAAAAAAACTGCCCGCATTCTCCACCAACTGTGAGGGGGTTAGCTCGGCAGCGGGTGTGGGTGACCCCCGGGATGGGCTCCCCACACAAAAACAGGCCCAGCAAACGGAGGTTGTGGTTTTCAAAATCAAAAAGGTGCGGTTTATTTTCTATTTACAGTGACAAAACACAGCAAAGCAAAAGAAACATAAACAAAATAAATCCTGGTCAACTTGACCTCTAACTAAACATACAGGTTTCCTAACTAACAACTGGGATCAGCCTAGTGCTGTCCTAGTCCCTAAGTCCCTGGTTTTAAATGTCCAAGCAAATAGCCACACAGGCTTTGTCTCACCGCACAGGGGTTCACTCTCCCTAGACAGTCCACACAGGTCTGGTTCCAGGCATGAGCTAACATCTAATGAAGCTGGGAGTTCTTATAGAGGCCTAAATGAGCTGACAAGCTTCAGCTGGTCTCATCAACTCCCTGTCTGTACGACGCCCCACACTCTCCCTAGAGGTATGAGTCATCCATGAGCCCACTAGCCTTATACAACTCTCCACCTAGTTGTATAAGTCGGCGTAAAGCCTGAATCTGGGCGAAATATATCTACCCCCCTGGATGCAACCAGGTGACTTTACCTTCCTGCTGTCACAGTATATATATATATATATATATATATGTAGTGACAGAACGAGGCTCTGTCCCTATGGTAGGGGATTAAAAAAGGACACAGAGTTTGCATGTCTGCCGACTGCAGGGCTACAGAGCAGTTACTTTGAGAGGAGAAATCTGCTCTGGCAGCTTTCTCTGGATTCTGCTATCTCCAGATGGGGCTCTGTAGTTTGGAGATCACTAATGCCCTGTACACACGATCAGATTTCCGATGGAATAAAATCCGAAGGATTTTACCATCGGAATTTCCGATGAAGCTGACTTCCATCAGTCTTGCCTACACACCATCAGACAAAATTCCAACCGTCCAAAACGCGGTGACGTAAAACACTCGGACGAGCCGAGAAAAATGAAGTTCAATGCTTCTGAGCATGCGTTGACTTGATTCTGAGCATGCGTGTGTTTTTTCTCCGTTGGAGTTCCACACAGACGATCGGAATTTCCTATTGTTTTTTTTTCCATCGTTAAAATTGAAAACATGTTCTATTTTTCTATACCGATGGAAAAAAGACTGATGGGGCCCACACACAATCGGTTTGTCCGATGACAAAAACCGATCGTGTGTAAGCGGCATAAGAGTCTTGGGTGGGACAGGATCTCCAACCCTGTGTCCAGGTGTTGTGTCCAGGTGCCCACAGCCCATATAACGAGGAGCTGGTGAGAGCAGTAGGAGGTGGAAGGTGGAGTGTGAGCAGCTTGTTGCTGCTGTGTAAAGACAGTGTAAAACTGTCTGCCCTGTGTGACACTACATCCCTGGTGAGGGGGGACTTCTTGTCTGAAGGACTGGGAAGGTCGGGACTGCTACAAGAGCCTAGGAGACCAGAGGAGGGTCTGGGAGGCTGGGAGAGCTGAGACGGCTAGCGAGTCCAAGGGGGCTGAAGGAAGTTCTGAAGTCTTGGGGACAGTGAACAAACGCAGGGAGCTGGGGAATCCTGTTAAGGCCAGGAGTAGGCCAGTTCAGCAAGGAACTGCAAGTCAAGCAGTGGCGGTGCGTCCATAGTGGGCGCAGGAGCGCTGCCCCCTCTCTCTCCTGCGCCCCTGCGTCACTCACGACAATACATAGGTTCATGCATTGCATGAACCTATGTATTGTCGCCGCCGCTGCCACCCACTATTCAGATGGCCGGCCCCCTGGTGAGCGCCGGCCATCTGAATAACATCTGGCTGGTTGGTTTTTGGAAGTGCCCATCAGAGCCAACAGTGGCTGCGTTTAATGGGCACAGTGGCGGCAATTGATGATTTTTTTTTTCAGTTTGTTTGCGCCCCCCCAAAAAAAATTTGAGCACCAGCCGCCACTGAAGTCAAGGCAAAGTAAGCCTTGGAGCCAGATGGCTTGGCATTTTCTGATTTGTTGCATTTGTTGACGATCATGTGTTCAAAATTTTTATTTTGCTCCTTTTTAATAAAAATGGGCTGCCACGCCCTTAAACCTGATAACTGACTGCTGTGGACTCACTGGAAAAATGCATCTATCACTTAGCTAATGATCCCCTATGTTACTATATATATATATATATATATATATATATATATATATATATATAAGGCTGTACCAAAAGTAATGCAAAAGTGGGCATAACTTTTTTGTTTTTAACTTCCAAAGGTCATTCAAATTTCACAAGTTGGTGGAGTATCTCTCCTTCTATATTACTTCTTATTCTCCTTCCTCTTTTTCATTGCAGGTAATTAATGGTTTCTAAGCAGAAGCAATGGGCCATCATGGAATTCTTGACAAAGGAGGAGTGCAGGCTGTCCATCATCCACAGAAGGATACAGAATGTGTACCGAGATGATGCCATTGACAAGAGTCACCAATGACAAGACATTGCTCTTGTCAATGGTGTCATCTCTGTACACGTTCTGTAGCCTTCTGTGTATGTTGAACTCAATGTGGGCGATTTGCTAAAACTGGTGCATCTGTGCTTAGTAACCAATTATCTTCTAGGTTTTATTTTCAAAGCTAAAGTTAGAAGCTGATTAGTTACTATGCACAGCTGCACCAGAGTCTTTGTGCACCAGTTTTAGTAAATCTCCCCCAATGTGACTCAATAACGGGACATTGCTTCTGCTTGGAATCCATTATTTACCTGCAATGAAAAAGAGGAAGAATCACTCTTTCTATGACACATCGGTAAATCCTTCATGGGGAGCTGTAACGGAAAGGTCCACTTTAAGTTTGGCCTTCAGCAATCTTACTGATCCCCTTAAAGCCTAACTTGGGGAAATGTAAAAATCCTCCCTTGCATTGGGGCTGCACCCATATCTCAAGGGTTAAATGCTTATTTCTGTTTAGGGAACAAGATACTTTTATTTACCTGATCCTCTGCTCCCCCGGCAGATGGCGCTCCTCATACTCTGGTAGTGGACTGTTCCTTGGCTTGGGTTCAGGGCTTGGGCTGTGCATCAGACTTGATGACATCAAAGGACCTACAGCCACCGGATTGTAGGGGAGAAGAATCTGCTGGGATTGATTTAGCACTGCAGAGGAGTCTTAAGCCCTGTACACGCGATCGGTTTTACCGATGAAAACAGTCCGATGGACTTTTTTCATCGGACAAACCGATCGTGTATGGGCCCCATGTTTTTTTTTTCCATCGGTGTAAAAAAATAGAACATGTTTTAAATTTATCCGATGGAAAAAAAAATAGCAAATTACTATCGTCTGTGGGGAACTCCATCGGATAAAAAACCCACGCATGCTCAGAATCAAGTCGACGCATGCTCAGAAGCATTGAACTTCATTTTTCCTGACTTGTCGGAGTGTTTTACGTCACAGCGTTTGGAACGGTCGTTTTTTTTTGCTGATGGTGTGTAGGCAAGACTGATGGAAGTCAGCTTCATCGGATTTCCGATGGAAAAACCCATTGGTTAAAAATCCATAGGAAATCCGATCGTGTGTACAGGGCTTTATAGAATGGCGGAGCAGGTAGGTAAAACTGCATTACTAAGTCCCTTAGGCAGGTGCAGACGGTGACCCACTACAAGGGGGCATTTCTACTTTTCCTGGAGTTCAAGATTTACTTTTCCTGGGGTTAAATACTTAAGCCCCATACACACGGTCGGACTTCCATCTGACTTTTCCGTGGTTTTTTGTCCGAACAGAGTTGGTCGGGAACACCCATAGCATACACACGCTCGGACTTTTCTGCAAACTTTCCCAAAACTTTTTGCAACATCACGTGGTTTTTCTGCTCTTTACCGTCACCCTTTGGTCAACTTTTGCTATTGTTGGTTGATTTTAACATTAGTTGTTTTGTCCATCGGACAAAAGTCCGATGGTTTTCTGTACACACGGTCGGACTTTGCTCCATCTGACTTTTGTTGGGCAAAAGTTTGGCCGTTTGCAGACCAAACTTTTGTCCGATGAAAACAAGAAAAAAGCAAAAAAGTTTGTCCGATGGAGCGTACACGCGGTCGGATTGTTGGTCCAACTTGCTCAAAATGAAGTTTGTTGGCCAAAAGTCCGACCGTGTGTACGGGGCTTAATCATATTCAATTTGTCAGTTAAATAAGAACTCAGAAATCTGTTTATCAATGTTTTCACTCAAGTTTCACCCAAGATCCAAACATTTTCGAATGAAATGTTATGTGAAAAATGGGCGAAGCTTGGGTAAAAGTATAGTAAATCTTGGGTAGAAAGATGGATAACTAGATCCCTTCTAAAAAAAAAAATGACTTCTACTTTATAAATCTCTTTGAAGCTCTGGGAAAAGGGGATACAAATATATAGATGAAGCCTCCCTACTATCACCAAGGGAAATGTCTTAGCAAAATCCTTTGTACAGGAGAGGTTTGTGTTTTACCGCTTCCTAGCAAAGATCCTGTCTTTTGAGAATCCCTGAGCGGATAGACTATCGACAGCTTCGGCTATTACCACTTGATTGTTGTTTGGCACAACCTACAAATTAAATTCTCCCTGTGGCTGTGCTGCCTAACATTGCACACAGTCTATTTTTAAACAATACCATCATTGCCGGCATTGATCGGGCGCCCGTTTGTTTCCTTTACTTTGCTGTAGTCAGGCTAAGAAAGTGTAAGATGCATTAAATTCCCCATTAAACATTACACACTTCGTGAATCCAATGTGTGGGGACTTGCTGAGTCGTGCCTGTATTCCTGATGCGCTGTTGTTTCTGTAGGATTTAAGCTGATGTCGTAGCAGAATTCTATTTCCTCCGCATTATCTTTACATTTATTCACTAATTTTAGGTGACGTAAATCATAGACACTTGAATGATTCCCTCCCACCCCTTTTCTGGCTGTGGTTAATTAAATCAAAAGATTGTGGCGCAGACAGTTCTTGTGGAACTTTTTCTTGAATGTCCAAATTTGTTTTATTTACTTAACCACTTAAGCCCCGGACCATTTCGGGCCATTAGGACCAGGCCTGTTTTTGGGATTCGGCACTGCGCTGCTTTAACTGTAAATTGTGCGGACATGCAATGTTGTACCCAAATGAAATTTGCGTCCTTTTCTTCCCACAAATAGAGCTTTCTTTTAATGGTATTTGATTGCCTCTGCGATTTTTATTTTTTGCGATATAAACAGAAAAAGACCGAAAATTTTGAAAAAAAATGATATTTTCTACTTTTTGTTATAAGAAAAATCGAATAAACTCAATTTTAGTCATACATTTAGGCCAAAATGTATTCAGCCACATGTCTTTAGTAAAAAAAATGTCAATAAGCGTATATTTATTGGTTTGCGCAAAAGTTATAGCGTTTACAAACTAGGGTACATTTTCTGAAATTTACACAGCTTTAAATTTATGACTGCCTATCTCATTTCTTGAGGTGCTAAAATGGCAGGGCAGTACAAAACCCCCCCCCAAATGACCCCATTTTGGAAAGTAGACACCCCAAGGAAATTGCTGAGAGGCATGTTGAGCCCATTGAATATTTTTTTTTTGTCACACATATTGCTCACACATGCCATGGGCATATGTGAAATTACACCCCAAAATACATTCTGCTGCTTCTCCTGAGTACGGGGATACCACATGTGTGGGACTTTTTGGGAGCCTAGCCGCGTACGGGACCCCAAAAACCAAGCACCGCCTTCAAGGTTTCTAAGGGCATAAATTTTTGATTTCACTCCTCACTACCTATCACAGTTTTGAAGGCCATAAAATGCCAAGATGGCACAAAACCCCCCCAAATGACCCCATTTTGGAAAGTAGACACCACAAGCTATTTGCTGAGAGGCATGTTGACCCCATTGAATATTTTTTTTTTTGTCCCAAATGATTGAATAATGACAAAAAGAAAAAAAAATGTACAAAAAGTTGTCACTAAATGATATATTGCTCACACATGCCATGGTTATATGTGGAATTGCACCCCAAAATACATTCTGCTGCTTTTCCTGAGTACGGGGATACCACATGTGTGGGACTTTTTGGGAGCCTAGCCGCGTACAGGGCCCCAAAAACCAAGCACTGCGAACGCTGCAGTTGTGTGTTGTGTTTGGTAAGTGACAGTGATCGATCGATACTGCACTTGGGTGGGCTGGGCTGGGCTGGGCGGAGGGGCTAAACGCAGGCGCTAGCAGATATCTGGGCTGATCCCGCTAACACTGCGTTTTTGGGAACCCTAAACCGCTGGGGATGCTAGTATAGATCTGATCAGATACTATACCACTAAGGGGGGTGTATGCTTTGCGCGTGGGTGTTAGCGTTACTGTCACTAACCTAACACTGCCTGGGGCGACGCAGACCCTCTCTGGCGCTAAAACCTAATTGATCTCACCCGCCGGGCGATCAGGGGGGTTAAACCTTTATTGGGTTATATACGGCGGGTGCCCTGATGCTATAAAAAGCAAACTAATCAACCAGCGTCACCCGTAACCTTTATATGGTGATCACTGGTGAAAGGGTTAACTAGGGGCAATCAGGGGGTTAAAACCTTTATTAGGTTAAATATGGGGGTACCTGACACTATATAAAAACCTGACGGGTAACCTAAATAACTAAATAACTTACTGGCTAACCAGTGACACCAGTGACGCTTATACGGCGATCACTGGTGAAAGGGTTAACTCTAGGGGCAATCAGGGGGTTAAAATAATATATGGGGGTACCTGACACTAATAAAAACCTGCGGCAAACCTAAAAAAAAATAACTGCCTATCTAAAACACCAGCGACACGAATACAGCGATCGGAAAAACAATCGCTTAGTGACGCTGAAGTTAGGGGGTGAAAGGGTTACCTGGGGGGTGATCAAGGGGTTAAACCTTTATTAGGGGGGGTTAGGGGGCTACCCTGGACCTAAAGGGGCCTAATCCTAACTGCCCTGCAACTTTTTACAATCACAGATGACACTAAATGCAGTGATCAGTAAAATAAATGATCACTGCAATCAGTGACACTGTGATTGGGGGCTTTGGGGTGACCTGGGGGGTGATCTGGGGGTGACTGGGGGGTGATTTGTGTGCCTATGTGTACCTACGTGTCAGTGGACTGTTGGTGCACTAACCTGCTTCTTCTCTGCTCGGCGCCGGGAACGAAAAGACCGCGGCGAGGGAGATGACATCACTTCCTCCAGCCTTGTTTACATCACATGGCGGAGGAAGCATTTTCATTGGCCGGGAGCGATCGCGAGGGGGGGGGCGGAATCGAGCGCCCCCCCCCCCCTCATGCCTGATCGCTCCCGAACACTTAACGGCCGCTCACTGCAGTGAAGGGGGTCCGGATGGACCCCCCAACTGCACAAAGGCGATCACGTAGATCTACGTGATTCTGCCTGTCCGTGCCATTCTGCCGACGTAAATCGGCGGTGGGCGGTCGTTAAGTGGTTAAAGGGATGTTCACTGCTTTTGACTGGCTTCAGCATGGGAGACATTTCAGAGGGGAGGGGCTAAAGCCCTGTACACACGATCGGATTTCCTATGGATTCTAATCCGATGGATTTTTCCATCGGAAATCCGATGAAGCTGACTTCCATCAGTCTTGCTTACACACCATCAGTCAAAAATCCGACTGTCCCAAACACCGTGACCTAAAACACTCCGACAAGCCGAGAAAAGTGAAGTTCAATGCTTCTGAGCATACGTCGACTTGATTCTGAGCATGCGTGGGTTTTTTGTCCGATGGAGTTCCACACAGACGATTGGAATTTGCTATCGTTTTTTTTTCCCATCGGATAAATTTAAAACATGTTCTATTTTTTCTCACCGATGGAAAAAAGACCGATGGGGCCCATACACGATCGGTTTGTCCGATGAGAAATGTCCATCGGACTGTTTTCATCGGTAAAACCGATCGTGTGTACACGGCATAAGTGTCAGAGTGAGCGTCTCCTATGTGGTTGGAGAGGAGTAAATGTGGCTGGTGTACATTTATTAACCACTTCAGCCCCGGAAGGTTTTAACCACTCTGGTTAGTCCCTGAGGAGGTCAGTCTACTATTGCTGTGGCTTTGATGAAGAGGGCACTCCCTCGTAACGCGTAAGCCATCTGCGATGCCATCTGGTTCCTCCTAATAGCCAGTCCAGGTTGCAGGTGTCTAGAGACATGGTTCTGAATTGCTGGAGCACTGATAAGCCTTTTTTTAAATGCTCGTTTGTGAGTATTATGCCGCGTACACACGATCGGAAATTCCGACAGCAAAAGTCCAAAATGAGCTTTTCATCTGAAATTCCGACCGTGTGTATGCTCCATCAGACTTTTGCTGTCGGAATTTCCACCAGCAAAAGTTTAAAAGCAGGTTATCAATTTTTCAGACGGGAAAAATTCCGATCGGAAATTCCGATCCTCTGTAGCAATTCCGACGCGCAAAATTCCGACGCATGCTCGGAAACAATTCGACACATGCTCGGAAGCATTGAACTTAATTTTCTCGGCGCACCGTAGTGTTGTACGTCACCGCGTTCTTGGCGGTCGAAAGTTCAGAGAACTTTTGTGTGACCGTGTGTATGCAAGCCAAGCTGGAGCGGAATTCCGTCGGAAAAACCATCCAAGTTTTTTCCGACGGAAAATTAGTTTGTGTGTACGCGGCATTACTCTTGTTGTTACAATTTTATGTAGTGGGGTATTGCCCTTTAATCTCTCAGAGACTACATTACCCAGTACACTTTAAGGCACCCAGGGTGCATTGCCCCGCGCAGGGACTGCTGGGGTGGACTTTATAAGGGAGAGGCCAGTTCTTTCTCTTTGGACACCGCCCGCCCAGGAAGTGGAACTGCTGTTCAGTTGCCGTGACTTTAGGCCTAAAGCCTGGGCCTTTTTCCAAAGAGCCTTCTGTTCTCATCCGAGGAACCAGAGGGACGTATCTCCATTGTTGCTGCATCGTTGCCAGGAGGACCGAAGACCCGGATGTCGAGAGACCTGTGTACCTAGACACAGCAGCGGAAGCAACGGACACGGACTGGTCCGGTTGCGTGAGAGAGCACCTGCTCAGAGACAGACACAGTATCCCTGTTACATTGTGGATTACAATTTCTATTCTTCAAGTGCACCACCGTTGCTAGCGAAGATTTCCCCTATAAGACTTCCACTTAGTTCAGTCAGGCCTGACTGTGTAGCGTAGACATTCCTGGGCGCCATCTTGTCCACGAGGGGAAATAGCTGCGAGGGGAACGGTTCGGGTTGCATAGCACTGTATATTTGTCTGCTGTTTAAACACTGTTTATTGCAGGGCTCTGCACATGACATGTACACTACTGTTTTTTTTTGTTTTTTTTTGAGAAGTTTTTATTGTAAGCGTAAACAGAAGTACATAAGGATAATAAATGCGGACGCAGCCGCCACATAAAATACAGAAGTAATTTTTTACAGCCTCAAAGATAAGTTCAAATGTGAGGAAGTAGAAAAATAAAATAACTTCACATCTAAGAAAACTAAACCACATAAACAGGTACATCAATAAGATAGTGATAAAATATCAGTGAGAATTGTACCCTATAGGACTTAATCCCTAGAATTAAAAGAATCTCAAATATATAACAAAACTATAGGAATATTAAGATAAAAAAAAAAAAATTGTGTCGAGATGAAAAAGAAGGAATCACCTTCTAACTGGGATTAGAAGAACAACTTAAGTATATATAGCTAGAAGAGTCATATAGATACAATAAAAGTGTTCAGATATTGCAGCATAAAGGAAAAGGGAAATGGAGTATCAGTAAAAGCAAGAGGGGTTAAAAAGGTGAGGGAGGGGAGTTACCAGTCATAAATGTCTCTTTATCAATCATAATGATCTATCGTGCAATAACCCATTTGTATTCATCTGTATTAGTGAAATGTATCCAGCAAGACCAAATATGGGTGAATTTGGAAGGCGTATCTCTTGCCTGGTGGATGAGATCTTCCATTTCTGCAATTTTACCAATACGTTGGAACCACTCTGCCATGGACGGTGGGTTAGGGGAGCGCCATTTAGTAGGAATACACATTTTAGCAGCGTTCACCATATGCATAGGCAAAGAGCGAAAATACACCTTTTTTGGGATCGAGGGGAGATGCAACAGAAATTGAACTGGTGTATATTCTAAATTGTAGGTGGTTATTCTCTTAATGTATCTATGGACCTCCAACCAAAAGGGTTGGATTCTAGGGCACGTCCACCAAATATGTAAAAGCGAACCAGTCTCCAAACCACATCTCCAGCATAGCGGAGAAAGAGTAGGGTACATATGGTGAAGCTTGAGGGGGGTTCTGTACCACCTCAAAGCTATTTTAAAAGCATTTTCTTGTGCATAGGTGTTCAGAGTACCCTTATGAATATGATTATAAATGGTTTCCCAATCACCCTCAGTGAGTTTTTTAGAAATGTCTTCTTCCCACCTACGACAAGTCCAATTATCTTCAGAAGTATGTTCTGAGAATAATAGAGCATATGTGCAAGAAATAAGATGTCGTTGTGGTTCAGTTTTCAAACACAGCGTTTCAAATGGTGTATGTTGTCTTGCCCAATCCGGTGTAGGTTTTAGAGCCTGAAAAAAGTGTCGAACTTGTACATATGACCAAAACGGGAACGTACCCGTCAACATTTTAGCAGCTAAATTATTGTAAGAGATAAATTGGTCACCTTCAAAGAAGTGCTCAGCTCTTACATGTGAATGTGGCCAAACATCCCCCAAGAAGCTCCTTTGCATTCCAGGAGTAAAGGCAGGATTCAGTCGTAGCGGGGTCATAGGACCTAGGGTACACTACTGTTTTATTGCTTACCCACTAATCTAAGTAAACGTACTAGGGTTAAGTATATTTGTGTCGGTGTCCTTCACTTTGCAGCAGAAACAGTTAAAGGAAGTTTTGATATATTGCTGTGTATTCTTGTCATAGGATTGTGCCGCCGTGAGTTACAGGCCGCACATTCCTATCATCCCCTACTAACTGTGCCAAGGGAGGTTAGAGCCGATTGCCAGGGGTTGACAGCGGTGCATTACAGGGCCCAAAATCATACAGGCAGCCCTCTTAACTGGGGGTATCGCTACATTTAAATAAATTTTATCTTTGGTAATGCATATATATTCAGGTTTTAACCACTTCCTGACCAGGCCATTTTTTGCCATACCTCGGCCGCGTTTGTGGTAAAGCGCCACTCGTTGTAGCGGTGCTTTACCCCTGTTTAAGCAGCGCTTTTCGGCCATTAGCGGGGTGCTTTTAACCCCAAAGAAGGGATTAAAAACTCCCGTGTTGCTGCGCTTCCAAAGCGACTTTCAGACGCTTCGGAAGAGCTGCCCATTCATTCCAACCCGCCCCAAAGATGCTGTTTGTAGGACTTTTCAGAACATCCCGCAAGCGCACCGCCCGAGTATGAAAAGTCACACTTGAATGAATGGGAGGCAGTTTTCAGGCGCTTAGCAGAGGCTATTTCCAGTGCTAAAGGGGTCTAAGTGATTAAATCAGCTGCTGAAAGTGCTTAAAAAAACTGAGGGTTTAACCACTTAAGGACCAGAAGGATTTGCCCCCCTAAAGCGTAGTTCCCACTAAAAAAAAACAAATACTGCAGATGCTGACTTTTAATAATCAGACACTTACCTGTCCCAGGGTCCAGCAATGCGGGGAAGCAAAGCCCCGCTCATCTCCCCCTCTTCTCTGCGCATGCACGTGCTGTGACTGGCCGGGCAATCATCTGGGACCTGTGACGTGTCCCAGATGATTGCCGAAAGGGAGGGGGGAGAGGTGAACTTCCTTCCGGCGCGCGCGGTGCCCCGGGAGGAAGTGGGAGCTGAAACCCTCCGCTTCCCCCCCCCCCCAAAAAAAATGACATGCCAAATGTGGCATGTCAAGGGGTCACCTTCCCTTAAAGCGGAAGTTCCATTTTTGACAATTGCGCGCCGTGCGACATTGTACCCAAATAAAAACAGGTATGAAACCTGTTTCCCGATTAGCCAAAATGTCTGGCGATCCTATTGGATGGAGGGAGGAGAGGAGAGAGAAGACACCACGGAAGCTGCTCCAGGAGAGGACACCGGAGCAGCTTTCCCCGAGCCCGTATCCAAGGTAAGGGCAGCAGGTGGTGTTGAGGGAGTGTGTTAGTGTCGGGGGGGTAGTGCCGCTCCACCGACGGCCAGGGGGGGTGGTAGGGGGGATGTTTGCCGCCCCCCCCCCCCCAAAAAAACACACCAGCCGCCACTGGTGCCGGCGCCGCCATTCCAACTAAGGGAAACCGGCAGTGGAGCCTTCAGGCTTTACAGCCTGTTTCCTACTGCGCATGCGTTAGTCTTGCGGCGCTTTGTGAATGACCAGCTCATCTTCTGGGACACACACAGGTCCCAGAAGGCAGCGGGGGTGAAGGAGGAGGGCTCGCAGCAGAAGAGGACATGACGTCCTGCGCCGCGGCCGAGCTAGGACAGAAGTACACTTTGTACTTTAAAAAAGCTATGAAAGAAAAAAGAAATAAATATATAGGTATCCAAAAACGAGGGGTGGAGGGGTGGTCTTTAGTTTAGGACCACCTTGTAAAAGTGGGTGGCAGAAGAGCAGATACTGTCCAGGTTCTGTGTATAACCCCAGGAGCTCCACGCTCATCCATGCTATTCAAATTCCTTTTTCTTGTTATTTTGAATTGCCCAAATAACGGTAAAGACGCAAAAGACAAAAATAAAAAATTGCATCTAAAAAATAAATATGGTAATTATTTTTATATCCTCCTAGCTTTCGTCTGTACAGTTTATCTGCACTTTCTTGTATTCAGTTCTGAATAATTACTAATGAAAGCGAACGTATAGATATTTTATTAATTCAATTGTAATGACCATTAGAGGGCAGAGCAGCATTATAAACCAGCAAATGTCAACTAAAGGAAAGAATCTACACACGGGCGGAAATCCCGTCGGGGAAAAAAACCATCGGTTTTCCCGACGGGATTCCTGGCAAGCTTGCCTTGCACGCCGAGTGTACACACGCCCATTCAAAAGAACCGCCGTTCTTTTGAATGGCAAGAACGCGTGACATCATCGACTACAACGAGCCTGCGCTCGTCACATTTAATGCCGTCGCCGCCATCTTGCTACACCCTACACTGCCCTTGTATGCTACCGCGCATGCGTCAAAGTCTTTTCGAGCATGCGCGGGTTTACCGTGGAACAGGTAAGCATATAGACGACCAGTTTTCTCGGCAGGAAAACTCTGCCGAGAATCCCGACGAGAAAAATAGAGAGCAGGTTCTCTATTTTTCACGTCGAGATTCCCGGCAGTTTTCCCGACGAGAAACCATACACATGACCGGTTTTCTCGGCAAAAAGCTCTCCCAGCAGTTTTCTTGCAGAGAAAACCGGTCATGTGTACGAGGCTTTATTGAATGTGTTCATTATAATACAGTCTTCAGGTGATCCACTGACAAGCTGGAGAATGACTTTGAGTTTCTGTAATAGTAATCTATGTATAAATATATAAATTACAACAGTTTCTTAAATGGAACATTAAGGGCTGGTTAATACAGTGCAAGAACGGCGCATTCCGTGCACGTTTCCCACGCCATGGGTGAACACGCTGCCCTTGCGTTTTGCATGCGGGTGCCAATAATTTATTAATGACACCCCAAACATATCTCACCAATGCGGCACTGTAGTACCATGCAGTTTGATGCAATGTGTTTTGAAACGCATTGCACTACTTTTCCCACATTCTAGTGCATTTTGCAGCCCAAACTGGAACGCACTGGAGCGCAGGTAAACTTACAGGAGCACCGACTGGAGGTTATTTATTAAACCTGGAGGGTGCAAAATCTGGTACAACTCTGCATAGAAACCAATCAGCTTCCAGGTTTTAGGCCTGGTTCACACTGGGGCGACAAACGCTCCGACATTGGGAGCTCATGTCGCATGACGTGTGAAAATCAATGTTTCCCTATGGGAGCCGTCTTAACTGGTCCGACACATGTCGGTCCGACTTTGAGAATGCTCCCTGTACTACTTTGGTCCGACTTTGATCCGACTTCAGCCCATTGACTATCATTGAAGTCGGATCAAAGTCGGACCGCAGTCTTGCATGGTCCGACTTTGGCATGCGACTTGTGCTGTGCTGCTCTTGAGGGGGAACTCCAGGCCAAATTTTAAAAAAAACGGCGTAGGTTCCCCCTCCAGGAGCATACCAGGCCCTTGGGTCTGGTCTGGATTTGAATGGGCACCCCTACGCCGAAAAAACGGCGTGGCAGGTCCCCCCAAGATCCAAACCAGACCCTTATCCGAGCACACAACCTGGCAGGCCGCAGGGGAAGAGGGGGGGGACGAGAGAGCGGCCCCCTCTCCCTCCTGAACCGTACCAGGCCGCATGCCCTCAACATGGGGGGGTTTGGTGCTCTGGGGCAGGGGGGCGACCTGCGGCCCCCCCACCTCAGAGCACCCTGCCCCCATGTTGATGAGGACAGGGCCTCTTCCCGACAACCCTGGCCGTTGGTTGTCGGGGTCTGCGGGCGGGGGGCTTATCGGAATCCGTGAGCCCCCTTCAATAAGGGGGCCCCCGGATCCCGGCCCCCCCACCCTATGTGAATGAGTATGGGGTACATCGTACCCCTACCCATTCACCTGGTGGAAAAAAATTGCAATAAAAAAACACTACACAGGTTTTTAAAGTATTTTATTACACAGCTCCGGGGGTCTTCTTCCAACTTCGGGGGTCTCCGGTGTCGTCTCTGCGCTCTCCGGTTCTTTCTTCCGCCGGGCCTCCGCTAACTTCTTTTTAGCTCTTTCGCTAGTGGAGGGGTCGGTCTTCCCGTCGTCGCCGTCGCCGTCTTCTTCTCTCCGGAACATGTGACTGTGACGTCATGAGAAGCCTATATTAATGCGGAGCGGAGCGGAGAGCCAGTATTACAGCGGGAGGAAGCGACGCGTCAACATCGAGGAGGAGAAGAGGGAAGAAGAAGCCGACGGCGACGACGGGAAGACCGCGCCCCTCCACTAGCGAAAGAGCTAAAAAGAAGTTAGCGGAGGCCCGGCGGAAGAAAGAACCGGAGAGCGCAGAGACGACACCGGAGACCCCCGAAGTCGGAAAAGACCCCCGGAAGTCGGAAGAAGAGCGCCGGAGTCGGAAGAAGACCCCCGGAGCTGTGTAATAAATTACTTTAAAAACCTGTGTAGTGTTTTTTTATTGCAATTTTTTTCCACCAGGTGAATGGGTAGGGGTACGATGTACCCCATACTCATTCACATAGGGTGGGGGGGCCGGGATCCGGGGGCCCCCTTATTGAAGGGGGCTCCCGGATTCCGATAAGCCCCCCGCCCGCAGACCCCGACAACCAACGGCCAGGGTTGTCTGGAAGAGGCCCTGTCCTCATCAACATGGGGGCAGGGTGCTCTGGGGTGGGGGGCCACAGGTCGCCCCCCTGCCCCAGAGCACCAAACCCCCCATGTTGAGGGCATGCAGCCTGGTACGGTTCAGGAGGGAGGGGGGCCCGCTCTCTTGTCCCCCCCTCTTCCCCTGCGGCCTGCCAGGTTGTGTGCTCGGATAAGGGTCTGGTTTGGATTTTGGGGGGACCCCCACACCGTTTTTTCGGCGTAGGGGCGCCCGTTCAAATCCAGACCAGACCCAAGGGCCTGGTATGCCTCTGGAGGGGAACCCACGCCGTTTTTTTTTATTTAAAATTTCGCCTGGAGTTCCCCCTCAAGATTCATACCAAACACAGCGCCTGATATTGGCGGGGATCCAAGTCGGATCCCCGTTCATTGAAAGTCGGACATATGTCGGCTTCATGTCGCAGGGCAAAGTCGGATCCAAAGTAGGACAGATGTCGTGTCGCACTAGTGTGAACCCAGCCTTATTGCCAAAGCTTAATTGAACAAGATGGATTTAGAAGCTGATTGGCTCCCATGCACAGCTGCACCAAATTCTGAGCGCTCCAGTTTTAGTAAATCTACCCCAGTGTGAGCTGGCCCTGACAAATAATCCAGACGTTTGTTGTAGCCATGCCAGATGGAGATATATGACAGCTTGAAATCCATATACTTGGAAGAAACAAAGAGAACCTGTCATGCTTAGGTTAATGCAAGAATGTGAGAGATCAGCCCACAAAGTGTAGCAGGGCTTAGATGGACAACATCCAGCTGAAACTGAAATATCTGTTTTGGATTTAGGGACGTATTTACAACAATATCTGGTGATCTAGAGTTCTAGACACAGCTGGATTAGCCTGCACACCCCTTTTAGTGTTGGTGCAGGTAAAACGTTTTCGAGTGGCTGCTTCATGCTTCATGGGAGCACAATATGTAAATGGTGACATTAGGATTAAAAATAAAATACATTTTTTTGTGGTAACGAATGTTGCATTGTTGTCAGTTCCCTAAAACTAGAAGCTGCTCATAAATTGTCCTGTGTATGGCTAACCTTTAGGCTGGGTTCACATATAAGTGAATTGGACGTGGGTTTTTCCCCGCATCCAATTCGCATGACAGGCGAGTGTGACCGGCTCACAATGAAGACGGTTCACACAAGTCTGGGACGGCCGCAGTCCACATTTAAAAAGGGTCCTATGCGTCTTTGGGTCCGATTCAGGTGCGAATTCAGGAGAAAATTCGGACCTGATTGGCACCTGAACTTGTTCACCGGACCCCAAACACAAAACTGCGGCCGCATATGTATGAACCCAGCCTTAAAGTGATATTAACAGCTTGCCAACCAGCCGCCGTGATTGTACGGCGGCAGGTTGACACAGCTGCGTGAATCGCCGTAGGTGTACGTCGGCCGCTTAGGGATAGGGGGGCGATGTGCGTGGCCGGCGGCAACGATGTCCACCCGTGATCGCTCCTCAGAGAACCAGAACGAGGATCTTTCAATGTAAACAGACGGATCCCTGTTCTGACAGGGGAGGAGAGAGAGATCTGCTGTTCCTAGTGATCAAAAACAGCGATCTCTCTCCTCCTCTAGTCAGTCCCTCCCCCCCCAGTTAGAAACATCTTACTAGGAAACACTTAACCCCTTGATGATGTCACTTCCGCGCATGCACGCAAGAGTCACGACTGCAGCACGGCTCTCTCTATGGACAGCACGTCGTCCATTGTGAGTGCAATGCCCATGCGCCGATGACGTCACCGGCGCCGCAAAAGTAAATATTACCTAGACGGCTACCCTGCTGGCCAATGGAAGCGCACGCGCCGTCCACAGATCAGCCTGTACGAGCCCAACGTACACCTACAGTGATTTGCGCAGCCGAGCCAACCTGCCGCAGTATAACTGCGGCGGCTGGTCGGCAAGTGGTTAAAACCGCAAATCGCAGCCAGAACAAATTGCGGCCAACCAGCTCATATAGATTAACGTCTGCAAAGTGGCACGTTCCTGGAAAACCCGTACTTGGACCCGATGCGTGTGTAAATCCTTATTCTGACAGGAGAGAAAAAACAGATCTGCTGTTTGTAGTAATTAGGAACAGCGATATTTCTCCTCCCCCAGTCAGTCCCATTGCCCCCCAGTAAGAAACACTCACGAGGGAACACATTTAACCCCTTGATCGCCCCCTAGTGTTAACCCGTTCCCTGCCAGTGACATTTACACAGTAATCAGTGCATTTTTATAGAACTGATCACTGTATAAATGTCAATGGTCCCAAAAATGTGTCAAAAGTGTCCGATCTGTCCGTCTCAATGTCGCAGTACCACTAAAAATTGCAGATCACCACCATTACTAGTAAAAAAAAAAATAATAATAAATATGCCATAAAAGGTCATAAATCTATCCCATAGTTTGTAGACGGTATAAGTTTTGCGCAAACCAATCAATATATGCTTATTGTGATTTTTTTTTTACCAACAATACATATTGGCCTAAACTGATGAAGAAATTTGTTTTTTAAAAACATTTTTGAGGATATTTATTATAGCAAAAAGTAAAAAAAAAATATATTTTTTCAAAATTTACAATCTTTTTTTGGTTATAGCGCAAAAATAAAAACCACAGAGGTGATCATATACCACCAAAAGAGAGGCTCTATTTGTGGGAAAAAAAGGAAAACAATTTTGTTTGGGTACAGCGTCGCACCACCGCGCAATTGTCAGTTAAAGCGACGTAGTGCCGAATCGCAAAAAATGGCCTGGTCATTAAGGGGGAAAATCTTCCAGGGCGGAAGTGGTTAAGGAAGAACACAGTTTACCCCCCCAAAAAACGTGGCATGTTGTTCCTCCACAGCCAACAGAATATCTGCGCTCCCAGTCCCCCGGTACCAGTCATACATTCTGCTCACACATTTCCTCTGTCATCTACAAAATGAGAATTCTGTTTTCTGCTCACATCTTTGCCAATTTGTCTTGGCCCTCTCACCCTGTCACTCCCGGAAGCTTCTGCTCCTCTTACCTGTGCTGTCAGCTTGTGACAGCTCTTTCAATTCAGGCATTTTTCTTTTTTTACTATGCATATAAAACAGAGGTAATTTCAATACGGCAGCACGTAACACCGAGCTCCAAACATATGCACAGCTAGAGCAATTAAGTTAAAAATAGCATGTTATACAAGTGTGACATTCATTCTCGCTGTTCCTGGTGCAAAATTTCTCTAATGTGTGAACGGTTTTGGACTAGTGAGACAGGCGCCCATCTGAAAGCTTCGCTCTGTATTTTTTGGTGTGATGTGAAAGCTGAGGACACAAGGCTGAGGGCCAGTAAGGTCTTTGTGAGCTGTTTGTACCCCTCCCCTATATTATATGAGCATAAAAAAAGATCAAAAGAATTTCATTATACCATATTTGGCACCACAAGTGGCATACTTCGCACTGTTGAAGCTATGACTTTATGCTGTGCCAGATTTATAAGGGGGGAAAAGGGACAACTGCCCCAGGACCCCTAACAGAAGGGGCTCCCCCTCTATTCAAAAATAATAGAAAACAATAGAAAAAATTATATAAAATAATAAAATAAAAAAAATACAAAATCCCATGTATGTAAATGGTGGCTGTTCACATATGAGCTTGCAGGTGCCTGTAGCTCAATGCCTGACATGACAAAAGTTATATGAGCTACTACTGAGGCAGAAGTGGGCATTTTTGGTACCATAGATTTAAATAGCATGGTCTATAAATGTGCATTTTTGCTAATTTTTCCAGGTGCATTTCAGGCAATTTAGGCCTCACTTACATCTGGGTGTAACAGAAAGGGGGGCAGAAACTAACATACAGTGGGGCAAAAAAGTATTTAGTCAGCCACCAATTGTGCAAGTTCTCCCACTTAAAAAGATGAGAGAGGCCTGTAATTGTCATCATAGGTAAACCTCAACTATGAGAGACAAAATGTGGAAACAAATCCAGACAATCACATTGTCTGATTTGGAAAGAATTTATTTGCAAATTATGGTGGAAAATAAGTATTTGGTCACCTACAAACAAGCAAGATTTCTGGCTCTCACAGACCTGTATCTTCTTCTTTAAGAGGCTCTTCTGTCCTCCACTCATTACCTGTATTAATGGCACATGTTTGAACTTGTTATCAGAATAAAAGACACCTGTCCACAACCTCAAACAGTCACACTCCAAACTCCACTATGGTGAAGACCAAAGAGCTGATGACACCAGAAACAAAATTGTAGCCCTGCACCAGGCTGGGAAGACTGAATCTGCAATAGGCAAGCGGCTCGGTGTGAAGAAATCAACTGTGGGAGCAATAATTAGAAAATGGAAGACATACAAGACCACTGATAATCTCCCTCGATCTGGAGCTCCACGCAAGATCTCACCCCGTGGGGTCAAAATTATCACAAGAATGGTGAGCAAAAATCCCAGAACCACACGGGGGGGGATCTAGTGAATGACCTGCAGAGAGCTCAGACCAACGTAACAAAGGCTACCATCAGTAACACACTACGCCGCCAGGGACTCAGATCCTGCAGTGCCTGACGTGTCTCCCTGCTTAAGCCAGTACATTTCCGGGCCCTTCTGAGGTTTGCTAGAGAGCATTTGGATGATCCAGAAGAGGATTGGGAGAATGTCATATGGTCAGATGAAACCAAAGTAGAACAGTTTGGTAGAAACACAAATCGTCGTGTTTGGAGGAGAAAGAATGCTGAGTTGCAACCAAAGAACACCATACCTACTGTGAAGCATGGGGGTGGCAACATCATGCTTTGGGGCTGTTTCTCTGCAAAGGGAACAGGACGACTTATCCGTGTACATGAAAGAATGAAAGGGGCCATGTATCGTGAGCCTTTGAGTGCAAACCTCCTCCCATCAGCAAGGGTATTGAAGATGAAACGTGGCTGGGTCTTTCAGCATGACAATGATCCCAAACACACCGCCCGGGCAACGAAGGAGTGACTTCGTAAGAAGCATTTCAAGGTCCTGGACTGGCCTAGCCAGTCTCCAGATCTCAACCCCATAGAAAACCTTTGGAGGGAGTTGAAAGTCCGTGTTGCCCAGCGACAGCCCCAAAACATCACTGCTCTAGAGGAGATCTGCATGGAGGAGGGGCCAACATACCAGCAACAGTGTGTGACAACCTTGTGAAGACTTACAGAAAACGTTTGACCTCTGTCATTGCCAACAAAGGATATATAACAAAGTATTGAGATGAACTTTTGATATTGACCAAATACTTATTTTCCACCATAATTTGCAAATAAAATCTTTCCAAATCAGACAATGTGATTGTCTGGATTTGTTTCCACATTTTGTCTCTCATAGTTGAGGTATACCTATGATGACAATTACAGGCCTCTCTCATCTTTTTAAGTGGGAGAACTTGCACAATTGGTGGCGGACTAAATACTTTTTTGACCCACTGTATGTGCAAAAAAGACATTAAAAGTGCAACGAGCTTGCAGTGCCATTATTTCTTAATAGAGTTGGGTGAACAGATCGAGCCGAGCAGCATCGTTAATCACAACGTCCACCACACCGGAAAAAATAAAAAAATAAAACGTTCTGCTTATGACGAAGGCTAACCGCTAAATGCCTGCTTTGCCGTTTGACAGTTCCTAAATAGGTAAGGGGCAGAGCCACATTGTGATGTCACCTGGTGGCACCGCCCCATTGTGACGCCATTGATGCAGCATGCACCGGTCGGTGACATTGCAAGGGGGCGGCGCCACCAGGTGACATCACCAGGTGGCCCCACCTATTTAGGAACTGTCAAACAGCAGAGCAGGCAGTCGGCGGTTAGCCTTCATTGCAGGCGGAGCAGGGTTTTTTTCAGGTGCGGCGGGCGTCGCAATTGCCGATGGATCTACATCAGGGGACATTGTTTTTTTGGGTTTTTTTAATAACGGAAAAACTGCCTCCTATCTTTATTTATTTTTGACACTTTTGCAGTGAATGGGTAGGGGTACAATGCACCCCATACTCATTCACATAAGGAGGGGGCCGGGTTGTGAGGAAGAGGCTCTTGTCCCCATCAACCAAATCACCCCCTCCCATGTTGAGGGCATTCGTTTGCCCCCCCCCTTTCCTGACCTGCATGCCTGGATAGGGGTCTGGTATGGAATTTGGGGAGGTCCCCACACCGTTTTTGCTGTTTAATTTTGGCATGGGGTTTCTTCTTAAAATTCATACCAGACCTGGTAATTTTTATGTAACACGTTTGTATTGCCGGAAATGGAAATGTAATTTTTTTTTCTTTATAAATGTCAGTTCTGCTGCAGCAGATTCTATACACGGTACAAATACGCCACTTTACAGGCAGCATAAGGGGACCCCCAGGCACTATATTGAAAGGATTTTTTTTTTTATTGTTTCACTTTAAGCATCATTAAAATCACTGCTCCTGTAAAAACAATCTTTAAAAAATAAAAAATTGCATTGATACTGGGCAGTACCCGGACCCACATAATAATGGGGACTTTTGCGATGTTCAACAGTTCTGGAGCAAACTGAACTCGCGGGTGTTCAGCCCAACTCTATTTCTTAATAATAATGCAATTGCGTGTCTTGTAATTTTCCACGCAAGAAATGCACATTGCAAAATGTGATGGACTCAGTGCCAAAATTTGGTACATGAGCTTCTTTGGCGCGTTTTTGGAATGGAGGGAAGCCCATTCAAATTTACGGTGCCACTCTAAAGATGAGCTACAAAACACACAAAAAACAGGACACAGGAGCAGTGCTCAGATGTGAATGGGGCTTTACAGTCTGTAAGAACTGTTCGGCTCCCCTAGTGCTTTTCCATAGCTAAAAAAAAAAGTGCCTGATACATAAAGTGGAACTAAAGTTGAAGAAAAAAATGTGAACAGGCAGGCTTCTTATTGCAGAAGAGATGTGCAATGTCTCTTCTGCAATAAAATACACTTACCTGCCTGTTTGCAATCCCCTGTAGAATGTACACTGAGCTGCGCATGCGCAGCTCAGTTTACATGCCTGCACATTGCCTGTGTGCGTGGTGGGAATGACGTCATCCCGTATGGGCCACACAAGAAAGCCAAAGAACGGCATCCAGAAAAAGCCGGGGAGAAGATGCCGGCACCAGCGAGGGACCCCGTGAGCCTGTTGGAGCTAAGGTAAATATTTTTGTCTTTAGTTCCATTTATAAATACAGATGAAAACGCTTAAAAAATGCTTCTAAAATACGTGTATATGCCGACAAAATCTCACAAATAAAAACAGCTGAAAATCGCTCTGCTTAGGTATGAATGCAGACAGGAGAGGTAAGGTCCCTCCTTTGAATCCTCCAAGAGATATACACAAAGCTGGTGGGTGACTCAACATAGAGACATTTTATCATAACCAAAATTTCAGGCTTGGGTAGACTGACCCTCCAAAGCTGGAATTATTTGTCATAGTAATGTTCTGTATTTCATAATCTCATAACCTTTTTGTTTGCACATGGTTGAGTTGTAACATGCAGCACAAGGCAACATTGAGATACTTTCCAGTAAAAATAGTATAATAGTTCTTCAAAGCGCACAATAAGCAAATACAATGGAGCAAAACAACACTGTGTCAAGCAGTTTGGATAATCACAGTGTTTTCTCCAAGCTCTACTTTGCAGTCATTCTGTTATCCGTGCTCATTAAACATAATATAACCATTAATTACGTTTTTTTTTTTTTTTTTTAAGGAAAATGAAATGGAAATCATATGTTTTTACAATATGAGAAGAATTAAAAAGGTCATTTTAAATAAACAGCTACACAAGCCACATTTTACAATAAAATTGGGCCGCTCAGATGGTAGGCTGTGTCCCCCTTGTCTAGTGTAGAAAATAACTTTACCCAAATGTTTGTTTTTTAGTTTTGAATACAGTGGGTGAGGCTTTAACCACTTAAGCCCCGGACCATTTCGGGCCATTAGGACCAAGCCTGTTTTTGGGATTCGGCACTGCGCTGCTTTAACTGTAAATTGTGCGGACATGCAATGTTGTACCCAAATGAAATTTGCGTCCTTTTCTTCCAACAAATAGAGCTTTCTTTTAATGGTATTTGATTGCCTCTGCGATTTTTATTTTTTGCGATATAAACAGAAAAAGACCGAAAATTTTGAAAAAAAATGATATTTTCTACTTTTTGTTATAAGAAAAATCGAATAAACTCAATTTTAGTCATACATTTAGGCCAAAATGTATTCAGCCACATGTCTTTAGTAAAAAAAATGTCAATAAGCGTATATTTATTGGTTTGCGCAAAAGTTATAGCGTTTACAAACTAGGGTACATTTTCTGAAATTTACACAGCTTTAAATTTATGACTGCCTATCTCATTTCTTGAGGTGCTAAAATGGCAGGGCAGTACAAAACCCCCCCAAATGACCCCATTTTGGAAAGTAGACACCCCAAGGAAATTGCTGAGAGGCATGTTGAGCCCATTGAATATTTTTTTTTTTTGTCCCAAGTGATTGAATAATGACAAAAAAAAAAAATTACAAAAAGTTGTCACTAAATGATATATTGCTCACACATGCCATGGTTATATGTGGAATTGCACCCCAAAATACATTCTGCTGCTTCTCCTGAGTACGGGGATACCACATGTGTGGGACTTTTTAGGAGCCTAGCCACGTACGGGACCCCGGAAACCAAGCACCGCCTTCAGGATTTCTAAGGGCGCAAATTTTTGATTTCACTCCTCACTACCTATCACAGTTTCGAAGGCCATAAAATGCCAAAATAGCACAAAACCCCCCCAAATGACCCCATTTTGGAAAGTAGACACCCCAAGCTATTTACTGAGAGGCATGTTCAGTCCATGGAATATTTTATATTTTACCACAAGTTGCGGGAATATGACAAACTTTTTTTTTTTTTGCACAAAGTTGTCACTAAATGATATATTGCTCACACATGCCATGGGCATATGTGAAATTACACCCCAAAATACATTCTGCTGCTTCTCCTGAGTACGGGGATACCACATGTGTGGGACTTTTTGGGAGCCTAGCCGCGTACGGGACCCCAAAAACCAAGCACCGCCTTCAAGGTTTCTAAGGGCATAAATTTTTGATTTCACTCCTCACTACCTATCACAGTTTTGAAGGCCATAAAATGCCAAGATGGCACAAAACCCCCCCAAATTACCCCATTTTGGAAAGTAGACACCCCAAGCTATTTGCTGAGAGGCATGTTGACCCCATTGAATATTTTTTTTTTTTTGTCCCAAATGATTGAATAATGACAAAAAGAAAAAAAAATGTACAAAAAGTTGTCACTAAATGATATATTGCTCACACATGCCATGGTTATATGTGGAATTGCACCCCAAAATACATTCTGCTGCTTTTCCTGAGTACGGGGATACCACATGTGTGGGACTTTTTGGGAGCCTAGCCGCGTACAGGGCCCCAAAAACCAAGCACCGCCTTCAGGATTTCTAAGGGCGTAAATTTTTGATTTCACTCCTCACTACCTATCACAGTTTCGAAGGCCATAAAATGCCAAAATAGCACAAAACCCCCCCAAATTACCCCATTTTGGAAAGTAGACACCCCAAGCTATTTACTGAGAGGCATGTTGAGTCCATGGAATATTTTATATTTTGCCACAGGTTGCGGGAATATGACAAACTGTTTTTTTTTTGCACAAAGTTGTCACTAAATGATATATTGCTCACACATGCCATGGGCATATGTGAAATTACACCCCAAAATACATTCTGCTGCTTCTCCTGAGTACGGGGATACCACATGTGTGGGACTTTTTGGGAGCCTAGCCGCGTACGGGACCCCAAAAACCAAGCACCGCCTTCAAGGTTTCTAAGGGCATAAATTTTTGATTTCGCTCCTCACTACCTATCACAGTTTTGAAGGCCATAAAATGCCCAGATGGCACAAAACCCCCCCAAATGACCCCATTTTGGAAAGTAGACACCCCAAGCTATTTGCTGAGAGGCATGTTGAGCCCATTGAATATTTTTTTTTTTGTCCCAAATGATTGAATAATGACAAAAAGAAAAAAAAATGTACAAAAAGTTGTCACTAAATGATATATTGCTCACACATGCCATGGTTATATGTGAAATTACACCCCAAAATACATTCTGCTGCTTCTCCTGAGTACGGGGATACCACATGTGTGGGGCTTTTTGGGAGCCTAGCCGCGTACGGGACCCCAAAATCCAAGCACCGCCTTCAAGGTTTCTAAGGGCATAAATTTTTGATTTCACTCCTCACTACCTATCACAGTTTTGAAGGCCATAAAATGTCAAAATAGCCCAAAACCCCCACAAATGACCCCATTTTGGAAAGTAGACACCCCAAGCTATTTGCTGAGAGGCATGGTGAGTATTTTACAGCTCTCATTTGTTTTTGAAAATTAAGAAAGACATTTTTTTTTCTTTTTTTTTTTCTTTTTTTACATTTTCAAAACTTTGTGACAAAAAGCGAGATCTGCAAAATACTCAACATACCTCTCAGCAAATAGCTTTGGGTGTCTACTTTCCAAAATGGGGTCATTTGGGGGGGTTTTGTGCCATCTGGGCATTCCATGGCCTCCGAAACTGTGATAGGCAGTGAGGAGTGAAATCAAAAATTTACACCCATAGAAATCCTGAAGGCGGTGCTTGGTTTTTGGGGTCCCGTACGCGACTAGGCTCCCAAAAAGTCCCAGACATGTGGTATCCCCATACTCAGGAGAAGCAACAGAATGTATTTTGGGGTGTAATTCCACATATGCCCATGGCATGTTTGAGCAATATATAATTTAGTGACAACTTTTTGTACATTTTTTTTTTTTTTTGGTCATTATTCAATCACTTGGGACAAAAAAAAAATATTCAATGGGCTCAACATGCCTCTCAGCAAATAGCTTGAGGTGTCTACTTTACAAAATGGGGTCATTTGGGGGGGTTTTGAACTGTCCTGGCATTTTATGCACAACATTAGGAAGCTTATGTCACACATCATCCACTCTTCTAACCACTTGAAGACAAAGCCCTTTCTGACACTTTTTGTTTACATGAAAAAATATTTTTTTTTGCAAGAAAATTATGTTGAACCCCCAAACATTATATATTTTTTTAAAGCAAAGGCCCTACAGATTAAAATAGTGGGTGTTGCATTTTTTTTTCCACACAGTATTTGCGCAGCGTTTTTTCAAACGCATTTTTTGGGGGAAAAACACACTTTTTTTTTTTAATGCACTAAAAAACACTATATTGCCCAAATGTTTGATGAAATAAAAAAGATGATCATAGGCCGAGTACATGGATACCAAACACGACATGCTTTAAAATTGCGCACAAACGCGCAGCGGCGACAAACTACATTCATTTTTAAAAGCATTTAAAAGCCTTTACAGGTTACCACGTTAGATTTACAGAGGAGGTCTACTGCTAAAATGACTGCCCTCGATCTGACCTTCGCGGTGATACCTCACATGCATGATGCAATTGCTGTTTACATATGACGCTAGACCGACGCTTGCGTTCGCCTTTGCGCAATAGCAGGGGGGGACAGCGGTGCTTTTTTTTTTTTTTTTTTTTTTTATTATTTATTTGGCTTTTTTATTTTATTTTTAAACTGTGCCTTCCATATTTTATTTTTTTACCATTTTTATCGTTATCTCAGGGAATGTAAATATCCCCTATGATAGCAATAGGTAGTGACAGGTACTCTTTTTTTGAAAAGAATTGGGGGGTTAGACCCTAGATCTTTCCTCTGCCCTCAAAGCATCTGACCACACCAAGATCGGTGTGATAAAATGCTTTCCCAATTTCCCAATGGCGCTTTTTATATCCGGGGGGGACATTCCCTCCCACTGCTTGTAAAAGCAGTCTAGAGGCTAATTATCTGCTAGAATTGCTTTTACATGAAAGCCGGCTGCTGGCTGAAAAGAATGATACCAAGATGATACCTAAACCCGCAGGCATCATTCTGGTATAAACATTCAAAGTCCAGCAACATACCAGTACGTTGCTGGTCCTTGTTGGACATGTATTGTAATCTTTTTTTTCATACAGCCTATTGGCTGAACGAAAAAAAGAGATTGATTGGTGGGTATGCCCACCATTAGAATACCTCCCTTCATCCACCCACTTCTAATGATGGGCATATATGCCGAAGCATGGGGGCATCCTCCCGCAAAAAAGTTATGCCGCGTACACACGGTCAAGCCTTCGTCGGAATTTCGACCGTATGTACGCGGCATAAAAGGTTATGCCGCGTACACACGGTCGGACTTTTCCACGGATAAGCCTCCGTTGGAATTTCGACCGTATATACGCGGCATTAGGAGCAAAATCGCTCCTCCGCCCCTGCTGCCCCCATGCTTCGGCATATATGCTCTTTTTTTTAACTGTGGTGGTGAAATCACCTCCTACAGCGTTGGAGTCACGGCTTTATGTATCGTGGGAGCAAACGCTGTTGCTGTCAAGATAAATAGATCCGCGCTGCAACTGAATGGCGTACCTGCTAAGCAAATGGTGGTTAACATTAAAACAAAGTAACATTACAGTACAACAGTAAGACCTTACCATGCCATACCTGCAAAGCAAATACCAAAACAAAACCTAGTAAAAAATAAAAAAATGTTTTAACGCAACCTGTGCCTAAAATATATATATGCCGAAGCATGGGGGCATCCTCCCGCAAAAAAGTTATGCCGCGTACACACGGTCGGAATTTTCCACGGGCAGGCCTCCATCGGAATTTCGACCGTATGTACGCGGAATTAGGAGCAAAATCGCTCCTCCGCCCCTGCTGCCCCCATGCTTCGGCATATATGCTCTTTTTTTTAACTGTGGTGGTGAAATCACCTCCTACAGCACTGGAGTCACGGCTTTATGTATCGTGGGAGCAAACGCTGTTGCTGTCAAGATAAATAATTCCGCGCTGCAGTTGAATGGCGCACCTGAAAACAAAAAATTACATACCTGAAAAGCAAGCATGATAAAACATTGCAGAATAGAATACAGTAAAAAAGAGCAGAACAATAGAGAGAAAATAGAGAGAGAGAGAACAATAAAACGACAACTATTTTTGTTTTTTTTATTTTATATTTTTTTTGTGTTTTGTTTTTTACGTTTTTTTTTTCTTTTTTACACTTTTTTTTGTAACTTTACAACTGTAATGGTTCGGGTCTCTCAAAATGTAATGGCATCTTGGGAGACCCTGTGTAAGTGTGTCCTTGTCTGTGAAATGCTGTACCCTACGCTAAAACTTCACTTTTGAGTGGTAGCGTTCAAAACATTCACCAAGGCAAAGACCAGGCTTGTCAGGACATAGTGGACAAAAACTACGGGTGTCACGCCTAAATCCGCGCTTGCTACAGACACGACATCTTTTTTGGGGGTGGCTTTGGGTAGGGGTACTCGGGAGGACATACGAATAATGCCTCTCATGCAGCCGGCTTACTGCATTTGGTTGGGGATGGTGAGGTGCAGAACCGCCTGGATACAGGAGTTCTGTGACTATCTCATTCTGGAATTTTAGAAGAGATAACGTCCCGCCTGAAGCTCTGTATAGCACATGAGCGTTCAGCAAAGCCAATTGGAATAATGATAGAGACACTTTTTTGTACCAGCGTCTCGCCTTACGGTCAATTAGATACGGCGCCATCAACTGGTCGTTGAGGTCCACCCCTCCCATATTTTGGTTATATTCGTGGACACAGAGGGGTTTCTCCACAACACCAGTCGCCGTACGAATTTGGACTGTCGTGTCTGCATGAAGGGAGGTAAGAAGGAAAACATTCTTATTGTCCCTCCACTTCATAGCGAGCAAGTTATTACACTTCAAGCAGGCTCTCTCCCCCAGCCTAAGACGGGCATCTACAAGCCGCTGGGGAAAGCCCCGGCGATTAGGTCGCACGGTGCCACATGCTCCAATCTTATGATCAAACAAGTGACTAAACAGTGGCACGCTCGTGTAATAATTGTCCACATACAAGTGGTACCCCTTTCCGAATAAGGGTGACACCAAGTTCCACACTATCTTGCCAGCGCTCCCTATGTAATCCGGGCAGTTGACCGACTCAATCTGACTGTCTTTTCCCTCATAAACCGTAAAGTTCACTACATAGCCTGTTGCCCTGTCACAGAACTTGTAGAGCTTGACCCCGTATCTGGCACGCTTGCTGGGAAGGTACTGCTTGAAAGACAAGCGGCCAGAAAATTTAATCAGGGACTCATCAACGCAGACAACTTGATCGGGAGTAAACAAGGCTGCAAAACGTTCGTTGAAGTGGTTTATGAGGGGCCGAATTTTATAGAGCCGGTCGTATTCAGGGTCCCCACGTGGACGACAAAGTTCATTGTCGTTGAAGTGCATGAACCGCAAAATCTGCTCGTATCGTGCCCTGGACATGGAGGCAGAGAACACGGGCATGTGGTCAATTGGGTGCGTGGACCAATAAGCACGCAATGACGGAAATTTATGTGTGCCCATGTTGAGGGAAAGGCCCAGAAAGGTCTTAAATTCGGAAACCGTAATTGGTTTCCAATTTCTGGCAATTTTAGGCAACTGGGGGTTAGCGGCGATAAATTGACCAGCATATAAATTACTCTGGTCCACAATAGATCTATAGAGATCTTCCGTGAAAAACAGCGAATAAAAATCAATTGGAATAAAATCAGCTGTTTCCACCTGAATACCGGGTTGGGCAGTGAATGGGGGAAGTACGGGTTCTGCAGAAGTGGTGGGGACCCAATCAGGATAGGCGAATTCTGCAGGAAGGGCAGTATGGGCACGACGGGCCTGCCTTTGTCTTCTTGGTGGCAGCGGGACACTACTTGTGCTTGCCACCTCGCCAGCTTGAACTGCACTTATGGGACTCGCCACGTCACCAAGTGTTACTGCAGTGCTGGATGTACGTCCAGGCTGTACTAGGCCGCTGGTGCTTGCCAGTTCACCAGAAGGAATAGCGGCGCTAGTACTACTCTGCTCCATGATACGAGAGACCTGCGGTTCTTGCTCCTCAACAACCTCAGAAGATCGGGATCGGGTACGCCTGACCTTAGCAGGGACCTCAACTTCGTCGTCAGAGCTATCTGACGTGGGGCCGCTGACGTCACTGTCTTCTACGGGAAGATATTCTGAGCCTGAATCTGACAGATACGTGACCTCCTCTTCACTATCTGTCATGCTCAGAATCTCGTAGGCCTCTTTACTAGTGTACCTTCGTCTTGCCATTTTGGGCTCTAAATTTAGGGGTACACTAGTAAGATTCACAGGAAAAAAAGCACCTGACTGTCGTCAGCAAATATATCAAACGCTACAAAAAAACTGTTAGCGATCGCAGGGATCAGGCCTGTGTCTGCGAACGCTGCAGTTATGTGTGTTGTGTTTGGTAAGTGACAGTGATCGATCGATACTGCACTTGGGTGGGCTGGGCTGGGCTGGGCTGGGCGGAGGGGCTAAACGCAGGCGCTAGCAGGTATCTGGGCTGATCCCGCTAACACTGCGTTTTTGGGAACCCTAAACCGCTGGGGATGCTAGTATAGATCTGATCAGATACTATACCACTAAGGGGGGTGTATGCTTTGCGCGTGGGTGTTAGCGTTACTGGCACTAACCTAACACTGCCTGGGGCGACGCAGACCCTCTCTGGCGCTAAAACCTAATTCATCTCACCCGCCGGGCGATCAGGGGGGTTAAACCTTTATTGGGTTATATACGGCGGGTGCCCTGATGCTATAAAAAGCAAACTAATCAACCAGCGTCACCCGTAACCTTTATATGGTGATCACTGGTGAAAGGGTTAACTAGGGGCAATCAGGGGGTTAAAACCTTTATTAGGTTAAATATGGGGGTACCTGACACTATATAAAAACCTGACGGGTAACCTAAATAACTAAATAACTTACTGGCTAACCAGTGACACCAGTGACGCTTATACGGCGATCACTGGTGAAAGGGTTAACTCTAGGGGCAATCAGGGGGTTAAAATAATATATGGGGGTACCTGACACCAATAAAAACCTGCGGCGAACCAAAAAAAAAAATAACTGCCTATCTAAAACACCAGCGACACAAATACAGCGATCGGAAAAACAATCGCTTAGTGACGCTGAAGTTAGGGGGTGAAAGGGTTACCTGGGGGGTGATCAAGGGGTTAAACCTTTATTAGGGGGGGTTAGGGGGCTACCCTGGACCTAAAGGGGCCTAATCCTAACTGCCCTGCAACTTTTTACAATCACAGATGACACTAAATGCAGTGATCAGTAAAATAAATGATCACTGCAATCAGTGACACTGTGATTGGGGGCTTTGGGGTGACCTGGGGGGTGATCTGGGGGTGACTGGGGGGTGATTTGTGTGCCTATGTGTACCTACGTGTCAGTGGACTGTTAGAGCACTAACCTCTGTCTCCTCGGCGCCGGGAACGAAAAGACCGCGGCGAGGGAGATGACATCACTTCCTCCAGCCTGTGTTTACATCACATGGCGGAGGAAGCAATTTCATTGGCCGGGAGCGATCGCGAGGGGGGGGCGGAATCGAGCGGCCGCCCCCTCATGCCTGATCGCTCCCGAACACTTAACGGCCGCTCACTGCAGTGAAGGGGGGTCCGGATGGACCCCCCAACTGCACAAAGGCGATCACGTAGATCTACGTGATTCTGCCTGTCCGTGCCATTCTGCCGACGTAAATCGGCGGTGGGCGGTCGTTAAGTGGTTAATCCCTGTGTAGCAACGGTGTAACTATAACCATAGCAGACTGTGCCACTGTGGGGCCCGGAAGCATAGGGGGCCCAGCACTCTCTAGCTACACTGTGATTTTTTTGGTGTGTATGTGAGCCGCTCAGGCTGCTAGGAAGTGTAGTCCTGTGCCTACTGCTGTGAATGCTGGCCGGGAAGGAGCCCGCCCACACTCCAGACAATGACAGATAAGAACTAAAGATCCCGGGAGCCGCACATCAGAACAAGACCCGCTGTGTATGAACAAGTGGCAGTCTCAGCCTAGACCCTCCGCCAGGCCATGCCCCCATCGCGTTTCACTCTCCTCACTGGAGCCTACTCATGGGGGTGCGATCCATGTGATCTGATGTGCGGCTCCCAGGACCTTCAGCTCTTACACAGTGCTTTTTGGTAACAAAAATGTTTGGAAAATGTCTTTGAATAAAAATAAATCTGTGAAACTCTATAAAGTTGCTTGCATGCCATGTAGAGCACTGCTAGAAAATCAAGGAATCTGGACAGATGCACTGTGCAAACAGCATCCACCTTTACTGAATGAGAAAAGCACTTGAATATACCACCTTGACATGGTGGGAATAGAGGGGAAGGTCAACGCATTGTGCTATCTCAGCGCTTACGTATGGCTTAGCGAAACTTGTTGACCTCCTCCTCTGTCCCTACCATGTCAAGGTGCTGTATTTGAGTGCTTTTATCGTTCAATAAAGGTGGATTCTGTTTGCAGAGTGCAGCTGTCCAGATTCCTTGATATTCTGCGAGTACAATTGACCGGTCTGGGCGTGCACCTGTGCGGTTTTCTGGAGATGTGGAGGATTACAGCGGGCGTGCTTTGAGCGGTGGCTCTTTGTTCATTATAAGGGTCTGTACTGCTGTCTGTAATGTGAGTAGGTAGACCTCTTTCCACCTGTGGTCTTACTGTGACAGTCAGAGCTTAGCTGTGATGTGATCTTCCTGATTCACCTCCCTAGAAATGTATTTTTCCTCTTACTATTGAAAACCCACTGCAGTCTAGTGATACCATAATGTATGAGGCAATAGGACCTTCATTAACTCTGTGTAGGCATGATCCAGTGTTGAGTCCAGACAGCTGGCATAGTGGTGGGGGAGCCCTTAAAAGGTAAGCCTGTGCTTCTTATCCTACTTGCCCTAAAGCAAACCTATAAGGGGCAATGGGCTTTTGCTCACATTAGAACTGCTTCTCTCCCCAAACAAGCCTATAGTAATGTAAAAGCAGCAGGGCAAATGCATTGTTGGCAAGTGTCCCGAATCTTGCGGGACAGTCCTGAGATTTTGTACACTATCCCAGTTTCTGTGCCCCATGGACTGTCCAGCAGGAGTCAGGACACTGTGCAGTCTGTTCCCAGTCTATTCAAAATCTCTCCTGCTCCCAGCAGCTTGTACACCCAAGACAATAGAAGGTAAGACTACGACGTCCCTCCAACTACTTTTTCCCTGCCAAGCACCCTCCCCTTTGCATTCTCACATTGCTCTACCTTGGGTTGTCTGCACTCTGAAGCATGGATTGAGTTTTCTGTTAAAATTATCTGAAGCCAGTTTGAAGAACAAGACAGATACAGACAAAGGCAGATTGCCAGCAAGTGAAATCAAAGAAGCAGCACAAAGAAGAATGGATAATGAAGAGTTAGTAGGGTGAAGATAGAGAAATCATGGTGTAGTGAGACCGCTGAATCCAGAATCTATGAAAGGTAATCTATCATATCTATGAAAGACAAGGAAGGTGGTCGCTGATGCCCTGCAAGAGGAAGGGTGATAAAGGTTCCAGGCAGTCATACAATTGTAGATTCTGGTGACATAGGATAACCCTTGCATAGGAGACCATGGGCTATACCAGGGGTCTCCAAACTGTGACCTGTGGGCTGGATGTGGCCCTTTCCTTGCCTTTATCCAGCCCTCTGGGAACTATTGCTTCCACTGACCCTCAAGATGGGGGAATATTTCTCCCACTGAAACTACAGATGGGAAACAAATTCTCCCACTGACACCAATTATGGGGCACTATTTCACCCACTGACACCAGTGATGGGGCACTATTCCTCCCACTGACACCAATGATGTCATTTTTTTACTCGCACTGACCACCAAGCTTATGGCATTGTTTACTCTCACCGATGCCTGGGCATTTTCTGCTCCCACTGACCTCAGTCTACCCACCCCCCCCCCTAAAGTCAGTAAACTGGCCCTTCGTTTTAAAAGTTTGGAGACCCCTGGGCTATATTGTTACCCAGCCACTTTAGCAACCTATGAATGATGACTGCACCAAGGTGGAAAATATGATTAGCATTCTGTTTATGTAACTACTGTGGTATTTTGACACATTAAGTAATATTTTTTATCTATTATAAAACAAATTATACAATATCATTTGATAATTACAGGTAAATAAACCTAATGAGCCCTCTATGAGTTCTAATACAGCAGTAATACTGGCATTGTCACGAGGAGTGCCTGTCATTGAGAGCATAGTTCTGGCACAACAGAAGGTGAAAGGTAGAGCAGCAGCATGGAGTGTGGCATGAGCTGAACAATAAGCAAATAGTGTCTAAATACAAGAGTCATGCATATTCTTCCTTGAATCTTGGTGTGCTTTATGTATTTCTTCCAGATCTGTGCAGTAATCCAGAGTGAAACTTTGTCTCTGTGTAGGAGCTTCCTGTAATAAAGACCGCTCACTGCTGCTCTCTCTCTCCTTGTGCAGAGTGACTGGTCTTGTCTCCGCCCCCTCCTGTGATTTTCTGCAGTCCGTCAGTTATAGGTGGACCTTCTGGGCTCCTCCCGCAGCTCTGCTTTCTGCACACAGTGATGATGGGTTAGCAAATGTCTTTGGTGCACACACAGGGGTTGATAAATTAAAATTGGAGAGTGCAAAATCTGGTGTAGCTCTGCATAGAAACCAGTCAGCTTCCAGTTTTGTTTTGTCAAAGCTTAGAGTGATTGTAACGCCTTGTTTTTTTTTTTTAAATAACAAAAATGTTATACTTACCTGCTCTGTGTAGTAGTTTTGCACAGAGCAGCCCAGATCCTCCTCTTCTCGGGTCCCTCGCTTGGTCTCTTGGCCCCTCTCTCCTGTCGAGTGCCCCCACAGCAACCAACTTTAAATGGGTGCACCCGAGCCAAACCGCAGCTCTGTGTGTCCATTCAGACACGGAGGCATGGTTCAGCCCGCCCCTCTCTCTCCTGATTGGCTAAGAGACTTTGATTGACAGCAGCGGGAGCCAATGGCGCCACTGCTGTGTCTCAGAAACTCAGAGGTTCACATCTGCAAATGGCTCCACATTGATCACTAATGGTTCCTGTAAATACTCTACAGGGATTAATGTGGAGCCATTTGCAGATGTAAACCACTGAGTTTCTGAGCGTGTTTGACCCTATCAGGGTCTCTAAAGGAGGTGAGCTTCCATTGCACCTGGAGAAGGGAGCACTAGTCGTCACGGTTTGTCATTTGGTTTATGAAGCATGTATTTCACAGCAAATTTTCTATTGCATTTTTTATAAGACTATCTCATTTCTATTTTTCCATCTTTTGTTTCACATATCACAATTTTGCATGGACTTTTGATATTTGCATTTAGCACTCACAATTGTATTTGCACCTTATTGACATTTTTTGTCATTTTATCTTTATTATTTGTCACTTAGTTTGCGGCAGCGCCATCACACTTTATTCTATTTAGGTGATAGTTTCAGCTTTAACCAATTATTTATCATTATTCTTCACATGTTGCTTCACATTATCATTATTATATAGGATTTATATAGCACCAACAGTTTGTGCAGCGCTTAACAAAATAAAGGCAGACATTACAGTCACATCACAATTTGGTACAAGAGGAATCAGAGGGCCCTGCTCATTAGAGCTTACAATCGAGGAAGGAGAGTCAATTGATACAAAAGGTAATAGCTTTGGGGGATGAGCTGATGGAGGAAGTAAAACAATGTATTAGTTAGAAGCAGGATAGGCTTCTTTAAAGAGAAGGGTTTTCAGGGATCATCTAAAGATAGATAGATTAGGAGATAGTCAGACAGATTGAGGTAGGGAGTTCCAAAGGATGGGAGAAGCTCTGGAGAAATCCTGGAGGCTAATATGGGAGGAGGTGACAAGGGAGCTAGAGAGAAGGAGGTCTTGGGAGGACCGAAGAGAGCGGCTTGGTTGGTATTTTGGGACTAGGTTAATGATGTAGCTGGGGGCAGAGTTATGGGTGGCTTTGTAAATTATTGTTAGTACTTTGAATTTTGTTCGTTGGGTGAGTGGAAGCCAGTGGAGGGATTGGTAGAGAGGGGTGGAGGACACTGAATTGTTGGTAAGGTGGATGAGTCTTGCAGCGGCATTCATGATGGACTGAAGGGGGATAGTCTATGTGAAGGTAATCCAATGAGAAGTGAGTTGCAGTAGTCAAGGCGAGAGATAACCGGGGAGTGAATAAGAAGCTTGGTGGTGTCATTAGTTAAAAAGAGGCGTATTCTGGAAATGTTGCGGAGGCTAAGGCCACATAATTTGAACAGGGATTGGATGTAGGCCTGAAAGGACAGGTCAGATTCTAAGGTTACCCCTAGCACCCTGGCATGTGGGAAGTCGGGGCCGTACTGATAGATGTGCCATTGATTTTGACAGAGAAGTCAGGGGAAGGGGCACAGGGGGGAGGAAATACAGGTGATACTCGAAAAATTTAAATATCGTGCAAAAGTTCATTTATTTCACTAATGCAACTTAAAAGGTGAAACTAATATATGGGATAGACTCATTACATGCAAAGCAAGATAGTTCAAGCCGTGATTTGTCATAATTAGGATGATTATGGCTTACAGCTCATGAAAACCCCAAATCCACAATCTCGAAAAATTAAAATATTACATGCAATCAATAAAACAAGGATTGAACATAGAACAATATCGGACCTCTGAAAAGTAGAATCATGCATATGTACTCAGGACTTGGTTTGGGCCCCTTTTGCAGCAATTACTGCCCCAATGCGGCGTGGCATGGAAGCTATCAGCCTGTGGCACTGCTGAGGTGTTATGGAAGACCAGGATGCTTCAATATCGGCCTTCAGCTCTTCTGCATTGTTCAGTCTCATGTCTCTCATCTTTCTCTTGGCAATGCCCCATAGATTCTCTATGGGGTTCAGGTCAGGCGAGTTTTCTGGCCAATCAAGCACAGTAATCCCACGGTCATTGAACCAGGTTTTGGTGCTTTTGGCAGTGTGGGCAGGTGCCAAGTCCTGCTGGAAAATGAAGTCAGCATCCCATAGAGCTCGTCTGCGGAAGGAATCATGAAGTGCTCCAAAATCTCCCGGTAGACGGCTGCGGTGACCCCGGACTTAATGAAGCACAGTGGACCAACACCAGCAGATGACACGGCTCCCCAAATCCACACAGACTGTGGAAACTTCACACTGGACTTCATGCATCTTGCAGTGTGTGCCTCTCCATTCTTCCTCCATACTCCAGCTCCTTGGTTTCCAAATGAGATGCAAAATTTGCTCTCATCATAAAAGAGGACTTTGGACCACTGAGCAACAGACCAGGGCTGTTTTTCTTTAGCCCAGGTAAGACGCTTCTGACGTTGTTTGTTGTTCAGGAGTGGCGGCTTGACAAGAGAAATACGACATTTGAATCCCATGTCCAGGATCCGTCTGTGTGTGGTGGCTCTTGATGCACTGACCCCAGCCACTTTTCCCTTCCACATAACTTTCTATTAATGTGCTTTGATACAGCACTTTGGGAACATCCAACTTCTTTTGCAATTACCTTTTCAGGCTTTCCCTCTATATGGAGGGTGTCAATGATGGTTTTCTGCACAACTGTCAGGTCAGCAGTCTTTCCCATGATTGTGATTCCTACTGAACCAGACTGAGAGACCATTTAAAGGCTCAGGAACCCTTTGCAGGTGTTATGGCTTAATTAGCTGATTAGAGTGGGACACTTTGAGCCTAGAATATTGCACCTTTTCACAACATTCTAATTTTCTGAGATCGTGGATTTGGGGTTTTCACGAGCTGTAAGCCATAATCATCACAATTATGACAAATCACGGCTTGAACTATCTTGCTTTGCATGTAATGAGTCTATCTCATATTAGTTTCACCTTTTTAACTTGCATTAGTGAAATAAATTTACTTTTGCACGATATTCAAAGTTTTTGAGTATCACCTGTATTAAGAGCTCGGTTTTAGATAGATTCAGTTTGAGGAAATGGTTTAACATCCAGGCTGATATGTCTGTTAGTAAATCAGTGATGTGTGAGGAGATGTCACTTATTCATTCACATACTACTAGGTGGCAGCACGCAACTACCACATAATTTTACTGCTGTGTCTCAGCCAATGAGGAGGGAGAGACCTGGGCAGCAAAGGCACTCGTGCACATCGCTGGACCGAGATGGGGCTCAGGTAAGTATTAGGGAGGCTAAAGGAGGATGCTGCACACAGAAGGCTTTTTATCTTCGTACATACAATCCCTTTAATTGAACAAGCTGAAGTTAGAAGCTGATTGGCTACCATGCAGAGCTGCACCAGATTTTGCACTCTACAAATTTAGTAAATCAACCCCACAGTTTATTTATATCCTTTGTGGCTATTGAAGATCAGATTTCAATGAAGGTTTTTATGCACAGAGTTCAGCTTTAAAGACATAGGCGTGCGCACAGGGTGTGCCAGGTGTGCCCAGGTACACCCTAATCACCCTGTGCAGCACAGATTCCCCCTACTGCCCTGGCTCCCCACTCCTTCCCTCTGCAGCACTTCTGGCTTCCCTCCTCTCCTCTCCTGCCGGGCGTTGCTGCGGAGATGTTTTAGGATGAGTGAGGGAAGGGGCCGGTAAATATGTACTAATCATCCCCTTCCCTTTCTGAATGAACATGGTGAGTGATGTGAGTAGTGTGTGTTTGAGCTTTGGGGTGCACACCCTAATGCAATAGGCTGCGCACACCTATGTTTAAAGAGGTTGTAAAGCTTTGTGTTTTTTCACCTTAATGCATCCTATGCATTAAGGTGAAAAAACACCTTGCACTCTCGGGCCCCCCGTTTTACTTACCTGAGCCTCGAATCTCCGTGGGCGCGATCCCGCGTTGCTTTCCCCCAGCTCCTGTGGGCTCTTCATTTGGATGATTGATATGATTGATAGCTGCGCAGCCATTGGCTCTCGCTGCTGTCAATCAAATCAATGACGTGGCGTGCCGGGGGGCGGGGCCGAGTGATACAGTTGTCGGCTATGGCCGCAAGCTAAGATAACCCCCTTGGGAGAGCGCTTCCCAGAGGGGGGTTAGCTCTTGTAGGGAGGAGCCAAGACAGCCTGCCGAGGGACCCCAGAAGACGAGGATCGGGGCCACTCTGTGCAAAACAAACTGCACAGTGGAGGTAAGTATGGTATGTTTGTTATTTAAAAAAAAATATTTTTTAAACCTTTACAACCCCTCTAAATTTCAGCGTAAATGGCGATTCATTATTTCACCATTAAAATACTTATAAATGTGTTTGCGAGGGTCACAAGTATGGAAAACACACATAATGCACATTGCTGTTTTCTAAGCCACTTTAGAAAAAAATGAAAAGCTGCAGGCAAAACACAAAAAGCAATAGAGATCTATCTGCCAAAAAAGCGCACACTTCGTTCAGCTAGCTTTCATTATAATTAGTAACTGTATCTCAAACAAACACTGCGGAGTGGAATAGACCCAAGTCCTCTCCAAACAGTTCTTCTTGTGGAAAAGAAGGGGAATCAAATCTCTTTATCATCTACACAAATATTTACATTTCCGAAAAAAATGCGTTCAAATTCCATTTTCATGTTACGGCGCATAAAACATCCAACCAAGAGCAAACTCATTTATTATGTCTGTAATAAAAAGCGACTCGGTAAAGAGCCACTTTCCAAATTACTCATCGTAAACGGCGCACTAATGTGGGATCATTAACTGCAGATGAAGATCTATGAAATCAGGCATCAGGAGGAAGGACAGGAACACGACTGGCGAGAGCGGAACATACTGTAAATCCGCCTGTCCCGCTCAAGCCAAGGACAATTATTTTACAGCTACATTAAGAAAAGTGCTTCTTTTAAAACATAATTCCACCTCTCATTAAGTTTTCAGGATTAAATGTAATATAATCAAAATATTATCTTTGCCTGTATTATTTCATTTGTGTACTTTTGTGATGGCTATAAATGGGGAGGCCACCATCTGCAAATGTTCGGTGAGCGGCAGTCTTGAAAGGAAAACAAACTGAAGTGTATGATCAGTAAGGACGTATTCTGAGCAACTATTGTAACATTTATCCAAAATTAGAGCCGGTTCACACAGGGGCGACTCGTCAGACGACCTAGCCACCTGACAAGTCGCGCTCCGCTCTGTACAATGGAACCGTTCTAATAGGAGCGACTCAAGTCGATCCGACTTAGAAAAAGGTTCTTGTACTACTTTGGGACGACTTCAGGGCGACTTGCATTGACTCAATACAGAAGTCATTTTGCAAGTCACCTCTGAAGTCGTGTGGAGATCGCCTGGCAGAGTCGCGGGACAAGTCGTGCCGCCCCAGTGTGAACTGGGTCTGAGGCTTCTTTACATTGTTAATTGCTTTCTGATTCAATGCATATTATTCAATATGAAGATTTGCAAATTGTTCCTTTAATAATCATCTTTTATTAAAGTTTAATAGGGGAGAGAAGGTGTGGTTGAAAGAAAATGAGCCGTTATCCCTAAACAGCCAAGGATGAGAAAGGAACCCCCCCCAAGAAAAATAAAAAATACATGGGATTATGTAGGCCCAAAGTGTGCAAAGAAAGCAGCAAAAAGTATGTATAAAAAGCAACAATACAAATTTTATTGTTACAATGGTGATAAAAGCAATACATGGCTGGTGTGATGGCTAAAATACCAACAAGGCACAAAACACAGATCCAGGTGATTACATATGTGTAGATGGCCTCATTGGAGATGAGACCTGACCGCTTCATACGCAGGACCCCGACCCGTTTCAGAATAATGGTTCCTTCTTCAGGGGGTAAGTAGCAGTGAGGCAAGTATCTGTTATGTCCTTATAAGGCAAAAGACAACAGCCAGAAAGATTAAAAACCAAAAGCAGGAAGGTCTCAAAAAAAAACACAGAGGGAAACTCAAAGCATGAACCATATAGGGCCACGTCATGCATGGCCAGCATAGAAACAATTGGTACAAAACCGAAAGGAGGAGAGAAACACAGGGCCTTCCCACAATATAGATCGGCACCAGAGCAGGGTAGAGGGGCCCACAACAGCCTCATCCACTCGTGTCCAGGACAGATGGAGACGTATATCATTATTCTGAAACGCGTCAGTGTCCTATGTACGTAGAGGTCAGATCTCATCTCCTATGAGGCCAACTACACATATGTAATCTCCTGGATCTGTGTTTTGTGCCTTGTTTATATTTAAGCCATCACACCAGCCATTTATTGCTTTAGATACCATTGTAACAATAAAAATTTTATTATTGCTCTTTATACATACCTTTTGCTGCTTTCTGTGCACACGTTGGGCCTAGATAATCACACAATTTTTTATTTTATTTTTTTTTGGGGGGGGGGGGTTCTTTTCTCAATCTTTTATTAAAGCGGAGATCTAACCTTTTAAAAAAAAAAAAACAGCAATGGTCTCATCTTATATAATACATTCCGGCATATGTAGTAAAATAACTATTTTTGCTAGAAAGTTCTGCAAATTACTCACTGTCACCTCCTTAGTAGTGTTGAGCGAACCCGAACTGTAAAGTTCGGGTCCGTACCGAACTTTAGCTTTTTCCCGAACCCGAACCCGAACCCGGACTTTGCCCAAAAGTCCGGGTTCGGGTTCGGTAATCTAATAACGCATTTAGAAATGCTTCAGGGGCCAGCCAATCACCTTTTGATTAGCTGGTGTGCCCTTAGAAGCCATCATAGCCATGCCTACTAATGGCATGGCTGTGATTGGTCAGTGCAACATGTGACCCAGCTTCTATATAAGCTAGAGGCACACAGCACACATGACACTCTGCTTCAGAATAGATAGGGAGAGGATCTAGTCTGCTGCTGCTGCTTTTAGGGAGAGATAGAAAGATAGATGAGGTAGTCCTGATTCTACAATCTGAGGGAAAAGATAGAGAGATAGTGTAGTGTAGGGCCAGGTTCCTGTTGGTGCTTTCAGGGAGAGAGAATATTATATAGGAGTCCAGATTCAGAGATTAAAATCAGCGATCTGCATAGGTCTACCTATTTGTGTTGCAGTGCAGTCTTTTTACACTGCCATGAGCCCAGTGTCAGAGAAAATCTAACTTTTAGGGGGAAAAAAAAGGCACTTTATTGCTCTCTTTTCCAAAAGACCCATTGGGCAAAAAAAAAAAAAAAAAAAAAAAAGCATTTTATTTTGCTCGTGCAAAAAAAGACCCGTTTAGGGCAAAAATAAAAAATAAAAAAAATTTGCACTTTAATGTACGCTTGCAAAAACCGCCGTTTAGTGGCACAAAAAAAAGTTTGCAGTGTGTTATACATATTTTGAGGTGTTTGAAATAAACAATTTCTTTATAGTTTTCTCCTACGTTGCTATACTAAAAAAACAACATTTTTTTTGAATAGCATTTTCTGCAGTTCTGTAGCTGTGCGATTCAGCGGTTACGTACTGTGGGTGTGTTCTGCTCTTCCAAAAAACGCCGTTTAGGGGCACAACAAAAAGTTTGCAGTGTGTTATACATATTTTGAGGTGTGTGAAATAAACAATTTCTTTATAGTTTTCTCCTACTGTGCTATACTAAAAAAAAAATTTTTTTTTGAATAGCATTTTCTGCAGTTCTGTAGCTGTGCGATTCAGCGGTTACGTACTGTGGGTGTGTTCTGCGCTTCCAAAAACACCCATTTAGGGCAAGATCCTAAATTTTGAAAATATGAGGAGAAGATCAAAGGGACGTGGTGGCCCCGGTCGTGGTGCTGCTGGTGGAGCTCCTGTTGCAGGGAGAGGACGTGGTGGATCTGTGCCAGATACACGCACAAGTGAAACACCTTCCTCAGGTGCGAGTAGGCGACCGAGCCTGCGGCCGTATTTTGTCGCACCTAATGAGGCTGTACGAATGTTTAGGCCAGGACAAGTACAGGCGATAGTAGATTGGGTTGCTGACAGTGCCTTGGGTTCCTTCACACTGTCTCCCACCCACTCTTCTGATGAAAGAACAGAGTTGGCACCTGAAACCCATGTCCATCAGTCTTTCACCTCACCCCCTTGCAAATCAGCCAAGCAGTCTGAGCCCCAAATCATGCAGCAGTCTCTTCTGCTTTTTGATGACTCTGTTAGCAGGGTTTCCCAGGGCCATCCACCTAGCCCTGTCCCAGAAGTGGAAGAGATTGAGTGCACCGATGCCCAACCACTTATGTTTCATGATGAGTACATGGGAGGACCATCGCAGTACGTCTCGGATGATGACGAAACACAGGTGCCAACTGCTGCTGCTTTCGCAATTGTGCAGACAGACAAGGAGGGCAGGGTGAAGACTGGGTGGAAGATGATGTGGAGGACGATGAGGTCCTCGACCCCACATGGAATCAACGTTATGCAGGTGACCAGTGTAGTTTGGAGGAAGAGGCGGTGGTCGCACAGAGCCACCAGCACAGCAGAAGAGGGAGCAGGGTGCAAAAGCGGAGCGTCTGTCAGCTAGACAGTATGTCTGCTACTGCCCAACGCAGCAAGGGACCGAGCACACCAAAGCCAGGTCCAAGGAGTTCCCCAGCATGGCAGTTCTTCACACAATGTGCTGATGACAAGACACGAGTGGTTTGGAAGCTGTGCAATCAGAGCCTGAAGCGAGGCATAAACGTTCTCAACCTGAGCACAACCTGCATGACCAGGCATCTAAGTGCAAAGCACGAGCTGCAGTGGAGTAGACACCTCAAAAACCAAGAAAGGTCTCTGGCTCCTCCTGCTTCCTCTTCTGCTGCAGTCTCGTCCTCTTCATCCACCTCTGTAGTGACAGTGGCACCTGCCACCCCGCAAACAGAGGATCTGCCAGCAACACTACCACCTGGGTCACCAACCATCTCCACAATGTCCCATGGAAGCGTTCAGCTCTCTATCTCCCAAACATTGGAGCGGAAGAGGAAGTACCCCCCTAGCCACCCGCGATCCCTGGCCCTGAATGCCAGCATTTCAAAACTCCTGGCCTTTGAAATGCTGTCATTCCGTCTGGTGGAGACGCAGAGTTTTAAAATCCTGATGGCATTGGCTGTCCCACAGTACGTTGTGCCCAGCCGCCACTATTTTTCCAGGCGAGCCATCCCTTCCCTGCACAACCAAGTGGGGGACAAAATCAGGTGTGCACTGTGCAACGCCATCTGTGGCAAGGTCCACCTAACTACGGATGCGTGGACCAGTAAGCACGGTCAGGGACGTTATATCTCCCTAACAGCACACTGGGTAAATGCAGTGGCGGCTGGGCCTGAGGCAGATAGCAGTTTGGCGCATGTCCTTCCACCACCGAGGATTGCAGGGCGCTTCAGTTTGCCTCCTGTTGCTAACTCCTCCTACTCCGCTTCCTCATCCTCTACCGCCTCCTCATCCGGTCAGCGTAACACCTTCACCACCAACTTCAGCACAGCCAGGGGTAAACGACAGCAGGCAGTTTTAAAACTTTCCTGTTTGGGGGAAAAAACCCACACCGCGCAGGAGTTGTGGAGGGACATGGAACAACAGACCAATGAGTGGTTGCTGTCAGTGAGCCTCAAGCCCGGCCTGGTGGTGTGTGATAATGGGCGAAATCTCGTAGCAGCTCTGGGCCTAGCCGGTTTGATGCACATCCCTTGCCTGGCGCATGTGCTGAACTTGGTGGTCCAGAGGTTCCTTAAAAATTACCCCAATATGCCAGAGCTGCTGCAGAAAGTGCGGGCTGTGTGTGCGCACTTTCGGCGATCTCACCCTGCTGCTGCTCGCCTGTCAGCGCTGCAGCGTAACTTCGGCCTTCCCGCTCACCGCCTCATATGTGACGTGCCCACAAGGTGGAACTCCACCTTGCACATGCTGGCCAGACTGTGCGAGCAGCAGCAGGCGATAGTGGAGTTTCAGCTGCAGCAATCACGCGTGAGTCGCTCTGCGGAACAGCACCACTTCACCACCAATAACTGGGCCTCCATGCGAGACCTGTGTGCCTTGTTGCGCTGTTTCGAGTACTCCACCAACATGTCCAGTGCCAATGACGCTGTTCTTAGCGTTACTATCCCAGTTCTATGCCTCCTTGAAAAAACGCTTCGGGCGATGATGGAAGAGGATGTGGCACAGGAGGATGAGGAGGAGGAGGAGGAGGAAACGGGATCATTTCAAAGGCTTTCAGGGCAGTCTTTCACAAGTGGCTACGAGGGTGGGTTCCTGCACCAACAAACGCCAGGTACACAATTGTCCGGCGGAAAGGGAACAGTTCTGGAGGATGACGAGGTGGAGGAGGAGATGGAGCAGGAGGAGGAGGAGGAGGAGGAGGCATTTTCACAGCAGGGTGGCACCCAGACCAGCTCGTGGCCATCACTGGTGCGTGGCTGGGGGGATACAAAGGACACAGACGATACACCTCCCACAGAGGACAGCTTTTCTTTGCCTCTGGGCAGCCTGGCACACATGAGCGATTACATGCTGCAGTGTTTCCGCAATGACCGCCGAGTTGCCCACATTTTAACTGGTGCTGATTACTGGGTGGCCACCCTGCTGGATCCGCGTTACAAGGACAACGTACCGTCCTTAATTCCCTCACTGGAGCGGGATCGTAAGATGCGCGAGTACAAGCGCACGCTGGTAGACGCGCTGCTGGTGGCATTCCCACCTGACAGCGGGCGTACGGTAAAAGCACAAGGCGAAGGCAGAGGAGGAGGAAGAGATCGCCAACGCAGCCGGGGCACCGGCAGCACCTCAGAAGGCAGGGTTAGCATGGCTGAAATGTGGAAAAGCTTTGTCAGCACGCCACAACAACCAGCACCACCAGCAGCTGAGATGGAACGTCTTAGCAGGAGGCAGCATTTCACCAACATGGTTGAGCAGTATGTGTCCACAGGCCTACACGTACTGGATGACGGGTCTGCCCCCTTTAACTTCTGGGTCTCCAAATTGGGCACATGGCCTGAGCTTGCCCTTTATGCCTTGGAGGTGCTGGCCTGCCCTGCAGCCAGTGTATTATCTGAACGTGTATTTAGCACGGCAGGGGGCGTTATCACAGACAAGCGCAGCCGCCTGTCCAGAGCCAATGTGGACAAGCTCACGTTCATTAAAATGAACCAGGCATGGATCCCACAGGACTTGTCCGTACCTTGTGCAGAATAGACATGTATACCGGTGTTGTGACAAAAACTGTCCGGCCATCGGATTGTGTCCGGCCCATACTGCGAAGGCGCAGCGCTTGCGCAGTACAGAGGACAAGGAGATTCACAAAATCTCCGAAGATGAACGGCGCCTGCGCTGTGAGTGCAGGTTCAAGCCCTACCATCCAAGTGGACATACGGTAGCACATAGTAACAGGGCCCCTCACGGGCTCGGTTCGATCGCCACGCTTCGGGCACGGCCTCACTTGGCTCGTCTTGAACCACGGATGGTGTGGCCTTCACCTGAACTCACCACGCAGGCGCCGTTCGTCTTGGGAGATTTTCGAAATCCCCTTGTCCTACATACTGAGCAAGCGCAGTACAGGGTGGACACTATTTGACGGGGGACAGAATTCGACACATCACCGGCATTACACAGCCATTGTTGTATTTTTGAATCAGTGTTGGCTACCTCGTCCTCCTCCACCGCCGCTTCCATCTACACAGCCACATCCACCGCCACTTCAACCTCCTACTCCATATGGACCTCGTCCTCCTAGGTCAAGATTATTATTTTTTATTTTTATTTTTTTTATGTTATTTTAAGTTATTTCCCTATCCACATTTGTTTGCAGAGCACTTGCCATGCTCTTAACAACATTTTGCTGCCATTTGCAACCCTCTAGCCCTTCCCATTACCTTTTTAGAGCCTTTTTAGTCCTTAGAAGTCCGGGTCCCCATTGACTTCAATGGGGTTCGGGTTCGGATTAAAGTTCGGTCCCGAACCCGAACTTTTTTCCGAAGTTCGGCCGAACCCGTCGAACCCGAACATCCAGGTGTCCGCTCAACTCTACTCCTTAGCAAGCACGCTCCCATCTTCAGTGTGGGCATCTGAAGTCTGCTTATAGTTTCTTCCGGGATACGGTGCTGCTGGCTACCCAGCATGCACCTCCTGGACTTGCGCATTGCATACAAAACGTGGCGCACTCGTATTGTGGAGACTGCCCATTGATGACACATATCTCAGGAGCCAAGGGGTGGCCGGTTATGACGTACCTCAGATGTCCACATGTCTAATGGCCAAAAAGGGTTATAAGCTTTGAAAAAAAAAAACATTCAGATGATTCATGGCAATGTGATCAGCAACACGGGGGGGGGGGGCAAACTTAAAAAATTGGGTGGAGCTCCACTTTAAGGAATGGAGCCTGGGCACCCTGGTTGAAAAAGACTGTTGTACGCAAGCTTCATTTATATCATTTCTTTTACACAAATAGAGATTTTTTTTGGTGGCATTTGATCATCACTAAAGCAAAAACAACAAAAAAAACTAACATTTAAAATAAAAAATATTTTTTGCTTTCTGCAATAAAATAATATCCATTATAAAGAATCAAATTTCTTCATACATTTTGACCAAAATGTATTTTGCTACATGTCTTTGGTATAAAAAAAAATCCTAATAAGTGTAAGTTGATTGGTTTGCGTGAAAGTTATAGTGTCTACAAACTATGGTATTTACGGTGCCTTAAAAAATATTCATACCCCTTGAAATTTTCCACATTTTGTCATGTTACAACCAAAAACATAAATGTATTTTATTGTACTTTTATATGATAGACCAACACAAAGTGGCACATAATTGTGAAGTGGAATGAAAATGATAAATGGTTTTCAAATTTTTTACAAATAAATATGTGAAAAGTGTGGCATGCATTTGTATTCAGCCCCTTTTACTCTGATAACTCTAACTAAAATCTAGTGGAACCAATTGCCTCCAGAAGTCACCTAATTAGTAGAGTCCACCTGTGTGTAATTTAATCTCAGTATAAATACAGCTGTTCTGTGAAACTCTCACCGGTTTGTTAAAGAACCGTAGTAAACAAACAGCATCATGAAGGCCAAGGAACACACCAGACAGGTCAGGAATAAAGCTGTGGAGAAGTTTAAAGCAGGGCTAAGTTATAAAAAAATATCCCAAGCTTTAAACATCTCACATCTCACAGAGCACTGTTCAATCCATCAAACGAAAATGGGAAGAGTATGGCACAACTGCAAACCTACCAAGACATGGCCGTCCACCTAAACTGACAGGCCGGGCAAGGAGAACAATAATCAGAGGAGCAGCCAAGAGGCCCATGGTAACTCTGGAGGAGCTGCAGAGATCCACAGCTCAGGTGGGAGAATCTGTCCACAGGACAACTATTAGTCGTGCACTCCACAAATCTGGGCTTTATGGAAGAGTGACAAGAAGAAAGCCATTGTTGAAAGAAAGCCATTAGAAGTCACGTTTGAAGTTTGTGAGAAGCCATGTGGGGGACACAGCAAACATGTGGAAGAAGGTGCTCTGGTCATATGAGACCAAAATTTACACTGCACATCACCCTGAACACACCATCCCAATCCGTGAAACATGGTGGGGGCAGCATCATGTGGTGGGGATGCTTTTCTTCAGCAGGGGCAAGGAAGCTGGTCAGAATTGATGGGAAGATGGATGGAGCCAAATACAGGGCAAAACCTGGAGGCGAGGCTCACCTTCCAACAGGACAATGACCCTAAACATACAGCCAGAGCTACAATAGAATGGTTTAGATCAGGGGTCTCCAAACTTTGTAAACAAAGGGCCAGTTTACTGTCCTCCAGACCTTATGAGGGCCGGACTGTGGACATTAGGAGTATAAATTATCCTAGCATCAGTGGGATAAAACAATGCATCTTTGGTATTAGGGGTGTCAGTGGGAGGAATAGTGCCCCATCATTGGCATCAATGGGAGAAATAGTGCCCCATCATTGATGTCAGTAGCAGGAATATTGCCCCATTGTTGGTGACAGTGGAAGGAAAAGTGCCTCAAGGGCCGGATAAGGGCAAGCAAAGGGCCACATCCGGCCCCCGGGCCGCAGTTTGGAGACCCCTGGTTTAGATCAAAGCATATTCATGTGTTAGAATGACCCAGTCAAAGTCCAGACCTAAATCCAATTGAGAATCTGTGACAAGACTTGAAAATTGGAGGCTCTCCGTCCAATCTGACAGATCTTAAGCTATTTTGCAAAGAAGAATGGGCAAAAATGTCACTCTCTAGATGTGCAAAGCTGGTAGAGACATCCCCAAAAGACTTGCAGCTGTAATTGCAGTGAAAGGTGGTTCTACAAAGTATTGATTCAGGGGGGCTGAATACACTTTTCACATATTTATTTGTAAAAAATGTTGAAAACTATTTATCATTTTCCTTCCACTTTACAATTATGCGCCACTTTGTGTTGGTCTATCACATAAAATCCCAATAAAATACATTTACGGTTTTGGTTGTAACATGACAAAATGTGTAAAATTTCAAGGGGTATGAATACTTTTTCAAGGCACTGTATATTGAAAAAAATATGTAATTTATACTACTAATATACTACTAATATACTAATATACTACTAATGGCGTTGATCAGCGACTTATAATGGGACTGCGATAGTGCACTAGACAATCTGACACTTACTGACATTGGGTTGGAACTGAATAACTGCCACTGACATCATCAGTGGGCACATTTGCAGCACTGGATTACCTGTACCCCGCACCTGTAAATGGCGCAGGAAAGGGATCAGCGTAGTGGACCTAGGTGATTAAAACTTGCTTCACAAGGTACTGTTGGGCAGATTCCCCATACATCATGTCCCGATAAGCACATACTTGTATCTCCTCCAAACCAATCTTAGACACTGGTAGTGTGTTACTTTGGGAGACGTACCCTTTCTTTGGGGGTTCCTTGCAGTGGGGATACTAGCCTTCTGTACCAAACTGGTTTCATGGTAATGGGCATCATATTTGTTTTTTCGTAAAAATAAATAAAAAATTAAAGCTTCTGAATGCTGGTTCTGCTTTTACACAAGATCAGCACTATAGACAGCGTACATGGTGTGCTTTTTTTTTTATAATCAAATCCTTTGAGCTGTGCTGAACTGTCATTTTTGTCACTTTAGATAAAGGTCTGTCAAAGTTATTATTTCAGTCGTCATAACAGCAGTAAACATTTTATGGTGAGTGTTGGATCTGTAAAAATCTATAGGAATGATTTTTTCCTTGCAAATTGGACCATGCTTGGAAAGGGTTTTTGCTTTTTTGTGTTGTGGATCAACTGCAGGTTCAGGGTTCTGAGGGTGCAAGATTTAAAACATTTTTTTATATATATATATATATATATATATATATATATATATGATGGGCCCTGTGCTGATCACACTTTCCAAGAAAAAAAAACTCTAGCAATACACACCAAACTGAGCATGTGCAGAGAGCCTTCAAGTCTCTGTACTATCAGGAAATGGATTGGAACCAGTGGAAGAAGGGGAGGATCAGAGCAGACAGGATCAAACAGCCTTTTTACACAATGTGCAGTATTAACCCCTTAGGTTCCACGGTGAGTATAACAAGCATGTTTTTCTGCATATACACACTGATTTTATTGTTGTGGGTTTAGTAACACTTTAAAGTGGTTGTAAACCGTTTACAACCACTTTTTCCTACAGGTAAGCCTATATTAAGGCTTACCTGTAGCTACCGTTAATTTTTCTCCTAAACTTGCACAGTTTAACCACTTAAGCCCCGAACCAATACGCAGCATAAAGACCACAGGTGATTTTACAATTTTGCACTGCGCTGCTTTAACTGTAAATTGTGCGGACATGCAATGTTGTACCCAAACAAAATTTGCGTCCTTTTCTTCCCACAAATAGAGCTTTATTTTAATGGTATTTGATTGCCTCTGCAATTTTTTTTTTTTTTTGCGAAATAAACGGAAAAAGACCGAAAATTTTGAAAAAAAATGATATTTTCTACTTTTTGTTATAAAAAAATCTAATAAACTCAATTGTAGTCATACATTTAGGCCAAAATGTATTCAGCCACATGTCTTTAGTAAAAAAATGTCAATAAGTGTATATTTATTGGTTTACGCAAAAGTTATAGCGTCTACAAACTAGGGTACATTTTCTGGAATTTACACAGCTTTTCATTTATGACTGCCTATCTCATTTCTTGAGGTGCTAAAATGGCAGGGCAGTACAACCCCCCCCCCCCCCAAATGACCCCATTTTGGAAAGTAGACACCCCAAGGAAATTGCTGAGAGGCATGTTGAGCCCATTGAATTTTTTTTTCTTGTCCCAAGTGATTGAATAATGACAAAAAAAAATTACAAAAAGTTGTCACTAAATGATATACTGCTCACACATGCCATGGTTATATGTGGAATTGCACCCCAAAATACATTTTGCTGCTTCTCTTGAGTATGGGGATACCACATGTGTGGGACTTTTTAGGAGCCTAGCCGCGTACGGGACCCCGGAAACCAAGCACCGCCTTCAGGATTTCTAAGGGCGCAAATTTTTGATTTCACTCCTCACTACCTATCACAGTTTCGAAGGCCATCAAATGCCAAAATAGCACAAACCCCCCCCCCCCCAAATGACCCCATTTTGGAAAGTAGACACCCCAAGGAAATTGCTGAGAGGCATGTTGAGCCCATTGAATATTTTTTTTTTGTCCCTAGTGATTGAATAATGTCAAAAAAAAATAAAAAATTACAAAAAGTTGTCACTAAATGATATATTGCTCACACATGCCATGGTTATATGTGGAATTGCACTCCAAAATACATTCTGCTGCTTCTCCTGAGTACGGGGATACCACATGTGTGGGACTTTTTAGGAGCCTAGCCACGTACGGGACCCCGAAAACCAAGCACCGCCTTCAGGATTTCTAAGGGCACAAATTTTTGATTTCACTCCTCACTACTTACAACAGTTTTGAAGGCCATAAAATGCCAAAATAGCACAAACCCCCCCAAATGACCCCATTTTGGAAAGTAGACACCCCAAGCTATTTGCTGAGAGGCATGGTGAGTATTTTACAGCTCTCATTTGTTTTTGAAAATTAAGAAAGAAAATAATTTTTTTTTTTTTTTCAATTTTCAAAACTTTGTGACAAAAAGCGAGATCTGCAAAATACTCACCATGCCTCTCAGCAAATAGCTTGAGGTGTCTACTTTCCAAAATGCAGTCATTTGGGGGGGGGGGGGTTTGAACTGTCCTGGTATTTTATACACAACATTAGGAAGCTTATGTCACACATCATCCACTCTTCTAACCACTTGAAGACAAAGCCCTTTCTGACACTTTTTGTTTATATGAAAAAAAAAATTTTTTGCAAGAAAATTACGTTGAACCCCCAAACATTATATATTTTTTTAAAGCAAAGGCCCTACAGATTCAAATGGTGGGTGTTGCATTTTTTTTCCACACAGTATTTGCGCAGCGATTTTTCAAACGCATTTTTTGGGGAAAAAAATACACTTTTTTTAATTTTAATGCACTAAAACACACTATATTGCCCATATGTTTGATGAAATAAAAAAGATGCTCTTAGGCCGAGTACATAGATACCAAACACGACAAGCTTTAAAATTCCGCACAAACGCACAGTGGCGACAAACTACATACATTTTTAAAAGCCTTTAAAAGCCTTTACAGGTTACCACATTAGATTTACAGAGGAGGTCTACTGCTAAAATTACTGCCCTCGATCTGACCTTCGCGGTGATACCTCACATGCATGATGCAATTGCTGTTTACATATGACGCCAGACCGACGCTTGCGTTCGCCTTTGCGAAAGAACGGAGGCGGGACAGGGATGCTTTTTTTTTTTTTTATTATTAATTTTGCTTTTTTATTTTATTTTTAAACTGTTCCTTCCATATTTTTTTTTTATCATTTTTATTGTTATCTCAGGGAATGTAAATATCCCCTACGATAGCAATAGGTAGTGACAGGTACTCTTTTTTTGAAAAAACTGGGGTCTATTAGACCCTAGATCTTTCCTCTGCCCTCAAAGCATCTGACCACACCAAGATCGGTGTGGATAAAATGCTTTCCCAATTTCCCAATGGCGCTTTTTATATCCGGGGGGGGAGGGGGGGAGGCATTCCCCTCACTGCTTATAAGAGCAGTCCAGAGGCTAATTAGCATCTTTCTGGTATAACCATTTAAAGTCCAGCAACATACCAGTACGTTGCTGGTCCTTGTTGGACATGTATTGTAATCTTTTTTTTCATGCAGCCTGTTGGCTGAACGAAAAAAAAGAGATTGATCGGTGGGTATGCCCACCATAAGAATACCTCCCTTTATTCACCCACTTCTAATGATGGGCATACATGCACCATTTATATATATGCCGAAGCATGGGGGCATCCTCCCGTAAAAGTTATGCCGCGTACACACGGTCGGACTTTTCCACGGGCAAGCCTCCGTCGGAATTTTGACCGTATGTACGCGGCATTAGGAGCAAAATCGCTCCTCCGCCCCTGCTGCCCCCATGCTTCGGCATATATGCTCTTTTTTTTAACTGTGGTGGTGAAATCACCTCCTACAGCACTGGAGTCGCAGGGATCAGGTCTGTCTCTGCGAACGCTGCAGTTATGTGTGTTGTGTTTTGTAAGTGACAGTGATCGATCGATACTGCACTTGGGTGGCCAGGGCTGGACGGAGGGGCAAAACGCAGGTGCTAGCATGTATCTGGGCTGATCCCGTTAACACTGCGTTTTTGGGAACCCTAAACTGCTGGGGACGCTAGTATAGATCTGATCAGATCAGATATTGATCTGTTCAGATACTATACCACTAAGTGTGGTGTATGCTTCATGCGTGGGTGTTTGCGCTACTGGCACTAACCTGACGCTGCCTGGGGCGACGCAGACCCTCTCTGACACTAAAACCTAATTGATATCACCCGCCGGGTGATCAGGGGGTTAAACCTTTATTGTGTTATATACGGCGGGTGTCCTGACACTATAAAAAGAAAACTAACTAACCAGCGTCACCCGTAACACTTATACGGTGATCACTGGTGAAAGGGTTAACTAGGGGCAATCAGGGGGTTAAAACCTTTATTAGGTAATATATGGGGGTACCTGACGCTATATAAAAACCTGACGGGGAACCTAAATAACAAAATAACTAACTGGCTAACCAGTGTCACCAGTGACACTTATACGGTGATTACTGGTGAAAGGGTTAACTCTAGGGGCAATCAGGGGGTTAAAACCTTTATTAGATAATATATGGGGGTACCTGACGCTATAAAAACCTGGCGGCGAACCTAAAAAAATAACCGACAACCTAGCAGCACCAGCATAACTAATACAGCGATCAGAGAAACGATCGCTTAGTGACACTGGCAAAAGGGGGTGAAAGGGTTGCCCGGGGGGCGATCAAGGGGTTAAACCTTTATTAGGTAATATATGGGGGTACCTGACGCTATAAAAACCTGGCGGCGAACCTAAAAAAATAACTGACTACCTAGCGGCACCAGCATAACTAATACAGCGATCAGAAAAATGATCGCTTAGTGACACTGGCAAAAGGGGGTGAAAGGATTACGTGGGGGGGCGATTAAGGGGTTAAACCTTTATTAGGTAATATATGGGGGTACCTGACGCTATAAAAACCTGGCGGCGAACCTAAAAAAAGAACTGACTACCTAGCGGCACCACCGACACTAATACAGCGATCAGAAAAGTGATCGCTTAGTGACAGTGGTGCTAGGGGGTGAAAGGATTTCCTGGGGGGCGATCAAGGGGTTAAACCTTTATTAGGGGGGGGGGGTTAGGGGGCTACCCTGGACCTAAAGGGACCTAACACTAACTGACCTGACACTTTTACAGATACAAATGTCACTGTTTGCAGTGATCAGTAAATAAATGATCACTGCAATCGGTAACACTGTGATTTGGGGCTGGGGAGTGATCTGGGGGTGACTGGGGGGGGCGATCGTGTGCCTATGTGTCCTGGTGTCAGTGTACTGTTTGTGCACTTACTTGATGTCTTCTCTCCACGGCGCTCCGGACGAACTGAGTGCCACAGGAGAGATGACATCACTTCCTCTGCCTGTGTTTACATTACACAGAGGGAGCATTTGATTCGCCGGAGGCGATCGCGAGGGCGTGGCCAGAAACCCCTTCATCACGGATCGGTCCCGGAGCGATACCGACCGCTCACTGTACCGGAGAGTGACTTCATCGTGGCTCTGGCCAATCAAATCGCCGGAACCCGGGGATAGCCGGAAGTAAGTCGCTAGCCAATGCGGTGTGTCAGGACCACTGCAGGGGGCTTCCATCTAAGGTAAGCATATCATAGTGAGCTAGTATGCTATGCAATCATAATTAATAGCAATTCATCGTTGGTATTTTCATGCACTTGAACTATTTACCATATTGAAATGTGTTATACTAAACATTGTGTATTTCCCTGTTGTACAAAGACATCTCAGTGGAAGCAAATAATGGCAAAACAACGTGTAGCCGACTTGCTGACATTCATAAAGTGTTAGCAGGCGCTGAAGGCCTCATTAACGCGTTGCAGATTTTTATTAGTTACAAGTTAGTTTATGGTAATTTCTAACCTTCCAGCATGATTGCAACTTGCAAAACAGAATTCAAATCTATGGATAGTCACGAGCGGTTTACATAAATGGATTATAACGAGCTAAGTGATTGATGACATACATTTATGTAACGCCACATATTCTCACGATCTTGTTGTCCCCGGAGTTTATGATGTTTCTGCTTCCCCTTATGACCCAGCTGGTATTACTACGTGACAATTAGCCAACACAGTACATTAGCATCATGTTCCATACAAATGTAATACTAGCTCATTAATTTCATCTTTTTGCTATAGATCACACACACAGTGCAACAGGGTTTATTTATACTTCCGAGGAAAAAGCCAGTGATCCTGGAATATATTTTTACGATACTGTGACATTTGCTGCTATTTTTGGTACCTGCTGTCATCACCAAGCATCAAAATAAGCATAATGTACTTCCTGGTGTAAGATTTTTTTGAAAATGTACTGTATATATTGGTGTATTCATTGAAAATAATCCTATAAATGTCTTGCCATGGTCACCTCCAGTTGTCCCTTTTTGTATGGACGGTTCTGAATTTTGTACCCCATAAGGCTTTATTTACACGGGGTGTACTATAGTGTACGCCCTTTCAGGGCCGTATTTACCCGCACAGGGATGCAGAGTAACACTGATGGCAATTGGGATGCAGCAGCTGCACAGACATGGCTGCTGCTCCCAATATGACATCTGTGTTTGGTGTGGGTACATGTCCCTGAACACAGACAGTATGAATTCAGGGGCATGTACCCGCACACAGACATACACTAAATTGTCAAAAGTATTGGGACACCTGCCTTTACACGCACATGAACTTTAATGGCATCCCAGTCTTAGTACCACTGTTGTTTTAATGGTGTCTCATTGTTGGTGTTAGTGGCAGAAATAGTGCTCCAAGGGTCCGCATCTGGCTCATGGGCTACAGTTTGAAGACCACTGATCTACACCTACCTAAAGTAGGTCACAGGGTTCATCTTTACCTACCTAAAGTAGGGTAATTCCAAAACTTTTGAGTTGTACTTCAGTAAACCAGCTAAATACACAGGTGCAGTACAGTAAAACGTCAGATCTGGACTCAATTTGCACGCGTTGTCTCGCAAGACGAGCAGGATTCAAGCCTCTGGGGTGTGCAGTACCGCATTTGGCCAGAGGAGCAGGGGCGCTGGTGACGCTCGGAGACACTCGGAAACACTCCGTTCCCGAGTGTCTCCCAGTGGTCTCCAAGCTTCTCTGTGTGTTTCCGAGTGTCTCCTGCGCCCCCCCCACCTCTGGCCACATGCGGTACTGCATACACTAGCAGTGACACTGGAACAAATTAACTGAGTTTCCATTGATTGCTATGGGGAAACTTGCTTTGATATACGAGTGCTTTGGATTACAAGCATTCTTCTGGAACGTAATCCAAGGTACATGATATTAGTGAAATCAGTAAATAGCTAAATGTATCATTTAAATTAGAGGTTGGAGGAGGAGAAGGCTCCCCTTGGGACCCATACGCCATATTTAGTTGAACCACAAGGATTATCTGGATACATGTCGCAGTCCTTGGAGGAGGGGTCATGGCATGGTATAATTTGTGAAACTATGCTATATTGACATGATTATTCATATAAATAAACTTTGTCACTCTATTTAGATGGCAGCAACAAAAATCTGTTAGTTCCTGATGAAGAGGACCATGTCCAAGAAACGAGTTGAACGGAAAGACTATGTTGTATAAATTACTGCAGTGGTTGGAAATGACTGTTTTTAATAATTGTATTTTACTATAAGTCTGTCATTATATGCTTAATTTTAAGGAAACAAAATAAAATGTTATATTTTTTACTAAAATGCTGTGCCTCAAAAGTCCAACATGTTTTACTATGATTATAGTTTCGATACTACTGTACATATATAAGAGCTGTTTTACCTGCATAAGGCTGATGTCAGACAGACGATTCTGCCACCATTCAAAAAGGATTGCTAAGAACTTGAAGCTGCCTGTCTGTCCCTATGGCATTGCTCCCTTGCTAGATGAAGCTGCGAGATGAAGCTCTCATCACTAGCAATTAATATTCAGTAGCATTCGGGGCAGCAAAAGAGTGACATCTCTCTATATCTTCTAAAAAAAAGTATGTAACGCTAACATTCCCCCTGTGTTGTGATTATCTAACTGTGTAAATACACCAATATCAATATATTTATTAATAAAAAAAAATTTACTCAAATATAATTCATAATAGATCAGAAATGATTCAGCCCCAAGTAAATCAAACTAATAAGCAAACAAATATGATAGGCTACTATACTATACCATTCATTTACAAAGTAAATAATTCAAATATATTGAACTACTTGCTGACCAGGCCTTTTCTGGAACTTTTTGTTTACAAATTTAAATGAGTATTTTTTGTTAGAAAAAAAAAACATTATACATATATTTTTTTTAGCAGAGACGCTAGAGAATAAAATGGCGATCGTTGCAATATTTTATGCAGCTGTCTTTCAAATGCAATTATTTGGAAAAAATGACACTTTAGTGAATAAAAAAAACAAAAAAAAACAATAGGGAACACGGTTTACATATGTGGGTGCGACTTACGTATGCGTTCGCTTCTGCACATTTATTTTTAAACTGTCCCTTTATTTTTTTCCTATTTCAAGGAATGTAAACATCCCTTGTAAAATAAATAAGCATGACAGGTCCTCTTTATTAAGAGATCTGGGGTCAAAAATAATTATTTTTTTTACATTTTGACTTAAAAAAAAAAAATAAGCTCGGAAACGACCGGGAAGCAGTATTTAATGTCAAAGTAATGACGTATGTATACTGTGGGTGGTCGGCATATTAAACTAATGTATATGTGAATAGTATATTGTATACTAGAATGGCCCTATCACATCAGTAGAATTGTCCTAACTGACAAAGTAATCTGAGACCAATACATCCTTACTGTGCCATGCATGTCAAATGATTGGACAAGTATACATTGCATTTAGAAAGTAAACAGGTAACATAGTAGTACTTGTTAAGGTATACTGTAAACCATTCAAATTCATTTCCCATGAAGATATCTCTACATCTGGCTACAGAGGAAGCGATTCCCTAGAGACAGACAGGAACCTGACATCAGTCTAAGGATTTGTATTTCCGTCTACCCAGTACTGTTTTGTACACACCTACCAGGCAGCACAATCAGGTTGGTAACCTGACTTTTTATCTACAGCAGTTAAGCAACACAGTTAGATTACTTCTCTGACCACACTTGTGAATAGACGGTGAAGGGACAACACCACACATGAGCTTATTTCTATGATCTCTACTCCCGTCAGCATGGTGCTGGTCAGCACATGCATAGTTGCCAACGTTTCACTAAAAAAGTTCCAGATTTTTGCAAGAGCAGAGAAAGATAGTGTAGCTGTTGCTGCAGCCCTGATCCCGGGACACAGCCCGGGACACAAAAGGGGGGCAGGATAGCTAACTGAAAATAGGGATTGTCCTATAAAATCCAGGACAATTGTCAAGTATACACATGGTAATGTAACACAGCTGGATCCTAGTGCTCCCCCTCCCTTTCCAAGCCTGACCTTTAAATTACAGGGGACTACAGCAAATCGAATTCTGGTGCTTACACTAGCAGCATTTTAACCACATCAGCCCCGGAAGAATTTCCCCCCTTCCTGACCAGAGCACTTTTTGCGATTCGGCACTGCATCGCTTTAACTGACAATTGCGGCGTCGTGCGACATTGCACCCAAACAAAATTGATGTCCTTTTTTTCCCCACAAATAGAGCTTTCTTTTGGTGGTATTTGATCACCTCTGCGGTTTTTATTTTTTTGCGCTTGAAACAAAAATTGAGCAGCAATTTTGAAAAAAAAACAATATTTTTCACTTTTTGCTATAATAAATATCACCAAAAAATATATATATATAAAAAAAAATCCTTTCTCAGTTTAGTCCGATATGTATTCTTCTACATATTTTTGGTAAAAAAAAATCGCAATAAGTGTATATTGATTGGTTTGCGCAAAAGTTATAGCGTCTACAAAATAGGGGATAGTTTTATGTCGTTTTTATTATTATTATTTTTTTATTAGTAATGGCGGTGATCAGCGATTTTTATCGTGACTGCGACATTATGGCAGACACATCGGACACTTTTGACACTATTTTGGGACCATTGTCATTTATACAGCGATCAGTGCTATAAAAATGCACTGCTTACTGTGTAAATGACACTGGCAAGGAAGGGGTTAAACACTAGGGGGCGATGATGGGTTTAAGTGTGTCCTAGGGAGTGATTCTAACTGTGGGGGGGGGGGGCTGGGCTACAAGTGACACGACAGTGATCACTGCTCCTGATCACAGGGAGCAGTAGATCAGTGTCCTGTCACTAGGCAGAACAGGGAAATGCCTTGTTTACATAGGCATCTCCCTGTTCTGCAGCTCCGTGACACGATCGCGGGAAACCTGTGGACATCGAGTGCGGGGGTCCCGAGGGCCCACACGGCGGCAAATTCAAAGCAACGTACAGGTACGTTGCTTTGCGCAGCCGTGCCATTCTGCCGACGTATATTAGCGTTAGCCGGTCGGCAAGTGGTTAAATACACCTTGTTATAGTTTTTAATGAATACATAACTGCATTTATGGGAATGTTTTCTATATATGCTGGGAGTTACGTTTTTTTTTTCTTTTTGTTTGTTTGTAAATTCTGCTTATCAGTTTTTTTTTAAATAAAACAATGTACAAGACAGAGCCTCTGTGCATTCCCCGGCTCACTTATACAATACAAAATAACAAAAAACAAAAGACAAAAAAAAAAAAACCCGGTCAGTCACCAAAAAAACAGCTAGTGCTAACTGTGACCTTTAACTGCTCAACCCGCTTGATGGGAGGAGTAATAGTATGATGATATGTATGTCACACGTAGTTTTTTCCAGATGATAAAGGAGTCGGAAGGGAGCATAGTATGGTCCAAGTCATGGTTTACCCCAAGTGATTATTTAGGACCTGTCAAGAAAAATCAATATGACCCAAACCATACAGCAGATGGCATCCACCTACTAAATGGAGTACAATTACTGAGTGGCATTAGTTAAATTGGACTCTATCCAAACTTTGTCAAACTTAGCTACACAACCACTGGAAAGGTACGTTGCTTTATTTAGGGGAATTGCTGAATTTACCAAAGCTTTCCAGAAGTTTAAGAGGGGACCCTCCGATTGTTTCCATGGGAGTTAAGCTTTAACTATAAAATTATGGTAGCCGTTGAAAATAATGTTTAAAGAACACATTTTTTTGTTCTGCACGTCTAATGCGTTCAGCTACCATTGTGCTCTTACCTTTAAGGAGGAGTGGGCTCCCCCCAGGCAAACCTGCCCTTAATTTTACTACTGCTATATGTGCTTCAACTTGGAGACTCTCAAAACTATACAGTTAGGACCTTAGTACACAGAGGAGCCTTGGTGAGGCGCTGCGGATTTCACATATACAGTGGGTACGGAAAGTATTCAGACTCCCTTAAATTTTTCACTCTTTGTTATATTGCAGCCATTTGCTAAAATCATTTAAGTTCATTTTTTTCCTCATTAATGTACACACAGCACCCCATATTGACAGAAAAACACAGAATTGTTGAAATTTTTGCAGATTTATTAAAAAAGAAAAACTGAAATATCACATGGTCAGACCCTGATCATCCTTGAGATGGTTCTACACCTTCATTTGAGTCCAGCTGTGTTTGATTATACTGATTGGACTTGATTAGGAAAGCCACACACCTGTCTATATAAGACCTTACAGCTCACAGTGCATGTCAGAGCAAATGAGAATCATGAGGTCAAAGGAACTGCCTGAAGAGCTCAGAGACAGAATTGTGGCAAGGCACAGATTTGGCCAAGATTACAAAAAAATTCTGCTGCACTTAAGGTTCCTAAGAGCACAGTGGCCTCCATAATCCTTAAAAGGAAGACGTTTGGGACGACCAGAACCCTTCCTAGAGCTGGCCGTCCAGCCAAACTGAGCTATTGGGGGAGAAGAGCCTTGGTGAGAGAGGTAAAGAAGAACCCAAAGATCACTGTGGCTGAGCTCCAGAGATGCAGTCGGGAGATGGGAAAAAGTTGCAGAAAGACAGCCATCACTGCAGCCCTCCACCAGTCGGGGCTTTATGGCAGAGTGGCCCGACGGAAGCCTCTCCTCAGTGCAAGACACATGAAAGCCCACATGGAGTTTGCTAAACACCTGAAGGACTCCAAGATGGTGAGAAATAAGATTCTCTGGTCTGATGAGACCAAGATAGAACTTTTTGGCCTTAATTCTAAGCGGTATGTGTGGAGAAAACCAGGCACTGCTCATCAGCTGTCCAATATAGTCCCAACAGTGAAGCATGGTGGTTGCAGCATCATGCTGTGGGGTGTTTTTCAGCTGCAGGGACAGGACGACTGGTTGCAATCGAGGGAAAGATGAATGCTGCCAAGTACAGGGATACCCTGGACGAAAACCTTCTCCAGAGTGCTCAGGACCTCAGATTGTGCCAAAGGTTTACCTTCCAACAAGACAATGACCCTAAGCACACAGCTAAAATAACGAAGGAGTGGTTTCACAATAACTCCGTGACTGTTCTTGAATAGCCCAGCCAGAGCCCCGACTTAAAACCAATTGAGCATCTTTGGAGAGACCTAAAAATGGCTGTCCACCAACGTTTACCATCCATTTACCATATCAATACTTTGTTATATATCCTTTGTTGGCAATGACAGAGGTCAAACGTGTTCTGTAAGTCTTCACAAGGTTGTCACACACTGTTGCTGGTATGTTGGCCCATTCCTCCATGCAGATCTCCTCTAGAGCAGTGATGTTTTGGGGCTGTCGCTGGGCAACACAGACTTTCAACTCCCTCCAAAGGTTTTCTATGGGGTTGAGATCTGGAGACTGGCTAGGCCACTCCAGGACCTTGAAATGCTTCTTACGAAGCCACTCCTTCGTTGGCCGGGTGGTGTGTTTGGGATCATTGTCATGCTGAAAGACACAGCCACGTTTCATCTTCAATGCCCTTGCTGATGGGAGGTTTGCACTCAAAATCTCACGATACATGGCCCCATTCATTCTTTCATGTACACGGATCAGTCGTGGTAGGTAGGGACAGTGTCAGTGATATTGTGTGTAGGGAGAGAGGATAGGTAGGGACAGTGTCAGTGATATTGTGTGTAGGGAGAGAGAAGGATAGGTAGGGACAGTGTCAGTGATATTGTGTGTAGGGAGAGAGAAGGATAGGTAGGGACAGTGTCAGTGATATTCTGCTAAACCTTGTGTGCAGGGAGAGAGAAGGATAGGTAGGGACAGTGTCAGTGATATTTTTGCTAAGCCTCCTGCACAGTATACAACCGAAGCTAGCCCTTATTGCTGTGATTTCCTGTTGTGTAACACAGGCAGGCATCTGCAGCACTTAAAGCAGGCGTAGTGTGATTCCTGCAAAATATACACCTGAAGCTAGACCTTATTGCTCGTAGTTTTTTTTTTTGTGTTACACTAAGGGCTCTTTCACACAGGACGGATCAGTAATGATCCGCCCTGTGAAGCTCCGCTTGCTCAGCGGGGATCGCTCCGTTGAGCGCCCAGTCAGAGTGCCGCTCTCCCCTATGGGGGGGATCGGATGATGACGGACCGTAGAGTCCGTTGTCATCCGATCCGATCCGCAGACGGAAGGAAAAATAGGGTTCTCCTCCGTCACACTTTTGCGTATCGGAGCGGGTCGGATGTCAGCGGACATGTCACCGCTGACATCCGTGGCTCCATAGGAGGACATGTAGCATCCGTTCAGGTCCACCTAAAAAACTGACAGGCGGACCTGAACGGACCCTCCGTGTGAAAGAGCCCTAACAGGCATCTGCAGCACTTAAAGCAGGTGTAGTGTGATTCCTGAAAAATATACACCTGAAGCTAGCCCTTATTGCTGTGTTTTCCTGTTGTGTAACACAGGCAGGCATCTGCAGCACTTAAAGCAGGCATAGTGTGATTCCTGCACATTATACACCTGAAGCTAGCCCTTATTGCTCGTAGTTTTTTTTCTTTTGTGTTACACTAACAGACATCCGCAGGGGCATATAAAAAATATATAATGTGGCGCTTTGAGAGAAGTAGTAAAAAACCCTACTTTATGTATAGCACAATGGTGCACATAAAAATATGGTGTCAAACAAAACGTTTGCACACAATAGGTGTACACAAATGAATGTGATAAAAATGTAAGTGAATACTAACAGTGAAATAATTGGTATGGGGTATAGGTGCACAACAAAAGCCAGCAATTAAACTGGAATATTGATCATACCCATAATAAACAAAAATAAAAATGAAAATATAATGTAGGTGGAGACAAACTCATATAAGGCGTCACAGATGAGTATGTAGAATAATGTCCAATCTTATCACATATGAAAAGAAGTTCATAGGTCAAAATCCAACAAGGAGCTGCATCGTTTGAAAATAGGTTTGAAGGGTGCATCTATCACATTTTCTCTCACAGCGCCACATTATATATTTTTTATACGTTCTATATATCCTGTCTGATTTTATGTTTGGCTGCTTCATTTAGTATTTAGAGTTGGCGCAGTATTATTATTATTTAATCTGCAGGGGCATGTAATTACAATTATTGATCTAATAATTCACAGCAGGGCCCATTCCTGCGCTCACCAAGAGTAACTGCGAGGGCTTAAAGTTTTGTGGCAACACCACCACCACCAAAGGCCCAATTTTTCAGCCCCTGTTCAACAGGGGCATGCAATTACAATTCTTGATCTAATAATTCACAGCAGGGCCCATTCCTGCACCCACCAAGAGTAACTGTCAGGCCTTACAGTGTTGTGGCACCAGCACCACCACCAAAGGCCCAATTTTTCCTACCACTGTTCAACAGGGGCATGTAAATATAATTCCTGATATAATAGTTCACAGCAGAGCGTTCCAGCGCCCACCAAGAGTAACTGTGAGGGCTTACAGTGTTGTGGCAACACCAACATGTAAGGGGCAAATTTCAGCAGAGTATATAGGGCAGGCCCCTACTTTCAAACATCCAACTTACAAACGACTCCTACTTGCAAACGAAAGGAGACAACAGGAAGTGAGAGGAAATCTACCCCTAGGAAGGGAAATTCTCTCCTGTAAGAGTTAATATGGTGTGACAGCAGGAAGGTAAAGTCACCTGGTTGCATCCAGGGGGGTAGATATATTTCTCCCAGATTCAGGCTTTATGCTGACTTATACAACTAGGGTGGAGAGTTGTATAAGCCCAGCTGAGGCTAGTGGGCTCATGGATGACTCATACCTCTAGGGAGAGTGTGGGGCGTCGTGCAGACAGGGAGTTGATGAGACCAGCTGAAGCTTGTCAGCTCATTTAGGCCTCTATAAGAACTCCCAGCTTCATTAGATGTTAGCTCATGCCTGGAAGCAGACCTGTGTGGACTGTCTAGGGAGAGTGAACCCCTGTGCGGTGAGAGAAAGCCTGTGTGGCTATATTTTGCTTGGACATTTAAAACCAGGGACTAGGACAGCACTAGGCTGATCCCAGTCGTCAGTTAGGAAACCTGTAAGTTTAGTCAGAGGTCAAGTTGACCAGGATTTATTTTGTTTATGTTTTTTTTGCCTTGCTGTGTTTTTGTCACTGTAAATAGAAAATAAACCGCACCTTTTTGATTTTTGAAAACCACAACCTCCGTCTGCTGGGCCTGTTTTGGGTGGGGAGCCCATCCCGGGGGTCACACATACCCGCTGCCGAGCTAGCCCCCTCACAGTTGGTGGAGAACCAGTGGCAGTTTTTTTTAAGCCAGCATGGAGGAGATACTGAAGCAGCTGGCTCTAGCAAATGCCAATCAACAGCAGACAAATGCAGGTTTGCAAAAGAGCCTTGCAGCTCATCAACAGAGCCTTGCAGCTCAACAACAGAACTTCGCAGCCCAGCAGCAAGCTCATCAACAGAGCCTTGCAGCCCAGCAGCAAGCTCACCAACAGAGTCTGGAAGCTCAGCAACAAGCCCAGCAGCAATCTGAGGCCCGCTTCATAGACCTGTTACAGAAGCAAGAGCAGAGACTACAACAAATGGAAGCAGTAATGCAGCAACGTCCGCAGACCAGTGAGGAAAGCCGTCCCACTAATACCGCGTCCTTTGGGGTGAGTCGTTTATTGACAAAAATGACTGGAGAGGATGATCCAGAGGTATTTTTGACCACATTTGAAAGGACTGCTGAAAGAGAAAAGTGGCCTGAGGAGCAGTGGGCTGGACTGGTGGCTCCTCTGTTAACTGGTGAATCGCAGAAGGCTTACTATGACCTGGAGCCTGACCAAGCAAAAGACTATGTGATGCTAAAAGCTGAGATATTGGCAAGGCTGGGTGTCACCCAGGCTGTCCGGGCTCAGCGTGTGCATAACTGGACTTTCCAGCTTGGAAAACCCCCCAGGTCTCAAATGTATGATCTCATTCACCTGAGCAGAAAGTGGCTACAGCCAGAGACTTTGTCCGCACCAAAGATTGTGGAACGTGTTGTAATGGATCGGTTTTTGAGAGCTCTTCCTACTGCCATCCAAAAGTGGGTAAGCCATGGAGACCCAGAGACGGCCGATGGTCTTGTGGATCGTGTGGAGAAATACTTGGCTACAGAGAACCTGACGGCCTCTTCCAGAGACACTCGGACTTTCCACCCTAAGACCAGACCATCCCCAGGGGCGGATAAGAGGATTCCAAGGGGTGAGGGTGGAGAGAGTGAGAGGGTGGGAGCTCTACCCCAAGTTTGGCGAGAACAGCCTGGGAAATCAGCGGCTCAAGAGGCCGCAAGAAGGATCGTTTGCTACCGCTGCCGGCAAGCGGGACATATTGCAGCAAATTGCCCGGTTGTGGAGGAACCCATGCAGTGTGACTTTCTGACGGGCAGACGTCAGTCGCTGTGTGCGACAGTCGCATGCACTGCCATTCGGGGAACTGAGAAACATTTATGCAAAATGTGTATTAATGGTAGAAATGTTGTGGTATTGCTGGATTCAGGTAGCCTTGTGACCCTGATAAAGGCTGAGTTAGTTAAAACAGAGGTCTCTGGGAATAGCAAGGTAGCCGTTATTTGTGTGCATGGGGACACCCGAGAGTATCCAGTGACTACGGTGTGTTTCGAGACCCCCAAAGGTACCCTCTCTCATCCAGTGGGCTTAGTATCTCAGTTACCGCATGACGCCATTGTGGGAAGGGATTTTCCGAAGTTCTGGGAACTGTGGGATGATCCTGAGCCCCCCACTGGTGCCCCTATGTACCAGGAATGTGATAGCCAGAACTCCCCTGAGAGTGGTGAGGACTCTCCGGAATTTCCCTTGTCAGTATTGGCAGGGGAGACTCAAGAAACTGGAGAGGAGCCCACCTCCTCAGACGAAAACCTACCGTCTGTGGAGTTTTCTGATCTTGAGGTTCACAGGGAAAACTTTGCCACAGAACAGTTGAAAGACCCCGCCCTAATAAAGGCACGGGAAAACGTAGTGAAAATAGATGGCGAGTTAGTGAACCCAGATAATATTGGCACTTACCCATACTTCAGCGTAGAGAAGGACCTACTGTATCGGGTGGCAAAAAGGGCAGAAGAAACCGTTGAGCAGCTTGTGGTGCCCAAACCTTACAGGAAGTTGGTGTTGGAGTTGGCCCATGGGCACATTCTTGGAGGTCATCTGGGGACAGAGAAAACCCGAGAGAGGGTATTACAGAGATTCTATTGGCCTGGGGTGATGAAGGACATAGAAAATTATTGTTCCTCCTGCCCTGTGTGTCAGAGGTCGGCCCCGATGCCACATTTCCGTAGCCCGCTGGTCCCTCTACCCATCATTGAGGTCCCGTTTGAGAGAATCGCAATGGATTTGGTAGGTCCTATAATCAAGTCCGCTAGGGGGCACCAGTACATATTGGTTATAATGGACTATGCCACCCGTTATCCAGAAGCGATCCCTCTCAGAAATACCTCGGCCAAAACCATAGCCAAAGAGCTATCTCTTGTTTTTAGCCGGGTGGGTATTTGTAAAGAACTGCTTACGGACCAAGGTACACCCTTTATGTCCCGGGTTATGAAAGAGCTGTGTAAATTGTTCAACGTGACGCAATTGCGTACATCTGTGTATCACCCCCAAACCGATGGGCTGGTTGAAAGATTCAACAAAACCCTAAAACAAATGTTGAAGAAAGTGGTGGATAGAGATGGAAGGGATTGGGACTGTCTACTTCCTTATTTGATGTTTGCTATTAGGGAGGTGCCCCAATCCTCTACGGGATTCTCCCCCTTTGAGTTACTGTATGGGAGACACCCAAGAGGGCTGTTGGATATTGCCAAGGAAACTTGGGAAAGTGAGAGTTCTCCCCACAGGAGTGTGATTGAGCATGTCGCCCTGATGCAAGATCGAATTGCACAGGTAATGCCCATCGTGAAGGAACATTTGGCCCAAGCGCAGTTGGCACAGCAGAGAGTGTACAACCGTGGAGCCAAGACCCGTACCTTTTCCCCGGGGGATAGGATATTGGTACTTGTCCCTACGGTTGAAAGTAAATTCCTTGCCAAATGGCAAGGCCCCTACGAGATAATGGAAAAAGTGAGCGAAGTGAATTACAAGGTCAGACAACCAGGAAGGCGAAAGCCCGAACAGATCTATCACGTTAATCTGTTGAAAGCCTGGAGGGATAGAGAGTCCCTAGTCGCAGACACTTGGTCACCAGCTCAAACTGGTTGCGTGATTCCTGAGGTTGGAATCGCAGCCACCTTGTCACAACCCCAACAACAGGAGGTTAAGGAGTTTGTACTTCGCAACAAGGAGGTATTCTCTGAGCTGCCGGGACAAACATCTGGGGTAGAGCATGACATTATTACCCCGCCCGGTGAAAGGGTGAAGTTAAAACCCTATCGGATCCCAGAGGGCCCGACGGGAGGCAATACGGGAGGATGTACAGAGAATGCTGAACTTAGGGGTGATAGAGGAGTCCCAAAGTGATTGGTCTAGTCCCATTGTGTTGGTGCCTAAACCGGATGGGAGCTGGCGATTTGTAACGATTTTCGTCAGTTTTGAACAAAGTTACAAAATTTGACACCTACCCCATGCCACGTATAGATGAGTTGATCGAACCGGCTGGGAACAGCCCGATACATGACGACTCTTGACCTCACAAAAGGGTATTGGCAAATCCCCCTGGCCAAGTCGGCCAAAGAGAAAACCGCATTTGTAACCCCAGACGGGGCGTTCCAATATAAAGAATGCCGTTCGGGTTACAGAATGCGCCGGCCACATTCCAGCGGAAAATGGACCAGATGCTGAGGCCCATCGGAAGTATGCTGCGGCTTACCTGGATGACATAATTGTCCATAGCACAGATTGGGCCTCACATCTGCCAAAAGTGCAAGCAGTCCTGGACTCTGTTCGGGAAGCAGGGTTTACGGCTAACCCCAAGAAGTGTACCATTGGGCAGGAGGAGGCCAAATATCTTGGGTACACCATTGGGAGGGGAGTAATAAAACCCCAACTCAACAAAGTCGAGGCCATCCAGAGTTGGCCACGTCCCCAACAGCAAGAAGCAGGTACGAGCCTTTCTGGGAATCGCTGGGTATTATCGGCGATTCATTCCCCACTTTGCTTCTAAGGCTGTGCCCCTAACCAACCTGACGAAGGGAAAGGGTCGGTCATGATTAAATGGACCCCCGAGGCTGAGGCAGCATTCCAATTCTTGAAACAAGCCTTATGTAAGCAGCCAGTGTTGTACTCACCCGACTTCTCTAGAGACTTTGTCGTACAAAGTGATGCGTCAGATGTGGGGTTAGGAGCAGTATTGTCCCAGGTCTGGAACGGGGAAGAGCACCCAGTCATTTACCTCAGCAGGAAGTTGAAGTCCCATGAGGTAAATTACGCCACCGTGAAAAGGAGTGTTTAGCGGTGAAGTGGGCTCTAGATTCCCTTCGGTACTACCTGCTAGGTAGGCACTTTGACATGGTTACGGATCACGCTCCGTTAAAGTGGATGGCTCAAAACAAGGAAACAAATAGAAGAGTGAATAGGTGGTTCCTGGCCCTCCAGGAATTCAACTTCACAGTAAAGCATCGCCCTGGCGTTCAAATGGGGAATGTGGATGCTTTGTCTCGAGTACATGAATGCCTGATTGCTGGTGTTCCAACCCCGAGGTTAAAACAAGAGGGGGGGGGTATGTGACAGCAGGAAGGTAAAGTCACCTGGTTGCATCCAGGGGGGGTAGATATATTTCTCCCAGATTCAGGCTTTATGCTGACTTATACAACTAGGGTGGAGAGTTGTATAAGCCCAGCTGAGGCTAGTGGGCTCATGGATGACTCATACCTCTAGGGAGAGTGTGGGGCGTCGTGCAGACAGGGAGTTGATGAGACCAGCTGAAGCTTGTCAGCTCATTTAGGCCTCTATAAGAACTCCCAGCTTCATTAGATGTTAGCTCATGCCTGGAAGCAGACCTGTGTGGACTGTCTAGGGAGAGTGAACCCCTGTGCGGTGAGAGAAAGCCTGTGTGGCTATATTTTGCTTGGACATTTAAAACCAGGGACTAGGACAGCACTAGGCTGATCCCAGTCGTCAGTTAGGAAACCTGTAAGTTTAGTCAGAGGTCAAGTTGACCAGGATTTATTTTGTTTATGTTTTTTTTGCCTTGCTGTGTTTTTGTCACTGTAAATAGAAAATAAACCGCACCTTTTTGATTTTTGAAAACCACAACCTCCGTCTGCTGGGCCTGTTTTGGGTGGGGAGCCCATCCCGGGGGTCACACATACCCGCTGCCGAGCTAGCCCCCTCACAATGGGAAAAAGGTGTCTCCTCTCTACTGATTCTTTATCACCAATCCTTGTTTCAATAAAAACCCCACTTTTCAAAAACATTTGTCATTGGGACGGAAAGTGAGGTGAAATGTTCTGAACAGGGCCACAGACAGCAAAACAAATGTTACAGGGGTGATAACCCTTCCCTATGTTTTCCAAAAAGCTTAAAAATAGATTTTTTGGCTGGAGCTACACTTAAACAATGTACCTGTTCAAAATTACAAACAGATTCTACATAAGAACAAACCTACAGACCCTGTCTTGTATGCACCGCCTGTATACGGCTGTTCAGAGTATATAGGGCCTTTTTTATTTTGTGTGCGGGGTTCCCCTTAATATCCATACAAGACCCAAAGGGGTTGGTAATGGGCTGGGGTAAGGGGGGGGGCTGTGATGGGGTGATGGGGTAGCTATGCCATTTTTCCCAAAGATTTTCATCCATATTACCGGGACCAGACATTACATTAAAGCCGCAAGCAGTTTTAAATGGCTTTTTTTCCTTTAGAAATGTAATTTTGTGCAGGGACAGTTCTAAACACGGGAAACACGTGGCACTTCACAGGCATACTTTAGACATCCCCCAGGTACGATATTTAAAGGAATATTTGACTTTTTTTTTTCACTTTATGCATCATTAAAATGACTGCTCCAGAAAAAATGGCAGTTTTTAAAACTTCTTTTTGCATTGATACATGTCCCCTGGTGCAGAACCCGGGTTCCCAAACCCTTTTTAGGACAATAACATGCATAATAGTCGTTATAATTAGCACTTTAGATTTCGAACGTTCGAGTCCATTGTATTTAATTAATAGGGTTCTTACGTTCGTGCGAACTTTCAGTCCGTTCGCGGGTTCTGGTGCGAACCGAACCCGGGGGTGTTCGGCTCATCCCTAGTCTACAGTTCAACTTAAATACTGACTAATGCCGCGTACACACGATCGGAAATTCCGACAAGAAAAGTCCGATGTGAGCTTTTGGTCGGAAATTCCAATCGTGTGTATGCTCCATCGGACTTTTCCTGTCGGTATTTCTGCCAGCAAAAATTTGAGAGCTGAAATTCCAATCGTCTGTAGCAATTCCTACACGCAAAATTCCGACGCATGCTTGGAAACAATTCGACGCATGCTCGGTAGCACTAAACTTCATTTTCTCGGCTCGTCGTAGTGTTGTACGTCACCGCGTTCTTGACGGTCGAAAGTTCCGAGAACTTTTGTGTGACCGTGTGTATGCAAGCCAAGCTTGAGCGGAGTTCCGTCGGAAAAACCATCCAAGGTTTTTCCGACGGAAAATCCGATCGTGTGTACGCGGCATCCCAGCATTTATTTGCAAAAATAAAAAGTAACGGTTTTGACATTGGCCCATAACATTTACACCTTTCCCGTATGTGATGATAAGCATCAATGTAGACTTGAATCAACCCACCCAATATGAAAATATTCTCAAAGCCTCTGAAGTGTTTTAAAGCAAGATCCTTGGGGTATCAAACAATCATCCAAATATGGGTTAGCAGTCATGGGTCTGTGATTCCGCAGAGTCTTCATTTTTTTTTTTTTTAACAATTATAACTTTTTCCGCTCTATCTTCGGTTAGCAAATCACTTTATTTTAACATTTTCTATTAAACGGTTTCATTTTCTTCCGGAGATTTTTTTTAATGATTTTTCCTCAACTGAATCAAATTCTCATTCCGCCACACTTCTCCCAACTCCCGTTTCCTTGACAACAATGCTGATATCACAATTTATATTGCAGAAATTATAGATGACAATGAAATGGATGCTGTTCAGTTTGATAGCAGTTCTCCACCGAGGGGCAAAAGTGATTTTTTTTTAGACACTGATGTTTTATGTGGTCATCATGAACGTTATAATTACAATTTATTAATCTTGATGCCATGTAGGCCATATGACTGGAAGAGCATTAATTGTCTCTTGCTAATACAAAAATGATGACTTGGAGTATACATGCCTATTTATCATGTGCTCCATTACCCTTTCTCTGCGGTCATCAGAGAACTCCTTGCTTTGTGCATATGACCAGGCAGTTATTATCAATTATTGCCTATTATATAAAGCATCATCATATCCTACACTGTTATATAACAAGGATTTGTGCCGGGAGGAGAAATCTGGGGGGGGGGGGGTAGGTGGCAGCGGCATAAGATTTTTTTAGGGGGAGAAGATTTGTGATGTTTTATTTGAAGGGATGTGCTAGTAATGGAGATTTGTACTAAGGAGGAAGATATAGGAGAGGGGGGGGGGGGGGGGAGAGTGGAGCTGGGATAGAGAGCTTTGGGGTGATTTTTGCTGAAAAAGGGGGATTTGGAGGGGGAGAAGGTTTATGCTCAGAGGGGAAATTTGAGGGGTAGAGGCTTTGTGTTAGGAGGGGGGATTTGGGGAGGGAGAGGATTTAAACTGGGAGGAGGATGGGGGTGGGCAAAGATTTGTGCTGGGTTGGAGATTTCAGCCGGGGGTTGATTTGTGGATTTGTACATGAAGAGGGGGAGATTTTCGGCTTGCAAAGGAATGTATCCTTAGGGGGTCAGCGTGCAGATTAGTGCTCACATTTTTTGGGGGGAGGGAGGGGATATTTGCTGACACATACTGCTTATATATTTTTGGGGGTGCCATTTGGCATCTTTGCCCTGGGCACTAGATGGCCTATTCCAGCCAGAAGTTTACAGCCTATAGACAAGAGAGTGCCATGGTGTTGTGGTCAAAAAGACATTTGAACAAACCCTTCAAACTCCAGCTCCAGCAAAAGAAAGTTAGAAACTTTGTTACATTAAATCGTAACCAAACCCAGCCCCCCCCCCCCCCCCAATTTTTTTCTTCTTTTTTTTTTAAGCTTTAATTCATTTATTTTCATCTGGTGACCGACCAGTACCACACCTCCTGTCTTAGATTGGCTACATTCACTTCTTCAATGTATCTATGGAGGAACAGCCACCCGATGAGGAAATTTCATATCTCCTCATTAAATTTGTCTCACAATATCTAATGCCGCGTACACACGTTCGGAAATTCCGACAGAAAACCGTGTATTTTTTCTGACGGTCACACGAATCTTGTCAGAAATTCCGACCGTCAAGAACGCGGACATGTACAAGACGTATGACGAGCCAAGATCAATGAAGGTCAATAGGCAGTTCGGCTCTTCTGCTTGATTCTGAGCATGCGTGTTTTTTTGCACGTCGGAATTGCATACAGACGAGCGGCTTTTCCGATAGAAACTTTTTCCATCGGAAAAATAGAGAACCTGCTCTCAATCTTTTGTTGGCGGAAATTCCAACAGAAAAAGTCAGATGGAGCCTACACGCGGTCGGAATTTCCGTCAAAAAGCTCACATTGGACTTTTGACGGAATTTCCGATCGTGTGTACTCAGCATTAGAAAGTCTCCAAAACCTGGTTACCTTAGCTGACTTCATACCAAAGGAATGTCATTACAAACTGATCAAGTCCTTAAAGTGGTTGTAAACCCTTTACAAACACTTTCGCCTACAGGAAAGCCTATAATAAGGCCTACCTGTAGGTACCGTGAATTTCTCCTAAACTTGCACAGTTTAGGAGATATTCACTGTATACGCATGTGCCGACATCTTCGGCACATGCACACTGAAGAAACGGCTTGTACGTGCTGTTTCTTCAGCAGCTGTGCCATGACCGACGGTTCCTGCCCGCACGTGCGGGAGTGACGTAATCGCGACTCCCACGAACCACGGCGATGTGTGGGTGGGCGGGACAGAGCAGCTATCAAATGCCAGCCAATAGGATGGGGTCAGGGCTGGCCGCTACGTGTATGCGGCTCCGCCCCTTTTCATAAATAATTGGTTATTGTGCGATAGCTGCTCTGTCCCACCCACCCACACATTGCCGATGACTTCTGAAAGCTCCTCTCTCTCTCCCTGCACAGTTATATTATAAGACTGAGCATATATTGGTGCTGGAAGCTGGTGTTTTGTGTGACACTGTCTTATATTATAACTGTGTGCAGTGAGAGAGAGAGGAGCTTTCAGAAGTCATCAGCGATGTGTGGGTGGGCGGGACAGAGCAGCTATCGCACACCAGCCAATTATTTGGCTTCTTTAGAAAAGGGGAGGAGCCGCATACACGTAGCGGCCCACCCTGACCCCATCCTATTGGCTGGTGTGCGATAGCTGCTGTTCCCCACCAGATCCTGCTGAACTGCCTAAATTCAGAAGATCCACTTGGACTACAAAGGGGATATCAACCCGTAAGCTGTCGTACACTGTCAAAACATACAGCATGCTTGAACCAACATCCTAGGAAGACATAGAAAAACTGCCAAACGTGAAGCCAATAAATGGAGAATGGCAGCAGAAAAATAATTAAAGTCACTTCAAGAAAATAAAACCTGGATACTCACAGAGCTCCCTCCTAACCGCAAAACTATAGGAAGTAAATGGACTTTCAAAATAAAGTCAGACGCAGAAGGGAATATCCACAAATACAAAGCCAGACTAGTTGCCAAGGGTTACTCCCAGAAATTCGGTGAAGATTACGAAGAAACATTCGCTCCCGTCGTAAAACACTCAGAGCTCTTCTTAGCGTTGCAGCCGGGAAGGGCATGTAAGTGAAACACCTAGATGTTAAAACTGCTTTTCTATATGGAGACATTAAGGAAGATCTCTACATGGAGCAACCACCAGGGTTTGAGCAAGGACACAACCTTGTGTGTAAACATCAGAAGAGCATCTACGGTCTTAAGCAATCTGTGGAATGAGAAAGTGAACAAAGTACTTACCAGAGAGGGATTCTCAAGAAGTAAAGCAGTCTCTACTCCAAGAATCAAGAAGACAGACAGATTTACATCCTTATCTATGTTGATGACATTATAACCTTTTTTGAACAAGAAGGGGATTACAATCAGATAGTTCACAAGCTGAAAGAAAATTTGGAAATCAAAGAACTTGGGAACATTAGCTACTATCTGGGAATCCAAATAGACAGAGAAGAAGATGGAAGTAATCTTCTCAACCAATCTCAGAAAATCTCAGAAATCTTGGAACAATTCCATATGCAAGATGCAAAGGGAGTGAAAAACTCATATGGAACCAGGCTATCAAAAGAGCAATGAAGCAGAAAACTTGCTACCCAAAAACGACATGTATTGCAGAGCAATCGGTAAGCTGCTATATGTTGCCACTGTGACAGAACCAGACATAGCCGCAGCAGTGGACATACTATGCAGGAAAGTTTCAGCTCCCTGTCAGCGTGACTGGAACACAGTAAAAAGAGTGATAAAGTACCTCAAAGAAACAATTCAGATGAAGTTATGGTTACCAGCAACATCAGATCCAAAACTGGTCGGATATGTGGATGCTGATTGGGCCCGGGGACTGCAAAGACCGCAAATCCACAAATGGATTCATCTTGCAGTATGGGAAGGAACCATAACCTGGTCTAGTCGAAACCAAACAACTGTTGCTCTATCTTCAACTGAAGCAGAGTAAATTGCAGCAGCATACGCTTGTTAAGAAGCGATATGGATTCGTCAACTTTTTGTGGACATTGGGATAGACATGTCAAAACCAGTTCCCATTTTTAAAGACAACCAGAAAGGGTCAATCCTAGGACGAAACACATTGATGTCAAGTATCACCTACTGAGGGACAATCAAGAGCAAGGTGTTATTGACATTCAATACTGCCCTTCAGAGGAGATGACTGCTTATTAGTGATGAGCCGAACACCCCCGGGTTCGGTTCGCACCAGAACCCGCAAACGGACCGAAAGTTTGCACGAACTTTAGAACCCTATTAAATACAATGGATGCGAACGTTCGAAATCTAAAGTGCTAATTATAACGACTATTATGCATGTTATTGTCCTAAAAAGGGTTTGGGAACCCGGGTTCTGCCCCAGGGGACATGTATCAATGCAAAAAGAAGTTATAAAAACTGCAGTTTTTCTGGAGCAGTCATTTTAATGATGCATAAAGTGAAAAAAAAAAGTCAAATATTCCTTTAAATATCGTACCTGGGGGGTGTCTAAAGTATGCCTGTGAAGTGCCATGTGTTTCCCGTGTTTAGAACTGTCCCTGCACAAAATTACATTTCTAAAGGAAAAAAAGCCATTTAAAACTGCTTGCGGCTTTAATATAATGTCTGGTCCCGGTAATATGGATGAAAAGCTTTGAGAAAAATGGCATAGCTACCCCATCACCCCCACCTACCCCAGCCCATTACCAGCCCCTTTGGGTCTTGTATGGATATTAAGGGGAACCCCGCACACAAAATAAAAAAGGCCCTATATACTCTGAACAGCCGTATACAGGCGGTGCATACAAGACAGGGACTGTAGGTTTGTTCTTATGTAGAATCTGTTTGTAATTTTGAACAGGTACATTGTTTAAGTGTAGCTCCAGGCAAAAAATCTATTTTTAAGCTTTTTGGAAAACATAGGGAAGGGTTATCACCCCTGTAACATTTGTTTTGCTGTCTGTGCAGTGTGCACCTGTTCAGAACAGTTCACCTCACTTTCCGTCCTAATGACAAATGTTTTTTGAAAATTTGGGGTTTTTATTGAAACAAGAATTGGTGATAAAGAATCAGTGGAGAGGAGACATTTTTTTTCCCATATTAACTCTTACAGGAGAGAATTTGCCTTCCTAGGGGTAGATTTCCTCTCACTTCCTGTTGTATCCTTCCGTTTGCAAGGAGGAGTCGTTTGTAAGTTGGATGTTTGAAAGTAGGGGCCTGCCGTATATACTCAGCTGAAATTTGCCCCTTACATGTTGGTGTTGCCACAACACTGTGAGCCCTCACAGTTACTCTTGGTGGGCGCATGAATGGGCCCTGCTGTGAATTATTAGATCAAGAATTGTAATTGCATGCCCCTGTTGAACAGGGGCTGAAAAATTGGGCCTTTGGTGGTGGTGGTGGTGTTGACACAACACTGTAAGGTCTCACAGTTAGTCTTGGTGGGCGCAGGAATGGGCCCTGCTGTGAATTATTAGATCAAGAATTGTAATTACAAGCCCCTGTTAAACAGGGGCAGAAAAATTGAGCCTTAGGCACTGGTGCCACAACACTGCAACCCCTCACAGATACTGTACTTGGAGCACAGCAATGAGCCCTGTTGCAAAGTATTGCATCAAAAATTTTAATTACACGCCCCTGTTAAACAGGGGCTGAAAAATTGGGCCTTAGCCACTGGTGGCGGCACCCAGAAACAAAAATGTTCTTCCAAGCTATCATCGTCAATCGGATCATTGAGGAGGAGGAGGATAGTCAGTCAACATAACAGGACAAACTCTCAGCATCAGCATCAGTCTTGAAGGGATGTGACATTTGAAAATAAATTAGTCTGTTATATCAGCTTCAGGTGTTTGGTAGCTGGTGGTGATCCAAGACTGGTTCATCTTTATGAAGGTCAGTCGATCAACAGAGTCGGTGGACAGGCGCACCCTGTGATCCGTGACAAATCCTCCAGCAGCACTGAATGTGCGTTCTGAAAGAACGCTGGATGCAGGACAGGCCAGTAGCTCAATTGCATACTGTGCAAGCTCTGGCCAGTGATCCATCCTCAAGACCCAGTAAGCCAGAGGATTTTCGGTGGGGAAGGTGTCCAAGTCTGACCTTGCCCCTAGGTATTCCTGCACCATGTATATCAGACGCTGGCGATGGTTGCTGGAACTGATCATACCTTGGGGCTGCGGACTAAAGAATTGTCTGAACGCTTCGGTCAGACGGCCACCTTCCCCACCGCTCCTTCTTTGACTGACCGAAGCCTCAGCAACTCGTTGTCCAAGACCAGGAGTTTGTAACCTCCCAGTCTCTGGGAACGCGTTGCACAGACCTTTCTGCAAGGCCTCCCGGAGTTGTCTCATCCTCTGCTCCCTCTGCGACGGTAACATAAGGTCCGCAACCTTACCCTTGTACCGTGGATCAAGGAGAGTGGCCAGCCAGTAATGGTCCCTCTCCTTGATCCGAAGAATACGAGGATCCTTCCGCAGACTTTGCAGGATCAGGGAGGCCATGCAGCGTAGGTTAGCTGAGGCATTCAGTCCGGAGTCCTCTGGGTCACTAAGGACGACATGATCCGCAGCCACCTCCTCTCAGCCACGTACAAGTCCACTGGTTTCTTGGGACTGTAAATCATCCCTAAAAGACTGCTGCTGATGATGCTGAGTGCCAGGCTCCACCTCCATGCTGACACAATCCTCCTCCTCCTCCTCCTCCTCCTCCTTCTCCTCCTCTTCCTGTGCGATGGGTGGGACAGAAGGAACACTGTCTGGGTAAAGGGGGCCTTGAGAGGCAAGGAAGTCCTCCTCTTCCTGCCTCTGTTCTGCCTCAAGTGCCCTGTCCATTATTCCACACAGTGTATGTTCCAACAGGTGGACAAGAGGTACAGTGTCACTGATACATGCACTGTCACTGCTCACCATCCTCGTGGCCTCCTCAAATGGTGCCAGGACAGTGCATGCATCCCTGATCATGCCCCACTGGCGTGGTGAAAAAAACCCGAGCTCCCCTGACCCTGTCCTGGTGCCGTAGTCGCACAGGTACTCATTGATGGCCCTCTGCTGCGTGTGCAGCCGCTGCAGCATGGCCAACGTTGAGTTCCACCTGGTGGGCATGTCACATATAAGGCGGTTCTTGGGCAGGTTCAACTCCTTTTGCAGCTCAGCCAGGCGAGCACTGGCATTATAAGATCTGCGGAAATGCACACAGACTTTCCTGGCCTGCCTCAGGACATCCTGTAAGCCCGGGTACCTGCCCAAGAACCGCTGCACCACCAGGTTAAGGACGTGAGCCACACAGGGCACATGGGTCAGTTGTCCCTGTCGGAGAGCGGAGAGGAGGTTGGTGCCATTGTCGCAAACTACCATTCCTGGCTTAAGCTGGCGTGGCGTCAACCACCTCTCGGCCTGCCCCTGCAGAGCAGACAGAACCTCTGCCCCAGTGTGGCTCCTGTCCCCCAAACACACCAGCGCAAGCACGGCATGGCATCTTTTTGCCTGCGTAATTGCGTAGCCCCTTGAACGCCTACGGAGCACCACTGGTTCCGAGGACAAAGCACAGAAAGAGGCCACGGAGGAAGAAGAAGAGGAGGGGGTGGAGGACAGAGGTGTGTCACAACCAGTAGTAGCATTTTGGAGGCGTGGCGGTGGAACAACCTCCAACACTACTGCACCTTGTCCTGCATCCTTCCCAGCTGCCAAAAGAGTGACCCAATGGGCCGTGAAAGAAAGGTAACGTCCCTGTCCATGCCTGCTGGACCATGAGTCAGCGGTAATATGCACCTTACCGCTGACTGCCCTGTCCAGCGAGGCCAAGACATTGCCTTCCACATGCTGGTAGAGAGCCGGAATCGCCTTCCGTGAGAAAAAGTGGCGTTTGGGAACCTGCCACTGAGGAACCGCACATTGCACAAACTCACGGAAGGGGGCCGAGTCTACCAACTGAAAAGGCAGCAGTTGAAGCGCTAGCAATTTAGCCAAGCTAGCATTCAACCGCTGGGCATGTGGATGGCTGGGAGTAAACTTCTTTCGACGGTCCAGCAGCTGGGGCAGGGAAATTTGCCTGCTAGAATCGGACGTCGGTGTACTGCTAGCAGAGTGGCCGCAAGTACTTGGCTGTGACACACCTAATTCTACACCTTCATTCCTCTCAGTGCAGGTTTCAGAGAGGACTGAAGGTATAGTGGGGTTGGAGATCCCAGCTGATGCGGTGCAAGGAGAGGTCCGCTTTGTTCTTTGGTGTAGGTCTTTAAGGTAGGCTTGCCAACGAGATGCATGGCAGGTCAACATATGTCTGGTCAAGCATGTGGTGCCCAAGCGGCTGATGTTTTGGCCACGCGATATACGCTTGAGACATATGTTGCAAACAGCAGCTGTGCGATCTGATGCACTCGCCTCAAAAAAGGCCCACACCAAAGAACTTTTTGAATAACGGGCAGAGGCAGCGCCCTGCACAGGCGGAGCTCTGCGGTGTGATTCCGTCGGTGTTCTGCCCTTACGCTGGCCACCCAAGGGCATCCTGCCTCGTTGGAGATGTGCCTCCTCCTCATCCTCCTCCTCCTCCTCTCTCCTATTAGGCACCCACGTGGAGTCAGTGACCTCATCATCCCCTCCCTCATCATCCCCTCCCTCCTCATCACTGGAGCCAATCTGGCAGTATGCTGCAGCTGCTGGAACATGACTGCCAGATTGGTGTCCTTCTTGAGCATCCCCTCTCGCTGCTCTCACGCTACTGCCTTCCTCTAGCTGGGTATCATCATCAGACCCTTCGAAACGCTGGGCATCCTCCTGGAGCATGTACCCAACACTGTGCTCAAACAGTTCGGGGGACTCCTCAGGAGGAGGACATGGTGGGTCTAGGGAAGGAGTGACTGATGATGACATTGATACCAGTGAAGAGGACGCTTTGGCAGCTGCTTTGCCAGTACCCTGAGCCTGGGTGAGAGAGGATGAGGAGGATGAGGAGGGCTTGGTCATCCACTCTACCAAGTCTTCGGCATGATGTGGCTCAACATGTCCAGCTGCCGAAAAGAAGGACAAGCGTGTCCCATGGCCATGTGCTGATGACAATGCACCGCGTCCACGACCAGCACTGTTGCCCCCAGACACAGAGCCTGCTTGCCCTCTTTTATTGGCTCCTGACTGTCTGCCTCTCCTTGTTTGCCTTCCAGACATTCTAATGGCCTGCAGGGAGATGGGAAAACCAGCAATAAGGGCTAGCTTCAGGTGTATACTGTGCAGGAGGCTTAGCAACAATGACACTGACACTGTCCCCTGCCTATCCTTCTCTCTCCCTGCACACAAGGTTTAGCAAAGAATAGGACACTGACACTGTCGACTGCCTATCCTTGTCTGTCCCTACACACAAGGTTTAGCAATATGGTTCAGCACACTAGGTTTAGCAAAGAATATGACACTGACACTCTCGACTGCCTATCCTTGTCTGTCCCTACACACAAGGTTTAGCAATATGGTTCAGCACACTAGGTTTAGCAAAGATTATGACACTGACACTCTCGACTGCCTATCCTTGTCTGTCCCTACACACAAGGTTTAGCAATATGGTTCAGCACACAAGGTTTAGCAAAGAATATGACACTGACACTCTCCCTGCCTATCCTTGTCTGTCCCTACACACAAGGTTTAGCAATATGGTTCAGCACACAAGGTTTAGCAAAGAATATGAAACTGACACTCTCCCTGCCTATCCTTGTCTGTCCCTACACACAAGGTTTAGCATTATGGTTCAGCACACTAGGTTTAGCAAAGATTATGACACTGACACTCTCGACTGCCTATCCTTGTCTGTCCCTACACACAAGGTTTAGCAATATGGTTCAGCGCACTAGGTTTAGCAAAGATTATGACACTGACACTCTCGACTGCCTATCCTTGTCTGTCCCTACACACAAGGTTTAGCAATATGGTTCAGCACACAAGGTTTAGCAAAGAATATGACACTGACACTCTCCCTGCCTATCCTTGTCTGTCCCTACACACAAGGTTTAGCAATATGGTTCAGCACACAAGGTTTAGCAAAGAATATGAAACTGACACTCTCCCTGCCTATCCTTCTCTGTCCCTACAAACAAGGTTTAGCAAAGAATATGACACTGACACTCTCCCTACCTATCCTTGTCTGTCCCTACACACAAGGTTTAGCAATATGGTTCAGCACACAAGGTTTAGCAAAGAATATGACACTGACACTCTCCCTGCCTATCATTGTCTGTCCCTACACACAAGGTTTAGCAATATGGTTCAGCACACAAGGTTTAGCAAAGAATATGAAACTGACACTCTCCCTGCCTATCCTTCTCTGTCCCTACAAACAAGGTTTAGCAAAGAATATGACACTGACACTCTCCCTACCTATCCTTCTCTGTCCCTACACACAAGGTTTAGCAAAGAAAAAATATGACACTGTCCCTGCCTATCCTTCTCTTTCCCTGCGCCGGAACACACTACACGAGGCCGCCGCGCTGGCGGCCTTTTATAGTGTGGGGCGTGTACTAAACCCCCTCAGCAATAATTGGCCACAGGCATCCTGTCTGTGGCCAATCATTGCTCTCCTCGCTGCCGGCGCTGTGATTGGCCAAGCATGCAGGGTCACAGTGCATGCTTGGCCAATCACAGCACCGGGATTACACTGCGATGGCGCAGTGTATTGTGGGCCGTTCGCGTCACTCGAATTTGGCGCGAACGGCCCAAATTGTTCGTTGTTCGCCGAACGCGCGAACAGCCGATGTTCGAGTCGAACCTATGTTCGACTCGAACACCGAGCTCATCCCTACTGCTGATGCACTCACCAAGCCTTTGTTGAATGAACGTCATAGTTATTGCCAGAAAAAGCTGCATGTAATTTGACAAAGCACATGCTGTTGAGAAGGGGTGTTGGAAGAACAACATGTAATGTAAAGTTGTTATATAAACTGAACAATATACATGGTATGCATTATACCTATCTGTGACAGGGGTCACTTGGGGCACAGGGGGAATGAGAACCCCACCATGATCTGGGATAGTCATATTCAATGCTGTATATACATGGTATATATTGGGTGTATATTGTGTGTGGGCTGTTGTGTAATATTTGCTGTGATGGGGTGTGATTGCATTCTATTGTCTATTGTGGCTTGTGGTAATTAAGTCTGCTACTGTGGTGATGTGGATTGGAGCTTGGTAGACCGTCTGGCTGCCTATTATGGGATGTTTAAGTGTCTTTCTGTGAGGAGGGGGGGGGAATCACCCCTCCTGCTAAGACTGTTTACTGAAAGAGAAGTTTGAACACACCTGACCTATATGACCATTGTCATTGGACAGTTTAACCCGCCCTGTTCCCCAAGGATGGGAGGGAAGGGTTTTGAAGAGAAATGTGTTACGATGTGCTTGTAATAAATTCATTCCCAGTTTTGGGACTTCAACACAGAGTGTTTGTCTCGTATGTTTGGAAGGATTAATCCTATGGGAAGCGGTCACCTGACTGTGGAGGATCGGCAGTGGATGTGTGTCCAGAGAGGGAATATCCTAAACGATGTTAACCCCTTTCATGTTTGGGGTACCGTTACATTGGTTGGCAGCGGTGGGATTTTCCCTCCAGTTACTGGGACACTCCAAACCACCACAGTGAATGACCAGCTATGCAGCCTGCAGGAAAGCCACGCTGAAAGACTTACTTGAGAGCCGTGGAGGGACCGGTGGGACAAAGAACAAGGCCACCTTTATCAGGGAGCTAGCCGAGATGGATCAGAGGGATGGTGATGCAGGACCCCGGTCAGTTGAAGACTTGTTTCAGCAACGAGTTCGACAGCGGTTGGCATTATATGGTGCTAACCCATCAGAGACCGCCATACAGGAAGCCATTAAAGACATCCAGCTGCAGGATGAGCGGCAAGAGAGAGAACTGGAGCGGCAAGAGAGAGAACTGGAGCGGCAATATGAGCGGAGAATGGCGGAAATACGGCAATCAGAGACAATGCCTAAAGATGCAGCCCCTGTCCGTAAGTTGCCCTTTCGGGCGTTCAAACTATTTAAGGAAGGAGAGGAGGAAATCGAAGCGTCCTGCAGGACTTTGAGAGACTATGCCAGATACATGAAGTACTGCCCCAAGATTGGGTCGCCTTACTGGCAAGTAATTTAACTGGCAGAGCGGCGGATGCGTATCGGGCCCTGGAGGATGAGGACGCTAAAGACTATGACCGGGTAAAAGAAGCTCTGCTAGCCCGATTTGCCATTACACCCGAAGCCAGCCGGATTACGTTTCGAGAATCCCGGAAACAAACCCACATAACATACGTGGAGTGGGCACATCGTCTGCAGCGAAACCTTAAGGGCTGGTTCCAGGGAAGCCGCGCTCATACCATAGAGGACATAACCCAGCTAGTACTCTTAGAACAGTTCTTTAACCACACCCCTCCGGTACTACGGGATTGGGTGCGAGATAAGCGACCACGGACTGTACAGCAAGCGGCTACTTTGGCCGATGAATATCTGGACTCTCAAAGGTCAGGCAGAAGCGAGCGCTATCCACTAGCTTGGCCCAGTTTATCAGCCTCTAACCCAACTTCAGCACCAACCCCAGCGGCCACTTATCCTCAGCAGCCCAGGTTCAACTCCCAGGACTACGCACAACCCATCAGGTGTTTCGGATGTAAATAGCTAGGGCACAAAAAGCCAGACTGTCCATTGAATTCAACCAGGCAGTCCCAGTCGTGGAGACAGCCAGCAGGGGGGAACCCCCACACATCCATGCCTGCGGCCCACTGCGTTGAGGAGGAAGAACATTTGGGCGTCTTGCACGAGGCTAAACCCATACAAGCAGCTAACCGGGACAACCGGCAGCAACACAGGCAGACTGTCTGGGTCAATGGAAAGGTAGCCAATGGCCTACGTGATTCTGGTGCCACCATGACCCTACTACAGAAGAACCTCATCCCAGAGAGCCAACACACCGGAGACACTGTAGCCGTAAGAGTAGCGGGAGGTACCATCTTCTGGCTACCCGTTGCCCGGGTTCACCTGGATTGGGTGGTTGGTTCGGGACATGTGAATGTAGGGGTAATGAAGGATTTGCCAGCGGATGTACTACTGGGGAATGATTTGGCCCCCCTCGTTTCTGCTTACGCCCCGATGGGCCCTGTTGAGCCCAACCCAGTGACTACCTGTGCCCAGACCCATGCTGCTGGAACCGGCCTGATTGCGGCTGAGAACGGGGTAAGATTATCTTCCCCGACATGTACCTTAGATCAGGCACAATATCACAGTCTAAAATTGGAATGTGACAAGTTGGCCAGTGAGAAATCAGAGATGCAATGACACTACGTCATGTATTATGAGATGTCCCATGGCTTGAACATTGAAATGCACAAACAGGCTGAAATTGTCAAAAGGTTAAATGGGATTTGCGCCCAGGTTTTGCCTTACATTTCCCAAGAGCACCAGCAACAAGTTTTGGGAGCCATTGAGAGAGCAAAGCAAGTGACTGTTCCAGAACTGAATTCCATTATTCGTCCCGGCCTCCTAGTGCAATGTTGATGGGTTGTCCAGGCATTAGACGAATGGAAATATGGACTAACTTCGGAGTCAACCCGTCTGGGGTCTCCTCCTGTGTTAGTCTCCTGCCGAAAGGGGAGATGTGTGACAGGGGTCACTTGAGGCACAGGGGGAATGAGAACCCCACCATGATCTGGGACAGTCATATTCAATGCTGTATATACATGGTATATATTGGGTGTATATTGTGTGTGGGCTGTTGTGTAATATTTGCTGTGATGGGGTGTGATTGCATTCTATTGTCTATTGTGGCTTGTGGTAATTAAGTCTGCTACTGTGGTGATGTGGATTGGAGCTTGGTAGACCGTCTGGCTGCCTATTATGGGATGTTTAAGTGTCTTTCTGTGAGGAGGCGGGGGGGATCACCCCTCCTGCTAAGACTGTTTACTGAAAGAGAAGTTTGAACACACCTGACCTGTATGACCATTGTCATTGGACAGTTTAACCCGCCCTGTTCCCCAAGGATGGGAGGGAAGGGTTTTGAAGAGAAATGTGTTACCATGTGCTTGTAATAAATTCATTCCCTGAATTATTACACTATCTATGCAGCAGGTGGTGCTGTAGTATTATAGTGTATAGTACATGTTTTCTATGATATGACAGGATGTTTGTCTATCCTCTCTCTATGTACTTGTATTGTCCTTTTTCCTGTAAGATATGATTTGCTAATCCTCCATGAAAGTATTCTCTGCATACAACAAGCTTCCAAACGCATGATTCAATAACCTGCTAATAAATCCAGGGCTGCCGATAGGAAGGTACAGGCAGTTCTTCTGTACTAGGTTAGGCCCCATTGGATTAGCAGGGGGGCCCAGCGGGAGCCGCCTGTGGGGTAGTCCTGTAATGGTTTCCCTGCATTAGGGCAGAACAAATATTTTCTATTTCATGTTAAAATATTGTTTTTAAGGTTTCAAGCATGAAAATTAAAAAAAAATCTAAAAAAATATATATTTTTGTTGAGCTATGCATACTAGCTCATTATGCCTTTGTCTTGCAGGGTTTTTATTTTATTTTTTCTGAGGGTTTACAACCACTTTAAAGGAAGTAGAAAATGTAACAGCTCTATTGACTGTCTCAAAAGGAAAACAATCAGAGTTACAAAAAATCTAAATTCCACTCTCATAATCAGGAGTTTGGGATTTATAGGTGGGTATTCTGAGAACACATCACAGGTCACCTATAATGTCTGTATAAATGTAGCTAGCAAAGCTTTAGCTAAAACCCAGATAGCAAGCTATTGAGCTGTAAGTCTGAACATGACTTGCTAAGCTATTGCTAGACTTGCCAGGCTTCAAGTTTGTTGCACAATTGCAGCAAGTGCGCATTGCATGACACTAGATCAACTTCCTTTGAAAACATTCTGCAAGTCTGCTGCAAGTTCTGGTTCAGTTATGTTGTGCAATAGTCATCCCACCACAGGGGTCACTGTGACTTGCAGAGCTCTTACTGTAGACTCACCACTGCAACTTTGCTCTTGTTAGAGACTTGCCAAGCAAATTAGCCACAAATTGGAAAAGTGTTAACTAGAACTTGTACTTCAAGTGCTCTGAAAGTGTACAACTTGCCAGTGAAAATGTGCAACAAAATGGACAGATTTGGCCAGTTTGCCCAAACATCCAGCTGCTGCTCCACGGTGTAAATCAAGCACCAATTACCTAATCCAATGATGTAGATCTATTGCCAATCATAATGAGTGATGCCTCTACAACCCACTGACACAAGCACGACGGTCACAATCCAATGTGATCATGACCATACTTGGCCAATGATGTTACCAAGGATCCCCCAAGCCACTTTGTTTGCAAGGACCTGCTCACCATTGAACTGTATTTAACCACTTCAGCCCCCTTCCTGACCAGAGCATTTTTTTGCGATTCTGTACTGCATCACTTTAGCTGACAATTGAGCGGTCGTGCGATGTTATACCCAAACAAAATTGACGTCCTTTTTTTCCCACAAATAGAGCTTTCTTTTGGTGGTATTTGATCACCTCTGCGGTTTTTATTTATAATAAACAAAAAAAAGAGCGACAATTTAAAAAAAAAAGCAATATTTTTAACTTTTTGCTATAATAAATATCCCCAAAAAATATCGAAAAAAAAAATTTCTTCCACAGTTTAGGCCGATATGTATTTTTCTACATATTTTTGGTTAAAAAAAGTGTATATTGATTGGTTTGCACAAAAGTTATAGCGTCTACAAAATAGGGGATAGATTTATGGCATTTTTATTATAAATTATTTTTTTTACTAGTAATGGAGGCGATCTGCGATTTTTATCGGGACTACAGACATTATGGCGGACACATCGGACACTTTTGACACTATTTTGGGACCATTGTCATTTATACAGCGATCAGAGCTACAAATAGTCACTGATTACTGTATAAATGACACTGGCAGGGAAGGGGTTTAACAATAGGGCACGATCCAGGGGTTAAGTGTGTCCTAGGGAGTGATTCTAACTGTGGGGGGGGGGGGGGGTGGGCTCACTACAACATGACAGAGAGCACTGCTCCCGATGACAGGGAGCAGTAGATCCCTGTCATGTTGCTGCTAGGCAGAACAAGGAAATGCCTTGTTTACATAGGCACCTCCTCGTCGCAATTGCGGACTGCCGGAAATGCCTTGTTTACATAGGCACCTCCTCGTCGCAATTGCGGGCTGCCGGTGAACATCAGGTTTTCGGGACCCGCGGGCATGCTTCCGCGGCAGGCACGTGCCCGATAGGCTGAAAATGAAAAGGGACATACAGGTACGCCCATTTGCCTGCCTGTGCCATTCTGCCGACGTATATGTTTGTGCGGCGGTCGGCAAGTGGTTAAAAAACATATATTTTGGCTTTGGAACATGTTCCCCATGGCAGTGCCCAGCTACCTATGACATTTATTTTACCAAAAGCTTTAAAATTGGCCTTTGAAAAAATAATAAGATCCATCTCCTATGGACTTCAAAAGCTTTTGGGGTTATTTTGGGGGTTTGCAAATTTTTTTCAAGTGTTCGCTCATCAGTAGTAACAAGATAATTAAGGGCAATTTCACATGACATTAAACAACAGAGGTTTGTTGTTGTAGTGTCTGTGGGGCATGACTCACTGTTTTGCTAATGATTATAAACTCCAGTGACAGCGCTGGATCTGAACTATAGCTTGCCTTCTGCATCTAAGGCATTGTCTGGGGGTGTGTATTACTGTTAAAGAGATCAATCTTGGTTTTACCAAGCAGCTTGTTGAAGCCTATTGCCAAGATTTATGCAAGCATTGTAGAATGTTTTTTAAATATTTGTTTAAGAATACCACAATTTATTGAATGTTTATTGGCGCTGTTACTCACCCGTCTTGGGGTAAGTGCAGGAAAGGCCACATAAACACAAGTGTTTGTAAGTTATTAATGGAAAGCTTGACCTTTAGGCCCGGTTGTCACAGGGGCGGCACGACTTCGGGGGCGACTCGATCTCAAGACGACTTGAGACGCCCGCCTGAGGCGATTTGCATAATGACTTCTGTATAGAAGTCAATGCAAGTCGCCCTGAGTCGCCCCCAAAAGAAGTACAGGAAACTTTTTCTAAGTCGGATCGACCTGAGTCGCTCCTATTAGAACGGTTCCATAGCACAGAGCGGGACACGACTCCTCAGGCGACCGAGACGCCCGAGGAGTCGCCCCTATGTGAACCGGGCCTAAACCTCTTTCCATGAGTTCCAAAAAACCTTCTCTGTAAGATCTTGCATATTTGCAAGCTTCCACCAACCTTTTCATGTGGAATGTGCCACATGCATAATTAGTTTGGTTGTTTGCCACCCTTTATCACTTTAATGGCATCGCTACCCATCATCTCAGATTTTTGTTAGTGGTCTGTTCCTGTCAAACAGCCCTTGATAGATTAGTCCCAGGAAGCCATGCAACAAGGTTTTGAGTGTGCAAGCTCCAATTTGTCACCCTGCTGAAGCAGCAATTGAAAAATAGCACCGCTAGAGCGCCCTGCATGTGGGGATGTGTCAGGACCTGGGTCTTAACTTGAAACCTCTGCTGTGTCTGGCAAAGTCTCTTCTTGCTTAGCTACCTGGAATGCAGGACAGCTCCCTAGACAATTCCTTGACTGATCCTGCCTTGAACTTTGTTTCTCTTGAACTTTGAACCCTCGCTCTTGTCACTCCTGCTGCCACCCGTATTTTCACTACCACTTGTTTCTGACCTTTGGTTTGTTCCTCGACTACACTTTTGTCTGATTCCAAACTGCAACCACTTGTTACTGATCTTTGGCTTGTTTGCTGACTATCCTTCTGCTTGATTCCTACCTATATCTGTTACTGGACACTGGTTTGCTCACCTCCTGGTGGTATGATCCCGAGGACTGCGACCTGGCACTAACACACAGCAGAACCTATCACCACCATCAGGAGTTCTGGTGAACACCAGTTAGTGCTTACACTTCACACCTAAAGACCCCTTTCACACTGAGGCGGTTTGCAGGCGCTATTGCGCTAAAAATAGCACCTGCAAACCGACCTGAAACAGCGGCTGCTGTTTCTCCAGTGTGAAAGCCCGAGGACTTTCACACTGGAGCGGTGCGCTAGCAGGACCGCTCCAAAAGTCCTGCTAGCCGCATCTTTGGAGCGGTGAAGGAGCGGTGTGTTTACCGCTCCTCCACCGCTCCTGCCCATTGAAAGCAATGGGACACCGCGGCTATACCGCCGGCAATGCACCTCTGCAGAGGCACATCGCGGGCGGTATTAACCCTTTTTTGCCCGTAGCAGCGGGTAGAACCGCACCAATAGCGGCCGAATACCTCCGCAAATCCGACGGTAAAGTGCCTCTAAAAATAGCGGCGCTTTACCGCCACCGCACCTCCCGCCCCAGTGTGAAAGGGGCCTAAGTGAGCCTGCATTATCTGCAAGGATGATATGCTCATTTATTTATCCTGCTGGTCAGTGGGAGCCTCTCAACTGCTATAGTTACTGGTGTCTGAGCCTGACCCTGGACCATGACAGGATGAATGTTTCCAAGCATGCACGGATTCCTGCTGCTTTGCACAGGTTCTGGATTGATGTTCAAAGTATGATAAGTTGGAACCTGCGCACTGCAAACTACAGTACCTGGCTCCCAGGGATAATGTTGGGTCCCGGCGAATGACTGACAAAAGCTGCAATATGCAACTAATCTGACCTGATCCCTGAATCCTGTGTGATAATTAACCCTGACCCCTGAACTCTGTGCCTTATTTATTCCTGACCCTGAACTCCTTTCAAAATTATCGATATGAGAAGGAACAGAGATGGTTGGGCTTATACATTTTAATATATTTAAATCAAAGAGTTTCTTGGCTTTCTAGAGAAGGGATATGAGTATCCGATCAGATTCACAATTTAAACTTCATGAATAGCAAGTCTCTTAGTAGGCCCTATTGTCCTAGACTACCCTTGCTTCTATACACAAGTCTTTTGGAAAAGGCGACAAGGTGGACAACAAGCAAGATAAAGCACCACGCTTTTGCTATACAACCAAAAGCAAAGAAAAAAAATTAATATTCAGGGCTCATTCTGATAATTATAATTTAGAGCTGTTCATTAAAGTTCTAGACAAGATGACCTCAGAGGCCAGGTTCCTGGTTAGCAATCCAGCTGCTCACTAGATAGATGAAGAAACTCACAAGTTTTGAAAAAAGTAGACAAGGATGAATTTAGTCAGGGTCAATAAGTTCCTTTAGTGGTAAAAGGTTTATAATACAACTGATGGCCAACTGCTGTGCTTTGCAGAAGATTATTATCTAAAATCAAAATCTTACAAGAACATTAAACACAAGATATAAGAACGAGACATGAGGCAGGCAGACTGTTATGTTAACCCAACAAGCTTTATGGAATACTGTAACACATCACCTAAAATATAAGGTATATTTATAATAAAGTTAGCCCTGGAGAAGACAATGGTCAGAGGGGCTACATGACAGGGGGAGGAATCAGCCTGAAAAAGGCTTAACGTGTGAGGTAGAAGTGTAAGAACAAGTACTGTATGTCTTAACGCCAGTCAATGGTTAGATGGTAGCCGGAGGGGTAGGGACAGAATGTTGATGGTAGGTCACCAAGTAAAGATTGGCTGGGCTGGAGGGTGACATTGCCTTAGGCGCTCACCTTTTTTCAGTTGTCAGCATCAAGGGAGTGTTTTTCCCATCATGGCAGGTTGGGGGTCTTTGGAAGATTTGGAATCATTACAGAATGGGACCCATCAGTTGGTATGGTGCTCTCTTTTGGCAGGTTACTGTTGGTTCTACCAGGGGCTCCATCCCTTGGTGGAAGTAATTATACTGTATATACCCAGTTTGGAACTGTACTCAAGCCAGTGGAGGTGCAACTGGGGGACAGGGATAATGCTTAGATAAGATTTTGGTTAGTGGACACCTGAAAGACCTTTTACTGGCAATACTAGTCTGTTGATGATTGATACATTTTATTTGCTTACTGTTATTTATGTTTATGGTTGTTAACCACTTAAGCCCCGGACCATTTCGGGCCATTAGGACCAGGCCTGTTTTTGGGATTCGGCACTGCGCTGCTTTAACTGTAAATTGTGCGGACATGCAATGTTGTACCCAAATGAAATTTGCGTCCTTTTCTTCCCACAAATAGAGCTTTCTTTTAATGGTATTTGATTGCCTCTGCGATTTTTATTTTTTGCGATATAAACAGAAAAAGACCGAAAATTTTGAAAAAAAATGATATTTTCTACTTTTTGTTATAAGAAAAATCGAATAAACTCAATTTTAGTCATACATTTAGGCCAAAATGTATTCAGCCACATGTCTTTAGTAAAAAAAATGTCAATAAGCGTATATTTATTAGTTTGCGCAAAAGTTATAGCGTTTACAAACTAGGGTACATTTTCTGAAATTTACACAGCTTTAAATTTATGACTGCCTATCTCATTTCTTGAGGTGCTAAAATGGCAGGGCAGTACAAAACCCCCCCAAATGACCCCATTTTGGAAAGTAGACACCCCAAGGAAATTGCTGAGAGGCATGTTGAGCCCATTGAATATTTTTTTTTTTTTTCCCAAGTGATTGAATAATGACAAAAAAAAATAAAATTACAAAAAGTTGTCACTAAATGATATATTGCTCACACATGCCATGGTTATATGTGGAATTGCACCCCAAAATACATTCTGCTGCTTCTTCTGAGTACGGGGATACCACATGTGTGGGACTTTTTAGGAGCCTAGCCACGTACGGGACCCCGGAAACCAAGCAGCGCCTTCAGGATTTCTAAGGGCGCAAATTTTTGATTTCACTCCTCACTACCTATCACAGTTTCGAAGGCCATAAAATGCCAAAATAGCACAAAACCCCCCCAAATGACCCCATTTTGGAAAGTAGACACCCCAAGCTATTTACTGAGAAGCATGTTCAGTCCATGGAATATTTTATATTTTGCCACAAGTTGCGGGAATATGACAAACTTTTTTTTTTTGCACAAAGTTGTCACTAAATGATATATTGCTCACACATGCCATGGGCATATGTGAAATTACACCCCAAAATACATTCTGCTGCTTCTCCTGAGTACGGGGATACCACATGTGTGGGACTTTTTGGGAGCCTAGCCGCGTACGGGACCCCAAAAACCAAGCACCGCCTTCAAGGTTTCTAAGGGCATAAATTTTTGATTTCACTCCTCACTACCTATCACAGTTTTGAAGGCCATAAAATGCCAAGATGGCACAAAACCCCCCCAAATGACCCCATTTTGGAAAGTAGACACCCCAAGCTATTTGCTGAGAGGCATGTTGACCCCATTGAATATTTTTTTTTTTGTCCCAAATGATTGAATAATGACAAAAAGAAAAAAAAAATGTACAAAAAGTTGTCACTAAATGATATATTGCTCACACATGCCATGGTTATATGTGGAATTGCACCCCAAAATACATTCTGCTGCTTTTCCTGAGTACGGGGATACCACATGTGTGGGACTTTTTGGGAGCCTAGCCGCGTACAGGGCCCCAAAAACCAAGCACTGCGAACGCTGCAGTTATGTGTGTTGTGTTTGGTAAGTGACAGTGATCGATCGATACTGCACTTGGGTGGGCTGGGCTGGGCGGAGGGGCTAAACGCAGGCGCTAGCAGGTATCTGGGCTGATCCCGCTAACACTGCGTTTTTGGGAACCCTAAACCGCTGGGGATGCTAGTATAGATCTGATCAGATACTATACCACTAAGGGGGGTGTATGCTTTGCGCGTGGGTGTTAGCGTTACTGTCACTAACCTAACACTGCCTGGGGCGACGCAGACCCTCTCTGGCGCTAAAACCTAATTGATCTCACCCGCCGGGCGATCAGGGGGGTTAAACCTTTATTGGGTTATATACGGCGGGTGCCCTGATGCTATAAAAAGCAAACTAATCAACCAGCGTCACCCGTAACCTTTATATGGTGATCACTGGTGAAAGGGTTAACTAGGGGCAATCAGGGGGTTAAAATCTTTATTAGGTTAAATATGGGGGTACCTGACACTATATAAAAACCTGACGGGTAACCTAAATAACTAAATAACTTACTGGCTAACCAGTGACACCAGTGACGCTTATACGGCGATCACTGGTGAAAGGGTTAACTCTAGGGGCAATCAGGGGGTTAAAATAATATATGGGGGTACCTGACACTAATAAAAACCTGCGGCGAACCTAAAAAAAAAATAACTGCCTATCTAAAACACCACCGGCACTAAATACAGCGTTCGAAAATACGATCGCTTAGTGACGCTGGCGTTAGGGGGTGAAAGGGTTACCTGGGGGGCGATCAAGGGGTTAAACCTTTATTAGGGGGGGTTAGGGGGATACCCTGGACCTAAAGGGGCCTAATCCTAACTGCCCTGCAACTTTTTACTATCACAGATGACACTAAAAGCAGTGATCAGTAAAATAAATGATCACTGCAATCAGTGACACTGTGATTGGGGGCTTTGGGGTGACCTGGGGGGTGATCTGGGGGTGACTGGGGGGTGATTTGTGTGCCTATGTGTACCTACATGTCAGTGGACTGTTGGTGCACTAACCTGCTTCTTCTCTGCTCGGCGCCGGGAACGAAAAGACCGCGGCGAGGGAGATGACATCACTTCCTCCAGCCTTGTTTACATCACATGGCGGAGGAAGCATTTTCATTGGCCGGGAGCGATCGCGAGGGGGGGGGGCGGAATCGAGCGCCCCCCCCTCATGCCTGATCGCTCCCGAACACTTAACGGCCGCTCACTGCAGTGAAGGGGGGTCCGGATGGACCCCCCAACTGCACAAAGGCGATCACGTAGATCTACGTGATTCTGCCTGTCCGTGCCATTCTGCCGACGTAAATCGGCGGTGGGCGGTCGTTAAGTGGTTAAATAATAGTTCTACTGTGGCCACTTTAAATAAATGGTTTGGTGGGAGGGGAACCTCAGAACAATGACTGGCACTATCCCCTATAGCAGTGGTTCTCAACCCCCAACCCCCAACAGGCCATGTTTTTCTAATTGCTCTTAGATAAAATAGCTGTCCAAAATACCAAGCCATTGACTCTGATTTAAAGCACCTGTGCAAGATAAAGGAAAACCTGCAAACATGGCCTGTTGGGGGGGCTGGGGGGGCGGGTACTTGAGGATAGGGTTGAGAACCACTGCCCTATATCAAGTAAGTTATATGAAAAGGGAGTCCCAAAGGGAGTGTGCCAAAAGGGAATTATTAAGTGCCGAAAAAACAATATCAACTACCACATTAGATATTTAAAAAGATTTGACAAAGTTTTATTTTGTACAAAAAGTATTTAAAAACCACATGTATGATAACACAAATATAAATCTGTCAGTTATCAGATTTTGACAACATTGCAAACTGGATCCTGAAGAAGCCCTCTCTTATATTGTGGGCGAAACGCATTGATCCATTAACTTCTTACACATTGTTTGCCTAGAATGGTCGGATAGTGTCAAATGTGTTATTTATATTTATGATATCATACATGTGGTTTTTAAATAATTTTTGTACAAAATAAAACTTTGTCAAATCTTTTTAAATATCTAATGTGGTAGCCAAAATTGCTTTTTTGGCACTTAAAAATCCCCTTTTCCCACTTTAAATATATCAAGTAGTTGGAGTCGTTATTTTGGAAAAAAAAATGATAGGGGCAGTACTAAGGAATCCCTCAAGCAAGGCTCATAAAATAATTGTTTATGCCTGCTATTATTTCAGACTTGCTTTGATAGAGAAGATGTTCTGCCGAAAAAAAGTATTTTAGGCACCCTTTACACTTATTTATTACTGTAACACACATTACATTGCAGTGAACTTTTAAAGGGGTTGTAAACCCTTGTGCAATTCTATGCATTGAGGTGAAAAACCTCCTGTAATGCTGCAGCCCCGAGCCCCCGTTTTACTTACCTGTACCCCCTCTGTCTTGCGCACCCGACGAGCACACCAGCAAAATGCGATGTCTTGGGTCCTGATTGGATGGATTGATAGCAGCGCAGCCATTGACTCCTGCTGCTGTCAATCAAATCCAATGATGCGGGCTGTGTGAATAGACGCAGAAGCAGGACACGTCAGCGGGCCCACATGGGTATCCACGAAGAAGAGCGCTTTTCCGACGAGACACTCGAGAAGAGGAGCCAGGAGCGCCACTGCAGGACCCCAGAAGGGGAAGATCATTTTTTTTTTTTTTAAAAGCCCTGAACCTTTACAACACCTTTAAGGTAGGCTAAGTTTATATTTTTTACAGTGGTATTTGATTATACATTTCTTAGGACCATGCTTGTTAACCACTTCAGCCCCGGACCATTTTGCAGCTAAAGGACCAGGCCCCTTTTTGCGATTCGGCACTGCGTCGCTTTAACTGACAATTGCGCGGTCGTGCGACGTGGTTCCCAAACAAAATTGGCGTCCTTTTTTTCCCACAAATAGAGCTTTCTTTTGGTGGTATTTGATCACCTCTGCGGTTTTTATTTTTTGCGCTATAAACAGGAGAGAGCTTCCCAGAGGGGGTTATCTATTGCGGGGAGGAGCCGCGATAGCCACCGTGGGACACCAGAGGAGGACGATCAGGGCCACTCTACGCAAAACGAACTGCACAGTGGAGGTAAGTATGACATTTTTGTTATTTAAAAAAAAAAAAGTTTTAGTACCACTTTAAGTGCTGACCAGGTAGAGCTTCCCGTTGGCTTGCCTGATAATGCGGGAGGGGTCTGGCTGCAGACTGGAGCTCCATGTTTGACAGGAAACATATGACCTCCACTCCAACTTTTTTTTTTTTTTATGAACTTTAATGTCACAAACATTCAACAGACACTAGACACAACTCATGTAAGTGGAACTCACGTTTCTTGACACATCTGCATTTCCCTAAGGGTATCTGGCTGCAGACTGGAGCTCCACTCTCCACAGGAATCATGTGACCTCCACAGTTTTCACCCTTTCGCTGCCAGAGCAGTTTTTGCATATTATTATTATTTTTTTTTTTGCACACGTTTAAAAAAATTATTTTTGGCCTGAAGATTATATAAACCCCCCATTTTTTATGTCACAAAATATTACCTCAAAGGTCTCCCAGGGAAAACAAAATTTCAGTAAAAAGCACACTAAAGTGAATTTAAAGGGGAAACAAATGCAATAAATTGCCCACAGTTTTGGTAAAATATAAAAGATGACGTTGCAATCTGACCCCAACATGTCAAACCTTAAATTTGTGTGCCAGTGAAATGGCGACAAACTTCAGTGCCCTATATTATCTATAGGCGATTCTTCAAAAGTTCCCTATAGGTCATGAGTTTAGTGTTACGGAGGAGGTTTGGTGCTAAAAATATCGCTCTTACTCTGGTGTGTGCGGCCATATGTAACATGTATATCGCAATTGACGCTTTCAAGCGTAGGCGCACCTCACGCATGCATTTGCATTCGTACATGCGTATATGAGGGAGTGCCTCTAAATATTTTGGGGGGGGGGGGGTTATGTGCTTGGGTGTAACTTAATTTTTTTGCTTAAAGTGAAGCTCCATCCAAAATGCTTGTCGGTCTCTTCCGCTGCCACATTTGGCACCTTTTGGGGGAGGGGAGCGGTTACCTGAGGTGGGCAAAACTCCTCCTTATCATCCAAAAAGTCCCCTATTTGATGATTATTTGTTGACAGGTTCTCTTTAACGAATCGTCCAGGGTCTAAAGACCCTGCATGTCTTCTCTATGCTCCACTGATACCAGGCACCCCCTGGAGGTCTGGCGGTGAGGGGAGGGGTAGTATTTGAGGGGGGTGAGGGACTGTCAGTGGAGAAAGGGGGTGGTATACGGGGGTTTGTGATGGTTTGTCCGTGGCGGGGGGGTGGGGGTTTGTTGGGGGGTAGGGGAGAGGTCGATAGTTGGGGGTGAATCAGTGGGGAGCAAGAGGATAGTTGGGGTATGTGTGTGGGGAGCAGGAGAGAGTAGTGGATATGGTAAGGGTCTGTTATTGGTGGCAGGGATTGGTAGATGGATGGGGTTTTTTTAGTGGCACCCCTCCCTCCACTGACAGCCCCCCAAATTTCCAAATACCACCCCTCCCTCTATTGACAGACCCCCAACCCCTCAGATACTACCCACGCCCCTCACTCACAGACCTCCAAACCCCCCCAAAAACCACCCCTCCCCCACTCACGGACCTTCAAACCCCAAAATACCACCCCCTCCCCACAATGACAGACCCCCCAAATACCACCCCCTCCCCACAGAGGGTGCCTGGCTTCTGTGGAGCATAGAGGTGACAAGCAGGGTCTTTAGATCCTGGATGTCTCATTAAGGAGAACCTGTCAACAAATAATTATTACATGGGCCAGCTGTGGGGGAAGGAGGAGGGCAGCGGACTCGGCCGGAAGTGGGTACCAGGTACCCAATCCCCCCTCAAAAAGGTGCCAAATGTGGCAGCGGAAGGGGGGGAAGGTAGACAAGCAGAGCTTCCCCTTTTGGGTGAAGCTCTGCTTTAAGAAAAAAAAAAAATTTTTTGCAAAAAAATTAAGTTACGCCCAAACACATAAAATCCCCCTCCCCAAAAAAAATGTAGAGGCGCCCACCCTCACATATATGCATGATTTTTAACCGCGGACCATTTTGCTGGCCAAAGACCAGGCCACTTTTTGTGATTCGGCACTGCGTTGCTTTAACTGACAATTGCGTGGCCGTGCGACGTGACGCCCAAACAAAATTGATGTCCTTTTTTTCCCCACAAATAGAGCTCTCTTTTGGTGGTATTTGATCACCTCTGCGATTTTTATTTTTTGCGCTATAAACACAAAAAGAGAGGCAATTTTGAAAAAAAAATGCAACATTTTTTACTTTTTGCTATAATAAATATCCCCAAAAAATATATTAAAAAAACATTTTTTTTCCTCAGTTTAGGCCGATATGTATTCTTCTACATATTTTTGGTAAAAAAAAAAAAAAATTGCAATCGCGTTTATTGATCGGTTTGAGCAAAAGTTATAGCGTCTACAAAATAGGGGATAGTTTAATGGCATTTTTATTAATATATATATTTATTTTTTTTACTAGTAATGGCGGCGATTAGCGATTTTTATCGTGACTGCGACATTATGGTGGACACATCGGACACTTTTTACGCCATTTTGGGACCAGTCATTTTTACAGCGATCAGTGCTATAAAAATGCACCGATTACTGTAAAAATGACACTGGCAGTGAAGGGGTTAACCTGAAGGGGGCGCTGAAGGGGTTAAGTGTGACCTAGGGAGTGATTCTAACCGTTAGGGGGCGTAGCTTGCCGTGACATGTCACTGATCGCTGTTCCCGATGACAGGTAACTGACGATCAGTGACAGTGTCAGGGGAAGGATTCTTCAGCTCTGTGACCCAATCGCGGGACACCGGCGGACAGAGTCCGCGGGTCACGCGGGCATGGAGCTCGAGACCACACGGTTCGCAAATTAAAGGGGACGTGTATATATATATACGCCTATCTGCGCAGCCGTGTCATTCTGTCGACGTAAAAGTGCGTGCAGCAGTCGGGAAGCGGTTAAGCATCACCTATAGAAAATACAGGGTGCAGAAGTTTGTCGCCATTTCACAGGCGCACACAAATTTGAGGTTTGACATGTTGGGTATCTGTTTACACAGTGCAACCTTGTGTTTTATATTTTACCAAAAATGTGGGCAATTGATTGCCTTTGTTTCCCCTTTAAATTCACTTTAGTGTTTTTTTTTTACCCTTGTGGTAATACTGTGTCACATAAAAAATTGGAACAAAGGGTGTTTGCTTTCAGAAAATATATCATGTTTAGGAGGGTTAATGTAATCTTCTTCAGGCCAAAAATTATTTTTTTAAAACAAGTCTGCAAAAACAGCTCTGTCAGCAAAAAGGTTAAAGAGGAAGTAAACCCTCTGCAAAAAAATAATAATTATGAAAATATGAATTACTTACCTGAGATCGAAGCCCCCGCAGCTGTCCTCGTTCCCCTCCTCCGTCGCCATCTCTCCTGGAGTGCTCCCGGGAGCCGCCAGTCACGGCACGATCGCAGTTTCTAAAAGGTTTCCACAGTGTGCCTGCGCCGTTGTCTATGGCGCATGCGCTGTAGACATCAGTGCCCATCTTTTTTGCAAATATCTCCTAAACCGTGTAGGTTTAGGATATATTTCTTGCATCTACAGGTAAGCCTTACCTGTAGGTAAAAGTTGCCTGTAAGGGTTTACAACCACTTTAAGGTTGATTTAAAAAAAAAAAAAAAAAATATGTGGAGGTCACATGATTCCTGTGGAGAGTAGAGCTCTAGTCTGCAGCCAGATACCCATAGGGAAATGCAGATGTGACAGGAAACGCGTCCTCCACAACCATGAGTTGTGTCTAGTGTGTCAAATGTTTGCAACATTAAAGTTCATAAAAAAGTGGAGTGGAGGCCACATGTTTCCTGTCAAACGTGGAGCTCCCGTCTGCAGCCAGGACCTTTTGGATATTGCAGCAGCATGGAACAGAATCTGAAGATAGACTCCCATTAAAACATATGTTGGTGGTCTACTGTGGGACTGTACAAAAATAAAATAAATATCCCTATTTTAAAACTGTATGCCCTTAACTCTTTAAGCAACCAAGTGTTGCAGATTTATCAGGAATCCTTAAAAGAGGCTCATTCACATGGCAGTCAAGGCCCACTACACACACACACACACACACACACAGTCATTGTATGCGCATTGTGCACCATTACTAATGGACAATGCATCAATGAAAACCTTTGGCTTTGTGCAACCCTCTGGCTTGTATACAATTTTTGGGCATTTTGGCAAGGCACCCCTGAACAGACCTGAAGGCTGGTCTAGTATATGCCAGTATTCAGCTATATAAAACTAACTTTTGAACTTGAGAAGAAACCACAGACCTTTGATAAAGTATGGGACCGATGGATGGGTAGAGAGCCCACAAACTCTTGCCTATTTAAATCCAGGATCTTGATTACTAAATGCTGTATAGCTGTCCTTCTGATGTGTCAATGACTTTGATGTGTCAAGCCCTGTATAAGGATTTACTGGATTTCTAGGAAACGTATGTGGTTTTTGTATTGTACTCCCTCTCTTTTTGTATAATGCATTTTCAATGTAAACTCTATACCCTTTTAACCATACCAAGTTCAATGTACTTTCACTGAAATCTAACCCTAATTTTGACTATGAAGAGGTCAAGCAAAGCCAACAAAGCACTAACAGTGCCCACTATAAACCCCTAATGCCTTGTACACACGATCGGAATTTCCGATGAAAAAAGTCAGACGGAATTTTTCATCAGGTATTCCGACCGCGTGTGTGCTCCATCAGACTTTTTTTCGACAGAATTTAGAAAGCGAACATGTTCTCTTTTTCTCCGCCAAAAAAAATTCTGATCGGAAATTCCGATCGTCTGTATGGAACTCCGACAGAGAAAAAAAAACACGCATGCTCAGAATCAAGTCAACACATGCTCAGAAGCATTGAACTTAATTTTTCTCGGCTCGTCGTAGTGTTGTACGTCACCGCAGTCTTGACAGTCTGAATTTGGTGTGACAGTGTGTATGCAAGACAGCTTGAACGGAAATCCGTCTGAGTTTATCCTGACCGAAATTCTGATCATGTGTACAAGGCATAAGGGTTGTATTACCATTCCAGTTTAAATGCAACTTGTCCGATTGAAGCGTGCCTTGAGTAGTTTTTGTTAAGTAATATACACAAGAAAACACAAGAACATCAGAAATCAGAATTTTATATTATAAACTTCAAAATAGTAGTATGCATTCTTCTTTTTTTTTTTTTTAATTAGGTTTCCTTAAAAAAAAAAAAAAAAAGCTTTCACACAAGCCCTCAGACATGTTCTATATTAAAATGTAAAAAATAAATACACCACATCAGTTAAAAATGGAAACATTTTAGTCTGTACAATAGAAGCCAAAGTGACAAAAATATACATTTTTTACAAAGCGTTTTTCTAGAGTTTTATATTGGTGTCATCTTACACAAGGCATTCTTAGAGCGAAGAAAAAGAAAAAAAAAATCACTGAATCTATTTAGCGACGCATAAATCAAATTAAATCAATTCACAACTCTTTTTTTCTAAATATTCCTTAGGCAATAGTACACAACCTTTTAGTGACACTTTATGCCTTTCGTGTGATCATTGTTCTCTCAAGTGCAATTTTTAGCAATGACACTGAAAAATATTGCAGTTAAAGTGAAGTTTTCTTTGATCATGAAACAATAACTCCTCGGCTGCAGGAGACAGGTGAGGCGGTGGCACTGAAACAAGATAGGCAAGTAACTGACATACTTTTTTTTTATTTATTTTTTTAGGAAAGGTCATGGCTATATCTCCTAGAGATATTAGAAGGCACTGGATGATTCAGTTGGAGTATCCCTTCAAAATATACAAGCTTATCATTTTTTTTTCTTTGTCCAATTATAATATTGCTCACAAAACAGTGCCCATCTAAAATTCCATAGTAGTTTAAGCCATTCCCTTTAAGCCCTCTCCAAGAGCCTGAAAGGGTAACGTGTTAGTCTTTAAAGCCTACCCAGTGAACCAATTACTGTACCACTCACCTTCCTCAAACCCCCTATACTCCCTCAAACACTTATGTGTGAAGGAGGAATTGGACATCATTAAACCAGTGTAAATCTGGATACACTATTCGTTTTTTCGTTCAGCTAGCAGGCTGATTTAAAAACAAAAAACACAACAACACAAGCAATGTGAATGCAGGAATCCCCCCCAAGGGCTCACTCCTTTCAGAATACACGGATCAGTGCTGCAGCCGATTGGCTGTAAGCCATTGATTGAACAAAGTTTTCCAGCAGTCCCGTTCAACAGACATTGATCTAACAATCGACTTCTGTTTAAAAAGGGAGGGTTACACACAAATCAAAATTTGGCTGGTCCCTGCTGAACAAAAACACATTTTGATCCATGTGTACACAGCTTAAAGCGATAGTAAACCCTGCGTGGTCATTTTCACCTACAGGTAAGCCTAGAATAAGGCTTATCTGTAGGTAAAATAAAAATCTCCTAAACGTGCACCGTTTAGGAGATATTCACCCTGAATGCAGCCAGTTACATCACGAGCGCATTCGCTCTGAAGGTCCGGCATGCCTTTCCGGACCTTCAGAGCTTTGTGCTGGAACCGAGAGCTCTTGCGCACATGTGCTGGAGTGACTTCATTGCAGCTCCGGCCAATCACATAGCCGGATCGTGCAAACCTGAAAGAAAGACGGGACGGGGGCGAGGAAGAGGTCAGCCCTCTCAGCACAGCACTGGAGGACTTTGTTTCAAGGTGAGTATTTCATAATGTGCTAGCTGCGATTTGCCTAAAATAACATTTCTGAAGCATAGATAACCTGTGTGGCCTGCTAGTACCTACATTAGTCTTCAAATAAATCTTGCATTCCTGTGAAACCCTCTATGAGCCCTGTGGCAGGCTATGAAAGAGGCTTCAACTAGCTGAAATCCAACTATGTTCCTTTCTGGAGCTTTAAACCCTCCTCCACTGCACACCGATTTTCAGCCATTTGACAGAGGGTACAGTCTGGGATTGGGATTGAAAGGGTTTAATGTCCCTTCAAGGTTGGCCAAATACACGCCAAACCAAACAGCGCAATGCTTTCGAGGCTGCCTTGACCCGGGCACCCACTTGCACATATGGTGATCCTGCCCATTGGCACAGATATATTAGAAGAACATATTTGGAGTTTCCTCCAGAATGTTTAATCTCAATGTGCAACCTGACCCAGCCACAGTCTTGCTTAATCTAAAACCGGACTGTATTACTTAGACAATTTAAACGCCTTACCCAACTCCTCACGGCGGCTAAGCAAACAATCGCAAAGGCGTGGAGGATCCCCGACTGAATCCAGACTAAATATTTTCATGTCTCATGCCAAAATGCTAGCAATAGAAAGAGATCAAATTCCAGCTTTCGAAAAAACCTGAAATCCTTGGATCAAATACCACTCATCACCACTCTGTGATAACACAATTCTCATGCCATGGTAGCCGACAACCCTACTCAGATAAAAGTGATTTGCAATCCCAAACCCAATCTTTCAGATCCTTGGTGCTACCCTACTTTCTGTTGTGAATACTATAATGCTTTTTACACCCTCAGACAGGAAGCCATATGATCTGAGCTAATCCAGTGGACTCCTGCACTTTCTTCTCTATTCTCCTCACTATTCTATTCTTCCTTTTCTTGTGTCTCCCTTTTTCTGCGTGTTCTTTTCTTTTTTTTTCTCTCTTCGGCTCTATTTTTTATTCTTTTACTGAACAGTAATGAAGTATTACCGTATATACTCGAGTATAAGCCGACCCGAATATAAGCCGAGGCACCTAATTTTACCACAAAAAAACTGGGAAAACTTATTGACTCGAGTATAAGCCTAGGGTTTTCATCTGCATGCCTCACTGTGTTCATGCCTCACTGTGCCCATGCCTCACTGTGCCCATGACTAGACTGACGTTTAACATGGGAGTCTATGGAAGGTTTGCCCGGGTTTGAAAAATCGGTGCTTCCCCAGACAAAACATTTTGCACACTTGTAGAGGTGAAATGGGGCTACATGTGTGCCAAGATTCGGGTCCAGGGGACCTACTGCCGGCCGGTACCGGGTCCCCAAAGTCACCAGAGAAATTACCGTTTAACATGGGAGTCTATGAAAGGGGTTCCCGGGTTTGAAAAATCGGTGTTCCCCGGCGGTAGGTCCCCTGGACAACAAACTTTGCACACTTGTAGAGAAAGAGGGAGGCTACATGTGTGCCAAGTTTGGGGTTCAGGGGACCTACAGCTGGCCGGTACCGGGTCCCCAAAGTCCAGGAGATCAGGCGCAAAAAGGTGACTCGAGTATAAGTCGAGGGGGCATTTTCAGCACAAAAAAAAAAAATGTGCTGGAAAACTCGGCTTATACTCGAGTATATACGGTATTCCATTTAACAAATTTTAACAGCTCTGGTCCAAGCTAATACTCTAGGGTAGCATTATTTCAATCGTAGTTAATTATTCTTAGTTATATTAACCAATTTACTTTTTTTTTTTCTGTAATGGTCAAATAACCTACCTAACAGTAGCTACTTAGTGGACCTTAAAATTCTACCAATTATGTTAAACATGGTTTGCTTACTGTTGTATTATTTATTACAACTGCTTGTATTTACTTGTTGATCCAATCAATAAAATATTTTGACAAGGAAAGGGTTTAATGCAAACACATTACACTAAAGACTAATACACTTGCAGGCACCACAAGTTGCTTCCTATTTGGCACAGTTATTAGGCATGGTTTATGCCAGGACAGGTTGACTTTACAAGAATAAATCTAACAAATACTGAAAACTGATGTCTGGGTGGCACCCAAGTAATTGGATGTCACAGTGACTAGACGGTCCCACTGATAATACTCTACTGACCTCTATACTGACTGACTGTCAAGCAGACCAAGGTGCTTTGTATAACCGACAGTAGCAAGGCAGATGCAAGATCACAACAGATGCCACACATTACTCATTTTTTATGCCAGTTGGTAAAATGACTACAACGTTTGAGAAAATGTTGTGAACCCAAGACAAGAATCCCTAACATTACCTTATTAGCATGTCTGATATTTAGGCCCCTTTCACACTGAGGCGTTGGAAAAAAGAAAAAAAAAAAAAAAAAACCACGCAAAAAAAATTATGAGATTTTTTCCCACGATTTTACCACGTTACTCATTCATTTCAATGGAGAGAGGCATTTTTACAGCGCTATTTTTTTAGCGCCCTAAAGATGCTCCAAAAAAGCTGTTTGCAGGATTTTTTCCAACGCACAGCCAGCAAAACGCCTCAGTGTGAAAGCCCTGAGGGCTTTCTCACTGAGAATGATGGGGCAGGATTATTTCAGGCATTCTTACAGCGCTATTTTTACAGCGAAAACGCAGTAAAAACGCCTCAGTGTGAAAGGGGCCTTATAGATCAGATACTGCATTTCCAAGGCAGGGCAAACAATAAAACAAAAAATTGAGAAATATACAAACGACCAGACAAAATAAAAAAAAAAAAAAAAATCAAATTTACCCCACTTCATGGCCAGGCCATGAAGAACTGCGTTACTTTAACTGACAATTGCGGTGTCATGCAATGCTGTACCCAAATAAAATTTGTAATTTTTTTCCCCTCACAAATAGAGCTTTCTTTTGGTGGTATTTGATCACCATTGTGGTATTTTTTTGCACTATAAACGAAAATAGACCAACAATTTAGAAGAAAAAAAATAACTTTTTTACTTTTTGCTATAAAACATATCCAATAAAAAAAAAATAAAAAAAAAAATTAAAAGCAGAACTCCAAGCGCCTGCAGAAAAAAATAAAAGTCAGCAGCTACAAATACTGTAGTTGCTGATATATTATTAGGACACCTACCTGTCCTGGAATTCAGCGGTCTCTTTACCAGAGCCGTTTTTTCCAATCAGCTACCGGGTGCTGCCACCGCCATCTCAGCTAAGGAAAACCGACAGTGAAGACTTGCGGCTTCACAGCTGGTTCCCTAACACCACATGTACTTTCCGATGGCAGCGGGGGAAGGAGGAGGGGGCAAACTTCCAGCAGAGTTCGGCGTGGTGAACTCAGCCGGAAGTGGAAGCGGGAACCTGTCAAAATCAGGTACCTGCTTCCCCCACCCCCCAAAGGGTGCCTAATGTGGCAGTGGACGGAGAGGCAGCAGATGAGCAAGGCTTCCCCTTTTGGTTCTGAAATTTTTGTTTTATACTAGTAATGGCGGCGATCAGTGACTTATAGTGGAACTGCGATATTGCGGGGGACAAATCGGACACTGACACTTTTGACACATTTTGAATACAGTGATCAGTGCTAAAAAATATGCACGGTCACTGTACTAATGACACTGGCTGGGAAGGGGTTAAACAGCTAGGGTTAGATGTGTGCCTAACCAGTGTTTATGTGTGTACTTTGCGAGGTGCTTTTACCAAGTGATGTGATGGATTTTCTTTCCCTGCTTTGCAAGAAAGAAAATCCATCACACCCCCCCCCCCCCCCGCTATCAAAACGGAGCTCTGTATTATTTACATAGGTAGAACTCCGTCCAGCCTCTTTTTACGAAGATCGGTGGGTGCCGGTGGACATCCATCGGCCGGCATCCGCTGATCAGCTTATGCCCGGACTAATGACAGCAAAATTGGTGCACGCACACCCCCTAGGTGGAAGTGCAGAATCACATCTATATACACATGACTCTGCACAGAACGCCTGCCCTGTAGCAGTAAATCTGCTATAGGGTGGTCGTTATGTGGATAGAAAAACTGTAGACAGATGGAATGTTGTATTTACACAAGCAGTCTGTGGAATATTAAAGAAAAGTAGTGGACAGCCCCAAGTCTACAGCTGCTTCATTGTATTTATTTTTTTATATTCTTATTGGCCACAGTAGATATATTTTAAAGCATGTATAAAGGATACAGGAAAGGTAATTGTTACTTTTTACCAACTAAATGATTTGTCTGCCCTGCCTTGAAGTATTACATTCCTTAGAATAGCAAAAATACTGGAGCGAAAAAGATTGCATTATGTTATAAAAAAAAAAATTGCCTCAAAAGAACAGGAGTGAAGCCCACAGGATCGTTATTTTTGTTAAAGTGACCTGTACTGCTTAATGAATACCTTAAACAATCTTTTTGCCCACAAATAAAAACAGCTGGTCTAAAAACAGAATAAAAAAGGACTATAAAAATTACCTTATTAAAACCTTATGGCACAAAAAAACAAAACAAAAAAAAACATGGCACCAAAAATTATAGAAAACCCAGCCATCAGGAAAATCTCCTGGCACTACATGGCAAAATGAGAAAATGTGAACCTGTCATGCAAATTAAGTGTAAAAATCTAAATAAATATTTTTCTAAGGAACAGCAATAGGAGCCTGCGAGTATCTTTTAAATCACCCAAATCATTTGTGGAGCCCCTCAGTCCCGTACATTTACACTCAATGGTTCAGAGTCAAGTTCACACCCCCAATAGAGCTAGGTTTCACTACTACTTGTGTACTCTACAATGTGGGAGCAGACAACTTTGGTTCTTGCATAAACTGTTGAATGGCAAGAAGGTCTGGGGGGGGGGGGGGGCTCCAAATTGTAGTCAAAGCCCATATGGTCTCCCAGATTGGGGTTACTTCTTGGGTGCACCAGAAGAGATTTAATGCATGTTGCAAGGTACTTGTAGGAAAGGTGCCTACTCTTTAGCATTGCTGACAGTTTGTACGCTTAATTCATGTGACAGGTTCCCTTTAAGATGTCAATTATGGGTTCCAAAAAAAGGGGACATTCCTTGTAAGTAGAAAAATGGAGATCCTCGAAGAACATTCTATACATTCAGAGTAGACACCAGAGAACAGTGAGAGCGGCTACAATGCCATTTAATATTGCCATGGTGTAACCCACGTGGAAAGAATGGCCTGTCAATTTCCTGTAAAGAAAAGAATAAAACAGAATAATTATACAGCTCTACAATTAGTATATGCAATAACAAATGAAACATTATACAAGAAAAACAACAGACACCTGGGATAGTATAAAGCGGTGTTCCATTCAACTTATAGCAATTTCTAGAAAAATGTTCCTACATGTTTGTATGGCCAATACATCAAAATGTGCAATATTAAAAGAGAATACAATATTTAGTAATGATTTTAGCTTAAGGTTCTTTACATTATACAACAATGAATGAATCAATGAAGAAGAGAAATTTAGGTGGGAAAGCTAAAGCAAGCCGGCTATGACAATGAGCTCAAACTGGGAGGTAGGTACCAATAGGGGAACCCGTCACCACTGCCTAAACAAATAGCTTTTTTTAAATACTTAACCTTTGAAGGATTTTTCCCCCTTCATGACCAGGCCATTTTTTGCTACTTGCCATTTCACTACTTTAACTGGTAATTGCTTGGTCATGCAACGCTGTAGCCAAACTAAATTTATATCATTTGTTTTCACCCAAACAAAGCTTTCTTTTGGTGGTATTTGATCACCACTTTTATTTCGGATAAAAAAAAAAAAAAAAAAAAAAAGGACTGAAAAAATAGGATTTTTATAACAGCTTACCTGTAAAATCCTTTTCTTGGAGTACATCACGGGACACAGAGCGGCATAGTCATTACTATGTGGGTTATATAGTTTACCTTCAGGTGCTGGCACTGGCAACTTCCAAACCGGAAGTACCCTCCCCTATATAAGCCCCTCCCATCCGGGAGCACCTCAGTTTTGTAGCAAAGCAATAAGTGTCCCCAAAAGAGGGGTGGGAGCTCTGTGTCCCATGATGTACTCCAAGAAAAGGATTTTACAGGTAAGCTGTTATAAAAATCCTATTTTCTTTCTCGTACATCACGGGACACAGAGCGGCATAGTCATTACTATGTGGGATGTCCTAAAGCAATGCCCAATGAGGGGGGGGGGGGGTACACCATACATAAGCTGAGCGCTATCAGACATGAGGATCTTTTACGGCCTGCAACACACTGCGCCCAAAGGCGACATCCTCCTGACTTCTAACGTCCACCTGGTAGAACCTAGTAAACGTGTGTACTGAAGACCATGTTGCGGCCTTACAGATTTGAGCCAGGGAGGCCTGGTGATGCACTGCCCATGAAGTTCCAACTGCTCTCGTGGAGTGCGCCCTAACTTTGAACGGAGGCGGTCTACTTCTCAAGCCATAGGCTTGCATTATGACCTGTCGAATCCACTTGGCTAAAGAATAAACAAAGTATCCGTTCTGCGAATCCGAGCAGTGGCTTTTAAATAAACTTTAACTGCTCTTACTACATCCAAAGAATGTAATAATTTTTCCTCTACTGAACTAGGCTTGGGGAAAAAAGAAGGAAGAACCACATCTTGGTTCAAATGAAACCTCGATACCACCTTAGGAAGAAAGGCTGGATGAGGACGCAACACTACTCTGTCCTTATGGATAACCAGATATGGCTCCCTACAGGACATAGCGGCTAATTCCGACACTCTTTTAGCCGAACAAATGGCTACTAGAAAAATCAATTTCCTGGTGAGAAGAACCAGGGAAATATGCTGTAATGGTTCAAATGGTTGTCTCTGTAAAACCGACAGAACCAGGTTTAAGTCCCATGGACATATGGGAATCTTAACCGGAGGGCTAATACGCATCACTCCTTGTATAAAGGCTTTGACTAGTGAATGCGAAGCCAAGGGCCTCTGAAAAAATATTGACAAGGCTGAAATCTGACCCTTGATAGTACTCAAGGCAAGCTTCCTATCTACAGCCCATTGTAGGAAGTCCAGAATCCTACCTATTACGTATTTACGTGGATGCCATTTCTTGGCCTCACACCAGGCGATGTATGCCTTCCAGATTCTATAGTAGATCTGCCTGGATACCGGCTTCCTGGCATTGATCATGGTAGATACCACAGGATTAGAGAGACCTCTCTTTTTTAGAATGTGGGCTTCAATAGCCAGGCCGTCAAACCTAGGGCTGGTAAGGAAGGGTGGTATATCGGTCCTTGCGAAAGCAGGTCCGGACGATGTGGGAGGGTCCAAGGACTCCCCACAGACATTTTTACAATCTCCGCGTACCATGCTCTTCGGGGCCACGCTGGAGCCACCAGAATCACTGGTTTCTTTTCTACCCTGATTCTGCGGAGTAATCGAGGTAACAATTGTGGCGGTGGGAATGCATATATCAGCTTGAACTGATCCCAAGGGAACACTAGGGCATCCGAGCCGCAAGCTAGGGGATCCCTTGTCCAAGAGACAAACCTGTCCACCTTTGCGTTGAATCTGGATGCTAGCAGATCTACATCCGGTGTTCCCCACCGCTGACATATTGTCCAGAAAACCTCGGGGTGAAGGGACCATTCCCCTGGGCATAATTGTTGGCGACTTAGAAAGTCCGCCTTCCAATTCTCCACTCCTGGAATGAATACCGCGGATATGGCTGGGACATATCTTTCTGCCCATTTCAGGATGCAATTTACTTCCCTCTGGGCTGCACGACTCCTGGTGCCACCCTGATGATTGATATATGCCACTGCCGTGGCATTGTCCGATTGAATTCTGACAGGGGACCCTTGGAGTTTGGATGTCCATGCTACTAGGGCATACCGGGCTGCTCGTATCTCTAAGAGATTGATGGGCAGGGCCTTTTCTGCATCCGACCATCTGCCCTGGAGAGACCATTGCTCCAGTACTGCTCCCCAGCCTATAAGGCTGGCATCTGTAGTGACCACCTTCCAAGAAATCGGACTGAAGGATTTCCCTTCTTCCAGATTCTGGGGAACCAACCACCAACGGAAGCTTTTGCGAACGGAAGGGGACAAGGACATTGGTAAGTCTAGGGCCTGAACTCTTTTGTTCCAGGCTGACAGTATAGCCCTTTGCAAATTCCTTGAATGGAATTGACCGTAGGGTACTGCTTCGAATGATGCCACCATTTTTCCCAGAAGCCTCATGCACAGGCGTATGGATGGCTGTCTTTTTGTACCCACTAGGTGGATCAAATCTCTCAAAGACGACACCTTTTCTTGAGGCAAGAAAATTTTTCTCTGGTCTGAATCCAGCCTTAGCCCCAAGTATTCCAGACTTTTGACTGGTTTTAGGGCTGACTTGTCTCGGTTGATAATCCAACCGTGATATTCCAGATACTCGATTGTCTCGTGAACAACCACTTCTAGTTTTTCCACTGAGTGGTCTATCAGCAACAAGTCGTCTAGATATGCCATTATCGTTACACCTCGTGTTCTTAGATTGGCCAATAATGGGGCCAGAATTTTTGTGAACACTCGTGGTGCTGTGGCCAGACCGAAGGGTAAGGCTCTGAACTGAAAATGGCGCCCTTCTACTGCAAAGCGTAGACATTTTTGGTGGACTGGAAAGATGGGAATGTGCAAATAAGCATCTTTGATGTCGATCGAGGCTAACCATTCCTCCCCTTGTAGGGCAGTGGCCACCGATCGGATCGATTCCATCCGGAAAGTCCTGATATGTAGGAATTTGTTTAGCCCTTTTAGATTTAATATGGGCCTCACGTCCCCGTTTGGCTTCGGGACTGTAAAGAGGTTTGAGTAAAACCCGAACCCCCATTCTTCCAGGGGAACCTCTATAATTACTGCTTGGAGCAATAATTGTTCTAGTGCCAACAGGAGGGATCCTCTCTTCTGGGGATCCCTTGGCACGTTTGACCTTATAAAATGGGAAGGAGGGGAGTCTTTTAACTCCAATTTGTATCCCAGACTTACTGCGGAGAGCACCCATCTGTCTCTGATCGTGTCCCGCCAGGTCTCTGCGAACAACTGAAGTCTTCCCCCCACCCGATTGAGTGGGGGCAACCCTTCATGCATTTGACTTTGGGGGAGGTTTTGTACCTCTCCTGACCCAGGGTTTCTTGTTACCCTGGAATTGTCCCTGACTTTTACCCCCGGGATTTGACCGAGGAGGCCGTCGGAACTGTTTCACAGCCGATGTCCTAGGGACTGGAGAAGCAGGCCTCTTAAAAGAGGAACCTCTAACTCTGTTTTTAACCGGCAAGAGTGTACTTTTACCGCTGGAAATTTTCTGGATATATTTGTCCAGATCTTCCCCGAATAAGCGTTCACCATGAAATGGGAAGCTGACCAGCAATTTTTTACAGGGAGCTTCAGCAGACCAGTTTTTGAGCCACAGAAGCCTACGCATATGTACTACAGACAGCGTAAGGCGGGAGGCCTGATTGATTGAATCCTTTATAGCGTCAACCGCAAAGCATAAGGCTCTAGGTAGATCAGCTAGGGCAAGAGCCTGCTGATCTGGCAAGTCCCTTAAGACCTGTTTCAACTGATCCTTCACTGCTTGGCAGACCCCAATAGCTGCCACTGCTGGTTGTGTCACCAAGCCTGCTGTAGCAAAAGCAGATTTTAATAAGGACTCCAATTTTTTTATCTATTGGGTCCTTGAACATTTGGACATTATCCACTGGACATGTCAGTGATTTATTCACACAAGAGATGGCTGCGTCCACTGTAGGGACCCTCCATTTTTTGATGAACTTATCCTCCATGGGATAGACCACCTGAAATCTCTTGGGAGGAGTAAATATTTTATCAGGATGCTCCCAATCCTGGTAAATGAGCCCTTCCAGTAAAGGATGGATTGGAAAGGAACAAACAGTCTGGGGAGCTTTTAGCGACCCCAACGAGGAGACAGAAGTGGATGATGGCTCCGCAAGGGGCATTTTAAATGCTGATCGGACCATGTTAGTCAGGGACTGAACCCATAATCTTTCAGCATGTGATGCTGAGAATGGCTCTTCCACTGTTGATTCCTCTACAACAGAATCGACCTCATCCTGATCCCCTTCAGGTAGGTCGATCCCTGTATGGGACTGTTGCTCTGCTAACAGGTACTCTGAGGGAGGAGACGGAGATCGAGCGCTCTTTCCCTGTGACAGGGAAGCAGCGATCAATGTTGTCAATCTTTCTTCCAGTCCTCCCAGAGCTGAGGAAAAAACCTCCTCTGTTACATACACAGGAGCAGGTGAACTGAGGACAGCCACAGTACCAGGTACTCCTGAGGGTGCTCTACGGTCACTAACCTCTGATTCTTCAGGGGAGATTGGTGCAGCCGAAGCATGCCCAAAATCCTCAGAGCCCGATGGAGACCCCCTATGCTTCCTGGGATTTTTAGTCCCGGAGTTTTTAGACGGCATATTCCTAAGCCCAAAGCTGAGGTATTCCAGCCGAAATACACCACTTACTGACAATAGTCTAGCACAATTGCTGCTATAAAAACAGTTGGTGTCTACTAATGCGCCTTTCTATGGGGATGTCTGCATCAACCGCTTCCTGTATGCCTTTTTTAAATGTTGCCAGCTCTGTCTCTGCACTCCATAGCCAGCTCACAATACATAATTGTGCCTTTTAACATGCTGGGACGCCCGCACATGCGCAGAAGCGCTGCGGCACGCACAGAGCGTCATCCCCCAAGCTCCGCCCCCTTTCCCAGCTCACCTCTATATATAGAGGCGCGTGCACGCGCACGTGCGCCTTCGGCGCTCTTTTTTGAAAAGGGAAACTAGGGACAGGAGACAGGGCCCTTTTGCCGCAGGCCGGGGGATAGACGAGCATTGCAACATGGCAGAGGGAGCAGTTTCCCACAAGAGAACTCACCATCTGCCTGGACTTGCTCTGATGAAAAGAAAACAGTCCATATGACAAGAAACGTTCCACAGCGGCCTCTAGTGGATTAACACAGGTACCGCAGTCTATATATTTATTATTTTTTTTTCTTGACCACTATTAAAAATATTACATTTTTTAGTAGTTACAGGCATGCATAGATATTTAGCGGGAATACCGTTAGGTAACAGGCAGAAAGACATATTAGGCTTGGGGGTCCCCTCAATAGAACCAAGTTCCTGAGGGGCCCCCACTTACCTTTTCCCCGCCGCAGGACTCTGTTTGGTCCACAGAAGCCCAAACTTCACCTATCACGGCAGGCATTGTAATTAAACCTTCAGGGACCGGGTTCCCAAGGATTCCACTCCCCTGGACCTGTATAGCACCCTGCACAGAAAACATCTTGGTCATGGGTATGACCAGAGCTCTGGATCCCAGGGTCCAGCTCTCCTAAGAGAAGCATTACAGGCAAAACCTTGCTCTTCTCTGCAAGGCCCGGGTACCGACCGTTTAGCTATGAAGCTTTTTTGGTCGGATCCGGAATAGCTTACTGAGGCCCAAAAGAACCTGTACGCAAGCTCAGTGAAAAACACATGTTACTTCTTGGCCAACACCTTAGACACTGGCAAAAAACTGAGGTGCTCCCGGATGGGAGGGGCTTATATAGGGGAGGGTACTTCCGGTTTGGAAGTTGCCAGTGCCAGCACCTGAAGGTAAACTATATAACCCACATAGTAATGACTATGCCGCTCTGTGTCCCGTGATGTACGAGAAAGAAATTAAAAAAATAAATAAAAATGTTTTACTTTCTGCTTTGCAGGGATGACAAACAGATTGTTCTCTCTGTACAGAGATCTGTGTTGATTGTAAGCACAGAGCTCTGGGCAGCGATTGGACATAGCTGATTAGCAGGTCCTAGCCATGAATCATTGGTCAGGCTCCTGCTGTGTACAATCACAGCGGGTGCCGGATGGGTACTTCGCTCTGCCTACAGCATCCGCCCGTCCACAGTACATTGTGGGTGGGAAGTGGTAAAAGCTGAACTATGTTGGAAACCTTAGATCTGGATCCCTGCTGTATAGCTACAAACTCCATTTTACATGGAAAGTACAAGCAGCGCTGTAGGGATGAAGGATCCCATTGTTTGCCCTCCCTTTCCCCTCGTCCACCCGCAAATTGATATGTTCACAGATTACAAAGCATTCTGTGAATGAACATAGGAAGATCTTGTTATTCATCTTCCCTTCGTCCATACACACACACACATATATATAAAAAAAAATTTGTATGAAGTTGTTTCGTAGTGAGTAGTAAGAGATGAGGATTTGCAATCTGGACACGCCATAAAAGCTGACCACTGTGAGGTCGATTAAACATGAGCAGTACATGGAGCACTGTCTGCAGTATTTCAACATTTTATTACAGTGAGCATTTGTTCATACTGTGAGCCATGTGAACTTTTCATTTTAATTTGTTTTTACAATTCATTGTCAAGCAATTAAAAAAGGCTCCAGGAGAGACAGCCTCCGGGCAGTAGTTTGGCACCATTAGTTTTGTGATTAAAACGTTACTACAGGCATATATTTGTGGGTATATAAATTAAAAAAAAAGAAGTTACTCCAGTTGTGTGTTCACTATGGTAGCTTTGCCTAATGCTTTTTTAATGAAGTGTTGAAAACAAAGATTCTCATATGAAAGTGAAGCGAGTAAAATATCTTGCGTGTGTTTTTTTTTTCTTTATTTTTTAATCTTGGCTCTCCAGAGCCCCCAGAGCTGTCTTTGCAGATGCTGGTTTCCTGAAAGGCCAGAGAATAAACTTTATACCTGTAACAGAAAGGGCTTATGCACAGTTAGGTGTTCTCTGCTGCTTCTAATAAATAATAGTTAAGTAGCAGTTATTTCCACACCAAAATAGTGCAAATTTTGGTAAATGGATTTGGTTGGCATGCTATGCCACAGTTCTTATCAGCAAAGCCATCATTGCAAACAAATTAGCCTAAGGGTACGCCAGCTGGGATCACTTGGTATCAATGGCTTAATATAATACAGAGCCAGTATGTCCCAGGAGCCCTTGCAACTGCCTATACAAAAGCTACTTCAGTGCTGGTGACTCGTAGGGGTAATTTACTAAAACTGGAGAGTGTAAAATCTGGTGCAGTTCTGCATAGAAACCAATCGACTTCCAGGTTTGTTTGTTTTTTGACAGCTTAACCACTTCCTTACTGGGCACATATACCCCCTTCCTGCTCAGGCGAAATTTCAGCTTTCAGCACTGTCACGCTTTGAATGACAATTGCGCGGTCGTGCGACGTGGCTCCCAAACAAAATTGACGTCCTTTTTTTCGCACAAATAGAGCTTTCTTTTGGTGGTATTTGATCACCTCGGCGGCTTTTATTTTTTGCGCTATAAACAAAAATAGAGCGACAATTTTGAAAAAAAAGCAATATTTCTTACACTTTGCTATAATAAATATCCCAATTTTTAAATTTTTTTTTAATATTTTTTTCCTCAGTTTAGGCCGATACGTATTCTTCTACATTGTTTTGGTAAAAAAAAAAAAAAAAAAAAAAAAAAAAAAAACGCAATCAGCGTTTATTGATTGGTTTGCGCAAAAGTTATAGCGTTTACAAAATAGGGGGTAGTTTTATGGCATTTTTATCATTTTTTTTTTTTTTTTATTAGTAATGGCGGCGATCAGTGATTTTTTTTTTGTGACTGCGACATTATGACGGACACATCGGACACTTTTGACACCAATTTGGGACCATTCACATTTATACAGCGAACAGTGCTATAAATATGCACTGATTACTGTATAAATGTGACTGGCAGGGAAGGGGTTAACACTAGGGGGCGAGGAAGGGGTTAAATGTGTTCCCTATTAGTGATTTTTACTGTGAGGGGAGGGGACTGACTGGGGGAGGTGACCGATCTGTGTCCCTATGTACAAGGGACACAGCATCGGTCTCCTCTCCCTGACAGGACATGGATCTCTGTGTTTACACACAGAGATCCATGTCCTTGTCTCTGTAACCGCCGATCGCGGGTGCCTGGCGGACATCGCGGCCGCCAGGCACGCGCATCGGCATTGCAGTGAAGCGCCGGGCACGTGCGCGCGCCCCCCAGTGGCCAAATAGAGGAGGCCGTATAATAACGGCCTCCCGGCATTTGACAACCACCTTGCGGCCGTATATTCTCGTACGGCGGGCGCGAGGTGGTTAATTGAGCAAGCTGATTGGCTACCATGCACAGCCGCACCAAATTTTGCACTCTCAAGTTTTAGAAAATCAACCCCATAGTTTCACGGACGCTGGATAGTACAGGCAGCTCTATACTTCCAGCACTATGAGAATAAAGAGCCGTAGCTCGCTTTTCTGTTCCCTTTCTCATTAAAAAGTTGTTTATTCTTTTCACAGAATTTAATTTATATATATATATATATATATATATATATATATATATATATATATATATATATATAAAATGGAGCTTAGATGTGATTTAAAAACTACCAAACACACACAGTGTGTGTGTGTGTGTAACACAGTGGGTGTTATTTACGAAAGGCAAATCCACTTTGCACTATAAGGGAAAACTGCACTGGAAGTGCAGTCGCTGTAAATCTGAGGGGTAGATCCGATATGAGGGGAAGCTCTGCTGATTTTATCATCAAATCATGTGCAAGCTAAAATGCTGTTTATTTTTCTTGCATGTCCCCCTCAGATCTACAGCGACTGCACTTCCAGTGGATTTACCTTTCGTAAATAACCCCCAGTATCTCACAAAAGTGAGTGTGTACACCCCTCACATTTTTGTAAATATTTTATTATATCTTTTCATGTGACAACACTGAAGAAATGACACTTTGCTACAATGTAAAGTAGTGAGTGTACAGCTTCTCCCCAGTGCCGGCAGCACTCATGCAGCCCCGGACCATGACACTCCCACCACCATGCTTGACTGTAGGCAAGACACACTTGTCTTTGTACTCCTCACCTGGTTGCAGCCACACACGCTTATCATCTGAACCAAATAGATTTATCTTGGGCTCATCAGGCCACAGGACATGGTTCCAGTAATTCATGCCCTTAGTCTGCTTTTCTTCAGCAAACTGTTTGCGGGCTTTCTTGTGCATCATCTTTAGAAGAGGCTTCCTTCTGGGACGACAGCCAAGCAGACCAATTTGATGCAGCGTGCAGCGTATGGTCTGAGCACTGACAGGCTGACCCCCCATCCCTTTAACCTCTGCAGCAATGCTGGCAGTGCTCATACGTCTATTTACCAAAGACAACCTCTGGATAGGACGCTGAGCACGTGCACTCAACTTCTCTGGTCGACCATGGCGAGGCCTGTTCTGAGCGGAACCTGTCCTGTAAAACCGCTGTGTGGTCTTGGCCACCATGCTGCAGCTCAGTTTCAGGGTCTTGGCAATCTTCTTATAGCCTAGGTCATCTTTATTTAGAGCATGGGTGCTCAACCTGTGGCCCTCCAGCTGTTGCAGAACTACAAGTCCCATCATGGCTCTGCCTTTGGAATTCTTGCTTGTAACTGTCAGCCTTGCAATGCTTTATGGGATTTGGAATTCAGCAACAGCTGGAGGGCCACAGGTTGAGCACCCATGATGTAGAGCAACAATTATTTTTTTCAGATCCTCAGAGAGTTCTTTGCCATGAGGTGCCATGTTAAACTTCCAATGACCAGTATGAGAGAGAGAGCGATAAACACCAAATTTAACACACCTGCTCCCCATTCACACCTGAGATCTTGTAACACTAACAAGTCACATGACACCGGGGAGGGAATATGGCTAATTGGGCCCAATTTGGACAATTTCATTTAGGGGTGTACTCACTTTTGTTGCCAGTGGTTTAGACATTAATGGCTGTGTGTGGAGTTATTTTGAGGGGACAGCAAATTTACCCTATTATATACAAGCTGTACACTCACTACTTTGCTACAATGTAAAGTGTAATTTCTCTAGCGTTGTCACATGAAAAGATAGAATAGAATATTTACAAAAATGTGATGGTGTATTCACTTTTGTGAGATAGTGTGTGTGTGTGTGTGTGTGTGTGTGTGTGTGTGTGTGTGTGTGTGTGTGTGTGTGTGTGTGTGTGTGTGTGTGTGTATGTGTATATATAATTTTCTGAGCTCAGATTTGAGAGTTCACTCCTGTGATGGTGGATGTGAACCGTAACAGCGGCGCGTGTCTTAGCGACATCCTAGCAACAAAGTAGGACCCTATTATGTGTTTTTCAGTCAGGCTTCATGAGGAACATTAATGGCCTACACCTAAAGTAAGGGCATTATTCAACTTTAGCTGCAGTTTGTTTGTTTTTATCTACAGGAGCCCCTTACCTGCCTGCATAGGCAGTGTTTCCCTAAAGGTGAATTATGCCTTTAAGTTTGCGTTCTTTTAAAAAGCCTCTATGAGGACCTACATTTTTACAGATTCATTCTGTGAATGTTATTTAAATTCTTTGATTACCTAAACCATTTTGTAATTTATGTTTAGTGTTCCTTCAATAAAACATTTTAAATAGTCAGAAGCCAATAAACAGCCTAAAAGGTTTGTTCCCTCACAACGATTCTCTTAAACCAACCAGTTGGCTCAGTAATTACTTCTGCTTTTTGAGCTATTGGAGATCAGTACAGAGGAACCAATAAAGCATTTTCAGCTTCTCTTATTCTCCCCGTTGGGCGAACAACAAAAAACAGAGTGAAGTAGCTACAATTAGCTACGTTCTTGTGCAGTGTTCATGGGAGGGAGCTATGGATGGTGCTTGAAGGATGCCTTGCATGATCACAGGCAATTCATCCTTTCCGACATTACAAAACACTCAACAACTCAGCCACTTGAAAAAAAAAAAAAAGTTTGTCTAGTGGTCTATAATTTATATAGCATTGCTAATTTAAAGTGACCCTGTCTGTGTTTGTCGGATGCTGAAGGGACATACTATCAAGCATAGTGCCTGTGGATTCAACGATGGCATACAGCTGCAAGAGACAGACATCCAACACACTAGTAAGTGTTGAATGCTGAAGATTCTAATAGCAGTTGATAGCAGCGCAGCCATTGGTTCCCGCTGCTGTCAATCAAGTCAATGACGCGGCGTGCCGCAGGGTCGAGTGATACAGTCGGCGGCTATAGCCGCCGACTATCACGGGAGCGTGCCCACAAGCTAACCCCCGTGGGAGAGCGCTTCCCAGAACGGGGGTTAGTTGATGTGGGGGAGGAGCCGAGACAGCCGCCGAGGGACCCCAGAAGAATGATAGGTTTCTTTTTTTTGTTTTAAAAAAGGAACCTTTACAACCCCTTTAAAGCACATTAATAGAAAAGTTATGTGGAAGGGAAAAGTGTGGAAGAAAAAGGTGCACAAGCAGGAGGGATGACCGCAGCCTGGAGAGGATTGTCAGGAAAAAGCCATTCAAAAGGGTTGGGGACTTTCACAAGGAGTGGACTGAGGCTGGAGTCAGTGCATCAAGAGCCACCACACACAGGCGGATCCTGGACATGGGCTTCAAATGTCGTATTCCTCTTGTCAAGCCACTCCTGAACAACAAACAACGTCAGAAGCGTCTTACCTGGGCTAAAGAAAAACAGCCCTGGTCTGTTGCTCAGTGGTCCAAAGTCCTATTTTCTGATGAGAGCAAATTTTGCATCTCATTTGGAAACCAAGGAGCCGAAGTATGGAGGAAGAATCGAGAGGCAGTGTGAAGTTTCCACAGTCTGTGTTGATTTGGGGAGCCATGTCATCTGCTGGTGTTGATCCACTGTGCTTCATTAAGTCCGGGGTCAATGCAGCCGTCTACCAGGAGATTTTGGAGCACTTCATGCTTTCTTCCGCAGAGGAGCTCTATGGGGATACAGACTTAATTTTCCAGCAGGATATGGCACCTGCCCACACTGCCAAAAGCACCAAAACCTGGTTCAATGACTGTGGGATTACTGTGCTTGATTGGCCAGCAAACTCGCCTGACCTGAACCCCATAGAGAATCTATGGGGCATTGCCAAGAGAAAGCATATTGAAGCATCCTGGTCTTCCATAACACCTCAGCAGTGCCACAGGCTGATTGTTTCCATTCCACACCGCATTGAGGCAGTAATTGCTGAAAAAAGGGCCCAAAACAAGTACTGAGTACATATGCATGCTTATACTTTTCAGAGGTCCGATATTGTTCTATGTACAATCCTTGTTTTATTGACTGCATGTAATATTCTAATTTTCTGAGATTGTGGATTTGGGGTTTTCATGAGCTGCAAGCCATAATCATCACAATTATGACAAATCACGGCTTGAACTATCTTGATTTGCATGTAATGAGTCTATCTCATATATTCAGTTTCACCTTTTAAGTTGCATTAGTGAAATAAATGAACTTTTGCATGATAGTCCAATTTTTCAAGTTTCACCTGTAGCACGGACTCTAAATGTTGAAGATGCTTAGACCTGAAGCATCAGTGTCAGACTCCTGTAAATACAGCAACAGTCGTACTTCAGGAGTGCAACAAAACTATCAGGTGTAAATAAAAGATAAAGTTCAGTAGATGTCATGAACCTCCTTGGACTTAACTCATAGTGTGCCTTCACTTTTTACAAAGGAGCTGAATTCCTGGAATTTAACCTTAAGACATAAGGATACACAAAACGTTCCAGTTTTAGAATTTTAGTTGCTTCTGTGGTGTGGGAGGGGCCAAGCTAATCGAGAAGAGCCTGTTGGAAAAAAGTTTAACCCAAGATCAGACAACGCAGTTGCCTGCATGGACATAAAGGTGTGCTCAAGAATATGAGAGCTATGATACTATGATGATATCATGCTATGATGAACTAATATACAGTGGTAGAACAATGGGGAGTTACGTGACAAGTGCTCATCAGTGACAAGAATAAAAGTAAACTAAATGAAAAGCTTGAAAAGTTGTAATATTAATGGTGAATATGCATTCAAGCCCAACTCCAGTCAACTTAAAACTCCTCCCTTGCAGTGGGACTGCCCCCACAAGGCTTAAATGCTTGCTCCTGTCTGGGGGATGTCAAGGACAGAGGTCATAATTTTTGAGTGGGCTGTCCGTAAAGTGCTGAATTTGTAAGTAACAGAATAGTTATTATCTATTGGGGCTGTCAAAGAAGTCCAAGTTGTTGAAAAGTGCATACTTACTAGAGAGTAGACTGTAACAAAGCCATGTGAGCTCCAACAGCAATATAGAGTAGAGGGAGGGGAGAGAAGGCCTGCAGAACATTCAACAGAGTGCCATATGGACAACGTAGTCAATACTGGGTAGAGGGGTCTAGGTAGTAGGAAGGGGAAATCGAAATATCAGAACAGGGGGACAAGGTGAACACTCAGCACATCTAGCAAGGTCCACAAAAAGGTGCATCCTGTCCAGAACATAGTTGAATTAGTGGGGCAACTTGGGGTACAGTGGGATAAGATTACCAAGGCACAATGCACTAAGGTCTTCTTCACTAACCCAAAGAGCCATGCAGGGATGCTTCCCCTTTTACTTCCAGCCAGTACTAACTGCAGAGATCAGGTCCTAAGTATCACCTACATTACAGGAACTACTGGTTAAAAACTTCCCTTTGCAGGTCACGTAAACACACTATTTCTCCGCACAGCTGGCATTTTAGCAGTTCTCTCAATATTTTGCAGGCTTGTGTTGATGGCCAATTGTTTGTGTGAGATCTACTTCTCTTCCCATACAAATCAGTGGGAATGCACACGTATCTCAACACAGCTTAAAGTGTAGTTCCACCCTGAAATTTTAATTGTTTACCAAAAATACTAAAAAAACAAATAAAAAAAAAAAAATAGAATTTTTTTTTAAAATAAATAAATTTTTTACTTACCAGAAATAGCGGTTGCTATGCGGAAGTCCCTATCCTGCCTCTTCATCGTCCGCGGCTGGTATTCTTCCTCCGTCCTACTCGCGGTGTCTTCTGGTGATTGGGGCGCGCTGCCTTCTGGGAACTGTGTGTATCCCAGAGAGCAGCCGGCCCATTCACAAAGCGCCGCGCGGCTCGCGCATGCGCAGTAGGAAACGGGTAGTGAAGCCGCACTGCCCGTTTCCCTTACTGAGGATGGCGGCACCAGGAGCTGCCAGGATCGAGGGAATCGGCCTGGGGGGGGCTGACATCACGGGCGAGTAGGACAGGTAAGTGTCCTTATTAAAAGTCAGCAGCTACAGTGCTTGTAGCTGCTGACTTAAAAAAAAAAATGGTGGAATTCCTCTTTAAAAAGTGTAAGTAAACCCCTCTATCGTTTTCAGCCAAGGAAGCTGCCATCATTGGCTCTGTTTAGTCTATAACTGCAATGATGCTGCACATGTGATCAGTTTAGACACCAGCCATTGGATGGTTTGACAGTTTGGTTGAGAGCACAACCAATGGGAGTGTTACATTTCTGGCACGTGCCATGTTTTATGGATGGGTTTAATTCCGCTTTAAAGCGGTTGTAAACCGATGGATGTTATTTTTTACCCGGCAAGGTAAATCCATAATGTGCTAGCATGCATTGCATACAATCACATTATGTTAAACAAACCTTAAAACAAAGCCCTTCCACGCTGAGATGTCAGAGCTGAAGGCCGCTTTCATATTCCAAGGTCTTGCTTTCGGGTTCGCGGACTCCAGCTCTGCGATTGTCCAGAGCCGTGATGATGTCACGGGAGCCGCAGTTTACGGCACAGGGCTCTAAAGGAACAGCACTGGTGGCATGATGTCACTGGCTGTATGTACAGTAAATATCTCTTAAACGACAGGTTTAAGAGATATTTAAACTACCTATAGGTAAGCCTTCTTATAGGCTTACCTATAGGTAAAAGTCAGTGATGAAAGTTACCTTCCACTTTAAGAGGAGGTCAGAAGCATCTTAAGTGCAAGACAATTGCACCAAAAAGCATGTTGCATTTCCCCATCTAGAGAAATACTTTAAAAGCGGAACTTTACCCATAACAGCTTGATAAAAAATAATGTTCTTTAGCACGGAACATGCATTCCACATTAATAAATATGCTACCAACATAAGTGTATGCTGTAAATTGCTTCCAGCATTGCTTCTGTTTCTTCTTGCTGCAGGCTGCCATTTTGCTGAAGCCCAGAGCCCTAAACAGCAATAAATCATAAAGCGAAACTAAACTCATTGATTTAATGGTTTCCAAAAAACAGTTACATTCCTGGAATGCCGGGATTGCCAACTGTCACCTTTGCTGGTTTCCCCAACATAACTGTCAAACCATCAAATGGCTGGTGTCATAACTGATCACATGTGCAGCACCATGGCAGTTGCATATCAAACAGAAGCAGCTCCCTTGGCTGTAAAGGATTGGAGGGTTTAATTCCACTTTCAGCCTCTACAAATTTGGCAGTGTCTAAAAATAAAGAGCAACTGAGCATGTGCAGAGCAGGATGAGACAGTGTGTTACTGGATCTTAAACAGTATAGACACTTATTTTGAATGTTTTACATATACCTGAAAAAGGGGCCAGCTTTATGTGACCTAGCAGGGCTTAATTTTCTGACTAAAGTTCCACTTTAAGTGGTAGTAAAACAAAGCATATCCCCTCTATAGTGTGTACTTGTCTCAGTTAAGAACACAGGGTGTCAATTCTGTCTGCCGCTTTGTTCCTCTGCTATCAGCATGAATCGCTACTGACAAGTTTTCCTGACACCAAGAGGAAAATGGTGACAGGGGAGGGATCTCCAGCAGATTGACAGCCTCAGCTCTGTTCCTGTGCGCTGTGTGAAAAAGGGGGGGGGGGCTTCCCTCCAATCATCTGTCAGAGCCCTCCTCACTGAGCTCTGCAGAGTGCAACTTCAGCTCTCTGCCCCCTTTTTTCTGAACTCTCAGACAAGCTTTATAAATTCTGGACTTTAAACAGGTGTAGAGAAATTGCAGATAAACAGGTACAACTTACTTACACAGGAGGATTGATTTCATCTCTGTGTATCGCCTAAGGCCAGTCACTTCACTGGGTATATGTAAGGGTTTACAACCACTTTAAACCTTAAAACTTAAGGCAGTGTCTCTTCATGTGGCAGGCTTCCCAGGGCACTATCCCTTCACATGGCACATCCTTCAGGGCATAATCCACCACATGGCAGGCCCTCCAAGGTAATATTGCTCTTGGGCAGTTTTTCCAGGGCAGTTGCTCTTTACACGGCATGACATCTTTCTTTGAATCAGTCTCATTCCACATGCCAGGCTCTCTGGGGCATTCTCTCTCAATGGACAGGCTTTGCAGGCCAGTCTGTCCCCATGTGGCAGGCTGTCCACCAGGACAGTACAACTATGACATAGAAGTACAGTGCCTACAGCGTGCAATCTCAGGTTTTCTTTATAAATAAGTGTGAATGTTGAAAGTGTTAAAAAAGTGGGTTTTATTTCCTGAGAGGCACAGCAGACAGACTGCCGACAGACACCTACTTCTGACGTGGTAAATCAACCATAAATTAGGACCCAAAAGTGGAACTTCTGCTTATCTGTCCCCCCCCCCCCCTCCGGTGCCACATTTGGCACCTTGTACGAGGGAAGGAGGGAACGGGTTCCTGTTTTTTGATGGGTACCCTTTCCCCACTTCCGGAGAGGGCACCTCCCCTTCAGATGTCCGGCCTCCTCCACGGCCGGGCCAATTAGAAAGTGCAGCGCACTTCATGCATCAGCACTAAGGTACCGGCTGTGAAGCCAAAAGGCTTCACTGACGGTTTCCCTTACCAGGAATGGCAGCGGCAGCACTCGACAGCGGATCTGAGAATCGGCTGGGGTGCCGACATCACGGGAACCCTGGACAGGTAAGTGTCCTAATAATAAAATACTGTAGCTGCTGACTTAATTTTTTCATGGGGGAACACCTCAAAACTGACTGTGAGAACACAGAAGACAACTTGTAGGTTTTGCTTTGCCAGCCTCATACACCAGTATATAAAAAGTCAGCTTATCCAAGAACACCATCTGCTGACCAATTTCTTCAGTGCAGTGTGTCAAGACGGTCTTCGTATCTGCTCTGCCACATTGTACTTCCTATGACAGAACGATCGCTAATAGCACTGTGGGCAGGAATTCAAACTACCTTTGCCATAGGGACAAACACTTTTATGGTTGTTTTCTTTCTAAATGCAACATCAAATAATTGATGGAAGCGGCAGGCACAGCAAAATGCTCCAGAGATGAGAGACTGGGAAAAGATTCACAGCAGCTCTTCTTTGTCCTTTCTGTGAAATGTTTATAAATTGGGCCCACAGACAATGTTCAGCACAGCCAACGCTGGAGACCATCCAAGATCAAAAGAGTTGTGTGCTGCTTAGAAAAACCTTCCACTGAATCTACAGAAGAGGAATGGAAATTCTAGATTTGTATGGCACAAAGGAAAGAGTCACTTCTGCATGATTGTGTTGTAGGCTGTCCAGAAAAGATTTGCTTCAATAATAATAATAAAAAAAAAAAAAAGTACTGTATATACTCGAGTATAAGCCCAGTTTTTCAGCACATTTTTTTGTGCTGAAAATTCCCCCTCGGCTGATACTCAAGTCACCTGGACCCCAAACTTGGCACACATGTAGCCCCATTTCTCCTCTACAAGTGTGAAAGGTTTTTTGTCCGGGGGACCTACGGCCGGGGAGCACCGATTTTTCAAACCGGGCACCCCTTCCATAGACTCCCATGTTAAACGTCAGTCTAGTCATGGACACAGTGAGGCATGGGCACAGTGAGGCAAAGTGAGGCACAGTGAGGCATGCAGATGGACACCCTAGGCTTATACTCGAGTCAATACGGTTTCCCAGTTTTTTGTGGTAAAATTAGGTGCCTCGGCTTATATTCGGGTTGGCTTATACTCGAGTACATACCGTAATTCTGGGTTTAGAGCAGTACGGGGGAATCACCTCTCCTATGATGAACTATTGATCATATGGTCCTCAGTCAATAAATGCATCGTCGGGGAATGGCATCAGACACATCTACTGAGATGACATCTATGCCTGTCTACTGCCCTGATGTCACTACCACAAGATACAGCTTGACATCTGTCACTTGATGCAGTGCCAACCTACACCACAGCAAAGTCTGCTTTAAGGCCTGGTTCACACAAGACTATGTTTGCAGTGTGTTTTCAGGTTTGCAGAAATGCACCACAGCCCATTTAACTTGGTTTCCTATGGGTCATGTTCACATCTGTGAGTTTTCAACCGGTGCGTTTTTTGGAAAGGGCCAGAGACTTTGTCTGCAACGGGTTGTGTTTTTTGGTTCCATAGACTTCAATGAAAACGCAGCAGAAACACATCAAAAACGTAGTGCTTGCATTTTTTATGTGTTTCCGCTGTGTTTGTGCTGGTTTCTCCTGCATGAGAACAGACACCTCCCAAAAAAAATAAAAACAAAAAAAAAAAACACTGTGAAAAGGCCTCAACCTTAACGCACATAGGTGTGAACCAGGGCTCGACAAGCCCCAGGCACCAGTTTGCCATGGCGACAAAAAGATAAGCCCTGTCGCCTGGGCTGCTGCCTGCCCCCCGCTATGTATCCCAGCCTCTGCTTGCCACCGGATAGAAGGGAAGGAGGAGAGCGAACACACATCTGCTCTCCTCCCCTTTTAGTTGTTGACCCGGAAGTGACGTGACTTCCGAGTTCCCGTTGAAAGTTTCCCCAGCTATCAAGGCCGGGAAAGAATGTAATGCAGTGCGATGTGCATTACATTACATTCAGTGGAGCACAGGGGAGACGTGCAGAGACTCTGGATGTCTCATTAAAGAGAACATCACCCAAAAAAAAAAAAAAGTGTGTGTGTGTGTGTATATATATATATATATATATATATATATATATATATATATATATATATATATATATTTATTATATACATACATACATACACACACACACACACACACACACACACACACACACACACTAACATAGGGGGCTTTGATGGGGAAAAAAGTTAAGTAACTGTAAAAAAAAATTACACATAAACACCCCCCCCAAAAAAAAAAATTTAAGCCCCCCCCCCACCTCCACATATACGCATGTACAAATGCATGTGGCATTAGGCCTATGCCTGCAAACGTCAATTGCGAAACACGTTACATATCACTAGGCACGTTGGAATGAGAGCGACAATTCTAGCATCAGACCCCTTTTGTGACACTAAACTGATGACCCATAGGGGGCCTTTAAAGTGCCCCCTATGGAAAATATAGGTTACCGACATGTTTAAAGGTTTGACATATCCATTTACTCTGTGTAACCTTGGCTTTTATAATTTTACCAAAAGTTGGGTAATTTATTGCATTTTTGTGCCCCCTAAAATTTACTTTTAAATGTGTTTTTAACTGAAATTTTGTGCTTTAGACCAGGGGTCTCCAAACTTTTCAACACGAGGGCCACATTGTAGATTTTACAAGTATTCGGGGGCCGAAAAAAAATCAGTTATGTACAAATGAATGAATCGTCATTCCCATCATCAGTGTCCCCAGCAGAGTTTTCCCCATTATCAGTGTCCCCTGCAGAGTTTTTTCCCATTATCAGTGTCCTTGGCAGAGTTTTCCCCATCAGTGTCCCCAGCAGAGTTTCCCCCCCATCGGTGTCCCCAGCAGAATTTTCCCCCCCATCGGTGTCCTCAGCAGAATTCCCCCTCCCATCGGTGTCCCCAGCAGAATTTTCCCCATCGGTGTCCCCGGGAGAATTCCCCCCCCCCCCATCGGTGTCCCCAGCAGAATTTTCCCCATCGGTGTCCCCAGCAGAATTTTCCCCATCGGTGTCCCCAGCAAATTTTTCCCCATCTGTGTCCCCAGAAAATTCCCCAGGGTTCAGGGGTGAGCTATGTACAGAGTTCAGGGTTAAGGGGTGCGCTACATGCAGAAGGTGAGTTGGGTGCAGGGTGAGGTGGGTGCAGAGGGTGGGTGCAGGGTGCAGAGGGTGAGGTGGGTGCAGGGTGCAGAGGGTGGGTGCAGGGTGCAGAGGGTGAGGTGGGCGCAGGGTGCAGAGGGTGAGGTGGGCGCAGGGTGCAGAGGGAGGGTGCAGAGGGTGGGTGCAGGGTGCGAGGTGGGTACAGGGTGCAGAGGGTGGGTGCAGGGTGCGGAGGGTGAGGTGGGTGCAGGGTGTGGAGGGTGAGGTGGGTGCAGAGGGTGAGGTGGGTGCAGGGTGCGGAGGGTAAGGTGGGCGCAGGGTGCAGAGGGAGGGTTTAGCAGCAGAGGGTGGGCGCAGGGTGCAGAGGGAGGGTGCAAGGTGCAGAGGGTGAGGTGGATGCAGAGTGCAGAGGGAGGGTGCAGAGGGTGGGTGCAGGGTGCAGAAGGGGGGAGGTGGGTGCAGGGTGCAGAGGGTGGGTGCAGAGGGTGAGGTGGGTGCAGGGTGCAGAGGGTGAGGTGGGCGCAGGGTGCAGAGGCTGGGTGAAGGGTGCAGAGGGAGGGTGCAGAGGGTGAGGTGGGTACCGGGTGCAGAGGGTGAGGTGGGCGCAGGGTGCAGAGGGAGAGGTTGATGCAGAGTGCACTGCTCTCCCCCCCCCAGCCCCCAGATTCCAGTACAGTCAGAGCTCCACACTCCACTCCAAGGCAAGACTCTCCTCCCACAAAGCTTCCCCCCCATTCCAGTGCAAAGTTTTCCTCATTTTACTTACAGTATTTTCTCCTCCGATCTCCGTGCAGCAGTTCCACAGGCATCTTCCTGTTGGCAGATTCCCCGCCCCCTTCCTCCTCTGCTCTAACTCTGACTCCAAGTGCTCTCATAGAGCGTGTGTACAGTACACAAGGATGGTCAGAGCGGCTGCGGGGAGAGGAGCGCGCTGTCACTTGGAAATGCACAAGCAGAGCTTGTGTATTTCCAAGTGACAGTAGCGCGCAGCCAGCATGCAACCAGCACCAGAGGTGGCCGAACTCCGGCGGTCAGCATGGGGCGGGCAGCGCAGGGCCAAAGACGTGTGGCAGAGCCTGGATAAGCTGCGGGCCGGACAAATCACACCCGCGGGCCGGGGTTTGGAGACCCCTGCTTTAGACCATTACAGCAATAACGTTTGACATAAAAAATTGGAACTACCACTATTTTATTCTCTAGGGTGTCTGCTTTCAGAAAATATATAACGTTTGGGTTTTTATGTAATATACAAGCCAAAAGACTTATACAGACGGCAATACATTTGGGACTGTATTATGAGAAAACTCTCAAGTGCCGTATATTCAGCTCCTGCAGTGATGCAAGTTGTTCTGTTTGGCTGGCTCTGTAGAACATGCTGCATTTTTCCTGCACCGGACTGTACTGAAACACTGTAAAAAGCACTGGAAAGCACCAAAAATGCACTGGAACACACATGTCCTTATTTAAGGTTAAGAAAAAAAGGAGGTGGAAAAAAAATGCACTGGACTGCATCAAAAAACGGCACACATGTAGAAAAGCATCTGGACTGCGTTTCTATGGTGTGAACTGCCCCTTAAACTAATAATCCTGTAATGCAGTGATCCAAAATGTTAAAACAAATCATAAACGCAATGTCCACGTGTTGGTAAACGAAAAAGTCCATAGATCAAACAATTAATTGTTTATAAAACGTGCTGATTCACCATAGTGTACAAAAAAGTCTTCAATGTGCTACTGCTCGCCTCCACCTGTGTGTTCTGGTCGCTCACCCCATTTCTTTCTCGTACATCACGGGACACAGAGCGACATAGTCATTACTAATGGGTTATATAGATACCGTCAGGTGCTGGCACTGGCAACTTCCAAAACCGGAAGTACCCTCCCCTATATAAGCCCCTCCCATCCGGGAGCACCTCAGTTTTTTGCCAGTGTCTAAGGTGTTGGCCAAGAAGAAACATGTGTTTTTCACTGAGCTTGTGTACAGGTTCTTTTGGGCCTCAGTAAGCTATTCCGGATCCGACCAAAAAAGCTTCATAGCTAAACGGTCGGTACCCGGGCCTTGCAGAGAAGAGCAAGGTTTTGCCTGTAATGCTTCTCTTAGGAGAGCTGGACCCTGGGATCCAGAGCTCTGGTCATACCCACGACCAAGATGTTTTCTGTGCAGGGTGCTATACAGGTCCAGGGGAGTGGAATCCTTGGGAACCCGGTCCCTGAAGGTTTGATTACAATGCCTGCCGTGATAGGTGAAGTTTGGGCTTTTGTGGACCAAACAAAGTCCTGCGGCGGGGAACAGGTAAGTGGGGGCCCCCAGGAACTTGGTTCTATTGGGGGACCCCCAAGCCTAATTTGTCTTTCTGTCTGTTACCTAATGGTATTCCCGCAAAATTCTGTGCATGCCTGTAACTAGTAAAAAAATTTAATAATTTTTAATGGTGGTCAAGAAAAAAAAAAAAAAAAAAAAAAAAAATATTTTTTTTTATATATATATATATTTAATATATTAGACTGCGGTACCTGTGTTTGTCCACTAGAGGCCGCTGTGGAATGTTTTCTTGTCATGTGGACTAGCTTCTTCTCAGCAGAGCAAAGTCCAGGCAGATGGTGAGTTCTCTTATAGGAAACTGCTTCCTCTGCCATGTTGCAGTGCTCGTCCATCCCCCGGCCTGCGGCAAAGAGGGGCCCTGGCTCCTGTCCCTTGTTACCATATTTGAAATTAGCGCCAAAGGCGCACGTGCCCGCGCGCGTGCACGCGCCTCTATATATAGAGGTGAGCCGGGAAAGGGGGCGGAGCCTGGGGGATGACGCTCTGTGCGCGCCGCAGCGCTTCTGCGCATGTGCGGGCGTCCCAGCAGTTTAAAAAAAAAAACAAACACAATATTGTAGTGAGCTGGCTATGAAGTACAGAGACAGAGCTGGCAACATTTAAAGGCATACAGCAAGCGGTTGATACAGGCATCCCCTAGAAAGGCACATTAATAGACACCAACTGTGATATAGCAGCAATTGTGCTAGACTATTCTCAGTAAAAGTGGTGTATTACGGCTGGAATACCTCAACTTTAGGCTTAGGAATATGCCGTCCAGAAGCTCCGGAACTGAATCTTCCAGGAAGCGAAGGGGGTCTCATCGGGCTCGGAGGATCTTGGGCATACTCCTGCTGCACCAGTCTCCCCTGAAGTTCAGAGGTAAGTGACCGTAGAGACCCCGCAGGGGTACTTGGTACTGTGGCTGTCCTCAGTCACCTGCTCCTGTGTATGTAACAGAGGAGGTTTTTTCCTCAGCTCTGGGAGGATTAGAGAGAGATTGTCAACATTTATCGCTGCCTCCCTGTCAGGGAAAGCACGCCCGATCTCCGTCTCCTCCTTCAGAGTGCCTGTTAGCAGAGCAACAGTCCCATACAGGGATCGACCTGCCTGAAGGGGATCAGGATAAGGTTGATTCTGTTATAGAGGAATCAACAGTGGGGGAACCTTTTCTCAGCATCTCAAGCTGAAAGATTATGGGTTCAGTCTCTGACTAACATGGTCCGATCAGCATTTAAAAATGCACCTTGCGGAACCATCAACCACTACTGTATCCTCGTTGGGGTCGCTAGAAGCCCCCAGACTGTTTGTTCTTTTCCACTTCACCCTTTACTGAAAGGGCTCATTTACCAGGATTGGGAACGTCCTGAGAAAATATTTATTCCCCCAAGAGATTTCCGGTGGTCTATCCCATGGAGGATAAGTTCATCAAAAAAAAAAAATGGAAGGTCCCTACAATGGACGCAGCCATCTCTTGTATGTATAAATCACTGACATGTCCAGTGGATAATGTCCAAATGTTCAAGAACCCAATAGATAAAAGATTGGGTCCTTATGAAAATCTGCTTGGTGATACAACCAGCAGTAGCAGCTATTGGGGTCTGCTAAGCAGTGAAGGATCAGTTGAAACAGGTCTTGAGGGACTTGACAGATCAGCAGGCTTTGCCCTAAGCTGATCTACCTAGAGCCTTAGGCTTTGCGGTTGACGCCATAGAGGATTCAGTCCATCAGGCCTCCCGCCTTACGCTGTCTATAGTACATATGCGTAGGCTCCTATGGCTCAAAAACTGGTCTGCTGAAGCTCCCTGTAAAGAATGGCTGGTTAGCGTCCCATTTCATGGTGAACGCTTATTCAGGGAAAACCTGGACAAATATATCCAGAAAATTTCCAGCGGTAAAAATACGCTCTTGCCGGTTAAAAGCAGAGTTAGAGGTCCCTCTTTAAGAGGCCTGCTTCTCCAGTCCCTGGGGCATCGGCTGTGTAACAGTTCCGACGGCCTCCTCGGTCAAATCCCGGGGGTAAAAAACAGGGACAGTAGCAGGGTAATGAGAAACCCTGGGTCAGGGGAGGTACAAAACCTCCCCCAAAGTTAAATTCATGAAGCCCCCACTCAGTCGGGTGGGGGGAGGACTCCAGTTGTTCGCAAGAGACCTGGCGGGACACGATCAAGACAGATAGGTGCTCTCCGCAGTAGGTTTGGGATACAGTTTGGAGTTAAAAGACTCTCCTCCTTCCCATTTTTGAGGTCAAACGTGCCAAGGGATCCCCGGAAGAGAGAGTCCCTCCTGTTGGCACTAGAACAACTATTGCTCCAAGGAGTAATTATGGAGGTTCCCCTGGAAGAATGAGGGTTCGGGTTTTACTCAAACCTCTTTACAGTCCCGAAGCAAACGCGGACGGGAGGCCCATATTAATTCTAAAAGGGCTATACAAATTCCTGTATATCAGGACTTTCCGATGGAGTCGATCCGATCGGTGGCCACTGCCCTACAAGGGGAGGATTGGTTAGCCACGATCGACATCAAAGATGCTTATTTGCACATTCCCATCTTTCCAGTCCACCAAAAATTTCTACGCTTTGCAGTAGAAGGGCGCCATTTTCAGTTCAGAGCCTTACCCTTCGGTTTGGCCACAGCACCACGAGTGTTTACAAAAATTCTGGCCCTTTATTGGCCAATCTAAGAACACAAGGTGTAATGATAATGGCATATCTGGATGACTTGTTGCTGATAGACCACTCAGTGAAAAAACTAGACGTGGTCGTTCACAAGACGATCAAGTATCTGGAATCTCACGGTTGGATTATCAACCGAGACAAGTCAGCCCTAAAAACCAGTCAAAAGTCTGGAATACTTGGGGCTAAGGTTGGATTCAGGCCAGAGAAAAATATTCTTGCCTCGAGGAAAGGTGTTGTCTTTGAAAGATTTGATCCACTTAGTGGGTACAAAAAAGACAGCCGTCCATACGCCTGTATATGAGGCTGCTGGGAAAAATGGTGGCATCATTCGAAGCAGTACCCTACGGTCAATTCCATTCAAGGAATTTGCAAGGGGCCATACTGTCAGCCTGGAACAAAAAAGTTCAGGCCCTAGACTTACAATGTCCTTGTCCCCTTCCGTTCGCAAGAGCCTCCGTTGGTGGTTGGTTCCCCAGAATCTGGAAAAAAAAAGAAATCCTTCAGTCCGATTTCTTGGAAGGTGGTCACTACAGATGCCAGCCTTATAGGCTGGGGAGCAGTACTGGAGCAATAGTCTCTCCAGGGCAGATGGTCGGATGCAGAAAAGGCCCTGCCCATCAATCTCTTAGAGATACGAGCAGCCCGGTATGCCCTAGTAGCATGGACATCCAAACTCCAAGGGTCCCCTGTCAGAATGCAATCAGACAATGCCACAGCAGTGGCATATATCAATCATCAGGGGGGCACCAGGAGTCGTGCAGCCCAGAGGGAAGTAAATTACATCCTGAAATGGGCAGAAAAATATGTCCCAGCCATATCTGCGGTATTCATTCCAGGAGTGGAGAATTGGAAAGCGGACTTTCCAAGTCGCCAGCAATTAGGCCCAGAGGAAGGGTCCCTTCACCCCGAGGTTTTCTGGACAATATGTCAGCGGTGGGGAACATCGGATGTAGATCTTCTAGCATCCAGATTCAACGCAAAGGGGGACAGGTTTGTCTCTCGGACAAGGGATCCCCTAGCTTGCGGCTCGGATGCCCTAGTGTTCCCTTGGGATCAGTTCAAGCTGATATATGCATTCACACCGCCACAATGGTTACCTCGATTACTCCGCAGAATGAGGGTAGAAAAGAAACCGGTGATTCCGGTGGCTCCAGCGTGGCCCCGAAGAGCGTGGTACGCGGAGATTGTAAAATTTCAGTGGGGAGTCCTTGGACTCTCCCACGTCGTCCGGCTTTCGCAAGGACCGATATACCACCCTTCCTTACCAGCCCTAGGTTTGACGGACTGGCTATTGAAGCCCACATTCTAAAAAAGAGAGGGCTCTCTAATGCTGTGGTATCTACCATGATCAATGCCAGGAAGCCGGTATCCAGGCAGATCTACTATAGAATCTGGAAGGCGTACATCGCGTGGTGTGAGGCCAAGAAATGGCATCCACATAAGTACGTAATAGGTAGGATTCTGGACTTCCTACAGTGGGCTGTAGATAGGAAGCTTGCCTTGAGTACTATCAAGGGTCAGATTTCGGCCTTGTCAATATTTTTTCAAAGGCCCTTGGCTTCGCATTCACTAGTCAAAGCCTTTATACAAGGAGTGATGCGTATTAGTCCTCCGGTTAATATTCCCATATGTCTATGGGATCTAAACTTGGTTCTGTCGGTTCTACAGAAACAACCATTTGAACCATTACAGCATATTTCCTTGGTGCTTCTCACCAGGAAATTGATTTTTCTAGTAGCCATTTGTTCGGCTAAAAGAGTATCGGAATTAGCAGCTATGTCCTGTAAGGAGCCATATCTGGTTATCCATAAGGACAGAGTAGTGTTACGTCCTCATCCAGCCTTTCTTCCTATGGTGGTATCGAGGTTTCATTTGAACCAAGATGTGGTTCTTCCTTCTTTTTTCCCCAAACCTACTTCGGTAGAGGAAAAGTTATTGCATTCTTTGGATGTAGTAAGAGCAGTTAAAGCTTATCTAAAAGCCACTGCTCAGATTCGCAGAACGGATACTTTGTTTATTCTGCCGGAAGGCCCCAGAAAGGGTCAGGCAGCGTCAAAATCTACTTTAGCCAAGTGGATTCGACAGGTCATTATGCAAGCTTATGGCTTGAGAAGGAGACCGCCTCCGTTCAAAGTTAGAGCGCACTCCACGAGAGCAGTTGGAACTTCATGGGCAGTGCATCACCAGGCCTCCCTGGCTCAAATCTGTAAGGCCGCAACGTGGTCTTCAGTTCACACGTTTACTAGGTTCTACCAGGTGGACGTTAGAAGTCAGGAGGATGTCGCCTTTGGGCGCAGTGTGTTGCAGGCCGCAAAAGATCCTCATGTCTGATAGCGCTCAGCTTATATATGGTGTATCCCCCCCCTCATTGGGCATTGCTTTAGGACATCCCATTAGTAATGACTATGTCGCTCTGTGTCCCGTGATGTACGAGAAAGAAAATAGGATTTTTATAACAGCTTACCTGTAAAATCCTTTTCTTAGGAGTACATCACGGGACACAGAGCTCCCGCCCCTCTTTGGGGACACTTATTGCTTTGCTACAAAACTGAGGTGCTCCCGGATGGGAGGGGCTTATATAGGGGAGGGTACTTCCGGTTTTGGAAGTTGCCAGTGCCAGCACCTGACGGTATCTATATAACCCATTAGTAATGACTATGTCGCTCTGTGTCCCGTGATGTACTCCTAAGAAAAGGATTTTACAGGTAAGCTGTTATAAAAATCCTATTATTCTGACCCCTGCTTTAACAGCAGGTCACATTCAGCAGTTCCCCTTCGGGGATATTAAGCGCTTCAGCCCCGGAAGGTTTTACCTCCTTCCTGACCAGGGCACTTTTTAAAATTTTGCACTGCGTCGCTTTAACTGACAATTGCGCAGTCATGCAATGCTGTACCCAAACAAAATTTGCGTCCTTTTTTCCCCACAAATAGAGCTTTCTTTTGGTGGCATTTGATTACCTCTGCGGTTTTTTTTTGCGCTATAAAACCGAAAAAAAAACGCAACAATTAAAAAAAAAAAAAAAAAACACACAACACACGATATTTATAACTTTTTGCTATAATAAATATCCCCAAAAGTTATTTTTTTTTTAAAAACACATTTTTTTCCTCAGTTTAGGCCAATGTATATTCTTCTACATATTTTTGGTAAAAAAAAAAAAAAAAAAAAAAAAAAAAAAAAAAAATCACAATAAGCGTATATTGATTGGTTTGCGCAAAAGTTATAGCGTCGGCAAAATATGGGAAAGATTTTGGGCATTTTACGGTAATTTTTTTTACTAGTAATGGCGGTGATCTGCAATTTTTTGCGGTACTGCAACAATGCGGACGGACAGATCGGAGACTTTTGACACTATTTTGGGACCATTGGCATTTATGCAGCGATCAGTGCTATAAAAATGCACTGATTACTGTGTAAATGTCACTGGCAGGGAAGGTGTTAACACTAGGGGCGATTAAGGGGTTAAATGTGTGTTCCCTCTGCATGTTCTAACTGTGTGGGGATGTGAGCGACTAGGAGAGAAGCCTGATCGTTTTTCCTACTTCGTAGGTGGCCGAAAACAGGTAGGATGTACCCGTACGGGATTTCACCCACCAGTGCCATTGTGCCGCAGTATATCTGCGTGACATGGTCAACAACTGGTTCAAAGAGATCTATCGGGCATGCTTCTGGCACGCTGCTCCTCTGTATCTAGCACATTGAGGACTTTTCTGCACACTATGGTGGATCAGCACATTTATAAACAATTGTTTGATCTATGGACTCTTTTTGTTTACCAACACGTGGACATTGTGTTATGATTTGTTTTAACATTTTGGATTACTGCATCACCGGAGTATTACCACTGGAACTGCAAGCACTGGTGTGAACTATGCCATTGAAAACCATATAACCTACTTTCCATGTGTTTTTGATGCAGAAAAGAAAGAAAAAAAAAAAAAAACACACACGCACTGGACTGCATGTGGTGTGAACTGGCCCTAATTCATTGCTTGGGTGCAACACACCGATTTATTATACACTGTTGAAATAAGTGTAGTGAAAACGCGTTTTCGGTGGTGACAGCAGCAACTTTGTGTTTTATTAAAATATTTATTATATTTTATTTGAATATTTATGGGATTGCACGGATTGAGGATTTGTTATTGCTTCACACAAACATATCCATCTACACTGGATATCCACTATGATTGGCCCTGCCTGTTTTCTTGGACTATAGGAATCCTTTATAGGAGTTCAGAAACACACTACGTAAGGGACTTTTTAGTCCGCTATACAAACTTAAGACATATTGAGGAGACCCAGCCCCTGTGTCCACCCCAGATGTTTATTGACGCATGTTCTTTTCCGCTATGAAACTCCATTAACCGGTCCTGAGAAAGCTACGCAATTTAGTGAAACGCGTTGACCAGCAGAGACCATACATACACACACACACACACCTCCAGTCCTGGAGATTTAAACACTTATACATTAGGAGGTGTATGTATTGTGGTCCCTAACAGGAATCGTGTATCATATTGTGATAGTGACATGTCAAATCAGCAGCATTTGCCGGCAATGGCACCGTCCTAATCGGTGCGACGCCGCATCTGCGGCGCTGCACCGATTTCAAAAAGTCGTTTCAGTACTACTTTTTGTGATTTCGGCCCGCGATTTACATTGACATCTGTGCAGAAACCTGTAATCGCGGCCAAAATCGGGACTGACAAGCGGGAGTGAAATTGTGCGAGTTCAGCTGAACTCGCACGGCTTCATTCCCGCAGCCCAGCGTGAACCTGGGCTTATTGTCAAAGCTTAATTGAACAAGCTGAAGTTAGAAGCTGATTGGCTACTGTGCACAGCTGCACCAGATTCTAAGTGCTCCAGTTTTAGTAAATCTCCCCCAATGTGTGTGATTTTTATAATATTTTGTACAATAAAGTTTTGATACTTTTAGAAATTAGACTGTGCCACGTGGGATGCCAGTACACCAATAGCAAGATGGGCTCTTGCAAACCATTTTCTGTACTATTTACCAACAGTTTTTCTCAAACTTTTGCAAATCATCACAAAGAATAGCAGCAAGTTTTTTGTTGGACATATATCAATTTATTTTATTTTTAACCTAAGTGGAATTTGGAGTAGAAGACCACCATGCTTTAGCTACATTTTGTTTGGCAGCAGTGAACATTTATGAAATTTTTTGGTTTGCGATTTAGTGGGTTCTTGGAAAGCTGTTTTCCAAACATGGTAAAAAGAATTTGGTATAGGTCAGCCCAAAAATTGCCATATTCTAGGACAGCCCCACCATATATGCAAGAGCGTACCAGTATTCAAGCAACCTCTAAAGCATTAATCAGATATTGCTGGTTTAAATTTGGCTAAGAGTTGGGGAACTAAATATCATCTCATGAGCAATTTATAATTGAATTCTACTGCTGCTGTATTAATAGAACAGTGGGATGTAGTGTATCAAATTAGTTTCCAATCTTTTTCTGTTATAGGTGTACCAAGATCAACTTCCCATTCAGACATGTATGAATGAGATAGAGGTGTCATTCCTCCCCCCCCCCCCCCCAAAGTATAGATGATTGAGACCCAATTGTCAAAGTGGCATAGGCTTTTATACTTACTATGCCACACTTCTACGCTGATGCCCAGTTGCAGAATCCCAGTTTGTCTGAGCTGTTGTCAGATGTTACAAGGATGATAATCAGACTTTCCATGTGGCAGTGATCGTGTCAGGCGATTTGCCACCCAAGCCTGAGCACTGCCACTTGGGAAGATCATGTTTTCCCTTATACCTAGCTCTGCTTCACAAGATTTAGGTGAAACAGAGAAAAGTTGTTTGAAGATGGCTGAGAAAGTTTAAAAAAGTGTGGGGGTTGGGATATAGAGTATGCAGACACTGTCTTTTTGTCTTGGGTTGGCAAGTAGCAGCATCCCTTTAACTAATTATCACATAGGGACATAGGGTACACGTGTCATCAACTACCTCTTGGAATGGATCATGGGGCTGATGCATTAACGTGGTTCTAAAGCCTAATGCCCTGTACACACGATCAGATTTCCAATGGAATAAAATCCGATGGAATTTTCCGTCAGAAGTCAGCTTCATCGGAATTCCATCAGTCTTGCCTACACACCATCAGACGAAATTCCGACCGTCCAAAACGCGGTGACGTAAAACACTCAGACGAGCCGAGAAAAATTAAGTTCAATGCTTCTGACCATGCGTCGACTTGATTCTGAGCATGTGTGGGGTTTTTCTCTGTTGGAGTTCCACACAGACGATTGGAATTTCCTATATTTTTTTTTTTTTTCGGAAAAATTTAAAACATGTTCTATTTTTTTACACCGATGGAAAAAAAGTCTGACGGGCCCACACACGATTGTTTTTTCCGATAAAAAATGTCCGATGGACTTTTTTTCAATCGGAAAAAACGATCGTGTGTACAGGGCATAAGGGTTTTTTGCCTTAATGCATCCTATGCATTAAGGCAAAAAACCTATGTCACAGGACCCCCAGCCCCCCCCCCCTTACACTTACCTGAGCCCCAATATGGATCCAGCATTTTGCATGAGAGCAGGGGCCCTCTGCGCAGAGAGATAGCAGTGGAAGCCATTAGCTCCCACTGCTGTCAAATTCTGTGATGGAGCAGGGAGCGGTGTCAAGCCACGCTGTCCGAGTCAAAAGACAAAGACAGGGCAGTTCAGGAGAGAGCCTACCCATGAGTGCCCCCATAGAAAGTGGCTTTCTATGAACGCACTCGGAGGGATGAGGGAAGGAGCCAGGTGCGCCGGCGGGGGACCCCAGAAGAGAAGGTTTGGGGCTGCTATGTGCAGAACTCTTGCAAAGAGCAAGTATGACGACATGTTTGTTTTTCTGTTTATTAGAAATATATATATATATATATATATATATATATATATATATATATATATATATATATATATATATATATATAAAGCTTTGCAATCACTTTAAAATGTTTGTTACAGCAACTAATTAGCTTCCCATTGTCATCAAAGGGGAATCAAGAAACTTTATTATAGCATTTTTCATCTAAAAGCATTCATTTGATTTTTTTTCACCAGTTTCCACATATTTTTCCCTATGAATGGAGCAATTTTCTTGATCAATCGATCAACTTGGGTACAGTCAGCCTGGCCAAACATGGCTGAAATCTCAGCCGGTCCCTGCTGAACTGCCTAAGACCAGCTATAGGGTTGCCATTATGGGCTTTAAATTTCCTATCTGGGCCATTGTTTGACTAGCTACACAGATCCACAACCTTTACTGAACTGTGCAGGGTTATGATCACTCAGGTTAAAGGTTTAAATAGGGTCTGCCTATACACAGATGTGTTTAAACCTGACAGGCATAATCATGTTTAACCATAATGTCTTTGTAACAAAAACAAAAAAAATTATAATCCAGGTACAGAGCTAATCAAAAGGAGTGAACAATCTCCCTGCTCTGGTCATAAGGGCCATGTGGTGATCTAATCAAAACAGGTGCAACTACCATTGCGTTGTCTCCAATAAAAAATAAATAAATAAAAAAGAACAAAAAATTAGAAAGGTCTGAAACCAAGAGTTATGGAATCCTTTATTCTTACAATTTGACATTTGTTTTTCTCGCCTATTTATACGGCAGTGGTCAACAAACCAGAAAAACAATTCCAAATAGCTAAGGGCGAATGAATGGAAATGACTCAACCCTCATACACATAAAACAGGTCAAACAGAAAAACTGGAAATAAAAAGCAGAAAAAAAAAAAAAATTTGGACTTTGATAATCAAAACAATTTATATTTGATCTTTGTAGCTGGCTTAATTCTGGCACCGTCACATTTAAAGGGCGAATTTCACCAAGCATTCATAGTACGGATGCTCAGAAATTTCGGCCACCGAAACACATGGGCCGATAATGGCCCTTTTGGCAAAAAGCCGAAATGGAATTCTTGCCGATACTGGCGCCGAAAATCACGCATGCGCAGTAGAGACAGCAGAACCAGCGGGTGACGTCACTCGTGTGGGCGGCGTGCACGTTCCTCGTGGTTAAGACGTCGCACTCGTAAGCACGTTCCCTGCTGAGACGCTGGCACCTTCCCCGCGGACGCTCCTCGTGCTTGCGAGACGCTGCTGGGACCCGAGAGACGCTGCTGGGACCCGAGAGACTTCTTCATAGAGGGCTGCACATAGCATACTCAAGTACAAGACTGGGAACTGTCACTCCTGGATGGCTACCATCACTGTTCGCCGGTGAGCATTGCTGTTTTTGCCTTCTTAAAAACTGACAGAAACAAACTACTAATTAATTTTATTTCTTGATTATAGTACTATTACTGAGTCTGACTATTTAAAAATGACTGTCTGCACTGCAGTACATCTGATCTGACTTGTAGCAAAAAATGTATATAAATGAACTGAGTGATTAACCATTTAAGCCCCGGACCATTTTGTAGCTAAAGGACCAGAGCTGTTTTCAGAATTTTGCACTGCGCTGCTTTAACTGTAAATTGTGCGGACATGCAATGTTGTACCGAAACGAAATTTGCGTCCTTTTCTTCCCACAAATAGAGCTTTCTTTTAAATGGTATTTGATTGCCTCTGCGTTTTTTATTTTTTGCGATATAAACAGAAAAAGACCGAAAATTTTGAAAAAAATAAAAATGATATTTTCTACTTTTTGTTATAAGAAAAATCGAATAAACTCAATTTTAGTCATACATTTAGGCCAAAATGTATTCAGCCACATATCTTTAGTAAAAAAAAAAAAAAAAGTCAATAAGCGTATATTTATTGGTTTGCGCAAAAGTTATAGCGTCTACAAACTAGGGTACATTTTCTGGAATTTACACAGCTTTTAATTTATGACTGCCTATCTCATTTCTTGAGGTGCTAAAATGGCAGGGCAGTACAAAACCCCCCCAAATGACCCAATTTTGGAAAGTAGACACCCCAAGGAAATTGCTGAGAGGCATGTTGAGCCCATTGAATATTGTTTTTTTTTTGTCTCAAGTGATTGAATAATGACAAAAAAAAAAAATTACAAAAAGTTGTCACTAAATGATATATTGCTCACACATGCCATGGTTATATGTGGAATTGCACCTCAAAATACATGTTGCTGCTTCTCCTGAGTACGGGGATACCACATGTGTGGGACTTTTTAGGAGCCTAGCCACGTACGGGACCCCGAAAACCAAGCACCGCCTTCAGGATTTCTAAGGGCGCAAATTTTTGATTTCACTCCTCACTACCTATCACAGTTTCGAAGGCCATAAAATGCCAAAATAGCACAAAACCCCCCCAAATGACCCCATTTTGGAAAGTAGACACCCCAAGCTATTTGCTGAGAGTCATGGTGAGTATTTTACAGCTCTCATTTGTTTTTGAAAATGAAGAAAGACATTTTTTTTTTTTTCAATTTTCAAAACTTTGTGACAAAAAGCGAGATCTGCAAAATACTCACCATACCTCTCAGCAAATAGCTTGGGGTGTCTACTTTCCAAAATGGGGTCATTTGGGGGGGTTTGTGCCACCTGGGCATTCCATGGCCTCCGAAACTGTGATGGGCAGTGAGAAGTGAAATCAAAAATTTACACCCTTAGAAAGCCTGAAGGCGGTGCTTGGTTTTGGGGTCCCGTACGCGGCTAGGCTCCCAAAAAGTCTCACACATGTGGTATCCCCGTACTCAGGAGAAGCAACAGAATGTATTTTGGGGTGTAATTCCACATATGCCCATGACATGCTTGAGCAATATATCATTTAGTGACAACTTTGTGCAAAAAAAAAAAAAAAAAATTGTCTTTTTTCCGCAACTTGTGTCAACATATAAAATATTCCATGGACTCGACATGCCTCTCAGTATATAGCTTGGGGTGTCTACTTTCCAAAATTGGGTCATTTGGGGGGGTTTTGAACTGTTCTGGCATTTTATACACAACATTAGGAAGCTTACATCCACTAACCACTTGAAGACAAAGCTCTTTTTGACACTTTGTTTACATGAAAACATTTTTTTTTTTTTTGCAAGAACATTATGTTGAACCCCCAAACATTATAAATATTTTTAAAGCAAAGGCCCTACAGATTAAAATGGTGGGTGTTGCATTTTTTTTTCTACACAGTATTTGCGCAGCGATTTTTCAAACGCATTTTTTGGGGAAAAAACACACTTTTTTAAATTTTAATGCACTAAAACACACTATATTGCCCAAATGTTTGATGAAATAAAAAAGATGATCTTAGGCCGAGTACATAGATACCAAACACGACAAGCTTTAAAATTTCGCACAAACGCGCATTGGCGACAAACTACATACATTTTGAAAAGCCTTTACAGGTTACGCTGTTAGATTTACAGAGGAGGTCTACTGCTAAAATTACTGCCCTCGATCTGACCTTCGCGGTGATACCTCACATGCATGGTGCAATTGCTGTTTACATATGATGCCAGACCGACGCTTGCGTTCGCCATTGGGCAAGAGCAGGGCAGGACAGGGGTGCTTTTTTTTTATTATTAATTTTGCTTTTTTATTTTATTTTTAAACTGTTGCTTCCATATTTTATTTTTTTTTATCATTTTTATTGTTCTCAGGGAATGTAAATATCCCCTATGATAGCAATAGGTAGTGAACTGACAGGTACTCTTTTTTTGAAAAAACTGGGGTCTATTGGACCCTAGATCTTTCCTCTGCCCTCAAAGCATCTGATCACACCAAGATCGGTGTGATAAAATGCTTTCCCAATTTCCCAATGGCGCTTTTTATATCCGGGGGGGGGGGGGGAACATTCCCTCCCACTGCTTGTAAAAGCAGTCCAGAGGCCAATTAGCCACTAGGATTGCTTTTACATGAAAGCGGGCCGCTGGCTGAAAAGAATGATACCAAGATGATACCTAAACCCGCAGGCATCATTCTGGTATAAACATTCAAAGTCCAGCAACATACCAGTACATTGCTGGTCCTTGTTGGACATGTATTGTAATCTTTTTTTTCATGCAGCCTGTTGGCTGAACGAAAAAAAAAGATTGATCGGTGGGTATGCCCACCATTAGAATACCGCCCTTCATCCACCCACTTCTAATGATGGGCATACATGCACCATTTATATATGCCGAAGCATGGGGGCATCTTCCCGCAAAAGTTATGCCGCGTACACATGGTCAGACTTTTCCACGGGCAAGCCTCCGTCGGAATTTCGACCGTATGTACGCGGCATTAGGAGCAAAATCGCTCCTCCGCCCCAATGCTTCAGCATATATGCTTTTTTTTTTTTTTTTTAACTGTGGTGGTGAAATCACCTCCTACAGCACTGGAGTCGCAGGGATCAGGCCTGTCTCTGCGAACGCTGCAGTTATGTGTGTTGTGTTTTGCAAGTGACAGTGATCGATCGATACTGCACTTGGGTGGCCTGGGCTGGACGGAGGGGCAAAACGCAGGCGCTAGCAGGTATCTGGGCTGATCCTGCTAACACTGCGTTTTTGGGAACCCTAAACTGCTGGGGACGCTAGTATAGATCTGATCAGATCAGATATTGATCTGTTCAGATACTATACCACTAAGGGGGGTGTATGCTTCACGCGTGGGTGTTAGCGCTACTGGCACTAACCTGACGCTGCCTGGGGTGTGACGCAGACCCTCTCTGACGCTAAAACCTAATTGATATCACCCGCCGGGCGATCAGGGGGTTAAACCTTTATTGGGTTATATACGGCGGGTGCCCTGACACTATAAAAAGCAAACTAACTAACCAGCATCACCCGTAACACTTATATGGTGATTACTGGTGAAAGGGTTAACTAGGGGCAAAACGATCGCTTAGCGACAGTGGTGATAGGGGGTGAAAGGGTTACCTGGGGGGCGATCAAGGGGGTTAAACCTTTATTAGGTAATATATGGGGGTACCCGACGCTATAAAAACCTGCGGCGAACCTAAAAAAAAATTACTGGCTACCGATCGGCATCACCGACGCTAAGACAGCGATCAGAAAAATGATCGTTTAGCGACGGCGGTGCTAGGGGGTGAAAGGGTTATCTGGGGGGCGATCAGGGGGTTAAACCTTTATTAGGGGGCTACACTGGACCTAAAACTAACTTTAGTGACACTTTTACAGTCACAAATGTCACTGATTGCAGTGATCAGTAAATAAATGGTCACTGCAATCAGTGACACTGACTGGGGGCTGATCTGGGGGGGCCGATTTATGTGCCTATGTGTCCTGGTGTCAGTGTAGTGTTTTGTGCACTAACCTGCATCTTCTCTTGTGCGGCGCTCGGTATACGTGAGCGCCACAGGAGAGATGACATCACTTCCTCTGCCTGTGTAAACATTACACAGGTAGGGGAAGGATTCGATTCGCTGGGAGCGATCGAGAGGGGGTGGCCGGAATCGAACGGCCGTCCCCTCATTCCTGATCGCTCCCAAACGAATAACGGCCGCTCACTGTAAAGGGGGGTCCGATCGGACCCCCCAGCTATACAAAGGCAGTCACGTAGATATACGTGATTCTGCCTGTCGGTGCCATTCTGCCGACGTATTTTTACAGTGGGCGGTCCTTAAGTGGTTAAATATGATTTGAAATGGAATGGATTGCAAACTTTTTTTGGAGCTATTTATGTAGTATACAGTATAAAGTTCATGTGCTTGCTGTTATTGAATGTGTCACTTTGTCAGCGTAGTATAAGTTATACAGTACCGACATGACAGCAAGCGCATGATTTAAACATGACAGTATGCAATATAGAACATATTATATTTCATATTAATTCACATATATGTTAATAATAGGATTTTTATAACAGCTTACCTGTAAAATCCTTTTCTTGGAGTACATCACGGGACACAGAGCGACATAGTCATTACTAATGGGTTATATAGATACCGTCAGGTGCTGGCACTGGCAACTTCCAAAACCGGAAGTACCCTCACCTATATAAGCCCCTCCCATCCGGGAGCACCTTAGTTTTGTAGCAAAGCAATAAGTGTCCCCAAAGAGGGGTGGGAGCTCTGTGTCCCGTGATGTACTCCAAGAAAAGGATTTTACAGGTAAGCTGTTATAAAAATCCTATTTTCTTTTTCGTACATCACGGGACACAGAGCGACATAGTCATTACTAATGGGATGTCCTAAAGCAATGCCAAATGAGGGGGGGGATACACCATATATAAGCTGAGCGCTATCAGACATGAGGATCTTTTGCGGCCTGCAACACACTGCGCCCAAAGGCGACATCCTCCTGACTTCCAACGTCCACCTGGTAGAACCTAGTAAACGTGTGTACTGAAGACCATGTTGCGGCCTTACAGATTTGAGCCAGGGAGGCCTGGTGATGCACTGCCCATGAAGTTCCAACTGCTCTCGTGGAGTGCGCCCTAACTTTGAACGGAGGCGGTCTATTTCTCAAGCCATAGGCTTGTATTATGACCTGTCGAATCCACTTGGCTAAAGTAGATTTTGACGCTGCCTGACCCCTTCTGGGGCCTTCCGGCAGAATAAACAAAGTATCCGTTCTGCGAATCTGAGCAGTGGCTTTTAGATAAGCTTTAACTGCTCTTACTACATCCAAAGAATGCAATAACTTTTCCTCTACCGAAGTAGGTTTGGGGAAAAAAGGAGGAAGAACCACATCTTGGTTCAAATGAAACCTCGATACCACCTTAGGAAGAAAGGCTGGATGAGAACGTAACACTACTCCTGTCCTTATGGATAACCAGATATGGCTCCCTACAGGACATAGCTGCTAATTCCGACACTCTTTTAGCCGAACAAATGGCTACTAGAAAAATCAATTTCCTGGTGAGAAGAACCAAAGAAATATGCTGTAATGGTTCAAATGGTTGTTTCTGTAGAACCGACAGAACCAAGTTTAGATCCCATGGACATATGGGAATATTAACCGGAGGACTAATACGCATCACTCCTTGTATAAAGGCTTTGACTAGTGAATGCGAAGCCAAGGGCCTTTGAAAAAATATTGACAAGGCCGAAATCTGACCCTTGATAGTACTCAAGGCAAGCTTCCTATCTACAGCCCATTGTAGGGAGTCCAGACTCCTACCTATTACGTACTTACGTGGATGCCATTTCTTGGCTTCACACCAGGCGATGTACGCCTTCCAGATTCTATAGTAGATCTGCCTGGATACCGGCTTCCTGGCATTGATCATGGTAGATACCACAGAATTAGAGAGCCCTCTCTTTTTTAGAATGTGGGCTTCAATAGCCAGGCCGTCAAACCTAGGGCTGGTAAGGAAGGGTGGTATATCGGTCCTTGCGAAAGCAGGTCCGGACGATGTGGGAGAGTCCAAGGACTCCCCACTGACATTTTACAATCTCCACGTACCACGCTCTTCGGGGCCACGCTGGAGCCACCAGAATCACTGGTTTCTTTTCTACCCTGATTCTGCGGAGTAATCGAGGTAACCATTGTGGCGGTGTGAATGCATATATCAGCTTGAACTGATCCCAAGGGAACACTAGGGCATCCGAGCCGCAAGCTAGGGGATCCCTTGTCCGAGAGACAAACCTGTCCCCCTTTGCGTTGAATCTGGATGCTAGAAGATCTACATCCGATGTTCCCCACCGCTGACATATTGTCCAGAAAACCTCGGGGTGAAGGGACCCTTCCTCTGGGCCTAATTTCTGGCGACTTAGAAAGTCCGCCTTCCAATTCTCCACTCCTGGAATGAATACCGCAGATATGGCTGGGACATATTTTTTCTGCCCATTTCAGGATGTAATTTACTTCCCTCTGGGCTGCACGACTCCTGGTGCCCCCCTGATGATTGATATATGCCACTGCTGTGGCATTGTCTGATTGAATTCTGACAGGGGACCCTTGGAGTTTGGATGTCCATGCTACTAGGGCATACCGGGCTGCTCGTATCTCTAAGAGATTGATGGGCAGGGCCTTTTCTGCATCCGACCATCTGCCCTGGAGAGACTATTGCTCCAGTACTGCTCCCCAGCCTATAAGGCTGGCATCTGTAGTGACCACCTTCCAAGAAATCGGACTGAAGGATTTCCTTTTTTCCAGATTCTGGGAAACCAACCACCAACGGAGGCTCTTGCGAACGGAAGGGGACAAGGACATTGTAAGTCTAGGCCTGAATTTTTTTGTTCCAGGCTGACAGTATGGCCCCTTGCAAATTCCTTGAATGGAATTGACCGTAGGGTACTGCTTCGAATGATGCCACCATTTTTCCCAGCAGCCTCATATACAGGCGTATGGACGGCTGTCTTTTTTGTACCCACTAAGTGGATCAAATCTTTCAAAGACAACACCTTTCCTCGAGGCAAGAATATTTTTCTCTGGCCTGAATCCAACCTTAGCCCCAAGTATTCCAGACTTTTGACTGGTTTTTAGGGCTGACTTGTCTCGGTTGATAATCCAACCGTGAGATTCCAGATACTTGATCGTCTTGTGAACGACCACGTCTAGTTTTTTCACTGAGTGGTCTATCAGCAACAAGTCATCCAGATATGCCATTATCATTACACCTTGTGTTCTTAGATTGGCCAATAAAGGGCCAGAATTTTTGTAAACACTCGTGGTGCTGTGGCCAAACCGAAGGGTAAGGCTCTGAACTGAAAATGGCGCCCTTCTACTGCAAAGCGTAGAAATTTTTGGTGGACTGGAAAGATGGGAATGTGCAAATAAGCATCTTTGATGTCGATCGTGGCTAACCAATCCTCCCCTTGTAGGGCAGTGGCCACCGATCGGATCGACTCCATCGGAAAGACCTGATATACAGGAATTTGTATAGCCCTTTTAGAATTAATATGGGCCTCCCGTCCGCGTTTGCTTCGGGACTGTAAAGAGGTTTGAGTAAAACCCGAACCCTCATTCTTCCAGGGGAACCTCCATAATTACTCCTTGGAGCAATAGTTGTTCTAGTGCCAACAGGAGGGACTCTCTCTTCCGGGGATCCCTTGGCACGTTTGACCTCAAAAATGGGAAGGAGGAGAGTCTTTTAACTCCAAACTGTATCCCAAACCTACTGCGGAGAGCACCTATCTGTCTTGATCGTGTCCCGCCAGGTCTCTTGCGAACAACTGGAGTCCTCCCCCCACCCGACTGAGTGGGGGCTTCAATGAATTTAACTTTGGGGGAGGTTTTGTACCTCCCCTGACCCAGGGTTTCTCATTACCCTGCTACTGTCCCTGTTTTTTACCCCCGGGATTTGACCGAGGAGGCCGTCGGAACTGTTACACAGCCGATGCCCCAGGGACTGGAGAAGCAGGCCTCTTAAAGAGGGACCTCTAACTCTGCTTTTAACCGGCAAGAGCGTATTTTTACCGCTGGAAATTTTCTGGATATATTTGTCCAGGTTTTCCCTGAATAAGCGTTCACCATGAAATGGGACGCTAACCAGCCATTCTTTACAGGGAGCTTCAGCAGACCAGTTTTTGAGCCATAGGAGCCTACGCGTATGTCTATAGACAGCGTAAGGCGGGAGGCCTGATGGACTGAATCCTCTATGGCGTCAACCGCAAAGCCTAAGGCTCTAGGTAGATCAGCTAGGGCAAAGCCTGCTGATCTGTCAAGTCCCTCAAGACCTGTTTCAACTGATCCTTCACTGCTTAGCAGACCCCAATAGCTGCTACTGCTGGTTGTATCACCAAGCAGATTTTCATAAGGACTCCAATCTTTTATTTATTGGGTTCTTGAACATTTGGACATTATCCACTGGACATGTCAGTGATTTATACATACAAGAGATGGCTGCGTCCACTGTAGGGACCTTCCATTTTTTTTTTTTTTTTTTTTTTTTTTTTGATGAACTTATCCTCCATGGGATAGACCACCGGAAATCTCTTGGGGGAATAAATATTTTCTCAGGACGTTCCCAATCCTGGTAAATGAGCCCTTTCAGTAAAGGGTGAAGTGGAAAAGAACAAACAGTCTGGGGGCTTCTAGCGACCCCAACGAGGATACAGTAGTGGTTGATGGTTCCGCAAGGTGCATTTTTAAATGCTGATCGGACCATGTTAGTCAGAGACTGAACCCATAATCTTTCAGCTTGAGATGCTGAGAAAAGGTTCCCCCACTGTTGATTCCTCTATAACAGAATCAACCTCATCCTGATCCCCTTCAGGCAGGTCGATCCCTGTATGGGACTGTTGCTCTGCTAACAGGCACTCTGAAGGAGGAGACGGAGATCGGGCGTGCTTTCCCTGACAGGGAGGCAGCGATAAATGTTGACAATCTCTCTCTAATCCTCCCAGAGCTGAGGAAAAAACCTCCTCTGTTACATACACAGGAGCAGGTGACTGAGGACAGCCACAGTACCAAGTACCCCTGCGGGGTCTCTACGGTCACTTACCTCTGAACTTCAGGGGAGACTGGTGCAGCAGAAGTATGCCCAAGATCCTCAGAGCCCGATGAGACCCCTTTCGCTTCCTGGAAGATTCAGTTCCGGAGCTTCTGGACGGCATATTCCTAAGCCTAAAGCTGAGGTATTCCAGCCGTAATACACCACTTTTACTGAGAATAGTCTAGCACAATTGCTGCTATATCACAGTTGGTGTCTACTAATGTGCCTTTCTAGGGGATGCCTGTATCAACCGCTTGCTGTATGCCTTTAAATGTTGCCAGCTCTGTCTCTGTACTTCATAGCCAGCTCACTACAATATTGTGTTTTTTTTAAAACTGCTGGGACGCCCGCACATGCGCAGAAGCGCTGCGGCGCGCACAGAGCGTCATCCCCCAGGCTCCGCCCCCTTTCCCGGCTCACCTCTATATATAGAGGCGCGTGCACGCGCACGCGCGCGGGCACGTGCGCCTTCGGCGCTAATTTCAAATATGGTAACAAGGGACAGGAGCCAGGGCCCCTCTTTGCCGCAGGCCGGGGGATGGACAAACACTGCAACATGGCAGAGGAAGCAGTTTCCTATAAGAGAACTCACCATCTGCCTGGACTTTGCTCTGCTGAGAAGAAGCTAGTCCACATGACAAGAAAACATTCCACAGCGGCCTCTAGTGGACAAACACAGGTACCGCAGTCTAATATATTAAATATATATATAAAAAATTTTTTTTTTTTTTTTTTTTTTTTCTTGACCACCATTAAAAATTATTACATTTTTTTAGTAGTTACAGGCATGCACAGAATTTTGCGGGAATACCATTAGGTAACAGACAGAAAGACAAATTAGGCTTGGGGGTCCCCCAATAGAACCAAGTTCCTGGGGGCCCCCACTTACCTGTTCCCCGCCGCAGGACTTTGTTTGGTCCACAAAAGCCCAAACTTCACCTATCACGGCAGGCATTGTAATCAAACCTTCAGGGACCGGGTTCCCAAGGATTCCACTCCCCTGGACCTGTATAGCACCCTGCACAGAAAACATCTTGGTCGTGGGTATGACCAGAGCTCTGGATCCCAGGGTCCAGCTCTCCTAAGAGAAGTATTACAGGCAAAACCTTGCTCTTCTCTGCAAGGCCCGGGTACCGACCGTTTAGCTATGAAGCTTTTTTGGTCGGATCCGGAATAGCTTACTGAGGCCCAAAAGAACCTGTACGCAAGCTCAGTGAAAAACACATGTTTCTTCTTGGCCAACACCTTAGACACTGGCAAAAAACTGAGGTGCTCCCGGATGGGAGGGGCTTATATAGGTGAGGGTACTTCCGGTTTTGGAAGTTGCCAGTGCCAGCACCTGACGGTATCTATATAACCCATTAGTAATGACTATGTCGCTCTGTGTCCCGTGATGTACGAAAAAGAAAATTATTTTATTTTTATTGCATACTGTCCTGTTTAAAAAATGTATGCGATTGCGGTCATGTCAGTGTCGTATCTCTGTATAACTTATAATACTACGCTGAGACAAAAAGGGGTTGATCTACTAAAACTGGAGAGTGCAAAATCTGGTGCAGCTGTGCATTAGAAACCAATCGGCTTCCGGGTTTTTTTTTGTGAAAGCTTAAACAAACTGAAGTTAGAAGCCGATTGGCTACCATGCACGGCTGTACCAGATGATTTTTCACTCTCCACAGTTTTAGTAAATCAACCCTATAGTGACCAATTCAATGACAACAATGCCATGAAGTAGAATAACTCCAAAAAATAAAATAGCATGCAATTTGCAAGCAATCCATTCCATTTCAAATCAAATTTATTCTGTTCAATTATATTTTTTTTTGGTACAAGTCAGATGTACTGCAGTTTAGACATAACTACCTTGCATGCCAAGAGCAGCACCATAAAAAAAAAAAAAAAAAAAAAAAAAAGAAGGAAAGAAAAAAAAAAAAAAAAAAAAAAAAAAAAAAAAAAAAAAAGAAGAAAGGATTGTTTTAGTTTTTATTTTATTTTTTTAAATCTGCCTCCTGGGGTTTAGCTTTTAGATTGATTTCGTCCTCCCCCCCCCCCCCCCCCGTCAGATTTCACTTCCACTATAAATCATTCTATGATACTATTCTACGTTACCAGCAAAGGTGGACCATGTCTGCAGTGTGGAAATTTTTTAAAGTTTCTGATAAAGACCCCAAATTTGCAATCTGTACTCTTTGCTCAGCAGCAATTTCAAGAGGGGGTACAGTGCCAAAGAATTTTTCAACAACAGGTTTGATACACCACCTGAAAACACTTCATCCAGTTCAGCATTCAGATTACAAGAAAACAGTACCACTTGTAAAAAGTTCCTCAGGCTTAACACCATCTGTGGCCACAGTCTTTGAAAAGGTTAGAAAATATGCAAGTGACAGCCCCAAAGCTCGTGCCATTACAGCTAAAATTATGGAATTTATTGCATTAGACGACCAGCCATTCTCTGTTGTGGAGGACATTGGCTTCCGTAGGCTCATGCAACATATTGAGCCGCGTTACTCAATACCAAGCAGACGCTACTTTGCAGATAACAGTCTACAAGAATGGTTTGGTATTGTTAGAAAACACATTCAGGAGCTCATGAATACCGACAGCATAGCAATCAGTTTTACTATCGACATTTGGAGTTCAGATGTCAGTCCAACGAGCATGCTCAGCCTGACAGCGCAGTGGATAGATGACAAATTTAAATTGCAAAACATCCTACTTAACGCACGTGAGTTTGTTGGATCACATACTGCAGCAGCAATATCTGATGCTTTAAAAACCATGCTTGACACTTGGCACTTTGAAAAGTGCATTTGATTGTCCGAGATAATGCGTGGAACATGGCAAAGGCAATGGAGGACAGTGAACTTCAAAGCATGGCACACAAGCTACAATTGGCTGTGCATGAAGGATTGCCGAGTCAGCGCACAATATCTGATATCGTATCAAAAGGAAGAAAAATTGTGGGTCACTTTAAGCATTCTCCGCTTGCTTATTCCAGATTACAAGCTTTGCAGATGCAGTTTGGAATGGCACCGAAACAACTGCAGCAAGATGTAGCCACTCGTTGGAACAGCACCTACTATATGCTACAAAGTCTTTTTGAACAAAAGCGTGTTTTAGCTGCATACATTGCAGATTACGAGCTGCCAGCAACACTGAGTGCACATCAGTGGACGTTAGTTGAAAACAGTTGGTCTCTTCTATCTCCATTTGAACAGTTAACAAAAGAAATAAGCTCAACAAAATGCTTGCACTGCTGAAGTTATCCCCTTGATTGCTGCTCTGAAGCGTCTGCTTGGAAAAGAGGTAGAAACAGACCATGGCGTAAAAACGGCTAAAACCACTCTACTGGAGGCAGTTATCAACCGGTTTCAAGACTAAAGCCCCGTACACACGATCGGATAACCTATGGATTTTCGTCCGATGGATTTGTCCATCGGAAATCCGATGAAACAGTTTTTCATCAGTCTTGCCCACACACCATCAGTCAAAAAACCGACCGTTCCAAACGCGGTGACGTAAAACACTCCGATGAGCCGAGAAAAATGAAGTTTAATGCTTCCGAGCATGCGTCGACTTGATTCTGAGCATGCGTGGGTTTTTGATCCGATGGACTTGCCCATAGACGATCGGAGTTTTCGATCTGTTTTTTATCCATCGGAAAAATTTAAAACATGTTCTATTTTTTAAAACCGATGGAAAAAAGACCGATGGGTCCCATACACGATCGGTTGGTCTGATGAAAACCATCCATCGGACAGTTTTCATCAGTCAAACCGATCGTGTGTACAGGGCTACAGAGTCCAACCCTCTGTACTGCATTGCAACAGTTCTAGATCCTCGATTTAAAGAGCATTACTTTAATGTGGAGAAAAAGCAGCGTGCACGGGAAATGATACTGCCACAAATGGAGGTGATGGAAGCATCTAGTGAAGTTGTTTCGAAGTGCCGCACAGAGGAAAGTGAGAAACGGTCCTATACTAAAGGAGGAACACACTCCCTCCATATCTGATATGTTTGAAGAAATTTTACACGAATGCACCCCAATCCAAAACGGTGCCACAACAAGTGCAGCTATCGAACAGCTGGACATTTAGCTGAACAGCCTATTGCCAGAAGCAACAATCCCCTTGAGTACTAGCGCATCAACAAAGAACGTTTTCCCTTGCTTGCACAGATTGCACGCAGATATTTATCTGCCCCAAGCACCAGTACAGAGAGTGAGAGACTATTCAGTCTAGCATCTCATATTCTTGATGAGAAGAGAAACCGTCTCCTGTGAGAAAGCTGAACCACTTTTGTTCCTAAAGCGAAATCTGCCACTTTTACTGAAAATAGATTTAAAAATCCCTAGCATAGACCAATTCATTTTTACCATGTTGAACATAGTAAATGAATTGGTATTGGACAATTGGAACATACAACATAGTATGACTGACTACCTAGTATGTTCCAATTGTCTAGTTGTGCTATTTGTTGGTTATTCATTGTAGTTCTATTACAGTTTTTTGCACTTGTCTTCAATTTAAGAGAGAACTCCAGCTTTTTAACTACTGTACCATAGTTTGTTGCTGTTGGGCCAAACTATGTCTCTCCCTAAGCTGTCAGCCCGCTGCATGTGCAAATGCAAAACTGTATGTTCTTTATCTGTGGCTGTCTACATACTACAGTATTATCCCTCATTGTGTTCCGGGTATGGGCGGTGACTTCCATAAACACAGACTAGTCTACATTGCTTGCTGCGATTGGCTGAGCACCGCTGCTGTAGACTAGTCTGTGTTCCAGGATGTCTCCGCCCATACCCGGAACACAGTGCGGTCTACTGTATGTAACCCGCAGATACATTACATACACATTTATATCGCACATCCAGCCGTTGACACCTTAGGGAAAAAAATACTAGTTCTCATTTAAGTTGAAAGAAAATAATAAAATAAAAATTTTATTATAGCATAACTGTACTATGTTATATTTACAGAAACAGAATAACGGCCTTCTGCCATATTTCTGTTACGGTTAGTTGGGACTCTCAAGAGAGTTGTTCTTTAAAAAGTTATACATAGTTTGTTCTGTTGTTGGGCCAAAATATGTCATTGTCTCTCCCTAAGCTGTCAGGCCGCTGCATGTGCAAAACTGTATGTACTGTATCTGTGGCTGTCTACATACTACAGTACTATATTATACCGCACTGTGTTCCGGGTATGGACGGAGACTTCCATAAACACAGACGAGTCTACATTGCTTGCTGTGATTGGCTGAGCACTGCTGCTGTAGACTAGTCTGTGTTCCAGGATGTCTCCACCCATACCCGGGGCCGGAACACAGTGCGGTCTACTGTATGACTAATGTAACCCGCAGCTACATACATACACTTATCGCACATGCTGACACCTTAGGGAGAGAGAAGTCAGAATTACTAGTTCGGATGTAAATTGGAAATTAATAAAATATAAAAAAGTCAGTCTTTGGCATTTTTATTTTATTATACTAATATTAATTATTTTATTAATATTTTATATTATTTTTTTTATGCCTGTTTGTTTTATTTGGTATGGTGGTGCAATTTGCACTGACTGCAGTTTTATTTTATTTTTATCTTCTGTGTCCACTGTCCAATTTATTTATTTATTTTTAATAAAGTACTTTGACACTACTGGATTGTACCATTCTTTTCTTCCTAAAATGATTAAGTTAAATATAAATATTATAACGAATACGAATGTAACAATTTTGTATATCCAATAATTTTTTGGGGTAATATATTAACCACTTAACAACCACCTGCCGCCGAATAACGGCGGCAAGGTGGTTGCTTAACTCTGGGAGGACGTTATATAACGTCCTCCCTTAGAATCGTTCCTGCGCGCGCCCGCGGGCGCGCACACGCAAACGACTGTGCTCGCCGGGTCCACCGGACCCGTAGCAACACAGATCGGGGTGAATGGCCAATGACAGCGGCCTTTTACCACGTGATCGCGCCGTCCAATGACGGCGCGATCACAATGTAAACAAACCAGGGTCAGCAGCAGTTCATCTCTCTCCTCACCTCACACCGATGCAGCGTGAGAGGAGAGGAGAGACATCAGTGCAACCCTGTGCCACACAGTGAGTTTTTACTACTTTTAGCTGTGCCCAGCAGTGCCCCAAAAGTGCCCCAAAAGTGCAAAAAGTGCCATCTGTGCCACCAGAGCCACACCAGTGCCACCAGAGCCACACCAGTGCCACCAGAGCCACATCAGTGTCACCAGAGCCACACCAGTGCCACACTAGTGCCACCTGTGCCCATCAGTGCTCATCTGCGCCACTGCAGTGCCACCTGTGCCCACCAGTGCCGCCTGTGCCCACCAGTGCCGCCTGTGCCCACCAGTGCCGCCTGTGCCCACCAGTGCCCACCAGAGCCACACCTGTGCCCACCAGAGCCACACCTGTGCCCACCAGAGCCACACCTGTGCACACCAGAGCCACCTGTGTCCATCAGTGCCACCTGTGCCCACCAGTGCCACCTGTGCCCACCAGTGCCACCTGTGCCCATCAGCGCCACTGCAGTGCCACATCAGTGCCGCCTGTCCCCACCAGTGCCGCCTGTGCCCACCAGTGCCGCCTGTGCCCACCAGTGCCGCCTGTGTGCCACCAGAGCCACACCAGTGCAACCAGAGCCACACCAGTGCAACCTGTGCCACATCAGTGCCGCCTGTGCCACATCAGTGCCCACCAGTGCCACCACAGTGCTCTGCAGTGCAGCCTCACCAGCCACCAACATGGCAAAAAAATTCTTTACTTGTGAGGAGGCCTACCAGCGTCTAATCATGACCGATGAGAGCAGCGAGGAGTCTCAGTCTGATTCGGATTCGGCCTATGAACCCGTTACAGACAGTGGGTCTGATACAGAATCAGAAGAGGAATGTGTGCCCGTGAAAACAAGGGGTTCTGGCGTGGAGAAGCGGCCTACTACCAGCAACACAGTGCCGTCCACCCCAAGCGCAGTGCCGTCCACCCCAAGCGCAGTGCCGTCCACCCCAAGCGCAGTGCCGTCCACCCCAAGCGCAGTGCCGTCCACCCCAAGCGCAGTGCCACTGCAACAAAGGCCAGGCACCAGTAGGGTGTCATCTCAGCCCCAAAGGGATAGGGGCCATGCCAGCCTTCCCTATGGCCTTCAAAACCCCCTGTGGCTTCCCCCTAATTCCGGAGCAGCAAATATCCCCCCTTTCACCGCCCAGCCAGGTGTCCAGGTGAACACCGATGAATTTTCCATGCTCGATTTTTTCAATTTAGTATTCACTGAAGACTTACTATCCTCCATTGTGGCCCAGTGCAACCTCTATGCACAGCAGTACATAGCAAGCAACCCTGGGTCTAGTTACGCCCGTCCCTTTGAGTGGAGAGAACTTACCGTAGAGGAATTCAAAATTTTCCTAGGCCTAACTTTTAGTATGGGACTCTCAAAAAAAAAAACAATTGTACTCCTACTGGTCTACCAAACCCATCCACCACATGCCACTCTTCTCATCCCTTATGCCAAGATCCCGATACCTAATGATTATGCGGTTCCTCCACTATAATGACAGCACCCAGTGCCCTCCCCGAAATGACCCAGCTTTTGACAAACTATATAAAATTCGGCCACTCCTAAATTTTTTCTCTGAAAATGTTTCCGTTATATATCCCTGAACAGAATATCTCCGTGGATGAGTCCCTCATAAAATTCTCAGGCAGGCTGAGCATTAAACAGTTTATCCCCAGCAAAAGGGCCCGATATGGGGTTAAAATGTACAAACTTTGTGACCGAGCCACGGGGTACATCTACGCCTTTCTGGTGTACGAAGGGAAGGACTCCCAACTGCATCCCCCTGAATGCCCAGAGTACATCGGTGTCAGCGGAAAAGTGGTCTGGGAGCTTATCTATCCACTCCTTGGAAAGGGATACCACCTTTATGTGGATAATTTTTATACCAGCTTGCCCCTGTTCCGCAATCTTTACCGGAGGGACACCCCAGCATGTGGCACAATAAGAGCCAATAGAAAAGGCTTCCCACAAAAACTCGCCAATGAAAAGCTACGACGAGGGGAGGCGGCATCATTGAGGAACCAGGAGATATTGGCTGTCAGGTGGAGGGACAAACGAAACGTCCACATGCTCACATCAATCCACAACGACACCTACGTGGAAGTCCCCAAAAGAAACGGCACAATCCAGAAACCAGCTTGTGTCTACGATTATAATTTGTTTATGGGGGGAGTGGACTTTAACGATCAGATGATTGAACCCTATCTTCCCACAAGAAAATCCCGCCACTGGTATAAGAAAGTGTCCCTTTATTTTTTTAGTTTGGCCATGTATAACACTTATGTTATTTACAAAAAATCAACAGAGAACCCCGTATCCTATCTACTCTACCAAGAAGAAGTTATCTCCGCCCTTTTGTACCCTGAAAGCCCACCAGAAACTATTCGCTCTGATTCCGTGAGCAGACTCCACGAGCGCCACTTTCCTGAGAAAGCCGCCCCCCGCGAAACAGGCTACAGACGTCAGAAGAGATGCCGGGTGTGCTCCAGAGGAGGAATTCGAAGAGACACCATGTATTATTGTCCCGATTGTCCTTCCCAACCAGGCCTCTGTATAGGCGAATGTTTCCGCCGTTACCATACGTTTCTACACTATTAGGGAAGTATGGTAAATGCAATTCTCATTTCCTGTCATTTTCCTCCACACCCCTTATGCCACTGCACTGAACTGTACATACCTCTGCCTTCTCCGGAACCGACCTTGGACTGTTATATGACCACGCTTTTGCCTAACGCTAAACATACCTCTGCTTTCTCCGGAACTGACCCTGGCCTGTTATACGACCACTCTTCTGCCTAACGCTTAACTGTACCTACCTCTGCCTGCTCTGGAACTGACCCTGGACTGTTTGACCACATTTTTTGCCTGCCTCTTGGATTGATCTTTTACCCTGCTATGCTAGTGGGAACACAGGGGTCTCACATATGTGAGGGGCTCCAGAATTGTTTTTCTGGATGAAGAAAACTATTTTTTAGTTTTCTCATTCCCGGATTAGGGTCTGGAGACTCGGGGGCTTCAAAGAGATTTGGGTGGGAGAAGCCCCTACCCCTGTCCCCATTCTTTCCTGGCCTGCTACTTGGACCATGTTCCTGCTGATTACCAGGACCAATATTTTGGCACTGCTGGCAATGTCTCTACTTACACTGACCCTGGACTGTATATGGACAGTATTCCTGCCTGTAGTGACTATGGAGAATATTCCTGTCTGCTGCCTGGACAATTCAATTCACTGTCACTGACCACGTCCCTGCCTGCTGCCTGGATCAGGGCTCTCCTTCTGTGGACAATTGCACTACCAAAACCACAGGTAATCTTTTTTTTACCGTTTACTCAGCAGAATGTATTTTAGGGTGTAATTCTTGGTATGTACATGCTGTGTTAGAAATATGAAGGGCCTTCAAAAATGTGATATATTGTAAGGAAATTGGATGTGTAATTTATGTCCCTAGAACACCTGATGGTGCTTCTTGGATGTTGGGCCTCTATGTGGCCAGGCTGTTAAAAAAGCTCACACATGTGGCATCGCCATACTCAGGAGGAGTAGCAGAAAATATTTTGGGGTGTCATTTTTGCTATGTACATGCTATGTGTTGAAAATATCCTATAAATGGACAACTTTGTGTAAAAAAATTGCGTTTTCATTTTTTTTCCACATTTTCCAAAAACTTCTGGAAAAAAATGAACCGTTCAAAAGACTCATTATGCCTCATAGATTATACGTTGGGGTGTTAGCTTTCCAAAATGGGGTCACTTTGTGGGCGTTTCCATTGTCCTGGTGCTCCAGGGCCTTCAAAAGTGTAATAGGTGGTTGAGAGATTAGATGTGTAATTTATGCTCCTAGAACGCCTGAAGTTGCTACTTCAGTGTTGGACCTCTGTATGTGGGCAGGCTGTATAAAAGTCTCACACATGTGGTATCGCCATACTCGGGGGGAGCAGCAGAATATATTTTGGGGTGTCATTCGTGGAATGTACATGCCATGTGAGAGAAGTAACCTGTTATAATGACAATTTGGTGTGAAAAAAATAAAAAATAATAATCATCTTAATTTTGCAAAGAATTGTGGGAAAAAATGACAACTTCAAAAAACTAACTATGCCTCTTACTAACTACCTTGGAATGTCTACTTTCCAAAAAGGGGTCATTTGGGGGGTATTTGTACTTTACTGGCTTGTTAGGGTCTCAAGAAATGAGATAGGCTGTCAGTACATCAGGTGTGATCAAATTGATCAATTTTCAGTAATTGGCACCATAGCTTGTAGACCCTATAACTTTCACCCAGACTAAATAATATCCACTAATTTGGGTTATTTTTACCAAATATATGTAGCAATATAAATATTTGGCCAAATTTATGAGGAAAAATTACTTATTTGCAAAATTTTATAATAGAAATGAAGAAAAATGCATTTTTTTCCAAAATTTTCGGTCTTTTCTCATTTATAGCGAAAAAAATAAAAACCGCAGAGGTGATCAAATACCACCAAATAAAAGCTCTATTTGTGTGAAAAAAAGGACGGAAATTTCATATGGGTACAGTGTTGCATGACTGAGTAATTGTCATTCAAAATGTGAGAGCACCAAAAGCTGAAAATTGGTCTGGTTATTAAGGGGATTTAAGTGCCCAGTTGTCAAGTGGTTAAAAAAGCATATTTCAGTTTGGGTGCCGTTTCGGTATCGGTTTTCAGGATCAACCAAGATTTGTTTTCGGTATCAAAAAAACCCATTCGGTGCATCCCTAATTCATAGGATAGCAATAGGGTTAAACCCCTTTACAACTGCCCAACACATGTGTGACCAAAAAGACTGGTCTTTGACACCTACACACTGATCGTGCAGTGAAAGACAGCTCTCTGTCCCCACGAATGATCAGCTCCCGATCATGTGCCCACTGTGACAGCCAATCACAATAGTCACATGAGCGGGCAATCACACTCGCCGCAGTTTTTAAAGGGATGCCGGCGTGGATGAGAAATTAAGAAAAAGCACTGTGCAGCTTTTAAACTTGTTGCTTAGTTTTTATGCCTTACCTGTAGGCCAGCACTGCTGCAACGGGGGAGGGGGCGCACATTTCCTGTGCACTAATTTTGAACAAGGGAGAGCGCTTGTTTCAGTGACACTAGGGGCAAACACTCATCATACCGTGCGTCCTGGCTTCTAGGATGGTAGGTTGTCCTCCAAGGCTGTGGGGTTGCCACACAAGACCTACAGCAACATTTTAACAAGCTGCACAGCGTTTTTAACCTGCTGGGTTTCTCTTGATTTTACACCATAATAAAAAAAAAAAAAAGTAAACTCATAATTTAGCCCCCATTCACAACGACGTGATTTGACATGTCAAATCGCAGCCTATTGCCGGCAAACATCACTGTCCCCATTGGCGCGACACCGACTTTGCGGCGCCGCACCGATTTCCAAAAGTAGTTCCTGCACTACTTTTGGCGGCTATTTCAATAGACATTTGTGCATCAACCTGCACAAATGTCTTTCAAATCGCCCCCGAACTCGCACTAAAATGCGGCTTTGAAACCTGTGTTCAGTGTGACCGTACCCTAAATAATGACATTAACCCACTTTCTGCCTTCTACACTTGGTGTACACCAAAAAGTGCAAAACACTCACCTGAAGCGTGCAGGGGAGAGAGGTGTCGGGGGAAACATTCCTGGTTCAAAAGAGTCGAAATAAGTGACAGTCCAGGAGAAGCTGCAGCAAGAGAGGCCAGCAACTAAGGACAAGACCAGCAGACTCCAGAACCCTGATAATGAATAACGTTGTCCATAAGACCATATTTATACAGTGTATACATATATGACATGTGAGCAGGTAATGTCCAATCATTCTACATTACATAAGGAACACAAGACAAATGATAACAATGCTTATTAAGCAATCAGTATGGGTTTTCCTGGTGCCTTCCATGGCAGCATACTAATGGTTGATGGCTCCGCCCCCGGTCAACCCCCAGGACCACGTAACTCTATAAAAGAAAGAGTTACTCCCCCCTTCAGACATTCTTTTTCCTGTCCTCAATCCCTACAGGATCACTAATCAGCCTTACCTCACCGTCTCATGGTGCTACCGTTGCAGGTTCATGCTCTCCTGCAGTACGGAGTCCCGCATCTTGGGCTGCTAAATGCGCCATATAAGTGTGGGAGCCCCTTTTTCTGTGGATCTTTTTTGGGCATGAAGGGCACACAGGAGCATATTTTCTCCTCAGCGGCAGTTACAATCCTCGGGTCACACATTGCTTTACCCGGGTAATGATCTCTATAAGCAGCTTAGCACTGCTGCATTTAAATGTCTGCTTTCTGCTATGCCTATGGCTAGTGTGGACGCTTCGCGCGCCCCACACAGCCTAGCTTTACTCATCCGGGGGGCGGAGTCACGGCATGACGCAATCGCGCATGCGCAATAGCCGGAGGAAGTCGCGCGGCGGCCATCTTGGTACACCCAAGCAAAAAATCCTATTTAAACAGCCTGGGACCACAATCAAATGGCAGATTGTCAGAAAATACACCTTGCTGCGAGTATTAACTATTCTACATGCCAGATGGAACCCAGCCAAGGTAATTACCTGTGTGTTAATGCTAAAATGTTATTTTGCAGCGTAATGATGTTAAACATATAAATGTACATTCGCTGACATTGCACGGTGCTGTATTGACTAGCTAAAAATTTTTACACAGCTGCCCCAGTATTGCCGCACCAAAAAGATCCTCAACATACCACTAGGTAAGGGCTGCAACGTTAGGTAAGTTGTTTCCATTCAAAGAGCACTACTACTTTAGAGGATATATAGAAACACCAGTAGTTTTGTTTCTTTATAGCCCACGCCGTGAAGCAGCCCGCACTTCTTCTCATCGAAGTTCTCGTGACGGACGTTCGGGGGGACATAGAAGCTCGGGTCGCTCACCCTCAACCCATGCTTCCCGTAGTGACCGAAGGTCACCCCGCCACTCCTCAAGTAGACACGACTCCCAGCGCAAGTCTTTGCAACCAGGGAGGAAGGATTGCTGGGTATGCGGCAAGCAAGCCTTACCAGACAAGCTAGCCTGTGGCCAGTGTTTTTTGGAGGCTACGGTCGACAGACAAGGGTCCATAGGCTCAAAGAATTAGTCAAGGACACCATCAGGGAATTGGCCTCATCCCAGGATCAATCCACCCCACTTGTTGAACAAAGGGTAGCGGAGACAGCTAGTCTCCAGCCTGATTCTGAGCTCAATTCGGAAGATGACGGAAATATACCAGAAGAGGGCACATCGACCTTCGACTTTGGGTTAATTGAACCCTTTATTGGCACAGTTAAGGATGCAATTCAGTGGGAGGAAGATCCTGAACCTCCACATAAAGCAGGAAAATACTTCCCACATTTGGCCAGGAAGAAATCAGCCTTTCCCCTAATAGAGGAGATTAAGGGGGTGGTATTGGAGGAGTGGAAGAAGGTAGATAAACGACCCTTTGCCTTCAACCGCTTTTCCAAACTCTACCCACTCACGGAAGGAGATGCTCAGATTTTTGATGCCGTCCCGTCAGTAGATGCATCTGTCATGCGACTGGCTAGGAATACAACACTACCTTTAGAAGACGCAGTCTCCTTTAGAGACGTCCTAGACCGCAGAATAGACGCCGATCTGAAAAAAGTATACCAAGCATCGGGGGGAGCCTGCAAACCGGCGGTGGCCCTATCCTCAATCTCCAAAGCCACCAGGGTGTGGACAGATAATATTGAAATGGCCCTCAGACGTGGCCTAGATACTGAAGAAATCATTAAAGCTCTAGATGAATTGAAGCTGACCTCTGATTTCATGGCGGAAGCAGCCATAGACGTTCTAAGATGCTCCTCCAGAGCAATGCTTTACTCTATCACAGCCAGGAGAGCGTTATGGCTTAAGCCATGGTCAGCAGACCCGTCGTCAAAACAGTCATGGTGTCGCATCCCGTATGACGGGAAGTCCTTATTTGGAGATAAAATGGATACGGCAATATCCAGAGTCACAGGCGGGAAAAGCGGTCTTATTCCCCAGGATAGGAGCAGAAGGAGGAAGTTTACTCCGCAGGCAAATTTCCAACAGAGATCAAGAGACTCCAGGGCTTATCGCCCGGGTAAACAATACAGAAGGGACTGGAAAGGCTCACAGGCCTCTTTCCTCAAACTAAAATCAAAGGCCCCTACACTGGCGATAGAAAACCAGAAGTCCTTTTGACACGCCCTCCACCCAAGCCGGGCCAGTGGGAGCAAGACTCAGATCCTTTGCCCGGGTTTGGGTGGAAAATTGTACAGACCAGTGGGCGGTATCCACAGTCCTTCAGGGACATTTCTGGAAATTCAGATGCCGCCCTCCATCCTTCTCCTACCAATCAACCAAGATACCAGCCGGAAAACAAAAGAGGGAAGCACTTGTCCAATACTTCTATCTCAACGGGCAATCCTACCGGTTCCGGAATCGGAAAAACACTTAGGGTTCTATTCCCCAGTCTTCTTGGTCCCCAAAAAAAACGGGGGGCTGGAGACCGGTTTTAGACCTGAAAAGGCTAAACAGGTACCTTTATGTAGAACACTTCAAGATGGAGTCTCTGAACACGGTAATCCTTTCAGTACAGCCAGGGGACTGGATGGTGTCTGTAGACCTCCAGGACGCATATTTTCACATCCCCATCCACTACAACTTTCAACATTTTCTACGGTTTCAAATAGGCAACCTACATTTTCATTTCCAGTGTCTCCCCTTTGGGATTTCATCAGCACCCAGAACCTTCACCAAAGTTCTGGTAGCCATCTTAGCCCCCCTTCCGGAGAAGGGCATACGAGTCCTACACTATCTGGACGACATATTAATTCTGTCTCAGCACAGAGAAGTTCTACAGTCGCACCTGCAGATGGTCTTGAACACCTTGACACAATTCGGATGGCTAATCAACCACTCGAAGAGTCAGTTTGTACCTACACAAAAAATGATATACCTAGGTGCCTTATTCAACACACCGAGGAAGTCAGTGTCCTTTCCACCAGCCAAAATTCCGGTGTTGGTGCAAAAGGTGAAGCATACATTGGGGAGTCATGCTATGCCAGCGTCAGATTGCCTGAGCCTTCTAGGGTCCCTCTCGGCCTGCATACCGATGGTAAAATGGGCCAGAAGCCACTTACGGGGTTTTCAACAAGGTTTTCTGAAGCAGTGGAGGAGAAAGCGTCTCGGTCAGAGGATAGCTATCACTCCCTCGATGAAGTCCAGCCTCTGGTGGTGGACAAGGTCTCCGAATCTACTAGCTGCTTGTCCTCTCGGCCCAATCTCATGGACCATTATCACATCAGACGCAAGCCAGCTGGGTTGGGGGGCACACCTCCAAGATCAGCTGGTTCAGGGCAGATGGAGTTTCAATGCGGAAGGGATGGTATCCAACATCCTGGAACTAAGGGCAGCATGGATGGCAATCCTGCATTTGGCTCCTCTCCTCAAGGGAAAATCCGTGCTACTACAAATGGACAACAGAGCGGCAGTAGCCTATGTCCAAAATCAAGGGGGAACACACAGCAATACACTAGCCAGCGAAGCAGCCCCAATTATTGCATGGGCCGAGAAGAATTTATTAGATCTCCAGGCTACCTACATTCCAGCCCCCGAGAATCAGCTGGCAGATCATCTCTCGAGATCCTTCACATCCAACAACGAATGGTCGTTGGATCCACAGGTTTTCAGCTGGATATGCCAACAGTTGGGGCATCCCCAGATAGATCTCTTTGCGTCTCCGCACAACGCGAAAGCACCTCTCTTCTTCACGAGGTCACCATCTCCGATGTCGGCAGGGGCGGATGCTCTAGTCCAACCATGGGAATTCCAGATAGGCTACGCCTTCCCTCCGACACCCTTAATCCTCAGGTTTCTCCAGCGACTGACTCTAGAGAGGGTCACCATCCTGGCGGTTGTTCCTTACTGGCCGAGAAGACCGTGGTTTCCGCTCTTAGTAGAGATGGCCCTGGGCAACCCATTACCCCTCCCACCCACGAGCAAGCTGCTATCTCAAGGCGCTTTTCTACACCCGCATCCAGAGATCCTAGACTTGAGGGCCTGGAAGTTGAAAGGAGGAGGTTGGGCGACCTAGGTTGCTCTCGGGACGTTGTACAAACGTTATTACAGGCAAGAAAGGCATCCACTAATGCCACCTACTGCAGAATATGGAAAAAATTCTCTACACTGGCCGAAACGAATCATTTCAACCCTCTGAATCCTGGGGTCCAAGATATCCTACTTTTCCTGCAAAATGGCCTGGACCTAGGCTTAGGTCTCAGCACGCTAAAAGTGCATATTTCAGCCCTGTCAGCCTTTACAGGACACACGCTGGGCACTAAACCCCTTGGTGGAACGTTTCTTGAAGGCGGTGTTAAGATTACGTCCTCCCAGGAAAACGCTGTATCCCAAATGGGACCTAACGGTTGTTCTTAACGTCTTAGCAAGCTCTCCCTTTACACCCACAGAGGAGTGCTCCTTGGAAGATATCACCGGCAAAACGGTTTTCCTGATCGCTGTCACCTCGGGTCGAAGAGTATCAGAGATACAAGCCCTAGGGGCAGAGGAGCCCTACATCACTTTTTTTCCGGACAGGGTAGTCCTACAGCCTATCCATCAATTTGTCCCCAAAGTGCCTTCAGTCTACCATTCCAACCAGGAGTGGGTACTCCCAGCTTTCGGAGAAGATCCATCCTCCTCAAAACTACATGAACTGGACGTGGCCAGATCTCTAAAGCGTTATTTGGAGCTGACACAGCAGTTCAGAAGGGATCAACGACTCTTTGTTATCCCCAAAGGCACCAGAAGAGGCTTGGCAGCTTCTAAAACAACATTAGCCAGTTGGATCGTGAAGATAATTCAAAAGGCATACCGGGCTAGTGGTCTTCCAGTTCCAAACGCGGTGAATGCACATTCAACAAGAGGAATCGCATCATCCTGGGCGGCTATGGCTAGGGTCTCCCCGGAGACAATTTGTAGAGCGGCTAGCTGGTCATCGTTCAATACCTTTATGTCGCATTATAGCTTGGATCCTGCGGTCCTTACCTCCCGAGACTTTGGGAAAAGGACTCTGGAACTATCACTTTCAAAAAGTCATTAAAAAATTTATTATCGCAGTTCCCTCCCTATGAGCGAGTTATTTACCATTAGTATGCTGCCATGGAAGGCACCAGGAAAACGGAAAATTGAATACTCACCTTTCCGTAATTTTCCTTTCCTGGTGCCGACCCATGGCAGCATGCACCCTCCCTGCTATAATCCTTAAAGTTCTGAAGTCTAGTTACAAAGAATGTCTGAAGGGGGGAGTAACTCTTTCTTTTATAGAGTTACGTGGTCCTGGGGGTTGACCGGGGGCGGAGCCATCAACCATTAGTATGCTGCCATGGGTCGGCACCAGGAAAGGAAAATTACGGAAAGGTGAGTATTCAATTTTCCGTTTTCTCTTAACCAAGTGATTTTTGATTGACAATTATGCATCACCAGCCAACTCCACCAAAAACTGATATTGCGGTCAGTGGTGGCTATTGCTTAAACATCTTTTTATTTGGGGGGGGGGGGAGGGGAGCGCACACAAACTGAAAAATTAAACTGTTAGTAATGCAGGACTGTAAATAGCCACTTAAATCGCAGCCTCACCGTGCCCATCAATTGCAGTCCATTATGAGGGGTTCACTTCCCACCATTATCCCTGGCGGCTTTTAAAGCGATAATGTACCTCTACGTGATTTTGCGCAGCCGTGCCACTTTGAAAACGTATATCGGCGTGAGCCGGTCAGCAAGTGGTTGATGGTGCACTGTATCTAGTGCACCATTACCTGGTTCAATGGTTTACCCCCTCAATGCCAGCATGAGTCTGCATTTCCAAAAAAATAAAATTACCTTGAGGTGTGCAGTGTAGTATCTAAAAAGAGTATTTTGAGGGTATTTCTACTATTCTGGCATTTTTATTTCATACATTTTAGGCCTCACCCATGCTGTATGCTATGGATGCTTTTTTCTCCTATAGGAGTTTAGCTGCAGCCAAAATGTGTTAAAAAAATGCTTTTGCATGCGCATTCCCAAGTGTGGCATTAATATATTCTATTGACCCGAATTCTGACCATTAGAATGCATGAATGCGGAAATGCACCTAGCGCCAACGCGTGTTAATGAATGTTAAAGGATAAGTTCACCTTGTTTAAAAAAAAAAATTCACATCTTTTTGCAGGTAAAAAATAAAATAAAAAAATTGTGCATTTATTATTTATTAGGAGCCTGTAAAGCATTGCACCTGTGATCAGCAGACTGCGGGTGCAGTGTCAGGCTCCTGTCAAATGTCAGTTTAGCAGTCTGCTCATACCTCGTAGAGCATCAATTTACTAAATTGCAGGCAGAATCAATGAACTAATAGAGTGCTCACCAACGCCCTCGTAGTTTATGGAGAACTACAAGCTGCCAGCCGCAATGGTTGACAGTAGCTGTAGTTCTCTCATTCACAGAACCCTGTGAATTATGCGGCCTAAGGGTGGAGCCCTGCATTTTTTAAATTGTGACAGCAGGTTCAGAGAGAAGGTCCCTTGTCGGGGGGGGGGGGGGGGGGCGCAGTGGCCGCTGATTTACATGGATACAACATGTTATGAAAAGTGAACTTACACTTTAATGCGTGTTAAGGAGCTTTTGAGCATTTTTATGCTCAAACGCTCCTCTCCTGAACGCATAAGTGATGTTTTTTTTTTCTGCCTCCAAATTCCCTGGCTACTAAACTCCTAAAAATGCCTATAGTGTGCATGGACACATAGGCCAACATGGAAGGGAGTTTACAGGCAGAGAAAAAAAAATAAAAAATGTAAGAGCAGATGTAGTAGAAACAACTTTATGAAAGCAAACAAGGGAAACTTTTTTTTTTAAAAAGCTCTGTACCAAAAATGATATACAATTCACAAGTACAGTATTCCATGACCACTGAAAAAATGTTCTGGGTATGAAGGGATAATACAGGCTGGTACTGGGCCACCACCCATACAATGTTTCTTACCGAACATACTTGTTTTCACTCCATCGTCACTCTCTTTTCCATAGCGCATTTCTACACATAGAAGAGAGGTCATTATTTCACCAACAGAAAAGAAAACAAAGAATAAAACCATCACCCATCCTCCCAATGTATTTACTAAAACTCCATCTTTTACTTTTTCATTGTTTAGTTAAAGTTCTGAGACTAGGTCTGTAAACTAAATCATGGTCACCCCATGTGAACTGTAGCTGTTTTAAATAAAAATAATTTTAAAAAAATCACCTTGCAGTATAATATAAGCAAATACAAGCAGAACAGCGAGGATGCTGACAATCACAAGGCAGCAGAACATGGAGAATAATCTGGATGGCCATCTTTTACTTTTCCTGGGAGTGACCACTTGTGACTTGGCGGTGCCGTTGTGTTCAGGCTGCTCCGACTCCTCATACAGCACAGAGTCCTCCCGGAGGAAGATTGTCTTGTGAGGGATTGCCTCAGATAACTCGCTGTCCAAGTCTCTAACCAGCGAGTCTTGAAGAGCGACTCCCTTTGAACCCTGGCTCTGGACATTATTGGATGTGGCGCTGGTGTAGGAGGTAGAACGACGGTTGGTGCTCCTTAGCCGCCTGGCGCTGGTCACATAGGAGGTATCCATCCAGAAACCTGCTTGAATGAAAATGCTGTTACTGTGAAGAAAAACACTTACAAAACAAGTATCTATTTGTATGGACCTAAAATCAAAAGCACCATTAAAGCCAAAAACAATTTAAAGTGGAACTAAAGTCTGCAATACTTACCTCTGCTTCAACAGTCCGAGGTCCCTTGTCAGCATCTTCTGGGTGCCAGTCTTCAGGCAATCTTGATTGGCCAGCGCAATATGATATCACTTTATACATGCACAGAAGTACAGTCATGTCGGCACACAGGCACTGTGCCAGGACTTAAACTCAACTGAGCATGTGCAATTCAGTGTATATCCTACAAATAACTGCAAACAGGCAGGTAGGTTTGATTTAGTTTAGAAGATACATTACTCATCTCTTCTGCAATAAAGAGCGTGCCTGCTCCCTGCTTGGTTTTTATTTAAAGCTGAACTCCAGGCAAAAAAAAAAAGATTCCCTTACAGTGGGGCTGTGCTTGCACTGCAAGGGTTAATTGCTCATTTTTGAATAGGGGAGCGATGAAGAGAGATCTACTTACCCGATCCTCCAATCCTCCCTGCACAAGACTGGTCCCTTCAGCTCCTGCCCCCCGCGCTCTAGCAGTCTTGAGTGGTGGACGGTTCCTGACATCATCAAGGCCAGAACAGGCTACATAGACCTGCTCTGGATGGAAGGACACACTACGCTGGATCGTAGGGGAGTGCCGTTTGCCGGTGGAGCGGAGGATCAGGTGAATATAAGGCTTTCCCCTATCCCTTGGACAAAACAAGCATTTAACCCTTGCATTGTGGGCACAGACCCACTGTAAGGGAAAACAAATGTTTTCCCATTGCCCACAGTTGGGCTTAGTTCCTCCTTAATATATTGCAGCTTAGAATTCTTAAATAAGATGGCTGCATTAATTGTATTTTCTTTGGCATGGCGATCAGTGGTGCGTTGTGTCCCTTGGACACAGCACATCACCGATCACGGTAAAGAGTCGATGACATAGGCTCTTTGCCATATGATCAGCTGTGTCCAATCACAGCTGATCACAGAGTAAAGTGGCATTTCTCAGCGGGAACATCTGCACTGACAATCAGGGCACTGATCATTAGTGCCTTGATTATCAGAGCAGCCCCATCAGTGCTTCCTCATCAGTGCCCGTCAGTGCAGCCCCATTGGTGCCCACCAGTGCAGCTTCATCAGTACCGCCTTATCAGTGCCCACCAGTGCAGCTTCATAGGTGCCCACCAGACAGTGCAGCCTCATCGGTGCCCATAAATGCAACCTCATCAGTACTGCCTTATCGGTGCCCAGCAGTGCAGCCTCATCGGTAGAGACGGACTCGGGCGTGTTCGAAATCCCACCACTAATCACAGGCAGTGAGACATTTCCCGTTCCTAAGCTGCACAGATCAGGAAATGTCTCAGTGCCTGTGATTAGCGGTGTTTAGTGTCGGCTTCCGGGCGGGATCGGTCATGTGGGATTTCGAACACACCCCAAGTCCATCTCTATCACCATTAGTGAAAGAGAAAAAATTGTCAGAAACTAAGAAAAATGTTTATTTCCCCAAAATATTTGCTCTTTCTCGTTTGTTTAGCAAAAAGTAAAACCCCAAATGGTGATTAAATGCCACCAAAACAAAGCTCGGTCTCAAAAATAATGATAAAAAAAAAGTCATCTGGGTACAGTTGTTGCATGACCGTGCAATTGTCATTCAAGGTGTGACAGCGCTGAAAGCTGAGCTTTGGCAGCAAAAGGGTTAACAGTCCCAAAAAAAGCCCCACAGCAGACGTGGGCCGCTCATAGTATTAGAGTGACACTTCCTCCATATCGCACTAGGGGCGCTGTCATATATTCCTCCGCGTACTACTTCGCCTTCCGTTTGAAGCGCCCAGGAACCCCCTCCGCGCATGCGCACAACGCCGAACCTGCAACTCAAGCGATATCCGTCCGTCCGTCAGTCAGTGAGCGGGCGGGAGACGGAGAGATGTATCCTATCCGCTGGATGTGTCCTCCGCTGGCCGCTCTCGTTAGTATACGTACATATACAATACAATGTCTGTTGGTATTCCTGACTACGGTGACTATTATTGATTTCTTTGCCGCCGCAGCTGCTCCAGCTTTCCTCACACCCCTCCGGCACATGTGGGGACTTTGTGTGGCAGCCGCTATGCCCTCTCTCCCTAGCTCGGTGTCCGGGGTGTCTCGCACACACCAACCATTTACCTTGTCAGCCGCTCTTGGCGCCGCTGTACGGTAAACACTAAGCAACAACTCGCGCTCGTGAAGCCAGGCGATGGTACACCCTCAGATCAGCCAATGGCAGAGCGTCTTTTTAGGCAGGCTGAGCAAAGCGCGCAGTTATTGGCAAAAGTCGCTCCGTGACGTCTCCGTTCTGCGTCTTTCCGCGCCCCCTCTCCTGGTGGGTGACGTCAGTGAGCGCCGTCCTCCGCACTTCCTGTGCCGGGCACCAGTGCGCGTGTCCCTTGCTTAGGAGGCCGGAGAGCGGGCGTCATGGTGAGAGAGCATTGTGTGTGAGATGGTGGGAGACTGGATGTGTGTTACCGGGACTCCGGATTTATTATATGATCAGCGGGCCGGTCCAGGCCTGATATATGAGAGCAGATAGGAATGATTGGGGCACGGGGTGCAACTACCAGTACCTGGGTGTCCTGATACACACAGCATGCTGGGAAATGTACACTAGGGGGCAGTACACCCGCCTTATACTCCTAGATAGGTCTCATCACAGACCATAGAGTATAAAGTCCTCCAGCTGTTGCGGAACTACAAGTCCCATGAGGCATTGCAAGGCTGATAGTTACAAGCATTACTTCCAAAAGCTGAAGCATGATGGGACTTGTAGTTCCACAACAGCTGGAGGGCCACAGGTTGAGCACCCATGTACTAAGGGAATGCTGAAGACTGTGTCCTATACATTGTATATTACAGAGAGAGTGTACCCGAGGACTGTGTCCTATACATTGTATATTACAGAGAGATGACCTGAGGACTGTGTCCTATACATTGTATATTACAGAGAGATGACCCGAGGACTGTGTCCTATACATTGTATATTACAGAGAGATGACCCGAGGACTGTGTCCTATACATTGTATATTATAGGGAGAGATGACCTGAGGACTGTGTCCTATACATTGTATATTATAGGGAGAGATGACCTGAGGACTGTGTCCTATACATTGTATATTATAGAGAGAGATGACCCGAGGACTGTGTCCTATACATTGTATATTACAGAGAGAGATGACCCGAGGACTGTGTCCTATACATTGTATATTACAGAGAGAGATGACCCGAGGACTGTGTCCTATACATTGTATATTACAGAGAGAGATGACCCGGGGACTGTGTCCTATACATTGTATATTACAGAGAGAGATGACCCGAGGACTGTGTCCTATACATTGTATATTACAGAGAGATGACCTGAGGACTGTGTCCTATACATTGTATATTATAGAGAGATGACCTGGGGACTGTGTCCTATACATTGTATATTACAGAGAGAGATGACCCGAGGACTGTGTCCTATACATTGTATATTACAGAGAGATGACCTGAGGACTGTGTCCTATACATTGTATATTATAGAGAGAGATGACCCGAGGACTGTGTCCTATACATTGTATATTACAGAGAGAGATGACCCGGGGACTGTGTCCTATACATTGTATATTACAGAGAGAGATGACCCGGGGACTGTGTCCTATACATTGTATATTATAGAGAGAGATGACCCGAGGACTGTGTCCTATACATTGTATATTACAGAGAGATGACCTGAGGACTGTGTCCTATACATTGTATATTATAGAGAGATGACCCGAGGACTGTGTCCTATACATTGTATATTACAGAGAGATGACCCGAGGACTGTGTCCTATACATTGTATATTACAGAGAGAGATGACCCGAGGACCGTGTCCTATACATTGTATATTACAGAGAGATGACCTGGGGACTGTGTCCTATACATTGTATATTACAGAGAGATGACCCGGGGACTGTGTCCTATACATTGTATATTACAGAGAGATGACCCGAGGACTGTGTCCTATACATTGTATATTACAGAGAGAGATGACCCGAGGACTGTGTCCTATACATTGTATATTACAGAGAGATAACCTGAGGACTGTGTCCTATACATTGTATATTACAGAGAGATGACCTGAGGACTGTGTCCTATACATTGTATATTATAGAGAGATGACCTGGGGACTGTGTCCTATACATTGTATATTACAGAGAGAGATGACCCGAGGACTGTGTCCTATACATTGTATATTACAGAGAGATGACCTGAGGACTGTGTCCTATACATTGTATATTATAGAGAGAGATGACCCGAGGACTGTGTCCTATACATTGTATATTACAGAGAGAGATGACCCGGGGACTGTGTCCTATACATTGTATATTACAGAGAGAGATGACCCGGGGACTGTGTCCTATACATTGTATATTACAGAGAGAGATGACCCGGGGACTGTGTCCTATACATTGTATATTATAGAGAGAGATGACCCGAGGACTGTGTCCTATACATTGTATATTACAGAGAGATGACCTGAGGACTGTGTCCTATACATTGTATATTATAGAGAGATGACCCGAGGACTGTGTCCTATACATTGTATATTACAGAGAGATGACCCGAGGACTGTGTCCTATACATTGTATATTACAGAGAGAGATGACCCGAGGACCGTGTCCTATACATTGTATATTACAGAGAGATGACCTGGGGACTGTGTCCTATACATTGTATATTACAGAGAGATGACCCGAGGACTGTGTCCTATACATTGTATATTACAGAGAGATGACCTGGGGACTGTGTCCTATACATTGTATATTACAGAGAGATGACCTGGGGACTGTGTCCTATACATTGTATATTACAGAGAGAGATGACCCGAGGACCGTGTCCTATACATTGTATATTACAGAGAGATGACCTGAGGACTGTGTCCTATACATTGTATATTACAGAGAGATGACCTGGGGACTGTGTCCTATACATTGTATATTACAGAGAGAGATGACCCGAGGACCGTGTCCTATACATTGTATATTACAGAGAGATGACCTGGGGACTGTGTCCTATACATTGTATATTATAGAGAGATGACCCGAGGACTGTGTCCTATACATTGTATATTACAGAGAGATGACCCGAGGACTGTGTCCTATACATTGTATATTACAGAGAGAGATGACCCGAGGACCGTGTCCTATACATTGTATATTACAGAGAGATGACCTGGGGACTGTGTCCTATACATTGTATATTACAGAGAGATGACCCGAGGACTGTGTCCTATACATTGTATATTACAGAGAGATGACCCGAGGACTGTGTCCTATACATTGTATATTACAGAGAGATGACCTGGGGACTGTGTCCTATACATTGTATATTACAGAGAGATGACCTGGGGACTGTGTCCTATACATTGTATATTACAGAGAGAGATGACCCGAGGACCGTGTCCTATACATTGTATATTACAGAGAGATGACCTGGGGACTGTGTCCTATACATTGTATATTATAGAGAGATGACCCGAGGACTGTGTCCTATACATTGTATATTACAGAGAGATGACCCGAGGACTGTGTCCTATACATTGTATATTACAGAGAGAGATGACCCGAGGACCGTGTCCTATACATTGTATATTACAGAGAGATGACCTGGGGACTGTGTCCTATACATTGTATATTACAGAGAGATGACCCGAGGACTGTGTCCTATACATTGTATATTACAGAGAGATGACCTGGGGACTGTGTCCTATACATTGTATATTACAGAGAGATGACCTGGGGACTGTGTCCTATACATTGTATATTACAGAGAGATGACCTGGGGACTGTGTCCTATACATTGTATATTACAGAGAGATGACCTGGGGACTGTGTCCTATACATTGTATATTACAGAGAGATGACCCGGGGACTGTGTCCTATACATTGTATATTACAGAGAGATGACCCGAGGACTGTGTCCTATACATTGTATATTACAGAGAGAGATGACCCGAGGACTGTGTCCTATACATTGTATATTACAGAGAGATAACCTGAGGACTGTGTCCTATACATTGTATATTACAGAGAGATGACCTGGGGACTGTGTCCTATACATTGTATATTACAGAGAGATGACCCGGGGACTGTGTCCTATACATTGTATATTACAGAGAGATGACCCGAGGACTGTGTCCTATACATTGTATATTACAGAGAGAGATGACCCGAGGACCGTGTCCTATACATTGTATATTACAGAGAGATGACCTGGGGACTGTGTCTTATACATTGTATATTACAGAGAGATGACCTGGGGACTGTGTCCTATACATTGTATATTACAGAGAGATGACCCGGGGACTGTGTCCTATACATTGTATATTACAGAGAGATGACCCGAGGACTGTGTCCTATACATTGTATATTACAGACAGAGATGACCCGAGGACTGTGTCCTATACATTGTATATTACAGAGAGATGACCCGAGGACTGTGTCCTATACATTGTATATTACAGAGAGATGACCTGGGGACTGTGTCCTATACATTGTATATTACAGAGAGATGACCCGGGGACTGTGTCCTATACATTGTATATTACAGAGAGAGATGACCCGAGGACTGTGTCCTATACATTGTATATTACAGAGAGATGACCCGAGGACTGTGTCCTATACATTGTATATTACAGAGAGAGATGACCCGAGGACTGTGTCCTATACATTGTATATTACAGAGAGATAACCTGAGGACTGTGTCCTATACATTGTATATTACAGAGAGATGACCCGGGGACTGTGTCCTATACATTGTATATTACAGAGAGATGACCCGAGGACTGTGTCCTATACATTGTATATTACAGAGAGATGACCCGAGGACTGTGTCCTATACATTGTATATTACAGAGAGATGACCCGAGGACTGTGTCCTATACATTGTATATTACAGAGAGATGACCCGAGGACTGTGTCCTATACATTGTATATTACAGAGAGATGACCCGAGGACTGTGTCCTATACATTGTATATTACAGAGAGATGACCCGAGGACTGTGTCCTATACATTGTATATTATAGAGAGAGATGACCCGAGGACTGTGTCCTATACATTGTATATTATAGAGAGAGATGACCTGAGGACTGTGTCCTATACATTGTATATTATAGAGATAGATGACCTGAGGACTGTGTCCTATACATTGTATATTATAGAGAGAGATGACCTGGGGACTGTGTCCTATACATTGATTTTGACAGGTACCCGTCCCCACTTCCTGGTGATCTTCCTCCCCCGCCGCCAAGCGACGTTCACAAAGTGCGGCGTGGTTCACATGTTCAGAAGGGAACCGGCTGTGAAGTCACAAGGCTTCACTGCCGGTTTCCCTTACAAGGAATGGTAGTGGCAGCACCCGAGAGCCGATTGAAAAATTGGGGTGCAGAGGTTGTGGGATCCCCGGACAGGAAAGTGTCTTACTATTAGAAGTCGGCAGCTACAGTATTTGTAGCTGCTGACGTTTACATTTTTGGTGGGGGGGCAGGAGCTCCGCTTTAAGTTTATGCAAAGAGTCAATATTTGCAGTGCTGGCCCTTAATTTTTCAAGACCTCTGCAATTCTCCCCGGCATGCTGTCAATCCACTTCTGGGCCACATCTTGACTGATGGCAGCCCATTCTTGCATAATCAATGCTTGGAGTTTGTCAGAATTTGTGTGGCTGTTTCTGTTCACCCGACTCTTGAGGATTGACCACAAGTTCTCAATGGGATTAAAGCGGAGCTCCGCCGGGAAAAAAAATATTAAAAGCCAGCAGCTGCTGGCTTTTAATATTTGGACACTTACCTGTCCTGGAGTCCAGCGACGTCCGCAGCAGAGGACGAGCGACCGCTCGTCGCTCTGCTGCTCCCTCCGCCATCCTCGCTGAGGGAACCAGGAAGTGAAGCCCTGCGGCTTCATGCCCGGTTCCCTACGGCGCATGCGCGAGTCGCGCTGCGCCGTTCTGATTGGTGCTCCTGTGTTCTGGGAGCCGAGTGTCTCCCAGAACACTATGGGAAGTCTGGGGGAAGTGACGTCACTCCCGCAGATTCCCGGAGAAAGGACTCCCGGATGTGGGTGAAAATACCTGTCTTAGACAGGTATCTTCACCCCCCTCCCCCCTGAAAGGTGTCAATTGTGACACCGGAGGGGGGGAGGAATCCGAGTAGCAAAAGTAAAAAATTAGGGTGGAGCTCCACTTTAAGGTCTGGGGAGTTTCCTGATCATGGACCTAAAATGTTGATGTTTTGTTCCCCAAGCCACTTAGTTATCACTTCTGCCTTAAAGTGATTGTAAAGGTTCTGTTTTTTTTTTTTTTTTAAATAACATATACGTTCCTCTACTGTGCAGTTGGTTTTGCACAGAGTGGCCCCGAACCTCCTCTTCTGGGGTCCCTCCGCAGCTCTCTTGGCTCCTCCCCGCAATTGCTAACCCCCTCTGGGAAGCTCTCTCTCTCGAGGGGGGGTTACATTGCGGGCACGCTACTGTGTGATACACTCGGCGTACATGGTGTGTGACTCGGTCCCGCGCCCACGTCATTGGATTTGATTGATGGCTGCTATGCTATCAATCTATCCAATGAAGAGCCAAGAAGCCTGGGGCAAAGATTGAGCCCGTTCGCGTCGCTGGACCATCCAGGGCTCAGGTAAGTAAAACTTGGGGGGCCGATAATCGACAGATGGTTTTTCACCTTCATGCATAGGATGCATGAAGGTGAAAAAACATGAACCTTTCCAACCCCTTTAAGGGAAGGTGCTCCATCATGCTGGAAAAGGCATTGTTCCTCACCAAGCTGTTCTTGGATGGTTGGGAGAAGTTGCTCTCGGAGGATGTTTTTGTACCATTCTTTATTCATGTCTGTGTTCTTAGACAAAATTGTGAGTGAGCCCACTCCCTTGGCTGAGAAGCAACCCCACACATGAATGGTCTCAGGCTGCTTTACTGTTGGCATGACACAGGACTGATGGTAGCGCTCACCTTTTCTTCTCCAGGTACCCCAAACAATCGGAAAGGGGATTCATCAGAGAAAATGGCTTTACCCCCAGTCCTCAGCAGTCTAATCCCTGTACCTTTTGCAGAATATCAGTCTGTCTCTGATGTTTTTCCTGGAGAGAAGTGGCTTCTTTGCTTCCCTTCTTGACACCAGGCCATCCTGCAAAAGTCTTCTCATTGCGCACCTGCCTGCTGCTATTCCTGAGCAAGCTCTGCACTGGTGGTGCACCGTTCTAACTGTATGGGGGAAGGGTTCACTGGGATAACACACATCTGTCTTCCTGTATAACCGAAAGACAGAATCTGTGTGATCTCCCCTGTCAGAATGGAGATTTGCCTTGTTTACACAGGCAGATCCCCGTTCTGTCACTGCGGGTACCGATCGCAGGTGGCCGGCGGACATCGAGACCGCTGGACCCGCCGATTGGCTCCCCCGGTGGCTAATGAAAGCGCGCACCTCCGCCCACAAAAGCAAGTTCACGAGCCGATGTAGCGAAACGGGGATTTGCGCAGCCGAGCCACCTTGCCACAGTATAACTGCGGTGGGTGGTCGGCAAGAGGTTAGGATGTTAATAATTTTGGAGAGACGCAGAGGACATCGTCTGATCTTTCAGTTACCTTACAGCAGGGATATGCAATTAGTGGACATCCAGCTGTTGCAAAACTACAAGTCCCATCATGCCTCTGCCTCTGGGTGTCATGCTTGTGGCTGTCAGAGTCTTGCTATGCCTCATGGGAATTGTAGTTCTGCAACAGCTGGAGGGCCGCTAATTGCATATCCCTGCCTTACAGCAACAAACCCCCATCATTCCCTGCTTATTTAGAATCATTGAGGATGTGCCGAGAACTTTATTCCAAATAACCTAAAGGCTGTAAAGTCCTGATGTGGGTGGCATGTGGATGTCATACTTGTAGGGAGCTGTAAGATTCATACCCTACAGGCACCCACAACCTGTTGAAGATGTTAATGTGATTGTAAAACAACCCATTCAGTTTAAAATAGAAAGGAATGACAAAACATGTTTATAAAAAATTAAAAATACCCCACCCTCCCCCCTCCCCTTTTGTTGGGTTTGAATACTTTTTAAAGAGGTTGTAAAGCTTCGTGTTTTTTTCACCTTTAATGCATCCTATGCATTAAGGTAAAAAAACACCTTGCAGTCACCCCCCCGTTTTACTTACCTGAGACCTGAATCTTGTGCACGATCCTGCGTTGCTTTCGCTGAGCTCTAGTGGGCTCTTCATTGGATGGTTGATAGCAGCGCAGCCATTGGCTCCCGCTGCTGTTAATAAAATCAATGACGCGGGGTCGAGTGATACAATCGGTGGCTATGGCCGCCGACGGTATCACACGGGAGCGCGCCCGCAAGCTAACCCCCTTGGGAGAGCGCTTCCCAGAGGGGGGTTAGCTCTTGCGGGGTGGAGCCGAAACAGCTGCCAAGGGACCCCAAAAGACAAGGTTCGGGGCCACTCTGTGCAAAACGAGCTGCACAGTGGAGGTAAGTATAACATGTTTGTTTTAAAAAATAAATAAAAATAACAAACCCATACAACTACCTTTTAATTGTTATAAGCAAGCCTTGAAAGAGCAATTTTCAAATGTAGGAAATATGCAAGCTTCATGTTTCCAACTTTCTTCAGTGCAATGAAGTCAGTGCTTCTATTATAGATATATTTTTTGTTACTAAAAATTTTTTAATTTTTAATTGTAACAATAGTTTCAATGTGAATGTATCACTTTCAGTTATGTTTCAAATATACAAGATTGATACTGTCTGATAGAATTCTGTATAATGTAACCGGTGATCTGCAGTGTATATGGCATATAACCTATTCTGCCTATGGCAAGTATGTCTTTTAATATTTCTTTATTACTGATCTCTGATGTAATAGTGGCATTAAAGCGGAGTTTCACCCATATAAAAGTCAGCAGCTACAAAAAGTGTAGCTGATGACTTTTAATAATCAGACACTTACCTGTCCCATGGTCCAGCGATGCGGGCGCACAGAGCCCCGCTCCTCTCCCCCTCCTCTTCGCGGCGCCGGCATCTGACTGTGGGCGCCCGGCTGTTGCTTCACAGCTGGGCGCGCACTGTGCATGTGCCAGCCACGCTGGGCGCTCTGATTGGCAATCTTCTGGGACCTGTGTGGTAAAGTCATTTTCTCTGAATCCCCTTTTTGTTTGGGGCATCCCGGAAAAACCTTGTCCGGATAAGAAAAGGTGAGCGCTACCAATCAGTCCTTTGTCATGCCAACAGTAAAGCAGCCTGAGAGACCATTCATGTGTTGGGTTGCTTCTCAGCCAATGGAGTGGGCTCACTCACAGCCATGAATAAAGAACATGAAACATCCTCCAAGGCCATTGTAAAGATTGTTATTGTCTGCAAGCTCTCTTACAGATAGAGAGGTGAAGGCGCCTGCTTCACATATCTGTCTGACTCATTGTCTTCATTTAGATGGTGAAAATAAAACCAATTTCCAGCACTGCCTCTATATCACTGTCCGTTTTTCAGGTGGGCCCGATTGAACCCTCCAGTCTCCTCTATGGAGCCACAGGTGTCAACGGACATGGTTAATCTGGTTGAAACAAAACTCCATCCAGTTCAACTCTCACATTACATACAGTGGGGAAAATAATTATTTGATCCCCTGCAGATTTTGTAAGTTTGCCCACTCACGGAGAAATGAAGGGTCTAATTTTATCATAGGTGTATTTTAAATGATAGAGGCAGAATATCAACCAAAAATCCAGAAAAAACACATGATACAAATGTTATAAATTGAGTTGCAGTTAATTGATTAAAATAAGTATTTGATCCCCAAACCAAATGCTACTTGGTGGAGAAACCCCATGTTAGCAAGCACACTGTCTCTTGTAGTTGGTGACCAGGTTTGCACACATCTCAGGAGGGATTTTGGTCCACTCTTTACAGATCTTCTCTAAATCCTTAAGGTTTCTTGGCTGTCTCTTGGCAACTCGAAGTTTCAGCTACCTCTATACATTTTCTATAGGATCAAGGTCTGGAGACTGGCTAGGCCACTCCATGACCTTTAATGTGCTTCTTCTTGAGCCACTCCTTTTTTGCCTTGGCAGTATGTTTTTGGTAATTTTCATGTTGGAACTCGCATCCATGACCAATCTTCAGTGTTCTGGCTGAGGGAAGAAGGTTCTCCCAAGAGTTTACAATACATGGCCATGTCCATTGTCCCCTCAATACGGCAAAGTCGGTCTGTACCTTTATCAGAGAAACAACCGCAAAAGCATCAGGTTTCCACCTCCGTGATTGACTGTAGGGATGGTGTTCTTGGGGTCATAGTCAGCATTTTTCTTACTCCAAACACGGCGAGTGGAGTTAATGGCAAAGAGCAAAATTTTGGTTTCATCTGACCACAGCACCTTCACCCAATCATTCTCTGAATCATTTAGCTGTTCATTGGAAAGCTTCAGACGGGCCTGTACATGTGCCTTCTTGAGGAGGGGGACCTTGCGGGTGCTGCAGGACTTGAATCCATGGCGGCGTATTGTTACCAATGGTTTGGTGACTGTGGTCCCAACTGCCTTGAGATCATTCACAAGCTCCTCCCCTGTAGTTCTGGGCTGATCCCTCATTTTTCTCATAACCATCCTCACCCCATGAGACGAAATCTTGCATGGAGCTCCAGACCGAGTGCAATTGATGGTTATTTTTGTATCTCTTCCATTTGTGAATAATTGCTCCTTCAGTTGTCTCCTTCTCGCCAAGCTTCTTGCTGATGGTCTTGTAGCCCATTCCAGCCTTGTGCAGGTCTACAATCTTGTCCCTGATGTTCTGTGACAGCTCTTTGGTCTTTCCCATGATGGTGAGATTTGAATGAAAGAAAGATTCTGTGGACAGGTGTCTTTTATAAACATAACGAGTTGTCATTAGGAGCACCCTCTTAAAGCGGAGTTCCACTCAAATTTGCAACTTCCGCTTAATCCACTCCTCGCCCCCTTACATGCCACATTTGGCATGTCATTTTTTTGGGGGGGGAGTGGGGGCTTCAGTAGGAGTGGGACTTCCTGTCCCACTTCCTCCTTCCGCCCTGGGGCCGCCTAGGCAATTTGTCATATCGCCTTTTGGCAGCCCCTCCCTGTAGACGATCACCTGGGACCTGTCGCCTGTCCACTCAGAGAGCGCTGCGCAGTTCGCGCATGCGCAGTGAGTGCTTGGCCGTGAAGCTGAAAGCGGTCGGGTGCCCACACTATGAATGGAGGCGCCGGCGGAGAAGGGAGGGGAGAGGAGCGGACCTCCGGGCGTCGCTGGACAGTGGAACAGGTAAGTGTATGTTTATTAAATGCCAGCAGCTACACTTTTTGTAGCTGCTGACTTTTAAAAACCATAAAGGCTGGAACTCCCCTTCAAATTGACAGGACTAATCTGTGTACCACATGAGCACAGTCCGGGAGCCAGAATTATTGTTGGTTGGTTGGTTGGTTAGGGATCAAATACTGATTTTACTCACTGAACTGCAACTCAATTTATAACACTTTTTTGTTTTATGTGATTTTTGGTTAATGTTCTGTCTCTATCATTTAAAATACACCTATGATTAATATTATAGACCCTTCATTTCTTTGTAAGTGGGCAAACTTCCAAAATCTGCAGGGGATCAAATAATTATTTTCCCCGCTAACACTGCACCAGAGGAGATTGTAAATAAATGCACAAAGAAATATGAAACTGTAAACATTCCAGTGTGCTTTCATGGTTCACACTGGACACACGACTGTTGTATGACTGTCACCCTACTTTGCACTGCAACATCGGTCCTATTTCCATCTGACTTGAATAAACAAGATAAGATTTTGCTCTGACTTTGAGATAGTCTGACTTGTCCTTTTTGACCAATCAAAACAAACCCAGTGTAAGAGCCGGTTCACACCAGGGCGGCGCGACGCGGCACGACTTGTGGGGGCGACCTCGGCGGCGCGATCTGAAGACGACTTGAGACGCCCGCCGAGGCGATTTGCATAAGACTTCTGTATAGAAGTCAATGCAGGTCGCCTTGGGTCGCCCCCAAAAGTAGTACAGGAACCTTTTTCTAAGTCAGAGCGACCTGAGTCGCTCTTACTTAGAACGGTTCCATTGAAAAGCGTGGGACGAGACTTGTCAGGCGACTGAGTCGCCTGACGAGTCGCCCTGGTGTGAACCGGCTCTAAGATAAATTCCTTTTACTGCTAATGTAATCGCCATGTCTGATGTCACAAGTCATATGGTTAGGACAAGGATCCGACTTCAATCATATTCAATGGGCTGAAGTAGGTCCAAAGTATTGCAGGAACCTTTTTCAAAGTCGGACCAGTTAAAGAGGAACTGCAGTCCGCTCACATAATTTGTAATAAACATCTTTGCCATTCTGAAGCTTCCCTCCAAACACTTTGCATATTATTTTATATATACTGTGATTCTGTACTTGCCAAATGTGCTGCAGAAATCCCCCTCCACTAAGGCTCCTTTCACACTCAGGCGTTTTTCAGTCGTTTTAGCGCTGTAAAAACGCCTGAAATAATCCTGCCCCAGCATTCTCAATGTGAAAGCCCTGAGGGCTTCCAAACTGAGGCGTTGTGCCTTGTAAAAAATCCTGCAAACAGCTTTTTTTGGAGCATCTTTGGGGTGCATAAAATAGCGCTGTAAAAACGCCTATCTCCATTGAAATGAATGAGTACCGCTGTAAAAACGCATAGGCGTTGGCGCTATTTTTACCGCTAACATGGTAAAAATGCGGTAATAACGCTAAGCAACGCCTCAGTGTGAAATGGGCCTAAGTCTGGCTGCAGCCATTTTAACTGTGGGCAGCTGAAGCTGCTGCCTGTTCACGTCCTGGATTTACACAGGCACACCTCCAGCACTGCAGCCCTGAAGCTTTCATTGGCCCTCTTATGACTCATCCCAGCAAACTCTCATGAGAGAGAGCTGTGCATGATGTCATAAGCCTAGGCTAATGACCAGACAAACAGGAAATGGGCTGTATAAGGTATTTACTGGCAGAAAAAAAAAAAACATTTTATTATATAGTTACGCTGAAAATGTATTTAATTTTTTTCTCACACCTGTGTGTTGTGATGTGTATTTTAGTAGTATGCTCTGTTACACGGGCAGCAAAAGTGCTCATTCATTTTCATGTACGGGTCATAAAGCTCAGACTAGTAAAGCACTCCTGAAAGTGTTCATACAATTGTGAGAAACCATGTGTATGATTTGACAATGAAGCGTGCCTCATCCTTGTAAAGCTCACCTACATAAACAATCTGTGTGCAATTCTTTCAGGCATCTGGCGATGGTACAAATGGACCAAGTCAGCCGGGACTTTTTCCAAGTGGATCTCGCATGATGAGAGGGCAATTTGTAAGTAATCTCTATTTTTTTCATGGGTGATTAGAAGAAAGCCTTTTTATAAACCCAAAAAATACAAGATCTTTACTGTTTTCTTTGATGTTGTTTTTTTTTTTTTTTTGTCCGCCATTTTCTTTGCTTGTATTTTTGTTTGTTTATGATAGAACTTGGGAAAACTTCAGAACTTAGGTTTGTGAGATTGTACTGTGCATAATGATTAGAAGCTGATTATTCTCATGAATCTATATCTTTTTGAATGTTTCTATTTAGTTTTGCAGTCTACATCTGTGTGTGCTTTCTGTCTTCTCTCAATGTTTGTACATGTCTTCCATCAAAAATTCTTTCCTAAGAGTAATATGAAATTGCCTGACTGTTCTGACCCTTTCTGCCTCCCTGAATCAAAACCATACTGTATATCTGACGGGCACTTCAGAAATCATGTAACTTTCCAGCCAGGCAGCTAGCATTTACAAAATGAGAAGTCAGCAATGGAACTGTGGCCTCCATGTTCCTTTTAAGGAAGGATATCTTTAAAGAATATTTACCTTCATAGTACACTTGTCTCCCATTCGCCAGGGGAGGCCACGGGGAGATCATTTTGACAGATTGCAGGGAGAAGAACCCTACAATCATGTAAAAGGGCAGTGCAGTTTGGGGTGAGGGTTGGTAACTGATCACGTTTTTCACAGTAAATATGGGTGTTACATTAAAGCGGAGGTCCACACAAAAATGGAACCTCTGCTTTTCGGAACCCCCTCCCCCTCTCCGGTGTCACATTTGGCCCCTTTCAGGGGGGAGGGGGTGCAGATACCTGTATAATACAGGTATTTGCACCCACTTCTGGGCATAGACTCCTGCGAGGGTCACGCCCCTTCACACCGCCCCCGCCTGCTCTTTTCTGGGAAACGCACAGGTCCCAGAAGACAGCGGGGACCAGTTGGGACGCGCAGCGCGACTCGCGCATGCACAGCAGGGAACTGAGAAGTGAAGCTGCAACGCTTCTCTACCTGATTCCCTCACCGAGAATGGTGGGGGGGCAGCCGAGAGCCGAGCGTCCGGCTGCCGACATCACGGGCACCCTGGACAGGTAAGTGTCCATTTATTAAAAGTCAGCAGCTGCTGGCTTTTAATAAAAAAATTTTTTTTTAGGCGGACCTCCGCTTTAAACATAGTCAGAATGATGGAATTATTTTAAAAGAAAAACTTTGAGTGATTGATTGTACACGTTTCTACTGCTTTACACTTATAGTGATCTCTGCCAAGTGTGACTTTTTTAGATTGACTGTAAAAAGGTTTAGCAGTTTAATTTTTTCATTCGCTGTTCATTGCTTTCAATGCGCTGAGAGTGAGGTGGCTGCCAATGAGAGGTTAAAGCTGATCTCTAGGTTTTCTGTGACTTTAAATAGTTTGTATGGACCAAGCTGATCCAAACAATTAATTTCCTTCACTAAGTGCTGTACTATATGTGACTTCAGCTCCATACAGTACACAGTGCTGGGTTCTGACTGTATGACAGACTTCTCTTCTCACACCGAAAAAAAGGAAAGAGTCGGTTTGAGTGGTGCTTCATTCATTAATTTATTTTTATTTTTTTGGAAGACACATGCTATGATGAGCTGAGATAAATGAACTCCAGCTTATGTGCAGTTGTAGCATCTCGGCCGGGGCGATGAAAAAGTCAGAAGTACCCAGCGGATGACAAGCCCAAGATATCAGGCTGGTAATGGAGCTTTGGGACACGGCAGTGCTGGAGTTGATTATAGTTCTGCTTTAAGGTGTATGTGTATAGCCAAAGCTTTTCTTTTTAGGTAGAGTTGAGCCTGGTATACACGTTTTTGTTAAAAAAATAAATAAAAACAAAACACACCAAACAAACGAAAAATTCGCTGTGTGTACCAGGCTTAAAGGGGTTGTAAAGGTACATGTTTCTTTCTCGTACATCACGGGACACAGAGCGGCATAGTCATTACTATGTGGGTTATATAGTTTACCTTCAGGTGCTGGCACTGGCAACTTCCAAACCGGAAGTACCCTCCCCTATATAAGCCCCTCCCATCCGGGAGCACCTCAGTTTTTTGCCAGTGTCTAAGGTGTTGGCCAAGAAGTAACATGTGTTTTTCACTGAGCTTGCGTACAGGTTCTTTTGGGCCTCAGTAAGCTATTCCGGATCCGACCAAAAAAGCTTCATAGCTAAACGGTCGGTACCCGGGCCTTGCAGAGAAGAGCAAGGTTTTGCCTGTTATGCTTCTCTTAGGAGAGCTGGACCCTGGGATCCAGAGCTCTGGTCTTACCCACGACCAAGATGCTTTCTGTGCAGGGTGCTATACAGGTCCAGGGGAGTGGAATCCTTGGGAACCCGGTCCCTGAAGGTTTAATTACAATGCCCGCCGTGAGAGGTGAAGTTTGGGCTTCTGTGGACCAAACAGAGTCCTACGGCGGGGAAAAGGTAAGTGGGGGGCCCCCCAGGAACTTGGTTCTATTAGGGGACCCCCAAGCCTAATATGTCTTTCTGCCTGTTACCTAACGGTATTCCCGCTAAATATCTGTGCATGCCTGTAACTACTAAAAAATGTAATAATTTTAATAAGTGGTCAAGAAAAAAAAAATAGACAGACTGCGGTACCTGTGTTAATCCACTAGAGGCCGCTGTGGAACATTTCTTGTCATGTGGACTTTTTTCTTTTCATCAGAGTCAAGTCCAGGCAGATGGTGAGTTCTCTTATGGGAAACTGCTTCCTCTGCCATGTTGCAATGCTCGTCCGGCCTGCGGCAAACAGGGCCCTGTCTCCTTTTTCAAAAAAGAGCGCCGAAGGCGCACGTGCACGCGCCTCTATATATAGAGGTGAGCTGGAAAAGGGGGCGGAGCTTGGTGGATGACGCTCTGTGCGCGCCGCAGCGCTTCTGCGCATGTGCGGGCGTCCCAGCATGTTAAAAGGCACAATTATGTGTTGTGAGCTGGCTATGGAGTGCAGAGACAGAGCTGGCAACATTTAAAAAAAGGCATACAGCAAGCGGTTGATGCAGGCATCCCCATAGAAAGGCACATTAGTAGACACCAACTGTTTATATAGCAGCAATTGTGCTAGACTATTGTCAGTAAGTGGTGTATTTCGGCTGGAATACCTCAGCTTTGGGCTTAGGAATATGCCGTCTAAAAACTCCGGGACTAAGAATCCCAGGAAGCATAGGGGGTCTCCATCGGGCTCTGAGGATCTTGGGCTTGCTTTGGCTGCACCAATCTCCCCTGAAGAATCAGAGGTTAGTAACCGTAGAGCACCCTCAGGAGTACCTGGTACTGTGGCTGTCCTCAGTTCACCTGCTCCTGTGTATGTAACAGAGGAGGTTTTTTCCTCAGCTCTAGGAGGGCTGGAAGAGAGATTGACAACATTGATCGCTGCTTCCCTGTCAGAGGGAAAGCGCGCCCGATCTCCGTCTCCTCCCTCAGAGTACCTGTTAGCAGAGCAACAGTCCCATACAGGGATCGACCTACCTGAAGGGGATCAGGATGAGGTTGATTCTGTGGTAGAGGAATCAACAGTGGAAGAGCCATTTTCAGCATCACATGCTGAAAGGTTATGGGTTCAGTCCCTGACTTACATGGTCCGATCAGCATTTAAAATGCCCCTTGCGGAGCCATCATCCACTTCTGTCTCCTCGTTGGGGTCGCTAAAAGCTCCCCAGACTGTTTGTTCCTTTCCGATCCATCCTTTACTGGAAGGGCTCATTTACCAGGATTGGGAACATCCTGATAAAATATTTACTCCCCCCAAGAGATTTCCGGTGGTCTATCCCATGGAGGATAAGTTCATCAAAAAATGGAGGGTCCCTACAGTGGACGCAGCCATCTCTTGTGTGAATAAATCACTGACATGTCCAGTAGATAATGTCCAAATGTTTAAGGACCCAATAGATAAAAAATTGGAGTCCTTATTAAAATCTGCTTTTGCTACAGCAGGCTTGGTGACACAACCAGCAGTGGCAGCTATTGGGGTCTGCCAAGCAGTGAAGGATCAGTTGAAACAAGTCTTAAGGGACTTGCCAGATCAGCAGGCCCTTGCCCTAGCTGATCCACCTAGAGCCTTATGCTTTGCGGTTGACGCTATAAAGGATTCAATCCATCAGGCCTCCCGCCTTACGCTGTCTGTAGTACATATGCGTAGGCTTCTATGGCTCAAAAACTGGTCTGCTGAAGCTCCCTGTAAAAAATTGCTGGTCAGCTTCCCATTTCATGGTGAACGCTTATTCGGGGAAGACCTGGACAAATATATCCAGAAAATTTCCAGCGGTAAAAGTACACTCTTGCCGGTTAAAAACAGAGTTAGAGGTTCCTCTTTTAAGAGGCCTGCTTCTCCAGTCCCTAGGACATCGGCTGTGAAAAAGTTCCGACGGCCTCCTCGGTCAAATCCCGGGGGTAAAAATCAGGGACAGTCGCAGGGTAACAAGAAACCCTGGGTCAGGAGAGGTACAAAACCTCCCCCAAAGTCAAATGCATGAAGGGTTGCCCCCACTCAATCGGGTGGGGGGAAGACTTCAGTTGTTCGCAGAGACCTGGCGGGACACGATCAGAGACAGATGGGTGCTCTCCGCAGTAACTCTGGGATACAAATTGGAGTTAAAAGACTCCCCCTCCTTCCCATTTTATAAGGTCAAACGTGCCAAGGGATCCCCGGAAGAGAGGATCCCTCCTGTTGGCACTAGAACAACTATTGCTCCAAGGAGTAATTATGGAGGTTCCCCTGGAAGAATGGGGGTTCGGGTTTTACTCAAACCTCTTTACAGTCCCGAAGCCAAACGGGGACGTGAGGCCCATACTAAATCTAAAAGGGCTAAACAAATTCCTGCATATCAGGACTTTCCGGATGGAGTCGATCCGGTCGGTGGCCACTGCCCTACAAGGGGAGGAATGGTTAGCCTCGATCGACATCAAAGATGCTTATTTGCACATTCCCATCTTTCCAGTCCACCAAAAATTTCTACGCTTTGCAGTAGAAGGGCGCCATTTTCAGTTCAGAGCCTTACCCTTCGGTCTGGCCACAGCACCACGAGTGTTCACAAAAATTCTGGCCCCATTATTGGCCAATCTAAGAACACGAGGTGTAACGATAATGGCATATCTAGACGACTTGTTGCTGATAGACCACTCAGTGGAAAAACTAGAAGTGGTTGTTCACGAGACAATCGAGTATCTGGAATCTCACGGTTGGATTATCAACCGAGACAAGTCAGCCCTAAAACCAGTCAAAAGTCTGGAATACTTGGGGCTAAGGCTGGATTCAGACCAGAGAAAAATTTTCTTGCCTCAAGAAAAGGTGTCGTCTTTGAGAGATTTGATCCACCTAGTGGGTACAAAAAGACAGCCATCCATACGCCTGTGCATGAGGCTGCTGGGAAAAATGGTGGCATCATTCAAAGCAGTACCCTACGGTCAATTCCATTCAAGGAATTTGCAAAGGGCCATACTGTCAGCCTGGAACAAAAAAGTTCAGGCCCTAGACTTACCAATGTCCTTGTCCCCTTCCGTGCGCAAGAGCCTCCGTTGGTGGTTGGTTCCCCAGAATCTGGAAAAAGGGAAATCCTTCAGTCCGATTTCTTGGAAGGTGGTCACTACAGATGCCAGCCTTATAGGCTGGGGAGCAGTACTGGAGCAATGGTCTCTCCAGGGCAGGTGGTCGGATGCAGAAAAGGCCCTGCCCATCAATCTCTTAGAGATACGAGCAGCCCGGTATGCCCTAGTAGCATGGACATCCAAACTCCAAGGGGCCCCTGTCAGAATTCAATCAGACAATGCCACGGCAGTGGCATATATCAATCATCAGGGTGGCACCAGGAGTCGTGCAGCCCAGAGGGAAGTGAATTGCATCCTGAAATGGGCAGAAAGATATGTCCCAGCCATATCCGCAGTATTCATTCCAGGAGTGGAGAATTGGAAGGCGGACTTTCTAAGTCGCCAACAATTATGCCCAGGGGAATGGTCCCTTCACCCCGAGGTTTTCCGGACAATATGTCAGCGGTGGGGAACACCGGATGTAGATCTGCTAGCATCCAGATTCAACGCAAAGGTGGACAGGTTTGTCTCTCGGACAAGGGATCCCCTAGCTTGCGGCTCGGATGCCCTAGTGTTCCCTTGGGATCAGTTCAAGCTGATATATGCATTTCCACCGCCACAATTGTTACCTCGATTACTCCGCAGAATCAGGGTAGAAAAGAAACCAGTGATTCTGGTGGCTCCAGCGTGGTCCCGAAGAGCATGGTACGCAGAGATTGTAAAAATGTCTGTGGGGAGTCCTTGGACCCTCCCACATCGTCCGGACCTGCTTTCGCAAGGACCGATATACCACCCTTCCTTACCAGCCCTAGGTTTGATGGCCTGGCTATTGAAGCCCACATTCTAAAAAAGAGAGGTCTCTCTAATCCTGTGGTATCTACCATGATCAATGCCAGGAAGCCGGTATCCAGGCAGATCTAATATAGAATCTGGAAGGCGTACATCGCCTGGTGTGAGGCCAAGAAATGGCATCCACGTAAGTACGTAATAGGTAGGATTCTGGACTTCCTACAGTGGGCTGTAGATAGGAAGCTTGCCTTGAGTACTATCAAGGGTCAGATTTCGGCCTTGTCAATATTTTTTCAAAGGCCCTTGGCTTCGCATTTACTAGTCAAAGCCTTTATACAAGGAGTGATGCGTATTGGCCCTCCGGTTAGTATTCCCATATGTCCATGGGACTTAAACCTGGTTCTGTCGGTTCTACAGAAGCAACCATTTGAACCATTACAGCACAGTTCCTTGGTTCTTCTCACCAGGAAATTGATTTTTCTAGTAGCCATTTGTTCGGCTAAAAGAGTGTCGGAATTAGCCGCTATGTCCTGTAAAGAGCCATATCTGGTTATCCATAAGGACAGAGTAGTGTTACGTCCTCATCCAGCCTTTCTTCCTAAGGTGGTATCGAGGTTTCATTTGAACCAAGATGTGGTTCTTCCTTCTTTTTTCCCCAAACCTAGTTCAGTAGAGGAAAAGTTATTACATTCTTTGGATGTAGTAAGAGCAGTTAAAGCTTATCTAAAAGCCACTGCTCAGATTCGCAGAACGGATACTTTGTTTATTCTGCCGGAAGGCCCCAGAAAGGGTCAGGCAGCGTCAAAATCTACTTTAGCCAAGTGGATTCGACAGGTCATTATGCAAGCCTATGGCTTGAGAAGGAGACCGCCTCCGTTCAAAGTTAGGGCGCACTCCACAAGAGCAGTTGGAACTTCATGGGCAGTGCATCACCAGGCCTCCCTGGCTCAAATCTGTAAGGTCGCAACATGGTCTTCAGTACACACGTTTACTAGGTTCTACCAGGTGGACGTTAGAAGTCAGGAGGATGTCGCCTTTGGGCGCAGTGTGTTGCAGGCCGCAAAAGATCCTCATGTCTGATAGCGCTCAGCTTATGTATGGTGTATCCCCCCCCTCATTGGGCATTGCTTTGGGACGTCCCACATAGTAATGACTATGCCGCTCTGTGTCCCGTGATGTATGAACAAGAAAGTAGGATTTTTATAACAGCTTACCTGTAAAATCCTTTTCTTGGAGTACATCATGGGACACAGAGCTCCCACCCCTCTTTTGGGGACACTTATTGCTTTGCTACAAAACTGAGGTGCTCCCGGATGGGAGGGGCTTATATAGGGGAGGGTACTTCCGGTTTGGAAGTTGCCAGTGCCAGCACCTGAAGGTAAACTATATAACCCACATAGTAATGACTATGCCGCTCTGTGTCCCGTGATGTACTCCAAGAAAGGGATTTTACAGGTAAGCTGTTATAAAAATCCTATTTTTTTTCACCTTAATGCATTCTATGTACCGTGAACGCGCTGGCTTCTCGGTCGGCTTCTCAGCTCATTCATTGGTTGATTGAAAGCAGCGCAGCCATTGGTTCGCGCTGCTGTCAATCATAACCATTGACGCGGCGCGCCGGGGGGCGGGGCGGAGTGATACAGTGAGCGGCCATAGCCGCTGGCTGTATCACGGGAGCGCCCGCAAGAACTTACCACCATGCGAGAGAGCTCGCATGAAGGTGGAAAGTTCTTGCGGGGAGGAACCGAGACAGCCGCCGAGGGACCCCAGAAGACCAGGTTCGGGGCACTCTGTGCAAAACGAGCTGCACAGTGGAGGTATGTATAACATGTTTGTTATTTAAAAATAAAAATTCTCTTTAGTGTTCCTTTAAGGAAACCCATGCGAGTTAACTTAACTTATTGCTGTCTGTGTCCCTTTGGACTTGCTGTATTGGATACGCAACAAGAACTGAGGAATCCCAATGCCTCATTAGGTATTTTAACTTGTAAAACCAGTTGTCACAGGATCAGGTGTCCCCATTGGAAGATTTCCATCCTATTCCTGTTTTTGATGGCAACTGTAAAATTCTGAAATTTCATCATCCTTTGTTTTGGTGACCAGGACAACAGCATTATAAACTATACAGGGGAACTAACCGTTTTCGACTTTAAATGTGTTCGGAGGGAGATGTATATATTTCATTATTCTCACTCTAAAAATGCATTTATATTTATCATTAAAAGCATTAGTCTAAAGGCAGTGGTTTATTGCAATAGACACTGGGCAGCTAGAGCCCAGTTTTTATTGTCATTGCTTTTTCAGGCGAGGTAAACAAGCAAGTAGACTCCCACTGGTTTGGAGGGGTTCTCCTTGTGAAAGTGCTACTGTCATAAAATCGGGCATTTTTTTTTTTTTTTTTTTTTTTCTTAGTCACCAACTCAAAATAATGGAAATCGTTGAAGTCTAGGTAAAGTCTGAATTGGTCAATGACTCAAGTATTAAAGCAAAAAGGTCAGAATGACTGACAACTAGCTTTTTCGGGGGGAGGTCAGCAATGGCAGGCTCTATGTATGCTGATGACAGGTTTCCAAAACAGGAACATTGTATTTGTTTTGTAACCCTTTTTATTTATTTTTTATCTTTACCAGATGAACCCCGTTGCCCATTTTGCAAGCATGGGAATGGGTGGCTTACCCCCAAGACCAAATCTGGCACCACCAGGCATGATCCCACCTTTGATGGGACCGATGGGTGCTCATCAAATGGGACAGGTAATGTAATGAAATGTTATTGGACTTTGTTGGTAGACAGTATTTAAAGGCCACATTCCATATCATCAGTACTCTGGATGTGGGTGCTGAACTTCGTGTCCCTGTTCTCTGCAGTCAGTTATTTTGGACTTTGTGCAGGAAGCAGGTCCTTTCTTGGTGAAATGTGCTTTCAGTCTTCTGCTTATACCTGGTTACTCTAGGTTGTAATGCTAATTGCAGGACCTTTTAGAAAATGAGCGTGCTGGGCAGACTTGTACAAGTAAATGATCTTTGCAAGTATCACCCTCTGCATTCCCTTACATTGTTTTTGCCTTTCTTTTAAAGTGGCTGTAAACCCCTTACAATATACCCAGTGAAGGGCCTCGGGTGATAGAGATTAAACAAATCCTCCCACATAATTTGTACCTTCTCTGTTAGTTCAAAGTACTACATTTATAAAGCTTGTCAAAGTGTTCAGAAAAAAAAAGGGTCAGAAAGCTGAATTAACTCTGCAGAGCTCCGTGAAGAGAAGTCTGAGAGCTGATTGTGGGAAGGGACACCCTCCCCTTTCACACAGTAACAGAGCTGAGGATGTCGATTGGCTAGAGATCACTCCCCTGTCACCATTTTTCTCTTGGTGTCAGGAAAACTTGTCAGAAGGGATTCATGCCGATAGCAGAGGAACAAAGTAGCAGACGCAAATGACACCTTCGTGCCAGGATCGATCACTTAAAGTGAATTGGGACTGTCGGTGAGTCAACAGCGGGTCAGAGGAGAAGTCGCTGTGGGACAGAGATGACAGTTGCTCTTTAAAAATTATGATTTAAATCAAATCCACCCTGCTTAGTGCTCTTAATGGAGACAAGTACACGCTATGAGTGCTAGTTCACACCAGACGCAGTTCCGTTCGCTTTTTTTCTGCACAAAATGCATGCACAGTGTTTTCCATGTATTCCAATCGCTCTAGTTCACACCATGCAGTCAGTTTCTGCACCGGAAACTGACTGCACTGGTGTGAACTAGAGCCATTGAAATACATGGAAAACACTGTGCATGCATTTTTAGCGCACGGAACTGCATCTGGGGTGAACTGGCCCTTAAGGCATATATGCTTTGCTCATATTTTATGTCTGAGGTTTACAACCACTTTTAGAGAAGTTAGTAGCAGTATTCCTGGGAGGGGAAGCAAAACACCAGGCAATTGCCTAAATACACAGTTGAAATATACATGTTTTTGATGCTTTAACCGCTAAAGGGTTTTGTAATTTTGTTCAGGCATTCTTGCAATTTTACACACATTTTTCATACGGCTGCTAAATGGGTGACACCTGTAGTTAGGAAGTAAGTGATCTGGTGGAACCCATTGTAACCTTATCCATGCCTCCATCACTAGTATTTGTGAAAAAAGGAAGGAGGGCTTGTGGGACTTTAAATGAGACATGGATGGGCGTAGGAAATTGATCTGGGATAACATAAATAGTGAACACAGTCCCAGAAGGGAAATCACAGTAAACCATGGGGAGTTGCTGAATAATCAACCCAAAGAAGTAAAAATCAAAATCAAGACATGTATATGAATATCAAAGTATAATGTATTAAAATGAATAATACATAGATCATGCAATCAAAGGCATAATACAGGTAATAATAATCATAATAGCATGGTTGGTAGTTCATAATAGAGGGCATGATTACAAAAGCAACTACAGTACATGGACATACAGGTGCAGTGAACATAGTTATCCAAAATTAGATCCAGAGTATTTAATGATAAAAGCGTAGTTGGGCAGATATAGGCTTGGCATCCCTGAGCATGGACTCAAATTTTATCTGGGATAACACAGATAGTGAACACAGTCCCAAACAGGGGGAGATCACTGTAAACCATGGGGAGTTGCTGAATAAACAATCCAAAAAAAATAAAATTCAAGACAAGTATCTGAATGTCAAATTATAATGTATTAAAATGAATAATACATGGATCATGCAATCAAGGGCATCATACAGGTAATAATAATCACAACAGCATGATTGATGGTTCATAATAGAGAACATGATTAAAAAACAACAACCACAGTACATGGACATAAGTGCAGTGAACATGGTTATCCAAAGATTGATCCAGAATGTTTAATGAAAAACATGGTTGGACAGACGTGAGCTTGGCATCCCTGAGTATAGACTTGACGCATTTCTTGGCGTTTTAAAGCCAGTCATCAGGAGTGGGGTGCATATATTTTTCTTTCTCGTACATCACGGGACACAGAGCGACATAGTCATTACTAATGGGTTATATAGATACCGTCAGGTGCTGGCACTGGCAACTTCCAAAACCGGAAGTACCCTCCCCTATATAAGCCCCTCCCATCCGGGAGCACCTCAGTTTTTTGCCAGTGTCTAAGGTGTTGGCCAAGAAGAAACATGTGTTTTTCACTGAGCTTGCGTACAGGTTCTTTTGGGCCTCAGTAAGCTATTCCGGATCCGACCAAAAAAGCTTCATAGCTAAACGGTCGGTACCCGGGCCTTGCAGAGAAGAGCAAGGTTTTGCCTGTAATGCTTCTCTTAGGAGAGCTGGACCCTGGGATCCAGAGCTCTGGTCATACCCATGACCAAGATGTTTTCTGTGCAGGGTGCTATACAGGTCCAGGGGAGTGGAATCCTTGGGAACCCGGTCCCTGAAGGTTTGATTACAATGCCTGCCGTGATAGGTGAAGTTTGGGCTTCTGTGGACCAAACAAAGTCCTGCGGCGAGGAAAAGGTAAGTGGAGGCCCTCAGGAACTTTGTTCTATTGAGGGACCCCCAAGCCTATTTTGTCTTTCTGCCTGTTACCTAAGGTATTCCCGCTAATATTCTGTGTATGCCTGTTACTACTGAGAAAATGTAAAAATTTTAATAGTAGGCAAGAAAAAATAAATAAAAAAAATGTAAGACCGCGGTACCTGTGTTAGACACTAGAGGCCGCTATGGTTCTTTTTCTTGTAATGTGGATTTTTTTCTTCCAGAATCAAATCCAGGCAGTTGGTATGTTCTCTGCTGGGAAGCTGTCTCCTCTGCCCTGTTGCTGCGCTCATCCATCCCCGGGCCCTGCGGCAAAGGGGGCCCTGGCTCCCGTCTAGCTCCTTATTGTTTTTAAAAAAGGGCGCCGAAGGCGCACGTGCCCGCGCGCGTGCGCGTGCACGCGCCTCTATTCATAGAGGCGATCTGAAAAAAGGGGCGGAGCGGGTGGATGACGCTCAGGTGTGCGCCGCGGCGCTACTGCGCATGTGCGGGCGTCCAGCGTGTTTTAAAGCACATTATAGCTGGCTATTGAATGCACAGACAGAGCTAGCAACAGATAAAGGCACACAGAGGCGGTTGATGCAGGCATCCCCTAGAAAGGCACTTTAGTAGACACCAACTGTGATATAGCAGCAATTGTGCTAGACTATTCTCAGTAAAAGTGGTGTATTACGGCTGGAATACCTCAGCTTTAGGCTTAAGAATATGCCGTCCAGAAGCTCCGGAACTGAATCTTCCAGGAAGCGAAGGGGGTCTCATCGGGCTCTGAGGTGGGCATGCTTCTGCTGCACCAGTCTCCCCTGAAGTTCAGAGGTAAGTGACCATAGAGACCCCGCAGGGGTACTTGGTACTGTGGCTGTCCTCAGTCACCTGCTCCTGTGTATGTAACAGAGGAGGTTTTTTCCTCAGCTCTGGGAGGATTAGAGAGAGATTGTCAACATTGATCGCTGCCTCCCTGTCAGGGAAAGCACGCCGATCTCCGTCTCCTCCTTCAGAGTGCCTGTTAGCAGAGCAACAGTCCCATACAGGGATCGACCTGCCTGAAGGGGATCAGGATGAGGTTGATTCTGTTATAGAGGAATCAACAGTGGAGGAACCTTTCTCAGCAGCTCAAGCTGAAAGATTATGGGTTCAGTCTCTGACTAACATGGTCCGATCGGCATTAAAAATGCACCTTGCGGAACCATCAACCACTACTGTATCCTCGTTGGGGTCGCTAGAAGCCCCCAGACTGTCTGTTCTTTTCCACTTCACCCTTTTACTGAAAGGGCTTATTTACCAGGATTGGTAACGTCCTGAGAAAATATTATTCCCCCAAGAGATTTCCGGTGGTCTATCCCATGGAGGATAAGTTCATAAAAAAAAAAAAAAAAAAAAAAAAATGGAAGGTCCCTACAGTGGACGCAGCCATCTCTTGTATGTATAAATCACTGACATGTCCAGTGGATAATGTCCAAATGTTCAAGAACCCAATAGATAAAAGATTGGAGTCCTTATGAAAGTCTGCTTCTTTCTACAGCAAGCTTGGTGACACAACCAGCAGTAGCAGCTATTGGGGTCTGCTAAGCAGTGAAGGATCAGTTAAAACAGGTCTTGAGGGACTTGACAGATCAGCAGGCCTTGCCCTAGCTGATCTACCTAGAGCCTTAGGCTTTGCGGTTGACGCCATAAAGGATTCAGTCCATCAGGCCTCCCGCCTTACGCTGTCTAGAGTACATATGCGTAGGCTTCTATGGCTCAAAAACTGGTCTGCTGAAGCTCCCTGTAAGGAATGGCTGGTTAGCGTCCCATTTCATGGTGAACGCTTATTCAGGGAAAACCTGGACAAATATATCCAGAAAATTTCCAGCGGTAAAAATACGCTCTTGCCGGTTAAAAACAGAGTTAGAGGTCCCTCTTTAAGAGGCCTGCTTCTCCAGTCCCTGGGGCATCGGCTGTGTAACAGTTCCGACGGCCTCCTCGGTCAATTCCCGGGGGTAAAAAACAGGGACAATAGCAGGGTAATGAGAAACCCTGGGTCAGGGGAGGTACAAAACCTCCCCCAAAGTTAAATTCATTGAAGGGTTGCCCCCACTCAGTCGGGTGGGGGGAGGACTCCAGTTGTTCACAAGAGACCTGGCGGGACGCGATCAAGACAGATAGGTGCTCTCCGCAGTATGTTGGGGATACAGATTGGAGTTAAGAGACTCTCCTCCTTCCCATTTTTGAGGTCAAACGTGCCAAGGGATCCCCGGAAGAGAGGATCCCTCCTGTTGGCACTAGAACAACTATTGCTCCAAGGAGTAATTATGGAGGTCCCCTGGAAGAATGAGGGTTCGGGTTTTACTCAAACCTCTCTACAGTCCCGAAGCGGACGGGAGGCCCATATTAATTCTAAAAGGGCTATACAAATTCCTGTATATCAGGACTTTCCGATGAAGTCGATCCAATCGGTGGCCACTGCCCTACAAGGGGAGGATTGGTTAGCCGCGATCGACATCAAAGATGCTTATCTGCACATTCCCATCTTTCCAGTCTACCAAAAGTTTCTACGCTTTGCAGTAGAAGGGCGCCATTTTCAGTTCAGAGCCTTACCCTTCGGTTTGGCCACAGCACCACGAGTGTTTACAAAAATTCTGGCCCTTTATTGGCCAATCTAAGAACACAAGGTGTAATGATAATGGCATATCTAGATGACTTGTTGCTGATAGACCACTCAGTGAAAAAACTAGAAGTGGTCGTTCACAAGACAATCAAGTATCTGGAATCTCACGGTTGGATTATCAACCGAGAAAAGTCAGCCCTAAAAACCAGTCAAAAGTCTGGAATACTTGGGGCTAAGGTTGGATTCAGGCCAGAGAAAAATATTCTTGCCTCGAGGAAAGGTGTTGTCTTTGAAAGATTTGATCCACTTAGTGGGTACAAAAAAGACAGCCGTCCATACGCCTGTGCATAAGGCTGCTGGGAAAAATGGTGGCATCATTCGAAGCAGTACCCTACGGTCAATTCCATTCAAGGAATTTGCAGGGGGCCATACTGTCAGCCTGGAACAAAAAAGTTCAGGCCCTAGACTTACAATGTCCTTGTCCCCTTCCGTTCGCAAGAGCCTCCGTTAGTGGTTGGTTCCCCAGAATCTGGAAAAAGGGAAATCCTTCAGTCTGATTTCTTGGAAGGTGGTCACTACAGATGCCAGCCTTATAGGCTGGGGAGCAGTACTGGAGCAATAGTCTCTCCAGGGCAGATGATCGGATGCAGAAAAGGCCCTGCCCATCAATCTCTTAGAGATACGAGCAGCCCGGTATGCCCTAGTAGCATGGACATCCAAACTCCAAGGGTCCCCTGTCAGAATTCAATCAGACAATGCCACAGCAGTGGCATATATCAATCATCAGGGGGGCACCAGGAGTCGTGCAGCCCAGAGGGAAGTAAATTACATCCTGAAATGGGCAGAAAAATATGTCCCAGCCATATCTGCGGTATTCATTCCAGGAGTGGAGAATTGGAAGGCGGACTTTCTAAGTCGCCAGCAATTAGGCCCAGAGGAAGGGTCCCTTCACCCCGAGGTTTTCTGGACAATATGTCAGCGGTGGGGAACATCGGATGTAGATCTTCTAGCATCCAGATTCAACGCAAAGGGGGACAGGTTTGTCTCTCGGACAAAGGATCCCCTAGCTTGCGGCTCGGATGCCCTAGTGTTCCCTTGGGATCAGTTCAAGCTGATATATGCATTCACACCGCCACAATGGTTACCTCGATTACTCCGCAGAATCAGGGTAGAAAAGAAACCAGTGATTCCGGTGGCTCCAGCGTGGCCCCGAAGAGCGTGGTACGCGGAGATTGTAAAATTTCAGTGGGGAGTCCTTGGACTCTCCCACGTCGTCCGGACCTGCTTTCGCAAGGACCGATATACCACCCTTCCTTACCAGCCCTAGGTTTGACGACCTGGCTATGGAAGCCCACATTCTAAAAAAGAGAGGGCTCTCTAATCCTGTGGTATCTACCATGATCAATGCCAGGAAGCCGGTATCCAGGCAGATCTAATATAGAATCTGGAAGGCGTACATCGCGTGGTGTGAGGCCAAGAAATGGCATCCACATAAGTACGTAATAGGTAGGATTCTGGACTTCCTACAATGGGCTGTAGATAGGAAGCTTGCCTTGAGTACTATCAAGGGTCAGATTTCGGCCTTGTCAATATTTTTTCAAAGGCCCTTGGCTTCGCATTCACTAGTCAAAGCCTTTATACAAGGAGTGATGCGTATTAGTCCTCCGGTTAATATTCCCATATGTCCATGGGATCTAAACTTGGTTCTGTCGGTTCTACAGAAACAACCATTTGAACCATTACAGCATATTTCTTTGGTGCTTCTCACCAGGAAATTGATTTTTCTAGTAGCCATTTGTTCGGCTAAAAGAGTGTCGGAATTAGCAGCTATGTCCTGTAAGGAGCCATATCTGGTTATCCATAAGGATAGAGTAGTGTTACGTCCTCATCCAGCCTTTCTTCCTAGGGTGGTATCGAGGTTTCATTTGAACCAAGATGTGGTTCTTCCTTCTTTTTTCCCCAAACCTACTTCGGTAGAGGAAAAGTTATTGCATTCTTTGGATGTAGTAAGAGCAGTTAAAGCTTATCTAAAGGCCACTGCTCAGATTCGCAGAACGGATACTTTGGTTATTCTGCCGGAAGGCCCCAGAAAGGGTCAGGCAGCGTCAAAATCTACTTTAGCCAAGTGGATTCGACAGGTCATAATACAAGCCTATGGCTTGAGAAGGAGACCGCCTCCGTTCAAAGTTAGAGCGCACTCCACGAGAGCAGTTGGAACTTCATGGGCAGTGCATCACCAGGCCTCCCTGGCTCAAATCTGTAAGGCCGCAAAATGGTCTTCAGTACACACGTTTACTAGGTTCTACCAGGTGGACGTTAGAAGTCAGGAGGATGTCGCCTTTGGGCGCAGTGTGTTGCAGGCCGCAAAAGATCCTCATGTCTGATAGCGCTCAGCTTATATATGGTGTATCCCCCCCCTCATTGGGCATTGCTTTAGGACATCCCATTAGTAATGACTATGTCGCTCTGTGTCCCGTGATGTACGAGAAAGAAAATAGGATTTTTATAACAGCTTACCTGTAAAATCCTTTTCTTGGAGTACATCACGGGACACAGAGCTCCCGCCCCTCTTTGGGGACACTTATTGCTTTGCTACAAAACTGAGGTGCTCCCGGATGGGAGGGGCTTATATAGGGGAGGGTACTTCCGGTTTTGGAAGTTGCCAGTGCCAGCACCTGACGGTATCTATATAACCCATTAGTAATGACTATGTCGCTCTGTGTCCCGTGATGTACTCCAAGAAAAGGATTTTACAGGTAAGCTGTTATAAAAATCCTATTTTTACTGGAGAAGGGGGGAAAAATAGGTCAATGAGGTCATAGAATTGTCTAGATAGAGCTTAAAACATAAAGCAAGGTTAGATAGGTTTGTACATTACCCATGTAAGGGCCCAAGAAGAAAGTTAATTCAAGCATTCCAATATGGAAGTAAGGTGGTGTTCCTGAGTGAGCTGATCTCCCCGGGGTTGAGGCGGGGGAGGGACCCCTGCAATCCATGAACCCTCCAGCAAGAAGGAGAGCAAAGGAGATGATGTGATGGGACAAACCACCAGGACAAAAACCGGACAGCCACCGGACAAGGTCAGAACGTGAAGAGAGGTGCAGGAACTAACAAAAATTAAAGAAAAGGTATTTGTCAGTGAGCTGATGGGGTCAAAAATAGGGAACAGGGAACAAGAGACAAAACACAAAATTGTTGGCATAGGAAAATTGATGTGGGTGGGTTTACCAATGATGAATAAATAGGAGACTGGTGCTTGGGGTGAATGTAAAAACTGGATGATGGGTGAGTGGGGAAGGGTAGGGACTGGTGTATACCCGGGGTGGGTGTAAAGGTGGGTGTGTGTGTGAAAAAGGTGTTCTGGGACTGTGTTCACTATTTGTTATCCCAGATCAATTTCCTACGCCCATCCATGTTTCATTTAAAGTCCCACAAGCCCTCCTTCCTTTTTTCACCTGTAGTTCCTAGTTAGGCTATTCATATTCTTAGTTCAGCAGTGTAGCTTGCTGTCACTCCTTTTGGTCTCCAGCCACATTATTGTACATTTAATCAGCATTAGCACCCCTTTAAGACTACTTGCACACTGGCAGCGCCGGCCATTGGCGCTAAAGCGCTGCTTGTTTTAGCGGTGCTTTTGCAATGCTTTTTGCCTGCTAGCGGGGTTGATTTTGTCCAAAAAAGGGTAAAAACTCCCATTTTGCAGCGTTTTGGAAGCGCTGCCCATTCATTGCAATGGGCAGAGCATTTTGGGAGCACTAAATACAGCACTCCCAAACTGCCCCAAAGATGCTGCTTGCAGGACTTTTCGTAACGTCCCGCAAGCCCACCACCCCAGTGTGAAAAGACAAACTGCAGAGACTATTTCTAGCACTAAAGTGCCTGAAAACCGCCTCAGTGTAAAAGTAGCCTAAGTAATCCAGGAGGTGGCAGGCAAACTGCATACATTTACAGTATATTTCAACTGTGTACTTTTTATCTAAGTGGAATTCAACTATGTACCTGTTATACGTCCTCCAGATTCTGCAGCTGGGTCTTTTTTTGTTATTGGCTAATCTTAAAGTGGTTCAAAAGCTTCAGTTTTTTTTTTTTTTACCTTAATGCATTGAGGTAAAAAACCTTCTCTTCTGCAGGATCCCCCCAGCCCCCCCCCCCCTTATTCTTGCCTGATCTGATCCAGCGAAGTACTGCGGCTCCCGATGCTGTCTCTCTTCTCAATGGGCAGATTGATAGCGGGCACCATTGGCTCCTGTCAAAATGCATTCAAAGCGTGGGTCAAGTGTGCTTCAAACTTGTTTCAAATGCATGTAAACATGCAGTCAAAAATGCGCAGGTATGTGCAGTTTCTGGTGTGAATGTCTCTAAGGGGTTGTTTTACTAAAACTGGAGAGTGCAAAATCCGCCGGTGCAGCGTTGCATAGAAATAATCAGCTTCCAGTTTTTTTTTTTTTTTTTGTTTTTTTTACGAAGCTTAACTTTAAAGTTAGAAGCTGATTAGCTACCATGCAGATTTCGTGCTCTCCCATTTTAGTAAATCAACCCCAACAGGTCTGACAAGTCCCCCATCTGAGTTAGAAATAGAGCTTTGCAATTGACACCGCTCTTGGCGCATCGGGAGGTGTGTCAGACCTGTGAAGAGGGGTCACTGCTTCCACACAGAGAACAAGGGTCCCAAACCTATTATATTGTATCGCCTCTTTTGTGCTGCCTTTTGATTCATTGGATACCTCGCTCTGGGAATTTGCTTAACCCTTTTAAAAATGTTGTTTGTTTTCTTCGTTGGTAAAATTTATTTTTGTCTTCCATCTTTTAACTTGTTTGTGTTTAGATGGCTCCAATGATTCCTCCCCTCATTCCTGGAATGATGATGCCAGCACATGTTGCACCGGGTACGATGGCACCGGGTACGATGCCTGGCAGCATGCAGGTGGTATGTATAAAAGTTTCTTGGCTTTTAAATCTGCTGCATATTAATGTTAGAATTTTATATGCAGTAGACAGTCTTTTTGTTAGGGTTTTCTACTTTAAATTGGCTGTAAACCCTCACCTATACCCGGTGAAGTGACCAGCCTCGGGTGATACACGGATAAAACAAATCCTCCCACATAAGTTGTACCTGTTTTTAGTATTCTGTCCTCCTACATCCATCTAAAATCCAGAATTTACACAGGATCTCTCAGCTGTGAAAAACAGGCCAGGGAGCTAAAACTCGCCACCCCGTCCCATTCAACCCCCCCATATCTATCTTCACACATACATGGGGAATTTGCAGAGCCGAGGGAATCTGTCACAGGCTGTGTGCTAGAGCTCCCCTTCCTCCCCCCGTCAACTTTTTATCTCTTGTGTCAAGAAAAGCTGTCAGACGTGACTCTGATGCTGAGAACAGAGGAACTAGGGAGCAGACAGAAATCGCACTCGGGGCTTTGGATAGAGAGAAATACACAGTATAGAAGGATGTACTTGGTTGAATTTCATGTTTTTAAAGTTTACAACCATTCAAATATATATTTTTTTTTTTTTGGGAAAATTGTACACGGGTATGCTCTTTGGGTTAAGCACCAGTTATACATTCATACAAAGACTTATTTTTTTTTATGGAATGCCTTTTTTTTTTTTTTTTTTGTGGATTTACTATGGTTTTGCACACATGGGTATTTTTCTGCATTAAAAGCTCTTTAACTTAGGTACAGAAGCACGGCAGTACAAACCAGTCGCACGCGCTTTTTATACAACAGCAACATTCAAGACCGCGTCTAGCCCTTTTTTAAGCTAGGAGGTCCTTCCTTGCTTTTGAGCTAAACCAGTGTTAATTTCGTCAATGAAAATGTTTTCGTCAGCTGCATTTTTACAGAAACAAAACAAAAGGAAGAGCACAAACACTATGACAAAAATCTATTCCGTTTTTGTTAACAAACGAAAATGTGAAGGAGGGACGTTTACTCTTGTGAACTTCCGGTTACTCTCACACCAAACGTCTGCTTTCCGTTCTTACTCAGCCTGGGCTACAAGCGTCTAGACAGCACATTCCCCTGCATCTGTTCTCCCTCCCTGTGCCCACCCCTCCCTCTGTGCTGTATATTTGAAGAGGATGTGTGGGCAGGAAAGTTTTTTTTTTTTTTTTTAATCAAGCCCACTGAGTGGGCAGTTCAGCACTGTGGCCGTACTCTTCCACGTCAATCCTTTCCTGTCATCTCTCTCCCTCCTCTTTCTTATGTTGTCCCCCAGCAGAACCTTTCCTTAACTGCAAGCATAGAGCTTTCTTCAGGCTATTATAGTACTTGGTTCTATGTGCATTTAAGTGGGCTCACCTGGGCTGGGCCTGAGGAAGGAGAATGCATGCTCCAAACGCAAAGCCGTTTCCCCTGTTCTGTGTACCGGATGTGACGTTGCTCCGGAGTCCGGCGTCCATCACCCGAGCAGACCCACGAGTGTCGTAAACCACCGTACATGCCGCCAGCTGGATCCCAGGGATACACACTGAATGACACTCCCTGGATTTACACTGCGGGAACAAATAATCACAATGCGCTTGCCCTCTATTCTCTATTATGTGAGTAGTTGAGCTGTATACTTTTATTAAATGTTTTTAATGCTGCACTTAGAGGCGCTGTGCTTTCTCCCCTTTGTCACTATGCCATTATCTTGAGGGATTGGCATTTAGGAGGTTAAAACAGGCAGTGGGGAAATGTGATCTCACCTTCTCACTGGCTGTCAAATGCGTCTGAAAAGTGACCTGAGCATGGATCACTTTTCGTTGGAGTGAGTGCCTGCTGTAAGTGTGAACAACTCTTTGGGTTCACACTGGTATGCTGTGGTTTGGCCGCAGTTTTCCTGCAGGTTACTCCTGGTTATAGCTGCAGTCCCATAGACTATTAGGTTGCACATTTTTGTAGGGTTTTCTGAAAGCGCATCAAAAGTCCTGCATGCTGCATCTTTAGTGCACTTTCAGAAAACCCTACGCAAATGTGCAACCCAATAGTCTATAGGACTGTGACTATTACCAGGAGTAATATGCAGCAAACTGCGAGTACACCAGCACTGGACTAAATCTGTAAGTTTGTTCAAACCTAATACCATAAAATAATAACATATTAGATTTTTTTTTATTTAGGAGTATATAATAAATTTGGAAATTCTACAGAAATGCTTAACCGATTCAGCCCCGGACCATTTCGCTGGTCAAAGACCAGGCCACTCTTTGCGATTCGGCACTGCGCCGCTTTAACGGACAATTGCGCGGTGATGTGATGTGGCTCCTAAACATATTTTTTTCCCCACAAATAGAGCTTTCTTTTGGTGGTATTTGATCACCTCTGCGGTTTTTATTTTTTGCGCTATAAACAAAAATAGAGCGAAATTTTTGAAAAAAATTCTATATTTTTAACTTTTTGCTATAATAAATATCCCCAAAAAAATATATAAACATTTTTATTTTTCCTCAGTTTAGGCCGATATGTATTCTACATATTTGTGGTAAAAAAAATCGCAATAAGCGTTTGATTGGTTTGCGCAAAAGTTATAGTGTCTACAAAATAGGGGATAGTTTTATGGCATTTTTATTAATAATTTTAATTTTTTACTAGTAATGGCGGCGATCAGCGATTTTTATCATGACTGCAACATTATGGCGGACACTTTTGACACCATTTTGGGGCCATTGTCATTTGTTACAGTAATCAGTGCTATAAAAATGCACCGATTACTGTAAAAATGACACTGGCAATGAAGGGGTTAACCTGTAGGGGGCACTGAAGGGGTTAAGTGTGACATGGGGATTGATTGTAACGGTTAGGGGACGTGGCTTGGCGTGACACATCACTGATCGCTGTTCCCGATGACAGGGAGCAGACTATCACTGACAGTGTCACTAGGAAGAACGGGGAGATGTTTGTTTACACTTGCCTCTCGGCTCTGACCTGATCGCAGGACAGCGGCGGCGATTGGGTCCGCGGACGCGGAGCTCCCGACCGGGTCACGAGCGCGTGACCCACGATTCGCATCTTAAAGGGGAGGTACCTCTACGCCCATATGCCCAGCTGTGCCATTCTGTCTACGTATATCGTCGTGCGGCGGTCGTCAAGTGGTTAAATAATGAATTACAAATTTACCAACTATTATTATTTTAGTTGACTAAAATGTACTGCAGATTGACGACTAAATACGACTAAAACTATAAAAATTGCAGATGACTAAAACGGCATTTTAGTTAAGACTAATGCCGCGTACACACGACCGTTTTTCATGACGAGAAAAATGCAGTTTTTTTATTTGGTCATTAAAAACGATCGTGTGTGGGCTCCAGAGCATTTTTCGTGAAGTGAAAAATGGACATTAAAAATTTGGAACATACTATATTTTTTCTCGTTGTTTTTCACGTCGTCGTTTTTCTCGTGAAAAACGGCCGTCTTTAACAACGTGCAAAAAACGCGCATGCTCAGAAGCAAGTTATGAGACGGGAGCGCTCGTTCTGGTAAAACTAGCGTTCATAATGGAGATAGCACATTCGTCACGCTGTAACGGACTGAAGAGCACGAGGCTGAAAAGCACAAATCGTCTCTTACCAAACTTTACTAACACGAGGATCAGCAAAAGCAGCCCAAAGGATGGCGCCATCCGAATGGAACTTCCCCTTTATAGTGCCGTCATACGTGTTGTACGTCACCGCACTTTGCTGGAGCATTTTTTTTCACAGTAGTGTGTAGGCAAGGCAGGCTTGAGAAGAATCACATCGAGAAAAACTTCGTTTTTTTTCAATGACATTGAAAACGGTCATGTGTACGCAGCATAAGACGAAAACTAAATCAAAATTTACACTGGGCTAAACATAGTCTGAAACATCACTATGTGGAAAGGAAGCACGACTGGTTTGTACTGCCATGTTGAAGTAAGCAAGTTGGAGGAGCCTCAGTTCCCCCTAAAAAAATGTTTTAAAGTGATTGTTTTTTTTTAGATAACAAAGGTGTTCTACTTTCCTGCTCTGTGCAAGGGTTTTGCACAGAGAGGTCCTGATCCTCCTTCACTTGGGTCCCCCTGCGACCCTCCTGGCCCCTCCTCTTCATTGGGTTCCCCCATTGAGAGCCTTTTTCCATGGGAGCACCCGTGCGGGTGTGCTCCCGAGTCCTGCTGCCACTGCAACTTTTGACACGGACAGCAGGAGTCATGCCCCCCCCCCCCTGCTCCCGTGTCACTGGATTTGATTGCCTGCAGCAGGAGCCAATGGCTCGTGCTATCAATCTATCCAATGAGGACCCGCGACAGCGGCTGGAGCTGCTGGGCTCGTGCTCATTGCTGGAATGATCGGGTTCAGGTATGAAAAAGGGGGGGGGGCTCTGGGGGCAGCTGCAGCATATAAGGTTTTTCACCTTAATGCATAAAATGAAAAACCATGAGGCTTTACAACTTTAAGTCAGCAGCTTTAAATACTGCGGCTGCTGACTCTTAATAAAAGGACACTCGCCTGTCCAGGGATTCAGCGCCGTCCACACCCAGGCCGGTTCTTCGTTGGTCTTTGAGTGGGAGAGGGGGAAATATGGCACTTTCCCTTTTGGGTGGAGCTTTTATTACAGAGACCTGTGTGTGGATGTACTATGGTTTTGCATGCTTGAGTTACGTCCTAGTTGCTGAATGGGCTTTCATCCTAACACTAGGTACTGGATAAAGTGTGTGTTCTTCTGAAGTGCTTTTGCAGAGCATCATGTATGGCATTTGTATGTGTATTTGTTTAATGATGTGGCATTTATGGAATATTGATTTGTCATCTTTACACAATAATGGCTTTGATTTACGGTGGAATACATATTTAATTTCCTAATTTGTTTTAACAGCCAGGTGTGAACAGCTTGGATCCTACACTTGGTATGTGACCTTACTTGTACAGTATTTGTGTATTTCATACTATTTAGATTTCATGTTTGCAAGCACAGAACTGCAGGGGTTATGTACTAATCTTATCTCACTCCTATTTGATGCAAAGAAAATCACATTAGTGTCTTTATTATTAAATATGTGCATATGCATCCTAACCACTTGCTGACAGCCTATCTATAAATATACATCATGCTTTTGACATTTGAATACCTAGCTAGCTGCCATAACCCCAGTATCTTTACAGCAGGCAGACAGCTTTCAGTTAAGAGTGGTCCCTGCTGCGGATTCGCCACAGCCTCACTTTTATAGGCCGCGGGAGAGGTGCCCCCTCCCACCACTTTCCGGTGGTTCCCAAGCTTACGGGAGCAGTCGGTAACCAATCAGGTGTGGTCGATGGCTGGGCAGGAAGCTGAGTGGGGTCAAGATAGTCCCCACTCAGCTCCTATGCCCTTGGAGGACCGGCGCGACATCTGTTGTCACTTCTGCCTTGCAATGCAGAATAAAATGTAGAACATTCATTTTTTTTTTTTTTTTTTGCACAGAACTATACTGGAACATGGCAAAACGCACCAGAATGGAGTGTGGTGTGAACTGTTCACAAAAAAACACCCAGATTTGTTTTTGTGGCGTGAACTGGCCCTAAAACTATTGGATCAGCATAACAACCAGGCAGTTAGCATTTTCAGGAGAGCACAGCAATGACCTTCTCCATATTCCCTTGGTACAGGTTTCCTTTGAACTAAACATACATGACCTTCTCTGTTAGAAAAAAAAACATACATGACCTTTCTAATGTATACAGCTTTCTGAATAGTAAAGCATAGACAAACATACAGTTGTATGAAATGCAAGGTGTAGTAATGAATAGTAGGCTGTTTTTGTCATTCCTGACTTTTTGTAAATGGCTTCCATAAGAGCCTGCAAGTGCCTTTTCACTTTTTGCTCCTTGCTAGAAATCTGGATTACACAAGCTATTTCTATAGGCAATGCACTTTACTTTCTAATCACAAGATATTGATTTTTCTGAACACAGTTTAGAAATATAATATATTGTGTATATAAAACTATAATTTTTATTATTTAAAAGAACATTTCGCGGTCATCCGTATCATCAGCTATATGACATATATTTTAATACATCACAAAAACAAGGAATCTGTACCTTCTCAGAGAGGTCTACGCGTTTTGCGGATAAACCGCTTCTTCAGGACCCATAAGGATTTGCGTATTGAGAAAGCTTATTCACAATGATTAAAAACAAGTCTACAAAAGAGAGTAAGAAAAACGGGCATAGAAGATTAATAACTTCTCCTCTGCACTCTGTCCTTTTTTTTTTTTTTTTTTTTATATATATATTTTTTTTTTTTATATATTTTTCTAAATATTCAATTTTGGTGGCAATCGATACTGTGCATAATGTTTTATCCATGTATCATATAAAGTGATTTCAGACCTGTATCTTTGTACATTGCAACGTGATATTCTGTTATGATCTTTTGTAGACTTGTTTTTTATTATTGTGAATAAGCTTTCTCAATACACAAATCCTTGTGGGTCCAGAAGAAGCTGTATATTCTCGAAATGTGTAGACCTCTCTGAAGGATACAGATTGCTTTTTTTTGTGATGTAATAAATTATGTCATATTACTGATGATCGCTATATGTTCTTTTAATACAATATATATCTTTCAGTTGAGTATAATAAGTGAGAAGGGTATATTCAAAGTCCCAAGCTCTCCAATATCCCCCTTTTGAGAGACAGAGAGAGAGAGAGAGAGAAAGAGATATACATTTTATATAATTTTATAATATATATTATACACTGAGTCACTTAATCATCTGACTATGCGGGGATGTTCTCCATTCCACAATAAACTCTCTTGACAAGCTAAAAAAAATGTATTTATTTTTTCTATTTTTTTCTTCTTCTTTTTCCCCCCCTTAGTTCAGCCGCCAGTCACGCAGGTACGTAATTTAACATTAAAGAAATTTGTGTGCACAAAAAAATTGTGTTTATCTGTTTCTATTTCTCAGTTGTGTCCTTTCTGAATGTGATTTAATTTAATATTTAGGCTCCACATCCTGTAATTTCGGCGCCACCAGCCATTTCAGCAAACCCTGCTGCTAACGAAGAGCCCACCAAGCCAGTACGCCAGCAATTCATTTGTTTATTCTGTGTGCCATTGATTTATATTCCTACCCTTACGTTGGCATTTTTCTTTTTCCTCTGGTAGAAATCTTTGTGGACAGAACATAAATCACCAGATGGTAGAACGTATTATTATAATATCGAAACCAAGCAGTCTACGTGGGAGAAACCAGATGAAATGAAAACCCCAGCCGAGGTAAATCATATTTTATTGCTGCTGGTTTAATAACAAGCTGTCAAGTGGAAGCATACATTTTTATTTTCCTGCTGTGGAAGTACTGTGTGTTTTGCTCAGCTAGGAAGTTCCCATTCTGTAAGCAGCAGCACTTAATTTCTCTAAAAATAAGTATATTTTTTTTAAATATGACCTTTTCTTAGCTTATGCTAAAACATATTACATCCTATTGTTTCATCTGAGGCTGGTGTATACAAATTCTTGCATAATAGTTACAGTGGTGGACTTTTGGACTAAAGCAGACCCCTGTGTGGAAATACGTTTTCCAGTTACTTAGCTATAATCTCCTCTATCTGGTTTTATGTACCTGCCCTTATGCCAGCCTGCTGGATTTTAGGATCGTTTCCAGTAGGATTAGGATGGTTCTTGGTTGGTTTCTCGTTCTTATGCAACTGTGCTTAGACCTTGCATAACCACTTGCTGACCACATAACATTGCAATACAGCGGCCAAGTGGCTCTCCTGTTCCGGATAACGTACCTATTACGTGATCCAGCACTTTACGGGTAGGGGGTGCCCTGCTTGTGCTGTGATTAGTCACAGCACAAGCTGAAGAGTGGGTGACAGCCAATGGATGACCGTCGGCACCCACCGATCGGCGGGGAGAAAGAGGACAGAGCTCTGCTTTTTGTAAACAATGCAGAGTTCTGTCCTGTCAGCGAGGATGTGCTGGATTTTGTTTCCCTAAAACCCATTCCAATCCCTAGTAAAAGCCCCACATAGTAAACGTGAAAACACTGGTTAGGCACACATTTAACCCTAGATGTTTAACCCCTTTCCAGCCAGTGTCATTAGTACAATTACTGTGCATTTTTAGCACCGATCACTGTATAATTGTCACTGATTTTTACAAAGTGTCAGAATTTCTGCTGCCATATTGCAGTTCCGCTAGAAGTCGCTGATCGCCGCCATTACTAGAATAAAATAAACAAATTCCAGTGTATATACCATAGTTTGGTTTGTGCAACAGTTATAGCGTCTACAATCAATATACGCTTGAGTTTTTTCTTTTTACCAAAAATATGTAGCACAATACATATTGGGCTAAATTCATGCAGAATTTTTATTTATTTTTTTCTATTTTGATGGGATATGTTTTAAAGCAGAAAGTGTAAAATATTGTGGGTTTTATTTATTGTTGGTGATAAAAAATATGGTGATCAAATACCAACAAAAGAAAGCTCCTCTATTTTTGTGGGCAAAATTACATAAATTAATTGCAGCTTTGCATAACTGCGCAATTGTCAGTTCAAGCAACGCAGTGCCGTATAGCAAACAAATGGCCTGGTCCTGAAGGGGGGTAAATCTCCTGGAGGTCAAGTGGATAAAAAAAAAAAAGTTTTCACTGCTCATTACAAAAGGTGTGCAGCATTAGTAAAGGCAGAAGGCAGGCAATATAAAGTTTTCTTAGTAAAGGGCTTTTTTTTCTTGAACTGCTCCTTGCTTAGCATATGTATATAAATGTCCTGGACAGCAGGCTTTTTATTCCAAGATTGTGGCTGAAGCCAGAATCCGTGTGTGTGTGTGTGTGTGTGTGTGTGTGTGTTTTTTTCATCCAGCGGTTGACTAGCCGGTGAAAGTAATTGGGCAGCTTTACAGCCCTAATCAATTTTCTTTATCGTACACCACGGGACACAGAGCTAGTCATTACATAATGGGTTAAGGGTCACCAGCGGTGATTGGACACTGGCACAACCAATGGAAGACAGTTCCCCTCCATATAACCCCTCCCATCAGGGAAGTACCTCAGTTTTTTCGCCAGTGTTGGAAGCGTTAGGAGGTGCTAAAGGAAAGCTCTACCAAAGAGACCCTGTGGGGGTAAAAGAGCTATGCTTTCGGATCCATCCAAGACGCCTACAAGTTAAGCCAAAACTGGATGGGATCCGGGCCTCATCCATGAGGCAGCGCCTGTAATGTCTCTCTTCGGAGGACTGGGCTCTAAGATCCAGCACTTTCGCTATTTCGCTAAAAGTCCTGGTAAGAGTCTTGTACAAGGCCCAGGGGAGAGGTATCCTTTAAATAGGAACCCATATCCCTGAAGGTTGGCACACATAGCCCACCGTGAAGGGTGAAGTTTGGTATCTGAAAATTTTCAGCAGAAAAAACCTGCGGCGTGGATAAGGTAAGATTAGAAGGTCCATAACTAGGTTTGGGACCTTTTTTAAAAAGTGGATGTCTTCTCTTTTTCCGCCACTGGGGGGAGTAAAGAGCTGAATATACTCACCTCACTCTGTTCAGTGTCGGCTTCGGCGAAGTACACTGCTCGTCACCTCCGCTGCTGAGCTTGCTTGGGCACCCCGCTCCTCCTTTCGGTGGCCGACACAGACACCTGCAGGTGCAAGTAAGTGGGAACAGGGGCTGATGAGAGTCCTCTCTCACTAGGGCCACCGCCATAGCGCTAAGAGCCGCGCGCGCTTTATCGGAGGGGGGGGGGGCCCGAAGGCGTGGGCGCGCGCAGGCATAGAAACGGCGCCAAATTTAAAAGGCTGTCAGTGTGAGGCACTGCTGCAGCAAGCAAGCTCGTTTGTTCTCTTATTCCTGGCAGAGAAACACAGCAGCTATACAGGGACGTAAGACTCCATGTGGTTGGACTGGGTACTTCCTAGAAGACATCCATGTTATGCATAGCTATGTGTTAAAAGTTGCATACTTAATGTAAATTGCTAAACTAAGCACGGTAGTATATGCATTTAGGTACCTTGTATTTTGTCTAAACAGTAAGTCTTCCAGGGGAAGTAATGCGGACAAAAAGAGATAAAAGAGCACCGCCGCCTGAGACAGGAGGCTCTAGCTGTGCTGACTCGGTACCTTCCTCTCCTGTGTGCCAAATGCACCTGTACAGGATGAGCCATTACCTCTGTCAGGTATGGCGGCTTCCCCAGTGAAGCCTGGGCCTGCTTATGTCACTGAGGACACTTTATCAGCTGCCCTAAATAATCTGGAGGAAAAGATTGCTACCTTAATCGCTAAATCCTCTAAAAAGGACAATAAGCGAAGCAGATCTCCTCCAGTATTGGACCTCCCTTCAGAAGTACCTGAAGAGGAGGAGGATGAGGAGGAGGCTACATCAGCAGAGGATGAGGAGTTAGACGGATCAGGGATATCGAATGAGCCTTTCTTTTTCGTACATCACGGGACACAGAGCGACATAGTCATTACTAATGGGTTATATAGATACCGTCAGGTGCTGGCACTGGCAACTTCCAAAACCGGAAGTACCCTCCCCTATATAAGCCCCTCCCATCCGGGAGCACCTCAGTTTTTTGCCAGTGTCTAAGGTGTTGGCCAAGAAGAAACATGTGTTTTTCACTGAGCTTGCGTACAGGTTCTTTTGGGCCTCAGTAAGCTATTCCGGATCCGACCAAAAAAGCTTCATAGCTAAACGGTCGGTACCCGGGCCTTGCAGAGAAGAGCAAGGTTTTGCCTGTAATGCTTCTCTTAGGAGAGCTGGACCCTGGGATCCAGAGCTCTGGTCATACCCACGACCAAGATGTTTTCTGTGCAGGGTGCTATACAGGTCCAGGGGAGTGGAATCCTTGGGAACCCGGTCCCTGAAGGTTTGATTACAATGCCTGCCGTGATAGGTGAAGTTTGGGCTTTTGTGGACCAAACAAAGTCCTGCGGCGGGGAACAGGTAAGTGGGGGCCCCCAGGAACTTGGTTCTATTGGGGGACCCCCAAGCCTAATTTGTCTTTCTGTCTGTTACCTAATGGTATTCCCGCAAAATTCTGTGCATGCCTGTAACTACTAAAAAAATGTAATAATTTTTAATGGTGGTCAAGAAAAAAAAAAAAAAAAAAAATGTTTTTATATATATTTAATATATTAGACTGCGGTACCTGTGTTTGTCCACTAGAGGCCGCTGTGGAATGTTTTCTTGTCATGTGGACTAGCTTCTTCTCAGCAGAGCAAAGTCCAGGCAGATGGTGAGTTCTCTTATAGGAAACTGCTTCCTCTGCCATGTTGCAGTGTTTGTCCATCCCCCGGCCTGCGGCAAAGAGGGGCCCTGGCTCCTGTCCCTTGTTACCATATTTGAAATTAGCGCCGAAGGCGCACGTGCCCGCGCACGCGCCTCTATATATAGAGGTGAGCTGGGAAAGGGGGCGGAGCCTGGGGGATGACGCTCTGTGCGCGCCGCAGCGCTTCTGCGCATGTGCGGGCGTCCCAGCAGTTTTAAAAAAAACACAATATTGTAGTGAGCTGGCTATGAAGTACAGAGACAGAGCTGGCAACATTTAAAGGCATACAGCAAGCGGTTGATACAGGCATCCCCTAGAAAGGCACATTAGTAGACACCAACTGTGATATAGCAGCAATTGTGCTAGACTATTCTCAGTAAAAGTGGTGTATTACGGCTGGAATACCTCAGCTTTAGGCTTAGGAATATGCCGTCCAGAAGCTCCGGAACTGAATCTTCCAGGAAGCGAAGGGGGTCTCATCGGGCTCTGAGGATCTTGGGCATACTTCTGCTGCACCAGTCTCCCCTGAAGTTCAGAGGTAAGTGACCGTAGAGACCCCGCAGGGGTACTTGGTACTGTGGCTGTCCTCAGTCACCTGCTCCTGTGTATGTAACAGAGGAGGTTTTTTTCCTCAGCTCTGGGAGGATTAGAGAGAGATTGTCAACATTTATCGCTGCCTCCCTGTCAGGGAAAGCACGCCCGATCTCCGTCTCCTCCTTCAGAGTGCCTGTTAGCAGAGCAACAGTCCCATACAGGGATCGACCTGCCTGAAGGGGATCAGGATGAGGTTGATTCTGTTATAGAGGAATCAACAGTGGGGGAACCTTTTCTCAGCATCTCAAGCTGAAAGATTATGGGTTCAGTCTCTGACTAACATGGTCCGATCAGCATTTAAAAATGCACCTTGCGGAACCATCAACCACTACTGTATCCTCGTTGGGGTCGCTAGAAGCCCCCAGACTGTCTGTTCTTTTCCACTTCACCCTTTACTGAAAGGGCTCATTTACCAGGATTGGGAATGTCCTGAGAAAATATTTATTCCCCCAAGAGATTTCCGGTGGTCTATCCCATGGAGGATAAGTTCATCAAAAAAAAAAAAAAAAAATGGAAGGTCCCTACAGTGGACGCAGCCATCTCTTGTATGTATAAATCACTGACATGTCCAGTGGATAATGTCCAAATGTTCAAGAACCCAATAAATAAAAGATTGGAGTCCTTATGAAAATCTGCTTGGTGATACAACCAGCAGTAGCAGCTATTGGGGTCTGCTAAGCAGTGAAGGATCAGTTGAAACAGGTCTTGAGGGACTTGACAGATCAGCAGGCTTTGCCCTAGCTGATCTACCTAGAGCCTTAGGCTTTGCGGTTGACGCCATAGAGGATTCAGTCCATCAGGCCTCCCGCCTTACGCTGTCTATAGTACATACGCGTAGGCTCCTATGGCTCAAAAACTGGTCTGCTGAAGCTCCCTGTAAAGAATGGCTGGTTAGCGTCCCATTTCATGGTGAACGCTTATTCAGGGAAAACCTGGACAAATATATCCAGAAAATTTCCAGCGGTAAAAATACGCTCTTGCCGGTTAAAAGCAGAGTTAGAGGTCCCTCTTTAAGAGGCCTGCTTCTCCAGTCCCTGGGGCATCGGCTGTGTAACAGTTCCGACGGCCTCCTCGGTCAAATCCCGGGGGTAAAAAACAGGGACAGTAGCAGGGTAATGAGAAACCCTGGGTCAGGGGAGGTACAAAACCTCCCCCAAAGTTAAATTCATTGAAGCCCCCACTCAGTCGGGTGGGGGGAGGACTCCAGTTGTTCGCAAGAGACCTGGCGGGACACGATCAAGACAGATAGGTGCTCTCCGCAGTAGGTTTGGGATACAGTTTGGAGTTAAAAGACTCTCCTCCTTCCCATTTTTGAGGTCAAACGTGCCAAGGGATCCCCGGAAGAGAGAGTCCCTCCTGTTGGCACTAGAACAACTATTGCTCCAAGGAGTAATTATGGAGGTTCCCCTGGAAGAATGAGGGTTCGGGTTTTACTCAAACCTCTTTACAGTCCCGAAGCAAACGCGGACGGGAGGCCCATATTAATTCTAAAAGGGCCATACAAATTCCTGTATATCAGGTCTTTCCGATGGAGTCGATCCGATCGGTGGCCACTGCCCTACAAGGGGAAGTATCCTACGGTCAATTCCATTCAAGGAATTTGCAAGGGGCCATACTGTCAGCCTGGAACAAAAAAATTCAGGCCTAGACTTACAATGTCCTTGTCCCCTTCCGTTCGCAAGAGCCTCCGTTGGTGGTTGGTTTCCCAGAATCTGGAAAAAAGGAAATCCTTCAGTCCGATTTCTTGGGAGGTGGTCACTACAGATGCCAGCCTTATAGGCTGGGGAGCAGTACTGGAGCAATAGTCTCTCCAGGGCAGATGGTCGGATGCAGAAAAGGCCCTGCCCATCAATCTCTTAGAGATACGAGCAGCCCGGTATGCCCTAGTAGCATGGACATCCAAACTCCAAGGGTCCCCTGTCAGAATTCAATCAGACAATGCCACAGCAGTGGCATATATCAATCATCAGGGGGGCACCAGGAGTCGTGCAGCCCAGAGGGAAGTAAATTACATCCTGAAATGGGCAGAAAAAATATGTCCCAGCCATATCTGCGGTATTCATTCCAGGAGTGGAGAAGTGGAAGGCGGACTTTCTAAGTCGCCAGCAATTAGGCCCAGAGGAAGGGTCCCTTCACCCCGAGGTTTTCTGGACAATATGTCAGCGGTGGGGAACATCGGATGTAGATCTTCTAGCATCCAGATTCAACGCAAAGGGGGACAGGTTTGTCTCTCGGACAAGGGATCCCCTAGCTTGCGGCTCGGATGCCCTAGTGTTCCCTTGGGATCAGTTCAAGCTGATATATGCATTCACACCGCCACAATGGTTACCTCGATTACTCCGCAGAATCAGGGTAGAAAAGAAACCAATGATTCTGGTGGCTCCAGCGTGGCCCCGAAGAGCGTGGTACGTGGAGATTGTAAAATGTCAGTGGGGAGTCCTTGGACTCTCCCACATCGTCCGGACCTGCTTTCACAAGGACCGATATACCACCCTTCCTTACCAGCCCTAGGTTTGACGGCCTGGCTATTGAAGCCCACATTCTAAAAAAGAGAGGGCTCTCTAATTCTGTGGTATCTACCATGATCAATGCCAGGAAGCCGGTATCCAGGCAGATCTACTATAGAATCTGGAAGGCGTACATCGCCTGGTGTGAAGCCAAGAAATGGCATCCACGTAAGTACGTAATAGGTAGGAGTCTGGACTCCCTACAATGGGCTGTAGATAGGAAGCTTGCCTTGAGTACTATCAAGGGTCAGATTTCGGCCTTGTCAATATTTTTTCAAAGGCCCTTGGCTTCGCATTCACTAGTCAAAGCCTTTATACAAGGAGTGATGCGTATTAGTCCTCCGGTTAATATTCCCATATGTCCATGGGATCTAAACTTGGTTCTGTCGGTTCTACAGAAACAACCATTTGAACCATTACAGCATATTTCCTTGGTGCTTCTCACCAGGAAATTGATTTTTCTAGTAGCCATTTGTTCGGCTAAAAGAGTATCGGAATTAGCAGCTATGTCCTGTAAGGAGCCATATCTGGTTATCCATAAGGACAGAGTAGTGTTACGTCCTCATCCAGCCTTTCTTCCTAAGGTGGTATCGAGGTTTCATTTGAACCAAGATGTGGTTCTTCCTTCTTTTTTCCCCAAACCTACTTCGGTAGAGGAAAAGTTATTGCATTCTTTGGATGTAGTAAGAGCAGTTAAAGCTTATCTAAAAGCCACTGCTCAGATTCGCAGAACGGATACTTTGTTTATTCTGCCGGAAGGCCCCAGAAGGGGTCAGGCAGCGTCAAAATCTACTTTAGCCAAGTGGATTCGACAGGTCATAATACAAGCCTATGGCTTGAGAAATAGACCGCCTCCGTTCAAAGTTAGGGCGCACTCCACGAGAGCAGTTGGAACTTCATGGGCAGTGCATCACCAGGCCTCCCTGGCTCAAATCTGTAAGGCCGCAACATGGTCTTCAGTACACACGTTTACTAGGTTCTACCAGGTGGACGTTGGAAGTCAGGAGGATGTCGCCTTTGGGCGCAGTGTGTTGCAGGCCGCAAAAGATCCTCATGTCTGATAGCGCTCAGCTTATGTATGGTGTATCCCCCCCCTCGTTGGGCATTGCTTTAGGACATCCCATTAGTAATGACTATGTCGCTCTGTGTCCCGTGATGTACGAAAAAGAAAATAGGATTTTTATAACAGCTTACCTGTAAAATCCTTTTCTTGGAGTACATCACGGGACACAGAGCTCCCACCCCTCTTTGGGGACACTTATTGCTTTGCTACAAAACTGAGGTGCTCCCGGATGGGAGGGGCTTATATAGGGGAGGGTACTTCCGGTTTTGGAAGTTGCCAGTGCCAGCACCTGACGGTATCTATATAACCCATTAGTAATGACTATGTCGCTCTGTGTCCCGTGATGTACTCCAAGAAAAGGATTTTACAGGTAAGCTGTTATAAAAATCCTATTTTTTTCGGTATCCCAGATTTTAAAGTCACAGGTACAATGCTATGCAGGAGCTGTGCGATCTGCATTTAAGTTACCCTCTTCGGAGGTAACGGAATTACCTGTCTCCTCCCTAGGATCATTAAGATCCCTGCAGGGTGCATGCTCCTTCCCGGTTCATCCGTTACTAGAGGATCTAATGTACGCAGACTGGCAACATCCAGATAAGCGTTTTTCACCTCCAAAAAAGTTTAACATTCTTTATCCTATGGAGGAAATTTTTTTAAAGAAATGGAGCCTGCCTGCGGTAGATGCGGCTATTTCTTGTGTAAATAAAAACCTGACATGTCCAGTGGATAATGTACAAGTGTTTAAAGATCCTTCTGAGAAGAAGTTGGAATCCCTACTGAAATCCTCCTTCCTTTTGGCCGGCTCAATTATCCAACCTGCAGTAGCAGCAGTCGGTATGTGCCAGGTCATCAGCCAACAGGTAAAGCAGGGGCTGAAGGAGCTGCCTTCAGAGTAGGCTAAAAATTGGGAGAATTTGCCTAAAGCCTTATGCTTCACAGTGGATGCCATGAGAGATTCTATCATACAGGCATCACGCCTTACACTCCAGCTGGTACAGATGCGCAGAGTACTTTGGCTTAAGCATTGGTCAGCGGAAGCCCCATGCAAAAAGTTGTTGGCAAGTTTCCCGTTCCATGGCGAACGCCTATTTGGGGAAGATTTAGAAAGATATATCCAAAAGATATCAAGTGGTAAAACGACACTTTTACCTGAGAGAAAGAAAAACAAGAGACCTTGTTTTAAACGCACTCTCTCCCCAGCTCCCGGGAAATCAGACTCCAGCCAGTGGCGACGGCCTTTTCAGCCGCCCACAAAAGCCAAAGAACAGGCTCAGAAGAACAAGAAGCCGTGGGGTTCAAGAGCTAATAAGCAAGCCCCCAAAACCTCTCATTGAAGGGGCGCCCCCGCTCGGCTGAGTGGGGGGAAGGCTTCGTCAGTTCTCAGCGACCTGGCGGACAGAAACCCAGGACAAATGGGTGGCATCCACAATATCCTCAGGGTACAAACTGGAATTTCGAGAGATCCCATCTTCTCAATTCCGAGGTTCAAGACTCTCCAAGGATCCACAAAAAAGAGGATCCTTCTTCAAAGGTTTGAATCACTTAATAGCTCAAGGTGTGGTTACAGAGGTACCCCAAAAGGAGCGAGGTTCAGGTTTTTACTCAAACCTCTTTGTGATTCCAAAGCCAAACGGAGAAGTCGGACCCATCCTGGATCTAAAATCTCTAAACCGGTTTCTGAACGTTCGCCATTTTCGAATGGAAACGATTCGATCCGTGGTCGCTACTTTAAAAGGCGGAGAATTCATGGCGTCCATAGATATCAAAGACGCATATCTACACATACCAATCCTCCCCGCTCACCAAAGATTCCTAAGGTTTGCGGTAGAAGATCGCCACTTTCAATTTGTGGCCCTGCCATTTGGTGTAGCCACCGCGCCCAGAGTATTCACAAAGGTACTAGCTCCTCTGTTAGCAAACCTGAGAACACGGGGCATTGTGGTAACAGCCTATCTAGACGATCTACTAATAATAGATCAGTCAAAGGAGGGATTGGATCACGCTGTAGACACTACAGTAGGATACCTGGAGCATTTTGGATGGATTATAAACTTACAAAAATCTTCTCCAGGCCCAAAGAAGGATAGTGTACCTGGGCATGATCATAGATACAGCCCAAAACAGGGTATACCTGCCAGAGCCAAAGATACAGTCTCTGAAAGACCTGATCCACAAGGTCAAAGCAAACAAAAGGCCGTCTATTCGCCTTTGCATGAGACTATTGGGAAAGATGGTAGCCTCTTTCGAGGCGGTCCCTTACGCCCAGTTTCATTCGAGACTACTTCAAGGCAATATTTTAGCCTCCTGGAACAGGAAGAGCCAAGCTCTGGATATACCCATGCGCCTGTCCTCACAAGTACGCCACAGCTTCAATTGGTGGCTAGAAGCCAAGAATTTACGGAAGGGAAAGTGCTTCCTCCCAGCAGCCTGGAAGGTGGTGTCTACGGATGCCAGCCTGTCGGGCTGGGGTGCAGTATTCGAGGAGGCTTCTACCCAGGGAACCTGGGCCAAGACTCAGGGGATCCTGCCCATCAACGTGCTAGAGATCCGGGCAGTATATCTAGCCCTCAAAACCTGGACATACAGGTTACAGGGCTACCCAGTTCGGGTTCAATCCGACAATGCTACTGCAGTAGCTTACATCAATCACCAAGGAGGCACCCGCAGTCGGGCAGCCCAAAGAGAGGTGAACCGGATCTTGGCATGGGCAGAAGAGCATGTACCTTGCATCTCTGCAATCTTCATTCCAGGGATAGAAAACTGGCAAGCAGACTACCTGAGTCATCAGCAGCTGCTACCAGGAGAGTGGTCTCTTCACCCAGAGATCTTTCAGGCCATATGTCTGAGATGGGGAAACCCAGATGTAGACCTGCTAGCTTCCAGGTTCAACAAGAAATTGGACAACTTTGTATCCAGAACGAGAGATCCTCTAGCCTACGGGACAGACGCTCCAATAACTCCATGGAATCAGTTCTCACTGATCTATGCATTCCCTCCGATCCCTCTTCTACAAAGACTGCTTCGCAGGATCAAGGAGGAGGGAATACCAGTAATCCTAGTGGCCCCAAACTGGCCCAGGAGGCCTTGGTACGCCGAGATCGTTAAAATGGCGATAGGAAGGCCCTGGAAGCTTCCACTTCGACACGACCTGTTGTCACAGGGTCCAGTATTCCACCCTTCCTTACAAAGGCTAAATTTGACGGCCTGGCTGCTGAGACCCACATTTTGAAAAAGAGAGGGGTCTCTGGTCCGGCTCTTTCTACGCTCATTAATGCTAGAAAGCCAGCCTCCAGACTCATCTATCATAGAGTCTGGAAAGCATACATTTCCTGGTGTGAATCCAGAAGTTGGAATCCTCTGAAATATGAAATAAGCAGGATTCTTGCTTTTTGCCAGTTAGGAGTGGATATGAAATTAGCCCTTAGTACCATCAAAGGGCAAATATCGTCTCTATCAGTCTTCTTTCAGAGACCATTGGCATCTCACTCCCTAGTTCGGACATTCATTCAGGGTGTACTGAGGATAAATCCTCCAGTTAGGTCTCCCTTGTGTCCATGGGATTTGAATTTGGTATTGTCAGTGTTGCAAAAGCAACCTTTTGAACCTATTCGCCATATTCCTTTAATTATATTGAGTAGGAAGTTGGCCTTTCTGATTGTTATAGCTTCTGCTAGGAGAGTATCAGAGCTAGCAGCTCTTTCTTGTAAAGAGCCTTATCTAATTTGTCACAAGGACAAAATCGTACTACGACCCCATCCGGCCTTTCTACCTAAGGTGGTGTCGGCTTTTCACTTGAATCAAGACATTGTTCTGCCTTCCTTTTTTTCCAAACCCGCGGACGGCGGGGGAAAAATTATTACACTCTCTAGATCTAGTGAGAGCGGTAAGGGTGTATCTGCAAGCAACCGCTCAGATACGTAAAACAGATGTTTTGTTTATTTTACCAGATGGTCCCAAGAAGGGCCAAGCGGTATCAAAATCCACCATTTCCAGGTGGATTAGACAAGTAATTGTTCAAGCTTATGGTTTTAAGAACAGGACTCCTCCTTTTCCTGTTAAGGCGCACTCTACCAGGGCGATAAGTGCTTCATGGGCAGTGCACCACCAGGCTTCGATGGCTCAGATCTGTAAAGCTGCAACTTGGTCTTCAGTCCATACATTTTCCAAATTCTATCAAATAGATGTGAAAGGACATGAGGATTCCGCCTTCGGGCGAAGTGTGCTGCATGCAGCAGTATAGGGCTTCTGGTCCGCAAGCGGCCTGTTTGATCTGTGTCTCCCCCCCTTCATATGAGCATTGCTCTGGGACGTCCCATTATGTAATGACTAGCTCTGTGTCCCGTGGTGTACGATAAAGAAAGTAGGATTTTTATAACAGCTTACCTGTAAAATCCTTTTCTTGGAGTACACCACGGGACACAGAGGTCCCCCCCTTCTTATGGGAACCTTACTGCTTTGCTACAAAACTGAGGTACTTCCCTGATGGGAGGGGTTATATGGAGGGGAACTGTCTTCCATTGGTTGTGCCAGTGTCCAATCACCGCTGGTGACCCTTAACCCATTATGTAATGACTAGCTCTGTGTCCCGTGGTGTACTCCAAGAAAAGGATTTTACAGGTAAGCTGTTATAAAAATCCTACTTTACGGCACTTTGAAAGGACACCAACTCTTGCCACAGCCTGTAGTGCAGTAAACGGTTGGGGCGGCTGCCCAGAGGAGCAAGAGGAACATCCCTTTCCCCATCGCCTCTGTGACAAATTATCCCGAAAGTGACAAGGATTTCTTCACTTCCTGTTTCAGAGCTGTCATTCCATGGCTGTTACACTTTAAAAAATATAATACTTTTACTGAAAACACTACTCCTACTAATGATAAAGATAGTCATGTTGCAACACTATCCCTACATTTAAACACTTTGCCTTCAAACTCTTTCCTTCCACCTATACATTACTTAACTGTCCCTTCCCTATTGCACCGCACTCACCCTACAACTACAAAGTCTTGCGACTTTCAGTGCAATTTTATGTGAATTTGTACCCTTTGTGGTTTTGAAGTCGGGCCAAAGTAGTGCAGGAACCTTTTCTAAAGTCGGACAGACTTGTATAGTATCAGTTAAGACAGCTTTCATGGGAAAACCTTGAATTTCACATGTCATCCGACTTGGGGTCTTACAAGATGGATGCTATGCCGCAACAGTGTAAATCAAGCCGTATAGGCAAAAGTAACTACCACCTGTAATGCACTTGCTAAAGTCAGGAAAATCTCTAGCCTTTCTGAAGGAAGATGCCTAGGTTTCAGAAATGCTCAAGTGCAGTATGCTTTCAGGTGCTTCTGAGGTGTGTGTGTGTGTGTGTGTGTGTGTGTGTTTTGTTTTTTTTTTTTCTTTTCTCTAATCGAGCTGCTTAGAACTGCTTTTGCTTTGGCAAAGAGTAGCAGCAGGGACACCCCAAATGTCTGCACATGAGTCCTTAATATCATTGGAGTGCCTGGCTTGTGTAAAGATCTAATGTTTAAAGTGGTTGTAAACCCACTTTTATTTTTTTTATTTTTTGGCCCACCTGCAAGTGAAAGGCATAATGAGCTATTATGACTAGCATAATAGCTCATTATGTTCCACTTACCTTAGATCGGGGCCCCCGAAGCCATCCTCGTCCCTCACTGCAGACGCAGACATCACTGCGGCGATAGCCGGAATGTTACTTCCGGGTATCGCCGCACCAGCCAATCACAGCGCCGCTCCGGCGCTGTGATTGGCCGGAGCGGCGGAGACGTCGCTCTGCGCATGCGCGCGGGAGGCGTCCCACTCGGCTACGCCCAGCGATTGCTGGGAAGTAGCCGAGTATGTGAATGGGATTAACCCCATAAATGCGCCGTTGTCTACGGCGCGCATGCGCCGTAGACAGCGGCGCTTGTCATTTTAGTAAATATCTCCTAAACCGTGTAGGTTTAGGAGATATTTCTTTCTCGTACATCACGGGACACAGAGCGACATAGTCATTACTAATGGGTTATATAGTTACCGTCAGGTGCTGGCACTGGCAACTTCCAAAACCGGAAGTACCCTCCCCTATATAAGCCCCTCCCATCCGGGAGCACCTCAGTTTTTTGCCAGTGTCTAAGGTGTTGGCCAAGAAGAAACATGTGTTTTTCACTGAGCTTGCGTACAGGTTCTTTTGGGCCTCAGTAAGCTATTCTGGATCCGACCAAAAAAGCTTCATAGCTAAACGGTCGGTACCCGGGCCTTGCAGAGAAGAGCAAGGTTCTGCCTGTAATGCTTCTCTTAGGAGAGCTGGACCCTGGGATCCAGAGCTCTGGTCATACCCACGACCAAGATGTTTTCTGTGCAGGGTGCTATACAGGTCCAGGGGAGTGGAATCCTTGGGAACCCGGTCCCTGAAGGTTTGATTACAATGCCTGCCGTGATAGGTGAAGTTTGGGCTTTTGTGGACCAAACAAAGTCCTGCGGCGGGGAACAGGTAAGTGGGGGCCCCCAGGAACTTGGTTCTATTGGGGGACCCCCAAGCCTAATTTGTCTTTCTGTCTGTTACTTAACGGTATTCCCGCTAATATCTGTGCATGCCTGTAACTACTAAAAAAAAATGTAATAATTTTTAATGGTGGTCAAGAAAAAAAAAAAAAATGTTTTTTTTTTTATATATGTTTAGTATATTAAACTGCGGTACCTGTGTTTGTCCACTAGAGGCCGCTGTGGAATGTTTTTCTTGTCATATGGACTAGTTTCTTCTCAGAGAGCAAAGTCCAGGCAGCTGGTGAGTTCTCCTACAGGAAACTGTTTCCTCTGCCATGTTGCAGTGTTCGTCTATCCCCCGGCCTGCGGCATTTACCAGGATTGGGAGCATCCTGACAAAATATTTACTCCCCCCAAGAGATTTCCGGTGGTCTATCCTATGGAGGATAAGTTCGTCAGAAAATGGAAGGTCCCTACAGTGGACGCAGCCATCTCTTGTGTGAATAAATCACTGACATGTCCGGTGGAAAATGTCCAAATGTTCAAGGACCCAATAGATAAAAAATTGGAGTCCTTATTGAAATCTGCTTTTTCTACAGCAGGATTGGTGACACAACCAGCAGTGGCAGCTATAGGGGTCTGCCAAGCAGTGAAGGATCAGTTGAAACAGGTCTTAAGGGACGTGCCAGATCAGCAGGCTCTTGCTCTAGCTGATCTACCTAGAGCCTTATGCTTTGCGGTGGACGCTATAAAGGATTCAATCCATCAGGCCTCCCGCCTTACGCTGTCTGTAGTACATATGCGCAGGCTTCTATGGCTCAAAAACTGGTCTGCTGAAGCTCCCTGTAAAAAATTGCTGGTCAGCTTCCCATTTCATGGGGAGCGCTTATTCGGGGAAGACCTGGACAAGTATATCCAGAGAATTTCCAGCGGTAAAAGTACACTCTTGCCGGTCAAAAATAGAGTTAGAGGTCCCTCTTTTAAGAGGCCGGCTTCTCCAGTCCCTAGGACATCGGCTGTGAAACAGTTCCGACGGCCTCCCCGGTCAAATCCCGGAGGTAAAAATCAGGGACAGTTGCAGGGTAACAAGAAGCCCTGGAGCAGGAGAGGTACAAAACCTCCCCCAAAGTCAAATGCATGAAGGGTTGCCCCCACCCAATCGGGTGGGGGGAAGACTTCAGTTGTTCACAGAAACCTGGCGGGACACGATCCGAGACAGATGGGTGCTCTCCGCAGTAAATCTGGGATACAAATTGGAGTTAAAAAACTCCCCTCCTTCCCGCTTTATAAGGTCGAACGTGCCAAGGGATCCCCAGAAGAGAGGATCCCTCCTGTCGGCACTGGAACAATTATTGCTTCAAGCAGTAATTATAGAGGTCCCCCTGGAAGAATGGGGGTTCGGGTTTTACTCAAACCTCTTTACAGTTCCGAAGCCAAACGGGGACGTGAGGCCCATATTAAATCTAAAAGGGCTAAACAAATTCCTACATATCAGGACTTTCCGGATGGAGTCGATCCGATCGGTAGCCACTGCCCTACAAGGGGAGGAATGGTTAGCCTCGATCGACATCAAAGATGCGTATTTGCACATCCCCATCTTTCCAGCCCACCAAAAATTTCTACGCTTTGCGATAGAAGGGCGCCATTTTCAGTTCAGAGCCTTACCCTTCGGTCTCGCCACAGCACCAAGAGTGTTCACAAAAATTCTGGCCCCATTATTGGCCAATCTAAGAACACGAGGTGTAACGATAATGGCATATCTAGACGACTTGTTGCTGATAGACCACTCAGTGGAAAAACTAGAAGTGGTTGTTCACGAGACAATCAAGTATCTGGAATATCACGGTTGGATTATCAACCGAGACAAGTCAGCCCTAAAACCAGTCAAAAGTCTGGAATACTTGGGGCTAAGGCTGGATTCAGACCAGAGAAAAATTTTCTTGCCTCGAGAAAAGGGGTCGTCTTTGAGAGATTTGATCCACTTAGTGGGTTCAAAAAGACAGCCATCCATACGCCTGTGCATGAGGCTGCTGGGAAAAATGGTGGCATCATTCGAAGCAGTACCCTACGGTCAATTCCATTCAAGGAAGTTGCAAAGGGCCATACTGTCAGCCTGGAACAAAAAAGTTCAGGCTCTAGACGTACCAATGTCCTTGTCCCCTTCCGTTCGCAGAAGCCTCCGTTGGTGGTTGGTTCCCCGGAATCTGGAAAGAGGGAAATCCTTCAGTCCGATTTCTTGGAAGGTGGTCACTACAGATGCCAGCCTTTTAGGCTGGGGAGCAGTACTGGAGCAATGGTCTCTCCAGGGCAGATGGTCGGATGCGGAAAAGGCCCTGCCCATCAATCTCTTAGAGATACGAGCAGCCCGGTATGCCCTAGTAGCATGGACATCCAAACTCCAAGGGTCCCCTGTCAGAGTTCAGTCAGACAATGCCACAGCAGTGGCATATATCAATCGTCAGGGGGGCACCAGGAGTCGTGCAGCCCAAAGGGAAGTAAATTACATCCTGAGATGGGCAGAAAGATATGTCCCAGCCATATCTGCGGTATTCATTCCAGGGGTGGAGAATTGGAAGGCGGACTTTCTAAGTCGCCAACAATTATGCCCAGGGGAATGGTCCCTTAATCCCGAGGTTTTCCGGACAATATGTCAGCGGTGGGGAACATCGGATGTAGATCTTCTAGCATCCAGGTTCAACACGAAAGTGGACAGGTTTGTCTCTTGGACAAGGGATCCCCTAGCGTGCGGCTCGGATGCCCTAGTGTTCCCTTGGGATCAGTTCAAGCTGATATATGCATTCCCACCGCCACAATTGTTACCTCGATTACTCCGCAGAATCAGGGTAGAAAAGAAACCAGTGATTCTGGTGGCCCCGAAGAGCATGGTACGCGGAGATTGTAAAAATGTCTGTGGGGAGTCCTTGGACCCTCCCACATCGTCCGGACCTGCTTTCGCAGGGACCGATATACCACCCTTCCTTACCAGCCCTAGGTTTGACGGCCTGGCTATTGAAGCCCACATTCTAAAAAGGAGAGGGCTCTCTAATGCTGTGGTGTCTACCATGATCAATGCCAGGAAACCGGTATCCAGGCAGATCTACTATAGAATCTGGAAGGCGTACATCGCCTGGTGTGAGGCCAGGAAATGGCATCCACGTAAATACGTAATAGGTAGAATTCTGGACTTCCTACAATGGGCTGTAGATAGGAAGCTTGCCTTGAGTACTATCAAAGGTCAGATTTCGGCCTTGTCAATATTTTTTCAAAGGCCCTTGGCTTCGCATTCACTAGTCAAAGCCTTTATACAAGGAGTGATGCGTATTAGTCCTCCGGTTAATATTCCCATATGTCCATGGGATCTAAACTTGGTTCTGTCGGTTCTACAGAAACAACCATTTGAACCATTACAGCATATTTCCTTAGTGCTTCTCACCAGGAAATTGATTTTTCTAGTAGCCATTTGTTCGGCTAAGAGAGTATCGGAATTAGCAGCTATGTCCGGTAAAGAGCCATATCTGGTTATCCATAAGGACAGAGTAGTGTTACGTCCTCATCCAGCCTTTCTTCCTAAGGTGGTATCGAGGTTTCATTTGAACCAAGATGTGGTTCTTCCTTCTTTTTTCCCCAAACCTACTTCGGTAGAGGAAAAGTTATTGCATTCTTTGGATGTAGTAAGAGCAGTTAAAGCTTATCTAAAAGCCACTGCTCAGATTCGCAGAACGGATACTTTGTTTATTCTGCCGGAAGGCCCCAGAAGGGGTCAGGCAGCGTCAAAATCTACTTTAGCCAAGTGGATTCGACAGGTCATAATACAAGCCTATGGCTTGAGAAATAGACCGCCTCCGTTCAAAGTTAGGGCGCACTCCACGAGAGCAGTTGGAACTTCATGGGCAGTGCATCACCAGGCCTCCCTGGCTCAAATCTGTAAGGCCGCAACATGGTCTTCAGTACACACGTTTACTAGGTTCTACCAGGTGGACGTTAGAAGTCAGGAGGATGTCGCCTTTGGGCGCAGTGTGTTGCAGGCCGCAAAAGATCCTCATGTCTGATAGCGCTCAGCTTATATATGGTGTATCCCCCCCCTCATTTGGCATTGCTTTAGGACATCCCATTAGTAATGACTATGTCGCTCTGTGTCCCGTGATGTACGAGAAAGAAAATAGGATTTTTATAACAGCTTACCTGTAAAATCCTTTACATCACGGGACACAGAGCTCCCGCCCCTCTTTGGGGACACTTATTGCTTTGCTACAAAACTGAGGTGCTCCCGGATGGGAGGGGCTTATATAGGGGAGGGTACTTCCGGTTTTGGAAGTTGCCAGTGCCAGCACCTGACGGTAACTATATAACCCATTAGTAATGACTATGTCGCTCTGTGTCCCGTGATGTACTCCAAGAAAAGGATTTTACAGGTAAGCTGTTATAAAAATCCTATTTTCTTGCACCTACAGGTAAGCCTTAATCTAGGCTTACCTGTAGGTGCAAGTTGAAAAAGTGGGTTTACAACCGCTTTAATTATTGTATGTGAGAAGTCCTCTGTAATACTTTCTGGTTCTCTGATTGTGTGAAACGGTTTCCAGTATTGTAAAAGTATGTGGTGATGCATGGAATCCATGTATGTCTTTCTGTACCTTTTTAGTCCTAATATTATTTTTCATACTTGATTAGTCAAACAGTACCATTTTAAAATATATATATATATATATATATATATATATATATATATATATATATATATATACTCTAAATCATTGACATACTTAATATATTTTTCATTATTTTATTAGCAATTATTATCCAAATGTCCCTGGAAGGAGTTCAAATCTGACTCTGGAAAACCATATTTCTACAATTCCCAGACAAAGGAATCTCGTTGGGCCAAACCTAAAGAGCTAGAAGATCTGGAAGGTAATTACTATAATAACCCATACATCTCCCTTTTTTGCTGAATTTGGCACATTGCAAAACAGGGAAGGGGAGAATATTACGTGTTAAAATGAATGAACGCTTCTCTATCAGTAGAAATTCCAGTTTATTTGTTCACCTTCATATATTATTATTATTATTATAAATTTTATATATTTTTTATTTTTTTACAGCAATGATTAAAGAAGAAAACAGCAGGTATGTTTTGTTACTAACCAACACGTATAAAAATAATAGATTATATATGGTTTTCTATGTTGTATCTTTAGCTAAGCATTTATTAAAGTCCCATTCACACCAGGGCTGTCAGTTGCAGTGTGTTGTGTTTAAGACAGACCCAGTAATACAAGTTGTCATGACGGCCCTTAAATTTGAATGGGCTGCCCAGCACACCACATCAGACTTAAAATCAGACCTACAGCATTTTTGCTGGTATACCACAACACACGGTAGCGCATTACCATGTGGTGCTCTGCAATGCAGGTGCGGTAGGGTTCCAGTCACAATGAACAGCACCACGGCATGCTATTTCATGTAACGTGTTAACACAACATAATGCAGTGGTAGAAACCTCTACAATGACCGCATCATTTAACACTTCAAAAGTTTCTATGGAAAATAACATTCCATTGAGCCCCCCCGACAGGTCTTGGCTGTCAATAGCGGGAGCACAAGCAGTGGCTACTGCTGACTCCCAAGGATCTTAAAGAACGTCAGAAAATTTATCTGGTTGTTAAAGCGGAGGTCCGTCCGCAATTTTTATTTTTTTTAAAGTCAGCAGCTACTAACAGTGTAGCTGCTGACTTTTAATAAGGACACTTACCTGTCCTATTCGCCCGTGATGTCGGTCCCCCGACGGCGATCGGATCGCTGCTGGCAGGTCCCAGCTCCTCCATCCTGACTAAGGGACACGGGCAGTGAAGCCTTACGGCTTCAATGCCCGTTTCCTACTGCGCATGCGCCACTCACACGGCGCTTTGTGAATTGGCGGCTTGCCTCCTGGGATACACACAGTTCCCAGAAGGCAGTGCGCCCCATTCACAAGAAGAGGAAGCGGAAGGAGACCCACCGCGGATAAGAAGAGGCATATTAGAGGCAGATTAGGGGACTTCCGCATAGCAACGGGCATTTCGGGTGAGTATAAAAATTTTTTTTTTTTTAGGATTTTTAATGTACATTTTTTTTTTTTTCTGGGTGAACCTCCGCTTTAAGCAAAGCGCTATTTTTAAATTCCCAAAAATGTACATGTATTTAGATATGGAAATGGCTCCACCACTGGAGGTTAAAGTTAGAGCTAGACTGGGATTGAAGGATCACGTATAATTAGAAGAATCAATGACAATGTACTATCATTTGCAATGACTTGTAGTTTTGAGCTGGCCATATACAGAATTATTAATCAGTAGTATTCCTTTAGGCGGCCAGCTCACTTACACTGGAGATCAAAATTGGAGAACAACCTACAATTGCCAGGTCACTGCTTAGTCCTATTTGAAATGATCTAAACAGGAGTAAAAGAGCAACCAAAAAACGAATAATGCTGCACGAATGATATAAAATAGATCCAAACTCTAGGTGTATCAATATTCCTGTGCAATAAATACCAACATAGATACAAAATGTGCAAATGTACAATGATGTGATATAAACTTGTATCCAATCTCTTAGTGTATCAATTTTCCTGTGCAAGATGTGCCAACATAAATACAGAATGTGCCAATAGACAATAATGTGATATAATCATAGAATTCTTCTTATGATACTTCAAATATATATCCCGTGCGTGAGTGTAATCAAGTAATTGATCTTGTCAGGATAAAGATGAAACCTTTTTAATCCTCACAGATCCTCAAAAGCCGTGCTCTATGTGAATTCACCTCAGTGCTCCCCCCTTTTAGAAATGCTAAGTTTGGTCAGAATAAGCTTTTTAGTCACCCCGGACTAACAGATCATGCTTTCCTCCTTTCTGCTCCATTGATGTTCCTCCATTGTGACTCAATATATGTGAAAAGAGAGCTCCAAATAGTGCTAATATCTATGGCCAAAACAACTAATTGATTATGATAATAGTTTTCAACTATTTTCATAATCGATTAACCGGCCAGCTGATTAGTTGGCCTGCATACAGAATGCGTTATTTGTTTACATATCAGCAAATACAGTGCAGCACTCATACATGTCAGTAAGTGCCTGAGAATGTGTGAGGAGCAATGCCTCATGGGACATATGGTTCTAAAGGAAGACGTTTTTTTACCTTGCTATAGGGATACTCTATACCACAGGTGTCAAACACAAGGCCGAATCCGGCCCGCCAGGCCATTTCATGTGGCCCTTGCACCTCTCCTGCAGCTCCAGCCCTCCTCTGGTCCTCCTCCAGACCCTTACTTTCTGCTTTCAAGCAATGCATCAGCTTCTTCCCAGCAGCAGCATAAGGAAAGGGGGAGCACTGTGATGTAAGGGAAAGTGGGGGACTCAACTTCTGATGGTGGGGTGGCTCTTGACATCTAATGTAAAGGGGAGGGGATGCGCTGGACATCTATTCTTACAGATACAACCGGCCCTTTTGAGGGCAATCATAATGCTGATGCGGCCCACGATGAAAATGAGTTTGACGCCCCTGCTCTATACTATACTTTGCAGCTTGCTGTATTGTGCACTTCCTACTAATTGTTAATTGTTGTAACCTTCAGAAATTTTAAGTTATCTTTTTCCGTGCTACAGTCATTACCGTTCTTTAATTTTGATCATTGTGTTTTCTACAAGGGTGTGTTTTTTTTAATTTAATTTTTTTGTTGAAGTGTCTTGTGTTTTTTTTTTTTTTTTGAAAAACACTGTTCTATTAGCATGGAATAACCACAACAAAAATTCCATCAAATGTTGAGCAATGGAGAGTACGTTATTTATGAAAAAATCAAGTGTTCATAAATGATTCTCTAATTTTTATCTCCAGTTTATATTGCATGTAGGCTTTTTTTTGTTGTAAATCCTTTCTTAATAGGTGATATCTGTAAGGCAGCATTCGCACCTGAGCGTATCGATTTTACTGGTGGTGTTCGGGCATTTTTTTTATTTTTATTTTTTTAAAGCCCTTTGCAGCTTTTTTCAAGCATTTTAGAAGCGTATTACAAGCGTTTTACAGGTTAAAGTGTTTTTGTTTAGCCAATAGAAAGCACTAGAGGGAGGAGTTGAAATTGGGGGTGGAGAGCTGCTATTTGAGTAGAAAACGCTTATAAAACATTTGTCAGGTGTTTCTATTGATATCTCTGGGGCCAATAACGCATGTAATCTGCCAAAATGAAGCTCATGTACTTTTTTAAACGACAGGCATTTGCTTCAGCCGACGGAACGCTCAGATGTGAACAGGGGCCATTGAAATGAATGGGTTTTGGCTTGTTGAGTGTTTTTAGAGCTTCGAGCAGAAAATCGTGTGTGTGTGTGTGTGTGTGTGTGTGTGTGTGTGTGTGTGTGTGTGTGTGTGTGTGTGTGTGTGTGTGTGTGTGTGTGTGTGTGTGTGACTGGGGCCTAAAGGAATTTTCATCCAATTTGAAAACATCAGGGGGGGGGGCTGCTGACTCTATCCAAAAAAAAATGAAATCTTGGAACTCTTCTTTAAAAGGTGCCCTAAAATGTGTTCTTAGGTAAACCTTCTTTTTTCTCATACCGTCCATGGACTGACACAGCATCTTCAATCTTGACAAAGTGGGTTATGTTCCTGCTCATAGGAGAAGACTAGGCAGAATGTTAGATGCTTTAACACAGGGTTTCTCATCTCCAGTCCTCAAGGCGCCCCAACAGGTCATGTTTCTTTCTCGTACATCACGGGACACAGAGCGACATAGTCATTACTAATGGGTTATATAGATACCGTCAGGTGCTGGCACTGGCAACTTCCAAAACCGGAAGTACCCTCCCCTATATAAGCCCCTCCCATCCGGGAGCACCTCAGTTTTTTGCCAGTGTCTAAGGTGTTGGCCAAGAAGAAACATGTGTTTTTCACTGAGCTTGCGTACAGGTTCTTTTGGGCCTCAGTAAGCTATTCCGGATCCGACCAAAAAAGCTTCATAGCTAAACGGTCGGTACCCGGGCCTTGCAGAGAAGAGCAAGGTTTTGCCTGTAATGCTTCTCTTAGGAGAGCTGGACCCTGGGATCCAGAGCTCTGGTCATACCCACGACCAAGATGTTTTCTGTGCAGGGTGCTATACAGGTCCAGGGGAGTGGAATCCTTGGGAACCCGGTCCCTGAAGGTTTGATTACAATGCCTGCCGTGATAGGTGAAGTTTGGGCTTTTGTGGACCAAACAAAGTCCTGCGGCGGGGAACAGGTAAGTGGGGGCCCCCAGGAACTTGGTTCTATTGGGGGACCCCCAAGCCTAATTTGTCTTTCTGTCTGTTACCTAATGGTATTCCCGCAAAATTCTGTGCATGCCTGTAACTACTAAAAAAATGTAATAATTTTTAAAGGTGGTCAAGAAAAAAAAAAAAAAAATTTTTTTATATATATTTAATATATTAGACTGCGGTACCTGTGTTTGTCCACTAGAGGCCGCTGTGGAATGTTTTTTCTTGTCATGTGGACTAGCTTCTTCTCAGCAGAGCAAAGTCCAGGCAGATGGTGAGTTCTCTTATAGGAAACTGCTTCCTCTGCCATGTTGCAGTGTTTGTCCATCCCCCGGCCTGCGGCAAAGAGGGGCCCTGGCTCCTGTCCCTTGTTACCATATTTGAAATTAGCGCCGAAGGCGCACGTGCCCGTGCGCGTGCACGCCCCTCTATATATAGAGGTGAGCCGGGAAAGGGGGCGTAGCCTGGGGGATGACGCTCTGTGCGCGCCGCAGCGCTTCTGCGCATGTGCGGGCGTCCCAGCAGTTTTAAAAAAACCACAATATTGTAGTGAGCTGGCTATGAAGTACAGAGACAGAGCTGGCAACATTTAAAGGCATACAGCAAGCGGTTGATACAGGCATCCCCTAGAAAGGCACATTAGTAGACACCAACTGTGATATAGCAGCAATTGTGCTAGACTATTCTCAGTAAAAGTGGTGTATTACGGCTGGAATACCTCAGCTTTAGGCTTAGGAATATGCCGTCCAGAAGCTCCGGAACTGAATCTTCCAGGAAGCGAAGGGGGTCTCATCGGGCTCTGAGGATCTTGGGCATACTTCTGCTGCACCAGTCTCCCCTGAAGTTCAGAGGTAAGTGACCGTAGAGACCCCGTAGGGGTACTTGGTACTGTGGCTGTCCTCAGTCACCTGCTCCTGTGTATGTAACAGAGGAGGTTTTTTCCTCAGCTCTGGGAGGATTAGAGAGAGATTGTCAACATTTATCGCTGCCTCCCTGTCAGGGAAAGCACGCCCGATCTCCGTCTCCTCCTTCAGAGTGCCTGTTAGCAGAGCAACAGTCCCATACAGGGATCGACCTGCCTGAAGGGGATCAGGATGAGGTTGATTCTGTTATAGAGGAATCAACAGTGGGGGAACCTTTTCTCAGCATCTCAAGCTGAAAGATTATGGGTTCAGTCTCTGACTAACATGGTCCGATCAGCATTTAAAAATGCACCTTGCGGAACCATCAACCACTACTGTATCCTCGTTGGGGTCGCTAGAAGCCCCCAGACTGTTTTTTCTTTTCCACTTCACCCTTTACTGAAAGGGCTCATTTACCAGGATTGGGAACGTCCTGAGAAAATATTTATTCCCCCAAGAGATTTCCGGTGGTCTATCCCATGGAGGATAAGTTCATCAAAAAAAAAAAAAAAATGGAAGGTCCCTACAGTGGACGCAGCCATCTCTTGTATGTATAAATCACTGACATGTCCAGTGGATAATGTCCAAATGTTCAAGAACCCAATAAAAGATTGGAGTCCTTATGAAAATCTGCTTGGTGATACAACCAGCAGTAGCAGCTATTGGGGTCTGCTAAGCAGTGAAGGATCAGTTGAAACAGGTCTTGAGGGACTTGACAGATCAGCAGGCTTTGCCCTAGCTGATCTACCTAGAGCCTTAGGCTTTGCGGTTGACGCCATAGAGGATTCAGTCCATCAGGCCTCCCGCCTTACGCTGTCTATAGTACATACGCGTAGGCTCCTATGGCTCAAAAACTGGTCTGCTGAAGCTCCCTGTAAAGAATGGCTGGTTAGCGTCCCATTTCATGGTGAACGCTTATTCAGGGAAAACCTGGACAAATATATCCAGAAAATTTCCAGCGGTAAAAATACGCTCTTGCCGGTTAAAAGCAGAGTTAGAGGTCCCTCTTTAAGAGGCCTGCTTCTCCAGTCCCTGGGGCATCGGCTGTGTAACAGTTCCGACGGCCTCCTCGGTCAAATCCCGGGGGTAAAAAACAGGGACAGTAGCAGGGTAATGAGAAACCCTGGGTCAGGGGAGGTACAAAACCTCCCCCAAAGTTAAATTCATTGAAGCCCCCACTCAGTCGGGTGGGGGGAGGACTCCAGTTGTTCGCAAGAGACCTGGCGGGACACGATCAAGACAGATAGGTGCTCTCCGCAGTAGGTTTGGGATACAGTTTGGAGTTAAAAGACTCTCCTCCTTCCCATTTTTGAGGTCAAACGTGCCAAGGGATCCCCGGAAGAGAGAGTCCCTCCTGTTGGCACTAGAACAACTATTGCTCCAAGGAGTAATTATGGAGGTCCCCTGGAAGAATGAGGGTTCGGGTTTTACTCAAACCTCTTTACAGTCCCGAAGCAAACGCGGACGGGAGGCCCATATTAATTCTAAAAGGGCTATACAAATTCCTGTATATCAGGTCTTTCCGATGGAGTCGATCCGATCGGTGGCCACTGCCCTACAAGGGGAGGGTTGGTTAGCCACGATCGACATCAAAGATGCTTATTTGCACATTCCCATCTTTCCAGTCCACCAAAAATTTCTACGCTTTGCAGTAGAAGGGCGCCATTTTCAGTTCAGAGCCTTACCCTTCGGTTTGGCCACAGCACCACGAGTGTTTACAAAAATTCTGGCCCTTTATTGGCCAATCTAAGAACACAAGGTGTAATGATAATGGCATATCTGGATGACTTGTTGCTGATAGACCACTCAGTGAAAAAACTAGGCGTGGTCGTTCACAAGACGATCAAGTATCTGGAATCTCACGGTTGGATTATCAACCGAGTCAAGTCAGCCCTAAAAACCAGTCAAAAGTCTGGAATACTTGGGGCTAAGGTTGGATTCAGGCCAGAGAAAAATATTCTTGCCTCGAGGAAAGGTGTTGTCTTTGAAAGATTTGATCCACTTAGTGGGTACAAAAAAGACAGCCGTCCATACGCCTGTATATGAGGCTGCTGGGAAAAATGGTGGCATCATTCGAAGCAGTACCCTACGGTCAATTCCATTCAAGGAATTTGCAAGGGGCCATACTGTCAGCCTGGAACAAAAAAATTCAGGCCTAGACTTACAATGTCCTTGTCCCCTTCCGTTCGCAAGAGCCTCCGTTGGTGGTTGGTTTCCCAGAATCTGGAAAAAAGGAAATCCTTCAGTCCGATTTCTTGGAAGGTGGTCACTACAGATGCCAGCCTTATAGGCTGGGGAGCAGTACTGGAGCAATAGTCTCTCCAGGGCAGATGGTCGGATGCAGAAAAGGCCCTGCCCATCAATCTCTTAGAGATACGAGCAGCCCGGTATGCCCTAGTAGCATGGACATCCAAACTCCAAGGGTCCCCTGTCAGAATTCAATCAGACAATGCCACAGCAGTGGCATATATCAATCATCAGGGGGGCACCAGGAGTCGTGCAGCCCAGAGGGAAGTAAATTACATCCTGAAATGGGCAGAAAAAATATGTCCCAGCCATATCTGCGGTATTCATTCCAGGAGTGGAGAATTGGAAGGCGGACTTTCTAAGTCGCCAGCAATTAGGCCCAGAGGAAGGGTCCCTTCACCCCGAGGTTTTCTGGACAATATGTCAGCGGTGGGGAACATCGGATGTAGATCTTCTAGCATCCAGATTCAACGCAAAGGGGGACAGGTTTGTCTCTCGGACAAGGGATCCCCTAGCTTGCGGCTCGGATGCCCTAGTGTTCCCTTGGGATCAGTTCAAGCTGATATATGCATTCACACCGCCACAATGGTTACCTCGATTACTCCGCAGAATCAGGGTAGAAAAGAAACCAGTGATTCTGGTGGCTCCAGCGTGGCCCCGAAGAGCGTGGTACGTGGAGATTGTAAAATGTCAGTGGGGAGTCCTTGGACTTTCCCACATCGTCCGGACCTGCTTTCGCAAGGACCGATATACCACCCTTCCTTACCAGCCCTAGGTTTGACGGCCTGGCTATTGAAGCCCACATTCTAAAAAAGAGAGGGCTCTCTAATTCTGTGGTATCTACCATGATCAATGCCAGGAAGCCGGTATCCAGGCAGATCTACTATAGAATCTGGAAGGCGTACATCGCCTGGTGTGAAGCCAAGAAATGGCATCCACGTAAGTACGTAATAGGTAGGAGTCTGGACTCCCTACAATGGGCTGTAGATAGGAAGCTTGCCTTGAGTACTATCAAGGGTCAGATTTCGGCCTTGTCAATATTTTTTCAAAGGCCCTTGGCTTCGCATTCACTAGTCAAAGCCTTTATACAAGGAGTGATGCGTATTAGTCCTCCGGTTAATATTCCCATATGTCCATGGGATCTAAACTTGTTCTGTCGGTTCTACAGAAACAACCATTTGAACCATTACAGCATATTTCCTTGGTGCTTCTCACCAGGAAATTGATTTTTCTAGTAGCCATTTGTTCGGCTAAAAGAGTATCGGAATTAGCAGCTATGTCCTGTAAGGAGCCATATCTGGTTATCCATAAGGACAGAGTAGTGTTACGTCCTCATCCAGCCTTTCTTCCTAAGGTGGTATCGAGTTTTCATTTGAACCAAGATGTGGTTCTTCCTTCTTTTTTCCCCAAGCCTACTTCGGTAGAGGAAAAGTTATTGCATTCTTTGGATGTAGTAAGAGCAGTTAAAGCTTATCTAAAAGCCACTGCTCAGATTCGCAGAACGGATACTTTGTTTATTCTGCCGGAAGGCCCCAGAAAGGGTCAGGCAGCGTCAAAATCTACTTTAGCCAAGTGGATTCGACAGGTCATAATACAAGCCTATAGCTTGAGAAGTAGACCGCCTCCGTTCAAAGTTAGGGCGCACTCCACGAGAGCAGTTGGAACTTCATGGGCAGTGCATCACCAGGCCTCCCTGGCTCAAATCTGTAAGGCCGCAACATGGTCTTCGGTACACACGTTTACTAGGTTCTACCAGGTGGACGTTAGAAGTCAGGAGGATGTCGCCTTTGGGCGCAGTGTGTTGCAGGCCGCAAAAGATCCTCATGTCTGATAGCGCTCAGCTTATATATGGTGTATCCCCCCCCTCATTTGGCATTGCTTTAGGACATCCCATTAGTAATGACTATGTCGCTCTGTGTCCCGTGATGTACGAAAAAGAAAATAGGATTTTTATAACAGCTTACCTGTAAAATCCTTTTCTTGGAGTACATCACGGGACACAGAGCTCCCACCCCTCTTTGGGGACACTTATTGCTTTGCTACAAAACTGAGGTGCTCCCGGATGGGAGGGGCTTATATAGGGGAGGGTACTTCCGGTTTTGGAAGTTGCCAGTGCCAGCACCTGACGGTATCTATATAACCCATTAGTAATGACTATGTCGCTCTGTGTCCCGTGATGTACTCCAAGAAAAGGATTTTACAGGTAAGCTGTTATAAAAATCCTATTTTTTCAGGCTTTCCATTATTTTGCACAGGTGATTTGATCAGTTTCACTGCCTTAGTAATTACCACAGCTGCTTCATCTGAGGGAAAGCCTGAAAACATGACCTGTTGGGGCGCCTTGAGGACCGGAGTTGAGAAACACTGGTTTAACATACATTACCGGGGCTGTCCCTCTGGACATAACCCTCCTCCCTGCAGCCAGCTGCCTGTTTTTTTCTGCCTAGCAGAGGAGAGGACGTGGCTCTCTTCGGAGCCAGTCTCCTGAAGATTTTTTTTTTTAAATTCTTATTGAATTTTATTTTATTTTTGAGATTCTTCTATCAACAGTCGGCTGGGCAACAGGTTGGGTAGTTGCTATCCTCGTAGTCTTCCCAGTCCGACCATCGAGCGTGCTGATCCTCGCTCTGCATGAGATCAGTCCACGTCATACCCCACAGGCTCCAGGGGTGGCCGGTGAGCTTTTGCTCTAGGGTCCACATATGACTGAACAGTTCTGCTGTATCTTTCACAGTGGACCGGGCCGACAGCTACTCAGTACTGCACTGTGATAGATCTGTCAAGAACACACTAGTGGGTCCTTGCTGGACGGGTAAGTACTGTTCCTCCTGCCTCAGCAGGTGAGTACATGCTGTGTGTTCCTATGCTAGGGGGGTTTCCCTGTCCCCCCTTCTTTTCCTACTCTTTCACCTTGCTCTGTCTAATCTTGCTGACCGGGGGGTGCCTGGGGGTCGTTGCTGTCCCGGGGGACCTTTAGGTGTTGGGGCCTGTTTTTTTTGTCACTATGTGAGGTGGCCTGTTTATTTTGTCAGCCTGTGCTACAATCCTTCACACCGCGCTGTCGGGCGCCATTTTTTGGGGTATTTTCCTTATGTATTTAAATTCCCATTGGTGGCCATCTTGCCGTGGCCACGCTATGGCGCAGTTATTAGTAGCGGCGGCCATTTTACTGTAGTCGCGCGCTCTTTTGTACCTATGCTGTACTGGCGGTGGGATTCGGCCTCTAGTGCTGAGTATAGTGACGATTCTCCTCAGTTTTTCCTTCACTGTTTCACTTCCGTGGACCGACAGGCAGCGGCGCTGAGCGGTCCTGGGCTGGGTCGGTAAGTCCCCTGAGTAAACACCCCCCCCCCCCACGGTCAGTGCAGCAGGAGGGTGGACTTTTTCTTTCTTGACTAAGTCACAGAGGGGATGTGTTTTTCTATGGAGTCAGTACCACCTGCTTCTGCTACCATGTCTGAGGCAACTGGCGGTGCCCATGCACCTGCGGTCTCCATGGAGGCAGTCCTGGATACCAGGATGGAAGCGGCGTGCGAGCGCAAGGGGGGTTAAAAGCGCCCCCTTCCCCCGCATCTCCTGGGGAGTGCTCGGATTCAGATATGGGCCTTGCTGCGGCACAGGACCCTAGCACTGTGCTTTTGTTTGTTTTTTGGCCAGGACATTCCTTGTGAGGAAGAATCCTTATGGTTCAGTATAATGACAGGACACTTGTTAGTGAACTCATTGCTGCTGTGAGGGACACTCTCAAGCTGGATGCTGCGGCTGAGGAGCCCGTGCTGGAGTCAGTCTGCTTTGGTTCCTTCAGGGTTAACCCTTGAAAGAAGGTTTTTCCCTATACGCCTTTCTTTGACAGGTTCATAGACCAGCTATGGGAAACACCGCATAAGAACTTTGCAGTCTATCAGCGTCTGGAGATTAGGTACCCTTTTGAGGAGAGCCTGATTAAAAAATGGGCCTCTCCTTCGGTTGGCGCCCCCCCCCCCCCCCAGTCGCTCAGTTGCACAAGGCAACAACTCTCCCGGTCAAGGGGACTCCTACTTTTAATGTTCACCATGCTGGGGTCCACGCTGCAGCCTATTGTAACGGCGACCCTGGTGTCTCGGACACTCACGAAATGGGCAAAAAGTTTTGCACCAGACTGTGCAGGAGCATAACCTTCCTCTGGATTGCATCAAACTGGCCGACCTAATGGTGCAGGCCTGGTATATGTTTGTGATGTCACTATGGACGCAGCCCCCTTAATTTCTAGGGCTTCAGTGTCTGCAGTGGTATTGCGTCGCCTTATCTGGCTCTTGACGGATTTACCTTTTAAGGGCGGAAGACTGGTGCTTCCCTGGATGACATTTTTAATACTGTCACGGGAGGTAAGGGCACCCTTCTTCCTCAGCCTACTAAGGGGAAGGAGCTGCGCTGTAAACCGGGTCCTTCTTTTCCCACACAGGATAGGTTTTTTCGTCAGGCGGAGCCCAGAAAAGTCTCCCAGACTGACGAGTGCGGCTGGAGGACAGAAGCTTCCCTGGGTGCGTAAGCCTAACAAGCCGGCACACAAGCCCGCCACCGCATGGAATCTTGCCCCCGCCCGACTCTGGGGTGGGGGGACGACTTTGCAGGTTCACGGATCGGTGGACCTCCCGGTTCTCCGATCGGTGGATATGCGAGGTGTTCACCTCGGGGTACAGGTTAGAGTTTATTTCCTGGCCACCAGATGGATTCTTTCCCTCGAATCTCTCTCTCCTTCAAGTACGTCAGGCTGCCCTATTGGGGGCAGTGTAGGACTTACTGGGGTACAGGGTGCTTTTGCCAGTACTGTCAAAGGAGAGGTTTCAGGGATTTTATTCAAATTTTTTTGTGGCCCCAAAGAAGGACGGAGTCCATCCAATTCTGGACCTGAAGGCCCTAATTGCCTTTGTAAAGGTTCGAAAATTCCGTATGGAATTTATTCGCTTGGTGATTGCTGCGCTCCACCCGGGGGATTTTCTGGCGTCCTGGGACATCAAGGACGCCTACTTGCATGTCCCAATCTGCGCGGGTCACCAGAAGTTTATGCGCTTTGCGATAGGCGAAGTCCACTATCAACTAGTGGCTCTTCCCTTTGGTTTGGCGTCAGCACCGCAGGTTTTCATCAAGGTGCTTGCCCCGATTCTGGCTTTGCTGAGTCAGCGAGGCATTGCTATCATGGGCTATCTGGACGATCTTCTTCTGAGAGCAGACTCTGACTCCGAATTAGAGGTAAATGTGTTGATAGCCAGTCAGGCCCTCCGAGAATTCGGTTGGCTGCTGAACATTCAGAAGTCGGTCCTTGTTCCGACTTGGCGTGGAGTACCTAGGATTGATCCTGGACTCCTCGGAGGCAAGGTTCTTTCTACCCTTGGAAAAATTACAAACTCTTCAATCTGCGGTAAGGGTGCTGACGTGCCACAAATGGTCATCACTCCGTTTTTTGCATGAGGGTCCTGGGTCTCGTGGCTTCCTTCGAGGCTGTACCGTGTGCCCAATTCCTCACTCGAGCCTTATACAAGGAGATCCTATCCAGCTGGGACAGGTCTCCATTATGACTGGATTGTCAGATCCAGGTGAGTCACCTGGTCAGGGCATCCCTGACATGGTGGCTGAGATCCCCGGCCCTTTGGTCGGGGAAGTCATTCCTTTCTGTCCAGTGAACTGTGATCACGTCAGACGCCAGTCTTATGGGCTGGGGCGGAGTCTGGGGAGTTCTATCAGCCCAAGGGCTTTGGACTCCGGACTGCCGATCAATGTCCTGGAACTCCGGGCGATCAGACTGTCTCTCTTCTCGTGGACACTGAGACTACAGGGGCGCTCAGTCAGGATCCATTCGGACAACTCCACGGCTGTGGCTTATGTCAACCATCAGGGGGGAACGCGGAGCTTGGCTGCAGCGTCCGAGGCCGCTCACATCCTGTAATGGGCGAAAAGAAGCGTGCCTGTCTCGGTCGGCCGTTTACATTCCAGGTGTAGACATCTGGCAGGCGGACTATCTGAGCCGCCAGCTGTTGGATCAGGGAAAATGGTCCTTACATCCGGAGGTGTTTCAACTCCTTTGCCGGCGGTGGGACACGCCGGATGTGGACCTACTGGCCTCTCGACTCATTTGAAAGGTGTCGATATTCGTGGCCAGGTCCAGGGATCCCTGGGCAGACGCGTTAGTGGCCCCGTGGGGTCGATTTCGGCTGATTTATGCCTATCCTCCACTGAAGTTGCTTCCTCGACTACTTCGCAGGGTGGAGGCCGAGGGGATCCCGGTGATCCTCATCGCTCCAGGTTGGTCTTGGCGTCCTTGGTACGCCGATCTTGTGCGCCTGGTGGCGGACGTTCCATGGCGACTACCGCTGCGGGAGGACCTTCTGTCTCAAGGTCCCATTCTTCATCCAAATTTACAGTCACTGGCTTTGACGGCATGGCTATTGAAGCCAGGTGCTGAGGGACCGAGGTCTCTCGGATTCGGTCATCTCGACCATGCTGAGGGCACGGAAACCTTCCTCCCAGGAAGATATACTACTGTACCTGGAAGGCCTACATCACTATGTGCGAGGTGCTGGATTGCGTCCATGGACATATTCCGTTTCCAGGATCCTGCTGTTTTTACAGCGTGGTGGGGATCAAAAAGCTTGCTTTAAGCACCATTAAGAGTCAGATTTCAGCTTTAACTGTTTTCTTTCTGCGGCCGCTAGCAGGCCGTCCTTTGATTAGTACCTTCATACAGGGGGTCCGCCATGTGCTCCCCCCTATTAAACCACCTCTTCCTCCTTGGGATTTGAATTTGGTGCTCTCGATTCTTCAAGAACCTCCTTTTGAAAACTCAGAAGGTGGCTTTTCTAGTAGCTATTACTTCTGTCCGGAGGGTTCCGAATTGGCGTTTTTTGTCTTGCACACCGCCATACTTGGTCCTCCATACGAATAAGGCGGTGCTACGCCCACAGCCTTCTTTTCTCCCGAAGGTGGTCTCGGCCTTCCGCCTTAATGAGGACATGTACTTCCGTCTTTATGTCCTCGTCCATCGCATTCCAGAGAGTTTGCGCTTCACTCTTTAGACGTGGTACGTGCTTTGCGGGTGTACCTGTCTGCTACGGCTTCTTTCGGAAGTCTGACTTGCTGTTTGTGTCTGTATCTGGTCCAAAACAGGGCCAAGCGGTTTGGTCTGCCACCGTTTCTCGGTGGATCAGGCAGACCGTCATACTGGCCTATGCCCTTAAGGGGAGGGCGCCTCCCTTTCCGGTTACGGCGCACTGAACCAGAGCACTTGGTGCTTCCTGGGCTTTCCGACATCAAGCATCTGTTTCTCACGTGTGCGAGGCGGCGACCTGATCGTCCGCACATACCTTTTCAAAGTTTTATAAGGTTGATGTGGAGGCATCTTCTGATGCTTACTTTGGCCGCAAGGTTTTGCAGGTGGCTGTTTTAAGTTGCAACTCCTCCGTTGAGGAGCTCTGCTTGTTTGGGGTGAAGTTTGTTTTTTTCCTTGATACTGTTCCCACCCCTCGTTCTTTGACACTGCTTTGGGACGTCCCACTTTGTCAAGATTGAAGATGCTGTGTCAGTCCATGGACAGCAAGAGAAAATAGGATTTTTTTGTACTCACCGTAAAATCCTTTTCTCTGACGTCCATGGACTAACACAGCACCCACCCCTCCTATTTTTAGGTTGTGGTGCTTTGTTACGAATTGAGGCAGCTGGCTGCAGGGAGGAGGGTTATGTCCGGAGGGACCGCCCCCTGGGCCGGGCTGTTCAGCGCTGGTAATGTAATGTATGTTGGATGTTTTAACATTCTGCCTAAACTTCCCATATGAGCAGGAACATAACCCACTTTGTCAAGATTGAAGATGCTGTGTCAGTCCATGGAAGTCAGAGAAAAGGATTTTACGGAGAGTACAAAAAACATCCTATTTCTTTCTCGTACATCACGGGACACAGAGCGACATAGTCATTACTAATGGGTTATATAGATACCGTCAGGTGCTGGCACTGGCAACTTCCAAAACCGGAAGTACCCTCCCCTATATAAGCCCCTCCCATCCGGGAGCACCTCAGTTTTTTGCCAGTGTCTAAGGTGTTGGCCAAGAAGAAACGTGTTTTTCACTGAGCTTGCGTACAGGTTCTTTTGGGCCTCAGTAAGCTATTCCGGATCCGACCAAAAAAGCTTCATAGCTAAACGGTCGGTACCCGGGCCTTGCAGAGAAGAGCAAGGTTTTGCCTGTAATGCTTCTCTTAGGAGAGCTGGACCCTGGGATCCAGAGCTCTGGTCATACCCACGACCAAGATGTTTTCTGTGCAGGGTGCTATACAGGTCCAGGGGAGTGGAATCCTTGGGAACCCGGTCCCTGAAGGTTTGATTACAATGCCTGCCGTGATAGGTGAAGTTTGGGCTTTTGTGGACCAAACAAAGTCCTGCGGCGGGGAACAGGTAAGTGGGGGCCCCCAGGAACTTGGTTCTATTGGGGGACCCCCAAGCCTAATTTGTCTTTCTGTCTGTTACCTAACGGTATTCCCGCTAATATTCTGTGTATGCCTGTTACTACTGAGAAAATGTAAAAATTTTAATAGTAGGCAAGAAAAAAAAAAATGTAAGACCGCGGTACCTGTGTTAAACACTAGAGGCCGCTATGGTTCTTTTTCTTGTAATGTGGATTTTTTTCTTCCAGAATCAAATCCAGGCAGTTGGTATGTTCTCTGCTGGGAAGCTGTCTCCTCTGCCCTGTTGCTGCGCTCATCCATCCCCGGGCCCTGCGGCAAAGGGACCCTGGCTCCCATCTAGCTCCTTGTTGTTTTCAAAAAAGGCGCCGAAGGCGCACGTGCCCGCGCGCGTGCGCGTGCACGCGCCTCTATTCATAGAGGCGATCTGGAAAAAGGGGCGGAGCGCGTGGATGACGCTCAGGTGTGCGCCGCGGCGCTACTGCGCATGTGCGGGCGTCCAGCGTGTTTTGAAGCACATTATAGCTGGCTGTTGAAGTGCACAGACAGAGCTAGCAACAATATAAAGGCACATAGAGGCGGTTGATGCAGGCATCCCCTAGAAAGGCACTTTAGTAGACACCAACTGTGATATAGCAGCAATTGTGCTAGACTATTCTCAGTAAAAGTGGTGTATTACGGCTGGAATACCTCAGCTTTAGGCTTAGGAATATGCCGTCCAGAAGCTCCGGAACTGAATCTTCCAGGAAGCGAAGGGGGTCTCATCGGGCTCTGAGGATCTTGGGCATACTTCTGCTGCACCAGTCTCCCCTGAAGTTCAGAGGTAAGTGACCGTAGAGACCCCGCAGGGGTACTTGGTACTGTGGCTGTCCTCAGTCACCTGCTCCTGTGTATGTAACAGAGGAGGTTTTTTCCTCAGTTCTGGGAGGATTAGAGAGAGATTGTCAACATTGATCGCTGCCTCCCTGTCAGGGAAAGCACGCCGATCTCCATCTCCTCCTTCAGAGTGCCTGTTAGCAGAGCAACAGTCCCATACAGGGATCGACCTGCCTGAAGGGGATCAGGATAAGGTTGATTCTGTTATAGAGGAGTCAACAGTGGGGGAACCTTTTCTCAGCATCTCAAGCTGAAAGATTATGGGTTCAGTCTCTGACTAACATGGTCCGATCAGCATTTAAAAATGCACCTTGCGGAACCATCAACCACTACTGTATCCTCGTTGGGGTCGCTAGAAGCCCCCAGACTGTCTGTTCTTTTCCACTTCACCCTTTACTGAAAGGGCTTATTTACCAGGATTGGGAACGTCCTGAGAAAATATTTATTCCCCCAAGAGATTTCCGGTGGTCTATCCCATGGAGGATAAGTTCATCAAAAAAAAAAAAAAAATGGAAGGTCCCTACAGTGGACGCAGCCATCTCTTGTATGTATAAATCACTGACATGTCCAGTGGATAATGTCCAAATGTTCAAGAACCCAATAGATAAAAGATTGGAGTCCTTATGAAAGTCTGCTTCTTTCTACAGCAAGCTTGGTGACACAACCAGCAGTAGCAGCTATTGGGGTCTGCTAAGCAGTGAAGGATCAGTTGATCAGGTCTTGAGGGACTTGACAGATCAGCAGGCTTTGCCCTAGCTGATCTACCTAGAGCCTTATGCTTTGCGGTGGACGCCATAAAGGATTCAATCCATCAGGCCTCCCGCCTTATGCTGTCTGTAGTACATATGCGTAGGCTTCTATGGCTCAAAAACTGGTCTGCTGAAGCTCCCTGTAAAGAATGGCTGGTTAGCGTCCCATTTCATGGTGAACGCTTATTCAGGGAAAACCTGGACAAATATATCCAGAAAATTTCCAGCGGTAAAAATACGCTCTTGCCGGTTAAAAACAGAGTTAGAGGTCCCTCTTTAAGAGGCCTGCTTCTCCAGTCCCTGGGGCATCGGCTGTGTAACAGTTCCGACGGCCTCCTCGGTCAATTCCCGGGGGTAAAAAACAGGGACAATAGCAGGGTAATGAGAAACCCTGGGTCAGGGGAGGTACAAAACCTCCCCCAAAGTTAAATTCATTGAAGGGTTGCCCCCACTCAGTCGGGTGGGGGGAGGACTCCAGTTGTTCGCAAGAGACCTGGCGGGACACGATCAAGACAGATAGGTGCTCTCTGCAGTATGTTTGGGATACAGTTTGGAGTTAAAAGACTCTCCTCCTTCCCATTTTTGAGGTCAAACGTGCCAAGGGATCCCCGGAAGATAGAGTCCCTCTTGTTGGCACTAGAACAACTATTGCTCCAAGGAGTAATTATGGAGGTTCCCCTGTAAGAATGAGGGTTTGGGTTTTACTCAAACCTCTTTACAGTCCCGAAGCAAACGCGGACGGGAGGCCCATATTAATTCTAAAAAGGGCTATACAAATTCCTGTATATCAGGACTTTCCGATGGAGTCGATCCGATCGGTGGCCACTGCCCTACAAGGGGAGGATTGGTTAGCCGCGATCGACATCAAAGATGCTTATTTGCACATTCCCATCTTTCCAGTCCACCAAAAATTTCTACGCTTTGCAGTAGAAGGGCGCCATTTTCAGTTCAGAGCCTTACCCTTCGGTTTGGCCACAGCACCACGAGTGTTTACAAAAATTCTGGGCCTTTATTGGCCAATAATCTAAGAACACAAGGTGTAATGATAATGGCATATCTAGATGACTTGTTGCTGATAGACCACTCAGTGAAAAAACTAGACGTGGTCGTTCACAAGACAATCAAGTATCTGGAATCTCACGGTTGGATTATCAACCGAGACAAGTTAGCCCTAAAAACCAGTCAAAAGTCTGGAATACTTGGGGCTAAGGTTGGATTCAGGCCAGAGAAAAATATTCTTGCCTCGAGGAAAGGTGTTGTCTTTGAAAGATTTGATCCACTTAGTGGGTACAAAAAAGACAGCCGTCCATACGCATGTGCATAAGGCTGCTGGGAAAAATGGTGGCATCATTCGAAGCAGTACCCTACGGTCAATTCCATTCAAGGAATTTGCAGGGGGCCATACTGTCAGCCTGGAACAAAAAAGTTCAGGCCCTAGACTTACAATGTCCTTGTCCCCTTCCGTTCGCAAGAGCCTCCGTTAGTGGTTGGTTCCCCAGAATCTGGAAAAAGGGAAATCCTTCAGTCTGATTTCTTGGAAGGTGGTCACTACAGATGCCAGCCTTATAGGCTGGGGAGCAGTACTGGAGCAATAGTCTCTCCAGGGCAGATGGTCGGATGCAGAAAAGGCCCTGCCCATCAATCTCTTAGAGATACGAGCAGCCCGGTATGCCCTAGTAGCATGGACATCCAAACTCCAAGGGTCCCCTGTCAGAATTCAATCATCAGGGGGGCACCAGGAGTCGTGCAGCCCAGAGGGAAGTAAATTACATCCTGAAATGGGCAGAAAAATATGTCCCAGCCATATCTGCGGTATTCATTCCAGGAGTGGAGAATTGGAAGGCGGACTTTCTAAGTCGGCAGCAATTAGGCCCAGAGGAAGGGTCCCTTCACCCCGAGGTTTTCTGGACAATATGTCAGCGGTGGGGAACATCGAATGTAGATCTTCTAGCATCCAGATTCAACGCAAAGGGGGACAGGTTTGTCTCTCGGACAAGGGATCCCCTAGCTTGCGGCTCGGATGCCCTAGTGTTCCCTTGGGATCAGTTCAAGCTGATATATGCATTCACACCGCCACAATGGTTACCTTGATTACTCCGCAGAATCAGGGTAGAAAAGAAACCAGTGATTCCGGTGGCTCCAGCGTGGCCCCGAAGAGCGTGGTACGCGGAGATTGTAAAATTTCAGTGGGGAGTCCTTGGACTCTCCCACGTCGTCCGGACCTGCTTTCGCAAGGACCGATATACCACCCTTCCTTACCAGCCCTAGGTTTGACGGCCTGGCTATGGAAGCCCACATTCTAAAAAAGAGAGGGCTCTCTAATCCTGTGGTATCTACCATGATCAATGCCAGGAAGCCGGTATCCAGGCAGATCTAATATAGAATCTGGAAGGCGTACATCGCGTGGTGTGAGGCCAAGAAATGGCATCCACATAAGTACGTAATAGGTAGGATTCTGGACTTCCTACAATGGGCTGTAGATAGGAAGCTTGCCTTGAGTACTATCAAGGGTCAGATTTCGGCCTTGTCAATATTTTTTCAAAGGCCCTTGGCTTCGCATTCACTAGTCAAAGCCTTTATACAAGGAGTGATGCGTATTAGTCCTCCGGTTAATATTCCCATATGTCCATGGGATCTAAACTTGGTTCTGTCGGTTCTACAGAAACAACCATTTGAACCATTACAGCATATTTCTTTGGTGCTTCTCACCAGGAAATTGATTTTTCTAGTAGCCATTTGTTCGGCTAAAAGAGTATCGGAATTAGCAGCTATGTCCTGTAAGGAGCCATATCTGGTTATCCATAAGGACAGAGTAGTGTTACGTCCTCATCCAGCCTTTCTTCCTAAGGTGGTACCGAGGTTTCATTTGAACCAAGATGTGGTTCTTCCTTCTTTTTTCCCCAAACCTACTTCGGTAGAGGAAAAGTTATTGCATTCTTTGGATGTAGTAAGAGCAGTTAAAGCTTATCTAAAAGCCACTGCTCAGATTCGCAGAACGGATACTTTGTTTATTCTGCCGGAAGGCCCCAGAAAGGGTCAGGCAGCGTCAAAATCTACTTTAGCCAAGTGGATTCGACAGGTCATAATACAAGCCTATGGCTTGAGAAGGAGACCGCCTCCGTTCAAAGTTAGAGCGCACTCCACGAGAGCAGTTGGAACTTCATGGGCAGTGCATCACCAGGCCTCCCTGGCTCAAATCTGTAAGGCCGCAACATGGTCTTCAGTTCACACGTTTACTAGGTTCTACCAGGTGGACGTTAGAAGTCAGGAGGATGTCGCCTTTGGGCGCAGTGTGTTGCAGGCCGCAAAAGATCCTCATGTCTGATAGCGCTCAGCTTATATATGGTGTATCCCCCCCCCCCTCATTGGGCATTGCTTTAGGACATCCCATTAGTAATGACTATGTCGCTCTGTGTCCCGTGATGTACGAGAAAGAAAATAGGATTTTTATAACAGCTTACCTGTAAAATCCTTTTCTTAGGAGTACATCACGGGACACAGAGCTCCCGCCCCTCTTTGGGGACACTTATTGCTTTGCTACAAAACTGAGGTGCTCCCGGATGGGAGGGGCTTATATAGGGGAGGGTACTTCCGGTTTTGGAAGTTGCCAGTGCCAGCACCTGACGGTATCTATATAACCCATTAGTAATGACTATGTCGCTCTGTGTCCCGTGATGTACTCCTAAGAAAAGGATTTTACAGGTAAGCTGTTATAAAAATCCTATTTTTTTGTTCACGTGTGTCTTTTTCTTGCAGTTCTCAAGAAACCGTAGCTTCCGCTCCTGTTCCTGCTGCTTCTCCGGCTCCTGCTCCTGCTCCTGTACCTGTACAAATAAACACGGCTCCGGTTGCTATAGAGCTAGCAAGCACACCCACACCTGCACCCGTGGCAGTAGCTGCTGAAGCAGAGCTTGCCATGTCCACCCCCACAACACCTGCCCTAGACTCTGAGACTATGGTCAATGACTCTGGTGAAGAACAACCCCATTCTGTGTCATCTTCCATTCAAGAGAGAGACCCTGAAGTCAGCAGCAGCAGCGGCATTGTAGAGGAATCTGCCAAACAAGAGGTCCTGGCAGAGTAAGTAAACAACTTGTGCGTGGTGCTACAGTTTCCCTGATTTGATCTATATTTGATTATCCATATTGTCCTATTGCATTACAAACCTGGTTGTGTGCTCTTTAATTTAGCTTGGCTTCAATTGATGAGGAGGAAGACAAGACTCTTAAAAAGACATATACATGGAACACCAAGGAAGAATCTAAGCAAGCATTTAAGGAACTCCTCAAAGAAAAGGTATCTCATTTACAAAAGCCTACCACTGATTTGAATATTCATTTGATACAAGGTAATCTATATTGGAAAAAAATCTATGTTGGCAAAATCTGTGAGTCTCCTACCTGAAATATAGATCATGAGTACTCCCTTATTGCACGCTGTTCTGGTCCGTTCGTTGGCCTATAAAGAACAATACTTTGTGCAATTAATTGTAGGTTTTGTTTTAAAGTCCCCTTGATATTTATGCAATATTCCTGGCATTAAGGCAGACTACTGTCGGTCATAATGCCAGAACAATGCTGGGTTTTTAAAGTATTGCCCAGTTTTGGCTGACTCTACTCATTATTGCTCCTAGACCACCTCTGTGAAAGCTGATGGCTCTGCTCATTGCATGTGGTGCCATGGAAGTTGCTTCCATTGGAATCATACGGCAAAAATGTAGTGACAACAACCAAGTATTTTGAATTGGTAAAATTTGCCTAATGCTATAAAACAGTTACAGTCCTGCAGCATAAAAATTGGATTATTTCAGAATCTCTTATCGTTTTGGCCAGCATATCTACCAATGCCTGCCTGAAGTTGCCCCACTTGTATGTGCTAGGAAATTGAAACTCTACTAGGGTGCCTGCTCTAAAAGATGGGCCCAGTCAGCAGCTTCTTCCTTGTATATAGGTAACGGGAACATATTTATCTTGCACATAAACAAATTTAACTATTGCTTCCAACTACGCTGAACAAGTCTGAAGGGTTTGGTTAACTGTTTTCTGTTACTGTCAGTTCAGTACAGCTTTGGCATTTATTCTCATGGCAGGATATATGCAGGCCAATATTGATGCAGCACAGTTTTTTAAGTCTTTTTATTTTGCCTTCTAGCGTGTGCCGTCTAATGCTTCTTGGGAACAAGCTATGAAGATGATCATCAATGATCCAAGATATAGGTAACTATAACTTAGAATCAAATTTTGGTCTTCACAGGGCAGATGCAAGCAGCAATTTGATTGTATTTTTTGGGAAACTTTGTGTTTAAATGGGGTATATCCCCCTAGCGGGGGCACAGACGGCATTTAACATGCAGGCATTTCAGACCAAAAGATTTACAGCTGGAAGGGGTGTAGTTGCAATATTTAATGCCTGTGGTTTTTGAATCAAATGTCCAGTGTGCTCATATAGTTGTGATAGTCAGCGGTCAATTTGACCACATTAGATGTATTTGTGTTATTTTAAGAACATTAGTGTAAAAGTTTTAAAAAGTCTTGTGTTAACAGCATGCAACAGAATCAAAAAACCATACGCATTTCCATTGGACCGAACATCCACATGAATATAAGGAACCCAATGAGCAAACTGGACTTCCTATTCTCCCATTATAATTTTGAAATTTTTTTTTAATGTGTATACTCTGTGTGAAAACTATTTTACCTTTTTAATAAAAAATTTTTTATATATATATATATATATATATATATATATATATATATATATATATATATTTAGAAGAATAGGAAGTCCAGTTTGATAATTGTTATTTTTTTTAATTTTTTTTTATATAGTGAATGTTTAGGATTTCCATCCACGTAAGCGCATAGAGTATAAACTTTGAAGTGAATCATAATACCCTAAAAAACAAAATAAAAACTTCAGGACTCTGGTCGATTTTCTGTATATACTTTTTATATGTTCCTCACATTCTTTCTCTATAGCGCACTGACAAAGCTAAGTGAGAAGAAACAGGCATTTAATGCATACAAAGTACAGACCGAAAAAGAAGAGAAGGAGGAAGCCAGGTTGAAATACAAAGAGGCTAAGGAAGGTTACCAGAGGTTTCTAGAAAACCATGAGAAGATGACCTCAACCACCCGATACAAGTAAGACTTTATGCCATCTATGATTAATATTATTATATATAATAAATGTGTGTGTGGTTTCATCATGCCCGCCTATTTTAATGTATTTTTTCTTCTGTCTATCAGAAAAGCAGAGCAGATGTTCAACGAGCTAGATGTCTGGAATGCAATATCTGAACGTGATCGTCTAGAAATTTATGAAGATGTTATGTTCTATCTTTCAAAGAAAGAAAAGGTAACCATCTTCTGTAGCGTTGTTAGTTTTTGCTATTGCGGAGATGCATATATTTAGGACTAAACAGGACTGATCTGTAGTACTTTTGCCGACTCTTTGGGATCACACTGTGATTTATTTTTTTCAGTCAGGCTTAGAAAACACACATTTGGTTGACGCATTTCATTTCCTTATCTTTGTTGTAATAGAATTGTAGGCATGTACTGTAAAATAGAGATGCTAATATGCAATCTGTTACTTGAGATTTACTTCCCTTGCACATTTCGATTGCTCTGCTAGAGACACTTGACTTCCTATTTTATTCTGAACTTCAGCCTTCCCTTTTAGTCCTTTAGCTTGCTGTGATCTCACTGCACACTGAGCGTTTCACAGTGTACATTAGAAGCCACAGCAACTCGGTACAGCCATCCTAATTTCCTGGCCGAAGGATGTCCAGCCTTGTCTAGCCCAGGGGTGTAAGCAATCTCTGCACTCCAGCTGTGGTGAAACTTCAAATCCCATCATGCCTGTGATTGTCAGGGTCTTGCAATGTCTCATAGGACTTGTAGTTTCACCACAGCTGGAGGGACATGGTTGCGTACCCCTGGTCTAGCCCTTTTCTCTCCTAGCCTTATGGTCACTAGCACACCCTTTTTTCATTTGTTGGATTTCAGTTGGGAATTACCTAGGACAGACTTCATGCAATGGAGTCTGCCTAGGAACTCCCACTCCTCCAGACTGGCATGCACTGACACTCATTAGGATATTCTAATATTTCCATATCTCCTCCCAAGAGTAAGCATCAGGGCTAAAGGCTCTAGTGACCAGTCTTGTGGCAAAATAAGGTATGTACTGCAAGCAGGTTTTATATAAAGTGCCTTGAAAACAATTTATATCCCCTTGAAATTTTCCACATTTTGTCATGTAACAACCAAAAACGTAAATGTATTTTATTGGGAATTTATGTGGTAGACCAACGCAAAGTGGCACTTTAAAGTGGAAGGAAAATTATAAATGGTTTTAAGTTTGTCTGTGTGTAATTATTTAACCTCAGTATAAATAGCTGTTCTGTGAAGCCATCAGAGGTTTGTTAGGGAACCTTAGTGAACAAACCACATCATGAAGGCCAGGGAATACATCAGACAGGTCAGGGTGAAAGTTGTGAAGAAGTTTAAAGCAGGGTTAGGCTATAGGAAAAAAAAAATATCCAAAGCTTCGAATATCTCACAGAGCACTGTTCAATCCATCATCCGAATATGGAGAAAGTATGGCACAACTGCAAGTCTACCAAGACATCACCGTCCACCTAAACTGACAGGCCGGCCAAGGCGAGCATTAATCAGAGAAGCGGCCAAGAGGCCCATGGTAACTCTGGAAGAGCTGCAGAGATCCACAGATCAGGTGGGAGAATCTGTCCACAGGACAACCATTAGTAATGCACTCCACAAATCTGGCCTTTATGGAAGAGTGCCAAGAAGAAAGACATAAGAAATCCTGTTTGCAGTTTGCGAGAAGCCATGTGGGGGACACAGCAATTATGTAGAAGAAGGTGCTCTGGTCAAATGAGACCAAAATTTAAATTTTTGGCCTAAAAGCAAAACGCTATGTGTGGCGGAAAACTAGCACTGCACATCACCCTGAACACACCATCCCCACTGTGAAACATGGTGGTGGCAGCATCATGTTGTGGGAATGCTTTTCTTCAGCAAGGACAGGGAAGCTGGTCAGAGTTGATGTGAAGATGGATGCAGCCAAATACAGGGCAATCTTAGAATAAAACCTGTTAGAGTCTGCAAAAGACTTGAGACTAAGGCGGAGGTTCCCCTTCCAGCAGGACAACGACCCTAAACATACAGCTAGAGCTACAATGGAATGGTTTAGAGCAGTGGTCATCAACCCTGTCCTCAGGCCCCACTAACAGGCCAGGTTTTATGTATTGTTTTGGTGAGATGCAGACTAGAATACTGCAATCACTGAGCAGCAAATGATATCACCTGTGATGTATTTCCGTTATCTTGCAAACCTGGCCTGTTAGTGGGCCCTGAGGACAGGGTTGATGACCACTGGTTCAGAGCAAAGCATATTCATGTATTAGAATGGCCCAGTCAAAGTCCAGACCTAAATCAAATTGAGAATCTGTGGCCAGACTTAAAAAAAATTGCTGTTCAGACGCTCTCCATCCAATCTGACACCTTGAGTTATTTTGCAGAGAAAAAATGTCACTCTCTAGATGTGCAAAGCTGGTAGAGACATCCCCAAAAAGACTTGCAGCTGTAATTGCAGCGAAAGGTGGGTCTACAAAGTATTGACTCACAAATGCACGCCACGCTTTTCACATTTATTTGAAAAACAAATTGAAAACCATTTATAATTTTCCTTCCACTTCACAATTATGTGCCACTTTGTGTTGTTCTATCGCATAAAATACATTTAGGTTTTTGGTTGTAACATGACAAATTGTGGAAAATTTCAAGGGGGGTATAAATGTTTTTTCAAGGCGCTGTAAACATTTCACAAGCATTTTTATGAGGGGGGGGGGGGGGGGGAACTGGGGAAAGCAAAGTATCAGCAGATTAAAATGAGTCTTGATATATCATTGCTGACATTTTATTTAGCAATAGAATGTTACTAGAGATCACTTTACAACTCCCACAAGATTGGAAATTTGTATTTGTTTCCCTGTGCACGTTTCTTTTGTTAATTTCCTGGCCAAATTTGTAGTTGTTTTGTGGTTTTGCATGTATTTGGACATGTTATACTTGCATTATCATTTATCCTCTACAAGAGATGGTTTGCAGAAAGACAGTGTAACAAATGCGAAATGCAAAAGCCTTTTCTGTCACTTCCTTAACATCTTTGGATCGCCTAATCTGTATCCTGTTATGGGCTTTCAGACACCAGAAAGTAGAGCTTCAGTAGTAATGAATGGCTAAAACAGAGGTGATTACAGGTGTGGATGCTGGAGTGTACACATTTGACATCCACTGTATCCTTGCAGGATGCTACCATAGCAACTGTCAAAGAGTGGTGTGGAAGCTGAACAAGTTGGACACTTGTCACGCAAATACTCAGTAAATCGATGATGCGCACACACTGCTTAGTTATAAAGACCGATCTGTCTGTCTTACTGTTAAAGTAATATTTTTTTGTAATAGGGCCAGCTCACTGCTAATCTATTTATAGCAACCTCCCCTGACAAAAATTTCAGGCTGCTTTTATCTGATGTGTCTGAGAATTTGTCAGGAGTTATCAGGCTAATAACAGAGGAATGGTTCAGGAGAGAGCTACGAGACTTACCGTATTTATCGGCGTATAACACGCGCCGGCGTATAACATGCACCCCAAGTTTAGGAGGGAATTTTAAGGAAAAAAAACGTACATTTCTTTATCGTACACCACGGGACACAGAGCTAGTCATTACATAATGGGTTAAGGGTCACCAGCGGTGATTGGACACTGGCACAACCAATGGAAGACAGTTCCCCTCCATATAACCCCTCCCATCAGGGAAGTACCTCAGTTTTTTCGCCAGTGTCGAAAGGTGTTGGACGCGTTAGGAGGTGCTAAAGGAAAGCTCTACCAAAGAGACCCTCTGGGGGTAAAAGAGCTATGCTTTCGGATCCATCCAAGACGCCTACAAATGAGCTGAATCTGGATGGGATCCGGGCCTCATCCATGAGGCGTCGCCTGTAATGTCTCTCTTCGGAGGACTGGGCTCTAGGATCCAGCACTTTCGCTATTTCGCTATAAAGTCCTGGTAAGAGTCTTGTACAAGGCCCAGGGGAGAGGTATCCTTTAAATAGGAACCCATATCCCTGAAGGTTGGCACACATAGCCCACCGTGAAGGGTGAAGTTTGGTATCTGTCTGAAATCTTTCAGCAGAAAAACCTGCGGCGTGGATAAGGTGAGATTAGAAGGTCCATAACTAGGTTGGGACCTTTTTCAAAAAGTGGATGTCTTCTTTTTTTCCACCACTGGGGGGAGTAAAGAGCTGAATATACTCACCTCACTCTGTTCAGTGTCGGCTTCGGCGAAGTACACTGCTCGTCACCTCCGCTGCTGAGCTTGCTGGGGCACCCCGATCCTCCTTTCGGTGGCCGACCAGACACCTGCAGATGCAGGTAAGTGGGAAAAAGGGCTGATGAGAGTCCTCTCTCACTATGGCCACCGCCATAGCGCTAAGGGCCGCGCGCGCGCGGGAGCGCGCTTTATCGGAGGGGGGGGGGGCGGCGAAGGCGTGCGCGGGCACGTGGCGCGCGCAGGCACAGAAACGGCGCCAAATTTAAAAGACTGTCAGTGTGAGAAGCACTGCAGCAGCAAGCAAGCTCGTTAGTTCTCTTATTCCTGGCAGAGAAACACAGCAGCTATACAGGGACGTAAGACTCCATGTGGTTGGATTGGGTACTTCCTAGAAGACATCCATGTTATGCATAGTTATGTGTTAAAAGTTGCATACTTAATGTATTTGCTAAACTAAACACGGTAGTATATGCATTTAGGTACCTTGTATTTTGTCTAAACAGTAAGCCTTCCAGGGGAAGTAATACGGACAAAAAGAGATAAGAAAGCACCACCGCCTGAAAGGAGGCTCTAACTGTGCTGACTCGGTACCTTTCTCTCCTGTGTTGCTAAATGCACCTGTTCAGGATGAGCCATTACCTCTGTCAGGTATGGCGGCTTCCCCAGTGAAGCCTGGGCCGGTATATGTCACTGTGGACACTTTATCAGCTGCCCTAAACAATCTGGAGGAAAAAATTGCTACCTTAATCGCTAAGTCCTCTAAAAAGGGACAATAAGCGAAGCAGGTCTCTTCCAGTATTGGACCTCCCTTCAGAAGTACCTGAGGGAGGAGGATGAGGAGGAGGAGGCTACATCAGCAGAGGATGAGGAGCCAGATTTTAAAGTCACAGGTACAATGCTATAGCAGTGCATTTAAGTTAACCTCTGCGGAGGTAACGGAATTACCTGTCTCCTCCCTAGGGTCATTAAGATCCCTGCAAGGTGCATGCTCCTTCCCGGTTCATCCGTTACTAGAGGATCTGATATACGCAAACTGGCAACATCCAGATAAGCGTTTCTCACCTCCAAAAAGGTTTAACATTCTTTATCCTATGGGGGAATTTTTTTTTTTAAAGAAATGGAGCCTGCCTGCGGTAGTTGCGGCTATTTCTTGTGTAAATAAAAACCTGACATGTCCGGTGGATAATGTACAAGGGTTTAAAAGATCCTTCTGAGAGGAAGTTGAAATCCTCCTTCCTTTTGGCCGGCTCAATTACCCAACCTGCAGTAGCAGCAGTCGGTATGTGTCAGGTCATCAGCCAACAGGTAAAGCAGGGGCTGAAGGAACTGCCTTCAGAGCAGGCTAGAAATTGGGAAAATTTGCCTAAAGCCTTATGCTTCACAGTGGATGCCATGAGAGATTCTATCATACAGGCATCACGCCTTACACTCCAGCTGGTACAGATGCGCAGAGTACTTTGGCTTAAGCATTGGTCAGCGGAGACCCCATGCAAAAAGCTGTTGGCAAGTTCCCGTTCCATGGCGAACGCCTATTTGGGGAAGATTTAGAAAAATATATACAGAAGATCAAGTGGTAAAACGACTTTTACCTGAGAGAAAGAAAAACAAGAGATCTTGTTTTAAACGCTCTCTCCCCAGCTCCCGGGAAATCTGACTCCAACCAGTGGCGGCGGCCTGTTTTAGCCGCCCACAAAAGCCAAGGGGCAAGCTCAGAAGAACAAGAAGCCGTGGGGTGCAAGAGCTAATAAGCAAGCCCCAAAGCCTCTCAGTGAAGGGGCGCCCCCGCTCGGCCGAGTGGGAGGAAGGCTTTGTCAGTTCTGAGCAACTTGGTGGTCAGAAATCCAGGACAATTGGGTAGTATCCACAATATCCTCAGGGTACAAACTGGAATTTCGAGAGATCCCATCTTCTCAATTCCGAGGTTCAAGACTCTCCAAGGATCCACAAAAAAGAGAATCCTTTTTCAAAGGTTTGAATCACTTAATGGCTCAAGGGGTAGTTACAGACGTACCCCAAAAAGAGCGAGGTTCAGGTTTTTACTCAAACCTCTTTGTGATTCCAAAGCCAAATGGAGATGTCAGACCCATCCTGGATCTAAAATCCCTAAATCGGTTCCTGAACGATCGCCATTTTCGAATGGAAACGATCCGATCCGTGGCCGCCACTTTAAAGGGCGGAAAATTCATGGCGCCCATAGATATCAAGGACGCACATTTACACATACCCATCCTCCCCGCTCACCAAAGATTCCTAAGGTTTGCGGTAGAAGATCGCCACTTTCAATTTGTGGCTCTGCCGTTTGGTGTAGCCACCGCGCCCATAGTATTCACAAAGGTGCTAGCTCCTCTGTTAGCAAACCTAAGAACACGGGGCATTGCGGTAACAGCCTATCTGGACGATCTACTAGTAATAGATCAGTCAAAGGACGGATTGGGTCACGCTGTACACACTACAGTAGGATACCTGGAGCATTTAGGATGGATTATAAATTTACAAAAATCCTCTCTCCAGGCCCAAAGAAGGATAGGGTACCTGGGCATGATCATAGATACAGCCCAAAACGGGGTATACCTGCCAGAACCGAAGATACAGTCTCTGAAAGACCTGATCCACAAGGTCAAAGCAAACGAGAGGCCGTCTATTCGCCTTTGCATGAGACTATTGGGAAAGATGGTAGCCTCCTTCGAGGCGGTCCCTTACGCCCAGTTTCATTCGAGACTACTTCAAGGCAATATTTTAGCTTCCTGGAACAGGAAGAGCCAAGCTCTGGATATACCCATGCGCCTGTCCTCACAAGTACGCCACAGCTTCGATTGGTGGCTAGAAGCCAGGAATTTACGGAAGGGAAAGTCCTTCCTCCCAGTGGCCTGGAAGGTGGTATCTAGGGATGCCAGCCTATCGGACTGGGGTGCAGTATTCGAGGAGGCTTCTACCCAGGGAACCTGGGCCAAGACTCAGGGGATCCTGCCCATCAATGTGCTAGAGATCCGGGCGGTATATCTAGCCCTCAAAACCTGGACATACAGGTTACAGGGCTACCCAGTTCGGGTTCAATCCGACAATGCTACTGCAGTAGCTTACATCAATCACCAAGGAGGCACCCGCAGTCGGGCAGCCCAAAGAGAGGTGAACCGGATCCTGGCATGGGCAGAAGAGCATGTACCTTGCCTTTCTGCAATCTTCATCCAGGGATGGAAAATTGGCAAGCAGACTACCTGAGTCGTCAGCAGCTGCTACCAGGGAGTGGTCTCTTCACCCCGAGATCTTTCAGGCCATATGTCTGAGATGGGGAAACCCAGATGTAGACCTGCTAGCTGCCAGGTTCAACAAGAAATTGGACAACTTTGTGTCCAGAACGAGAGATCCTCTAGCCTACGGGACAGACGCTCTAATAATACTGACGCGCTAATAACTCCATGGAATCAGTTCTCACTGATCTAGGCATTCCCTCCGATCCCTCTTCTACAAAGACTGCTTCGCAGGATCAAGGAGGAGGGAATACCAGTAATCCTAGTGGCCCCAAACTGGCCCAGGAGGCCTTGGTACGCCGAGATTGTAAAAACGGCGATAGGAAGGCCCTGGAAGTTTCCACTTCGACACGACCTGCTGTCACAGGGTCCAGTATTCCACTCTTCCTTACAAAGGCTAAAGTTGACGGCCTGGCTGCTGAGACCCACATTTTGAAAAAGAGAGGGGTCTCTGGTCCGGCTCTTTCTACGCTCATTAATGCTAGAAAGCCAGCCTCCAGACTCATCTATCAGAGAGTCTGGAGAGCATACATTTCCTGGTGTGAATCCAGATGTTGGAATCCTCAGAAATATGAAATAAGTAGGATTCTTGCTTTTTGCCAGTTAGGAGTGGATATGAATTTAGCCCTTAGCACCATCAAAGGGCAAATATCGGCTCTATCAGTCTTCTTTCAGAGACCATTGGCATCTCACTCCCTAGTTCAGACATTCATTAAGGGGGTACTGAGGATAAATCCTCCAGTTAGGACTCCCTTGTGTCCATGGGATTTGAATTTGGTATTGTCAGTGTTGCAAAAGCAACCTTTTGAACCTATTCGCCATATTCCTTTAATTATATTGAGTAGGAAGTTGGCCTTTCTGATTGCTATAGCTTCTGCTAGGAGAGTATCAGAGCTAGCAGCTCTTTCTTGTAAAGAGCCTTATCTAATTTGTCACAAGGACAAAATCGTACTACGACCCCATCCGGCTTTTCTACCTAAGGTGGTGTCGGCTTTTCACTTGAATCAAGACATTGTTCTGCCTTCCTTTTTTCCAAACCCGCGGACGGCGGGGGAAAAATTATTACACTCTCTAGATCTAGGGAGAGCGGTAAGGGTGTATCTGCAAGCAACCGCTCAGATACGTAAAACAGATGTTTTGTTTATTTTACCAGATGGGCCCAAGAAGGGCCAAGCGGTATCAAAATCCACCATTTCCAGGTGGATTAGACAAGTAATTGTTCAAGCTTATGGTTTAAAGAACAGGACTCCTCCTTTTCCTGTTAAGGCGCACTCTACCAGGGCGATAAGTGCTTCATGGGCAGTGCACCACCAGGCTTCGATGGCTCAGATCTGTAAAGCTGCAACTTGGTCTTCAGTCCATACATTTTCCAAATTCTATCAAATAGATGTGAAAGGACATGAGGATTCCGCCTTTGGGCGAAGTGTGCTGCAGGCAGCAGTATAGGGCTTCTGGTCCGCAAGCGGCCTGTTTTGATCTGTGTCTCCCCCCCTTCATATGAGCATTGCTCTGGGACGTCCCATTATGTAATGACTAGCTCTGTGTCCCGTGGTGTACGATAAAGAAAATAGGATTTTTATAACAGCTTACCTGTAAAATCCTTTTCTTGGAGTACACCACGGGACACAGAGGTCCCCCCCTTCTTATGGGAACCTTACTGCTTTGCTACAAAACTGAGGTACTTCCCTGATGGGAGGGGTTATATGGAGGGGAACTGTCTTCCATTGGTTGTGCCAGTGTCCAATCACCGCTGGTGACCCTTAACCCATTATGTAATGACTAGCTCTGTGTCCCGTGGTGTACTCCAAGAAAAGGATTTTACAGGTAAGCTGTTATAAAAATCCTATTTTAAATGCCCATCAATGCAGCCTTATCAGTGTCCATCTGCAGCCTTGTCCATCATTGCAGCCTTGCCCAGTCTGTTTTTAGCATTGCCCAGTGCCTTTGCAGCCTTGCCAGTCTCTGCCCTGATTTAAAATTGGCGCAGATTTCCTCTGACTGTGAGCGGAGCCGAGATGCAGAAAGCTGAGTGTACTTCGGCTAGACTCGGCTCTGCTCGCAGTCCCGCCCATCTCCACTGATTGCGAGAGGAGAGGAGCAAGCGCCGCTGACATACAGAAAGCCGAGTGTATTTCGGCTAGACTCGGCTCTGCACAGTCAGGGGCGGGACTGCGAGAGGAGCCGAGACTAGCCAAAGTACACTCGGCTTTCTGTATGTCAGCGGCGCTCGCTCCTCTCGCAATCAGTGGAGGGTGGGTGTGACTGCGAGAGGAGCGGAGTGTACTTCGGCTTTGTGTATCTCGGCTCCGCTCGCTGATTTTCAAAAAAAGTGTGTGTTATACGCTGATAAATACAGTGGCTCTTTGGAGAGAGATAACAAAATACTGCAGATATATGTGCCCAGCTCAAATTTCATGAATTGGGTTTACATCCACTTTAAGACTTGCAATGTATGCCACTTGCTCTGTTCTTAGTTTTACTTTGCTCCAGTTTATGCTGGTCTCCTGTTGCCCATGTTCTCTTTTCAGAGTGGTTTCTTCCCCTTTCTGGGTCCTCTGGAGCCACTCTAATGTATGTGTGCTCCCTGAAGGACTACAAGGGCGGAACATCCTCACACCAACATTAAATTTCTCAAAGCTGAGCATTCATGTGTGCTGGCACTATGCATAATGGGACATGTGCTTCCGATAAATGTAAGCTAATGAATAGTACTGAGCTTATTAGTGATTCCCAACGAGGTTCGAAAATGCAATGCACAGGAAGGCAGCAGGCAGGTTCTTTTTTTTTTTTGTTGGTATTTAAAAAAAGGGGGGGGGGCTTTAGTAATACATTAAAGTGTATATAGACACTAACAATGAGTTGTAAAACCAAGAAATCGCGGTTTTCATAAATGCATATCTTTCTATAAGCATATTGGGGTGTTTGGCAGCATACAGAAACTTAACATAAGAGGAATCCACATTGGGTCTTACTTGAGTACCATGGTAGCTGCCCTGAAGCAAGCATGCAGCTTGTGTAGTCAGAATTCCTGATCATCCAGCTTGTTCTGAATCAACAAGTATGCTATAACTGAATAATACAAATAAGGTATTCTTGGAGAGTGTAGCCCATGGATGCAGTCCCCATATGTCTCCCAGTGATTCAGCCTGATATGCAGACCGCCACTAGAGCGAGAGAATCTGCATCATCTTTGCTTAACACAGAGCCCTTTTACACGGCCGTCTGGGTCAGTCTGTCAGTTTTTCGGTCAGATCCAATCGGGCCCTCCAGTCTCCTCTTTGAAGCTATGGTGTCAACGGACTTGTGTCCGTTGACACCTGCTAATATACGATCCCCTCTGCTAAAAACAGACGGATGGGGATCCCGATCTATCAATTAGATCAGATGGAAGTTGGGTGTAAACAGAGAGGTAATCTGTTTACATCTGACCATGTGCATAAGGCAGGCCATAGATGGTGGGAAATTCTTTCCTAGTCTGTGCAAAGCCATCCCCGCCAGGAGAAGATGGTGAATTTTGTTGTTGACTATAGTTCCTGCTGAACCGTTCGATTTGAACAGTCTGGCCTTAGCAGAGCGGACAAGGATCAGGCAACCACCTGCTCAGCAGGGATCAGCAGACAGATTCCCCGCTAAACAAGCAAACTCCAATGGTGCCCTCCCTGTGTGTAAGGGGCCCTTTGGAAATTTAGTACCGCAAAATAACTAATGTGTTCTAGCAAAATCTGTTTGTTCTATGGTAAAAATATGGTGCTTTACCTTAGGAAGCCTTTAATCAAAAGCATCTTGCTTTGATATTGTATGTTTAGTTCATTGTCCGATATGTTTATCTAGAGAACGTTCTGAAGGTGTTTTGAGGTTAGAGAGATTGCAGAGCGATATACTGGCGATGTTCAGCAAGCTCATGAGATGTACGCACTGACTCTGCTGGAAATAATGGATATCATGGCAGAAAATACATCTCTTGTGTTTTTTTGCATGTAGGCAATCCTGCCCTACGTGAGAAATAAAAACCGTTATCAAATGAACATGTTTGTTTTCAAGTCTTCGCGTTCCAGCGTTGTGACCTTTTACAGATCATTATGTGAATGGGCTGCTCACACAATGTAATTGTTATTGTCGTGTGGAAGATTTGGCCGTGTCGCTCCAAATTGCTGCATTTCATTTTATTCATGAAAAATTGTGCTTTTCTGTCTTTCAGGAACAAGCCAAGCAGCTCAGAAAGAGGAACTGGGAAGCTTTGAAGAATATCTTGGATAATATGGCAAATGTAACCTATTGTACAACATGGTCAGAAGCACAGCAGTACCTCATGGACAACCCTACTTTTGCTGAAGATGAGGAACTGCAGAGTGTGTATTCCTTTACTATGAGCACATATTAATGGCCCGGGGTACCTTCACCTTAATCCAGGTTTCTTGTAAAGTTGCTGTTGCCAGCAAACCAGGTTCCAGTTGTGTTCGGATTACAGTTGAAGATATTTTTGTCTTTTTGTCAAGCGCAAAGTAGGCAGGAGGTGGCTCCACTGTTTTCCTTATTTTTAATAGAGCATTTATTGTCACCGTCCTGGCTGTTGTGGCTTGGTAGGGGTGTGTGAATCACAAAAATGGCTGAATAGTTAAAAATTCCTGGGTATTTGAAACTATTCACAAATGTATGATTATTGCTAGAACAGCTAAAATTTGGAACTCCCTCCCCCAGGAATGGTACCGGCTGAGAGCGTTGACAATTTAAAAAAACTATTAGCTGTCTTCCTCGGAATGTACAGGGCTATGGGAATTGTCAGAATAAAGATGTATTTTAAACTATGTATAAACATGCAAATAGCATTTTTAAGTATTTCAATTGCATATATATATTTTTTTGGGCTCAGTGATGTCAGCTCTAGGTCTCTGCTTCTCTATGCAATATAAAGCAGATCTTGGTTGGTGGGAGGGGCTGGCTGGGTGCTCTACATGGCTTCCTGAAAAGTCACCGCACCCGTCATCGGTACTCCTCTCAAGAGACGTCAACCCTGGTGCAAGCAGTGGGTTGGCTCTTTGAAGGAGTTATAAAAATATAAAAATGCCTTGATGGTTGGATATCATTCCAAAGGAGTGGGACTACATTGGCATGCAGAGATCACCTTGGGTTACACCCACCTGTGATGCTGAGCTTCCATGATTGAAAAAGCTGTAATTAAATTAATGGAAGTGGTGGGTAAAGAACAATCAGGCCAGGGTTAAGAGCTAGGTGATGCTGGACGTTCTCCAGCCAGGAAATGAAACCGGCTCTGTCCAACTCTCTATAGCTTGTCATGCACACTGTGAGAAGCTGAGTATGCAATGAACTCGTAGTACTCTGTTTCAGTACAGGGGAGAAGCCTGTGAGAGACTGAAGGTAAGGCTGGAGTTCAGCTTTAACTATTTGCTGAAGTTCAACTTTAGCAAGAAGTGTGGAGTTATACCATTAATAATCATTCTTGCGAGCAGCTAATGATTGTTGTAATGATCAAAAAACCCAGCTTTCAACTGGTAGCACACTCCCAATATAAATGTGACAGTTTGTGATGACATAAACAGTTGCACTAAATATTGAAATACAAATGTGAATCAATAAAACATAAAAACAATGATATTAAGATATATAGTGTTCATCCTGACAAATACATCACTTATCAATGCATGAAATGAACTGTAAGGATGTTGTGATCTGTATATTGTGAATAAAAGTCCAATAATTGAAATCCTAAAAAAGCTTCTGTGCAAAGTGATACTATGATATTCTTCTTTAAAGCTTCTCATTCATGCGAGCGAGACTTTGCACCCCTTTGCTCCCCCCCCCCCCCCCCCCGGGTTTGTGCTCACCTCAATGGATGTGACCTCACAACCAAGTTTGGTCAGATAAGGCTGTTTAGTCTCCCAGGACTAAGATGTATTTTCTCTTTCCAATCTGTCTGTGTCTCTACATGGCAATAGGTTAGCCGGTGCATGCAAGAGAAAGAGCTCCACATAGTGCTTAAAACTCCTGACTTTATTAAAATATATGAATTGCAAACGATTGCCATTTGGAGACATACACGGACAGATTGGAAGGGGAAAATACATATTAGTCCTGGGAGACTAAACAGCCTTATCTGACCAAACTTAGTTGTGAGGTCCCATCAATTGAGGTGAGCACATGGGTGCAAGTTTCACTCGCATAAATGAGAAGATTTAAAGAAGAATATCATAGTATCGCTTTGCACTGACCCTTTTTGATGATTTAAATGATTGTACTTTTATTCACAATATCCTTACAGTTCATTTCATGCATTGATAAGTGATATATTTGTCAAGATGAACACTATATATGATACTATCACAGTTTTTATGTTTTTTTATTGATTCACACATGGATTGCAATATTTATCACAACTGTTTATTTCATCTGGAGTTCTACCATTTCCTGCAAGCAAAATTAAAATGCACTTAAGTACCTGAGGTAGGCTATTGAGTGCAATTTGATTGATTGCTGTAAATGACTTCTCTCCATACAAGGACACAACGTTGTTCAGTATGGAAGCATTTCAGATGACGGTGTCTAAATCTAGATCAGATAAATGCAGGATGATTAGGAAATTTTAAATTGTTCCTCCGTTCTTTCACCAGCAAGCAAGTAATAAGTAATATTTTACTTCTGTGTAGGGGAACCTCTGATATAACTTATATTGCAGTGCAGCTTGAAAATTTACCTTTTTCTCTTTTTGTTCTTTTTTTTTTGCAGATATGGATAAAGAAGATGCCTTGATATGTTTTGAAGAGCATATTCGGGCTTTAGAAAAGGAAGAAGAGGAAGAGAAACAAAAAACTTTGCTAAGGGAAAGACGTCGGCAGAGGAAGAATCGAGAATCTTTCCAGGTTAACTTTTTTTTTTCTACTTTCTCTCCCCCCCCCCCCCCCCCCCCTCAGGGTGACTTGGTATATGATCTTTCAATAAGAAGCTGGAAATTTTAAGAAAATTTCTGCTCCTCCCTTATGTTCTGTACTCCAGGAAAAGACGCTGGCTTTTAAAGTGGTTCCAAAGGCAGAAGGTTTTTTTTTTTTTGGTTTTTTTTATTACATTCATGCGTTGGTGATACTAAAGTCTGTTTGTTTGTTATTCTTAAAGAAAAATAAATAAATGTTTTACTTGCACAGAGCAGCCCAGATCCCCCTCTTCTCAGGGCCCTCACTGACTTTGACAGCAGCGAGAGCCAGTACTACAGCGCTGCCATCTCAGCCAATTAGGAGGTGAGTCCGAGGCAACCAAGACCCTTCTGCAACATCGCTGGATCGAAATGGGCTGCCGCACACAAGTCTTTTTTTTTTAATCTTAATTCATAGAATGGATTAAGATTAAAAAAACCATCATCTGACTTTACAACCTTCTGTGTGCAGCTTTTCCTCCAGTCCTCCCTTATACTTGCCTGGGCCTAATCTTGATCCAGCGCTAGGCTCAAGAGCGCTCGCGTGCTTTCTCCTTCGCTTTCTGTCCTACCACCCACTGTGTATGTCTATGGGCACGCAGAGTGTGGTTCACGATTGAGGGGGTCACTAGGAAAGGGAGAGGAGCTAGGAGCACCAGCGGGGGGGACCCCAGAAGAGGATCACGCTTACTCTGTCAAAAAACATTGCTCAGAGCAGGTAAGTATAAGGTCCCTTTCACGCTTGTGCGACTTGTCCTGCGTCGTACCCTATGATTTCCAATGAGTACCATTCATAGCTGTGGGACTTCAAAGTAGTCCCTGCACTACTTTGGTCCGACTTTGATGCAACTTTATGTCCATAGACCTCAAGATTACACAGGCATTGCTTCAAGTCGCGGCAAAATCACGCGACTTTCACGTCGCACAAGTGTGAAAGGGGCCCAAGATGTTTTAAAATAAAAATATACCTTACTCTTTCGTCCATGGACCGACACAGCTTCTCTATTGACAAAGTGGGTATTATCCGTTAATTAGGAGTGACTAGGCAGAAAAACTTGTAAAAAGTGTTGCATCACACCTTCTACAGTACCGCCCAGGGGGCGGACCCTCTGGGTATACCCTCTCAGTCTGCACATCGCAGATCAGTTTTTTTCTGTCTAGCAAGGAGTAGGACATGGCTCCCTTCGGGCTCATTGGTCCGGGGAAAAAAGATATATATATTTTTTATTTTTTTGCTACATTTGTTGTTTCCTGCGATCTTCGATCAACTGCCGACTGGGTGACAGGCTGGATCCTCGATCCTTGTAGTCTCCCCAGTTTCGGCCATCGAGCGTGTGCCGACCCTAGCTACGCGCTGGGTTTTCCACGACATGCCCGTCGCTCCACGGGTGGCCGGTGAGCCTACGCTCCAGGGCCTGCATCGGACCGCTCAGCTTCGGCTGACCTTACGGCCGAGTCGCAGCAGCCTGGCCGGTGAGCTTACGCTCCAAGGCTTGCATCGGACCGCTCAGCTTCGGCTGACCTTACGGCCGAGTCGCAGCAGCCTGTCCGGTGAGCGTCATGCTCCAGGGCATACATATGATCGTCCCTTCTGGGTCCAATCACAGCATGCCTGGCCAACAGTCACCTTCCGTGCGCGGACGATGATCTGTTTGGAATGTCTTCCAGCAGAATACATGCAGGATAGGTAAGTAAAACTCCCCTGCCTCGGCTGGGTGATTTAGCTGGACATTCCTGGAGAGATCAAGTAAGTGGTTGTGGCCCCTTTCTTCCCTCTCTCCCTGCCTTTCCCTCCTCCCTGGGCTTCTAGCTAAAGGTTGCTGGGTGCTGGGGGTCACCTAGGGGGTCCCACTGGAGCGGGGCTGGCTGTAACTAACATTTAAAAGAAATGTCATTTTTGCTTACCTGTGTTTCTGTGTCTCCATGCTGTCGGCGGCCATTTTGAGGTGGTCCATGCCAAGTTTGGCCTCTTGTAACTGCCTGGCGGCCATCTTCCTGTAGTTCGGCCACACCCACTGGCCCCTATCAGGTGATCGGCGGCCATGTTTGTCCACCCTGTATGCAGATATTGCCGTTCGGCGGCCATCTTTTTTGTGGGCTATGGCTGCCTGACCTCTATCTTCTGTCGGCGGCCATTTTCTTAGAGCCCACATTATCTTCCATACAGACGGTTTTGGCAACCATTTTGCGAGATCCTCCGGCCTCTAGGGTGCATTACACTGGCACGAAAATTCACACAGGAAGTGCTGATAAAAGAAGCAGACTGACACAGCAGCAAGGGGACAGCATCATAGGCGCAGCATAGCAGTACCTATCCAGGGTGGTGAGTCCTCTGGGTAACCCAGCATCTCTGCAGCGCAGGAGGGTGGCCTATTGATATCTTGCCTGGAGCCCTGTGAGTGTCAGCGTGTGGTCAGCATGGCATCTGAGCCAGATGTCTTCTCCCCTGAAACACCAGATTTAGCAGCTGGTGTCCCTGAGGTGTCTATGGACGCTATGTCGGCAATCCTAGAGGCGTTTGCTGCCAGGGTGGAAGCAGCACACGGGAATACAGGGGGTAATAAACGCCCCCGTCCCCTGCAATCTTCTGGGGATATTTCTGATGCAGAACCAGGTCCAGCTACGGCTCATGGCCCAGATTCTGATGCATCAGAGACTGCAGACCGTGACCGATCGGACAGTGAGGAGGACTCCAAGTCCAGGTCAGTACGCGAGACGGCTTTGGTATCTGACCTTATTACTGCAGTGCGGGATACGCTAAAGTTGGAAAGGACTGAAGAAGTAGCAGATACTCCAGTCCCCTTTGGGTTTCGTAAACCTGCCCGCACTGCTAAGGTGTTCCCTTGTGTGTCTTATTTTGACAAACTCTTATACAAGGAATGGGAGAACCCACTGAGGGTCTTTACAGCCCCAAAGAGGTTTGCAGTACGGTACCCCTTTGAGGAGAGTTTTCTGAAGATATGGACCTCTCCCCCTATAGTGGACCCTTCGGTGTCCAGACTTAATAGAGCCACCACTATTCCAGTAGAAGGGGCTCCTGTTTTCAAGGACCCTGTGGATAAGAAGGCTGAAGCACTCGCTCGCTACCTATACTCAGTGGTAGGCTCAGCAGTACGCCCGGCATTGGCGGGGGCCCTAGTGTCTCAGACACTTACTGAATGGGCAAAATTGCTACTCCAGGGGTTAAAGGAGCGAGATGCTCCTCCTAATGAGATAACTTTGGCCGACCAGTTGGTCCAGGTCCTTAAGTTTGTCTGCGAGTCAGACATGGATACTATTCCCCTGCTGTCAAGAGCTTCGGTTTATGCAGTAGCAATACGCCGCCTGATCTGGCTAAAGGGCTGGTCTGCGGACCAGACTTCCAAGAAAGCCCTATTGGATCTGCCTTTTAAGGGCGACAGACTTTTTGGGGCTTCTCTGGATGACATCATCAAGGATGCTACAGGAGGTAAAAGCACTTTGCTTCCCCAAACTAGCAAGGGTAGGGGACCACGCCAAGGGCAAGGGCCCTCCTTTACTGCACGTAAGCGGTTTTTTCGCCCTCTTAAGGCGACAGGGAAAATACCCCAGGCCGATAAAGCGCCTGCCCAAGGACAAAAGCGTCCTTGGTCCCGCAGACCCAACAAGCCTGTGGACAAATCTGCGTCCACATGAAGGTCCGCCCCCACCCAGCTCTCGGGTGGGGGGACGTCTTCGCAAATTCGCGACTCAGTGGACTGCTCTAGTCTCCGACAGGTGGGTTTGCGAAGTAATCTCCTCAGGCTACAAGATAGAATTTCTCTCTTGTCCACCAGACAGATTCATCACCTCCAATCTCCAGCTACTACCGACCCGTCGGGAGGCCCTGTATGGGGCGGTCCAGGGTCTACTGGAACGCGGGGTAGTTATTCCAGTTCCAGAACAGGAACGGGGTCAGGGTTTTTACTCAAATCTGTTCATTGTGCCAAAGAAGGAGGGGGTTCGTCCAATCTTGGATCTCAGAGCCCTCAATTGCTTTGTGAAGGTACAAAGATTTCGGATGGAGTCGGTTCGATCCGTAGTCACGGCTCTCCATCCGGGGGACTTTCTGGCCTCCTTGGACATCAAGGACGCATACCTGCATGTCCCCATATACTCCAGACACCAGAGGTTTCTGCGATTTGCTATCGGGAAGAACCACTACCAGTTTGTGGCCCTCCCGTTTGGCCTTGCCTCAGCACCCAGGACGTTCACCAAGGTGCTCGCTCCGATTCTGGCACTTCTAAGACAGCGGGGTATCGCTATCACAGGTTACTTGGACGACCTTCTGCTGAAGGGCCCTTCAAGCTCAGAATTAGAGGTAAGCGTGTCCATTACCTGTCAGACTCTTCGAGACTGTGGTTGGATACTAAACACGCAAAAGTCAGTATTGGTGCCCACTCAACGCCTAGTGTACCTGGGGTTGATTCTGGATTCCTCAGAGGCAAAGGTATTCCTCCCTGTGGAGAAGTTGCAGACCCTCCGGGCTGCAGTACGGCAGCTGACTTCCAGGAATTGGTCGTCACTCCGTTTTTGCATGCGAGTGTTGGGCCTCATGGTAGCCTCCTTCGAGGCGGTCCCATATGCTCAATACCACACTCGAGTGTTACAGAGGGAAGTTCTGTCCAGATGGAACAGATGCCCTTCATCTCTGGATTATCAAGTCCGAGTGAGCCACCTAGTCAGGAGATCCCTGGTATGGTGGCTGACAGCACCGGCTCTAATGGCCGGGAAGTCATTTCTTCCGGTTTACTGGATAGTGATCACGACGGACGCCAGCCTTACAGGTTGGGGGGGAGTCTGGGGTGTCCAGTCGGCGCAAGGTCGCTGGACCCCAGAGGAAGCCCTCCTGCCGATCAATGTCCTGGAGATCCGGGCGATCAAGCTGTGCCTCTTCAAATGGTCTCAGAGACTGCAAGGGCGTCCAGTCAGGATCCAGTCAGACAACGCCACAGCAGTGGCATATGTCAATCATCAAGGAGGAACAAGAAGCTCAGCTGCAGCATCGGAGATCGCTCGCATCCTGAAGTGGGCAGAGAGGAGCGTACCGGCACTGTCGGCCGTGTACATTCCGGGTGTGGAAAACTGGCAGGCGGACTACCTGAGCCGCCAGATGCTGGACCAGGGAGAATGGTTCTTACACCCGGAGGTGTTCCAACTCCTCTGCCAAAGATGGGGCACACCAGACGTAGATCTTCTGGCTTCCCGACTCAATCGGAAGGTATTGAGGTTTGTGGCCCGGTCAAGAGACCCATGGGCAGACGCAACGGACGCGTTGGTAGCATCGTGGGGCCAGTATCGGCTAATCTATGCCTTCCCTCCCTTAAGGCTTCTTCCTCTTCTGCTCCGCAGAGTGGAGGCAGAGGGAATTCCAATGATCCTAATCGCTCCAGATTGGCCTCAGCGTCCTTGGTACGCCGATCTAGTACGTCTGGTAGCAGACGTCCCCTGGCGCCTACCACTACGGAAGGACCTGCTGTCGCAAGGTCCCATATTCCATCCTGCTTTACAGTCATTGGCTTTAACGGCATGGCTGTTGAGAACCAGGTACTGAGAGACCGGGGCCTGTCAGACTCAGTAATTTCTACTATGAGAAGTGCTCGGAAACCGTCCTCTAGGAAGGTCTATCACCGCACTTGGAGGGCCTACATCTCCATGTGTGAGGAAATGAAATGGCATCCGCGTACCTATTTGGTTTCCAGAATCCTGCTGTTTTTACAGCATGGGGTAGACCAAAGGCTTGCCCTAAGTACGATTAAGGGACAGATATCTGCCCTGGCTGTCTTTTTTCAGCGACCCCTGGCGACTCACTCTCTCGTGAGTACATTTGTGCAGGGGGTTCGACATGTGGCCCCTCCGGTCCGCCCCCCGTTACCTCCGTGGGACTTGAACCTGGTCCTCTCGGTGCTTCAGAAGGCACCGTTTGAGAATATTAGAGATATTCCCCTGTTGACACTTTCTCAGAAGGTGGTCTTTTTGGTGGCTGTTACGTCAGTTAGACGAGTCTCTGAGCTGGCAGCCTTGTCCTGCAAGGCTCCCTATTTGATTTTCCACAAGGATAAGGTGGTGCTGCGGCCGCAGCCTTCCTTTCTTCCGAAGGTCGTTTCGGCTTTTCATCTCAACGAAGACATTGTACTTCCATCCTTGTGTCCTCAGCCGTCGAATCCTAAGGAGTCGGCGTTGCATTCCTTGGACGTTGTCCGAGCTTTGAGAGTATACATATCTGCTACTTCCCTGTTCCGGAAGTCAGACTCACTGTTTGTTTCGGTGGCTGGTCCCAAGAAGGGCCAAGCAGTCTCATCGGCCACCATCTCTAGGTGGATCCGACAGATAGTAATCCAGGCTTACGCCTTAAAGGGTCAGGCGCCCCCCTTTCCTGTCACGGCGCATTCGACCAGGGCAATAGGTGCCTCTTGGGCTTTCCGACATCAAGCGTCTGTTTCCCAACTATGTAAAGCGGCGACTTGGTCGTCCGCTCACACTTTCACAAAATTCTACAAAGTTGATGTAGGTGCATCTTCGGATGCCTCTTTCGGCCGCAAGGTTTTGCAGGCGGCTGTTTAGAGTTGCAACTCCTCCGTTGGAGGAGTGCTGTTTTGTGTTTTGGGGTGAAGTTTGTTTTTATGCTGTTACCACCCCTCGTTTTTTCTCTGACACTGCTTTGGGACATCCCACTTTGTCAATAGAGAAGCTGTGTCGGTCCATGGACGAAAGAGTAAATAGGATTTTTTACTCACCGTAAAATCCTTTTCTCTGAGTCCATGGACCGACACAGCACCCACCCCTCCTTTTAAGTTTGTACTGCTTTTTGACGAACTGATCTGCGATGTGCAGACTGAGAGGGTATACCCAGAGGGTCCGCCCCCTGGGCGGTACTGTAGAAGGTGTGATGCAACACTTTTTACAAGTTTTTCTGCCTAGTCACTCCTAATTAACGGATAATACCCACTTTGTCAATAGAGAAGCTGTGTCGGTCCATGGACTCAGAGAAAAGGATTTTACGGTGAGTAAAAAATCCTATTTTTTAGAATCCCTTTTAAGTATTTGCTCACTGACACATTTTGAGCTGTCCATATGGAAATATAGGTGCTGCCATTGCTTAATTCCAGGTCTAGGACATCCCCAAAAAGTGCAAGAGTTCTAATGACGACCCTGAAGAGCACAGCTTCAAAATCAAATTGACAATAGCCGCTTACATATTTACTTTAATGAGTAGGATATCAGTTTATAGCAGCAATATTTTGCTATTCATAGTTAGGATTCTGTTTTTTTTTTTTTTTTTTTTTTTTTCTAGGTGTTTTTAGATGAATTACATGAACATGGTCACCTACACTCGATGTCCTCTTGGATGGAATTGTACCCCACAGTCAGTTCTGACATTCGCTTTGCCAACATGCTTGGTCAGCCAGGTATTTACTTGCTAGTGTTTACCTCCATAATGTCTGCGCATACATACTGTATACTGATTATTCTTTGGGAATACAGCAAGCATAAAGGTTTAAGCCCTAATTACAGGAGGTGGGACTCAAACACAGCTGTTTGCCTGGTTTTTATGCAGAAGCTAACCAATTAATTTGGTGCCGCTGAGCAGGTAGTCACGGTACAACTTTTGTGCTTTTGATTTAGATTATGCCTTGTTGCACCCCCTCAAAGACCTAGACCAAGGTGACGTTTTGGGGCACTTTCACACTTTGCTGTAATGCCTGTTGTGTTAAGGCAGCCAGTTCAGATGGGTTGCATTAAGGTAGACACTTGAAATGAATAAGCTGAACGGACATGCAGCATGTTTTCTGACACGGCACACTACAACTCAATGTAGTCCATTACTGGGCATTGTGGTATGCTGCAATGCATATGTGCTTCAGCGTTGCCTTGCCTTAGTGTGTTGTGGTGACATTCAAAATGAATGGCCAAACAATGTGCTAATGCATAGAAAGTGCCTTGTGTGGTAACTGCAATACCATTATACACTGGAATAGATGAGTGTAGATAGGCCATTAAAGTCAGAAATGGTGACTAACTTAGAGCAGTAGGCAAACATGAGGATAGAAGGAGAGTCACCGCAGTGATCTGAGATCTAAGTTTGGGCTCCCCTCCTCCGATGTCTTCTGGGACACATCACAGGTCCCAGAAGACTGCCGCCCATTCACAGCGCGGCAAGCTTCGCGCATGTGTAGTAGGAAACCGGCTGTGCAGCCGGATGCCTTCACTGCCCGTTTCCCTTACTTGAGCTGCTGGCGCCTGCACCCGAAGCCGATCGAAGAATCTGGATCCTAGGACAGGTATCTGTCCTTGTAAAGTCAGCAGCTACAAATACTGTAGCTGCTGACTTAATATATTTTTTGGAGGGAGCCTGGAGCTCCTTTTTTTAAGCATCCTCTGATTTAATTCCTTGCCAAAGACCAAGATTGCGCTCTTTTTACTACAGTGAGCTGCGAGCAGGGTCACACTCTTCCTACAGCTTAAGTAAACAGGTCTGCAGGGCTGGAATGACCCGGCCCACGGCTCATTGGAGTTGAGAAAAAACACAAGTTTAGAGAACGCCCAAGCTCATCTCTGCCCAGAAGCAGACTCTTAAGGCAGAGTGGATCATTAACTAAGGAGAGTTGAGGGTACTTGGGCTCTCTCTTGTTGAGAGGAAGAAGGAAAGAAATACAAAGCAGCTTTTATATTTTTTTTATATATTTATTAAGCTTATTTGCCCCTTTTATGAATATAAACTTTTTTTTATTTATGCCTCTATTAGTCATGTAATGTTTTATTAGTGGGATATACTGTTTCAAGCGATCTAAGGATTGTCCTGGCATTTTGTTTTCTACAATGTTTTCTTCACTTTGATTTTTAACAGGTTCCACAGCATTAGACCTATTCAAATTCTACGTGGAAGGTCTGAAGGCTCGATACCATGATGAGAAAAAGATCATCAAAGATATTTTAAGGGTAGGTGTAAGCTTGAGCCAGAGCTTTACCATTGAGAGAACCACTACTATGGTCCCCGTTGTTTGTTTTAAATGGCCACCCTCCATGCATTTTCACCATCGGTAGAACACCAGTCCCAGAACTACAATTAAAGCGGTGTTCTGCCCAAAAAAAAAAAATAGGATTTTTATAACAACTTACCTGTAAAATCCTTTTCTTGGAGTACATCACGGGACACAGAGCGACATAGTCATTACTAATGGGTTATATAGATACCTTCAGGTGCTGGCACTGGCAACTTCCAAAACCGGAAGTACCCTCCCCTATATAAGCCCCTCCCATCCGGGAGTACCTCAGTTTTGTAGCAAAGAAATAAGTGTCCCCAAAGAGGGGTGGGAGCTCTGTGTCCCGTGATGTACTCCAAGAAAAGGATTTTACAGGTAAGCTGTTATAAAAATCCTATTTTCTTTCTCGTACATCACGGGACACAGAGCGACATAGTCATTACTAATGGGATGTCCTAAAGCAATGCCCAATGAGGGGGGGGATACACCATACATAAGCTGAGTGCTATCAGACATGAGGATCTTTTGCGGCCTGCAACACACTGTGCCCAAAGGCGACATCCTCCTGACTTCTAACGTCCACCTGGTAGAACCTAGTAAACGTGTGTACTGAAGACCATGTTGCGGCCTTACAGATTTGAGCCAGGGAGGCCTGGTGATGCACTGCCCATGAAGTTCCAACTGCTCTCGTGGAGTGCGCCCTAACTTTGAACGGAGGCGGTCTCCTTCGCAAGCCATAGGCTTGCATTATGACCTGTCGAATCCACTTGGCTAAAGTAGATTTTGACGCTGCCTGACCCTTTCTGGGGCCTTCCGGCAGAATAAACAAAGTATCCATTCTGCGAATCTGAGCAGTGGCTTTTAGATAAGCTTTAACTGCTCTTACTACATCCAAAGAATGCAATAACTTTTCCTCTACCGAACTAGGTTTGGGGAAAAAAGAAGGAAGAACCACATCTTGGTTCAAATGAAACCTCGATACCACCTTAGGAAGAAAGGCTGGCTGAGGACGTAACACTACTCTGTCCTTATGGATAACCAGATATGGCTCTTTACAGGACATAGCTGCTAATTCCGACACTCTTTTAGCCGAACAAATGGCTACTAGAAAAATCAATTTCCTGGTGAGAAGAACCAAGGAAATATGCTGTAATGGTTCAAATGGTTGTTTCTGTAGAACCGACAGAACCAGGTTTAGATCCCATGGACATATGGGAATATTAACCGGAGGACTAATACGCATCACTCCTTGTATAAAGGCTTTGACTAGTGAATGCGAAGCCAAGGGCCTTTGAAAAAATATTGACAAGGCCGAAATCTGACCCTTGATAGTACTCAAGGCAAGCTTCCTATCTACAGCCCACTGTAGGAAGTCCAGAATCCCACCTATTACGTACTTACGTGGATGCCATTTCTTGGCCTCACACCACGCGATGTACGCCTTCCAGATTCTATAGTAGATCTGCCTGGATACCGGCTTCCTGGCATTGATCATGGTAGATACCACAGGATTAGAGAGCCCTCTCTTTTTTAGAATGTGGGCTTCAATAGCCAGGCCGTCAAACCTAGGGCTCGTAAGGAAGGGTGGTATATCGGTCCTTGCGAAAGCAGGTCCGGACGATGTGGGAGAGTCCAAGGACTCCCCACTGACATTTTTACAATCTCCGCGTACCATGCTCTTCGGGGCCACGCTGGAGCCACCAGAATCGCTGGTTTCTTTTCTACCCTGATTCTGCGGAGTAATCGAGGTAACAATTGTGGCGGTGGAAATGCATATATCATCAGTTTGAACTGATCCCAAGGGAACACTAGGGCATCCGAGCCGCAAGCTAGGGGATCCCTTGTCCGAGAGACAAACCTGTCCACCTTTGCGTTGAATCTGGATGCTAGCAGATCTACATCCGGTGTTCCCCACCGCTGACATATTGTCCGAAAAACCTCGGGGTGAAGGGACCATTCCCCTGGGCATAATTGTTGGCGACTTAGAAAGTCCAAATGCGCCTACTAAGTGCAGTATGTTAGAAATTTATTCGAGAATAATTAAAATAACAGCCAAATGGCTACTCACAGGATGGAAGTGGAGTAAAAGCATAAATAGATATCCTTCTAAGTTGTCTGCGGAGGGCATGAGTCACTCCGTGTGTCTGTAGTCTCCCGGTGGTGGAATGCTGCCAAGATGAAGAGGTAGTGCACTGCGGTGTTGGTTATACTTTAAATCCTATTGATTTTCATCTGATTTATTTTTATCAGTTAGGTGGTTGTTCCTTCTTTTTGCGCCGTTATCTGTATTATAATTTATGTATTTGGAGCTTCTGTATGTGCTGCATTGCAGGAACACTAACATACTGTTATTACACATCCAAAAATCCCTTTTTTTTTTTTTTTTTTTTTCCTATATTGATTGATTTGATATTACTCCATGCCTAACATGGATTTCTTACACCTTTTGGAAGACGCCAAATATGGCACATTAGATAAACTATACACTCTATTTCCTAATGAGTTTTTTTCATCTACTATACACTCACGATATTGGCCAGAAACTAAATTTAAAGATACATGTACGAGAATGAGACGCCTGGAGGACCAGATAAATTCAGCCAATCAGCAATGGTGGGATGGTTTTTTCCTTCAGCAATATTTTGACACAAAAATTTCCCCACGTGGCCTGCGCGTACTCAAAGGCTGTTCATTTCTGGATGCTGACCTCCGTCAGGAATGGGAGGGTATTGCGGAGTTCTGCACCCAGAAATGGATCCAGGTGCTCACCATACATAGAGACAAGAGATTTCAATTCCTTTGCGATAAAATTAAGAACAACATCAGTGAATTACATAATAAATACCGTCACTTACCTATGGAATGGTTGAAGACCCTCAAACGAAACGCCAAAAAAAGTGAAGATACTCTGATCAGTATCAAACTCAATAAATTTAAAAGGGATTTAGATGATTATAATCATAAAAAAGTATTTTATTGGAAAAGACCAAAACCCTCATTTCCATTAATGCCTCTTATGTCACCCAGATTTATGGCTAATTATAAGAGTAAGATCCCCAAAGAATCTCTAAAAATATCATCCTCCCTACATATTAACGATTCGTCTATTTTACATCCCAAGACCACCGAAAGAACAGATACACAATTATCAATTTCCAATACAGTCTTGGTGGATAATATAGATGCCATTATAATTAATACACCGACTAAGGCTATTACTTCAGCCCAACATACCCCTATTAATAACACAGAGACTGCCATCAGACACTCCTCTGGAAATATTGTAGCAAAAGCGAATCCTACTCCATCCATAAACAAGGACAATGTCACATCCACTGCGGTTTTCCAACAGTCTAAGATAGACACCCAGGTCACCTCACCTAGAACATTTGGGGCAACTACTACGGACAATATTGACACTTTTTTAGTGCAGACCCCCCCGCTCCAGCCCACCCACAACAAAAAGAAAACTTTCAGAAGAGGAAGGAGAGGGGGAAGAAATAAATTTAAATCTAACCAGACCAGAGAAACTGCGAAAAGTGTAAAGATTTTCAATTTATCTAACCAATCTCTAAGTGACCAAGAACTCTCACTATTGGCACGGGGCCTTAATTTTGCCCCAGCCATAGCCCCTAATTCTTTTGTCATGTTTAAAGACCTCAATAGGTTTGTCAGAAACCTAACTTTGAGGCGTCATTATAATATAAAAGACAAAAAAACATCTACTGTGGACATAGAGACCGATCTCCAGACCGACAACTCTCCAACCTTAGATTCATCTATGGAACAACAAGCATTATTAGATTTATGTGAACTATGGAATGCCGATGAAGAAGATGATATCGTTGCCTGGTCCCAACATTCAGAACTACCGCCACCAGTCATCCATACTACTTTCCGACCCAAATCTACATTTAATCCTACGCAATCCAAGGGCCCATACTTACAAACATTTTATCAGGTAGTACTTTCAGAACTTACCAAACTTTGTGAGACAACATCCACCAAACCTAATTATTTTAAGAACAACTTGAGTCCACAAGAAAATATTGCTTTAAAAACATTGAGCCAGAATGACAACATAATTATAAGACCGGCTGATAAAGGTGGGAGCATTATCATACAAGACAAAGCAGATTACATGAGAGAAGCCCTCAGGCTTCTCTCAGACAATGCTACTTATGAAATATTGAAAAAGGATCCATTGCCTGCGTTTATAGAAGTCTCCAATTCTTTAGTAGAGAAGGCCCATATAGAAGGAATACTATCCAAACAGGAGAAGGCCTTCTTTCGAAAATCCTTTTTTCAGGTACCATACTTTTACCATCTGCCCAAAATACACAAAAACTCTATCAACCCACCAGGACGCCCCATTGTTGCCTCCATGGAGAGTATCACCTCCAGTTTTTCGCTATATGTAGACCATTTCCTTCAACCTCTAGCTCAGGCTCTTCCTTCCTATATTAGAGATGGAACAGATCTAATTGAACAAATGCGCCCCTATACATGGGAATCCACCTATCAATGGATCTCTCTAGATGTCTGCTCCTTATATACATCTGTTCCTCATAACATAGGCATACAAGCCGTTACTCATTTCCTCAAAAATGACCCTCATCTTAACACTCATCAAATAGATTTCATACTTCAAGCCACTCTCTTTTGTTTAGATCATAATTATTTTCTTTTTGATGGAACCTACTATCGCCAAAAACAGGGCACCGCTATGGGTGCTAATTTCGCTCCCAGCTATGCTAACCTAACTATGGGTTTCTGGGAAGAAAAATACATTTGGGCCAATAATCCTTTCACTATGCACCTCATTTTTTACAGACGATACATAGATGATATCATAATCATCTGGGACGGCCCTACCGATCTCATTCATAGCTTTGTCTCGTATTGTAATGCTAACCCCTATGGACTCACCTTTACTTCAGAATCCAACACTTTATCCATATGCTTTTTAGATTTGGAACTATCATATACCAATAAGGAGATAACAACTAAAAGTTATACAAAACCTACAGCTGGTAATTCTTTTTTACATTATACCAGCTGTCATCACCCACGATGGATTCAAAATATCCCAAAGAGCCAATTTCATCGTCTCAGACGAAATTGCACTAGATTGGATGATTATGTGACACAGAGTATACCTCTAAAAACCAAGTTCACAGATAAGGGGTATCCAGTACATCTTATTGATGACGCTTGCTCCTTATATTGTACAGACCACATAGCATCAAAACCCAAGCAGGCATCTATGCCAGTGATGAGGTTTATTACACAATATCACCATAGTCATAAGCAAATGGAAAGCATCTTCCGTAAACACTGGTCTATTTTACTACAGGACCCACTTTTGAAAAAATCACTTTCTCTTCACCCTAAATTTGCATACCGCAAGGCGCCGAACATAAAAGGTAAAATTGCACCTAGCAAAATGAAAATCAATGCTAAAAATACCACATCTAGACAGCTAACATTAATACCCTTAGTAGGTATGTATAGATGTAATAAGGCCTTGTGCCTCACCTGTACCCATGTGACTCATGGTCAAAAAAACTACTCCGCTAACAGTAAACTGTATACTTTTACTTCCTTCTACAATTGTTCCACCATGTTCGTCATCTACTGCATAACCTGCCCATGCGGTTTGTTGTATGTGGGTAGGACTATACGCACATTGCGAGCTAGATTTGGTGAACACCGCCGAGCAGTTAAGGATGGCAGTCCACAATATAGTGTTTCCAGACACTTTAACATTCACCATTCTAAAGACACCTCTGCACTTCGAGTATGGATCTTGGAATCCATACCCGACAAATATACATCAGCAGAGAGATTCCAACGTCTGTGTAAACAAGAAACATACTGGATTTATATCCTGAACACACTTACACCCTTTGGACTTAACGAGGAGATTGAGGTTAATACAGTCATGTGATAGAGACATATTCATGTACACACGTGCACATACATTTTGTGTGGGTGTATGTTTGTATTCATCTACACACATCCCCATCTCCTCTACCTTTTTCCTCTTTTCCTTTTTGACCATTAAGAACCAATAGGAACCCTTATTCCACTATGTTGTGTTTTATTACATCCTCATTTGTACATATATTCCTGCTATTTATATATTCCTTCCTTGATGGTAAAAGATTTTTATTTATTGATTTTTTATCAATTGGCTGTTTATCAATTGGTCCTTTATCAATGATCGTTATATAATTTTTATCATTAAACCCCTTTTTTTATTGTGAGCACAATATCCATACACAATGGATTGGACGCATGCATGTGCGGATGTGTGCATATGCATGCTTGCGATCCCCATCATTATAAATTAGATATCTGTATTATTGAGATTATGAGTTTCTCAATAACAGCTCTCCATAACTGTTTCTTGGATATTATTGGCTACTATTATTATTTTTATTTTTATATTTATTTATTTTTATTATTTTTATTTCCAATTTTATTTTTATTTTTTGTATCCAGCATTTTTAGAGATATATATATTTTTTGCATCCAGCATTTTTATTTTTGATATATTTTTTAGTGCATTTTCTATGCACTTTTTAAGATATTTTTTTGTAAGCCCCTCTCATGCATTTCTTCCATGCATTGATGCCAATATATATATCTCCTGTCAAAATATAAAATTTCTTGCCATATATACATTCATTATAGGGCAAGTCTTCTAAAGGTTTCTATCAACTCAATCAATTGTATATTGTATGTTTTTTTAAATCTACGAATTCCTATGTATATGCTATTGTTAGGCCTATGTATCCATTCCTTCCGGCCTACAGCACTTCATTTCCGGAGTATGACACTAGATTGATGGTTCCGTCCGGTGGAACGCATATAATACCGACAGCTTCTATTGCCTATCAGATCCGAGGAAAATGCGGAAGCATTGAAACGCGTCATCAGTTAGCGTCTGCTATTGACGTCACGTCCGGTTGCCGAAGCTGACTGCGCTCCAGCGTGAACCGCACGCCGTACGCCGTGTGGGAACCGGTGTCCACACTGGCATAGAGGGACAGCTCTTCTCGCATCTACCGTTCTTCTGCCATCTCCCCATCCCTGCAGCAACACCGCAGTGCACTACCTCTTCATCTTGGCAGCATTCCACCACCGGGAGACTACAGACACACGGAGTGACTCATGCCCTCCGCAGACAACTTAGAAGGATATCTATTTATGCTTTTACTCCACTTCCATCCTGTGAGTAGCCATTTGGCTGTTATTTTAATTATTCTCGAATAAATTTCTAACATACTGCACTTAGTAGGCGCATTTGTTTTTTCTTTTCTTTGCCATATATAGAGTCTGCTTCGCTCTACAATTGCTGCCAACGGTGCATATGTTCATATGACTTGCTTTCAATATTACATGGACTTCCAAAGAGAAAGACTTTTATACTTTAAATCCTATTGATTTTCATCTGATTTATTTTTATCAGTTAGGTTGTTGTTCCTTCTTTTTGCGCCGTTATCTGTATTATGACTTAGAAAGTCCGCCTTCCAATTCTCCACTCCTGGAACGAATACCGCAGATATGTCTGGGACATATCTTTCCGCCCATTTCAGGATGTAATTTACTTCCCTCTGGGCTGCACGACTCCTGGTGCCCCCCTGATGATTGATATATGCCACTGCTGTGGCATTGTCTGATTGAATTCTGACAGGGGACCCTTGGAGTTTGGATGTCCATGCTACTAGGGCATACCGGGCTGCTCGTATCTCTAAGAGCTTGATGGGCAGGGCCTTTTCTGCATCCGACCATCTGCCCTGGAGAGACCATTGCTCCAGTACTGCTCCCCAGCCTATAAGGCTGGCATCTGTAGTGACCACCTTCCAAGAAATCGGACTGAAGGATTTCCCTTTTTCCAGATTCTGGAGAACCAACCACCAACGGAGGCTCTTGCGAACGGAAGGGGACAAGGACATTGTAAGTCTAGGGCCTGAACTTTTTCGTTCCAGGCTGACAGTATGGCCCTTTGCAAATTCCTTGAATGGAATTGACCGTAGGGTAGTGCTTCGAATGATGCCACCATTTTTCCCCAGCAGCCTCATGCACAGGCGTATGGACGGCTGTCTTTTTGTACCCACTAAGTGGATCAAATCTTTCAAAGACAACACCTTTCCTCGAGGCAAGAATATTTTTCTCTGGCCTGAATCCAACCTTAGCCCCAAGTATTCCAGACTTTTGACTGGTTTTTAGGGCTGACTTGTCTCGGTTGATAATCCAACCGTGAGATTCCAGATACTTGATTGTCTTGTGAACGACCACTTCTAGTTTTTTCACTGAGTGGTCTATCAGCAACAAGTCGTCTAGATATGCCATTATCGTTACACCTTGCGTTCTTAGATTGGCCATAATGGGGCCAGAATTTTTGTGAACACTCGCGGTGCTGTGGCCAGACCGAAGGGTAAGGCTCTGAACTGAAAATGGCGCCCTTCTACTGCAAAGCGTAGAAATCTTTTGGTGGACTAGAAAGATGGGAATGTGCAAATAAGCATCTTTGATGTCGATCCCGGCTAACCATTCCTCCCCTTGTAGGACAGTGGCCACCGATCGGATCGACTCCATCCGGAAAAGTCCTGATATACAGGAATTTGTTTAGCCCTTTTAGAATTAATATGGGCCTCACGTCCCCGTTTGCTTAGGGACTGTAAAGAGGTTTGAGTAAAACCCGAACCCTTCAATGAATTTAAGTTTGGGGGAGGTTTTGTACCTCTCCTGACCCAGGGTTTCTCATTACCCTGCGATTGTCCCTGTTTTTTACCCCCGGGAATTGACCGAGGAGGCCGTCGGAACTGTTACACAGCCGATGCCCCAGGGACTGGAGATGCAGGCCTCTTAAAAGAGGGATCTCTAACTCTGTTTTTAACCGGCAAGAGTGTATTTTTACCGCTGGAAATTTTCTGGATATATTTGTCCAGGTCTTCCCTGAATAAGCGTTCACCATGAAATGGGACGCTAACCAGCCATTCTTTACAGGGAGCTTCAGCAGACCAGTTTTTGAGCCATAGAAGCCTACGCATATGTACTACAGACAGCATAAGGCGGGAGGCCTGATGGATTGAATCCTTTATGGCGTCCACCGCAAAGCATAAGGCTCTAGGTAGATCAGCTAGGGCAAGGGCCTGCTGATCTGGCAAGTCCCTCAAGACCTGTTTCAACTGATCCTTCACTGCTTAGCAGACCCCACTGCTGGTTGTGTCACCAAGCTTGCTGTAGAAAGAAGCAGATTTTCATAAGGACTCCAATCTTTTATCTATTGGGTTCTTGAACATTTGGACATTATCCACTGGACATGTCAGTGATTTATACACACAAGAGATGGCTGCGTCCACTGTAGGGACCTTCCATTTTTTGATGAACTTATCCTCCATGGGATAGACCACCGGAAATCTCTTGGGGGGAATAAATATTTTCTCAGGATGTTCCCAATCCTGGTAAATGAGCCCTTTCAGTAAAGGGTGAAGTGGAAAAGAACAGACAGTCTGGGGGCTTCTAGCGACCCCAACGAGGATACAGTAGTGGTTGATGGTTCCGCAAGGTGCATTTTTTAATGCTGATCGGACCATGTTAGTCAGAGACTGAACCCATAATCTTTCAGCTTGAGATGCTGAGAAAAGGTTCCTCCACTGTTGATTCCTCTATAACAGAATCAACCTCATCCTGATCCCCTTCAGGCAGGTCGATCCCTGTATGGGACTGTTGCTCTGCTAACAGGCACTCTGAAGGAGGAGACGGAGATCGGGCGTGCTTTCCCTGACAGGGAGGCAGCGATCAATGTTGACAATCTCTCTCTAATCCTCCCAGAGCTGAGGAAAAAACCTCCTCTGTTACATACACAGGAGCAGGTGAACTGAGGACAGCCACAGTACCAAGTACCCCTGCTGGGTCTCTACGGTCACTTACCTCTGAACTTCAGGGGAGACTGGTGCAGCAGAAGCATGCCCAAGATCCTCAGAGCCCGATGAGACCCCCTTCGCTTTCTGGAAGATTCAGTTCCGGAGCTTCTGGACGGCATATTCCTAAGCCTAAAGCTGAGGTATTCCAGCCGTAATACACCACTTTTACTGAAAATAGTCTAGCACAATTGCTGCTATATAACAGTTGGTGTCTACTAAAGTGCCTTTCTAGGGGATGCCTGCATCAACCGCCTCTGTGTGCCTTTATACTGTTGCTAGCTCTGTCTGTGTACTTCAATAGCCAGCTATGATTGTGCTTTAAAACACGCTGGACGCCCGCACATGCGCAGTAGCGCCGCGGCGCACACCGAGCGTCATCCACCCGCTCCGCCCCTTTTTCCAGATTGCCTCTATATATAGAGGCGTGTGCCCGCACGCGGGCACGTGCGCCTTCGGCGCCTTTTTTGAAAAAAATGAGCTAGATGGGAGCCAGGGTCCCTGCCGCAGGGCCCGGGGATGGATGAGCGCAGCAACAGGGCAGAGGAGACAGCTTCCCAGCAGAGAACTTACCAACTGCCTGGATTTGATTTTGGAAGAAAAAAAAAATCCACATTACAAGAAAAAGAACCATAGCGGCCTCTAGTGTCTAACACAGGTACCGTGGTCTTACTTTTTTTTTTTTTTTTTTTCTTGCCTACTATTAAAATTTTTACATTTTCTCAGTAGTAACAGGTATACACAGAATATTAGCGGGAATACCTTAGGTAACAGGCAGAAAGACAAAATAGGCTTGGGGGTCCCTCAATAGAACCAAGTTCCTGAGGGCCCCCACTTACCTTTACCTCGCCGCAGGACTCTGTTTGGTCCACAGAAGCCCAAACTTCACCTATCACGGCAGGCATTGTAATTAAACCTTCAGGGACCGGGTTCCCAAGGATTCCACTCCCCTGGACCTGTATAGCACCCTGCACAGAAAACATCTTGGTCGTGGGTATGACCAGAGCTCTGGATCAGAGGCATTACAGGCAAAACCTTGCTCTTCTCTTGCAAGGCCCGGGTACCGACCGTTTAGCTATGAAGCTTTTTTGGTCGGATCCGGAATAGCTTACTGAGGCCCAAAAGAACCTGTACGCAAGCTCAGTAAAAAACACGTTACTTCTTGGCCAACACCTTAGACACTGGCAAAAAAACTGAGGTACTCCCGGATGGGAGGGGCTTATATAGGGGAGGGTACTTCCGGTTTTGGAAGTTGCCAGTGCCAGCACCTGAAGGTATCTATATAACCCATTAGTAATGACTATGTCGCTCTGTGTCCCGTGATGTACGAGAAAGAAAATTTAAACCAGCAGCTACACATACTGTGCAGCTGCTGGCTTTTAATAAATGGACACTTGCCTGTTGTGGAGTCCAGTGATGTCGGCGCCCGCAGCTGATGTTTCCATCAGCTGTCGGGTGCTGCCATTGCGGGTGGGGGTACCCGGCAGTGTAGCCTTTCGGCTTCGCGTGGGGAACCCTACTGCGCATGCGCGAGGCCCGCTCATCTTTCCTGCCGGAGGAGGAGGGAGCCCCGTGCTGATGTCACGGGCTGCGGCCTGGACTCCCAGAAGTGGGGAAAAAATACCTGTCAAAGACAGGTATCCCCCCCCCCCTCCGAAAGGTGCCACTTGGGGGAGAAATCCGATGAGCGGAAGATCCACTTTTGGGTGGAACTCCACTTTAACACGACTGCTGCAGCACTTTGGTAGAGCAACTTCTCCCATAGACAGCACCAATTAAAATAATGAGCCCGTCTAAAGCTTGCATCAAAAGAACTGAGATCTCCCTCACCCCTGCCTGCCATCAGTGGAGCTTTTTCATCCCTCATAATAGAATTCTGGTGACTGACCAGTTTTCTTTCATTGATTGCATTCACTGAAATTTAACTTGCATTACAAACTCTGACAAGCGATGTGTAATTTGTGTTTTAGACAGTGTCCTCATTCTGTTTTCTGCTTTCCTCACAGGATAAAGGTTTTGTAGTTGAGCTTCGCACAAGCTTTGAAGATTTTGTAATGGTTATTAGCTCAACAAAAAGAGCCACCACGTTAGATGCTGGAAATATCAAACTTGCTTTCAACAGTGTAAGTTCATATCTTTTTGCATTCATTGATGTCTTTACATGTAATTGGCATATTGCTAGCTTTTAGCTCTTAGTGGTTCAGGTTTAATCTGTATTTTTCTCTTTAAATTACTAATTTATGTGCTTTCGTGTGATTTACATTCTCTTCAGTGCTCCTGGCCCCTCCCCCCTGTTGAGTGCCCCCACAGCAAGCCGCTTGCTATGGGGGCACCCAAGCAGAGTCGCAGCTCCCTGTGTCCATTCGGACACTAAACCGTGACCCGACCCCCACCCCCTCTCTCTCCTGATTGGCTGACAGACTTTGATTCAAAGAAGGGTAACCCCTAGAAGTCGCACATCTATTGTGTCCTATTGCAATGAATGGAGATGCAACCTCAGCCTGGACTCCGACCAGGCCCTCCCTCAATGCTTTTTACTCCGCCCCCCGGAGCTTGGTCATGGGGATCAATTGACTTTGACAGCAGCGGGAGTTTATCTCGCCACGTTGCTGTCTTGGCCAATGAGGCGGGGAGTCCCGGGCAGCAGAGACACTCCTGCAACATCGCTGGATAGAGATGGGCTTGGGTCAGTATTAGGGGGGATGCTGCACACAGAAGTTTTTTTTTATCTTAATGCATTAAGATAAAAACCTTCTGCCTTTAAAATCACTTTAAATGGAAGTAAAAATCGACTGTTAGTAATTCTTTGCATAAGATTATTTGACTGGAGAGCTTTTTTAAATTTTAGGTAAGCTGAAAAATAGTTTTGGTTAGACTTTGGATTATTGCTGTGTTTTAATATTAACAAATGGCTACAATGCGAATGTCTGCACTAAATGTTCAATTCTCATTTTCTTGTAGAACAGAAGAACAAATTTTCTAGATTAATTGTTGCGCAGTGCAGAAGGCGGCGTGTATTCTACTACTGTGCTTCTTTCCCCGACTCTAATCTTCGCTGTATGCGCGGTGTCTAATTTACATATGCACATTAATCAAACCACTTACAACTGTCAGTCTGAAACTGATGACTGAAAAAACACCAGGCACTTTGTGTGCAAAACAATTTTAAGAGCGCAGCTGTGAAGAATGTAGAAAATTGGATTTCTTGGGACATTAGGAGGGGAAAAAATATACGCACTTCCTCTTCAATTAAATGTTTTTCTATTTGGTCTTTCAACTATTTCTCAGACCATAAGAGCTATGGACTCTAGCTGCTCTCCAAAAGTTCAAGGCTACATTTACACTGGCGATTAAGACAGATGCGAATTGTAGCCGCAGGAATCTTTTGGTTCCTGCTGCGGCTCTCAACAGCTAGGTCCGGCAGCGCACCGGCCCAAATCGCACTGTAATGTTGGGAAGCGCAATGTGACTTTCCAGTGCATCAAGTGTACGTTTAATAAATAAAGCTTCTACAAAACGGCAGGGGGAAAAGAAGCGGTTTGATGCACTGAATCACGCACCACACTGCCCTCACACACAGTCGGCAACACGGAGCGGTCAGAGCGGTGATCCTGCCGCCAGTGTTATTTTGGCAGCAAATTTTAATTTAGTTTTAGTCTTAGTCTTTTGACTAAGATGGGATATTAGTTTTAGTCCCATTTTAGTCGTCTGCAATTGTTTTTTAGTTGTATTTAGTTGACTAAAATCTAATGGGTGTGGTTAAATTGTAATGCATGATTTAAGCATTTCTTTACAATTTCCAAACTCATTATAAACTGCTAGAGTGAAAAATCTAATATGTTGTTCATGGTATTTAGGTTTGCAGATGCACTACAGACCAGTGTGTTTAATTTTGACGTCAAATTTCAATTTAGTTTTATTTAGTCATGCTCTTGACTAAAATGACGTTTTTAGTTTGTCGTATACAGTGGGGCAAAAAAGTATTTAGTCCGAAATCAATTGTGCAAGTTCTCCCACTTAAAAAGATGAGAGAGGCCTGTAATTGTCATCATAGTAATACCTCAACTATGAGAGACAAAATGTGGAAACAAATCCAGACAATCACTTTGTCTGATTTGGAAAGAATTTATTTGCAAATTATGGTGGAAAATAAGTATTTGGTCACCTAAAAACAAGCAAGATTTCTGGCTCTCACAGACCTGTATCTTCTTCTTTAAGAGGCTCCTCTGTCCTCCACTCATTACCTGTATTAATGGCACCTGTTTGAACTTGTTATCAGTATAAAAGACACCTGTCCACAACCTCAAACAGTCAGGCCTCGTACACACGACCGATTTTCTCGGCAAGAACCAGCAAGAAACTTGCTGGCAGAGAGGTCTTGCTGAGTAAATCGGTCGTGTGTACGCTGCTATCGGGTTTCTCGTCGAGAAAACGACAAGAAACCTTGACGAGAAAATAGAGAACCTGCTCTCTATTTTCTCGTCGAGATTCTCCTCGGCGTGTTTCTCGACGAGAAAAGTGAGTGTGTGTACACTTACCTGTCCTCCCCGAAGCCCGCGCATGTTCGAAATGAATTCGACGCATGCGCGGTAGCTTCCTAGGCATACGTAGGGTATACCAAGATGGCGGCGACGGCATCGAATGTGACGAGTGCATGCTCGATGTAGTCGATAACGTCACCGCGTACGCTCCTTTCAAAGAACCGCGGGTTGGGGCACCACGCAAGATCTCACCCCGTGGGTTCAAAATGATCACAAGAACGGTGAGCAAAAATCCCAGAACCACACGGGGGGACCTAGTGAATGACCTGCAGAGAGCTGGGACCAACGTAACAAAGGCTACCATCAGTAACACACTACGCCGCCAGGGACTCAGATCCTGCAGTGACAGACGTGTCCCCCTGCTTAAGCCAGTACATGTCCAGGCCCGTCTGAGGTTTGCTAGAGAGCATTTGGATGATCCAGAAGAGGATTGGGAGAATGTCATATGGTCAGATGAAACCAAAGTAAAACTGTTTGGTAGAAACACTACTCGTTGTGTTTGGAGGAGAGAGAATGCTGAGTTGCAACCAAAGAACACCATACCTACTGTGAAGCATGGGGGTGGCAACATCATGCTTTGGGGCTGTTTCTCTGCAAAGGGAACAGGACGACTGATCCGTGTACATGAAAGAATGAATGGGGCCATGTATCGTGAGATTTTGAGTGCAAACCTCTCCCCTCAGCATGGGCATTGAAGATGAAACGTGGCTGGGTCTTTCGGCATGACAATGATCCCAAAACGCACTGCCCGGGCAACGGAGTGGCTTCGTAAGAAGCCTTTCAAGGTCCTGGAGTGGCCTAGCCAGTCTCCAGATCTCAACCCCATAGAAAACCTTTGGAGGGAGTTGAAAGTCTGTGTTGCCCAGCGACAGCTCCAAAACATCACTGCTCTAGAGGAGATCTGCATGGAGGAATGGGCCAACATACCAGCAACAGTGTGTGACAACCTTGTGAAGACTTGCAGAAAACTTTTGACCTCTGTCATTGCCAACAAAGGATATATAACAAAGTATTGAGATGAACTTTTGATATTGACCAAATACTTATTTTCCACCATAATTTGCAAAAAAAAATATTTCCAAATCAGACAATGTGATTGTCTGGATTTGTTTCCACATTTTGTCTCTCATAGTTGAGGTATATCTATGATGACAATTACAGGCCTCTCTCATCTTTAAGTGGGAGAACTTGCACAATGGGTGGCTGACTAAATACTTTTTTGCCCCACTGTATTGGTCATCTTGGTTTTATTTTTAGTCAACTAAAATGGTATTTAGTTGACGAAAATAACACTGCCTGCCACTCCACGTTGCAATGTGAAATCGTCCTTTTTATACAAATGTTTATTTTTTATTTTACATATCCAGAATTGATTAAGTTTCTTTATCGTACACCACGGGACACAGAGCTAGTCATTACATAATGGGTTAAGGGTCACCAGCGGTGATTGGACACTGGCACAACCAATGGAAGACAGTTCCCCTCCATATAACCCCTCCCATCAGGGAAGTACCTCAGTTTTTTCGCCAGTGTCGAAAGGTGTTGGACGCGTTAGGAGGTGCTAAAGGAAAGCTCTACCAAAGAGACCCTCTGGGGGTAAAAGAGCTATGCTTTCGGATCCATCCAAGACGCCTACAAATGAGCTGAATCTGGATGGGATCCGGGCCTCATCCATGAGGCGTCGCCTGTAATGTCTCTCTTCGGAGGACTGGGCTCTAAGATCCAGCACTTTCGCTATTTCGCTATAAAGTCCTGGTAAGAGTCTTGTACAAGGCCCAGGGGAGAGGTATCCTTTAAATAGGAACCCATATCCCTGAAGGTTGGCACACATAGCCCACCGTGAAGGGTGAAGTTTGGTATCTGTCTGAAATCTTTCAGCAGAAAAACCTGCGGCGTGGATAAGGTGAGATTAGAAGGTCCATAACTAGGTTGGGACCTTTTTCAAAAAATGGATGTCTTCTTTTTTTCCACCACTGGGGGGAGTAAAGAGCTGAATATACTCACCTCACTCTGTTCAGTGTCGGCTTCGGCGAAGTACACTGCTCGTCACCTCCGCTGCTGAGCTTGCTGGGGCACCCCGATCCTCCTTTCGGTGGCCGACCAGACACCTGCAGATGCAGGTAAGTGGGAACAAGGGCTGATGAGAGTCCTCTCTCACTATGGCCACCGCCATAGCGCTAAGGGCCGCGCGCGCGGGAGCGCGCTTTATCGGAGGGGGGGGGGGGCGAAGGCGTGCGCGGGCACGTGGCGCGCGCAGGCACAGAAACGGCGCCAAATTTAAAAGACTGTCAGTGTGAGAAGCACTGCAGCAGCAAGCAAGCTCGTTAGTTCTCTTGTTCCTGGCAGAGAAACACAGCAGCTATACAGGGACGTAAGACTCCATGTGGTTGGATTGGGTACTTCCTAGAAGACATCCATGTTATGCATAGTTATGTGTTAAAAGTTGCATACTTAATGTATTTGCTAAACTGAACACGGTAGTATATGCATTTAGGTACCTTGTATTTTGTCTAAACAGTAAGCCTTCCAGGGGAAGTAATACGGACAAAAAGAGATAAGAAAGCACCACCGCCTGAGAGGAGGCTCTAGCTGTGCTGACTCGGTACCTTCCTCTCCTGTGTTGCCAAATGCACCTGTGCAGGATGAGCCATTACCTCTGTCAGGTATGGCGGCTTCCCCAGTGAAGCCTGGGCCTGTATATGTCACTGAGGACACTTTATCAGCTGCCCTAAATAATCTGGAGGAAAAAATTGCTACCTTAATCGCTAAGTCCTCTAAAAAGGACAATAAGCGAAGCAGGTCTCTTCCAGTATTGGACCTCCCTTCAGAAGTACCTGAGGGAGGAGGATGAGGAGGAGGAGGCTACATCAGCAGAGGATGAGGAGCCAGATTTTAAGGTCACAGGTACAATGCTATAGCAGTGCATTTAAGTTAACCTCTGCGGAGGTAACGGAATTACCTGTCTCCTCCCTAGGGTCATTAAGATCCCTGCAAGGTGCATGCTCCTTCCCGGTTCATCCGTTACTAGAGGATCTAATATACGCAAACTGGCAACATCCAGATAAGCGTTTCTCACCTCCAAAAAGGTTTAACATTCTTTATCCTATGGGGGAATTTTTTTTAAAGAAATGGAGCCTGCCTGCGGTAGTTGCGGCTATTTCTTGTGTAAATAAAAACCTGACATGTCCGGTGGATAATGTACAAGGGTTTAAAAGATCCTTCTGAGAGGAAGTTGAAATCCTCCTTCCTTTTGGCCGGCTCAATTACCCAACCTGCAGTAGCAGCAGTCGGTATGTGTCAGGTCATCAGCCAACAGGTAAAGCAGGGGCTGAAGGAACTGCCTTCACAGCAGGCTAGAAATTGGGAAAATTTGCCTAAAGCCTTATGCTTCACAGTGGATGCCATGAGAGATTCTATCATACAGGCATCACGCCTTACACTCCAGCTGGTACAGATGCGCAGAGTACTTTGGCTTAAGCATTGGTCAGCGGAAACCCCATGCAAAAAGCTGTTGGCAAGTTCCCGTACCATGGCGAACGCCTATTTGGGGAAGATTTAGAAAAATATATACAGAAGATATCAAGTGGTAAAACGACTTTTACCTGAGAGAAAGAAAAACAAGAGATCTTGTTTTAAACGCTCTCTCTCCCCAGCTCCCGGGAAATCTGACTCCAACCAGTGGCGGCGGCCTGTTTTAGCCGCCCACAAAAGCCAAGGGGCAAGCTCAGAAGAACAAGAAGCCGTGGGGTGCAAGAGCTAATAAGCAAGCCCCCAAAGCCTCTCAGTGAAGGGGCGCCCCCGCTCGGCCGAGTGGGAGGAAGGCTTTATCAGTTCTGAGCGACTTGGTGGTCAGAAATCCAGGACAATTGGGTAGTATCCACAATATCCTCAGGGTACAAACTGGAATTTCGAGAGATCCCACCTTCTCAATTCCGAGGTTCAAGACTCTCCAAGGATCCACAAAAAAGAGAATCCTTCTTCAAAGGTTTGAATCACTTAATGGCTCAAGGGGTAATTACAGACGTACCCCAAAAAGAGCGAGGTTCAGGTTTTTACTCAAACCTCTTTGTGATTCCAAAGCCAAATGGAGATGTCAGACCCATCCTGGATCTAAAATCCCTAAATCGGTTCCTGAACGATCGCCATTTTCTAATGGAAACGATCCGATCCGTGGCCGCCACTTTAAAGGGCGGAAAATTCATGGCGCCCATAGATATCAAGGACGCACATTTACACATACCCATCCTCCCCGCTCACCAAAGATTCCTAAGGTTTGCGGTAGAAGATCGCCACTTTCAATTTGTGGCTCTGCCGTTTGGTGTAGCCACCGCGCCCATAGTATTCACAAAGGTGCTAGCTCCTCTGTTAGCAAACCTAAGAACACGGGGCATTGCGGTAACAGCCTATCTGGACGATCTACTAGTAATAGATCAGTCAAAGGAGGGATTGGGTCACGCTGTACACACTACAGTAGGATACCTGGAGCATTTAGGATGGATTATAAATTTACAAAAATCCTCTCTTCAGGCCCAAAGAAGGATAGTGTACCTGGGCATGATCATAGATACAGCCCAAAACGGGGTATACCTGCCAGAACCGAAGATAGTCTCTGAAAGACCTGATCCACAAGGTCAAAGCAAACAAGAGGCCGTCTATTCGCCTTTGCATGAGACTATTGGGAAAGATGGTAGCCTCCTTCGAGGCGGTCCCTTACGCCCAGTTTCATTCGAGACTACTTCAAGGCAATATTTTAGCTTCCTGGAACAGGAAGAACCAAGCTCTGGATATACCCATGCGCCTGTCCTCACAAGTACGCCACAGCTTCGATTGGTGGCTAGAAGCCAGGAATTTACGGAAGGGAAAGTCCTTCCTCCCAGTGGCCTGGAAGGTGGTATCTAGGGATGCCAGCCTATCGGGCTGGGGTGCAGTATTCGAGGAGGCTTCTACCCAGGGAACCTGGGCCAAGACTCAGGGGATCCTGCCCATCAATGTGCTAGAGATCCGGGCGGTATATCTAGCCCTCAAAACCTGGACATACAGGTTACAGGGCTACCCAGTTCGGGTTCAATCCGACAATGCTACTGCAGTAGCTTACATCAATCACCAAGGAGGCACCCGCAGTCGGGCAGCCCAAAGAGAGGTGAACCGGATCCTGGCATGGGCAGAAGAGCATGTACCTTGCCTTTCTGCAATCTTCATTCCAGGGATAGAAAATTGGCAAGCAGACTACCTGAGTCGTCAGCAGCTGCTACCAGGAGAGTGGTCTCTTCACCCCGAGATCTTTCAGGCCATATGTCTGAGATGGGGAAACCCAGATGTAGACCTGCTAGCTGCCAGGTTCAACAAGAAATTGGACAACTTTGTGTCCAGAACGAGAGATCCTCTAGCCTACGGGACAGACGCTCTAATAATACAGACGCTCTAATAACTCCATGGAATCAGTTCTCACTGATCTATGCATTCCCTCCGATCCCTCTTCTACAAAGACTGCTTCGCAGGATCAAGGAGGAGGGAATACCAGTAATCCTAGTGGCCCCAAACTGGCCCAGGAGGCCTTGGTACGCCGAGATTGTAAAAATGGCGATAGGAAGGCCCTGGAAGTTTCCACTTCGACACGACCTGCTGTCACAGGGTCCAGTATTCCACCCTTCCTTACAAAGGCTAAAGTTGACGGCCTGGCTGCTGAGACCCACATTTTGAAAAAGAGAGGGGTCTCTGGTCCGGCTCTTTCTACGCTCATTAATGCTAGAAAGCCAGCCTCCAGACTCATCTATCAGAGAGTCTGGAGAGCATACGTTTCCTGGTGTGAATCCAGATGTTGGAATCCTCAGAAATATGAAATAAGTAGGATTCTTGCTTTTTGCCAGTTAGGAGTGGATATGAATTTAGCCCTTAGCACCATCAAAGGGCAAATATCGGCTCTATCAGTCTTCTTTCAGAGACCATTGGCATCTCACTCCCTAGTTCAGACATTCATTAAGGGGGTACTGAGGATAAATCCTCCAGTTAGGACTCCCTTGTGTCCATGGGATTTGAATTTGGTATTGTCAGTGTTGCAAAAGCAACCTTTTGAACCTATTCGCCATATTCCTTTAATTATATTGAGTAGGAAGTTGGCCTTTCTGATTGCTATAGCTTCTGCTAGGAGAGTATCAGAGCTAGCAGCTCTTTCTTGTAAAGAGCCTTCTCTAATTTGTCACAAGGACAAAATCGTACTACGACCCCATCCGGCTTTTCTACCTAAGGTGGTGTCGGCTTTTCACTTGAATCAAGACATTGTTCTGCCTTCCTTTTTTCCAAACCCGCGGACGGCGGGGGAAAAATTATTACACTCTCTAGATCTAGTGAGAGCGGTAAGGGTGTATCTGCAAGCAACCGCTCAGATACGTAAAACAGATGTTTTGTTTATTTTACCAGATGGGCCCAAGAAGGGCCAAGCGGTATCAAAATCCACCATTTCCAGGTGGATTAGACAAGTAATTGTTCAAGCTTATGGTTTAAAGAACAGGACTCCTCCTTTTCCTGTTAAGGCGCACTCTACCAGGGCGATAAGTGCTTCATGGGCAGTGCACCACCAGGCTTCGATGGCTCAGATCTGTAAAGCTGCAACTTGGTCTTCAGTCCATACATTTTCCAAATTCTATCAAATAGATGTGAAAGGACATGAGGATTCCGCCTTTGGGCGAAGTGTGCTGCAGGCAGCAGTATAGGGCTTCTGGTCCGCAAGCGGCCTGTTTTGATCTGTGTCTCCCCCCCTTCATATGAGCATTGCTCTGGGACGTCCCATTATGTAATGACTAGCTCTGTGTCCCGTGGTGTACGATAAAGAAAATAGGATTTTTATAACAGCTTACCTGTAAAATCCTTTTCTTGGAGTACACCACGGGACACAGAGGTCCCCCCCTTCTTATGGGAACCTTACTGCTTTGCTACAAAACTGAGGTACTTCCCTGATGGGAGGGGTTATATGGAGGGGAACTGTCTTCCATTGGTTGTGCCAGTGTCCAATCACCGCTGGTGACCCTTAACCCATTATGTAATGACTAGCTCTGTGTCCCGTGGTGTACTCCAAGAAAAGGATTTTACAGGTAAGCTGTTATAAAAATCCTATTTTTCATTTTATGGGTTCTATTCTTCAGGGTTAAAATCAACCACCTACAATAATCACTGGATTGTCAGCCACACTATTGATTCCAACGATATGAGTGAAACTGCAGTTTAATTTTTTTTTTACTTGTGAGGTCCATTTTGTATATGGATTAATAATGAGCTAGTCTTTGTAAATTAGAGATACTGGTAAAGCTTCTTTTATTAGCTGTATTACAGTATTATTGTGTGTGGTTTTTAATTTTCTAATCCTTTTTTTTTTTTTTTTTTAGCTTTTAGAGAAAGCAGAGGCCCGGGAGAGAGAACGTGAGAAGGAAGAGGCCCGGAAAATGAAAAGAAAGGAATCTGCTTTCAAGAGTATGTTGAAACAAGCAGCACCGCCCATTGAAGCGGACTGTGTGTGGGAAGAGGTAAAAATGTGTGTAGAATAGCCAAAAGTTCTCCAGCAAGTGCTGTTTTAAACATTTTATTTCTTTCTCCTCCTCTGAGTGGCACAGGATGTCCCACTTTAACTCAACAATGTGAAACAAACCTATCCTCTCCACCATCTTTGTGTCTTTCCAGCCAGACAGATCGCTCTACCTGTTATGGTGGATCTCCAAATCAGTTTTTTTCTTACTTCTCTAGGTCTGGAAGGTGGGGACAACCACATGCCAACCTTACCGTTCAGTAGAACTTGGCCCTCAGAGGAGTCAAGACTCCCCTTCAACATTTTGGAACTTAGAGCTGTCAAGTTGGCTCTCCAACACAACCCCTCTTCTGCAACGCCACCCAGTCAGGGTGTAGTCAGACAATGCCACAGCCCTTGCCTACTTAACTACCGTATTTTTCGCACCATAAGACGCATTCCCCCCCCCCCCAAAAATAAAAATAGGGGGAAATGTCCCTGCGTCTTATGGAGCGAATACTGACCAGGCACTGCCCCCCGTCCCCCGTCGCCGCGTCAGAATTCCAGCGCTCGGCTTCTCTGTAAAGGAGAGAGGACAGGAAGTGAGGAGCATCCTGGCAGGGGCATACCAAGGGGGAGCAGGGGGGGCGTTTTGCCCCGGGTGTCAAAACATGGGGGGTGTCAGTAGCATTGCTATGGGGGTGTGCTCCGTACCCAGGTCGGGTGTCACCCGCCAGAGGTGACACCATCCTGAAAGCTGTGAGAGCCCTTGCTGTTTTTTTTTTGCAGCCTTAACCCCCCCCTGGCGCCGTGGTCTGGTCCAGTCTGACTTCCTGCTCCTTCCCCCGGGATCTGCTGCTGTAAACTCTGTCCCCAGTCCTCATTTCTAGCTGCTTCCTGGGTACATCTGAGGCTGAGAGCCAGCCAGCAAGAGGGGGTTGTGGATTGTAATGGCAGTGTCCTCCGCTGCCTGAAGTGAGCTGTTGATTAGGGGGTGGGAGGTGTAAGCTGGCATGGTATCCACAGCCCAGTCACCTGAGCTGTTGTGATAGAATTGGCTTAAGGGGTGTTTGTGTCTGCCCTGCCACCCTGAGCTGAGCTGATTTGATAGGGGGCTGGTATTGCTGTGTGTCCACCACCCACCTATAGTAATAATATAATATAAAATATTTTAGTACACCGTTTGGTTCAGAATATTTTTTTTTCTTGTTTTCCTCCTCTAAAACCTAGGTGCGTCTTATGGTCAGGTGCGTCTTATGGAGCGAAAAATACGGTACTTGCGGACTGCCCGCCTGCAATGTGCTGCGGACAGGCGGCCCGCACAGGCAAAGTAACGTACCTGTAACTGTCCGCCGCTGCCTGCTGGTGTAGAGTGCGTGCGCCCCCCCCCCCCCCCCGATATCCTCCCGCTGCCTGCCGGTGTAGGGCGCGTGCATCCCCCCAATGTCCTCCCGCTGCTTCCGGTGTAGGGCACGTGCATCCGGATATCTTCAGAATGTGTCAAAAGTGGGTGAAACCAGATGTGGACATGCTGACTTTTAGGTATAACACACTGAACGGGTTTGTAGCCAGAAGCAGTAGATGCTCTGGTGATTACTTGGACAACTTTCAGTCTGATACATGCCTTCCCTCCTGAAAAAGCTTCTCCTTTTGACTGCTGTGAAAGATAGATGTAGAAAGGGTTCCAATGACTAGCCTTGAGTTGGCCCAGAAGAAAGTGATGCACATCGAACTCAAAGTGGACAAGCCTTTGCCTCCTCCACAGACCAAAGTCATTGGTGCAGGGCCCCGCTATTCAACCTGCATTTCAGTTGCTGGCTTTAACAGCATGGCTGTCAGAAAAATGAGTCCCAGGTAGCACTCTGTATTTTGCCTGATCTTCAATCTGGTCTTGACCAGCATCTGGCCATGACTACCCTTATGGAACAGCTTTCTTCCTTATGCATTCTCTTCCAGAAAGCTCTCCTAATAAAGACTATTCCTCATGGTGTTAATCGTATAAATCCCCTGATTCCGACCCCCTGTGTTGCCTTGAGGTCTTAACCTGGTGCGTATTAGAGATTAGTTTGGGAGACCTCACATGTAAGCGATGCCTTCCCAGTGGCTACGTCTGTTGGGCATGTTTCTGCTTTGGCATCTTTCTTTTTTTTCTAATGCTCAGGCAGTTACTTTGTTGTACTGTTGTGGCTCCACTATGCTAACCTAGCATTCCAGTTAGGATATTACTTCAATTGTAACATAATTCTGCTTTCGCTTCCTTTTTTATGGTACTGCTGTGGTTTTGTTTTGTTATCACCATTCTGATGGGGTCTGGAAATACCAGATGGCAAAGCTAGTGTGAAGGTTCGGCTGCCAAACCAGCTGCTGATAGATCTGTGCTTCTAGTCTATATGGACTTCTAGTCTATATACATTGTTTTCCATCTCAAACCCTGATAAAGGGGAGTTTTATGGACCCCTGAAACATGTTGGATACTCCTGATTATTTTAGTAAGCTGATTCAAATGTTTTGTGTTTTTTTTTTTTTTTTTTTTGCTTGTCTTCCCTTAAGGTTCGGGAAAGGTTCAATAAGGAGCCAGCATTTGAAGATATCACACTTGAAGCAGAACGGAAAAGGATATTTAGAGATTTTGTTCATGCCATAGAGGTAACTTTTTTTTGTAACTCCTATATCACGTGCGATTACCTTTCGCTAACATTTAATATGGCAGTCAGAAATGTATAGCTTTAGCCTCTATAAAATGAAATGTTTTTTTCTCAGCTAGCCTGCTCTGTGCTGCAAGATCTTATCAAGCTCAGAGTTTTTTTTTAATCAATTTAAGAGTGATTCCAGCCAAAGGGCATTGCTAAGTCTATTCAGGAAACGTTGCAATATTTAGAAAGTTTGCTTCTTTTAGGCCCCTTTCACATGGGCAGGACCGTATGTGCGTTTCTTCACCCATCCGTTTTCGGATGAAAAACGGACATACATGTATCCCTATGGGATAGCGGATGTCAGCGGATGAACATCCGCTGACACCCGATCTCACCCGTGTCCGCTATGCTCCGTTTTTCAGGATAGAATTTTTTTTATATTTTTCTATCCGTCTGCAGATCGGATGAACACGGACAGAGGGTCCATGTTCATCCGCTCCCCCATAGGGGTGAGCGGAGATCTGACAGGGTGGTCCCTGCAGTGTGCCGGGACCGCCCAGTCATCTGCCGGCTCAGCGGTGATCAACGGAGCGATCCCCGCTGAGCAAGCGGATGTTCACGGGGCGGATCATGACTGATCCGTCCAGTGTGAAAGGGGCCTTAGAAAATTTTAAAAATATATATAATCCATTTTGGAGTCGCCCAGGTGTGAACGAAGTCGAGGTGTCTGTGAAATAGAAAATCTAAAACATTTAAGAAAGGTCAAATCTTTGTTTTTACATAACAACCCTCATGTCTTCCCGTTTAAAAAAATATTTACTGCATCTTAAACATGATTGTTTTGCAACGTTACTTATTTTATATTGATTGCTTTAATACTGTATTACTTTAGTAATTGACACGGTTTTATTTTTATTTTATTTTCAAGCATGAATGTATGCATCATCATTCCAAAAACAAGAAGCACTCAAAGAAATCAAAGAAACATCATCGGAAGAGGTCTCGCTCGCGCTCTGTGAGTAGCAGCCGGTTGTATTTGTAGGCTCCTCTTTCAGTAAGCACACTTTATATGGCAACACTGCCACATAGTGGAGCTTCTCAGTCTGTGCAGTTGGCATTCTTGAGGGGTCTGCTAAAAACAAACAGAAACGGACGCTGTTTAACCACTTAACGACCGCTCACTGTATATATACGTCGGCAGAATGGCACCGACAGGCACAATCACGTAGAGCATACGTGATTGCCTTTGTATAGTTGGGGGGTCCAATCGGACCCCCCTTCTGTACAGTGAGCGGTGGCTAAGTGTCCGGGAGCGTTCCGGGATGAGGGGGCAGCCATTCGTTTCTGGCCACCCCCTCGCGATCGCTCCCGGCGAATGGAAATGCCCCCTCTGTCTGTGTCAGACAGAGGGAGCAGGAGGAAGTGATGTCATCTCTGGTGCGGCGCTCACATATACCGAGCGCCGTACAAGAGAAGATATCAGGTCAGTGCACACAACACTACACTGACACCAGGACACATAGGGACATAAATCGCCCCCCCAGACACCCCAGATCACCCCCCCAGTCCCCAGTCACAGTGTCACTGATTGCAGTGACAATTTATTTAGTGATCACTGCAATCAGTGACATTTGTGACTGTAAAAGTGTCACCAAAGTTTAGTCTTAGGTCCAGTGTAGCCCCCTAACCCCCCCTAATAAAGGTTTAACCCCCTGATCACCCCCCAGATAACCCTTTCACCGCCTATCACCACTGTCGCTTAGCGATCATTTTTCTGATCGCTGTCTTAGCGTCAGTGATGCCGATCGGCAGCCAGTAATTTTTTTTAGGTTCGCCGCATGTTTTTATAGCGTCAGGTACCCCAATATATTATCTAATAAAGGTTTAACCCCCTTGATCGCCCCCCAGGTAACCCTTTCACCCCCTATCACCACTGTCACTAAGCGATCGTTTTTCTAAACGCTGTCTTAGTGTCGGTGATGCAGATCGGTAGCTGGTAATTTTTTTTAGGTTCGCCGCAGGTTTTTATAGCGTCGGGTACCCCCATATATTATCTAATAAAGGTTTTAACCCCCTAATTGCCCCTAGTTAACCCTTTCACCAGTGATCACCATATAAGTGTTACAGGTGACGCTGGTTAGTTAGTTTGCTTTTTATAGTGTCAGGGCACCCGCCGTGTATATAACCCAATAAAGGTTTAACCCGCTGATCGCCCGGCGGGTGATATCAATTAGGTTTTAGCGTCAGAGAGGGTCTGAGTCACACCCCAGGCAGCGTCAGGTTAGTGCCAGTAATGCTAACACCCACGCGTGAAGCATACACCCCCCTTAGTGGTATAGTATCTGAACAGATCAATATCTGTTCTGATCAGATCTATACTAGCGTCCCCAGCAGTTTAGGGTTCCCAAAAACGCAGTGTTAGCGGGATCAGCCCAGATACCTGCTGGCACCTGCGTTTTGCCCCTCCGTCCAGCCCAGGCCACCCAAGTGCAGTATCGATCGATCACTGTCACAAAACAAAAACACACATAACTGCAGCGTTCGCAGAGACAGGCCTGATCCCTGCGACTCCAGTGCTGTAGGAGGTGATTTCACCACCACAGTTAAAAAAAAAAAAGCAAATATGCCGAAGCATTGGGGCAGCAGGGGCGGAGGAGCGATTTTGCTCCTATTGCCGCGTACATACGGTCGAAATTCTGACGGAGGCTTGCCCGTGGAAAAGTCCGACCATGTGTGTGCGGCATAACTTTTTTGCGGGAGGATGCCCCCATGCTTCGGCATATATTAATGGTGCGTGTATGCCCATCATTGGAAGTGGGGGGATGAAGGGCGGTATTCTAATGGTGGGCATACCCACCGATCAATCTCTTTTCTCGTTCAGCCAACTGGCTGCATGAAATAAAAAGATTACAATACATGTCCAACAAGGACCAGCAACGTACTGGTATGTTGCTGGACTTTGAATGTGTATTCCAGAATGATGCCTGCGGGTTTAGGTATCATCTTGGTATCATTCTTTTCAGCCAGCGGCCGGCTTTCATGTAAAAGCAATCCTAGTGGCTAATTAGCCTCTGGACTGCTTTTACAAGCAGTGGGAGGGAATGTCCCCCCCCCCCCCCCCCCGGATATAAAAAGCGCCATTGGGAAATTGGGAAAGCATTTTATCACACCGATCTTGGTGTGGTCAGATGCTTTGAGGGCAGAGGAAAGAGCTAGGGTCCAATAGACCCCAGTTTTTTCAAAAAAGAGTACCTGTCATTACCTATTGCTATCATAGGGGATATTTACATTCCCTGAGATAAAAATAAAAATGATAAAAAAAAAAAATACTTGGAAGGAACAATTTAAAAATAAAATAAAAAAGCAAAATTAATAATAAAAAAAAAAAAGAAAAAAAAAAAGCACCCCTGTCCTGCCCTGCTCTTGCCCAATGGCGAACGCAAGCGTCGGTCTGGCGTCATATGTAAACAGCAATTGCACCATGCATGTGAGGTATCACCGCGAAGGTCAGATCGAGGGCAATCATTTTAGCAGTAGACCTCCTCTGTAAATCTACTGGGGTAACCTGTAAAGGCTTTTAAAGGCTTTTAAAAATGTATGTAGTTTGTCGCCAATGCGCGTTTGTGCGAAATTTTAAAGCATGTCGTGTTTGGTATCTTTGTACTCGGCCTAAGATCATCTTTTTTATTTCATCAAACATTTGGGCAATATAGTGTGTTTTAGTGCATTAAAATTAAAAAAAGTGTATTTTTTAACCCAAAAAATGCGTTTGAAAAATCGCTGCGCAAATACTGTGTAGAAAAAAAAATGCAACACCCACCATTTTAATCTGTAGGGCCTTTGCTTTAAAAATATATATAATGTTTGGGGGTTCAACATAATTTTCTTGCAAAAAAAAAATGTTTTCATGTAAACAAAAAGTGTCAAAAAGGGCTTTGTCTTCAAGTGGTTAGAAGAGTGGATGTAAGCTTCCTAATGTTGTGTATAAAATGCCAGAACAGTTCAAAATCCCCCCAAATGACCCCATTTTGGAAAGTAGACACCCCAAGCTATATACTGAGAGGCATGTCGAGTCCATGGAATATTTTATATGTTGACACAAGTTGCGGAAAAAATAAAATTTTTTTTTTTTTTTTTTTGCACAAAGTTGTCACTAAATGATATATTGCTCAAACATGCCATGGGCATATGTGGAATTACACCCCAAAATACATTCTGTTGCTTCTCCTGAGTACGGGGATACCACATGTGTGAGACTTTTTGGGAGCCTAGCCACGTACGGGACCCCAAAAACCAATCACCGCCTTCAGGCTTTCTAAGGGTGTAAATTTTTGATTTCACTTCTCACTGCCTATCACAGTTTCGGAGGCCATGGAATGCCCAGATAGCACAAAACCCCCCCAAATGACCCCATTTTGGAAAGTAGACACCCCAAGCTATTTGCTGAGAGGTATTGTGAGTATTTTGCAGATCTCGCTTTTTGTCACAAAGTTTTGAAAATTGAAAAAAAATAAAAATATATATATATATTTTCTTTCTTCATTTTCAAGAACAAATGAGAGCTGTAAAATACTCGCCATTCCTCTCAGCAAATAGCTTGGGGTGTCTATATTTCAAAATGGGGTCATTTGGGGGGGTTTTGTGCGATTTTGGCATTTTATGGCCTTCGAAACTGTGATAGGTAGTGAGGAGTGAAATCAAAAATTTGTGCCTAGAAATCCTGAAGGCGGTGCTTGGTTTTCGGGGTCCCGTACGCGGCTAGGCTCCTAAAAAGTCCCACACATGTGGTATCCCCATACTCAGGAGAAGCAGAAAAATGTATTTTGGGGTGTAATTCCACATATAACCATGGCATGTGTGAGCAATATATCATTTAGTGACAACTTTTTGTAATTTTTTTTTTTTTTTTAGTCAATATTCAATCACTTGGGACAAAAAAATAAAAAATTCAATGGGCTCAACATGCCTCTCAGCAATTTCCTTGGGGTGTCTACTTTCCAAAATGGGGTCATTTGGGGGGGTTTTGTACTGCCCTGTCATTTTAGCACCTCAAGAAATGAGATAGGCAGTCATAAATTTAAAGCTGTGTAAATTTCAGAAAATGTACCCTAGTTTGTAAACTCTATAACTTTTGCGCAAACCAATAAATATACGCTTATTGACATTTTTTTTACTAAAAACATGTGGCTGAATACATTTTGGCCTAAATGTATGACTAAAATTGAGTTTATTCGATTTTTCTTATAACAAAAAGTAGAAAATATCATTTTTTTTTCAAAATTTTCGCTCTTTTTCCGTTTGCCTCTGCGATTTTAATTTTTTGCGATATAATCAAATACCATTAAAAGAAAGCTCTATTTGTGGGAAGAAAAGGACGCAAATTTCGTTTGGGTACAACATTGCATGTCCGCACAATTTACAGTTAAAGCAGCGCAGTGCAAAATTCTGAATTCACCTCTGGTCCTTTAGCTATCAAATGGTCCGGGGCTTAAGTGGTTAAAGACCTGAAATAAAAACACAGATGGAAGGTTGAGCAGCTCAGTCAAGCAATACTGGCAGTACTGCACATCCATCTTTCAATTTTAGCAAGGGGGAACAATCATTTTTCTTTTACTTTTTTTAATGTAACATACTTGTCTGCTTCCTAACTGGAAGATTGCTAATGCGTGTGTTTTTTTTATTTAATTTTTTTTCTCAGGGCTCGGAATCCGAGGAGGAAGAGGAGAACCACACAAAAAAGAAGACAAGGCAAAGGTCAGACTCCCGGTCTGGCTCTGAACATTCCTCCAGTGGAGAATCAGGTAAAATTTGGGATCTGCCATATTAATTTGGTAGAATGTATAACTGTGTTGGTTTTTTTTTTTTACATCGCAGTATGATTTGGTGTGATTTTACACCACTCAGATAACTAAAGACTCAAGTTGACTACTATGAATTCAGAAGCTACTGTAGCTCTCTTCAAAATTGGTGATGGAGCTGAGGATTTGACTGCCCAAACCATGTGTTTATAGCTGTTGATGGCTTGAGGAATTTGTAACCAGCCTGAGTGAGTCAGAAGAATTGCCAGAGAGGCAGGACACAGAAGTATAATCCATCGCTGCCCTTTTGTTACTGCTAGTCAAATACAGAGAACGAGTTTGTTCTAAAACATATTTTGGAGAGTAAGGGAGGGCTATAACCCGTCAGGTTTTTGGTATTTTGTTTGTGATCTGTGTTCCTCTGGGGGGATTTCCTATCCGCTTCCTGCCAAAACCAAGAAGAGAAAGGAAATCCACCTCACCAGAACTTGTCCTCATTGGAAGATTCCCCTCTTTTCTTGTTCTGGTGATGACTCAATATGTGAGATTTTCTTTCACTCTTAGTGATAATGATAAACAGGACAAATAAGGTGAATCTCCGTAACATGGACAAAGACAGCAATAACTTCTTGACCGGTGTTATAAATCCTCTCAACTCTATCCAAAAAAAAAAAAAAAAGTTTAGCCTTTAGTTATAGTTTGTTGGGCCTCTAGTAGTGTCTAAATTGTGGGCATAGAGCAATGCATTCAATGGGAATCGCTTTGTAGGAAGCAGGGGCGTAACTAGAAATCACTGGGCCCCATAGCAAAATGTTGTATGGGCCCCCCCCCCCCCCACAAAAAAATGGCGGACTTAAATTAAATAGTGGGCGTGGTTTAAAGGGCGTGTGGTTCGAGTCTGAGATGAAAGAAAGAAAGAACCCAGATCCTACACCACAATAGCAATATATGTATTCCAGAAAGTTTAATCAACAGATAAAGATACTCCAAACACGTGGTGTTAGCGCTTCAATAATCCTCACCTGTGCCCAATGCAGCGTGGCCTGTGCCCAATGCAGCGTGGCCTGTGCCCAATGCAGCGTGGCCTGTGCCCAATGCAGCCTCACCAGTGCCCAATGCAGCCTCACCCGTGCCCAATGCAGCCTCACCCGTGCCCAATGCAGCCTCACCCGTGCCCAATGCAGCCTGACCCGTGCCCAATGCAGCCTCACCCGTGCCCAATGCAGCCTGACCCGTGCCCAATGCAGCCTGACCCGTGCCCAATGCAGCCTGACCCGTGCCCAATGCAGCCTGACCCGTGCCCAATGCAGCCTGACCCGTGCCCAATGCAGCCTGACCCGTGCCCAATGCAGCCTGACCCGTGCCCAATGCAGCCTGACCCGTGCCCAATGCAGCCTGACCCGTGCCCAATGCAGCCTGACCCGTGCCCAATGCAGCCTGACCCGTGCCCAATGCAGCCTGACCCGTGCCCAATGCAGCCTGACCCGTGCCCAATGCAGCCTGACCCGTACACAATGTAGCCTCACCTGTGCAGTGGAAGAGGCGAGCTAGTGGCGGAACTACCGGGGAGGATGAGGAATGCATACTGCAGCCCTCAAATGGCTATTGGCGAGCATGGGACTGCCTCAGAGTGGGGGGGCGAGCACCGCCCGCACGGTCCCCCAGCCAGGGGAAGTGAGGAGAGGAAGAGGCGCGCTGTGCGTGCAAGCAGAGAGCTGTAATGGCTTTCATTTGAATGTCCTGCGTTCCCGGGGCTCACCGTCACATAGCCCCACCTCTTGGCCCGGCGCCTTTGATGACGTCACATGTCCCGCATTGAACCGGCGTTCTGTCTATCAAAGGCGCCGGGCCAAGAGGTGGGGCTATGTGACAGTGAGCCCCGGGAACACAGGACAGGGACATTCAGATGAAAGCTATAACAGCTCTCTGCTTGTAAGGACAGCTCGCCTCTTCCTCTCGTTACTTCCCCTGGCTGGGGGACCATGCGGGCGGTGCTCGCCCCCCGGCAGTATGCATTCCTCCTCTTCCCCACGGGCAGGGCCGGACTGGGAATAAAATCCAGCCCTGGAAAAAATTTCATACCAGCCCCACAGCATTTTAATACCAGCGTAACAGCATAATGTCATTATTTTCTTGTTCATGAAAGGGAAAACCATACATTTTAAAGCACATTTGAAGAGTGTATTATATATAGATAAGACAGATGTGAAATCACATAGGGCTTCATATATATGAACGCAAATTCCAGTTAAAAGTGGTCAATCATCAAGTGCCCCCTTACATTATCGTATTCACTCCCCCCTTACATCACTGACCCCCTCTCAGGTGCACCGTGCATGGCTCAGTCAGTTGGCTCCAGCTCGGTGGCTCTGGTTTTATCTTATATAGTCTCTACAGTCCACACACATCTGACTTCTCCCATGACCCCCATCCCGGCAGTGCTCCCACTCTTGACTCCTCTCCAGACTCCCTCAGAGACTGCAGACATGATACAGGAGATGGTCAGAGGCTGCAGACACAAGAACTCAATGCAGCCTCACCAGTGCCCATCAAATGCAGCCTCACCAGTGCCCATCAAATGCAGCCTCACCAGTGCCCATCAAATGCAGCCTCACCAGTGCCCATCAAATGCAGCCTCACCAGTGCCCATCAAATGCAGCCTCACCAGTGCCCATCAAATGCAGCCTCACCAGTGCCCATCAAATGCAGCCTCACCAGTGCCCATCAAATGCAGCCTCACCAGTGCCCATCAAATGCAGCCTCACCAGTGCCCATCAAATGCAGCCTCACCAGTGCCCATCAAATGCAGCCTCACCAGTGCCCATCAATGCAGCCTCACCAGTGCCCATCAATGCAGCCTCACCAGTGCCCATCAATGCAGCCTCACCAGTGCCCATCAATGCAGCCTCACCAGTGCCCATCAATGCAGCCTCACCAGTGCCCATCAATGCAGCCTCACCAGTGCCCATCAATGCAGCCTCACCAGTGCCCATCAATGCAGCCTCACCTGTGCCCATCAAGGCAGCCTCACTGTGCCCATCAAGGCAGCCTCACTGTGCCCAGCAAGGCAGCCTCACTGTGCCCAGCAAGGCAGCCTCACTGTGCCCACCAATGGCAGCCTCACTGTGCCCACCAATGGCAGCCTCACTGTGCCCACCAATGGCAGCCTCACTGTGCCCACCAATGGCAGCCTCACTGTGCCCACCAATGGCAGCCTCACTGTGCCCACCAATGGCAGCCTCACTGTGCCCACCAATGGCAGCCCCTCCTATGCCCCATGTCCCAGTCTGCAGTCCCTGTCTGTGGGAAGGTGTGTTATTGATGCTCGGTACGGTACCTTCTATGCCAGCAGGATATCCATGATCGCCATCAGCAGTCAGGGTCTGTTCTAGTTTTGGATGGGGACAGTGCTCCTTCCAGAGGATCTGTTTGCTGTGAGATGGAGTGGTCCCTGGCCACCTGCACCTTCAGCTGTCCTAATTTTCTGCCCCCAGACAGCCTGTCCTCTGGTCCTGGGGAAGTGAGATCACTGGGTGGGAGCTGAAGAGAAGGGGGAGCGGAGAGCACTGGCGGGGTTGGAGAGCACATGGGTGGGGGCAAAGAGCAGGGGGAGTGGAGATCACAGGGGTGGGGAGCGGAGATCGCTGGGGGGGGGCTTGAGAGCACTGGGGGGGAGCCAAAAAGAACAGGAGTGGAGAGCATGGGAGGCTGAGAGAGGGGGCTGGAGAGCACTGAAGGGGCTAAGAGTGTGGGGGGTAAAGATCACTGGGGGGGATATTGAGAGCACTGGGGGGGGCAGAAAGAACAGGGGTGGAGAGCACGGGGGCAGGAGAGCACTGGGGCTGGAGAGCACTGGGGGGTACAAAGAGCAGGGGGGAGTGGTAAGCACTGGGGGGGGGAGTGGAGAGCACTGGGGGGAGCTTGAGAGCACCAGTGGGGGCCAGAAAAAAAAGGGGTGGAAAGTACGGGGGGCTGGAGAGCACTATGGTGGGCGGAGAGCACTGGCGGGGTTGGAGAGCACATGGGTGGGGCAAAATGCAGGGGGGAGCGGAGAGAGCACTGGCGGGGGTTGGAGAGCATGTGGGTGGGGGGAAAATGCAGGGGGGAGTGGAGAGTAGTACAGGGGTGGGGAGCGGAGAGTGCTGGGGGAGGGAGCTTGAGAGCAATGGAGGGGGAGCCAAAAAGAACGGGGGTGGAGAGCACGGGGGGGCTGGAGAGCGATGGGTGGAGCTTGAGAGCACTGGGGGGGGGGAACAGGGATGGAGAGCACTGGGGGTGGGGGGAGAACAGGGGTGGAGAGCACTGGGGGGGCGGGGAAAGAACAGGGGTGGAGAGGTGGAGAGCACTGGGGGGGGGGCAGGGGTGGAGAGCACTGGGGGGAGGGAAAGGGGTAGAGAGCACTGGGGGGGGGCAGGGGTGGAGAGCACTGGGGGGGAAAGAACAGGGGTGGAGAGCACTGGAGGGGGACAGGGGGGGGAGAGCACAGTCTGGGGGGAGTGGAGAGCACTGGGATGGTGGCTGGAGAAGGATGGGGAGAGCTTGAGAGCAGGGGGGGCAGCAAGAACAGGGGTGGAGAGAACTGTGGGGGGGGGGGGGCTGGAGAGTGTGGTGGGGGGAAGAGCACTGGGGGGGGGCAGCAAAAGAAGTTGGATAGGAGGGGAAGCAGGGCGGCTACATATAGAGGAATTGAGCTTTCTATTGTCCTCCATACAGCCGCGGAATGCTTGATTCTCCTCCTCTCCCTCCTGCAAGCATTCAGCGGCTGCATGGAGGACAGTAGAAAGCTCAATTCCTCTATATGCGGCCCCCCTGCCGAATCCGATCCTCCTATCCAGGCAGTGCAGGCACATAGGGCGGGCTGTACGGCGGGCATCTCCTCAGAGCGGGCGGCACTGTAACGCGGTCCCGCCCCCCCCCCCTAGACCGGCTTGTGTGATAGGCTGAACACTCATTCTATCTACTATCACACGAGCCAGTCTAGGGGGGGCAGAACCGCGTTACAGTGCCCCCCGCCGCCGAACTCGCACAGACTCAGCCAGCTTCGTAATGCCCAGGAGCAGGAGTTAGGGGACAGGGAGCGCAGCAACTGAAACCGGCCCCTCTCGGTTGCGGGCCCCATAGCGGCTGCGTGTGTCGCTATGGCGGTAGTTCCGCCACTGTTAGGAAGCTATGCATCAATATTGTTTGGGAACGGATACTAGCGGTTGGTTGGTGCAGGAAGCATATTAACCACGACAGAGCAGTCTCTTCCCTTCACAGATTTTAGTTCATGTCTTACTGTGTTTTGCATGTTGTAGTTCATATGACATGGTCGGTATGTTTATTTTATCTTTTTTTTTTTTTTAACAGAAAAAAGTTATAAAAAGACAAAGAAGCACAAAAAGAAGAGCAAGAAAAAAAGACATAAATCTGTAAGCATGTTTCTTTTATTCAGGAAGTGTTTATTGTACAAGATGTAACAGGCTTTCTTGATTTAGAACATATATATTTTTGTTTTCATATCTTTGGTGTAACTTTAGCATTTTCTTTTGTCATGTAGTTTATTATGAAATGTTTAGCATTGAGGCTACTCCTAGCTCAGTGGCAGAGATGGTTTCCGGTTGAGATGTACTATTATAAATGTGTTGTAGAGTTAATTGGATGATGAGCTTTGTGCTGTCTGTATAAGGCTGGGTTCACACTATACGACACGACTTTCATCCTACTTTGCTCTGCGACATCTGTCCTACATTGGTCCGACATTGGTCCGACATCCATCCGACATTCATGAACAGGATACTACTTTGATCCGACATTGTGCTAGTCTGACTTGTCCTTTGACCAATCAAAACAATCCCAGGGTGAGATAAATTCCTTTTACTGCTGCTGTAATCACCATGTCGGATGCCAAAGTCGTATGGTTAGGACAAGGATCCAACTTTGATCCGACTTCAATGATAGTCAATGGGCTGAAGTAGGATCAAAGTAGTACAGGGAGAATTTTTAATGTCGGACGACGTGTCGGACCAGTTAAGACGGCTCCCATAGGGAAACATTGATTTTCACATGTCATGCGACATGAGCTCCTAATGTCGGAGCGTTTGTCGCCCCGGTGTGAACCAGCACTTAAGGCTGAACTTTTATTTACTCCCTTTACTCTAAGGGCCAGTTCACACCGTAGAAATGTGTTTTTGATGCAGTCCAGTGCATTTTTTTTTTCCCATTTCTTTTTTCTTAACCATAAATAAGGGCCAGTTCACACCACATGCAGTCCAGTGCATTTTTTTATTTTTATTTTTTTTCTGCATCAAAAATTTATTGAAAGTAGGTTATATGGTTTTTCAATGGCATTGTTCACACCAGTGCTTGCAGTTCCAGTTCCGAAAAAAAAAAGTAGAGCATGCTGCATTTTTCTTGCACTGGACTGTACTGGAGCCCTGTAAAATGCATAAAAAACGCTCTGAAACACACGTCCTTATTTAAGGTTAAGAAAAGGGGGGGGAATGCACCTGACTGCATAAAAAGCGCACTAGAACGTATCAAAAACGCGCATGCAGAAAAACATCTGGAACGCATCCGGACTGCGTTTCTATGCTGTGAACTGGCCCGAAGGACATTTGTTTTCCAGTGCATTTTTGATTCGTTTTTTTTACTTTGTTCCAGTCCAGTGCAGGAAAAATGCAGCAGGTTATACTTTTTTTTTTTTCCTGGAACTGCATGCACTGGTGTGAACTATGCCATTGAAAACAATTTAACCCACTGCCATGTGTTTTTTGATGCAGAAAAAAAACACACTGCATGTGGTGTGAACTGGCCCCTAATGTTCATCTAAATAAAACACATTTTGTTTGAAGAGTTAGAACCCCCATCAATTCTTATTGTTAATATAAATAAATAAATATATATATATATATATATATCTATCTCTCTCTCTCTCACACAAAAGTTTAATAAATTGAGACCGTCTGATGGGTTTGGAGGCCTGAACAGCAACCTCTTCATCATCATGGGATCAGGTGAAGGATTGACTCCAGAGTTGAGGTGAAAAGTCTGCATCTCCTCAGCAGCTGGTTATAGCAGCCTTCACAGTTATGTCCCGTACACACGATCCGATTATCGGATGATAAAAATCGCTTTCAGATAGATCATTCGATAATCTGATTGTTAGTACACAGCTTTCAACAGCCGATTACGACAGTCCGTTCAACCAAATCCGAAGGGACAAACACGAAAACTTTGCTCGGACGACAGCCCATCGTTTGACAATCGCGTAATCAGTACAGTATGCGTCCGCTAAAAATCGATAGACAAACACCACGCATGATCAGAAACATGAAAATAAACCAGAAGGACACAGGGGTCACACGTATTTGACATCATTTCAGATGCGTAGCTACGCACACCGTAAGGTTTTTCCAGAATCTTGCAACAAAAATCGTACTTTTTGTAGAGAATATTTTGCACTGTTGTATTCTATATTAGTTTTATGCAACAAAATGCGAACAATACTTCGTACGATAATCTGAACGTGTGTTTGAGGCATTGGTTTGCCACAACCAACCTCTGAGGAGCAGCATGCTGCTTTTCTTGTTCTGTTTCCAATTTTACATTTCACCTCAATCCCTGAGTCAATCCTCCTTTCAATTACATACCCCGATAATCGTGATGGTGATCTAGCACCAGAAATTTTGGGGGTATATCAATGGAATGTATCAGACTGTTTTTAATGGAATCAACTTTTAAAAACTTGTCTGAATTCTCCATATTTGCTCTTGTGGTTCTTGTTGTACTTTTTTAATGTGAGCAAACTCGCCATGATGCACTGAATGCCATGAAATCTATGGGCATAAATTCCATTGTGAGATCCAGGGCCACCGGTCCATCTTTCCATTATTTTTTTTTTTTTTTTATTGCTGTTCATGTTAACATAACCCAATATGATTTCAGAAAAAACGGCTCATTTGGTGGAAAAAAATCTCTACCTATCACCAAACCGCACACAGTCCACTGTTTGTCAGATAGAACACTGATACAATTTGAATCCACTAGTTTTCTTTGTTTATAATTTGCACTATATTGTACATGTGCAGCACATTTGTCTATTAACAGATATGGAAAGGCCTGAAGAAGAAAGAAAATGAAATATTAGGGAAAAACAGGTGCTTCAAAAGCCTCTGTTTTCTTATAAATTTTTCCCCCCAAAAAAAAAGTGTGGAATGTTTTTACAATGATTAAATATCTATGACATGAAGACCTTAGAGTGGTTGTAAGCCCTTGCGCATATATATATATATATATATGTATGTATGTATGTGTGTGTGTGTGTGTGTGTGTGTATGTGTGTGTATATATATATATATATATATATATATATATATATATATATATATATATATATATAATTTCTACCCAGTGAGGTGACTGGCCTCAGGTGATACACAGAGATGAAACAAATGTTATCATCAAAAACCGTCTTTCCCCTACATCCATTCAAAGTGCAGAATTTACACAGGAGCTCTCAGATCTATAAAGCTGGCAGCTGTTGCTATGCCAGTGTGGAGAGTTCTGAGAGCTGAATGGAGGGAAGGGCTACACCTCCCTGCACACAGGAACAGAGCTGAGACTGTCAATCAGACTATGCCCCCCCCTCCACGTCGCCATTTTTCTCTTGGTGTCAGGAAAACTTATCAGAAGTGATTTATTCAGATAACAGAGGATCGAGGCAAGAGATAAAAATGACAATTGGTGCTCTGGATAGAAAGCACCAATACACTATGGAGGGATAGCCTTTGTTCAAATTTCATGTCTGAGGTTTATAACCACTTTCAATGAAAGATTTCTGAGACTTTATGTAAAATCTTAAGGCAATGCAGAGGACAGGCTCCATCTTATATCTCCTACAGTTGGGTGATTGTTGGGATACAGTAGATGATAGTTATTGTCATTTCAGGCCTTAAAGGGGTTGTAGAGGTTGTTTAAAAAAAAAAAAAGTCATGCTTGCCTCCGCTGTGATGTTTGTTATGCAGAGTGGCCCTGATCCTCGCTCCTTGCTCCTCTTCTCGAGTGTCCCGCCAGAGAAGTGCTCTCTGGGACACACGTGCGTGCGCGCTCCCGTGTCCTGCTGCTGTGTCGGTAGACACAGACAGCACGACTCGGCTACGCCCGCGTCATTGGATTTGATTGGCAGCAGCGGGAGCCAATGACTGCGCTGCTATCAATCTATCCAATCAGGACACGAGACACCGGCCAGAGCTGGTGTGCTCGTTCCCATCGTGGGAATTACGGGGCTCAAGTAAGTATAAGGAGGGGCTCTACTGCAGCACAGGAGCTTTTTCACCTTAATGCATAGAATGCATTAAGGTGGAAAACGGCAAGGGTTTACAACCCCTTTTATTGACCGGTAAGAGGATAAACTTGTCTGATATAGTATTTTATCTTTTATAGCCTTTAAATGATTCCTATTAATGTTCTCCACCATTCTAGCATAATGTTTACCTAGTCTGGTCAGTAAATTGGTTTTTCTTTTCCTCCTCTCAGTAAAATGGTGGGACCAACATCTAGAATTTGGAAACCTTTCCACAGTGCAATTTCTGCTGAGAGCAAAGCTGCAATTTGCAAATATTGTGAGAAGAAATATTCTTTTGCATGTTTCCAGTGTACCAAAATGACTTTCAATTGTAAAACTACTCCACACTTTTTATTTATTTTTTTTCAATTCAGAGAATTTCCTTTTTTTTTATTTTATTTTTTCTGAAGAAAAACAGGGAAAAATGTTCATTCCTCAAATTCCAGAAATGTTACATCTCTTGTACTGATGCACTCCTCCACCTCAGAATGTTGTCAATTTTGGGATGAGCACAGAAATGCCGTGGGTCCCACAACTAGTTTTCTAAAAGCAGGATGGGCACAGACGTCCCCAGGAATTTGTTTTCAGCTCAGCTGGCTTTCATATCTGAACAAATGGACAATTGTTACCAGATTATATCTGGAGATCTAAATGGCTGTGTTTTTAGAAGCTATGCAAGGGTTTTTGTTTAGACCAGAGTTTCTCTTTAACCACTTTGTTCTTTCCATGGTGACATCAACAGAATTCTCCAGAATCTGAAGGAGAGAGGGAAAGAGATAGAAAAGACAGAGACAAGGATGACAAGGAACGACCGAGGCAGAAAGAATCAAAACAGCAGAAATCTCCTAAAAGGAAATCGACAAAGGAGAAGGATTCTGTAAGTGGAATCTTTTAAGTAAATATATATATTTTTTATATATATACAAGTGTGTGTGTGTGTATATAATATTGTATAATTTTATTTAATTTTTTTATTATTATTTAGTTGCTAGGCAAATGGAAATGGTAATTTTCAGTTTTAGCTAGCGGGGCAATTCGGTATCATTTAGACCCCTTTCACACTGGGGTGTTTTTCAGGCGCTTTAGCGCTAAAAAAAGCCGCATCTGCAATCCCAATGTGAAAGCTTGAGTGCTTTCACACTGAGGCGCTGCGCTGGCAGGGCTTCAAAAAAAGTCCTGCAAGCAGCTTCTTTGCAGTGCTTTAGGAGCGGTGGATACACCGCACCTAAAGCGCCCCTTCCCATTGAAATCAATGGGAAGCGCCTTGGCAGCGGCGCTTTTAACCCTTTATTCGGCCACTAGCAGGGGTTGAAAGCACCCCGCTAGCGCTCGAAAAGCTCCGCTAGTTTTAGCGGCGCTTTTTTCCAGCGTTTTTCGGGCACTGGCAGTGTGAAAGGGCGATTTAGGTTTGTAGAATGGCAGACACCCCTCCACCCCCAGATGAGTTTCCCACCACCTTTATTGAAAGTAAAAATCCTGCAATGAGCTCCTTATTTTATGTGATGGAAAGTATATTTCTGTGTTTTCCCTAGTCCCAGTTCTGCAGTGTTGTCCTGAAGGCTGTACTTTTATCCACTTGAGCTCTGGAAAGTTTTGTTTTTATTATCTTTTTTTTTAATTTATTTTTTTTACTAATTTTATTAATTTTTTTTACACTTTCATCAGAGTAGTTCAGTGTCACCGTAGTAACTGTGTACTACTATTGAGGGTAGGGGATGGATCAGGGAATTATTTTTATTTTTTTTACACTTTGCTGCTACAATGATTCATGACAGCTGTGATCACAAGTGATCTGATATAGTTGTGGGCCAATCACAGCATGAGAGACACAGCCGTCCTGAATTAATCACATGATCATCATGCCCCGAGTTCTGAGATGCACAATCTGCTGTTTCCACCACAGCACAGCGTGCCCCTAAGCCGGAGCTATGTCTACACTGTGTCTGATGAATCCATCCACCTATACAAAATTTTTCCCCAAAATTTTGGGCATCCCCCAGTCTCGTATATCATCTCCATATTGTGGAATGTCCAAATTAAACCAGCCTTTTCCATGACTCCAGGCCAAGAGTATTAGTAGTTACCCATTTCAATGCTTTCAGTGTCTGCACATAGAAAAAAACAGTTGCCTCAAAAAAATTGTAGCATTATCCATAGTTTCGTCGTCCAATACTCCTAAAAGGCACGCCAGAGGACTACACACATTTGGCAGATCAAATGTGTCGGCTATGACCTTAGACCAAAGTAAAAAAAAATGTGCATTTTATTTTTTTTAGTTATTTTTTTGACTAGGAGCTCGCACCTGCTCATACCACGTACAGGCAAGCTGTTGCACAATGACAGGAAGCATCAATGAACTACCTAGAGTAAGCAACAGCACCCTGGTAGTTTTAGAACTACAAACCCAGAGCTGCAAAGGCTGTTAATGCTTGTAGTTCTCACATTCACAGAACTCTGTGAATGAATGATGCAGCTGGGTGGGGGGAGCCCCGCAGAGCTGTGGTGTGTTTGTGTTTTTTTATTATGTGTTTTTTTTAAATTTGTAACAGTGTGTGGGAACATTCTACACGTTCCACGGTGTAACATGTTACAAAAGGTGAACTTTTCCTTTTAAGTTGAAACTACAAATGGCCAAATACAGAGGCAGTATATATTAAGGGTGCTCTTTAGCATGCCAAAGTATGTGATTTGTATTACTGCCTGTCCAGTTTTACACAGCCTTGCGACACGGCCAGGCAGAACCTCCAATGCAATACTCCCAACGCACACGTCTCTTGCAGAAACGGCTGTATCTTAACTTGGGTGCTGAAATGACCAACGGCTGGAACCGACTGCAATCATGAGAAGGAAGTGTCATCAGCACACCAGGCTCTCCAAAATTGGATCCAAAACTTTAATCGCATAGTATCAAAAAATAAAAGCAACGTTTTGGAGCCACGCAGGACCCCTAGGGTCACATGCCTGATGAAGGGGTCCTGGGTGGCTCCGAAACTTTGCTTTTATTTTTTGATACTATGTTTTTAAAGTTTTGGACCCAATTTTGGAGATCCTGGTGTGCTGGTGACGCTTCCTTCTCACGGGCAGGCAGAAGACACAGCTTTTTCTATTTATAGACCTGTAGAAGGAATATATTGATGTCCTCCCTTCACTCCAGCCTCCCTAACAATTAGCAGCAGGAGATTGATCAGGCCATCTCTCTGCTCACACGGCTTGACTCCGGTCAGCATGTTAGAACATTTTTGCACGCAGCCCACAGATTGGCTTTCAGTTCTGCCCTTTTCTTTCCTTGTTTGAGTGCTACGGTGTAGGAATTGCAAGTCAAATTCATGTAACGCTAGTACCATTTAAAAAATATATATGTAAATTTTTACAAATTTATTACAGAACTGCATTATTTGTGCGTTTTTTATCTGCCCAGATTAATTTTATGTCTTGTAATCTCAATCCATAATGTAACAATTTTCCATGACCATTGTAGGGTAATTGGGACACATCTGGAAGTGAATTAAGTGAAGGGGAATTGGAAAAGAGAAGACGGACCCTCCTGGAGCAATTGGATGATGATCAATAATACCTTTATAACCAAATACGTTTACAATAAAATGTGACATATTTTAGTTGCTAGCAGGAAATTCTACTTTCCATTCACTCAAATATCCACACTCTGTAAGAAAAAAAAAGTACTCGCACACAAAGGATTATCTCCATTTGAGGAGATCTGGGCCTCTTTGCAGAGTGTTGTAAATTTTAACGTTAATTTCAAAGAGTTGCCTTAAAACCTTTGAACAGAATGTGCCACGCGATTTCCTGTAAGCCTGTACTTTGTGTAGACCATACACCGTATTCTCTGCTGGGCTGTAAGAGGGCAACAAAGGGGGACTGAATTGTATGTCTGATTTAAACAAAGTCCTATTTTTTTTATTTGTTTTATTTACAGCCTCTCTCCTCTTTAATCCAGTGACTTTTTTTTTTTTCTTCCCTGTGGCACATACGTTCCTGACTGGGATATTTTTGTACATTTTTATGAAGTATTAAAACCTCGTCTTCTAGTTTTGTGGTAGTATTTATTTTAACTCTTATCACGGTGATACTTTATCTGCACTCTTTGCTTAAATGCAGCAGCCTTTGTCATCAAAGCACTTGAAAAAAAAACTGTCTGTTAAGGCAGAACTTGGCCATAGTTATGCTTAACGATACAGCGTCACTAGACCATTAATTTCAACGAAGTCTTCTCAAATTATATTTGAAAAAAAAAATTTGTGCATGTTATTTACCTGTAAAAGACTCCCTTGTGTAGACCTCCAAAAGCCTTGAGACTGGTGCTGGTTGCCGCCATCTTTGATGTGATATAGCCCCAGGAGACTTGGAGCTGCCACTCAAGGGGCACTTTATCCCTTAAAGTGTTTGTAAAGCCACTTTTTCTATTTTTATAGTTCCCACTGTTAGATAATATGATGCTCCCCAGTGTATGTGATTTATAAAAATATGCTGCCTAATACCTTATTTCGGAGTGCCCCTCAGCGCTCACGCGACTGCTCGCTGGTCTCCTCTCCTGATCTGATAGCTGCAGGGAAAAGGACTAAGTATCCCAAGCTGACGTCAGCCGGGACGAGGAGAGGAGACCAGCGGGCAGTCACGTGAGCGACGAGGGGCGCTCCAAAATAATGCATTTAGGCAGTTTATTTTTTATTAATTGCATACTCTGGGGGGGAGCATCATGTTATCTAACAGAGGGAACTATAGAATGCTCGGCAGCCATGATAAACTGTAGTCGGTGTACAGGGGGAGGGCAGAACCAGGAATGTCAGCCAGGTATTTCAGGTGATACAAAGGGCCAAATTACAGAGCACAATCACTGTGCTGTATAACCTGCTTTAACCACTTCAGCTCCGCAAGGTTTTACCCCCTTCATGACCAGGCCATTTTTTGTGATACGGCACTGCGTTGCTTTAACTGAAAATTGCGCGGTCGTGCGACGCTGTACCCAAATAAAATGATTGTTCTTTTTTTGCCCCCCACAAATAGAGCTATCCTTTGGCATTTGATCACCTCTGTGTGGTTTTTCTTTTGTGCTATAAACAAAAAAGCCCGGAATTTTGAAAAAAAAACTATATTTTGTACTTTCTGCTATAAAACATATCCAATAATTTTTATTTTATTTTTTTAAATCTAATTTCTTCATCCGTTTAGGCCAATTTGTATTCTGCTACACGTTTTTGTTTAAAAAAAAAAAAAATCACAAAAAGCGTATATTGATTGGTTTGCGCACAAGTTAGTCTACAAACTATGGGATAGATTTATGGACTTATTTTTTTATTGTTTTTACTAGTAATGGCGATTTAGCGTTTTTTAGCGGGATTGCGGCGGACTAATCTGACACTAAGTGACACTTTTTGCGGACCAGTGACACCAATACAGTGATCAGTGCAGGAACACAAGATTTCTCTCTCCCTCTGTGACAGAACAACGGTCTGCCTCTCCCATGAACGATCGTGGGTGGCCAGCGGCCACTGGACCCGCTGTTTAATTAACATTGACCCTTCTATTTCTGTCTGTGGATGATGGCACTGAAATTTTTTTAATTCAAATAAAGTACCTTTTTCCTAATATACAGCTATCACATGACCCAGATCTTTCCCAGTCTGCCTGCAGGCAAACATAAGTAGGAGGAGCTTCTAGTCCTCTGCTGCTGGTCAAAAAAAAAAAAACAGCCTTTGGAATACAAAATAAAAATATATATCAATAAACTGTTATAAATTGCCATACAAATGTATAATTTAAATCAAATCTTTATTATTTGTTGGCAATAAAATGGTGTGGGCGGATTTCTGCCAGTCAGACTGTCATGACAGCCCAGTGTCTTCAAATAAGTGGTAGGTGAAGCCACCATTACTCTACATGTAAAATCCCGCCCCCATTATCTTTAGCTTGTTAGTGGGCGTGGAGGAGGGAGGGAGTGGGCTGTCATATGTGTATACGCCCACATGTGTGACTCTATATCAGTGATTCTCAACCAGGGTTCCGTGGAACCCTAGGGTTCCTCCAGAGGTTGCTAGGGGTTCCTTCAGCATAGGGCAATTTCTGCCTCTCAGATAAGTTCACACTGACCCCATTGATCTTTTTAGCTATCTGTAAGGAGGCAATTCTTCCCAATGACCACAAGTGTAAGGACCATTCTTCCAACTGACCGTCACACTAATGTATTATGAGTTGTAGATTTCTCAATTTTAGCAGGGGTTCCCTGAGACCGGAGAACTATTTCAAGGGTTCCTCTGTGTTGAAAAGGTTCAGAAAGGCTGCTCTATATAGTCACATGGGCTGCTCAGATGTGATAGGGAGGATAGAAACTCACTGAATTGAGCATGTGCAGAGTTGCCACCACAGCTGCAAAATCCCTAGCTGATTTGGGGGAAGGGAGAGATGGAGAACAGTAGGATCAACCAGGTTTTTTGCAGAATACAGAAAATGAATCTCTGAGTGACTATGAACTGCATCTAATACACAATTTATTGATTGATTTTTTTTTCATGATGTGGATTTGACACTTTAACCACTTAAGCCCCGGACCATTTTGCTGGTCAAAGACCAGGCCACTTTTTGCGATTCGGCACTGCATCGCTTTAACTGACAATTGCACGGTCGTGCGAGTGGCTCCCAAACAAAATTGACGTCCTTTTTTCCCCACAAATAGAGCTTTCTTTTGGTGGTATTTGATCACTTCTGCGGTTTTTATTTTTTGCGCTATATACAAAAATAGAGCGATAATTTTGGGAAAAAAATGCAATATTTCTCTTTCATTCATTGACGGACACAGCTCCTTTTAATCTTGACTTTAGGGTTATATGCCTTCTATCAGGAGAGGACTAGGCAGAACATGTAAAACATGTAACAGCAGCAAAGCTGAACAGTACCGCCCAGGGGGCGGTCCTACTGGCTATAACCCCTCACACTGCATCCAGCAGCTCAGTTTTTCTGCCTAGCATAGGAGAAGGACCTGGCTCCCGGTTGGGACAATTGGTCCTGGAGATTTTTTAACTTTTTTTTTTTTTTATTCTACTTTTTTGATCCTGAGATCTACTATCAACAGCCGGCTGGTTGATAGGCTGGATAATATAGATCCTAGTAGTCTCCCCAGTCCGGCCATCGAGCGTGAGCAGACCTTTAGCTAGGCGCTGGGTCGGCCACGACATGCCCCGTTTGCTCCATGGGTGGCCGGTGAGCTATATGCTCCGGGGCACACATAATACCAGGCTACTGCTGTCTGAGTCAGTGTGCCGTGGCCAACAGCCACTCCATACCGCTCGGGTGATGGGTCTGTCTGGAATGCGTCCTGCAGTCCCCGCAGGACGGGTAAGTAGGGTTCCTCCTGTTTTCGCCAGGATGGAAGAGCTGGGCATTCCTGGGGAGGTCGACTAGGGGGTCTCTCACTCTTTCTTCTCTCCCTGTCCCTTCCCTCCTCCCATGCTTCTGGAGAGAGGCTATTTGGAGCCTCGCTGGATGACATTATTAAAAATGTCACTGGGGATAAGGGCACGCTGCTCCCACAATCCAGAAAAGGTAAGGAGCCAGGGCCCTCCATTTCCGCTCAGAAGCGGGTTTTTTCGTCCGCCCGGGCCCGCAAGTAAGCGTTCCCAGGCCGACAAGGTGCCCGCTGAGGGACAAAAGCGTCCCTGGTTTTACAAGCTTGCAAACAAATCTGCGATAGCATGAAGGTTTGCCCCTGCCCGACTCTCGGGTGGGGGGTCGCCTTCGTGATTTTGCAGCTCAGTGGACCTCCCTGCTTTCCGACCAGTGGGTTTGCGAAGTGGTTTCATCAGGGTACAAGTTTCTTTCTTGTCCTCCAAACAGATTTTTTCCCTCCCAACCTTCATCTTCTTCCGGCTCGTCGGGACGCCCTGTTTGGAACAGTGCAGGACATGCTGATGCACGTGGTGATAGTACCTGTGCCGCCGCTGGAAAAGTTTCAGGGATTCTACTCCAATCTGTTTGTAGTAGCCAAGAAGGACAGGGTCCGTCCAATCCTGGATCTCAAGGCCCTCAACTGCTTTGTAAAAGTACAAAGGTTCAGGATGGAATCCGTACGCTCTGTGGTTGCTGGACTCCATCCGGGGGATTTTCTGGCGTCCTTGGACATCAAGGACGCATACTTGCATGTCCCCTTATGCGTCAGGCATCAGAGGCTTCTGCGGTTTGCAGTTGGGGACGAGCACTACCAATTTGTAGCTCTACCTTTTTGGCCTGGCATCGGCACCGAGTTTTCACCAAGGTGTTTGCCCCGATTCTGGCTTTTGCTGAGGCAGCAAGAGATCGCTATCGTGGGCTACCTGGACAACCTCCTTCTGAGAGCGGCTTCTGCCTCAGAATTAGAGGAGGATCTGTCGATCGCCAGTCAGGCTCTTCGGGAGTTTTTGTACTGAACCTCCAGAAGTCGGTGTTGGTGCCGGCTCAGTGCCTGGAAAATCTGGACTCCTGAGAGGCAAGAGTTTTTTTTTTCTCCCTTCGGACAAGTTGCAGACTCTTCAGGCTGCAGTGAAGCTGTTGGCGTCCCGCAGGTGGTCGTTGCTGCGCTTTTGCATGCGAGTCCTGGGACTCATTGTAGCCACCTTCGAGGCGGTACCATATGCTCACTTCCGCACTCGAGTGTTGCAAAAGGAGATTCTGTCAAAATGGGACAAATCTCCGTTGTCCCTGGATTTTCAAATCCGGGTGGGCCGGTTGGTCAGGGATTCCCTGATCTGGTGGCTGAGGTCTCCGACTCTTCAGTCCGGGAAGTCGTTCCTTCCTTTTGACTGGATGGTGATCACAACAGGCGCCAGCCTGACCGGTTGGGGGGGAGTTTGGGGCATACAGTCGACACAGGGTCACTGGACGCAGGAAGATCCCGCCTGTCGATCAATGTGCTGGAACTTCGGGCGATCAGGCAGTGCCTCTCTACATGGTCACAGAGGCTGCAGGGACGCCCAGTCAGACAGTGCCACGGCGGTGGCGTATGTCAACCATCAAGGAGGAACAAGAAGCTCGGCTGCAGCATTGGAGGTTGCTCACATCCTACTGTGGGCAGAGTGGAGCGTGCCGGCTCAATCGGCCATATACATTCCGGGCGTAGAAAACTGGCAAGCGGACTACCCAAGTCGTCAGATGCTGGACCAAGGAGAATGGTCGCTACACCCGGATGTGTTTCGGCTCCTTTGCCTGAGATGGGGCACACCAGATGTGGATCTCCTGGCTTCTCGGCTCAATCAGAAGTTGTTGAGGTTTGTGGCCAGGTCCAAAGATCCTTGGGCGGACGCGTTGGTGGCCCCATGGGGACAGTATCGGCTAATTTATGCTTTTCCCCCGCTAAAACTTCTTCCTCGTCTGCTTCACAGAGTGGAGACCAAGGGGATTCCGATGATTCTAACTGCCCCAGATTGGCCTCGGCGCCCCTGATACGCCGACTTAGTTTGCCTGGTGGCGGACTTTCCTTGGCGACTGCCGATGGGGGGGGGGGGGGCCTTCTGTCGCAAGGTCCTATACTTCATCCTGCTTTACAGTCGCTGGCTTTAACAGCATGGTTGTTTAAAGTCAGGTGCTAAGGGACCGAGGCCTGTCTGATTCGGTTATTTCCACCATGCTGAGTGCACGGAAGTCATCTTCTCTGAAGATTTATCATCGCGCGTGGAAGGCCTACATCTGTGTGAAGAGATGGGGTGGCGTCCACGTAATTATTTGGTTTCCAGGATCCTGCTGTTTTTGCAGCGTGGAGTGGATCAAAAACTTGCGTTTAAGCACCATTAAAGGACAGACATCAGCCTTGGCTGTCTTTTTTTCAATGACCCTTGGCGGCTCATTCACTGGCGAGTACATTTGTGCAAGGGGTTCGACATGTGGCCCCTCCGGTTCCGCTACCGCTGCCTCTGTGGGATTTGAATCTGGTGCTCTCGGTACTTCAGAAACCTCCGTTTGAGAACATTAGAGAGATTCCCCTATTGACACTCTCTCAGAAAGTAGCCTTTCTGGTGGCTATTACATCTGCCAGGAGGATTTCTGAGTTGGCGGCCTTGTCTTGCAAGTCTCCCTACTTGATCCTCCACAAGGATAAGGCGGTGCTACGCCCGCAGCCTTAGTTTCTTCCTAAGGTTGTTTTGTCTTTTCATCTAAATGAGGACATTGTGCTTCCGTCCTTGTGTCCTCGGCAGTCGCACCCCAAAGAGGTTGCTTTTACATCCCTTGGATGTGGTCCAATCTCTACGGGTGTATCTGTCTGCTACGGCTCGGTTTCGGAGGTCAGACTCACTGTTTGTGTCGGTGGTTGGTCCAAAGAAGGGCCTGGCGGTTTAGTCGGCCACCATTTCTCGGTGGATTAGACAGATCGTGATTCAGGCTTATGCCCTAAATGGGTGGGCGCCTCCCTTTCCTGTCACGGCGCATTCGACCAGGGCAATTGGTGCCTCCTGGGCTTTCTGACATCAGACGTCCGTTTCCCAGGTGTGTAAGGCGGCGACATGGTCGTTCGTTCACGCTTTCACTATATTTTACAAGGTGGATGTGAGTGCATCTGCGGATGCTTCCTTCGGCCGCAAGGTTTTGAAGGCAGCTGTTTAAGGTTGCAACTCCTCCATTGAGGAGCTCTGGTTGTTTTGGGTGGAGTTTGCTTGCTGTTCCCACCCCTCCGTTTTTTTTTTTTACACTGCTTGGGGACGTCTCTAAGGTCAAGATTTAAGGAGCTGCGTCCGTCAATGAACGAAAGAGATGCTGCGATCTTAAAGGGACGTGTATATATACGTCCTTCTGCCTGTCCGTGCTCTTCTGCAGACGTATATCTGTGTGCGCTGGTCAGCATACAGTTAAAGTAGAACTATGGGCAAAACTTTTTTTTTTTTTTTTGTCAGTAAACTTTTGCAGAGATTTCGCTTAATTTCTTGTCCAATAGCCACACAGGAAGTGAGAGGAAATCTCTGCAAATTTAAGGAATTTCTTGGGGACCCCCAGCTCACCATAACTAGTGTCCCCATTGGAAGATTTCCCATCTGTTACTTTTCTGGGGACATCCCGAATTTTTTTTTTTCTTTTTACTTTCAATGATAAACAGGAAAATAGAGGGGCTGAATCTCCTTAACGGAAGCATATACAGCAATAAAAATTAACAGGTGTTCTAATCCCTTGCCACTCTGTCCACAACAAAAAAAAAAGTTTTGACTTTAGTTATACTTTAACCACTTCAATACTGGGCATTTTCACCCCCTTCCTGCCCAGACCAGTTTTCAGCACTGTCACGCTTTGAATGACAATTACGCGGCTCCCAAACAAAATTTACGTCCTTTTTTTTTTTTTTTTTTTTCACAAATAGTTTTTTTTTGGTGGTATTTGATCATCTGCGGTTTTTATTTTTTGTGCTATAAACAAAAGAAGACTCACAATTTTGAAAAAAAACACTTTTTTTTTTTTTACTTTTTGCTATAATAAATATCCCAATTTAAAAAAAAAAATGTTTTCTTAGTTTAGGCCGATATGTATTCTTCTACTACATATTTTTGGTAAAAAAAAATCGCAATAAGCGTATAGTGATTGGTATGTGCAAAAGTTATAGCGTCTACAAAATAGGGGATAGATTTTTGACTTTTTTTTTTTATACTAGTAATGGCGGTTATCTGCGATTTTGTCAGGACTGCGATCTTGCAGCGGACAGATCGGACACTTGGCACTATTTTGGGACCATTCACATTTATACAGTGATATAAATATGCACTGATTACTGTATAAATGTGACTGGCAGGTGAGGGGTTAACACTAGGGGGCGATCAAGGAGTTAAATGTGTTCCCTAGGGAGTGATTCCAACTGTGGGGGGAGGGGACTGACTGGGGGAGGTGACTGATCGGTGTCCCTATGTACAAGGGACACACCATCGGTCTCCTCTCCCTGACAGGACGTGGATCTCTGTGTTTACACACAGAGATCCATGTCCCTGGCTCTGTAACTGCCGATCGTGAGTACTTGGTGGACATTGCGGTCGTCAGGGACGCGCATTGGCACCCGAGTGGCCTGTGGACGTTATATGACGGCCACCCAGGATGGCAGAGCCACCTTGTGGCCGTCATATGACTATAGGCGGGATCGGAAGTGGTTAAAGCCTAACTGCAGTTTACTTTCACTTTAAAAAGATTGGGCCGAGCTAGCTCAAACAAACACCTTCCTTTGCTAATTGCTGCCTTTGCTGTATAAACTGTGTGTAGCATTCGATACATACAATATTCAGTGCGGTGTTCTGTGATCAATTAGTAAAGGCAATAGTTTGGGCAGCTTGGCCCTAATGAACTATTTTTAAAGTAAAGGTAAACCTTGAGTTCAGCGTTAAGCTGGCTGACACTGTTAGGCATTTTTTTCACCTGGTGATCTGGCCATCAACGCGCCACCTGTATTAGAGTGCCCCCCACTCTGGATGAAAGAGCACAGGGACACATTTGGACAGCAGCATTGTCAATCGGGGAAGGGGGGAGGAAAGTGTTAGCTGGACTAGTAAATTTGATTACAATGACGCCAAACCCCAGCTAATACTTTATAACCGCTACAGTTTTTTTACTTTTTTGTGATAAAGGTTTTACATTAATGCTGACCATTTTAAGCACCCTTGTGGTAAATGGTTTGTCTCATCCCTGTAACTGCTACATCTGTAGGAAAGCTTTTTCTTTGGTAAAACAGACTTACTGCCTGGGTCAGCAGGTGAAAAGAAAGTAAAGAGAGCCTAAAAAGAGAAGCGAATGCAGTCCTTCACATCTAAGAATTGGTAAGCTGCAAGAAATGTTTGCTTTTCGGCTTTAATACCATTTTAAGTCAGTTTTTTTTATTGTTCCTCATTTAAATCTTGCAGCAAAGACTTGACTGATAAATTATAAAATCTTTGTGGTTTCTACTGGAAAAAAGTAGAACTTGGTTAATACAATAAACATCAAGTGTAAGCATAAGGAAAGGCTCCTGCTAAACATTTTGCTTGGGTTATTTGTTGGCTATATTCAGTCACTTTGTAAGCTAGCCTGAAAAACACGAGTCCATCATTTAGGAAACTTGTACTAAGAAAAGTAAGTATTGGCCTTATACTTTGCTTGGATGCCATGTTGAACCAATGGTTTTAAAGCCTAATTCTAGGTGGTTTTTTTGGGGGTTTTTTTTTGGCCAGGTTCCCATGAATGTGATTTCAGGTATGACTTGGGTCACACTGAATCGCATGACAATGGTGCCTGTTCATATCGATGCAGTGCAGCTGCGATGCAACTTTGGGAAAGGGTCCAGTACTGTTTTTTTTTTTTTTTTTTTTTCTTTTTAAAACAATAATTCTGTGGGTGGAACTGCTACACCTAAATTGGGATTTAAAAGATTTTGAGCAAAATACTAAAAAAAGTATGCAGAGCAGGGGTTCTGACTTCATGGGGCCTTTATTTAAAACATGGTTCATGAACAGCAACCCTGAAAGCATGGGAGTTGGGGACAATTTTTTTTTAATTTCTTTAGCTGTCCATGACAGCCAGTCAGAGACATAGAGCCCCTTCCACCTGGATAGGAAATGGGTTGCCAGGTCAGATGTTAAAAGTAGCCCCCCCACCAAGCGGCTCTCCTTAGTTTGTGTTTGCTCTGTCAGAAGGAAACACTAAAATGTTGCCATTGGAACCTGGGTGAGGGAAGTTTGTCTCTAGGCTGCCTACTGCCTACTCTACACCTACCTTTTTTCTATGAAGTGCCCCCCAAAACCCCTCCTCTTTACAGGCAGGAATTGGCCTGATGCCTTTTTTTTTTCTTCCCCCTGCCCTCCTTTGCCCACCACAAACCAATGTCTGGGAATGCAGAACCCTCTTGGCATGCATAATGCTGCATTCTTGCACATGTTCACTGCTGTATACTCAGTCTGTGGTGGAAGTGATGTGGAGAGATGCTCACGCCATTCTCTTGCTTCTGGCGACCTTTAAGGGTTTGGTTTGAGGGCTTGAGAAAGGAGCGTGGCTGTTTCCTCCATCCACAGCCTGTACGCTCACGAAACCTATACTGATGACGTCATCCCCCTCCGCCTGACATCTCCCTGCACTCCAAACCTCGCGCTGAGGACACGTTCCACCGCAACCTGCTGTACTCCATCCAGCGGTGTAGAGCCTTCATTACAACCACAGGACGCACAGCACAGGAGATCAAGGAAAGGGATTGACTCACCGAGGACAGCCCCATATCATGGGACATGACTCAATGCCTGCTTTTAACTACTTAAATGTGAGTGCACTATAAGAAAATCTTATTGTATATTAAACTTGTTGTAAAATCTGCACCCAGAGGCACCTCTTCTCTCCCCTTTTGTCTTTTCAGCGTTGGGAACATGGTCCCTGTTCCAATTTGATGGCAGCCCTGAGTGTGGTTCATTCCCATCTCATTTTATCCCAATTTACTTCATTTATTTCCCTCTCCTCCCCCCCCCCTCCAATTTTTAACCCTCTATAAACTATCATTGAAAGACTCAAGTCCTTGTGGACACCTACTAGGGAGACTTTGGACTTAGTGCCATACTGTGCATATATTATATTAATTTATGTATCCAGCACATAATACACCTATAGGAAAACATTATATTAGATTTTTGCGCCTTTTACTTGTATATATTTGGTTTGAGGGCCCCCTGCTTGACTGAAAGACACTGGGGTAATTTCTGGGTGCTGAAGGCTAGTGGTTCAAACCTCATTGTGGTGCCAGGGGGAAATGGGAGTTGTCTGCTGGTACCTTTTTTGGTTGGTTCTCTCAGCAGCGGCTGCAAGGATGCCATTGGAGGGAACTGGCTTGTATTAGGTATGGATCCTTTTTCGCAAGCCATAAGCTCTGGCAGATTTGGGCACCACTGCCACCAACACTTCACAGGTGACAAGAGGTTGCTGTGCCTACTTGCATGACCTGTGTGTTTGCTTTTTGCTCTACTTGTTGTCACCTGGGGGCCCCTGGTGTTGGGCTTATGGTGGCAGAGCATTTTGAGACTCGACCTCTCTCAGGTGCAATGTGTAATCGTAGTGGGGGGTGGAAGCATCTTTGAACCTGTTTGATTCTTGCAGGCCGAGGCCTCTGAGAAGACTAAAAGAAATGCTCCCATGAAGAAATGTGCAGTCTGTGGCTTTAAGTTGGGGACTTCCTAGACTAAACCTTTTATACCGATTCTGTGGTCTAATCTAGGATGATTCCTTTACAACCTGCCACAAGCACCTATCTTGAATTAATAAAGCCTTGGCTTCCACTCCTTCAGGTCTCTTCTGGCTGACATAAAAGCCTCTGGCCACTGCATCCTACCCAGCCTCCTAGAGTGCCTAAGTCCCCTACTCCTGTGCTGTCAGTTATAGGGGAAGTTTTGCAGAAGAAGGATGTTAGGAAAGATATTAATGACCCTGCTACTTTCAGCTAGATTCCTCAAGTGAGAATAATGGTCATGGAGACTACTCTGCTAGAGTATCCAACTTTAAGCTCTGTAAAAAATGTGGATGTCTTGATCAAAGTGTTTTAAGAGACCTTGGATATCCCGAAGGAGAGAGTTCAGCTCTAGACATGACCACGTTTCGAGTCTTACAGAGAAACGTGTCCAAAGGGTTTCCTCTTTCCAAGGTCATGTCAGATTCCATACTCAAGGAATGTGAGGATCTGATGTTTGGCTGGAACAAGTGTCTGGTTCTGGATGCTACTCTTCAAGGTCTCTAAGAAAGCAGTTTTTGCCTTTTAAAGATATGGGGTTCCAGAAAGACCCCATGGTTAAGAGGGGTGGGATTCAACCATTTATAATTTTGAAGCACACTTCAGGCACAACTTCTGTAACCATGAATATATGGTTCTGGCTTTGTCCATATCACTCACATTTGCCAGATGGAACTCCTAGAGAACCGTTCTTGGTGTCACTCCCTATGTTCCAAGATTTTGGGGGAGGCCCTAGCACCTCTAAGGCATAAGTTCCATCATAATATGCTCGGGATGATCTACTGCTTAAAGCTGCCTCAGATGTCAGCTTGGATGCTGTTTTTCAGTTTTATCAATAACTGGCTAGAAAACCTGGAGTGGCTGATCAAGTCAAGAGCCCTCTCGAACTATCTCTTTCCTATTGTATGTTTTACACTTTTGATCTGATGCTCTTTCTCCCAGAACTGAAAATTCTGAAAATCATTTCTCATTTGGCTTTAGAAAAAAAACACCCAGTATGGAGAACGGTGTATCATATCTGCTGTGAGTCCAATAACTTCATGCATCCTTGCAGTCCAGTTTGCACATCTCCACCTTAGTCATCTTCAGTTGTTCCTGCTGAGGGTGTGGAATGGATCTTGGGACGCGACAGCCTTGTTCACCTAACTTCTAAAATGCACTCTGTGGTGGCTGAGGATCTATTCTTGCTTATCAGAGTGTCTTCTGTGGACCTAGCCCACCTCTCGGAGGTTTGCCAAACATGCCCGTACTTGGGGCTGAGAAGCTCATCTAGGGGCCAAGGTGGCACCAGACCAATGGACTTGGAGTCTAGATTATCTTTGGAGGGAGCTGAGTGCTGTGAGCAGAGTCCTCAGTCATTCTTCCAGGAAGAAACCAGAGGTTGCCAGCACAGTCAAACATGCATTAACAAACAAGGGGGTATAAGAAATCCCTCCTTAGAGGTGGTAGTCACAGATATTCTGTTATGGGTGCAGAGGAATCCCCCTTGCTTTCATTTCTGTCAGATGTGTCTCTAAGCTGGTGACTCTCGTAAGGAGCTATTCCTCATTCTTCAAAGTAAAAGGTAGTCTTATGCCCAAGACCATCTTTTCTTCCTAAATTGGTATCGCCCATCTACCTCAATGAAGACACAGTTCTTCCATCCTTAATCCAAAGCACCCATAGTAAATTGCCCTGGATTGCCTGGATGCATTTGGAGTCATCAGTCTACCTCAAAGCCAAAGCTTCTATCAGGAAGATGGACATCCTGCTTCAAAGCCAATCAGTGGTAGACGGATAAGATTACTCATCCCCAGAGCTTACATTCTAAAGGAAAAAACTCCTGCGCTTTTTTTTTTCTTCTTTCAATACATTTTTATTGAAAATGAGATGCATGTACAAAAACAATATATATGCAGCAGATAATACAGCACTCCGGGGGTGAACAGCCCCATTTAGACAAGGAACAGTGCAACCATGAAGAAGAAACCATAGAATCTGTAAAGGCTGTAACACCCTTAATAACAGGTACATGCATAAAAACAGAATGAGGATTCTCTGAAGGTCCCACTGGAGCAAGGTGTTGTATCAAGGAATTCCAGGCTGGGCCCCTGAAACAACAAGGGTCCCCCCACCTTCGGCACCCCGATAGGCATCATGCTGTGCCAAAGGCGTGGTACCCCCGGGTCCCCACCAGAATATAGGCTAACCAGTTGGGAAAGGGGAAGGGAAGAATAGTGCTATCCTAACTACGTGAAGGTATTCCCCTCACTGCTATGGAATCGGTAGAGCCATAACAATCATCTGTTTAGGCTACAAGAGAAAAATAAAAATAAGGATAGAAAGAGAGGAAAGAGTAGAAAAAGAGGGATGAAGAGGGTGGGATAGGGGAGAAGGGGAAGCAGAGTGTCCAGTTAGGGGCTTAGTGCTGTGTAGCAACTGTGGGCATACCAGGGATAAGGGATATCCCTGGTATCTCCACAGTAACTCCTGCGCTTTTATGCGCCCACTCCACCGGGTCAGTTTCCTTGGCATTCTGGCACCAAGTCTCTTTAGCCCAGCTTTGTAAGACCACCACCTGGTCCTCTGTACCTTTTTCAAAGTTGTACCAGGTAAACGTACAACTTTATGCCGATGCAGTTTTCAGCTGCGAGGTTCTTGCAGCAGCACTCTAGGGTCTGTTGGTGTCAATCTGTTTGCCCACCCTTCTCATTCATTGCCTGGGGAATGTTAAAGGGTCTATGACCACTCTGCCTGTGTCTTTTACTGTACAATTAAAATGGGACTGCTCAGAAGGATTCTACTATCAGTCCTAGAACTCTAATGCAGAAGCTGAGAGTTGGGTGGCTCCTGGGATGAAGAGTCCAAGTCTAGGAGTGGAGAATTTTAAATAAAAAAAAAAATTCCTTGAGCTGTGTCTAGCATGAAACTTAAGATACCACAAGGGGTAAGTTGGCTCCCACCCTGACTTCTGAAGGTTTAGAATACAGCTGAACTTTTGCTAGGTCTGTGCCAACTGTTCCCTTGGAAGGTTGTCTATATATCACACAATGGGATTATGAAAGATCAAATGGAACTGTAGCATTAAACGGTGAACTGATGAAGGAAGGTTTTGCGCAAAACGAAGAGTAGTAGGGAGATGGGTGAGAATAGCTGTAATGGTATGCGGATGATTATCTTACATTAGTCAGTCCATGTAAGAAATCAGCCAATGTGTGGTCCTCTAGTCTAAAATGGGGGGAATTGGCCATACATCTGAATGCAGCATCGACCATAAGCCACCTTAGGAAGACCTGCCTCAAAGCAAGAGACATGTCTGAATCCCACAATGGGAATGCCCTGAAAATGTAGCAAAGTGATCCCAGAGGCTGGTAGTTTGGTGCGGAAGATAAGCTGACTGGTAGGCCATGGCAAAGCGAAGGAACCACTGATGTGTAGGAAGCATGGGGAAATGCAAGTATGTGTTCTTGATGTGGAGAGAGGCCTGAAAATCTTCCTAATGAAAATATATGGTGGGTGACAGACCTAGTAGATTCCATGTGGAATTTTTGAGCCTAAATTAGGTTATTTGGGGCCTATTTTTAAAAATCCAAGTGGGGGAGGTCGTGAAGACTGAGAACAGGTTGGAGTAGAACCCCTGAAACTATTCTGCTGAAGGTACTAGGACGATGGTGCTTTGCTCCAGTAGACCTGTTGCATGGAGACTTACTACTTTGTGTGGTGACACAGGCCAGTTGTAAAAATATATAACAAAGGGGGCTGGGAGCAGAATTTCAGCCTGTAGTTCTCTGAAAACCACCTCCCTTCCCCCAAGCATGCAGGTTTTAGATGCTGGTTCTGCAGCCAAGCATTTGAGCCAAAGAATTCTCAAGTTCACAGATTTATACAGGAAATGAGACGGGGGACTTCTAACAACTATCCACACAATAGTTCAAGGCTCCAGACACTCCATGATTACTGAATCGGATAACTTTGTACTCTGTCAGTGAATGCAAAGCGTCTTCTGATTGGCTGAGGTGGAGAGGCGGGTGGAGGATGATATGATCTCTGCCTCAGCCAATCAGCGGAAGCTTTGTAATCATTCATTGAATACTGTATGTAGCTGAGGTTACATACAGTTTATACAGTGCACACAGGCACTGCATTTGTTAGTGAAGTCAATAGATAATTTGAACCAGCTTGGTCCAAAGAACTATTTAAAGTTCACTGAAACATGGAGATCTATCATTAGGAGCATATACTTCCCACATTGTGTCCAGACACTCCTTGTGGCTGTTTTTGTGCACCAATGGATCTAGCATGTTGGCCTAGATTCTAAGATAATTTGGTCCCCCTTTTTTCAATTTTTTTTTTTTTACACTATGGTTTGTACCTTTTTGATTGAGGATACACTGTCCCTTCCCATACTACCAATCATAGTTTTCTTTTATTCACATTCAGACTCACACTACTACACTTTGTCAACTTTACCTTCCATCACTTTCTGGTACCAGCACTGGTTCACAATCTACACATTCACTAGGTACACCATATTGTGTTATGTTAAATCATACACTATTTTTATCCATTTACGGAGGTATATGGTGATGCTATCCACGTCACCCTCATTTATGGGATAATACACTCCCTGGAAGGTCTGTCCCCTGATGGTCTGTCATCATTGTGCCTTGGGTTACACTACCTCAGCTCCCTGGACTGATGAGTTTCCCGGCTGACCCTCAGCCCTCATCGCTTCACACTCAGACTCCTAGTTGATCCTGAGCAGGGTGGGTTTCTTTCCATTACCTTCTTCCCTTTCTACTCCCCCCTCCTATGTCTCATATGCTGAGACCCATTGTTAAATACTATTATCTACTAATCTGTGTAGATGCCTATATTGCATCTGCTCCTGATGAGTGGAGGTTCCACAAAGCGCGTCAAGCAATCTGATGCTACCTACATCTTAGGAATATTTTTACATTTTATATTGTACCTTGCTGTAACCATTGTGTATGTTTTAGATTTATGGTATTCATATGGATCAAATGAGTCTGGCATTACCATGTATTACTATGCTTGTATGTATTACATTATGGAATAAATCTTTATTTTATATAGAATAATTCCTTGTTTATATTGTACCATGATATAGAGTTTTATATACTATCACAAGTTACTTGCCAGACATATTGGTAGCCATTCTATTCCGCATGCTTCACGCAAAGTCCCAATCCCTCCCCCCCCCCCTTATTAGTTAGTCCCATCATTAGGAGCTGCTATAGTCTCTTTAAGCCTAGGAGTAATAGCACTGGCCGCAATTCCTCAGGAGTAACGTAGTCTATTACAGACTTAAAGCAAAGTTCCACCCAAAAATGGAACTTCCACTTTTCGGAATCCCCCCCCCCCTTCCGGTGTCACATTTGGCACCTTTCAGGGGGAAGGGGGGGGAGCAGATACCTGTCTAATACAGGTATTTTTCTCCCGCTTCCGGGCATAGATTGCCGCAGTATCCGCGGATATCTACGCCACGTCTGGCCCCTCCTCTGTCCCCGTCCCCCCGCTGTCTTCTGGGAGACGCAGGTCCCAGAAGACAGCAGGGACCATTCAGATCGCACAGCGCTACTTGCGCATGCACAGTAGGGAACCAGGAAGTGAAGCCGCAATGCTTCACTTCCTGATTCCCTTACCGAAGATAGCGGCGGCAGCACCCGAGAGCTGAGGGACAGATCGGCTTCGGGTGCCGACATTGCGGGCCCCCTGGACAGGTAAGTGTCCTAATTTTAAAAGTCAGCAGCTGCAGTATTTGTAGCTGCTGACTTTAAAAAAAAAAAAATTGTCCAGAACACCGCTTTAAGAGACTGAGTTTCTGATAGAGGCTCTACAACTGAAGGCATAGGCATCTTAGACAAGGAATTTGCAGGGGAAGGCATGGAAGCATGATTTGGCCCATGAAATCTTGCATAACTGCAGTGAAATAGTTGAAGAGAGGGTTATGCCTGATAGAGCTAAAGGAAGACTCAGAGGGTGACAATAGACTCAAGAAGAGGGAAAAATTCCAGGCTGTCAGTATTGGGCCCTTCACGGCGTGCCTTGCAGGCAGCACTGGAACCATTAGTGGATCATGAACTAGAGGCACATGGGGCAGTAAGACCATTCCCTAGGCATGAAATACATGCACTGCAAGGCAGGAGTCAGCATAGCTCAGGGTACAAGGCAGAAGTGGGAAGGTGCTTACTTTATGTATGATGGTAAGAAAGAAAGCATGGAGCAATGTATAACACTCCACGCAGTGGTTGACGTTGGCACACTCTCAATGTTAATCCCTTCTGCATAAAGGGGTTGTAAAATGTGCAGAAATGGTAACAAGGATCTCCTGGTGCTCAGTCCATATAGCTTGTTCACATAGTGATTCTTCAAAGATGAGGTCAAACCCAGAGCTTTGCCTCAGTTCTGGACTCAGCGCTCTGCACCTACCTAACACACTACATTCAGGTGTGGAAAGTGCCACAATGCAGAGCCTAGTGCCAGTAGGACACATTCCTGGCTAGCCCCGTAATCATCTAGTTCACTAGGGTCTGGGAATGGCCTCCACAGCTAGTACTGAGGAACTGTATAGCGTGGACTATCCGCGCTACCCCCACTGTGCAAAAGTGCAAATATGTACAAAATGCAAATGTGTGTAAAAAAAGCGATGGTATAAATAAATACAAATGAATGCAATAATGCAAGAAAAGTGATAGTGCAAAAAAAATGATAGTGCAAAGCAATTACTTTTTTCTTTACAAAGAAAAAATAAATAAAAATGAATATAATGAAAATGACAGTGCTGCAACTGCAGTGAAGCTGGAATAATCAGCTAAAAATAGACATTTTTAAAATTAAGATAAGATGCGCAACCAAATAGTGATGCAAACAAAGTGCAAAGGGATAAATAGGTGAAATATTATTTGACCTAGAATAAAGTTCAATACAACTCGATGAAAGGCAGTGTCAATTTCAAGTCAGCTGGAAAAAGACTTGCTGCAATCAAAAGAACAAGAAGCAGATCTTCATCCTATGTTTCAATCAAGTAGACGAGTAATAGTATAGAGAGGGGCCGCTTACCGAATCTGTCGGATCTCTATCACGGAGATCATGCGAGCTCAGCACACAAGGGATCACCCAGGAAACAACAGTAGCCGGTCACGTCTTCACACAGATCCTCTCCTCTACCAAACGTCTGGGAACTGCAGCCGATCTCCCTCAGGATCTTAGCATAGGCAGGATTCACTCACAAACGTGATGGCCGAGGATATTTTAGAAGAGGAATAGGAAAAACTTCATGGTGCAGTAAGTTCTTTAAAGTAAAGACCCTTTATTGCAAATGCTGGGTATCTGACACCATGAAAACTTTCGGCAGAACAGTCTAAAAATGAACAAGCAAACTTCCAGCCGTGGCTCGAGCCAGTCAGCTGGGGCGTGATGACGTCAGGTTCTCTCGCTCCGCCCAACGCTGCGTTTCTCCATACGATGCATCAACAGTGATAGGAGGCAAGATCCAAACGTCACACACCACGCTATAAATAGGCATTCTCAGGAGAGTGACACCGGAAACCTGACAGAGCTCATTTGTCCCCAGGTCGCCAGTGTGCAGGACTCAAGCGGCCCCCCTGTATACTATTACTCGTCTGCTTGATTGAAACATAGGATGAAGATCTGCTTCTTGTTCTTTTGATTGCAGCAAGTCTTTTTCCAGCTGACTTGAAATGGACACTGCCTTTCATTGAGTTGTATTGAACTTTATTCTAGGTCAAATAATATTTCACCTATTTATCCCTTTGCACTTTGTTTGCATCACTATTTGGTTGCGCATCGTACCTAATTTTAAAAATGTCTATTTTTAGCTGATTATTCCAGCTTCACTGCAGTTACAGCACTGTCATTTTCATTATATTCAGTTACTTTTTTCTTTACAAAGAAAAAAATAATAAAATTGCTTTGCACTATCATTTACAAACAGCTGCATGTTAGAGACCAGCTCAGCAGCTTGTAGGTGAATCTTGATTAAAGCCAAAAATTGCTAGAAGAGAAGGTAGACGTTTTCCAGCAGAATTGTAAAAAGATGTGCAAACATTTCATTGTTTTTTGTTAGTCAATGGTCAAATCCTTCTGGAGGTGTCCGTATAATTTCTCAAAGAACGAAAAAGAAACCAGCATTTTTAGCTCAGCAGTGATGGTCCACATATTTAACAGGTTTTCTTGGAATAATGTAAATAATACAAGCTTTAAATAATAAAAGATTAACAATAGTACAGATCTGCCTGTCATGTTAATCCCTGTTCTTAGTCGCAGACCTGGATGAGTTATTTAAAGCCAGGCTACGAGGAGGCAACCACTTGAGCCGCAGTGCTCATGTGCTAAAAAGGAGCATGGTGATAAGAGAGAGTAGAGTAATAGAAAGTTGAGCCAATTAGTGTGCTGCTTCTCCTTTGACTTGCAAAGCACAAGATGGGGGAAGGACAAGACCTGTAAAGCCTCGTACACATGATCGGATATCCTATGGATTCTAATCCGATGTTTTTTCCCATCGGAAATCCGATGAAGCTGACTTCCATCAGTCTTGCCTACACACCATCAGTCAAAAAACCGACCGTTCCAAACGCTGTGACGTAAAACACTCTGATGTGTCGACTTGATTCTGAGCATGCGTGGGTTTTTTATCCGATGGACTTGCCCATAGACGATCGGAATTTGCTATCGGTTTTTGAACCATCGGAAAAATTTAAAACCGATGGAAAAAAGACTGATGGGTCCCATACACGATCGGTTTGTCCGATGAAAAAAGTCCATCGGACTGTTTTCATCGGTAAAACCGATCGTGTGTACAGGGCTTTAATGTTACTTAGTTTAAAGAAAGAAAACTCCGGTCCCCTGCCCTGCCAGATAGCGTTGTACTGTGTGGCAGACCTGTGTAAATGTAACCACTTCAGCCCCAGAAGGATTTGCCCCCTTAATGATCAGAGCATTTTTTGCAATACAGCACTGCGTCGCTTTAACTGGTAATTGCATGGTCGTGCGACGAGGTACCCAAACAAAGTTGATGTCCGTTTTTTCCCACAAATAGAGCTTTCTTTTGGTGGTATTTGATCAACTCTGTGGTTTTTATATTTTGCCGTATAAACAAAAAATTGTCAAACTTGAAAAAAAATAAACTTTCTACTATAATACATATCCAAACAAAAAATATAAAAAAACGAATTTATTCATCAGTTTAGGCCAATATATATTCTTCTACATATTTTTGGTATAAAAAACACAATAGGCGTATATTGATTGGTTTGCGCAAAAGTTATCACGTCTACAAACTATGGGAAAGATTTAGGGACTTTTATTTATTTTTATTGGTTTTTTTTTCTTAAAGTTTTTCTCATGTTTAGAGTACAATAAAACAGTCATCCCCACATACCCCCCCCCCCATCTCCCCCTCTTCCGACCCCAGAAAAGACAAGGATTACTAAAGATCTTTTTAGTGGGACTGCGACATTGCGGCGGACAAATCTGACCCTAAATAAAAAAAAATTGGGGACCAGTGACATTATTACTTTGATCACTGCTATAAAAATGCACTGATCAATGTATAAATGACACTGGCAGGGAAGGGGTTAACACTAGGGGGCGATTAAGGGGTTAAATGTGTGTTCTAACTGTAGGGAGGATGGGCTGCCTGCGACATGATAGAGATCGTGGTTCCCGATCACTGGGAACAGTAGATCTCTGTCATGTCCCCTGTTAGGACTGGGATCTGCCTTGTTTACAAAGGCAGATCCCTGTTCTGCCTCCGTCTACAGCGATCACGGGCGGCCTTCGGACATCGAGTCAGCCAGACCCGCGGGCATGCTCCGTCGACTGCACGCACACACTCGCAATCTCACATGCACGGACCGACGTACGGGTACGTAGGTCTGTGCAGGAGAGCTGACCTGCTGCCGTATATGTGTGACGGCTGGTCGGCAAGTGGTTAAGGGTTGGATGAACAAATATACAAATCCTTCAGCAGGTAATAGGCTCACATATACAGGTGCATCTCATAAAATTGGAATATTATCAAACAGGTATTTTATTTCAGTAATTCAATTAAAAAAAGTGAAACTCATATTTTATATAGATAGTGATATATTTCAAGCATTTCTTTCTTTTAATTTTGATGATTATGGCTTACAGCTAGTAAAATCCCATAATTCAGTATCTCAGAAAATTAGAATTTTACATAAGACCAATAAAAAAAAAAAAAAGTATTTTTAATACAGAAATGTTGGCTTGCTGAAAAGTATGTCCATGTACAGTATATTATCCACTCAATACTTGGTTGGGGCTCCTTTTGCATGAATTACTGCATCAATGTGACGTGGCATGGAGGCGATCAGCCTGTGGCATTGCTTAGACTGTGGATAATTTTGCATTTCATTTGGAAATCAAGGTCCCAGAGTCTGGAGGAAGAGTGGAGAGGCACATAATCCAAGTTGCCTGAGGTCCAGTGTGAGGTTTCCACAGTGATGATTTGGGGAGCCATGTCATCTGCTGGTGTTGATCCGTTGTGTTTTATGAAGTCCAAAGTCAGCTCAGCCCTCTACCAGGAAATTCTACAGCACTTCATGCTTCCCTCTGGTGACCAGCTTTATGGAGATGCTGATTTCATTTTCCAGCAGGACACTGCCAAAAGTACCAATACAGTACCTGGTTTAATGATCATGGTATCACTGTGCTTGATTGGCCAGCAAACTCACCTGACCTAAACCCCATAGAGAATCTGTGGGGTATTGTCAAGAGGAAGATGAGAGACACCAGACCCAACAATGTAGAGGAGCTGAAGGCCACTATCAAAGCAACCTGGGCTTCCATAACACCTCAGCAGTGCCACAGACTGATCACCTCCATGCCACGCCGCATTGATGCAGTAATTCATGCAAAAGGAGCCCCAACCAAGTATTGAGTGCATACTATACTGTACATGAACATACTTTTCAGTAAAGATAAGGAGTTTTGGGAGCATGCACAATATTCCTTAAAGTATTCAGTGGACATCTACATCCCTAAAATGTAAATATAGAAAAAGGCCCCCGGACCGGGGTGAAAATGGGAATTTCAAGGATGTCCACTGAGTATGTTCTAAATTTATAGTCCAAATGGACAATACTAATAAATGCAAAATTGCGAGTCAATTTACAGTTAAAAAATATTTATTAGAAGTATACAAAGATATTTAAAAAAAAACACATTAGGAATACATAAATACACCCAAATGCATTTGTTCCTTGGGGGTAGTGTGTTGGTAGACTACCCCCAAGGAACAAATGCATTTGGGTGTATTTATGTATTCCTAATGTGGGGGTTTTTAATATCTTTGTATACTTCTAATAAATATTTTTTAACTGTAAATTGACTCGCAATTTTGCATTTAATTAATATTGTCCACTTGGACTATAATTTAGAACATACTCAGTGGACATCCTTGAAATTCCCATTTTCACCCCGGTCCGGGGGCCTTTTTCTATATATACTTTTCAGTAAGCCAACATTTCTGTATTAAAAAATCTTTTTACTCTTTCGTCCATGGACTGACACACCTTCTCTATTGACAAAGTGGGTATTATCCGTTAATTAGGAGTGACTAGGCAGAAAAACTTGTAAAAAGTGTTGCATCACACCTTCTACAGTACCGCCCAGGGGGCGGACCCTCTGGGTATACCCTCTCAGTCTGCATCTTCGCAGATCAGTTTTTTTCTGTCTAGCAAGGAGTAGGACATGGCTCCCTTCGGGCCCATTGGTCCGGGGAAAAAAGATATATATATATATATATATATATATATTTTTTTTTTTATTTTTTTTGCTACATTTGTTGTTTCCTGCGATCTTCGATCAACTGCCGACTGGGTGACAGGCTGGATCCTCGATCCTTGTAGTCTCCCCAGTTTCGGCCATCGAGCGTGTGCCGACCCTAGCTATGCGCTGGGTTTTCCACGGCATGCCCGTCGCTCCACGGGTGGCCGGTGAGCTTACGCTCCAGGGCCTGCATCGGACCGCTCAGCTTCGGCTGACCTTACGGCCGAGTCGCAGCAGCCTGGCCGGTGAGCTTACGCTCCAAGGCTTGCATCGGACCGCTCAGCTTTGGCTGACCTTACGGCCGAGTCGCAGCAGCCTGTCCGGTGAGCGTCATGCTCCAGGGCATACATATGATCGTCCCTTCTGGGTCCAATCACAGCATGCCTGGCCAACAGTCACCTTCCGTGCGCGGACGATGATCTGTTTGGAATGTCTTCCAGCAGAATACATGCAGGATAGGTAAGTAAAACTCCCCTGCCTCGGCTGGGTGATTTAGCTGGACATTCCTGGAGAGATCAAGTAAGTGGTTGTGGCCCCTTTCTTCCCTCTCTCCCTGCCTTTCCCTCCTCCCTGGGCTTCTAGCTAAAGGTTTCTGGGTGCTGGGGGTCACCTAGGGGGTCCCACTGGAGCGGGGCTGGCTGTAACTAACATTTAAAAGAAATGTCATTTTTTCTTACCTGTGTTTGTGTCCTTCCTCCTCCATGCTGTCGGCGGCCATTTTGAGGTGGTCCATGCCAAGTTTGGCCTCTTGTGACTGCCTGGCGGCCATCTTCCTGTGGTTCGGCCACACCCACTGGCCCCTATCGGCTGATCGGCGGCCATGTTTGTCCACCCTGTATGCAGATATTGCCGTTCGGCGGCCATCTTTTTGTGGGCTATGGCTGCTTGACCTCTATCTTCTGTCGGCGGCCATTTTCTTAGAGCCCACATTATCTTCCATACAGACATTTTTGGCAACCATTTTTCGAGAGCCTCCGGCCTCTAGGGTGCATTACACTGGCGCGAAAATTCACACAGGAAGTGCTGATAAAAGAAGCAGACTGACACAGCAGCAAGGGGACAGCATCACAGGCGCAGCATAGCAGTACCTATCCAGGGTGGTGAGTCCTCTGGGTGACCCGGCCTCTCTGCAGCACAGGAGGGTGGCCTATTGATATCTTGCCTGGAGCCCTGTGAGTGTCAGCGTGTGGTCAGCATGGCATCTGAGCCAGATGTCTTCTCCCCAGAAACACCAGATTTAGCAGCTGGTGCCCCTGAGGTGTCTATGAACGCTATGACTGCAATCCTAGAGGCGTTTGCTGCCAGGGTGGAAGCAGCACGCGGGAATACAGGGGGTAGTAAACGCCCCATCCCCTGCAAGCTTCTGGGGATAATTCTGGTGCAGAACCAGGTCCAGCTACGGCTCGGGGCCCAGATTCTGACGCATCAGAGACTGCAGACCGTGACCGGACAGTGAGGATGACTCAAAGTCCAGGTCAGTACGCGAGACGGCTTTGGTATCTGACCTTATTACTGCAGTGCGGGATATGCTAAAATTGGAAAATACTGCAGAAGCAGCAGAGACTCCGGTCCACTTGGGTTTCATAGACCTGCCCGCACTGCTAAGGTGTTCCCTTGTGTGTCTTTTGATAAACTCTTATACAAGGAATGGGAGAACCCACTGAGGGTCTTTACAGCCCCAAAGAGGTTTGCGGTACGGTACCCCTTTTGAGGAGAGTTTTCTGAAGAAATGGACCTCTCCCCCCTATAGTGGACCCTCCGGTGTCCAGACTTGATAGAGCCACCACAATTCCTGTAGAAGGGGCTCCTGTTTTCAAGGACCCTGTGGATAAGAAGGCTGAAGCACTCGCTTGCTACCTATACTCAGTGGTAGGCTCGGCAGTACGCCCGGCATTGGCGGGGGCCCTAGTGTCTCAAACACTTACTGAATGGGCAAGATTGCTACTCCAGGGGTTAAGGAGCGAGATGCTCCTCCTGATGAGATAACATTGGCCGACCTGTTGGTCCAGGGCCTTAGGTTTGTCTGCGAGTCAGACATGAATACTATTCCCCTGCTGTCTAAAACTTCGGTTTATGCAGTAGCAATACGCCGCCTGATCTGGCTAAAAAGCTGGTCTGCGGACCAGACTTCCAAGAAAGCCCTGTTGGATCTGCCTTTTAAGGGCGACAGACTTTTTGGGGCTTCTCTGGATGACATCATCAAGGATGCCACAGGAAGTAAAAGCACTTTGCTTCCCCAAATTAGCATAGGTAAGGGGCCACGCCAAGGGCAAGGGCCCTCCTTTACTGCACGCAAGTGGTTTTTTCGTCCCCCTAGGGCGACAGGGAAAAGACCCCAGGCCGATAAAGCGCCTGCCCAAGGACAAAAGCGTCCCTGGTCCCGCATACCCAATAAGCCTGCGGACAAATTTGCGTCCGCATGAAGGTCCACCCCCACCCAGCTCTCGGGTGGGGAGACGTCTTCGCAAATTCGCGACTCAGTGGACAGCACTAATCTCCGACAGGTGGGTTTGCGAAGTAATCTCCTCAGGCTACAAGATAGAGTTTCTCTCTTGTCCACCGGACAGATTCAACACCTCCAATCTCCAGCTACTACCGACCCGCCGGGAGGCCCTGTATGGGGCGGTCCAGGGTCTACTGGAACGCGGGGTAGTTATTCCAGTTCCAGAACTGGAACAGGGTTTTTACTCAAATCTGTTCATTGTGCCGAAGAAGGAGGGGGTTCGTCCAAGTTTGGATCTCAGAGCCCTCAATTGCTTTGTGAAGGTACAAAGTTTTCGGATGGAGTCGGTTCGATCTGTAGTCACGGCTCTCCATCCGGGGGACTTTCTGGCCTCCTTGGACATCAAGGACGCATACCTGCATGTCCCCATATACTCCAGACACCAGAGGTTTCTGCGATTTGCTATCGGGAAGGACCACTACCAGTTTGTGGCCCTCCCGTTGGGCCTTGCCTCAGCACCCAGGACGTTCACCAAGGTGCTCGCTCCGATTCTGGCACTTCTAAGACAGCGGGGTATCGCTATCACAGGCTACTTAGACGACCTTCTGCTGAAGGCCCCTTCAAGCTCAGAATTAGAGGTAAGCGTGTCCTTAACCTGTCAGACTCTTTGAGACTGTGGTTGGATACTAAACACGCAAAAGTCAGTATTGGTGCCCACTCAACGCCTAGGGTACCTGGGGTTGATTCTGGATTCTTCAGAGGCAAAGGTATTCCTCCCTGTGGAGAAGTTGCAGACCCTCCGGGCTGCAGTACGGCAGCTGACTTCCAGGAATTGGTCGTCACTCCGTTTTTTGCATGCGAGTGTTGGGCCTCAGGGTAGCCTCCTTCGAGGCGGTTCCATATGCTCAATACCACACTCGAGTGTTACAGAAGGAAGTTCTGTCCAGATGGAACAGATGTCCATCATCTCTGGATTATCAAATCCGAGTGAGCCACATAGTCAGGAGATCCCTGGTATGGTGGCTGACAGCACCGGCTCTAATGGCCGGGAAGTCATTTCTTCCGGTTTACTGGATAGTGATCACGACGGACGCCAGCCTTACAGGTTGGGGGGGAGTCTGGGGTGTTCAGTCGGCGCAAGGTCGCTGGACCCCAGAGGAAGCCCTCCTGCCGATCAATGTCCTGGTAATCCGGGCGATCAGGCTGTGCCTCTTCAAATGGTCTCAGAGGCTGCAAGGGCGTCCAGTCAGGATCCAGTCAGACAACGCCACAGCAGTGGCATATGTCAATCATCAAGGAGGAACAAGAAGCTCAGCTGCAACATCGGAGATCGCTCGCATCCTGAAGTGGGCAGAGAGGAGCGTACCGGCACTGTCGGCCGTGTACATTCCGGGTGTGGAAAACTGGCAGGCGGACTACCTGAGCCGCCAGATGCTGGACCAGGGAGAAGGGTCCTTACACCCGGAGGTGTTCCAACTCCTCTGCCAAAGATGGGGCACACCAGACGTAGATCTTCTGGCTTCCCGACTCAATCGGAAGGTATTGAGATTTGTGGCCCGGTCAAGAGACCCATGGGCAGACGCAACGGACGCGTTGGTAGCATCGTGGGGTCAGTATCGGCTAATCTATGCCTTCCCTCCCTTAAGGCTTCTTCCTCTTCTGCTCCGCAGAGTGGAGGCAGAGGGAATTCCAATGATCCTAATCGCTCCAGATTGGCCTCAGCGTCCTTGGTACGCCGATCTAGTACGTCTGGTAGCAGACGTCCCCTGGCGCCTACCACTACGGAAGGACCTGCTATCGCAAGGTCCCATATTCCATCCTGCTTTACAGTCATTGGCTTTAACGGCATGGCTGTTGAGAACCAGGTACTGAGAGACCGGAGCCTGTCAGACTCAGTAATCTCTACTATGAGAAGTGCTCGAAAACCGTCCTCTAGGAAGGTCTATCACCGCACTTGGAGGGCCTACATCTCCATGTGTGAGGAAATGAAATGGCATCCGCGTACCTATTTGGTTTCCAGAATCCTGCTGTTTTTACAGCATGGGGTGGACCAAGGGCTTGCCCTAAGTACGATTTAAGGGACAGATATCTGCCCTGGCTGTCTTTTTTCAGCGACCCCTGGCGACTCACTCTCTCGTGAGTACATTTGTGCAGGGGGTCCGACATGTGGCCCCTCCGGTCCGTCCCCCGTTACCTCCGTGGGACTTGAACCTGGTCCTCTCGGTGCTTCAGAAGGCACCGTTTGAGAATATTAGAGATATTCCCCTGTTGACACTTTCTCAGAAAGTGGTCTTTTTGGTGGCTGTTACGTCAGTTAGACGAGTCTCTGAGCTGGCAGCCTTGTCCTGCAAGGCTCCCTATTTGATTTTCCACAAGGATAAGGTGGTGCTGCGGCCGCAGCCTTCCTTTCTTCCGAAAGTCGTTTCGGCTTTTCATCTCAATGAAGACATTGTACTTCCATCCTTGTGTCCTCAGCCGTCGAATCCTAAGGAGTCGGCGTTGCATTCCTTGGACGTTGTCCGAGCTTTGAGAGTATACCTATCTGCTACTTCCCTGTTCCGAAAGTCAGACTCACTGTTTGTTTCGGTGGCTGGTCCCAAGAAGGGCCAAGCAGTCTCATCGGCCACCATCTCTAGGTGGATCCGACAGATAGTAATCCAGGCTTACGCCTTAAAGGGTCAGGCGCCCCTCTTTCCTGTCACGGCGCATTCAACCAGGGCAATAGGTGCCTCTTGGGCTTTCCGACATCAAGCGTCTGTTTCCCAATTATGTAAAGCGGCGACTTGGTCGTCCGCACACACTTTCACAAAATTCTACAAAATTGATGTAGGTGCATCTTCGGATGCCTCTTTCGGCCGCAAGGTTTTGCAAGCGGCTGTTTAGAGTTGCAACTCCTCCGTTGGAGGCGTGCTGTTTTGTGTTTGGGGTGAAGTTTATTTTTATGCTGTTACCACCCCTCGTTTTTTCTCTGACACTGCTTTGGGACGTCCCACTTTGTCAATAGAGAAGCTGTGTCGGTCCATGGACGAAAGAGTAAATAGGATTTTTTACTCACCGTAAAATCCTTTTCTCTGAGTCCATGGACCGACACAGCACCCACCCCTCCTTTTAAGTTTGTACTGCTTTTTGACGAACTGATCTGCGAAGATGCAGACTGAGAGGGTATACCCAGAGGGTCCGCCCCCTGGGCGGTACTGTAGAAGGTGTGATGCAACACTTTTTACAAGTTTTTCTGCCTAGTCACTCCTAATTAACGGATAATACCCACTTTGTCAATAGAGAAGCTGTGTCGGTCCATGGACTCAGAGAAAAGGATTTTACGGTGAGTAAAAAATCCTATTTTTTTTTTTTATTGGTCTTATGTTATATTGTAATTTTCTGAGATACTGAATTTTGGGTTTTCACTAGCTAAGCCATAATCGCCAAAATTAAAGAAAGAAAAGCTTGAAATATATCACTCTGTGTGTAACACATCTATATAAAACACATGAGTTTAATGTTTTGTAATGTTTGATTGTATGATTATGCCATCTATGTATGAACTTTCAAGAAATTTAGATTGAAGTAAAAATATGAGTTTCACTTTTTGATGATATTCTAATTTTATGAGATGCACCTGTATATGTCTGTTGTATATTCAACTGTTTGCCAGTTATTACACGTCAATTCCTATCTTTATTGCTTTTGGAAAATCTCAAATGCTGCATGCGCTAAAGAATAGATGACCAATTCAAATCAACAGTTGTCACATATTAAAGTGTTTCTAAACCCACAACAGTAAAATCATTCTGTCTTTGCAGTAAAGCATGCTTGTTATACTCACTGTGGAACCTAAGGGGTTAATCCTCTGCATTGTGTAAAAAGGCTGTTTGATCCTATATGCACAGATCCTCCTCTTCTTCCACTGACTTCAAAACAGGTTCGAATAAGACGGAGTTACTGGAGTCAGGCTGCACATGCTCAGTTTGGTGTGTATTGCTAGAGAGTTTTTGTCTTGGGAAATGCATGTGATCAGCACAAGGCTAATCAGCACTGTCCAGACAGAGGGTCAGGAGTCCTGGATCCTGATAGGACAGCCAGTGCAGTGTGAAAACTCATCCTAGAAGCATTAACCAGACACTGATAAAAGTCACAAGACTGATATATATTGCTGATGAGAAAAGGTATTTAGCAGTTTATATTTACTAAAATAATTGCATTTCTGTGTACTGTGGGGAGATCAGATATAGTGGATGGAGGGTCCTGGGTTTAGTAACACTTTAAGTACAGGTGAACATTCTTGCTGCAATTAGTACTCTTTAATGACTGAATGAATACCATGTACAACATGAGACCATAGAGACGTAGTAGTGTAAATAGTTTATTTATTCATATGCAATGGACAGAGCAGAAACGTAACATGGACTGGTTCTAATATTGCTAAAAAGCTGGAGTAAAACTAAAGAAAACATGCCAACATTTCCAACATTCCAGGCAAGTTAATTACCTTAGTTTTCCAAGCTTAGATTTATTAAAAAATGAGCATTGTATTGGACTCTCATGGAGTTAAAGTGTACCTGTCATTAATTCACAGTTAGTCATTTTGTCTGCTTAAATACACCTTCAGCCTATTAATTCACCATGAGTGATCAGAGAGGCTGAATGTGTTTTCAGACATGCAGAGATTTAAAGAGTCATGTTGGGTTTTTGTTTCTTGCTATTCCTGCTTTTTTTTTTTATGCAATTGGAAACTTACAATCACAGATGCTTATTATTTTCTCATGTGCATAATTTACAGAAAGAACTGCATTGCCAATAATTATTCGGCAAATTATCCTAAGACAAAGGAATTCATGACATTGAAAGGAACGTTTCTTAAAATGGACCTAACATTAAAATGCGGTCTAAAAAGAATATGTCACTTTATTATCTTTATCTTGAACAAAAAAAAAGAGCCAATTTTGCTGTTTTTGAGCTTCTTAGTGGGACTTCAATGCTAGGAAAGATCATTTAGGGCCTTATGTAAAAAAAATAAAAGATGTTTTTGCTTACCGATGCTAAATGTATGTGCTATCCAACAAAACCTTAGAGAAATATGAAAAATACTGCTACCTGAATTTGAATCCGATCTCCAAGTTGGTAGGGCATTCATTTTCACTTGTATACTATGCTGCCAAAAATTTGTCGACCCGACCTTTACACCTATATGAGCTTCGTTGGACATCCCATTCCAAAACCATGGGCATTAAAGGAGAAGTACAGCCAGATCTCATTTATCTGTACTTCTCCTATGGATCACAGGAGTGCAGATCATTCTGCACTCCTGTGATCTGTTCTCAGCAGTGGGCTGAAGCCCGCTGACGTCCCAGAGCTGGTCCAGGCTCGGGCAAGATGTTTGGGATCCACCCACATGCCTGGACCGACACCTGGCTCAGCCTCTCAGTGAGCTTCTGAGAACCTAAGCTGGATGCTCCCGCCCCCTCCCCAGCCCAGCGCTCCAGTGAGTGAGGAGGGGGGCAGAGCAGACAGTGGGGACTGACTGTCGTCAGCTCTCTGCTCAGGGAGCTCTGAGAAATAAGCGATCGGCAGGGTTTGATCGCTCAGTGTTAGAGCCGGCGGGGAACACCTAGGTAAGTGTAATTCTTTAAAAAAAAACAAAAAAAAAAACTCCATGCTTTTCTTTTAGTATAAAGTTAGGCTCTCTTTGCAGCTATAACAACCTCCACTCTTCTGAGAAAGACTTCCACAAGATTTCAAAAGCGAGTCTGTAAGAGTTTTTGCTCATTCAGCCAAAAGAGCATTTGGAGGTCTGGTACTGATGTAGAATGAGGTGATTTGGCTTCCAATTCATCCCAAAAGTGTCTGACAAGGCTGGGGTCAGAGCTCCATACTGGCCACTTGAGTTCCTCCACACAAAGCTCATCAAACCATGACAAATTATTTACAGTAATCAAAAAGTGAGGTATTTATCTCATGAAACCATTTGGTATTTTATCTCATGATGTGATCTTCAGTGGGATAGATACAGTGGAGAAGGATTAGAACCCCTGCCAATTTTTATTGCTAGTAAAGAGGTAAATAGGTTTAAACCGTAGAAATATGGCAACTCACTAAGTCAGTGCGGTCCTTGCTGCATATGTATTAGTACAAAAGAAAAAAGGTGACTAGAATACCATACAAAGGGAAGCTGCTTTCACAGGACACACATGGTGTATCAAAAACAACTAAGTTAAATTAGGTAAATACAAAAAATCTTTATAAAATGTTAAATATTGAATGCAAATAGTATAAAAAAAGAATCGCGCACATATATAAATACCGTTCTTCCACCAATAAAAAAAAAAAGACAGCATTGTCAATGGTGAGATTTCCCTTCACTTCATGTCACAAAGCCAAAAACAGGAAGTGAGAGGAAATCCCTACAAATTAAAGGAATCCCTTGGGGACCTCCAGGTCTCCAGAACCATTGCCCCCGCTGGAAGATTTACCCTATACTGCTTTTCTGGGTACAACCCAAAATTTGGGATTTTCTTTTACTTTCACTTTTAATAACAGTAAAGAAAACAGAGAGGGTGAATCTCCCTAATTGGGACACAGACAGCAATAAAAACCTCACAGGGGTCCTAATCCATCTCCACATTATCCAAAGCTAAAACAAAAAAGTTTTGCCTTTAGTTAAACTTTAAGTAAATCAGCCCTGATTCTGTGTTTTTCCATATTTATAATTCTGAATGGAGCTTACTTGTGCACCTGAACTTAACAACTTGGAATCATGTCCACATTATTTTAGCCTTATAGGGAAATTTGTATCTATATGTTAATGGGGCATAATAGCTATTTCTCAATCGCTACCAATCAGATTCTAACTTTCAGGATACAAGATACAATAAAATTAGATCGGTGGCCAGACGTAGCTCAAAGTGGTTGTAAACCCCTTCCATGAAATGTGACCTAAGCACATCTGGAGTATTTAATTATCTCTCTCCAAAGCTCTAAGTGCCGTTTCTCTCTGGTGCTCCATTCCTGTTATCAGGATAAGTCACTTCTGACAAGTTCTCTGACACCTCAGCGGAAAATTTGTCTGGGAGGGAGCTTAGAGGGAGATTAGCAGGGAGCTTGTCTATTCATAATACAGCTCTGCATGTTCCTACGTTCCTCTGCCTATGTGGAGGGGGTGTCTATCCCTTTCCTCCAAGCAGCTCTCACACAGTATAAGTCCAGATTCCACACCCATTGCTGAAAGAGGAAGAAAGATTTCTAACACAATCTGCACTTTTCAAAGGGTGTAGAAAGGGGATAACAGCTGATATACACATAAAACTTATGTAGGAGGATTTGTTTCATCTCTGTGTATCATCTGAGGCTGTTCACTTTACTGGGTATATGTGATAGTTTACAACCACTTTAATTTCTTAGTAAGTTGCTGCTGATACATGATGCTGCATTCATTTCTGGTTGGATAAATGTTTAGTTTCAAATGTTATGTTAAATTAGAGTGTAGCCTCTACAAAGATATAAGTATGATATTTGATTATAAGTTATAGTACCATCATCCTGAAGATTTAGATAAAAATGTTATGTTAAATTGGAATCTTCTCACCTCATCCATGGCCACAAATGGAAAGAACCAACTAAATATGGCTACCCCCATGTAAATGTATAACCTAAACATACAAACAAGATCTTTAACACATTATGCAGGATATACACTATGTTTCTTTTCGTTCAGCCTGACACAAGCGATGTTAGTACAGCGTTCTCCCCCGCTGTGCTATTGTGTCCTCGTCAGGACACACTGATCAGTCAGGGCTGCTGTTAGAAATTATGGGGGCTCGTACAGCCTATTTGACAGCCCCCCTCTCAAAATATTAAATACATATTTTCACTGAACCCCCTGTATGTCTCTCCCTGCAGCAGCTGAAAGCTGGCAGGAGAGAGAGGAGGAGAAGCTGGCTTTTAACTGTTGCAAGGAGAGACACACGGGGGAGATACACAGGAGGACCAGTGCTACCCCCCTATCATTGGCTGCGAGCGCTGGAAGCCAATTGGCTGCTGGTTTTCCAGCATGCCCGTTGGACAGAACCCAGACAGGCTGCTGTACACACTGGCCAAATATCGACCGGTTTAACAGAATTCGGCCCGTGTGTACCAGCCTTTACACACAATTGATGAGATTAATTACATTAAGCCGATCTCTTTCTCATGTATGAAAGAAAAAACATAAAAAGACTAAAGTTCCACTTTGAAACTCTTTCACCCAGACAGCATGCCATGTAATGTGGGCATAGCTATCATTAGGAACTGTTTTGATTCTGTAAATTATGCACACGTATATTTTGTACTGGACTCTTTGTAATTCCCCCATCATGTCTGCCTGTCATCTCCCAGCTAGAAAGCACTTTAAATCCTGTTACCATTATTAGCTCTTAAAAAGGATCACTTCTACAAATGTGAGTTTATCATTATACAAAATTAGCGTCTGACATTGGCATGTTCTCCTGGGTACATTAATTACACACGCTTGTGCAAATGTAACAAGTACTGCCAGTTGTACACAAGAAACAAACTGTAAAGTTAAGCAAATGTCAATGTTGTAACTTTGATCCCCAAATGTATTTTTAGTTAAATATAAAAAAAAAAACTATAAGTTAAAATAACATTCAGATTGTATAGCACAGGCTGATGCGATTTTCATTCTGTTTTATTTTAAACAATATTTACAATATTACCCAGTGGCTAAAGTGGGAATTAAGGAATTATAAAACAAAAAAAAAACTTAAACTGCACCAACTTTGTAGCAAAATATCTGTACATTTAAAAACAGAGTATCATAAAACTACATACTGTATTAATAGAGGACACCAAAATTGGAAATGTTGAGAAATTATTATAACACAAAATTAAGAAGCAACTCCACCCAAAAATGGTTTTCTGCTTTTAGAGTGCAGTGGGCAAGATTGAAGTTGTTATCACTCTCTAGATTCCAGGTTTCCCTTCACCCCATTACAACTTGAAGAAGCAGTGGTTGGCATTTCAGCTTGGCTACAGTTCTGACAAGTCTAATGATCCATGTACACGGACCATCAGAAGCAAATCAAATGCTGTATGTTTTCAGGTGCTTGCTTTGACTTGCATTTAGTTGCTTCACATTTATGTGGTGAAAAAAATTACTTCAAACTGCTTCCGTGTGACATCTAGTTGCTTCTGGGTTGCTTTTGCATTTACATTGGCTTGTATGGGGAATTAAGGCAGGTCAACAGCAAATGGTTAGGTGATTGACCCTCTGAGGTTTCTGTCTACTTCTGTGCTGTATACAACTAAAGGGTGCATATTCTTCATGCCTTCCTTAGGATGACATGGAGAACAATAAGTGAACTTACCACAACTGTGCCGGGGAAGGACTTGCCCAGTGGAGTCACGGAGAGCAGAGAAAACCAGATAAGTACCTTGCCCTACTATGCCAAGAGCAGAAACTATTTTTGATTCAGTTGCTTTTTAAAGTGTAACACCGCCTTCTAGAGTATTTAACACTGTAAGGCAGGACAGTGAAATCACCAAGTCTCAAAATTATATTTATTATCCGTCTTGTTCCTGTCTGCCTGTACAGGCTTTCCAGGTACTATACACATTTTTAGAAATTGTACACAATTTTTATACAGACACAGCATTCTGTGAGCATACAATTCCCCCACATCAACAAGCACAATGTGAATATTAGGCACGTTTGAGATCTCAAGAATCCTGTACCAACATACAAGAACAAGCTAGCTTATAGTCATATTGAGAACAGAACACTGACAAGGCGCTCCTGAAATGACATGTGGGTGTCATATATGCACAATGTGATTAGCCTGGCAATTATATCAAAAGCCCAGAGGACAGTGTATCCATGAAAACAGTCTTGGTTTATTCAACACATGGTAAAAAACAATTGAGATGAACAGTAGTTACCAGTCCGATACCATAGATGGCAGGATATGCTGAGGAACGGTATTACCAATGAGAACTGTGGAATCTTAGTTGGAACATTTCCGCCAGCCGCGGCAAGGAGGCGGGCGGATCCACGTCATGGGAAGTAGACGTCACCAGAAGTGATGTAGCCGGAAAAAGGGGATTTGATAAAGGGGCATACCCTGAAACATGTTATCCTGGCAACCAGCATGATTCTCTGGTCTGTCCCAGTTTGAGAGTCCACCAATACAGACTTCCTGATTCCAGCTACGTCACTTCCGGTGACGTGGATCTGCCTGCCAAGAATGTTCCTACTTGGATTTCACGATTCTCTACGGTACCTGGTTCTTTTCAATGTATTCTGCATGCCTGTGGTACAGGGCAGGTCATCAACTGATAAACACCGTTCATCTCATTTTTTTTTTAAACCTGTGTGGAATAAACCAAGATTGTTTTATTGGATACACTGTCCCCTGGGCTCTTGATATTACTGCCAGTCAGCCCTTTGAGGTCTAATCACATTGTGCATATATGACACATGCATGTCATTTCAATTGCGCCTTTTGGTAATATGTTCTCATGTGTTTCTTGCCACTATCCCAGTGGTCACTCCAAGGCAGCCTTTCTAAATGACTACTGATATCTGGAGCAATCATGGCGGATGGACTTTTCACCAGGGTGGTGTTAGTCAGTCTAGCACCTTACTAGGCTGTTGTTTGGTTTTAATAGTATTATTGAAAGTGGATGATTTTCCTGCCCTGCCTTATGATTTCAAACCTGCCAGAAAGTGGAGTTGTGCTTTAAGCAGGAGGAACGGGGAGAGGTGGTAAAGTTTTGCTGAAGTGCATGCCGTTATTGTGTTTTATTCTGGTACTTTATTACCCAAAACAGAGTCAGAGGGAAATGTTCTGTAACTCTTCCCTAAAGGCTGTTAAATACTATACAATTTTATTCTTTATACAATAAACATATTAGGATGCTATCAGGTAAGGGCAGCAGAAAAGGAAGTGTTTGAGTAAGGAGAGTGGGAGGAAAGGAGTTTATGACTTGCCTAAATTGAATTTAGAGTCCTGTTCATGGAATTAGAGTACATAAAATATCTGTAATTGACAAATGTGCTCATTTTAAAGGCTTTATCTTGTATGTCTACAAAGTGGATATTGAAAACAAGCTACAGGTTTGGTTCTTCTGACCATGGCAAGCAAAACTAATAACCTTAAAGAGACATTGGTTGATTAAAAAAAGAGCTTTTTTTCCCCTTAATTTAAATGTTACCCACTCAACTTTGTTCTGTAAATGAAATTTGAAAAAATATCTGTTTAGTTCTGGTGTGAAGAGCTTTGCCCCTTTAATTTACTGTTATCAATTTCATCTCACTTTTAGGGAAACTACTGAACAAATAGCACAACCCTCTCTGTGCAGTGGTCATATGATATGTAATTTCAGCACTCTCCCTGCTACCCAGTTCTGGGTGCATATAAATTTCTTGAGGCTTCAGATGCAGTGAAGGCAACATGAAACAAGAAAGACTTGTCCATAGACAATCAAAAAGGGGCAGATCCAGAATATGATTTACACATGAAATGCAAGACACTGGCATTAGCAAATATACAAACGTATATTCAGCCAAAATAGTGTACTGCTTACAGATTTCTTTAAAGAAACCCATAATTTGTTCTTAGCAGCCAAACTGACACTCATGCTGTACAAAAAGCACACACCTTCACAGTGCCGACCAACTTCCTGAAGAGCAAAACCCTAACTTTTGGGAGTAGGACAGACATGCATACTCCGCCACCCTTCAACACTTAGTGCCTGAGCAGAGCAGCTATCATAGCCACTACCTGGGTTGGGGTTGCCTAAACCTATTCAAATACCAGCTCAGAAATTCATTGGGAGTTCTAAGATGTGGCCACAACTGTGTTGGTACAAGAAGGAACTTTATAGTGCTTTGTTGGGCAGTGTCATTGTTACTTTGGGTGCTCACAACATAGTACAGTTTTATTTTAATGTGACCATAATGCAAGGTCTTATTTAAAGCTCCTTATCATTGCCATCAGAAGTAAAACTTAATACCCAGCCTGTTTTAGTAGTACAATGCCCAAGCTTTAGTTGGATAGGCACACAGAGTAGTCTGACAACAGGAGGGTTCCTTTTTGTCTGGGTCTGCCCCTTTAATGCTGAATGTAGTTCCCATGCACAGGCAGCAAAGATTTGCAGTTGACTATACTTAAGCAGAAATGAGGCACCTTTCTGTCGCGTTTCCTATTATGCATTGTAGTGATGAGCCATGCTGCATATGCAAGACAGTGTGCATTCTACATATAGGTCTATTGAATGCACTGGCACTGGTGAAAGCAACAGGCACCAAAGTGCATCTCTACAGACAAGTGCATGAGCTTTGATAAGCAGAAAAAAAAAATTGAAGAAAGCGGACTGGTTACCCACTTGGGTTAGATGAATCCTTATTGGCTGCACCAGACTGTAAGATATCAGCTTACTGCTTTCTCAAAAAATGACACCCAATTGAGAGCAGATCCATTTTGCCCCAGTTTTTATAAATTTGCTTCTGCATGAACAAAATGAACCTGTTGTTAGGACATTACGTTTGACAGCATTAGATGATCCCATGCTTCTTCAGGCCCTAGACCAGCACCAATTATAAATGATATACTTACTCCTTATCATGTGATGCATTGCCTAACCATGAGTACTCCCTAGACCTGGCCTGTGAATTTGGGTCTGAGAGTTCATTCCAGTATACTAGAGAGACGATCCACTGGACTGGAATCAGAGTTTTTATTCTGAAAACCAACCACACTTATATTATCAAATGTGCTGCTTTGACAGTGGTTTTAAGCAAAGGTAATAAAAATGTGGCCATTGTGCTATTATGTGCTTGCTGCCCAATGACTGATGACCGTGACTTGGTCACTGGCTTCTTGTATTATGCTTTTGGGACATGCAGCAGTTCCTCTGTCCTTTTAAACTCAGCACAGTCACTCTGTCATGTCTTCAGGTGCCACTGCCCACTGGTCATTACAGGCTGTGTAAAAACATAACCTACATCTCTATCAGAATGACTGAGCATGTGCTAAGTGTAGAATGACAGATTGATTATGGTGTGCATATTTTAGGCTGTGCATTTTTCATATATATGGTGATCAGCAGTGCAAGAGGGCAGTAATCACCTACCAAAACATTTGTTAGGCGATAAGGATGCTTGTCAATATGGATTCTGTGGTCAAGAGTTTAACCCCATTACCAAAATTCATATAAGCCTGAGCTATAGCACAAGTCTAGACAAAAGCTAGACGTATTAGACTAGATAATGGTCTATGCTGCCCAAAGCAACCAACTACTCACATGAATGTCTCTAGGGCAAATGATAAACACAGACTGTCCTTCCTTTAAAAAGCTTTCAAACCCAAGTCTGCAATAAGTTATAATCCAAAACCACCTTTATAACAAGTGAAATGTACTTCTTAGAGAGTTGAGGAAGTGGCCAGGTGATTGCACCCATTGTGGCTCCCCCAAAACTGAAATCTCAGTTAGGCAAGGGGCTAGCCTATATAATAAATCTAATGAGCCTTATGACCAAAATGGAGCAAGGCAGTGAATGAATGTTATTTACAAAGTGGAAGAAATCATTGCCCTGCCTTTGTTGGGAAGGTAGGGTAACAGGGCAAAAAAAAATAATCCCTGCTGTTCACTGTTTAGGAATTTTGAGAAAGCTTTTACTACAAATGTTATATAAACCATTTTCTTTAGCATTTAAATCCTATGGTAAAAATTTAGTTAGTGTGCCATTCATTAGTGCTAGCTAATTACAAAAACAACTTCCTTTTAGATTTGAAAAACCTTAATATGCACAGTTTTTTTTATTTTTATTTTTTTGTACTGAATAATGATTCAGGACGAATATGTATGAAAACTGAAGTGTATGCTAATGATCTGTTCCAGGTTTTCCTTCTTTTTTTTTTTTGATAGGTGCCGTGTTTTTAATCATGTCCATCACACACACACACCAAAAGCCCTTGAAAATTAAAGAAGAACTCCACTGTGCACACTTTGCATCTAAAATCACCACATTAACCTCATACAAATTCTGAAGAAGGCCTGTTTCCAGGCCTCTGTGCACATACAGACTCTTTATCTTTGTTCTTTGTATAGACCATCCTCCACCTTTGTTTGTCATAACTAGGTCTAAACTAAGAAACAAATATTAGCTCCCTTGATGCACTGGAAGTTTTCCCTTGTTTACTCTGGCATGAGCTATGTTGTCAAACAGAATGATATAGCAAAGGAAATCCATGCATGGAATTTGTGGCGGTATCGGATAATTAGGTTTTGTATATCAGGAACAGTGGATAAAAGTATTAATTAGTTATATTTAGTCGCTTTAAAAGCTCTATTTTGTAAAAAGGAACTCCAGGAAACATGGAAAATCAATCGGTGACCTGCTAATGCAGTTCAAGCATCAGTGTAAAATTGAAAAATGTCCACTTTATCTCCTTGCTTAGTTTACATCTACATTCTGCGTTTTACACAACTGCAACTGGATAAGGCAGATTTTACATTGTAGTTGTGGCCTAGGCTCCTTCCACATGACTCCCTCTGAGAACTACCAAGAATGGTGCTTGGAATCAGGAACACCTAGCCTGAATTTTCCCATGTTCAAATTTGGATAAGTATACTGTCAGCTAAAGGCTGTAGCAAGGCGAGCATCGGCTGATTAGGTAGCTCAAGTCACCTGAACGAGTTTAAATGCATACATTTCATGTTTTCCTGGAGCGTACCTTTAAAACAATAGTCCGTGTTTTACTTAGGCTGGAGTTCTTCTTTAAAGACCATTAAGTGCAACGTAAGCACAAGACTGACAGCACGTTAATGCTTTTTTTAAGGACCCCTTCCATCGATCCGTACTTCGGTTTCACTTATTTACAAATCATCGAGAAACCTATAGCGACTACTGGGGGTCACTCTTTTCGACATGTATGTAACAAAAGTAAAATCGTGTATTTTACATTTTGGTTAAAAATACTGAGTAACGTATTGGTGTGAATGCTACCTGACCAAACCCCATCTATTGCTTGGATCTGTCTGACCAGGTATTTTGGATTTAGGCACTTGTTAGCTACAGTCGGATACACATCTGTTCGGAGTGGACAGCCCAGCATGTTTCAGTCACTATGCACATTTTTTTTTTCTGTCCAGTTTAAGCCCTTGGCAGTTCAATGGTTTAAAAAAAACGGCATTGTTTACAAAGCTGCAGTCACGGCGAGGGCGGCGTCTTGTGTATTGTGCAAGGGATACGTCACACACACATACACGGGTGGCAAATTCTCCGTCTCATACGGGTATTTCAGCACCATTGACAGAGCGCAGGTTCTGGTCGTCAAATCGCTTCCTTACACTTCTCCTCACCGCGTCGGCTCTCCTATAGGGCTGGCTTCTAAGATCTGGAACAGGACAGAAGAGTTAGGAACAAGTCTGACAGCCTAGATCTAAACAGAAAGAAATAAAAAATCTGGGAGCCAATCAAAGCAGCTTTTGGAGGGAATAAGTGCTTATTGGATTTATAGACAGAATTGTTCAAATACATTTTTCTGTAAACAGTGGCAATTTGCTATTGTATTCGTTTTCTCCTTAAAATTTTGCTGTTTAAGTTCATAGTTGATAGGGGAGTTCGAAATAATTACAGTAGGGAGTTGAACTCTTTTAGGCAGCATTCACACCTAAGCATCGCATTTTTTGAGAGTTTTTTTCTGGCATTTTTTCAGGTGATTGTGCGTTTTTGTGCTTGGGCATTTTTTATTCATTTGTTGCTATTTTTTTCAGGTTTTCATCCACTTTTATTTATTTTTTATTATTTATCTTTTTACTTTTTCGTGTTAGGGGTTAAAGGTTATGGTTAGGGATTAATTTCTTTATTTTATCTATTTATTTTGTTAGGTTAGGGTTAGGATTAGGGCTAGGGGTTATTATTAGGGGTTAATATTAGGGTAAGGGGTTAGGTTTTTATTTTTTTATTATTATTTGCATTTATTTATGATTATTATTATTTAATAATGTGTTTTCTTTTATTATTTATGTATTAATTATTATTATTTATTTTTAAGTGATTGTAAAGTCAGTTTTTTCCCTATAAAAATAACAAACATGTTATACTTACCTGCTCTGTTAAAGTGGATTTGCACAGAGCAGCCCAGATCCTCCTCTTCTGTGATCCTGGCCCCTCCCTGCTGTTCATTGCCCCCACAGCAAGCAGCTTGCTATGGGGGCACCCAAGCTGAGTCACAGCTCCCTGTGTCCATTCAGACACATATCCCCACCCCCTCTCTCCCCTGATTGGCTAGCTGATTTTTATTGATTCGAGTGTGTCTCAGCCAATCCGGAGGGAGAATCTCTGATGACTGAGACACTTGTGGACATCGCTGGACAGAGAGGGACCTCAGGTAAGTGTTAAGGGAGCTGAGGGGGGCTACTGCACACAGAAGGCTTTTTATCTTAATGCATAGAATGCGTTAAGATAAAAAAAATCTTCTGCCCTTACAACCACTTTAGTTAATTATTGCATTTGAGCAGAAAAATGCTCAGAAACGCGCAATAAAATGCGTTAAAACACTTGAATCGATCATTTCTATAGAACAAAAGAATACTTCAAAACAAGCCCCAAACTTTTTTGAGCTTCAGACATTTCGCTTCAGGCGACTTGTATACGTGAACCATCTCCATAGAGAAAAATCGAGCTTCAAGCTACAAAACGCTGAGGTGTGAATGGGGCCTTAAGGCCAACCATCGAGAAATAAGAGACATTCATTTTGGGGCTATAGGTGCTAACCCCCTTCTGAAAATGCTAACTTCCTTGCCCTCATTTGAATACGCTGATTTCAATACTTTGAGCTACTGACCTGGAACAAGTATCTCAAAAGCTAAGTCACCTGGCATGCTGGTTGTACCCAAGTTGATTGATCAATCAACTTGGTACATTCAGCCTGCCTATACAAGGTTCAAATCTCTGCCAGGTCCTGCTGAACCGTCTGAGATTCCAGCTGTGTATGGCCTGCCTAATGCCTAGTACACACTATCAGTTTTTGTATCACTCAGCGGGCTGAATGAAAAAAAAAGTCTCCCCGCTGAGCTATTGTGTATTGGCAGGAAGACTGCCCCAACACACCAGTTAGCGCTCACAGCCATCAGATGCCGATCAGATGCTGATTTTCCTGCACGCCCATTCAGCCGACTTCTGTCGGACAGCCTGCTGTACACATGGGCTAAATGTTGTCTGGTTTCTGTTGAACTAGCGGACACCAGCCCATGTGTATCAGGCTTATATGGGGATCTTTTAAGGGAGAGATTTAAACAACATTTTATTTAATTAAATAATGTGAGATTTGACTTATTTTGTGATCTACTGCACACAGATATAATAATTATCTTCTAAATGCTGTACTAGTAAATAACCCTACATGAGCAGGTCTATTTACAGCCCAACTGCAGGTTTTTGTGAAGTGTTTGCGTTCCAATTGGTTCGATTTTGCCACGTTTCATGCCCCAAAATCACTGAGATGGGATGCAAGGATAAATCACTTAAACAGAGATACAAAGAGCAATTTAATCACATTTGTAGAGCGCCATATTTGTGAAAAATATTGTTTATTTTTCGTTCATCTTGGGACACTGAACATCTTCATATTCATAACTACAGAGTTATGCTGAGACCTTCAGGTGATTGGACACTATCAAAAAAAGACAAGAAGTCCCCTCCCAGGTATAACCCCTTCCTGTTTGGCTAGGTTCTATTTTTTTTTTTTTGCTAATTTCTTCAGTAATGGTCATGCCATTATCATGGACGGCGGAATACGGTGATAGCATCCTCATGGGTCACATTATTTTCTTGTTGATTTTTTAACTGTGTACGTAGTTAGCATTAAGGGGTCCTTTGTACTGTATGGGGAGTTCGTCTTAAATAAACAGGATTACACTATGTGCATTTATTCTTGTGTTTTATGACGTTTATTGGAGCCCCTGCACCTTTGGATCTCTGTGGATAGTGAGGATTATGAGCAAACTGGCTGAGGAACACTGATCTTAAGGTTATCTCATTAGAGGCTTCTGGTGAGTTTGACCCCCTGGGGGAGTGTGCTTCACGAGGTGGTATTGGGATGTTTTTATTGGTGGAAGGTGCACACTGAGACAACCGGTTTATTATCACCCATGACGTTTTGAACTGTTCCTACTATCATCACTGCACAAAAGACTTTACTGTGGCATTCACCACACAGTAGTTATTTCATTTAAATTGGTGCTTTTTTAGTATCCAAGTGATTCAGTAATTGGACTGTTTTATTTTTATACTATTTGTTATATGTTATATATATATAGTTATATATATATACTGACCTTTTAGAGTTTTTTTATTTTTTCTCTTTTCTCGTTTGTTTTGATGGTCATATATAGTTGATCTTATTTAGTAATTATAATTTTCCGCTAATATGTTTTTTTTTATTATTATTATTTATTTTTTTATTTTGTTGTATTTTTTAAGTCCTGTGTGACGTGTTTTGTATGTTCTGACTATATTTTTCAAAATTGAAAATTTCATTAAATAAAATCTGATTAAAAAAAAGAACGATGACATTCTAAAACCGTAGCATGGCTGTAAAGAAACCAGATCCAGATACTTTGACCATCGCTTGCAATTGGCTATTCCCCTAGAGGAGTTCATCTGATGATCACATATTTCTCAGTGTCAGCGGAGGCAGATATATTTCTGTGCCAAGTTTTTAGTGGGATAATTGTCAGTCTATGGGAAGACTAACAGTTCAGGGAATAACTGACACTAAAACCAATGCAAGTATTAGTTTTTGTCTAGCTAGCATACATTAGTGGATGAAATCCAATATCTGATGAGTTACTATGGTTTAATGCAATTGTGGCATCCAAATGTACTCTTGGGCAAAATGCAGAACTGACTGTGTTACCCACAACTAGTAAACTAGCAACATACACTAAAAGAAAATAAGATAGCCCTAAATGGTTGTTATGGGTAACAGTGACAGTTCCCTTGTCTGGAAGTCATGTTTTTCCTACCATTGACCTAGTAAAGCACAGTAAGGAATATATGAAGTAATTTGTGAGTGCACTTTAAAGCCTATCATGAAGTGATGTTCTAACCTACCCTGACAATAGTAAAATTAAATTTGTGATATCAAAATATGTGTTCCTGTCATTGGTTGGCACATGATAATGCCAATATAATATGATAGAAGTCACATGATTTGGCCCTGTAGCTTGCAGCAGATAACAATTTTCTTGTGAAGAGATGAAGTGAGCCACTTTAGGGCTTATGTATAAACGCTTGCTAATCGGAGAATATTGTTTGCCTATAGCAATCAATCAATTTTTTTTTTCTTTTAAACCCTGAACTGTATAGATGTATAAATGACAGTTCCAATCTGATCAGTTGCTATGGCTAGCAATATATTTTCCTGGTGCCTATCCATGGCATTATACATGTGGTAGTAGCCCCGCCTACTTCCGCCCACAGGACTAGTGCATAGCTATAAAAAGTTAACAACCACACAACAGCCCATTCCAGTCGCCTTGCAGTTCCTAAAGGTAATTCTAAGGGCCCACTATATGGCTGGGCTGCAGCCACCAAAAGTCATTGCTGTATGTTCCTCCAGCAGCATCTGGACATCGTGGGCACCTTATGCAAGAGATGTCAGCCAACACGACAGGCAGGAGTGTCAATCAGGTTTTACTGTGGCGTGTTCTATCAGCACTACTGATGGGCTTAGTAGCCCTCACTACACCTGTCTTTGGTGGGAAACCAGTAGCTTACTCACTTTCTTATATGATGGGATTTGCTGAAGCTTCCCACCCTGGTAGCTAGTTATTGATCTCCCACATGTATGCTTTCATGGAGGCACCAGGAAAACAGAAAATTGTATCATACCGTCATTTTCCTTTCCTGATGACTATCCATGGCAGCATACTGAACCCACCCAGTTTGTTTCTAGCGATGTACAGGGAATGAGCTGTTGTGAGAGTGTTAACTTTTTATAGCTATGCACTGGTCCAGTGGGCAGAATTAGGCGTGGCTACTTCCACATGTATCCTGCCATGCATAGGTACCAGGAAAGGAAAATTACGGTAAGTATTATACAATTTTCTGTTTTCTTTTTTGTGCATGGAACCAACTCTCCACAGGATAGTATTTAGATCTATCGAGAGTCCAAAAGAGTTATAAAAAACTGTTGGTTTCAGCATCTATCCAAAACTGAAATATCAGTTATGAAGTCAGCATTTCCAAATTAAATATTCTTTATTTTAACAAGCCATAAGAGGTCATAAAAGATTAGGAGACACTTCACACTTGTCCAAGTGTGAATATATGCACTGGGGTGCTATTATGAATAAGTGGCAATGCACATTTAGCATGCACTGTTGTGTGTCATATTGATAAAGGACAAGAGAAAAGGGTTCTTAAAAGCGTACTTATTATCCTTATCTATGGACAGTCATTAGACATGGCTAATATTGAAGCTGGCAGCTTTGGCCACACAGAATGGGATGCAGTTAATGCATAAAATCAGTCTAGTGAACGTTGTTTCTGCTGTTAATAGAGCTGAAATATCAGTTTTGTAGATTATGATCCTTTAAAAGCGTAAAGATATGTCAATGAGCTTAAAGTGCACTCATTACCTACACAAAGTGGAAACGGCCATTTTGTAAGAAGAGAACCATTTATCTAGAAATTAGCACTTCATATAAAAAACAGTAAACCTGACCATGCACTAGTAGATTTGTGAGTGAACATTTGTTAAAATATTTGTACAAAAATTCTCAGTGCATTCAATGACTTGACAAATGTTTGAAAGTACTTCAAAATATAATTTTATGTTGACATTCGATTTTGGAATGAATGTAATTTCCCGAAGGAAAACTACATTCAGTACATTGTTAGAAAAAGAGAAAAAGTTTCCTTCCTGTTCCTTTGAATTTTCTTGTCTCTGTGGTTGAAAATAAATGTTGATTTGACCCCACTAAGGATTAGAAAATTGAACAAACATTCTTAAAATGAAAAAAATTATACAAAATTTGACTAGTACAAGGCCAGTTAAATTTTATTGACAAAATTGTAGAAATAGTCCCTTTACATCTATTCTTCCCACTGAAGGAACTTATTTACGAAGAGTAAGCATATTTACAAGATGGCCATCTCCACTGTGCATATTGACAGAAATAGTCAAAACTGGTCTGGCATACAGAGAGAGGAGGAAACCAAGTAAAAAATAATGCTTGCCAGCTCTGTGTATCCTCCACCACCGGTGTGCTAGATGAATTCCTTACCCTCGAATGAACATTTGGAAATTTAGTGATATTATTCTTCTTTAGGGCTAAACAGAAGAAAACATAACATGATGGTTAAATAAAAACATGGGTGAGTGGTGAAGATAGTCTGAACTCAGAATACAGTTCCTCGGATCAGTTAGCCACTGAAGCAAGAAGGAAGGAGGGATAGCTAGGGCCAAGTTAAGCAGAGCAAGGCAGTGAACAAGATAAATGCCTTGTTAGCACAAGAAGCTTTGAATTATTGTTTTCAGAATTGTGACAGGTGTAAAGGCAAGCTGCGTTGAAAATTGGCTCCAGATAGATCATTAATACAGTAACAATACCTGTTGAAGAGTAGCAGAAATAAAGCCTTCCCAAGAAACAAACACAATCTGGGAAGTACAAACTCACAAAAACACCTAGAATGCTCTAATATTCTATTTCTACGTGTGCTGTTATGAGTTTGCACTTCATTTTTAGAGGGTCAGCCCACCCTGAAATTTTAGTTTATGGTGTGCTAGAAAGTTAAACCACCTGATGGTATCTTATATCTCCCTAGGGCTTTATTGGTAAGATCTCTGCACTTGAGTTCCCAGGTCTGCACACCTGCTGTGGACATATGAGGGGTTCACGTTTTTTCTGCTTGATGTTTTATTAATTTTATAATTTGGACAGTGCAAAAGGAGAAGGTGGTACTTGCAAAGGCTGGAAGGAAACCCAAATCTCCAGACAGGAAGAGAGCTGGGAATTGTTGCAGTGAAATCCTATTTGTGGAGAATCCAGGGCATACAAGAAATCAGGGTCCTAGCCCACCAGGCATCATCTATAACTTTTGGGTGGTCTGACTCTTTAAAATGCATCAGAAAAGTGTTTTCTACAGTAAGTAAGATCAGCACATGCTACTATATACAATTTTTTCTAGTTTCGAGACAATGTAAGAGTTAAGCTATATGACCATAAAAAAAAAAAAGTGTGTATTAGTTATATACCCAATGGAGACATTCACAAATTCAGATCATTTCTGACAACAATGTCTATTGTGATCGACAATGAACATAAATGGTATTGTCTCAAAAGTGAAAAAACTGAGAAATATAAATGTTTGGAGAAGAAAGAATTTCATGCTTAGAATGCAGTAATTTCTCATGCAAATATGACATGCAGTGAAAATACAGCGAAAATACAGCGAGAATCCAAAGTTAAGTAAAAAGGAACATTCATGTATGGTCACAAAACAGAGTAAACATTTTTGGCAAAACATGGAGCTCAAAAGGAAATTACACAAAATATAGTTTGGCTTTGATCACTTTAAACAGTGTATATACTTTTTTTCTGTGAAAGCTGAGAAGCCACATTGTTGTGTTTTTTTTTTTTCTCGTTTTGTTTTTTATTTTGTGTGGTAAAACCAGACTGTGGCCTAAGATTTCAATAGCAACCAGTGACATCATGGATGTGACAAAAGAACCCAAATTCAATTTTTTTAATTAACTAAATTCATTCCAGGTGCATTGTTATAATTATAATACAGGATTTATAAAGTGACAACAGTTTGCGCAGAGGTGTACAAAATGAAGGGAGACACAACAGTTAAAATACAAATCAATACAAAAGGTTTCAGAGGGCCCTACCCATGAGAGCTTACAATCTAAAATGGATGGAGGTGCATCAAAACTAAAGGTGTACAAGTGTTGCAAATCCTTTCTTTTAGAAGACAGACACAGCCTGAGCAGAAAAGCCTGTCCCCTGCCAGCATGCTGCAGAGAAGGACCCTTGCTCTCATTGTGGAAGCAGTTGTCTCTCTGCAGAGATCCAACACAACCCCTGCTAAGTCAGACCAATGCTCAGGCTCCCTTCTGATTGGGGAGATCTAGCATCTGACTTAGTAGGGGACATTCCTACTGTCTAATTTCTATAGCTATTGGTTAATGAGTAGCCTCACTGGCCAATAGGAATGTACAGGAGACAGGAAGGGGCGGGCAAGCTTCAGCACTGAAATTATGCCTTTCATAGCAGCTTGAAATTCAACCGTAACATGATGGTTTACAAGGCCTGATAAAGGTATATGCACATCTCGGTGCCTGCATACCTGTCACAGTTTGCCCCCCCTTCCACCATCTAAATCTCTTTATTAGTGACATAAACATGCACTTTAGAAATATTTGTTAATTTCTCTATTCTGACAGGTTGGAACACATAAACTGTTGGGGATACAGTAGGATTGGATTTGACCAATACTACCTTATGAAATAATTATATTGGAGGTCATATAGAAACCTAAAAGGAATTTTGCCCATGGGACTTTGGTGCGTTACACCAAATAAAGTTGATAACAAATTTCCTTAAAAAGTAAGGTTAAAAAACAGACATATTGGACAATACATCATGTCATAATAAAATAGACAATATACACACATGTTGACATAAATTAGTTGGATGTATAAAACATTACAAATACACTCAAATGGGTGCACATTGGACTGAAATCTACTTTTTTGTTAAATTCTTAAAAACTTTATTTGGTGCAACTCATCAAAGTCCCATGGGCAAAATTCCATTTAGGTTTCTACATGGTTTAAAGGACTGAGTTTCACCAATGTCTGCCTATGTACTTGTGGCCCTCGTTTTCTTGTATATTGGAGGTCATATCTAGCCAACATCCTCAAGCGTGCATGTAGGTGTCTCCAGCAGATTCAACGTCTCCGCCCAGTGTGATGACATCATAGCGACTCCCCACCTGGCATGTTGCTATCTCTGAGAAAGTCCAATTGGGATGCAGTGCATCAAGTGGAAAGTGGCTACGACATTATCATGCTGAGCAGAGCAGTTGGATCCACCATAGACTTATGTGGCTGCTACAGTAGAGGAGGGTATATACCTACATACACGTCTGTTGATGTTGATTACACGTGAGTGGCTATACTTATACATTTTTACTTAAGTAAAATATCCGCACTATGGGGTTTGTTTATATTTCTATCTGAGCTTTACCAGTACAAGTGTCCAAATGGCAGTGTCATTTCAGTGTCATTTCACCTGCTTATTTTAAATGAGCTGTTTTTGACCTCTTATTATCCTTGACCACCATAGAAGGTGAAAGCGCATCTGAAGAGCAAAGGGTGTTGGTGAGCTGTGCACAGAGGATCTGCAGTTGGAATTTTATGGAGAAATTATTCTTTCTTCACACTTGATCAAAGATTTTTGGTTTTGGAAAAATCTATACTTTGTGGACTGGACAGAGTTGGTTATTATTAGTATTCACGGTCACCAGTATTAAAATTTCATTTTTATGCATGTATATATTTTTTGCACTCAGATTATATGATTTTGTTTTGATGTATGCACATATATGTATGCTTTCGGCATATGTTTGGTCATATAGCTAGATAGAAAGTGGTAATATTATCATGCATTATATTGATTTGTGAGGACACTTATCTATTATTATATTAGAGGCTCATTTTTGAGGAGTAAGGCCCAACATCCTATTCTCTGTATTTTGGAGCCAGTACGGGTTAGGTTGAGTATTCAATGAAGCCCAGCCTCCGCTGTTTAGCCCATTCTTGTTAAGGGACAATGGTTTTAATGTTCATACACTGTTTAAATGTCATCAAGCCAATTTAATTTTAGGTGAAATTTCTCACAAATGCATAAATGACATGTCAATGAAAAATGGCACATTTGACAAAATATCACTGAGCGCAATACCAGATGCATTAAGACTCCCTTGTCACATTAACCCTTCTCATTTCACAGTGCTCACAAACCAGTCTTTATGTAGCTGATCAGCTTGTTGTATGACTCATGCACAACAGGTGGGAGACAAGATGGAGGAGAGAAGGTTCAGCTGATGGCATGCAATGAGATGGCAAATATCACAACTCCACAAGAAAAGCAGGCAAGGAAACCCACTCTGGTATCTGTGGCAAGGCCTAAATATGAAAATAGTATTGGAAAACCTACAGAAACCTTTTTGTGTTAAGAGCATCAGATGAGAGAGAATTTTTTTAGTAATGGAATTCCTCATGGAGAACGGGTTCGCAGAAAAACCGTGAGCTGCGCTTGGCTGTTCGAGCGGTAAATGGCACTGTCTTCAGCACTGCATGGGAAATAACAGCCAAACAAGACAAACACAACTGATTAAGAAGCTAAGATCTACTGCATTAGTACACTGGTTAGTGCTCTGCTGAGGCAATAGGCTTTACAATGCTTCATAAACAAGGCCGGCTTTTGTAAGCCCAGAAGGTCAAAGCTTTGTAGAGATTAATTAGAGCAAGCAGCATATCATGTAGACACTTGCAGTTAATGAAAATACAAATAGTAACAGTGGTACCAGAATAACAGTATTTTCTAGCAGACAAAGTTGAACATTCAGAATTCCAAGAGCTGTTGATAGCCTGCCTCAGAGATCAAATTTTGAAATACTCAGAGGTGTGCAAAGAGCAATGATTGTAAAGTGTGGTCACCCATTCCAACCAACCAGACTTCAGATAGGATCAGCGCAATATAAGATCTATCCCATGCTGCACTGTGCACATTGTTTTTTACATAGTAATATAAACCCAAGACTATAGCTGGAAAGTCAAATTTCAGTCACCTTTCCCAACGATTCCTATTTGGTAGAAATAGATCAAAATTCTGAGGCCTGAACTGAGGATTCACCAATATATGGCTAGGATGGGACTTGACATCCCGTCCTTTGGATTCAAAGTATATTTCCAAGGAAAGTGCCAAATACGCTAATAATGCCAAGTCTAAACCTACAGTATATGTTTACTGTTTAACTTGTCAAAGCTTAGTTGCCAGTTGGTTGCCCTTTGCAGACTTCCCTAGAGTGGTGACTCCAGTGGTGACTTGTGTGCTCCTCCCTGCCTAGTGGGATTTTATGTGGGCCTGACCATGTAATGTTGAGCTTTCTGTCTGTATTGCCATACAGCAACCAACTGAAAACAAACATTCATTCGCCTTCTGTAACCTTAAGTCGGCCATAGACAGTATGAATCTCGGCTGGTTCAGCACGGACTGAATGAGATTCAAACCATGTATGGGCAGGCTGATTGTACCCAAGTCGATCCATCGGTACAACCAGCATGGCTGATTTTTCATACGAGTATTGCCAGCGGCTATAGCCGATAGCAATAATCACTGTGTGTTCTCATGGCAGGGACAGCTCCTCATGCGCGCCCCCCCCCCCCCCATCGGGAGTATACAATAGCTCTGCGGGAGGGATTCCCCCATCCACACTGACTATGTGGATGGGGAAGTCTAGAGATTTTCTTTCCTTCAACACCATCTAAGGTCGACTTTACAGTGGAGGTCAAAAAACAAATTGGTTGCTGTTAGATTACACAGACAGTTTCTGAGACCTGGTGTATCTTCCAATTAAATTTTTGGAAGCACTTCAGAGCTTCTAAAAAAGGACAGTTTAATTACTTTCTACTGAGAGATTTAACCACTTGCTGGCAGTCACTTCACTAGCTTAGAGCTATACAGGAGATTTTTAGTAGGTCAGTCATTCTACTAAAACTGCTAGCCATTCATTACTAAAAGTGGAAACTGGTTGCAAAGCAAAAGGAGTAAATAACTGCCAATTGAGTAAGCTACACAAATTGCAGGTAGCTGCAATCGGTCTTACATGAGCACACAATGCTCCAATCATGTTGATGACTGGTACTGGAAAGTGGTTACATCTCTAAGTCGCAAGAGATTAAAGCTGCTCATGTAGCTTAGCCCTTTGGAGTGTATGCCATTACTGGGAAAAACATGGAAGCTACCAGTGCTGAGTGATGACCCCCTAAAGCTAGCTGTCTCTGGCCTGGCTTACATACTTTGAGTCACTGACCTGAAGCAAGCATACATCCTTGTTCTAAGTCAGCAATGCAAAAGTATTGAATGCCATTGGATCAGCATGGAAGGCAGGCGACTAGCACTTTTAGAAGGAGACAGCAACTATGGCGATCTACATGTTCCCTCAGTATAGGTTCCTTTAAAGTAATGTCCGTGTTCAGGAGTCCTATATATCCTATAATGGCGCCTATTGAGAGGTCTGCAGAAGCAGTTCGAGCACAAAAAATTCCTTTACTTTACATTCTAATGATGAGGATTCAGCAGGGACACTCTTATCCATACAAAATAAAAGGCTCTGTAGTAGGCGCTTTTACATGTAGGCGCTTTTACATTTTTTTGCACCCAGAAACTTTAAAAACATAGTGGCCTTGTTTTTAAAGGTACAGGGTCTGGACTGACATCATATTCCTGGCTTCACTACCTAGTAAGTCACAGACCTGGAACAAAGGATGTAGCCATTGAAGTCTGAGCTTTCATCCTGCATTTATCTTTCAGGTCAGTGACTCATTAGGTAGAGATGAAGATAGTGAAGAAAATAATCTAGTAATGGCAGCTCTCATATTTTAGCTCCACTTAAAGAAAACAGTTGCAATAAATAGAAGGTTCCAGTACATACTTACCTGTTACATGCTGCCTTCAAGAGCTCTCTTAACATGATCCTGAATTGTCAAAGCAAATACTGAATAACGATAGTCAGAGAATAGTCACGTTCCTGCCTCATCCCATGTCACAATGACTGGGTCTCTTGATAAGACACTTAATGTCTTGGCAGTGCATTTCTGCATGTAGGCGGGTGTCTATGCATTGACTTTTTGGAAGTCAGTATCTGTATAGCAGCTCAGGAGGCCCTTTGCTAGGCTGTTATGTAACAGGATGGAAAATACTGGTAATTACTCTTTTATGCAAATATTGCTTTAAAGTTACTGTAATTTTTGTTTTAAATAAACATTTGTATTAAGTGCAGGATTACTTACAATGCCCTGACGGGTTTGACATTATAAGCCAGAGGAATCAGAGGAGTATACCAAATAAAAAAAAAGTGCTAGGCTCTGTCAAGGTACCCATACTCAGGAATGCCTGTGTGAATTTTTATTTGAGTGATATACTTTTACACTGGAAAGATATTGGTGTTGGTAATACTCAAAAGCAGTGAGATGAAACATCTCTTCAGATCTCCTTTCAAGATCTTGCATGTCCACATTGAGCTATTGTACTTTGTCAGGAGACAGATATATACCTTAGGTAGCCATTATGTGAAGCTGCCTTTATTTGCCTAATATGGTTTGAACTCTGCAGACCCCTTTTCAGACCAATGGGTGGAGAAATGGGGGGATAGAGATAGATTTTTCACCACTATGCAATATGCAGGAATGGATTTACAAGTAGGCACAGTAGACCTGTGTCTATAGGTGGCAGAGGCAAAGAGTCAGCTTTTCTCAGTTTAATTATTGGCCACTATTTTGTTCTATCATGAGTAAAACTACAAAAACTTCATATAAACTTTACATATTTTTTACAGTATTCCAAGCCAGGTTTGCCATTAAAATATGAAAATGTTCTGTTTAATAGAGGTGATCATAGCCAGAGGTACAGTATATTGCTTTAGTAGTAAGAAGAGCTGGCAAAACATTAATCCTTGAAGTGTCATTTATTGGTACATCAGAGTGACAATAAAACAATAATGCTGACGCGTTTCGGCAATAGCCTTAGTCGTAGTATATTGCTTTGACACATACATTGATTTAACCTGATGATAAAGTCCTATGTGTTTGGCTGACTCACCATTGTGGAATGGCAATTCCTGAGTGCATATGGGTACCATTACAGCTCCTTGCTAAAGCTTTATATGAGACATATAAACAGATGACAGTCCACTGAGAAAACGTTCTGTTAGTGTAATTCATAGAGAAGCAAGATTTAGTTATCCTCCGGAGTGATTGGAGGAGAGAGCAGGGCTTGGGCATACACAAATCCAGTGCCTCTACTTAGACATCCACAAGATTGCATGTTATTGGCTGCAGTGCTGAGAAGTTCCACAACCTGCAGTCGTCTATGCACTAAAAAGCAGTAAGCTGGCTTTTATCCTAACAAGCTACACTGGACTAGTAAAAGAACATAAATCAGAGCAGTACCTGATAAGAACCCCGGGTAATTGGTAATAGCTGACGCATGAAACAGTGAGATCGTTGGTAAATGACATAGCAAATCAGACTTTAACAAAATAAAGAAAATGCAATGTGTAGTATCTCAAAGCAACCAAACAGAATTCATATTTTACTAGCGCATTTACAGTAAGTCAAAATCTGATTGGCTGCTCTAGGATGCTGCACTTTCTCTGCTCTCCACCCATATGGTATGCTAAAGCCCAACTCCAGCCAAAACATTTTTTTGTTTTGAATAAAGAGTGGATAGGATAGAACTATTGTCTGGTTCTGATTTTTACTTTCTGTGCCTTTTTGACATTGAAAACTTCTCCCTTTATTTATTGTCCTGCTGTCACAGAGACCGGAGGTGAAATCTTCCCAGTAGGGTCACAGATTGCAATACAAACTTAAAGAAGAATTCCAGGTATAGCACCTTTTAAATAGTACCCTTGGTCCAGCTTGGACCAATGTAACTATGCATATATCATACCTCAATGAGCAGGAAATCACTGTAGTAGGTACTCCATCAGTGATCTTCATTTGATTCCAGGTCCCCTGCTGCATTATAAACAGAGGTGGTCGACCGCTTAGCACAGGGCGCCATTCAGAAAATGATTTTCATTTTTGCAATGAGTGCAAAGGCAGAGAAGTGATGCTATGATCTGGACCAATGTAACTATGTAAAACATGCCATACCTGAAATTCTTCTTTAACCCCCCCCCCCCCAGCCTATTGTTAAATGATGGCCGGGTGGGACTTTAGAAGTTCCAGGTGCGTTCTGTGGTGCGATCTGTCATTGGACACAGCTGATGACTTATCACTGTACCAGACTGCTGTAGGTACCATGTGATCGCTGTGACCAATCACGGCAAATCACATGACAACTGTAAACAATGAATGGCTTCCTTTTTTTATGCCATTCATTGGGTACAATTGTGCTAGCTGTGATTGGTCACAGTGATCACATGGTACAGACAGGGCCAATCACAGCCCACCTGTACCATGTGATTAGCTGTGGCCACTCACAGCTAATCCCAACAATAAATACTGAATGAATCAGTTTCATTCAGTAAAATTCACTGATATAAGCAATCATAATGTAAGGAAAGCAGGAATAGTTCTTACCTGTGATTATATCCTCAATGGCTCCATCTTTGCCTTCATAAACATGTCTATTATCTTTGACTTGTTTCCTCCTCAGCTCTGCTATTAACTCTAGCTGCTGACGTTTAGATTTATGTGAAGGAGACTGCAATAAAGCAACATAATGGATTATTGTAGACAATGGACCACATGCTGAAAATTGTAGCAAGAAAATGTTTGCATGAAGAAGCTTAAAATGTATGCAAAGTGTACCCAAAATGTTTTTTAATCATCTTAAAGCGATTCTCGGGTCCACCACCGGTGCTCCCGGCTCCTCCTCGCTGTCTCTGTCCAGTGCCCTCATGGGAACCCGCTTTCCATGGGGGCAATCATGCATGCTCTCTCACGAGCCCCACTGCTGCATTCATTGACACCCCCGCCTTGTCACTGGCTTTGATTGACAGCCCTGGGAGCCAACGGCTCTCGGTGTCCCAGCAAGATCCGGAAGTGAGTGGAAAGAAGAGCTGCAGACGTGCACAGCGCCGGATAAAATGAGGGCCCAGGTAAGTGAAAAGGGGGGGTGAAGGGGGATACTGGTACCTAAACATTTTTTAACTTAATACATTAACCCCTTCACGCAGATGTAACACATATACGCATCTTCACTGCACTGGGCTTTTTTTTACATTGGGCCGCATATATGTGTTTCTCCCTTTGTGCTGGTAGTTGTGATGATATGTACGGTTTTACTAACACATGTCATAATTGCAAATTGTGCTTAGGCATTTAGATTTGTTTTACCCTTAGGTGCGAAGGGGTTAAGGTAAAAAATGTTTAAGCTTTAGAACCACGTTACGTAGGAAATGATATATAAACCCGTTAGTTTTTTTTTTGTCATCCATGTCTTATTAAGGAGATTTCCCTTCATGCCCTGTCCATTAAACACAGCAGGAAGTGAGAAGAAATCTCTCCAAAGTGAGGTAAATCCCATTTAGACACCTGTCACTGGGATAGGTGTCCCTATTGGAAGACTTCTCCATTCCCATTCTGGTAACAACTACAAATGTTGGATTTCCCATCACTTTCTGTATTGGCGACCATGGCCATAGGGACAAGCAGAGAGGGTGAATCTCCCCAGAGGTAACACAGACTGCAATAAAAATCTATCAGTAGTTCTAAGGCCTTGTTCACATGGGACAATTACATCCATGCCCCATGCAGGGTCCTGTTTTACTGGCATGGAGATGCACAGGTGTTCTGTGCATCCCCGTGCAGGCAGTCCCATTCATGTGTATTGGGACCCAGCGGCTGCATGGATAGAGCGGCTGCTTCTAATGTGATATCAGTTCAGGCGCACGGCCCTGAACGCACCCAGGGTGAGGTCGGGGACATGCACCAGTACCCATACATTTCTCATAACACCACAGAAGTTCTCAAAGATCACGCATCCAGCGCTTAGGAAAATATACTAGTAGAATGAGAGAGCAGATGCTATAGTATAAAACCAACATTTCAAAAAGGGGAAGCAATAAAAACTAAAATAAAAAATTCAAACTTCAGCAGTGCTACATTTCTCATATTGGGACACAGCGGCTCTGTCCATCCTGTGTCCCAATAGACATGAATGGCACAGCCTGCACAGAACACCTGTGGGTAAACATAGCCCTGCAAGGGGCTTAGATATAAATCACCCCATATGAACGAGGCCTAACCCTTCATTCTGCTATTCGACATTTAAAAAAAAGTTTTGGCTTTAGGTACAGTCGTACTCTGTAGTATGCAAGTATATTGTGTTTGTTAATGCAACAACTTGACATTTTATCTATGGTAAATAATAGGTGTTTCATGGCTATGCCATGTTATTGATGACACTGTTTCCTATACTAAGTTGTAGCCACTAGATGGTGCATCTACTGTACTTTTGCATCAGAAAAAAAATCCACATATCTAAGGTGCTTGAATTGTTTTTTCATTATGCTGATCTTAAAGCGGGAGAAAACTCCCATAGATGACTTTTACCTATAGGTAAGCCTATTATAAGGCTTACCTATTGGTAAAAGTCATTATAAGGCTTACCTATAGGCACTGTAAATATCTCCTAAGAGTGTGCAGTTTAGGAGATATTTACTGACATCACCGGAGCATGCGCTCTGAAGGAATGGCCACCCAGGCCATCCCTTTAGAGTCCTGTGCTGTAAACAGCGGCTCCCGGTCGCACAGTCACACAGCCGGAGACCGCAAAGGTGGAAGCTCGCCGCTGGAAGGGCTTCGTTCTAAGGTAAGTTTCAATTTGCTAGTATGCGATGCATACGAGCACAATATGGCTTTTCATTGCAGGTTTAAAAAAAAAAAAATAGTTGGCGGTTTACTACCGCTTTACATTCAAAGCTGTTTCAGGTGAACAATAAAACAGTTTTTCTAGCAGATTAATAGAGTGGAACCTTTTGATCTTGTTGGTCCATCATGGCTTCTTGTTCTAAGAGTTTCTCCATGAGGGCTTGTTCCTGTTTTTTTCTTAGTTCATTCTCCTCATCTGCTAGCTGAGAGACAGAAAATGAAAGAAAATTGAGAATAACCTGCCATAAGTAGTATTTTAACACATGAAAACCTGTCAAATATAAAAGCCACAAATTAATTAAAACACTCTTTTATTCTTATTATTTCTAATGCGAGCAGTGTAAGGCTCCTTTCACACGGGCTTGTCCTTTTCTCAGCAGGGGATCGATCCGTTGATCCCCACTGAGCAGGCAGATGACAGGTCCGTCTCCGCTCACTGTGCAGGGTAGGACCTGTCAGAGTCCTGCTCTTCTCTATGGGGAGATTGGATGAAAACAGACCACCTGTCCGCTTTCATCCGATCCGATAGACGGATAGAAAATAGGTTAACCACCTGCCTGGATATGGTGGACAGGATCGGATCGGATAGCAGCGGGTGTCAGCGCTGACATCCGCTGCCCCATAGAGGTGAATGGAGCTTCCGATCAGGTCCAACTGAGAAACTGACAGGCGAACAAAGCCCGTGTGAAAGGGGTCTAAGTGTAAGTACCTGAATTTGACTTGGTAGCTGCCTGTTTCAGTCTTTGTATAGCAGAGACTATGGGAGAGACAAGCAGCACAACAGGCCAGTCAGTTGTACTGTAGTGCAAGGACCATGCTGATAGGAGGAGAGAGCTGAGCGACAGAAAGATGAGCTCATCGCTGTGCTGCTTCTCCTTTCATTGTCTAGTCACAGGTGGGGGGTGGCAAGGAATCCTAACTGTAAAAGAATAAAAGCCTTCTGCCCAAGTCAGACAGGGTTGTGCTGTGTGACTGAGCTGTGTAAATTTCTAGAACTGGATGGACAGTATAGATAGAAAAAAACAGATTCTATATATGTAGTTTATCTTTGTATTGCATAGTACAGGGGTCTCCAAACTTTCTAAACAAAGTGCCAGTTTACTGTTCATCAGACTTAAGGGGGGCCGGACTGTGGCCACTGGGAGTAGAAAACATCCCGAAGTGGGAAAACATAATGCCCCATGGTTGGTGTCAGTGGGAGGAATTGTGTCCCATCGTTGGTGTCAGTGGGAGGAATGGTGCCCTATCATTGGTGTCTTATGGAGGTATGCTGCCCCTTCATTGGTGTCAGTGGTGAAAATATGCCCCCGGGCCACAGTTTGGAGACCACTGGCATAGTATCCTGCATTAAGATTTAAATGTATTGTTATGCAAAGTCTTTAGAATGTGTGCACTTATTTTTAATAATAACAATATATTTATAAATTACTGACAGAAGAAGTGACATATCCCTGGATAGCATAGAAAATCAACAAACAAATAGACCTCCACACACCTAAATGAGTTTAACTACAAATTGTAATAGCCTATAGAAAGGCAAGGTTACTTTTGAAAAACACTTCCAATATACCATCAAAATCCCATGAATACAACCAAAATTACACAAAGTAAAAACTGTGCGATCGCTGCAAAACCCAAATAGAGATAATACAGCGGTCACCCAGTTGGTGAAGGGGGTTGTTCTTTCAACTAGGGGAGGGAGTAGGTTCACCAACTGGGTGACTGCTGTATTATCTCCATTTGAGTTTTGCAGCGATCGCACAGTTTTTACTTTGTGTAATTTTGGTTGTGTTCATGGGATTTTGATGGTATATTGGAAGTGTTTTTCAAATGTAACCTTGCCTTTCTATAGGCTATTACAATTTGTAGTTAAACTCATTTAGGTGTGTGGAGGTCTATTTGTTTGTTGTTTTTACCTTTACCTTTACCTTCCCCCAGACAAAGCACCTCCCCTACAGTTAGTAAGCACTCCCTAGGAACACATTTAATTCTTTGACCGCCCCTGATGTAAACCCCTTCCCTGCCAGTGTCATTAGTACAGTGACAGTGCATATTTTTTAGCACTGATCACTGTATTTTTGTCACTGGTCCCCAAAAAGTGTCAGTTAGGTGTCCGATTTGTCCGCCGCAATATCGCAGTCCCGTTATAAAACGCTGATCGCCGTCATTACTAGTAAAAATATAAATATCCCATAGTTTGTAGATGCTATAACTTTTGCGCAAACCAATCAATACAGGCATACCCCACTTTTAAGTACACAATGGGACCAGAGCATGTATGTAAAACAAAAATGTACTTAAAGTGAAGCAATACCTTTTTTTCACTTCTGGGGTGTCAGGGGCTGTAGAGGGGGCTCAGGGAGTGTGTTTCCAAGTAGTGGGGAATCTGAACTATCCGTGCATGGATTACTCAGCTGCAGCTTTAGCTTGAGAGCCACTTTACATACACTCGCGGGTATGTCCGTACTAGCGAGTGTACAAAAAGTGAGTGTACTTAAAGCGGGGTATGCCTGTATATGCTTATTGGGATTTTTTTTTTACCAAGATTATGTAGCAGAATACATATTGGCCTAAATTGATGAATAAATTCGATTTTTTACATTTTCCTATTGGGTACCGTATGTTTTATAGCAGAAAGTAATATATATATATATATATATATATTTTTTTAATTGTCCTGTTTATAGTGCAAAAAATACCACCAAAAGAAAGCTCTATTTGTGGGGAAAAAAAGGACAAACATTTTATTTGGGAACAGCGTTGCATGACCGCGCAATTGTCAGTTAAAGTAACGCAGTGCTGTATCGCAAAAATTAAGTGGGGAAAACTTTCTGGAGCTGAAATGGTTAATCTTTTCCACAACATAGAAACTAACTGACTTGTAGTTCAAGATAATAACCAGGGGGATTAAATAATCTCCTTAAGATAACACAAGAACAGAGCACAGGACCACTTTGAAAAGCTGTGAGCAGTCAGCTCTTTATTGCAGAAGAAGCATGCTATGTCTCCTCTGCAATCACAAACACTTACCTGCCTGCTCGTAGTCTTCTACTAAATGTACACTGAGCTGCTAATGCGCATTCCTGGCATTGAGTGGCTGTGCTGGAATGAGTGACTCCGTTTGCATGCGTGGGGTGACATCATTCCCCCACCAGCCAATCAAGAGGCCAATCAAGAGGCCAAAAACCCCAGAAGAGGCTGGGGAGAGGATGACAGTGGCAGTGGCGGTGTGTCCATAAAGGGCGCAGGAGCGCCGCCCCCTCTCTCCTGTCACGTCTCTCTCACCATAGATAGATTCATGCATTGCATGAATCTATCTATGGTCGCCGCTGCCGCCCCCTATTCAGGTGTCCGTCCCCTTGTCGGGCGCCGGGGACCTGAAGCGGTGGGGGTGTTTTTGGAAACGCCTGATTAGAGCAATAGCGGGCGCAATGCTGTGCATTCGCTGTTTACTCAGTGTTGTGTTAGGAAAGCGAATAAATCGTATTAACACTGACCCGCCTCTCAGCCAATCAGGTGCTCGGGTCTGGTTACCTGTCACCTGATTGGTGACCCGCTGCGAGACAGGTAAGTCTCGACTCCCGGGCGATGTACACTGGCAGCATTGGATGGGGCACAGTAGCGGCAATTGATGGGGCACAGTAGCGGCACTTGATGGGGCACACTGGCAGCATTTAATGGGCACACTGGCAGCAATTGATGGGTACAGTACCTGCGTTTGATGGCACAGTGGCGGCAATTTATGGGCACAGTGGCTGTGCTTGATGGGCACAGTGGCTGTGCTTGATGGGCACAGTGGCTGCGCTTGATGGGCACAGTGGCTGCGCTTGATGGGCACAGTGGCTGCGCTTGATGGGCACAGTGGCAGCAATTGATGGGTACAGTAGCTGCATTTGATGGCACAGTGGCAGCAACTTATGGGTACAGTGGTTGCGTTTGATGGCACAGTGGTTGCGTTTGATGGGCACAGTGGCTGTGTTTGATGGGCACAGTGGCTGTGTTTGATGGGCACAGTGGCTGTGTTTGATGGGCACAGTGGCTGCGTTTGATGGGCACAGTGGCTACATTTGATGGGCACAGTGGCTACATTTGATGGGCACAGTGGCTGGGTTTGATGGGCACAGTGGCTGGATTTGATGGGCACAGTAGCTGCGTTTGATGGGCACAGTGGCTGCAATTGATGTTTTTTTCAGTTTGTTTGCACCCCCCAAAAATTTGGAGCACCAGCCGCCACTGGACAGTGGCCAGCGAGGGACCACCGCATCTCTGGAAGGTGGAGGTGAATATTTACAGAGGTTTAGTTTTGCTTAAAAATACACAGCAAATATGACAAAGACAAAAAAAATATGAAACGGGACTAAAAAGCTGACAGAAGAGCTGACGCTTATTCTCTTCACATTGGTTGATCCTGTAAGACAATGAAAATCTTCTGACCTTGTAGGCTTTCACGAATCGGACGAAAACAGGGAAGAATACAGATGGAGGAGTGGTTTTAGGATTTTCACCAAAATATTTCACTACTTCATCAAAGGCATCCTGCAAAACAACGGGACATCATTATTTATCTTAGCAAAGCCTTATTGCATTACATTGTTTCCATTAATCATCTGCTAATAATCCTAGAGGAGATTTCTATCTGCAAACACAGTATAGAACAATGAAAGAAAAAAATTGATTGGATGACGTGGGAAGCAGCTTTTTATTTCCAGTGTAAAGTAAATAAAACAACATTTATGATATATAACATGAAAGAGAAGAATATTAAATTTGTAACAATGGCAAAAAAAGCAGTACTACAGAGTCTGTCCCTTTATATCAATGATTCATTATATTTTTCAGGTGTGTTTTGGGTCTTTGGTTCTCATCTGCCATCCTTTTATCTTTTTATTTGGTTTTCTATTCCCCAGCTATCATACTGATGCAGCTGCCTGCTGTATGTCTATTGATAATAGCTGCTGTGATAGTTTGCACTAAGCCCTGGTTCACAGGTTCTGCGGCGCTGCACCGATTTAAAAAAGTAGTTTCTGTACTACTTTTTGCGATTTCAGGCCGCGATTTACATTGACATCTGTGCAGAAACCTGCACAGATGTCTGTAATCGCGGCCGAAATCGGGACTGACAGGCGGGAGTGAAATCGTGCGCGTTCAGCTGAACTCGCGCGGCTTCACTCCCACAGCCCAGTGTGAACCTGGGCTAAGGCCTGATTCACACCTTTGCATTTTTAGTGCTTTTTCCATTTTGCAGATTTGCACTACAGTCCATTTACCATGGTTTCCTATGGAACACGTTTTGTAGTGCAAATCTGAAAAATGCAAAAAGCACAAAAAATGCATAGGTGTGAATCAGGCCTTAAGGCCTGTGCACACGATCAGAAAGTTGGACGAAAAATACCGCTTTCGAAGCGATCGTTCGATAATCTGATCGTTAGTACAGAGCTTTCGAGAGCCGGTCACGGCAGTTTATCAGATATTATCCGAAGGAACAAACAAGAACTCTTTTCTCGTACATTTTTTGTTCATTATGTACAGTCTTTGTCCGAAAATACAATACATGACATCACTTCTGAATTTTTATTCTGTTGTATGAGAAATTTTGTAAATTCTTCATTTTCGATATGGAGACTAGCATGCAAAAAAAAAAAAAACTGGACGGTCATTCGTTTGATAATCTCGTCGTGTGTACGAGGCATTAGACCAGGGGTCTCAAACTGGCAGCCCTCCACTACAAGTTCCATGAGGCATTGCAAGGCTGACAGTTACAAGCATGACTCCCTCAGGCAGAGGCATGATGGGACTTGTAGTTCTGCAACAGCTGGAGGGTCACCAGTTTGAAAACCCTGTATTAGACGGAACTGTACCCTCCTGTGATACAGGAAATATTGGAGACACTCTGGCATTGGTTCACTAAAGAAGGGGAGGTTTATTTAGCAAAATAATTTTTACTTGGCTCAGTGAATGTAGTGAAAATTCGTTTTGGAAAAAATACCCAATCGTGCAAGAAAAGGTAAAAAAAAAACAGGATTTTTGCTTGAACTAGATTGGATGTTGGATGTCAACGGAGCTTCACCTCATTCACTAAGCTACGTGAACATTCCTTTGCAAAGTGGACATGCTCTACTCATTTAGTAAACCAATTTCAGTTTGGGAAACTTTATCTGCCACTTGCCACTAGATGACATAGATTAGGAAAATGAATGACAAGAGTAAACATTCCAGGTACCACACATGGGAGAATTCATTATTAGAAAACAAGTATAAGAAATCAGCAGGTTATTCAACCCACCAAATTCCACCAATAATTGAAATGTCATTTTGGGTGGAATGACCATTTAACTATAACAGTGGCCCAGAATTTGTCTCCTCTGCATGCAGAGTGCAGTATATAGTGTTCTAGATCAGGGGTCTCCAAACTCAGGCCCATGGACCAGATGTGGCCTTTGCTTGCCTTTATCTGGCCCTTGGGGCACTATTCCTTCCAATGATATGAAGTACTATTCCTCTCACTGCAATGGGGCACTATTTCCTCCATGGATACCAATGATGGGGTACTATTCCTCCTACTAATGACTACCAACCTTGAGGCCATGTTTATTCCCACTGATGCTGGGCCTGGGACATTTTCTACCCCCCACTGCCCTGAAGTCTAGAGTACAGTAAACTGGCCCTTTGTTTGGAAAGTCTGGAGACCCCTGTTCTAGATAATTCAGGCAGAGGCATCAGGTAGTTTAAAAAAAGATGTAAAAGATCTGGGGTTTAGGCATCTTTCAGAGCCAGTTACTAGACGAGGACATCAATTATCTCCTAAAACAAGGAAAAACATGCCCTTTGGTACTGACTTACTTGAGAGATTTTGGCATCATCCTGCAACTTCTTCAGCCTCCCTTCATTGCTCTGTATAAATTCTTTGAGCATTATGTTGTGATCGTGCATGGTGTACTCTCGTTTTGTCAGATCCATCCCTCGATGAAGTTCTTTCACATCCAAAAGGACATTTTCAAGGGAGACTGCAAAACAATACTCACGGTTCACTAGAAATTTGTGCAACATTGGAATATAAATGCAATACCTTCTATGGCCATGTGAAGGAGTTCACACTGCACAGAAAGACTATATAACAATAAAAGCCCAGTACAAGTAAATAATAAAATGGTATCAGGACTTGGGGAACCCATGAGCGGGTACAAACCAACATTGAGCTCAGATTATTTTGCACGTGTCCTTGAATATGTGTGTGAAAGAATCAGGCCATGAAGACCAGATGGTCAGTCAGACTATACATATATAGCTTTGTGCTAGAATGTACATGGCCACTAAAACAGAGGAAAACAATTCAAACAGATCATCTAATAGCACAAAACTTACAATTAAAAAAAGCTAAACTCCAGCAAATATTGAAATGATACACACAAGGTGTGAACACAAAGAAAAAGCATACAAGGGATCTGTTTTACATACAAGGGATCTGTTTTACGTCCCAAATCTCTATCCATTCAGTCCTGAGATATACAGTACATACTCCCATCACAGAGCATCGCTGAGAGGATATCACTAACTTTGTTACAGCTAAGCAATACAGTGGTGCCAACTCTTCACTCTCAGCCTGCTGGACACTGAAGGAGCAGAAGCAGAGCCATGAGGTCATCCCTTTGCTCTCTCCTTCTCTCAGCTTGCTTCTTTCCTGCATTTACATGCAGCTCACATAATTTGCTCCTAGTACTGCTCCCCTGCCCTCTTTCCGAGCCTGAGCTCTGCTGTCGGGGACTGTGAGAGTATTCTATCAGGTCAAACTTGGGTACTTACACTGCTTGAATGAAAATGTATTTGATGATTTACTAATTAATATATAGCTCCATAAGAAGAGAAGTGTGGAATCTGAAAAAAAAAAACATTTATACTCATCTAGATGGCTGCAACACCGATCCGAGCTGCAGCTGTCTCCCGTTGGCTCTACACCAAAAACTGAGCAAACACCACTGATCGTTCAGTTCTCGGGTCCATTCTGAGGAGCACTGTCAATCACTGCTAACTTATCTGCCCCTCCAGTGCTCACTGGAGCGCCAGGCAGGGCCGGGAGTGACCGGCTCTTAGCGGTGCACTGAGAGGCAGAGCCAGCTGCAGAGGTCAGGCATCTGGGCGGATCTCGTTATTATTGTCGGGACGTCAGCTTTGTGACGTCAGATGACAGTGGACTGTAGCCCACTGTTGGATGGATCTGGGTCACAGGAGTGCAGAACTAAGTGCACCCCTGTGACGCACAGGACAAGTAGTGCCAAAAAAAGCCATACTTCTCCTTTAATTTATGTATTTAACACCTGCCTGGACTTCAGCTTTAAAACAATTTTATTCTGCTCTACAAAGACTTTGGTGAATGATTTGTTTTTTATTTTTATATGCTTTTTATTTGACATGTTTAAATATTAAATGTTTTTTAAAGTTTCAGCATGAGATAATACTACAGTGGCACAGAAGTCACAGAATACGATATCCACATTTAGGTAATAGTGCAATGGTGGGAGTACAATGATCATGTCATAAGTGAAAATGCTTCAACATACCACATTAGCGTTCGTATATATAAACAAGATGAGGCAAAAAAACTAACAAAAGAGGGCATAATTACGTAATTAAAAATGTGAAGGTGACTTCTCACAACAAACTGGATATGGCCTGTGTGGATACAAAGGGATAGCGAAGGAAAAAGATGGGAAAGAAAATTAGAAGAAGAAAAGAGGAGTACAAGATAAGAGAAATAAGAGGTGGAAATGGGGTGATATATGCAGTACCGTAGAAGTCTTAGTTGGTTGTGAATAGTGGGGTAGAGACCATCAGAGAGACTTAAAAATCAGGGCCATCCTGGTAGAGTTTCCAGGGTGCCAAGTCTCAGAGAATTGATAATATCTGTCGCTAATCCCTGCATTTGCATCACTAAGTTTAGTTCAGTAATCCACTCCAGAACAGTAGTTGGGGTTTCTGATTTACAGTGTCTGGGTATCAGTGGCAACCCGTCCATAAGGGGCGCAAGGGCGTGCCCCCCCCCCCATCCATGCGTCCAGCCCCTAATCTACATGCAGGGCACCGGATGCATGGATTCCAATTGGGGGGGGGGGGTTGGAGCATGCGATTAGAGCCAGAGGCTCTAATAGGCTTCAAAATAGGGAAGGCTCGGGGGCGCAGAGCACTGCACTCCGAGCCCACCCAGTTGTGTGACACTAGCAACTGAAAATTTGCTAATGTAACACTAATTCTCCTCCCAGCCAATCAGGAGACCCGTTTCCCGATTGGTCGAATGGAGAATCTACGCTGGCCACCGGGACGAAGAGGGAGGAGACGCAAGGAGAAGAGACGCAGCGTCCGTCGACCGGCGTAAGTGTTGCAGTCGGCCGGGGGACCGACCGACCGACTGACTGACCGACTGGGGGGGGGGGGGCGATCTAGGTGTGGGTGACCCGACCGGAGGGGGGATGGCTGGCTGTGCACTGTTTAAAGGGCTAGTGAACCCTTTAATAGACCGATGAGATAAAATGAGGAATAAAAAATAAAATATATAAAACTCTGTTCAGGGAACACCGGAAGTGATGCACAAATCCATACTATTAAAGGGTTCACAAGCCCTTTGTTTTAATTTATTCCCTACCTTCTGCTTCATTAAGCAGCGGTTTTCATAATCATCTCAGCCATTTTTCCCTATTCATAGTTGTTTAGATTCACAACCTTTTTATATGTATTAATTTCCTCAGTTATCTCTGGGAAAATGGCCGCCGTTTTAAGAAAACACTTCGGGAAAATGGCTGACGTATTTGTTTTAATAGGAAGTCACTGAGAAAGTTGCTCACTGTTCTCCTTGCTGGAGAGGAAGCCATACCCGAGAACCTGCAGTGCAATGTTCTCCCTGCTTCTGCTTCATTAAATCTTGGCATCTGTGCTTTTTGCACCTCCTGCTGCTGCTTGTATATTCTTTTATCAGTCATCTGATCACCATTATACAATGGGGACTTCACAAAATGGCCGCCGTACCATACATCTTTATTAGACTATTTAAGGACATCAGTTGTGCTAGGCTTACCCCTGATGAAGTCATGTGACCTGTGACGATACGTGTCGTGATTGGCTGACAGGCACACCGGAAGTGACGCGGGAGACGAGCTCGGCACTCGTGGATGATACACTGTGTCTCATTTTGCTTAATGTAAGTGTCATTCTGTGTTGGTTTTATCAATAAATTTTACACTACGTACTACACTATTGGGATTCTCCTTCTTTCCTCTGCATCCCTCTCGGGGCGAGTGTGAAAGTCCAGTAAAGAGGAGCCACCATCCACCACCTAGTACTGATTTTTGGATTAATGGGGGGAAGACCCTTAAAAGAAACAGAGAGCATATAGAAGCCACCAAGCTATCCATGCAAAGACCTACAGAGGATTTCGACATTATTGATTTTTCCCATGCTGTTACTTTACAGTAGTAAGGAGAGAAGCCACTTCACATAGAGGTGTCACTGCATGGAATGAAGACACCTGTTATTTACTTCATAGTTTACACGTTAAGATTGGGGCACCACTTTTCACTCCTCACACCTGCATCCCAGGATTATTTTAGAGACATTATTTATTTATTGAGTTGTTGATTTTTATTACTATGAGCACTGATTGATTTATCATTATTTGTTATACAAGATTTTTATTCACCCTGGATATCGTTTTTCACAGTTGCATTTTGAAAGCTGTTTTTGCTTTTGCACGTTTGGTTTCTACTGCCATCTTGTGCACAGTTTTAGTATCACTCTCTACTTTATAACCAGTGGCACATAGGTCACACTACAGTCCTATAACAGCGCAGTACCATTTATATTTGGAAGTAGCTCCTTCCCAAAAGTGCCAGACAACCCCATGTTGCCACATTTCTGCCCCTTTCCGGTAGCACTACTAGACAATCCCTTGCTGTCACATTTCAAATGACTATAATTAAACATTGGGCGAAAAAGTGCATAAAAAAGGTAAATCACACATCAGCATGTTTGAGTATAATAAAACAACTTATTTATAACATAGAGTGAAGCTTCCTTCCCATTTGTGGGCATCTTCAGAGTGACAAAGCTATAATGAGAACCAGCCGAGGATAGCAATCCTACAATGATCGTACCTGCGGCAGCTTTCTCCACATAGTGGAGCTCATTGAAGAACAGAGCGACCAGCGAGTACTTATCCCGTACAACATTGGATATATAGTGCAACAATGTCTGTTTTCTGTCTGTTGACTTGGTGTCCAGAAGCTGTATAAAAAAAAAAAAAAAAAAAAAGAAATTATTGATTACAATAAATATAAAACATTTTATACACAAATGTTTTAAAGTAGATATGAATCCTAACTAACTGACATTTCGTTTTCTAAAGCAGTTCGTAAACAAATGCCTTTTTTCTTCCATAAGACACTCTTTTTCATCCTGTTTTGTATCTCAGTCCTTGCTAATGTCCCAGTCTCTGCTAATGTCCTCAAGCTTCATCAAGCTGATTTCTTTTAACATAAACTCATTCCTGAACTGGTTGCCCGTCATTGCTCTGGACTTGGCTTCCTGATAGTGAAAACTGTGTATCCTGGCTAAGTAGTGTGTGCCAATAGCAATGTGTGCTGTTCCCTTTAGGGGTGTATGTAAAAGAATAACCGTTCAGGAGCAAAACTGGGAAACGGGGACAGAGCTACCCCACAACAGGAACCCTTATGTCAGGATCAACAAGTATTTTGGAGGAGGACTTGTTGATGTCACTACTACGTTGTTCACTGTTCTCCTTGCTGGAGAGGAAGCCATACCCGAAGACCTGCAGTGCAAAGCTCTCCCTGCTTTTGCTTCATTAATTCTTGACATCTATGCTTTCTGCACCCCCTGCTGCTGCTTGATTATTCTTTTATCAGTCATCTGATCACCAGTCATTAGGGGAGCAGCTCTAATATGAGGAAGCAAAGTCCAGCCTCTATCAAGTCAGTAATGCAGAAAGATCAACTGCAGGGAGACAAAAGGGAATGCTGGTGTCTATTCCTTTGCCCTTTTATCTTCATATTTAGAGTGGTATTAAACTCTTCTTTTTGACTTGTACCTACAGGTAAGCCTATAATAAGACTTAACTGTAGGTACAGTGAATATCTCCTAAACTTGCACTGTCGCCGACCCGAATGGAGACGATCCACAGGGAGAGAGCCAGCGGGACCGGAAGTAGCGTCAGAGCATAGCCTAGCGTCGCCTCGACAGCCGTTTCGTATTGCACGTCATCAGGAAGCTTCTGACGCTACTTCCGGTCCTGCTGGCTCTCTCCCTGTGGAAGGTGGAACGCACGCCAGATTGTCTCCATTCGGGCCAAACAACTCTACCATTTCGTGCTTTCTAGCCTCAGTGCCGGGTCTGTGGCACTATGCAAGTAAGAGGGCATTTGGCTGTCATTTTTATTCATATCTTTTATTAAAACGGGATTACACTATTTGCCGTTTTTATCTCTTTGTGTTCCGCATATCTACATCTGAGCCTCTGGGAGGCAGGGATTTCTATGATCCACTACTGACATCTCTATCCATACTCGCAAGCGGATTTTGCTACAAGCGCTAAATGACTCCTTTTTAGTTAAAAGAGTCAACTATTTCTGGTAAGCTGCTACAATTACCTTGAGCACTATCGGGTGTTAATACATAAGTTGGTGAAGGTTGTCACTGCAAGATTTAAAACGTTTGGATCAAGCTGTTTAAACGGATTACTTTCAAGATCACAACATGTTTTGAGTCTATGGACTATTGGGACGCTTCAGTTCACAATTGATTTGGACATTGGTCACTTATTATAATATAATTTTGCTGTTGCTAGCATTCATTATAATTATTTATATATATTTTTTGCACTTAATCAGGTGTGTTTTTTCCATCTAGGTGCACTGTGTTTGAGTTGACCATTAACTTGAGAAAGTGCTGGTTGGCACACACAGTTTACATAGGCAGGCTGGTGTATTCATTTGTTTAATTTAAGTAGATATTTGTAATCTATCACATTATTATTGTTTTCAGCGCCCCCACTATATTTGCACATTGCACGTATAATTTTTACACTAATGTATCGTTGGCCTACTTACTTACCAAGTCTAAGCTTTGAAGTTTAAACCCATACACCGCTCCACGTTTACTGCTGTTCATGTAATTCCCAAGTGCCAAGATAATCTGCATAAAAAGGAAACAATTTGTCATATTTTAGCTAAACTTAAAATAGGGCTGACACATAATGTTACTGGACATATTTCCGTACAAATCCATAACACACCTCTAGTATTTTCTTTAGCTTCTGAGAAGACTTAATGGAGACTGAGGCAGCTATTATTGCATGAAGTTGCTAGAATAAACATAACAAAATAGTAAATTCAGTCAAAAATATAATTGATAAATTCAAAATGTGAACTCATAAAAACTGATGCAGAACAATGGAGAGCCGTGACTATTTGACCTTTGAACAATAGGCTACTAAGTATAGTCAGCATTAGAAAAACCTGACTCTTTATCTATACCGGTGTTAACATCTGGATGCTTTCGGAGAAGTTTCCAATGAACGCCATAATGGTCATCTTCTGCATCAGACGCTCTATCTTGCTGAACTGCATCATAAAGCGATCCTCATTCGTCAAGTTCTCCATGGGCTTTTTTTCTCGCTCATAAGTCCGTAAAACCTTCACCTCTGCCTCTGTGGGCATGAACCTCATCAAACATTCCACAAAGTCCACAGGAAGCGTTTTCAGGTCAAACCTAAGCGTGGAGTCAATAAATAAGATATAAAGAAAAATAATGAGAATACAGGCAGTGATTACATTAATAAATTAAAGTACAGCTATTCTCAAAATGCAATAATTTCATAGAAATAAAATGCCTGCAAGTGCAAAAATTGCATTTACCAAAATAGTTTTTCCCCTTTTCAAAAGTACCTGGTAATCATGCCAGCCTTCTAGTATTCCTCCTGGAAAGTGACAATGCTGCAGGGCTTGCATTTATTTCACTGCGGTGTTGTCACCCTCAGCAACCATACAAGGCTACTTCACTACATGAAGGTGGATTATCAGCATAGTCACTGCTGATAAGCCTCCCACTCCCTGTCAATAAGCACATGATGCATGATTCATGAAGGCACCCTCCTGCATATAGAGGGAATGATGCAGGGTGCCCCCTTGGATCCCGGCTCTGGAAAACTGAAGACATCGAAAGCATAGGAGACGAGCTTGTGCTGCTTAGAAAAAATAATTCAAGCTTTGCTTTTCTGGGGAGGCCAGGAGGAGGAAGTGAAATGTTAAAAAATATTTTGTGCGGAGATTAACATTAACCATTTTTTATTATAAATAAAATAAACCTCTCTTCCAAATGAGGCCAGAACTCCCTGTCCTTGATTCCTGTAATAAATTTTTCCTTAGACTGTAAAAAAAAAGAGAGAGAGAGAGGGAGAGAGAGAGAGGGAGGGAGGGGAGAGAGAGAGGATGAGGGAGGGAGGGGGAGAGAGAGAGGGGGAGAGAGAGGGAGGGGGGAGAGAGAGAGGGGGTGAGGGAGGGGGGAGAGAGAGAGAGGGGGAGAGGGAGGGAGAGAGAGGGGGTGAGGGAGAGAGAGAGGGGGTGAGAGAGAGAGAGGGGAGAGGGAGAGAGGGAGGGAGAGAGAGGGAGGGGGGACAGAGGGAGGGGGAGGGAGAGGGGGTGAGGGAGAAGGTGAGGGAGAGAGAGGGAGGGGGGACAGGGAGAGAGAGGGAGAGGGAGGGAGGGGAGAGAGAAAGAGAGAGAGAGGGGGAAGGGGGAGAGGGAGAGGTAGAGAGAGAGGGAGAGGGAGAGGGAGGGAGGGAGAGAGAGAGAGACTCACCATTTGTTTCATTGTCTGCTGAGTAATTTTAATTCTTCTAATTTTATTTCCTGAAGTTTAATACCATGCACAATACAATTCGTGCAATTTAAATAACATAAGTAATAATAATAATCATGATTTTCAGGGAAACAAAATGGCTGTCCTTGTGCTCAGACAAAATGCACAATAGTAGCATGTACATAATATTTATGAACGATGTCTATCTGATTCACGTAGTGCAATCGTTAAAAATGTCCATTATATTCACAACTCTGTCATAGAGACAAATAAGCCAATCCATTGTTCACTGTTGTTGTGAAACAATAAGAACCCAGACGCCAAACAGCATGTAATGGCAAAGATCTCTGCAGGAGGGACACAGTGTCTGGAGGGACCTGGAAATGTCATATATCAGTAGGATGCACAATCTTTTGATAACCAAGGGAAAGACCACACAGACAATGATTACTGATTTCCGAATTATAATGTTGGCACTGGAGCATCTAATCTGCTAGATAATTTGACTACTCCAGCATCCCCTAGCCCATCTCTCTACCCCCTTGCACATCACAGCCTCCTCTTCTTTCTGGAGTGTGTAATTACTCTCTGTACTGGCCCAGCTCCTCCACCCCTCTCCACCTCCCAAGATATATTTTTATGTAGCTGCTGGGGAGGAGTGATGAGGAATACCACAGTGTGTCACTTGAGAGATAACTCTGAGCCTGCTGGGGTTGGTGACATCATATCCAAGATGGCGGCACCCAGCAGCAGTCTACGCAAATACCATACACAGAATATGTTAACTACATATACAGTATCTCACAAAAAAGAATACACTCCTCACATTTTTGTAAATATTTTATATCTTTTCATGTGACAACACTGAAGAAATTACACTTTGCTACAATGTAAAGTAGCAAAGTATTCTTTTTTTTATTTTTAATAAAGGACTCATCGCAGGATACCGACATCGCTGGAGTGGAGATCGAGAGTGGATTACCACCGCTGGAGTCTTTTTTTTTTTTTTTATTCTTTTTTTTAATAAAGGACTTATCCCAACTGTGTCTGTGTGTTTATTTTTTTATTTTTTACACTTTCTTTGTGAAATGGTAGGGGTACAATGTACCCCGTTACCAATTCACATGGGGGGGCGGGATCTGGGGTGCCCTTTGTTAAAGGGGTCTTCCAGATTCCGATAAGCCCCCCGCCCGCAGACCCCCACAACCACCGGGCAAGGGTTGTGGGGATGAGGCCCTTGTCCCCATCAACATGGGGACATGGTGCTTTGGGGTCCAGACCTCAAAGCATCCTCCCCATGTTGAGGTCATTTGGCCTGGTACGGTTCAGGAGAGGGGGGGCGCTCTCTCGTCCCCCCCCTCTTTTCCTGCGGCCTGCCAGGTTGCGTGCTCGGATAAGGGTCTGGTATGGATTTTTGGGGGGAACCCCACGCCATTTTTTTTTAAAATTTGGCGCAGGGTTCCCCTTAATATCCATACCAGACCTGAAGGGCCTGGTAATTGAATTTGGAGGGACCCCCACGCATATTTTTTTTTTATCAATGACTTTCAATGACTTTTCTCTGTATTGCCCGGACCGGCAATTCATTTAGCCGCGAGTACTTTTAAATTACTTTTTTTCCTTCAGAAATTACATTTTGTGCAGAGACTGTTCTAAGCACGGGAAACAAGCGCTGCTTTACAGGCATACTATACACACCCTCCAGGTACGACATTTAAAGGAATATTTCACTTTTATTGTTTCACTTTAAGCATTATTAAAATCACTGCTCCCAAAAAAACTGAAGTTTTTAAAACTTTTTTTTGCATTGATACATGTCCCCTGGGGCAGGACCCGGGTCCCCAAACACTTTTTATGACAATAACTTGCATATAAGCCTTTAAAATTGGCACTTTAGATTTCTCCCATAGACTTTTACAGGGTGTTCCGCGGCTTTCCGAATTTGTCGCGAACACCCCAAATTGTTCACTGTTCGCCGAACGGGCGAATGAACAGGCAATGTTCGAGTCGAACATGAGTTCGACTCGAACTCGAAGCTCATCTCTACTAAGGACATGGATTACTGGAACCATGTCCTGTGGTTTTCATGAGACCAAGATAAACTTATTTGGTTCAGATGGTGTCAAGCGTGTGTGGCGGCACCAGGTGAGGAGTACAAAGACAAGTGTGTCTTGCCCACAGTCAAGCATGGTGGTGGGAGTGTCATGGTCTGGTGCTGCATGAGTGCTGCCAGCACTGGGAAGCTACAGTTCATTGAGAGAACCATGAATGCCAACATGTACTGTGACATACTGAAGCAGAGCATGATCCCCTTCCTTCAGAGACTGGGCCGCAGGGCAGTATTCCAACATGATAACAACCCCAAGCACACCTCCAAGATGACCATTGCCTTGCTAAAGAAGCTGAGAGTAAAGGTGATGGACTGGCCAAGCATGTCTCCAGACCTAAACCCTATTGAACATCTGTGGGGCATCCTCAAACGAAAGGTGGAGGAGCGCAAGGTCTCTAATATCCACCAGCTCTGTGATGTCATCATGGAGGAGTGGAAGAGGATTCCAGTGGCAACCTGTGAAGCTCTGGTGAACTCCATGCCCAAGAGGGTTAAGGCAGTGCTGGAAAATAATGGTGGCCACACAAAATATTGACACTTTGGGCCCAATTTTGACATTTTCACTTAGGGGTGTACTTACTTTTGTTGCCAGCGGTTTAGGCATTAATGGCTGTCTTGAGTTATTTTGAGGGGACAGAAAATTTACACTGTTATACAAGCTGTACACTCACTACTTTACATTGTAGCAAAGTGTAATTTCTTCAGTGTTGTCACATGAAAAGATATAATAAAATATTTACAAAAATGTGAGGGGTGTACTCACTTTTGTGAGATACTGTATAATCTTTCGGGAATATTTTTGCTAAAATTAATGGTTTCGTGATTTGGTCTCTTTAATGAATAGGTATTTGCAAATTCTTGAAACATTTAGTTATTTATTCCTGCTCCTCTAATAAATCTTTTACAAGTCTCTGGTCCTTCCAGTGCTGGAAATAATGATGTCAGGAACACCTTTACACAAATAAAGCTCATGCGCTCAGGGGACAGGTCATCACCAGAACCTGGAAAAACCCTGTGCTGAGTAAATTACATAACGAGATCTGCAGTAATCTCCTAATCTGCAGTATTTTTATTCCCAGGACTTCATGACTTACTGCTGAATGGCTCGGCAGATTTCCTCTGCTGTCTTGCCTGCTTTCCTCAAGGTTATGGCCAGGTTCTTGGCTCTGTTGGCATCAAGCAATGTCACCTTGTTGGAGCCTTTAGGTGTTACTTTCTGCTTGCTGGAGGTGACGTCAATGGGTGGGCCTTGGGCCTTTGTCTTAAAAATGTCTTCAAATTCGTCAACGTTTAAATCCTAGATAAAGAATTGGTGGTTACATCAAAATTACAATTTATGCTATGCTGTTTTTCTAATTATAAGAAGAAAAAAAATGCTGTAATAAAACAGAAAATTGATTAGGCAGTTTGAACCCATTTGATTGCTTTCTTCATTCCAACAAGACTAGATTTGCATACAGGCGGTCCCCTAGTTACAAACATCCGACTTACAAACGACTCCTACTTACAAACGAAGGCAACAGGAAGTGAGAGGAAATCTACCTCTAGGAAGGGAAATTCACTCCTGTAATGCCGCGTACACACGACCGTTTTTAATGACGAGAAAAATGCAATTATTTAAAATGGTCATTAAAAACGATCGTGTGTGGGCTTCAGAGCATTTTTCACGACGTGAAAAATGGCCATGAAAAAATTGGAAAATGCTCTAATTTTTCTCGTCGTTTCTCACGTCGTCGTCTTTCTCGTCATGAAAAACGGCCGTGTGTAGGCTTTAACGACGTGAAATAAAATGCGCATGCTCAGAAGCAAGTGATGAGACGGGAGCGCTTGTTCTGGTAAAACTAGCGTTCGTAATGGAGATAGCACATTCGTCACGCTGTAACAGACTGAAAGCACGAAGCTGAAAAGCACGAATCGTCTCTCAACAAACTTTACTAACACGAGGAACAGCAAAAGCAGCCCAAAGGGTGGCGCCATCCAAATGGAACTTCCCCTTTATAGTGCCGTTGTACGTGTTGTACTCGAGCTTTACTCGAGCATTTTTTTCCACGATAATGTGTAGGCAAGGCAGGCTTGAGAAGAATCACGTCGAGAAAAACGCAGTTTTTTTCAATGACATTAAAACGGTCGTGTAAGAGTTATTATGGGAAAAAGGTACCTCCACTGATGCTTTATCACAAATACTTGTTTCCACAACAACCCAAAATTTTCAAAATACAATTGTCATTGGGACAGAAAGTGAGGTGAAATCTTCTGAACAGGGGCACAGACAGCAAAATAAACATTACAGGGGTGAAAACCCTTACCTATGTTTTCCAAAAAGCTTAAAAATTGTGTTTTTGGCTGGAGCTACACTTAAAAATGTACCTGTTCCGACTTACAAACAGATTTAACTTAAGAACAAACCTACAGACTCTATCTTGCTTGTAACCCGGGGACCACCTGTTTCCAAATTCCAATTCCCTTTTGGAATCCCTTTATCCTGGCAACATTAGATGTTCTAAAGCTCTGGAAAATAATCATATGATATATTTAAGGTCTGTGTGAACTCACAGACCAGCAATTAGCCTGTATATGTTTTTAGCTAGGCAATGGTTTTACATAGACTTGTGGAACGAGAAGACCGAAGTCTAATGCCGCGTACATACGGTCAGAATTTCTGCCAGCAAAAGTCCGATGTGAGCTTTTGGTCGGAAATTCCGACCGTGTGTATGCTCCATCTGACTTTTGCTGTCTGGATTTCCGCCAGCAAATGATTGAGAGCAGGTTCTCAATTTTTCCGACGGAAAAAATTCCGATCGGAAATTCCAATCGTCTGTAGCAATTCCGACGCGCAAAATTCCGACGCATGCTCGGAAACAATTCAACGCATGCTCGGAAGCATTGAACTTCATTTTCTCGGCTCGTCGTAGTGTTGTATGTCACTGCATTCTTGACGGTCGAAAGTTCAGAGAACTTTTGTGTGACCGTGTGTATGCAAGCCAAGCTTCAGCGGAATTCCGTCGGAAAAAACATCCAAGGTTTTTCCGACGGAATTTCCGCTCGTGTGTATGGGGCATTAGAATGGCCATGATCTAAGAAAGGCTGGACTTGGGCTATTACCCATTTACTTAGAGGTGATATAGTACACTAATTTTTATTTCACGCACATCTGCGGTTCATACCTCAAGTATCCTTTCATCGTCAATTTCATTGAAGACTGTGCCATTGATCTGGTTGGGTTTTAGAGCAACCCAGTTGAATACTGGCATCCTGAACTTTGTCTTGATGGGCTTCTTAATTTTCACAGCTGAGCAAGAAAAACAGTAGATGGGGATATACTTTTATTCTCAAACTGAATCACAAAATATGCAAACACATACAGAACATGCATAGCTGATACAATGAACATGTAAGTGAGTTTGTTCGACCAAGGATCACAAAGAAACGTGATGGTGACTTTTGCCAGCATATTAAACACATAATAAACCCCAGGTTTCTACAAACATAAAGAAAATGGTCCATAAGTAGAGAACAGTTTCTTTTATTTATATACTTGACAACAGTCCCTGATGTGCTGTGACAGTTGTGTTTTGTTTTTTCTTTTATTTGTTTGTTTTTTTGTTTTTATCGACAGGTCTTATGACCCGTACACACGATCCGAATATCGGACGAAAACTGTCGTCCGAGGAAGAATCGTACGATTTTCGGATCGTGTGTACACTACTTTCGAGAGCCGATCATGACTGTTCATCCGATATTATTCGATCGGACAAGCATTAAAATTTTCCTCCTACGATACCAGATCGTACGATTTTCGTTTAGTCAGTATAGTTGTCATTCGAAAATACAACACAAATACATTACAACACATGACATCACGTCCGATTTTTTTTTTTTTTTTGTCGTACGAGAATTTTCGGGACTTTAGTAACCTATTCAATTTCTACTTGCGACTATTAAGCGAAAAAAGTCGTACGATCTGTTGCACGATATTAGGATCGTGTGTAAGGGCCATTAGACCTAAATTGGGCAACACTGCAGATGTTAAGTGGCAGATTTGGTTGTTCTATGGTCAGCTTGAGAAAGGGTAAATCTTCCTCTGGAATGTTGTCATGTACATACTTCATTTTAAAAAACATTAAAGCAATGAACACAGTTTCTAAAAGAAAAGAAAAACCTACAGAACAGCTTGATCGGTCCATCTTAAGAGGAAGCACAAAAGCAAGAGGAGAAATTAGTGTTATACATTATAACATACAGCAAGTGAAACACAAAACCTCAGGACACATGTAATATCAAGATACAATCAGGGGAGGGCTGTGCCAGAGGGCAGGGTGGCAATTGCCTCCCAGGCCACCCTAACCTATGTTCAAAATGGCCGGCAGCCGCTGCCCGCTACTATTTTCTTTTTTATTCTGGTCTAGGAAGTCGGGCCGGGGGCATGGCCATGGCGGCCGACCACTAGCTGTTGCATTCCGGGAGTTGTAGTCCGCACTCAAGCTTCTGGTGGGGGGAAAACACAGCAGCGCAGAGGAAACTACTACTCCTTGGGACCGGATTCTTGGAAGCAGGCAGAGGCAGGGCATGCCAGGGAGTCGGGACACAGGGCTGCAGGGCTGGGCGCTGGCTGCAACTTGACCCCAGGATCAGGAGCGTTACCCCCCCAGGAAACCGTGGCGTGCAAGGACCTGCTGAGCTGAGATCACTGAGGTGAGAGACCCTGACACCCCTAGCTGACCCCCCATCTCCCCCCCCATACACCCCATCTAACCTGCCCCAGAGATCAGGCTGCAATGATGGGCACTGGTGAGGCTGCATTAAAAAAACAGGTGGGCCATAGATGGTGAGCTGATTCGGCGGTTCAATGGGCCACTTGACTGGACTTGCCCCCCAGGCCTAAGGCCGCCAGCCCTCCCCTGGATACAATTATAAAATAAATGATCACAACTGGCAAATTAGAAGTTACTGAAACGGGGTACTCCTTTAAAGTGCACCTGTTATTAAAATATACATTTCTAATGAAGTATATGTCAGCATTGCCTAATACTTGTGATTAACAAACATACAGTAAACAGGCAGGTTAATATGTTAACAAACACTATTAATACTATTAACGTTAAGGTGATCTCTTGTATAGTATATGTATATACTTTAGGAAGACTAATGTTTATTTACAATTAGCAGGAACCAGTCCTGTCGGTGGTGGACTTTATTGGCACCCACATGAGACACATTTGTATAAAAATATCAAATATTTGGGACCAGCGGATGAAAATACACACACCTCTATCTTCACATAGGAATGTTTCCCTGTAAAGAGGTGTCTGTATAATGGTGCCTAGAATTACGTCTGTATCATACCAATTTATTGCTTTTAATCATGTATCAACGCATCTTGGCGTCATCTTTTAATGATCAAGAATAAAATTTTAGAATTTTTTTTATGTGGGTGCCAATAAAGTCCACCACCAGCAGGACTGGCTTTTGCTAATTGCAAGATATGTCCTAATAATTGGGATGTGGCACGGGTAAAAGTTTATCTTTTTCTCTAATATTTATTTTCAGTCCAGTTAAAAAAATTACAGCTGACTTAAAGTGGATGTAAACCCACTTCCTGAAATTTGAGCTGGGCACATACATCTGCAGTATTTTGTTATCTCTCTTCAAAGTCCCGTAGCTCTCTCCTGACCCGTTCCTCTGTTATCAGCCTAATAACTCCTGACAAATTCTCAGACACATCAGATAAAAGCAGCCTGAAATTTCTGTCGGGGGAGGTTGCTATAAATAGATTAGCAGGGAGCTGGCCCTGTTACAAAACACCTCTGAGAAGGGGGGGGTGCCTTTCCTCCAATCAGCAATTTTAGCTATTAGCTGTATGCCCAGACATCACACTCTGGGTAAACAGGAAGAGAAAATTTCCTAACATGATCCAAACTTTCTAAACAGTATATAAATGTGAAGACAGCAGATATAGATGTAAAACCTATGTAGGGAGATTTGGTTCATCCCTGTGTATCATCTGAGGCTGTTCACTTCACTGGGTGTATGGAGGGTTTACATCCACTTTAAAGATGTAAGCTTTTGGGACCTTTCTTATGTCCCTTCCTCAGACGTTATACAATTAATGAAGTTGTATAATGCCAAAAGATTTGTAACACCCCTGAAAGACAATATAGCCTGGTCTAAGACCTCCACTACAGCTAGAACACTACAGTGGGACCCAGACGTGCCCTCATCTTGCTGACTGGACAGTTAAGGAGAAGAAGCACACTGAAGAGGTCCTTCTCTCCTCCTTTCAGTATATTGCTTGGGCATGGCTGCAGAGCCTGATTGGCTCCAAATGCTGCCAAGGCTGGTATGAATATTAGTTTCAGATACTAATATTAGTTGCATTTACCGTATATACTCGAGTACAAGCCGACCCGAATATAAGCCGAGGCACCTAATTTTACCACAAAAAAACGGGAAAATGTATTGACTCGAGTATAAGCCTAGGGTGTCCATCTGCATGCCTCACTGTGACCATTCCTCACTGTGCCCATGCCTCACTGTGCCCATACCTAGACTGAGGTTTAACATGGGAGTCTATGGAAGGGGTGCCCGGCTTTAAAAAATGGGTGCTCCCCGGCTGTAGGTCCCCCAGACAACAAACTTTGCACACTTGTAGAGAATTTGGCTACATGTGTGACAAGTTTTGAGTCCAGGAGACCTACGAAAAGCCGGTACTGGGTCACCAAAGAAATGACCGTTTAACATGGTAGTCTATGGAAGGGGTGCCCGGCTTTGAAAAATCGGTGCTCCCCGGCCGTAGGTCCCCTGGACAACAAACTTGTAGAGGAAGAGTGGGGCTACATGTGTGCCAAGTTTGGGGTCCAGGGGACCTACGCCCGGCCGGTACGGGGTCCCCAAAGTCCGAGAGAACAGGCGCAAAAAGGTGACTCGAGTATAAGCCGAGGGGGGCATTTTCAGCACAAAAAAATGTGCTTAAAAACTCGGCTTATACTCGAGTATATACGGTAAGTTATTTTTTAATAAACAAATAACTGCATTAATTATGGTTTTTATACTGCAGCTGCCTGGAGTCCAGCTTTAAACATGAAAAATGAATTTGATGATTTTTGCTTCCCACATTTCTGTACAATTGGTAAACACCCATGCAGTCTATCCATATTTATGAAAGCAAGCTGCGCCAGTATGAGGATCTATGTCCTCTCATTTCCCTTGATGATATAAATGAGCTGACTCACAGCCGTATATTTCCTGCGAGGCTTGGAGCTAAACTGATCAGCCCACAAATAAACTTCACTACATGGAAAAAAATGGAAAAAATGATGTTCACTAATGCACAAAGGAAGATGTGTGCTGTTTGATCTGTAAATTAATCAATATTAATAGTAACAGCTGCAGGAATAAACAAGCTTTAGCTCTCTATTAGACTTTCAGGTACAAATACTAGCAGGCATGGGTCAGCACAGCTGATATCCCATAGAGCCCCTGAGAAACGCTGGTAAAAGCTAGTGCGGCTAAACGTGCATTAACGCCAATGCAAGAAGCTACTAAAAGGACGTTTTTACAGCTGATTTTTCCTGGGGTTGGTAGTGGCTTTACAGCTCGTTTTTTTTTTTTTTTTCTAACGCACAGTGTACATTAGACCTTAATGTCCCATAGTCACAACAGGAAGTGAGAGGAAATCCCAGCAGAACTAGTGTCCCCATTGGATGATTTCCTTCTATTTCCCTCTATTTCTGTTCCAGTGACCAGTTATACTTTCATTTGTTTGAAAGTTACACTTTAGGAAGTGTAAAGGACAGCCAAAGGTTTAGCCTATTGGTAAGTGTCTGGAGGGTACTTGGAGAGCACCAAAAGCACTGCACTGAAGACTTCTAGCACCATGATTTCTATTCCAGAATAAACTTTCCTAGCATCCTATCTAAACTGACTACCTATGTAAACTTAAGAGAAAACAAAACCTTCTTGGTAATAAAAGATGGAAAAAAGCTTTCATTTAACAATAGTGTACGTTTATCAGGAAGCCTGACTGTTTTACCTGCTAGTCCTGAGTTAAATATAACTGTGGGTGAGGCAGTTCCTGGAAGCGGGGGAGCTCCTGGTGGTGGAGGAGGAGGTGGAGGAACTGGAGGCTCCGCAGTTGGTAGAGGAGGTGGTGGCGGGGGTGGAGGTGGAGGCGGTGGGGGAGGAGGTGGGGGTGGGGGTGCAGGCGGCATAGCTGCTGGTGTAGCACCAATTTCCACTGTAAGAAAAAGAAAGAAAAAAAATTATAATGCAGAAATCAAGAACATAATTTCAGCGTTGTCTTGTACACTGGATTGTTGGATGCTGCTATGCACGTCATTCTTGTGTTTGATGTGTCAGTGTCAGCTCACTAACCTCACTTACCCCAACATTTCATATTTCTGATATGTGTCTCTTGTACTGTGTACTTGTTTTAAAAATGATCCTGTTCTCTTTGTATTGCTTCCTTTGTGTGGAATACCTTGGAATCCTGCTAGTCCCCCTGCTTTTCTATTTCAAACTGACCACATCAGGCATGTAAGCACATCCATCCCAACGTGGTCAGTCTTTGCTTTCTACTTGGGAGCATAACCTGTCTGTAATCTAAGACTTCTGTTGACACCTGCACAGCAGCATGCTGAGAGGCTGTACCAGTTGCCGGTCAGGTATCTGTGTGGATCCAAACATTGTGTGGATCCCAACATTGTGGAGATCCCTGCAGAGCCTGGACCTGCTCTGTGGCATCAGCCGACAGCAGATTTTAGCCTGCTGTCAGCTGAATCTGGGTTACAGGAGTGGAAAACTAAGTGCACTCCTGTGACCCACAGCAGTATGGCCAAAAGAGCTTAGGCCATTCTTCTCCTTTAAATCATGTCCCCTGGAGGAGATGCAGGCAAAATTCAAAGCTTATATCTTCTAACATATATCCTACCACTTAACCAGTGTCTATGGGAGTCCTAAACGAACAATTTTTAAAATATGTGACTTTTCTCATTGGTGTTAAATTAGAACTAGCATGACCAGGACTATACAGTTTTTAGCGTTGGTAGTTTTGTGGATTAGGTTTACAGAAGTATCATTACATGAAGCGCATTTTAGAAGATGTATAGGATACTTTTGTTCACTTACCTTCCCCAGACTCTGCAGACGAAGGAGGTAGAGGTGCAGAAGTTGCTGCTGAAGACACAGAACTTCCTGATACACTTGTAGGTGCTCCAGCAGGCACAGGATGTCCAGTTTGTGGGATACCGGTGCCCGTTGATGCTCCAGGCACCACCTCTGCCCCTGATGGCACACCACCTGTCACCATTGGCATGATAGATATATCTCCATCACCTTTTTTCTGAATTTTAAGAGTCCCCTGTTTTTCCAACTCATGGATCTTTCTTTCCAGAGTGGATTGTCTCTGAATGGCTTCCTCCTTCTCCTTGACCATTTTCCGCAGTGTGCTGACTTGCGTGTTTGCATCTTTACAGACATCCTGCGTGGAAACAGGAGGCAGATGAGGTAAGACAGGGTACAGTTATGGGGCAAATATGATACAATAATAATAAATATATCATACAAATAAAAAAATCCTGGACAGGGTTGCTGGGAGCCCTGTTGTAGGTGGCATCAACTAAAGACTCAAGGAGATGTCCATGCAAACACAAATCAGTAGCTGAAAAAAAAACTTCAGCCATAATCTTTTTTTTTCTTTCTTAAAGATGGGGAAGGGTTATAACCATTGCCGTTGTCCGTTCAGACAAATCCACCCATTATTTTTCATGCTGGTTGCTGTCACGGGGAAAAAATGTGAGGGGAAATCCAAACTTTTACAGCTGTCACAAACAGAAGAAGGGATGTCTTCCAATGGGGGTCACCTGTTCCAGTAACACCTGTGAATCATAGGTTTTCCCATCTCTTTGGGGTGAATCTTTCTACCTTCCCGGTGTGTCCTTGGAACAGGAACTAAAATCTCCCCGGTGGAGACAAAAAGACAGCAGTAAAAACTAGACAGAGGCTTTAACCTTGCTGCTCGCTCCATAGCAAAGTTTAGGTTGTAGTTGAGTTTTAGGAGTTCAAGTTTGAGGTTAATGGTCTCTTTTACACTTGTTTTGTTGCATTAAACCCTCAGCTAACTACTTGGCACTGGAGTTCTGACTGCTGAAAACCACTGTATGGACTTATGATATTGGACTGTATGGACTGGTGATATTCAATATTACACAAGCTGGAAGGAAAAATTCTAGAACAATAGCCAGAGCGGTAAAAGTACAAACTTATTATGTAAGTTATGTTAATAAACAATGTAGACATTTGGTGCATACCTGATGTACAGATATGGTCATATCAGGCCATGGTAGACTAAGCCCTAGTTGCTTTTGCCATCTGCCAGCAAACGTATGCAAAGCAAATTGGGACTTTTCAAAGTCACTGCGTGCATAAACATAGGTACTTCCCTAGATGTCAATATAGGTACTTTTTAACAGGTAGATCAGGCGGCACCATGGTGTAAAGCAGTAATCATGCATTTCTATCACATTTAGATTTTTCTGCAGGTTTCAAGAAAGAAAATTATAATAAAACTGTTTGTTCAATGTCAGACCCTTCTGGAGACCCCAATCCAACAGTTTTCTAGTTTTATGTGGTGTCCGCTCTATCAAGTGTACAAAAACATATGCATACTTGTATTAGTAAGAATGCCTTTTCCCCACTGAACAGTCGCAATCTATACCAGCCTTTCCCAATATTTTTTTACCCCAGAGGAACCCTTAAATTTATTTTCAGGTCATGTGCAACCCCTTCTAAAACAAATTAATTTGAGAAAAATGCCTTACGTTGATGGTCAGTAGGGAGAGGGGGCTCTCCATTTTTAGGCAGCTAAAAATATCATTGATGTCATACCGCTTGCACTGCCAAGGGGTGTTTTGATCTGAAATTAGGCAGGAACCAGCAAATTAAAGGTCAATCAGTCATGGAACCCTTAGCAACCTCTGGAGAAAACCTAGGGTTCCATGCAACCCTAGCTGAGAATGGCTGATCTATACATGGCAAAAATAAAATTGCTGAGTAACATAGATTGTTAGCAATAGGAAAAGGAACCCATAGCAACCTCTAGAGGAAACCCAGGGCTCCATGCAACCCTGGCTGAGAATGGCTGAACTAAACAATGGCCAAAATAAAGTTGCCTGAGTAACATAGTTTTCTGGCTCCTTGTAGAACACCCCAGAATAGTCTTAATTGTTCATCATGCAGATATCTCTGGGAGTTCCAAAACAAGACAAGATCCTTTATAGCAAGAGATTACTGTATATACTCGAGTATAAGCCGAGTTTTTCAGCACTTTTTTTGGGCCGAAAATGCCCCCCTCGGCTTATACTCGAGTCACCTTTTTGCGCCTGATCTCCCGGACTTTGAGGACCCGGTACCGGCCGGCCGTAGTTCCCATGACCCCAAACTTGGCGCACATGTAGCCCCACTCTTTCTCTACAAGTGTGCAAAGTTTATTGTCCGGGGGACCTACGGCCGGCGAGCACCGATTTTTCAAAGCCGGGCACCCCTTCCATAGACTCCCATGTTAAACGGTCATTTCTTTGGTGACTTTGGGGACCCTGTACCGGCCAGTCGTAGGTCCCCTGGACCCGAAACTTGGCACACATGTAGCCCAATTATATAAGTGTGAAAAGTTTTTTGTCTGGGGGACCTACGGCCGGGGAGCACCGATTTTTCAAAGCCAGGCACCCCTTCCATAGACTCCCATGTTAAACGTCAGTCTAGTCATGGGCACAGTGAGGCATGGGCACAGTGAGGCATGGGCACAGTGAGGCATGCACATGGACGCAGTGAGGCATAGTGAGGCACAGTGAGGCATGCAGATGGACACCCTAGGCTTATACACGAGTCAATACGTTTTCCCATTTTTTTGTGGTAAAATTAGGTGCCTCTGCATATATTCGGGTCGGCTTATACTCGAGTATATACGGTAGTTTGTTCAGGACACAGAACAGAATAATCATATAATCGATACCCCAGTGACAAAAAATAAATAAAGAACACAGTAGACAGAGAACAGGAATGCCAGCGGGTTTTGTGTCTACGGTATTCCTTTCACCAAAGTGGCTTCATGTTTTGTATCTCAGATACATAGCAAAGGCATTGTACTGTGCCAGTCACTCACACCACTGTACAACAAATAGCTGGTCAAGGAAGATGGGGGATTTAACAAAGTAGTAACAGGTTAGGTTTCAGCTTATTGTGAAAATCTCTACAGCATAGGCAATGTTCTCTGTACATTTAGGTGAGCTCATTTTTAAATTGTAATATCAAGACAATAAGAAATGTACCCGAGCAATTTCCAGTTCTTTATGTCTTTGCATGAGCTGTTTTTCCAGTTCTACGATTTTTGCCATCGCTTCATTTTCTGTGTCAAGGAGTTTTTCAGAAAGCTGAAAACAAAGCAAAATAAACAGTTTATTTTTATTTATTAATAAGATATAGTTGTTATTTTAATAATTACAATTATTGCACTTTACAATAGACCCATTTCACCCTTTAAGACGTTCATATTGATATTTTTTGCCGTAGTGTATGAAAGCACTTTGTGACACAATAACGCATGGGAGTGTTCATAGACATTTCTCAGTGAAATAGGGTCTTGTATCATATCCCAATAATCAGAGGCGTAGCTTGAAGCTTGTGGGCCCTGATGCAAAAGTTGACCTGGGCCCCCCCCCCCTCCACTTCCACCCACCACTTTCACCGTGCGTGCAGATACACCCACCGCACGGCAAGATACTCAAAGTGGCTTAAGAGTTTTGAGTTCCTTCTTACATCAGAGGACAGGGATCACAGCTGGAAAATCAGAGGACAGGGATTTGTTTTAGCAATTTCTGAAGGTTTCTCTGACAGTGTTGGCAGGTGTTGGGGGAAGGTCACCTCCCGGAGGTGTATCTTTTCCCCAGTTGTCAGGAAAGTGGGGTAAGCGGACATACCCGTGTGGGTAAAGAGAATCCCAGCTGGTGACTAGGAGACACAGAGCGGTGTCTTACCTCACCAGTGACATCGGTCGCATAGTGGCTACAGGACGGCACTCTCCTCTTAACTCGCTGAGCTCGGTTACCATTCCATGTTGCCAGCACAGAGCACAGACAATTCCACATCCTGGGCTGTTCTCACCCCATGCTTCTCTCCATTCAGAAAATGGCTTCTCCCCAGCCAATGAGAACAGAGGGGTGTGGACTGTGGAAGGTAAAGTGGAAGCCTAGTACTGGAGCATGGCTATGGGGCTCTAGGGTAGATCGGAGCTGGACTTTGTGGAGGATATGATAAAATGACAGGGAGGCTACAGGGGCCCCCTGGAGCTAGGGGCGGGGGTTGCGATTGTGACCCCTGCAACCCCTTATGCTACACCCATGCCAATAATCCTTTTTCATACTGTATTAACGAACCAAGTTGATCAGTTTATTTTCCTTATAGGTCTGTCTGGTTACCTATTTTAGCGCCACACTTTTTTCACTTATCCCATTCACAATCAGTCTTATTGTTGTGTTGGCTGCTTTCACTATATATATTTTTTAGGTTGACGCAGTATTTTATTACATTTATTTATTTGCATGGTTCCCTCAATTCCAATGGTATGAGGCATTAAACCATTCACATCACTCTATGCCACAGTAGAATGCTAAAATGGCTTAACATGTATGGCTTCTTAAAGGAGGCATGTTCCCTGGCTGATTTAGCGGTCAGCTGTCCACCTGTATACTGGCAAAGTGTTATCAAAACATAAAACACAAAGGTAGGTAGTGAGAAGTTAACCCAAAACCCCAGTGTTGCAATTTCTAACCCATTAACCAACAGACAAGTCCCAGCTGCAATGTACTAGTACATTTCAGAGTACTCATAAATATGCAAAAATGAAGGTGTAAATAAATTATCAATTTATTTTTTTCCCTATTTCAGTGTGTATGGTTGGTTCAATAAAGTTATAGGTTATCTGCAGACTTCTCCATATATGAACCTATTCAGACAATGTTCATATATAAATTTCCAGCTAGTACAATCGACTAACCTTTATCAAACATACATTAAGAGAGTTTTCGGAAATGGTTGGAATGGACTATAACAAACATATTTTGGGTCCATGTTAAAGGGTTACTAAAGGTTCGAATTAAAAAAATAAAAAATAAAAATCATGTCATACTTACCTCCGCTGTGCAGCTCGTTTTGCACAGAGTGGCCCCGAACCTCGTCTGGGGTCCCTCGCCGCTTTCCCAAGGGGGTTACCTTGCGGGCACGCTCCCGTGTCCTGTATTCGGCGTCCATAGCCGCCAACTACAGGACTCGGCCCTGCCCCCCGGCCCTCTCGTCATTGGAGTTGATTGACAGCAGCACGAGCCAATGGTTGCGCTGCTATCAATCTATCCAATGAAAAGCCGAGAAGAGCCGAGAAGCCCGGCCGAGAAGCCAGCGCATTCATGATGTGGGACTTTCGAGGGCTCAGGTAAGTAAAGGGGGGGGGGGCCTGTAAGCATAGGATGTTTTTTCACCTTAATGCATAGGATGAATTAAGGTGAAAAAACGGGAAGCTTTACAACCCCTTTAATATCTAAATGGCTGACTTGGGGTCTTGAACATAATTCCTAGCAAGAGTGCTATTTGCATGGAGTTTGTTTAATTTTCCCTACATTTGCAAGGTCTTTTTCATTTGCCCCAATTCTCTCACATAAACCAAGAATATACTAGCAGGTTCAGTGTCATCTGCCCAAACTGGTGCTGGAGTATGCATGAGCCATATAAACATCATATTCTAAGCTTCATTTGGGGCAGGGGGATGTAACTGGTACTGTGGATTAGACGTGCAATTCTTTTCGGTCCGAATACAAATTCAGACGAGTTTTGGGTTATTTGGAGATTCGGATTTATCCAAATCTCTGAATGAAATAGTAATAAATAGTAACTAATTTAGTTGAAATCCGTTAAAATTTGTTATGTTTATTCATTTTCTAACGAATTCCAACTTTGCAGAACAATTAGAATTCAGATTAATCGAAAAAGGACTGACCAATTTGAATTCTGTTTGAATATAAAGATAAAGTATGCTGGCAATTGCCCGAGCCGAAGCATTTTTTTGCCATTTTCTATATTTTGTGTTTCTTACTGTGACACTTTTTTTGGTGAATGGGTACCCAATACCCAGTCACATATGGGGGGGGGTCGGGATATGGGGCCCCTGACCACAACCACAGCTCAGGGTTGTCGGGAAGAGGCCATTGTCCCCATCAAAGCACTCACTCCCCCATGTTGAGGGCATGTGGCCTGGTATGGTTCAGGATGGGGGGGTGCTCGCTCGTTCCCCCCCCCCTTTCCTGACCTGCCAGGCTGCATGCTCAGATAAGGGTCTGGTATGTATTTTGGGGGGGCACGCCTTTTTTTTAAATTAGCGTGGACTGGGGGGATGGGACCCTACACCATTTTTTTTTTACGTTTTTCTATTGTCAGGATTCTTTATCTTTATATTCATCTTTCAGTGGTGAAGCCAGCTGACAGATGACGACTCATGGTTGTTAAGGATGCAGACTGAGGACTTCCCAGCCCACTTAACAACCAGCTATTTCTTCAAACAGAATTCGAATCGGTCAATCGTTTTTCAACCGATCTGAATTCTAATCGCTGTGCAAAGTTGGAATTCGTCAGAAAATTTATAAATGAAACAAATTTTAATGAAAACAAAACTAAACTAAACAAATTCCGAAACCAAACTAAGCGAATTTCATAACGAAACAAAATTAGTAACATAACGAATCTATACTAAACTAAACAAATTTTTCTGTTCTGCACATGTCTACTGTGGATCCCATTAAGCCATAGGAACTCAACAAAAAGCACAAAAACTACAAAGATACTGTATTTGTATAACCTGGTATAACCTGCATATGAGATTTTATATATATATATATATATATATATATATATATATATATATATATATATATATATATATATATAGTGCTCTGTTGTGTCCTCTTACATGAGAAATGTTTTCTTCCAGTTCTTCCACTCTCTCCAGAGCTGCGTTCTTGGTCTCGGCGTCCTCCAGGAGCGCACCCACATCAAACACATTATCTAGATAGGCCTGAATCTGGACTTGAAGCTTGTCACTCTCTGTATGCTTCAATTTCTGAAAGTCAAAGAATGCAGAAGATTAAATACAATACAATCAGTACATATAATTCACAAAGACTGGTCAAAATACTGAGAATGATAACTCAATACAAGAAAAGACGATTTTGGTTGCAGTGTCATACATTTGAGGAACGACTACAAGCGCTAAATGTACTCTCTCTGGGAAAAAAGAAGCTTGAGAGGAGATATGATAGTGATATACAAATATCTTAATGGTGATCCCTGTGTAAGTAAGAAACTATTCAGTCTCAGGGAGCGTAAGAGGACACGGGGTCACACAATGAGACTGGAGGAGAAGCGGTTTAACCTTAAGTTGTGTAGGGGGTTTTCACTGTAAGGGCAGTAGGGTGTGGAACTCTCTTCCACAATCAGTGGTGTCAGCAGGAAGTATTGATAGTTTTAAAAGACTCTTGGACGTGCATCTTAATGAACACAATATCTGTATATTGTGTTCATTAAGATGCACGTCCAAGAGTCTTTTAAAACTATCAATATGGATATGGGAAATGATTATCAACATTGACACACACACACACACACACAGGTTGAACTGGATGGACTATTGTCTTTATTCAACCTTACGAACTATGTAACTATGTAACATGATGATGCCTTATCTTGTTTGTGTCAGCGCTTAAGATTATTAGTTACTTCCAAGTTTATGCTACTCTGACTGTCTTGGGGGGCCCTATTCAAGAGTAGGACCAGATTAAGCCAAAAGGGATTCAGTGGATAATAAAATTAGTAATAACTAATGCCTTGTACACACGATCGTATTTCCGATGGAATAAAATCCGATGGACTTGTTTCATCGGAAATTCTGATCATGACTTTTTTCCATCGGAGTAAAAAAATAGAACATGTTTAAAATTTTTCCGATGGGAAATTCCGATCGTCTGTGTGGAATTCCATCGGAGAAAAATCCATGCATGCTCAGAATCAATTCAACGCATGCTCGGAAGCATTGAACTCAATTTTTCTCGGCTCGTCGTAGTGTTTTACGTCACCGCGTTTTGGATGGTCGGAATTTAGTCTGATGAAAGTCTGATGGAAGTCAGCTTAATGGGAATTCCAACGGAAAATTACATCAGATTTTATTCCATTGGAAATCCGATCGTGTGTACAAGGCATAAAATTGCAAATATGGAAATGGGCAAACTTTAATATGAACTTAAAGTGATTGTAAAGGTTCGTTTTCTTTTTTTTAATAAAAAACATGTCATGCTTACCTGCTCTGTGCAAGGGTCCCCTGGCGGCGCTCAAGGCTCCTCTTCATTGGGTGCTCCACCAAGAGCCACTTTCCATGGGGGCACCCATGCGGTCGCCTCCTAAGTCCTGCTGCTGGGCGCTCCAAGCTTCTCTTCATTGGGTGCCCTCACGAGAGCCACTTTCCATGGGGGCACCAATGTGGGCACTCTCCCGAGTTCTGCTGCTGCGTCCATTGACACAAACACCAGGACTCGGCCCCACCCCCGGCTCCCGTGTCACTGGATTTGATTGACAGCAGCGGGAGCCAATGGCTCCTGCTGCTATCAATCTATCCAATGATGACTGGAGACAGCGGCTGGAAAAAGGGGGGCTCTGGGGGCAGCTACAGCACAGAAAGGTTTTCAGCTTAATGCATAGAATGCATTAAGGTGAAAAACCATGACACTTTACAACTCCTTTAAACTCAAAAAGTGAAGCTTTACTATCTTACAGGGAACTAATAGAAATAAAATTTGTACCTAAACAGTACCCTAGAAAAAAGAACCCTTTGTGTGGAATTCCTCCTGAAAAAAAAACTCCAGCCTCATAGGCGTTCTGTATATCTTCAGCATGAGATCTAAGGCATTGCAGCCTCTGGCTGCCAGCTTCAGAAGATTTGGAGTAAGAATGAGGGATGTCACTTCTGTGCAGCTCACTCCTCCTTGCTGGGGACTCTAACGTGAGGAAGCAAAGCCCTGCCCCTACCCAGGTTGATGCCTCCACACTTAGACACAGCACAGAAGAATGTTCACTTTACAAATGAATGGGCACAGTGGGGTTGATTTACTAAAACTGGAGAGTGCAAATCTGGTGCAACTTTGCATAGAAACCAATCAGCTTCTAGGTGTTTTGTCAAAGCTTCATTGAGCAAGCTGAAGTTAGAAGCCAATTGGCTACTATGCACAGCTGCAACAGAGTTTGCAGGCTATAGTTTTAGTAAATCAACCCCAGTTAGTATTTTTTTGTGTTTTCAAGCTGCAAATGTATATGTTCATGTACAGCTATTTATTTCTATTGCAATGGTATATCTTCTAGGTCTGCTGTGTACTCTAAATGGAACTCTACCTTTAAAGCAGTTTTGTTTTGTATACACAAAACAGGTTGCATTAACCAACTAGGCCTGAGAATCTAAGAAGCTTCTCTCCTACTAATCAATGACTAGGCACCCATAGTCGATATAGGATATGTACCCCTAAGTGATCTAACTGTACCTTCATTGGGACCAGAAGCTGATACTAAATATAATCTCCAGAAAAAAGAAAAAAACATTTTTTAATAGCATAATAATTCTTATGCCGTGTACACACGGTCGGAATTTCCGACAAGAAAAGTTTGATGTGAGCTTTTGTGTGTAGGCTCCATCTGACTTTTTCTGTCGGAATTTCCGACAACAAAAATTTGAGAGCTGGTTCTCAAAATTTCCCATCGGAAATTCTGATCTTCTGTATGCAATTCCGACGCGCAAAAAAAACACCCATGCTCAGAATCAAGCAGAAGAGCCGAACTGCCTATTGAACTTCATTGATCTCGGCTCGTTGTACGTGTTGTACGTCACCGCGTTCTTGACGGTCGGAATTTCCGACAAGATTTGTGTGACCGTGTGTATGCAAGCCAAGTTTGAGCGAAATTCCGTCGGAAAAACCATCCACGATTTTTCCGACGGAAATTCCGATTGTGTGTACCCGGCATAAGGGTTGGTAATATCCATTTTCTGACACCCAAAATTGCAACGACCATTTTTAATGGCACCACAGGCTCACACTACTCAAAGTTACGTTACTCCATTTCTATTTAAAAAGGAGTTCCAGTCATTTTTGTGTTTATTAAAAGTCAGCTACTACAAAAACTGTAGCTGCTGACTTTTAAAAAAAAACACACTCACCAGTCCCAGGATCCAGCGATGTGGAAGCCCGAACCTTTGGTTTTCTCCCTCTCATTTACCTGACGTTGGCATTACAAGTGTGGGCACCCGGCTGTGACAGCTTGCGGCTTCACAACCAGGTGCGCAGCACGCATGCGTGAATCCCGCTGCACCTCCTTAATGGTCGGGCAATCTTCTGGGACCTGTGACATGTCCCAGAAGATTGCAGGGAGGGAGGGGGAAAGGAGAACTTCCACTCAGCGCAGCGGCACCATGAGGGGAAGTGGGAGCTGGGTACCTGTCCAAACTAGGTACCCGCTCCCTCAAAAGAAAATGACATGCCAAAGGTGGCATAGGAGGGTGAGAGGAGTGCTTAGAGCTGATCTTCCCCTTTTGGGTGGAGCTCTGCTTTAACTTAGACCGACATTTTTTAAACCATGATAAAAAGTTATTTAGACAAGGAAGGCTTGCCGCTCCAGGTTAGATGAGGAAGCCTAATGAAACTAGTGGGTGCCCACCTCGGCTTGCCTCTGCAATGAATGTATAACAATAAGAATAGGCTGCACACCACGATTGTGATCCAAAATCCTTTATAGGGATAGGGAATCATGATTAAGCCCTTATAATCGTGTGAAACGCGTCTACCGGGCACTCTGGTCTTGTGGTGTCACTCTGGGATGTCCCAATAAAGGATTTTGGATCACAATCATGGTGTACAGCCTATTCTTCATGATAAAAAGTTACATGGCCACAAAATCACAGAGGGGTTGTACAAGCAATCACACTTAAACTATCTATTGATGGAAGACTCTTTGTAATATCTGGGCATATATTTTGTTACAGTTACAATTGAAGATCTAATTTTTACCTCTCATGACCCAGACAGTATATGTTGTGATTATTAGTCACAACCAGATCACAAGGTAAAAGACAGGCATTGTCACAATAAAATGACACAATATGTGATGAAAAATCTAAGGATGACAATAAATTTTCTGCACATCCTAAAATCTGGCGTCAGATTTGTAGAAAATCTATCTATCTACCTATAACAATTTGTATCATTTGTGTATTATTTATATCTATCTGACTATTATGTATCACTACCTATACCTATTTTATCAATTAATGTATTTATCTATTATATTTCTATAAGCTATATCTACCTATCCTTTCTATCTATCTATCTATCTATCTATCTATCTATCTATCTATCTATCTATCTATCTATCTATGTAGCTATCTATCTATCTATCTATCTATCGATCATAGTATTTTTCTATCATCTACCTACCTGTCCAATTATTATGCATCTCTACCTTAGTAGGCCTATGTTTATCTATCAATCTGTTTATCTTTTATATTTCTATCATCTATATCTACCTATAATAGTCTATCTATCAATCTGTCTCTACACATAACTTTTTATCTATGCATTCTATCTATCTATCTATCTAAGTATTTTTTTGTCATCTACGGATCTGATTATTATGTTTCTCTACCTAAACCTAGTTTTATCTATCTATCAATTTGTTTATCTAATATATGTCTATCATCTATATCTACCTATCATAGCCTATCTATCAATCTATCTCTACATATAACCTTTTTTTATCTATGTATTCTATCTATCTATCTATCTATCTATCTATCTATCTATCTATCTATCTATCTCTCTATCTATCATCACCATCATCATCATGCTTGTAAGAATAACAAAAATATACAACACAAGCAACATAATACACATACTTACATCCAGATATTCATCCAAGGCTAATTTGGTGAATTCAAACTGAAGATGGACTCTGAAATTCATGTCTTCTACAGAATGGACTACGATATTAATGAACTGCATACACGCCACCTGCAACAGCACGGCAAGAGTTAACTAATTAGAGATTGTGCAGAATGTGCAGGAAAGTTTGGTGAAGTATCCAGCACTCCCCTGATAGCCCTTCCTCCCCCATCTCCTGTCATTACGGTTCCCCATTACCGGCTCTCATCCTCATTCCTATTTTTACCATTCCTTAATAACATATGTGCCCACTGTTATAAAAACACGGTGCCACAGAAGAGTTATTTTTAAAACAATAGGCAAACTGTAGACACATTTGTAAGTAATTATAATAAGGAGATTAATGAATGTGATTTGTTCTGTTGACAGTGATTCACTTTACTGGAGTAGTGCTGTTGCCTTCCTAAAACAGAAAGGATATTTATCTCAAATCCAAAATATAAGGAGTTATTCCTCATTTAAAGGGCCACTATCACAAAAAAAAAAAGTTGTATCCTGGTAACTGAATTTGGTAATGCAGATACTTATATTGTTCAGTATACTGTATTACTTATATTTATATGTTTTTTTTCCACATTTAATGCAGACCAAGCTGTCCACAAAAATGACAAAGACAGGGGTTTGGTGCAACTATACAACTGCCATGGGTAGAGGACATCCAGTGTTCTGCTTTAATAATGATCACTGCATATTTGTTTTACTGCTTTTCAAACACATTTTTCTTGCCCACTAAACATCAAAAAGTGGCGTGCCCATGGCTCATAGTGTTTGCATTATTACTGGTCATGCAAATCAGAATTGTAACCATACTGACTTGATAGAATGTCATTTTGTAGATAACCCTCTGCTGGTATATGTAATTTCCTCCAGTTGTATCATTTTGTTGACTGGGGACAATAGATGTTTTACAATGCCCCAGGACACACATTTGTTATATGTTAGTAGTGAAATAAGCCAAAGCATAGCTTATGTTTTATGGTCCTTTAAAGGTCAGTCCACCTAAAAATGATGTTACAGCAATAGACAGAATTTGGTAAATTGAAACATCAACCAGATTTTCTTGCATTTTTTAACAAATCAAAAAAAGGAAATAGGACACAGAAAGCATGGACGGGGAAGGGAGTGCACCTAATGCATTGCATAGAGAATATAGGTAAATAAGTAGTACAGTTGTGGTTTTTGTTTTTTTTGTGAGCTGCATTAGTACCCTAAGGTATAAAGGCTGGCATTTTTAGTTGTGAGAGGTTGGCCTGAGTGTGTAGGTGGGGTGGTAAAACAAAAAAAGCTGAGTTAATGTGGTAGGCCCCTTTCACACGGGGCGGGCTCTGTTGGAGTTTATCTGCTAAGCGTGGAATATGTCTGCTGAGCACGTGGATGGCTGGTCCGTGTTTGCTATGCTTATGCAGAGCGGACACAGACACAGCCTGCTCTTCTCTATGGGCAGTCAGATGTAAACAGACCGCCTGTCCGTTCACACCTAACTGCAATTTGATCTGCCAGACATACGAGGAACGGATACCTACCCATCTGTTTTTAGTAGACAGGATTGGATCGGACATCGGCGGGTGTCAACGAACACATATCCGATGACACCTGGCCCCCCACAGAGGGCAATGGATGGTCCAATAGGGTCCGCTGGAAAAACTGACAGGGGGACCCAGTTGGTCCTCCTGTGTAAAAGGGCTCTAAAGGAGAGGACCATGTCTGAGGTTGCCCAGTGGCCCTGTATCCCTAAATAAGGGAAGTAAGGAAAGGGAGGGGCTAGGGAACATGAATAGATGTAGGCAAGGTATGGGGGGAAGGAGGAAAGAAGAGGAAGAAAGAGAAATAAAGAAAGGGGTATTGAGAAGAGGGTAGAAGGGGAGGTAGCGGAAGGGCAATTGTGGGGCAAAGAGGATAAATAGAGGGATGTAGAAAACAAGGTGAAGAGTGTTGCAGAGCAAGGATGGAAGGGCAGGTGAGCGGAATGCTCGATAATATCTCCCCAACTATCATCTGGTTCATAGCCAGACTGAGGAAACCCCTTAAAGCGGAGTTCCACCCTTTTTTTATGTTTATTAAAAGTCAGCAGCTACAAAAAGTGTAGCTGCTGGCTTTTAATAAACATACACTTACCTGCTCCACTGTCCAGCGCCGCGCTGCCTGGAGCTCCGCTCCTCTCCCCCTTCCTCCGCCGGCGCGTCCATTCACAGTATGGGCACCCGGCCGTGACAGCTTTCGACTTCACGGCCGGGCACTCACTGCGCATGCGCGAACGGCGCAGCGCTCTGTGAGTGGACAGGCGATCGCCTGGGACCTGTCACGTCCCAGGTGATCGCCTACAGGGAGGAGCCGCCACAAGGCGATATGACGTATCGCCTAGGCGGCTCCAGGGCGGAAGGAGGAAGTGGGACAGGAAGTCCCACTCCTACTGAAGCCCCCACTCCCCCCCCAAAAAAATTACATGCCAAATGTGGCATGTAAGGGGGTGAGGAGTGGAATAAAAAAAAGAAAAAAAATTGGGTGGAACTCCACTTTAAGTAGAGAATATGTTGTGGAATTCTGTGAAAACAGAGTCTGTTTAATGGGCTAGGAGGCACTCCATACTTTTGATGTGATCAAGCTCAGTAACCCACTCCAGAAGGGTATGTACCTGTTGAGAACTTTCTTCTTTTATCCTTTCAGAAAATCTAGAGCTATCCTGTGGATGCTCCCTTCCAGGCCTGCCCGGCTCTGCCAGAAAATCTAGTGTTGACATCTTCCTGTGGGAGCTCCTTCCCAGGCCTGCCCAGATCTGCCACACAGTCTTATTCCTACCACAGCAGGAGGAGCCGTCCTTTCCCATGAATTTTATACAATGTAAAATTAATTTAAAAATTCAACAGGAAAAGAGAGACCCCCCTTGTAATGTGCTAGGTGGGTGGAGCTGGGAACTCAAGTTCAGGGATCATGTTGCAAGGATCCCTGAGAGAGATAGAAAGGCAGCAGATGATTCAGATCAAAAGACAGACTTACCCTTTAATGTGACATTATTGTTTCCCTATCAGAAAAAAAGTATTTAGAGTTGCCTAAAAACTTTTAAAATGCCTTTACTTCATAACTTGAAAGTAAGTGGAAAGCTTTTTTCCTCGTGGCAAAACTGTATTTCGAACATTTGAATTATTAATTGCTATTAATATCAATGCATAATTTATTCTATCAGCTGCATTACCACATATGCATGTATAGTATGCCATGACGCATATGTTGGCGCCACAAGCCTAATAAATTATACACTAGATTTTACATCAAACCTTCATCTTATTTATTTGTAATACATCTTTTTCCAAAGTTTAATCTTGCACTTGAAAACTGTGTTTTAAAAGATTATCTAAAAATTATTTTCCAAAACTTAGTTCAGTTATTTATTTATTTTTGGTCTACAAACTGTGACAGCTCTATTAAAGTGAGCCTGACCTGGACTAAAAAGTGAATAAAAGTGCTGAAGTGCAGACACCTCATAGTGCCTGCAAATACCTGTGCTACTGTTTCTATAAGACTAGACTGTGCACAAACCCTTGATTCTCTGCAAATGGATATTAAACCCTGTCCCCTCAGAATTGTCTCCTGTTATTCAACTGTCAAATCCCAGAGCCTCAGTGGGCACCAGAAGCTCTAGCATTGGTAGTTGAATGACAGTGGGTGGGACTTAAAAAGGGGGCTTTAAGCTCCTTGTGAAAGTATGTAGATAAAGGAAAGCCAGCAGCTCAATCTTCCACAATGAATACATTTATTAATCCAGGTGTGGTACAAAATAATGAAAAAAAGGAAAGAACAAGGGCGCACCAGCCTGGTGTGATATCGTTTAGGATAATTTATTTAAAATAAAAGCAATAGAAAGGTACTCACAAAACTAGTACAAAAGTTCGCATTGTACAAACAGTGCCTTGGAAGCTGCAGCATGTGAAACCCTAACCACACTTCGACCGATCAAGGAGACCGTGATGGGGCGCACTATCGGCTGACGCGTTTCGAAGCGTAAAGCTTCTTTATCAAAGCCACGCAGTGCAGAGACCTCTACCTACCCTTTATATGGGGACATGTGCATGTGGGCCACTAATTGGGTGTAGGGGGAGGAGCCCCCGGAAGCTCGGTGGCTCCTCCCTCATAGGGCAAAGCCCCATAGGTGGAGCAACACAATAATAACACAAAAAAAAACAGTGAGTAAACAGACATCATTGGCAAACAATAATAGTAGACAATTGGCGATATATGGTCTCATATATCGCCAATTGTCTACTATTATTGTTTGCCAATGATGTCTGTTTACTCACTGTTTTTTTTTTTTGTGTGTTATTATTGTGTTGCTCCACCTATGGGGCATTGACTCTTTGCTCTATGAGGGAGGAGCCTCCGAGCTTCCGGGGGCTCCTCCCCCTACACCCAATTAGTGGCCCACATGCACATGTCCCCATATAAAGGGTAGGTAGAGGTCTCTGCACTGCGTGGCTTTAATAAAGAAGCTTTACGCTTCGAAACGCGTCAGCCGATAGTGCGCCCCATCACGGTCTCCTTGATCGGTCGAAGTGTGGTTTGGGTTTCACATGCTGCAGCTTCCAAGGCACTGTTTGTACAATGCAAACTTTTGTACTAGTTTTGTGAGTACCTTTCTATTGCTTTTATTTTAAATAAATTATCCTAAACGATATCACACCAGGCTGGTGCGCCCTTGTTCTTTCCTTTTTTTCATTTGCTACTAGGACACCCCTATCCACGAAGGGCAGCAAGGTCGGTGCTATCGTTATAGATTACTGAATGGTCGATGGTCACCTCGTGCGCAGGATTGTTTGTTGTTTTTCTGCCATTTGTGGTACAAAATAATACAGGGCTTACACGTTTCGGTGTGTAGCCTTAGTCATAGCCAGTAGTGGCCCGTCCATAGGGGGCGCCCGGGCACCACACCCCCCCCCCCTCCTGTAGTCACAATTTTTTTTTTTTCAAAACGGCCCCTTTAAGAAAAAAAAAAGTTAAATTTTTTTTTTTTAATTTACAAAAATCCTTTTACCAAATGCACTATGTGGCGCCGGCCACGTGCATCATGGGAAGCACCACGTCAATGCAATCACGAGATTGCAGACGCGGCGCTTCATTTGCAGGTTTTTGTACCGCCTTGTGGCGCTTACCGATGCGCCACAGCTTCTGCCCGGCGCTCGTAGCATCTATTACTACGGCCGGGCAGTTTGATTGACATCTGAGTAGATCATGATGTCACTTCCTGTTTTCTCTCTCTCGTGCCCGAGAGAGAGAAAACCGGAAGTATGAGGAGCGGACTCCTCCATAGCCGCTGCCATGGAAGAAGACACAAGGAAAGGACACCACACAGAATGGGAGAAGGGGGAGGGGGAATTGATGGGGCAGAGGCTGCATTTGATGGGGCAGAGGCTGAATTTGATGGGGCAGAGGCTGAATTTGATGGGGCAGAGGCATTGATGGGGCAGAGGCTGCAATTGATGGGGCAGAGGCTGCAATTGATGGGGCAGAGGCTGCATTTGATGGGGCAGAGGCTGAATTTGATGGGGCAGAGGCTGCATTTGATGGGGCAGAGGCTGCATATGATGGGGCAGAGGCTGCATTTGATCGGGCAGAGGCTGCATATGATGGGGCAGAGGCTGCAATTGATGGGGCAGAGGCTGCAATTGATGGGGCAGAGGCTGCATTTGATGGGGCAGAGGCTGCATTTGATGGGGCAGAGGCTGCAATTGATGGGGCAGAGGCTGCATTTGATGGGGCAGAGGCTGAAATTGATGAGACAGATGCTGCATTTGATGTGACACAGGGCTGCATTTGATGTGACACAGGGCTGCAATTAAGGAGGGACTCCACTGGGGACACCTGATGGCATCTGGTGGCAGGCGACACGCTCAGGGCTCCCACTGATTCTGCAGTTGAATGATTTAATTTTATATTACAATGTAATAATAGAAATATTCTGAGTTGAATGATTTAATTTTATATTACAATGTAATAATAGAAATAATGCGCTTCAAACATCCTGACACCATAACAACCATGGTGCCGGGATGATTGAAGTATCTTTATTTGCTGATTGTTAAACTTTCTAGAATACACATATTTCTATTGTTGTGTAGGATGTGGGCCTGCTGTCCCTCCCTCTCTCTCTCCCTCCATCCCTTGTTCATCTCAGATGCTAACCACACCACCTTAGAGCTAGGCCCACTATTTCGCTGAAACCACGCCCATTTCCACCAAGTGGGAGGGGTCAAAAAGGAAGGCCGGGGTCTGGCGCCCCCCCATCCTAAAACTTCACCAGCCGCCACTGGTCATAGCCATTAGGTTACTACAGGTGTTTTCTACTATATTCATACTTGCAAAAGTAGATTAAATCTGGACTCCAGAGGAAGTAAAAAAACATACTGCAGTTATATATATATTTTTAAACTGTGTTAAGCCTCATTTTACGGGGGCATATTATACTGTATGCTTATGCAGGGCTGTGTTAACCCCGGTGTTCCATGCATCCCTGCGCAGACAGTCCTACTGATGTCAACTGAAACACAGCGGCTGCACAGACATGGCCAATGCTCCCAATATGGCATCCATGTGGGTGTTGGCATGTGTCCCCGAACTCACACAATCTGTTTGGGGACACGTACCTGAACCCACATGGATGTCATATTGGGAACAGTGGCCATGTCCATGCAGCTGCTCGGTTCCAATTGACATGAATGGGACTACCTGTGCATCCTCATTGGGGTTAACACAGCCCTGTATGGGCGTACAGTATAGAATGCCCCATGTGAATGAGGCCTTAGTACTTAAATTGATTTTGATATAAACCACTTGGGCAGACTGGAAATAGGAAGCCCAGCACTAGGAGTCAGTCCGGCTCTTAAGTAGTGCACATGTGCCGATTTAAGGGCACTTTCACATGTGGCCAGGAGGGAGGGGGCGGCAAAAACAGGCAGCTAAGCCATGGTTTTGTCACCCAAGATCACTCACCTGAATTCCTACATAACAGCCTGATAAGGCTGTACACATGCCAAGGCCATGATGCTTTGCTCTGCAGCATTTTTAACATAGCCTGCAGAGTCTGTCAGGTGGCAGCACCTGTCAAATTCACCCATTTGTGATCAATGGGGCCACTTTGCGTGCCAAAGTAAAACTGTCCTTCAGTAAGTAAAAAACAAACAAATCAGGCATCAGGAGGCGGCATTAGCACCTCCGTAATGCCTGCCAGCTGCTGCTATACCACCCATCTGAAAGGCAATCCACCATTGATCATTTTTTAGAGATCAGTAAGCTTATTGCCTGAAAGAACTCTGAATGAGCAGAATTTATGATTTGTAAGTGTAAGGCTGGGTTCACACTAGTGCGACACGACATCTGTCCTACTTTGGATCCGACTTTGCCCTGCGACATTAAGCCGACATATGTCCGACTTTCAATGAACGGGGATCCGACTTGGATCCCCGCCAATATCAGGCACTGTGTTTGGTATGAATCTTGAGGGGGAACTCCAGGCCAAATTTGAAATAAAAAAAAAACCGGCGTGGGTTCCCCTCCAGAGGCATACCAGGCCCTTGGGTCCGGTCTGGATTTGAATGGGCGCCCCTACGCCGAAAAAACGGCGTGGGGGTCCCCCCAAAATCCAAACCAGACCCTTATCCGAGCACACAACCTGGCAGGCCGCAGGGGAAGAGGGGGGACGAGAGAGCGGCCCCCCCTCCCTCCTGAACCGTACCAGGCCGCATGCCCTCAACATGGGGGGTTTGGTGCTCTGGGGCAGGGGGGCGACCTGCGGCCCCCCCACCCCAGAGCACCCTGTCCCCATGTTGATGAGGACAGGGCCTCTTCCCGACAACCCTGGCCGTTGGTTGTCGGGGTCTGCGGGCGGGGGGCTTATCGGAATCCGGGAGCCCCCTTCAATAAGGGGGCCCCCGGATCCCGGCCCCCCCACCCTATGTGAATGAGTATGGGGTACATCGTACCCCTACCCATTCACCTGGTGGAAAAAAATTGCAATAAAAAAACACTACACAGGTTTTTAAAGTAATTTATTACACAGCTCCGGGGTCTTCTTCCGACTCCGGCGCTCTTCTTCCGACTTCCGGGGGTCTTTTCCGACTTCGGGGGTCTCCGGTGTCGTCTCCGCGCTCTCCGGTTCTTTCTTCCGCCGGGCCTCCGCTAACTTCTTTTTAGCTCTTTTGCTAACGGAGGCCCGGTCTTCCCGTTGTCTCGTCTGGCTCTCCGTTGTCCTTCTGCCGGCCCCTCCACTAACTTCTTGGTAGCTCTTTCGCTAGTGGAGGGGTCGGTCTTCCCGTCATCGCCGTCGGCGTCTTCTTCCCTCTTCTCCTTCTCGATGTTGACACGTCGCTTCCTCCCGCTGTAATACTGGCTCTCCGCTCCGCTCCGCATTAATATAGGCTTTTTATGACGTCACAGTCACATGTTCCCATGACGTCACAGTCACATGCTCCGGGGCCATGTGCCCCGGAACATGTGACTGTGACGTCATGAGAAGCCTATATTAATGCGGAGCGGAGCGGAGAGCCAGTATTACAGCGGGAGGAAGCGACGCGTCAACATCGAGGAGGAGAAGAGGGAAGAAGAAGCCGACGGCGACGACGGGAAGACCGCGCCCCTCCACTAGCGAAAGAGCTACCAAGAAGTTAGTGGAGGGGCCGGCAGAAGGACAACGGAGAGCCGGACGAGACAACGGGAAGACCGGGCCTCCGTTAGCAAAAGAGCTAAAAAGAAGTTAGCGGAGGCCCGGCGGAAGAAAGAACCGGAGAGCGCGGAGACGACACCGGAGACCCCCGAAGTCGGAAAAGACCCCCGGAAGTCAGAAGAAGAGCGCCGGAGTCGGAAGAAGACCCCCGGAGCTGTGTAATAAATTACTTTAAAAACCTGTGTAGTGTTTTTTTATTGCAATTTTTTTCCACCAGGTGAATGGGTAGGGGTACGATGTACCCCATACTCATTCACATAGGGTGGGGGGGCCGGGATCCGGGGGCCCCCTTATTGAAGGGGGCTCCCGGATTCCGATAAGCCCCCCGCCCGCAGACCCCGACAACCAACGGCCAGGGTTGTCGGGAAGAGGCCCTGTCCTCATCAACATGGGGGCAGGGTGCTCTGGGGTGGGGGGGCCGCAGGTCGCCCCCCCTGCCCTAGAGCACCAAACCCCCCATGTTGAGGGCATGTGGCCTGGTACGGTTCAGGAGGGAGGGGGCCGCTCTCTCGTCCTCCCCTCTTCCCCTGCGGCCTGCCAGGTTGTGTGCTCGGATAAGGGTCTGGTTTGGATTTTGGGGGGACTCCCACGCCGTTTTTTCGGCGTAGGGGCGCCCCTTCAAATCCAGACCAGACCCAAGGGCCTGGTATGCTCCTGGAGGGGGAACCCATGCCGGTTTTTTATTTAAAATTTGGCCTGGAGTTCCCCCTCAAGAGCAGTACAGCACAAGTCGCATGCCAAAGTCGGATCATGCAAGACTGCGGTCCGACTTTGATCCGACTTCAATGATAGTCAATGGGCTGAAGTCGGATCAAAGTCGGACCAAAGTAGTACAGGGAGCATTCTCAAAGTCGGACCGACATGTGTCGGACCAGTTAAGACGGCTCCCATAGGGAAACATTGATTTTCACACGTCATGCGACATGAGCTCCCAATGTCGGAGCGTTTGTCGCCCCAGTGTGAACCAGGCCTTAGGGCTGGCAGTGTGTTTTGACCAAGCTGTGCTGCTGTTAAAGTCAAAGTCAAGTGTCTGGCAAGGATGCTTAGACCACAAAACAAAACAGTTGCAAGAATTACAAATCCTTTGGTGGGCAAAACGGTTTCCATATGTGTATGTTGACTGTAAATGTAGCTGTTTGCCTGGAATTCAAGGTAATAACAGTAAATTAATAGGAAACAACATCTTACCATAAAATCAATATTGTTGTCTTCATTCCTGAAATGTTCCATGAGTTTCTCAAATCTCTGTTTCTCACCACAAACCTAGGATTGAAGCAGGGGGACCAGTAAGATACCAATAAAATACACAAGCTTCTCATATGATCAAGTGTAATGACTTTTCTAATTTGTGGTAACTTAAAGTGATTGTAAATGATCACCTTGCAAAACAACCCATTCAGTTTAAAATAGAAATGAAAGGCAAAACTTTTTTTTATGAATATAAAAAAAAACATTATAAATCCCCCCCCCCTTTTTATTTATTTATAAGTGATCACATTGCCTCTGTATTTAGCTGCATAAGAGCTGGGGAGAGGGAAGCAGCAGCACACTGAGCTTGCCAGTATTTTTTTTAAAACAAACATATCATACTTACCTCTGCTGTGCAGTTGGTTTTGCACAGAGTGGCCCCGATCCTCCTCTTCTGGGATCCCTTTCGCGGCGTTCCTGGCTCCTCCTCCTCTCGAGTGACCCATCGAAGAAGCACTCTCCCTCGGAGCACTCGTGCGGGCGCACTCCCGTGTCCTGCTGCTGCGTCTATTGACACAGACAGCAGGACTCGGCCCTGGCTCCTGCGTCATTGGAATTGATTGACAGCAGTGTTAATTTTGGCAGCAAATTTCGATTTAGTTTTAGTCTTAACAATCGGATTTCCTATGGATTCTAATCCGATGGATTTTTCCATCGGAAATCCGATGAAACTGTCTTCCATCAGTCTTACCTACACACCATCAGTCAAAAAACCAACCGTTTCAAACGCGGTGACGTAAAACACTCCGATGAGCCGATAAAAATGAAGTTAAATGCTTCTGAGCATGCGTCGACTTGATTCTGAGCATGCGTGGGTTTTTTATCCGATGGAGTTCCCCACAGACAATAGTAATTTGCTATCGGTTTTTTATCTATCGGAAAAATTTAAAACATGTTCTATTTTTTGACACCGATAGAAAAAAGACCGGTGGGGCCCATACACGATCGGTTTGTCCAATGAAAAAAATCCATCGGACTGTTTTCATCTGTAAATCCGATCGTGTGTACGCGGCTTTAGTCCTAGGACTAAAATGGCATTTTAGTTTTAGTCCCATTTTAATCTTCTGCAATTGTTTTAGTTTTAGTCGTATTTAGTCGACTAAATCTACAGGACATTTTATTGGACTAAAATCTCCAGTACATGTTAGTCAACTAAAATCATTTTAGTCGACTAAAACTCAATTTAGTCATTTAAAATCTAATGGGTGTAGTTAAATTGTAATGCATTATTTAAGCATTTCTCTACAATTTCCAAACTCATTATAAACTGCTGGAGTGAAAAATCTTATATTTTATTATTTTTGTTATTGAGATATGAACATGCACTACAGACCAGGGTTATATTTGACATCAAATTTCAATTTAGTTTTAGTCTTATGCCGTGTACACACGATCGATTTTACCGATGAAAACAGTCCGATGGACTTTTCTCATTGGACAAACCGATCGTGTATGGGCCCCATTGGTCTTTTTTCCATCGGTGAAAAAAAATAGAACATGTTTTAAATTTATCCGATGGGAAAAAAAACGATAGCAAATTCCGATCGTTTGTGTGGAACTCCATCAAATTCTGATCGTCTGTGTGGAACTCCATCGGACAAAAAACCCACGCATGCTCAGAATCAAGTCGACACATGCTCAGAAGCATTGAACTTCATTTTTCTCGGCTTGTCAGAGTGTTTTACGTCACAGCGTTTGGGACGGTCGGATTTTTGACTGATGGCGTGTGGGCAAGACTGATGGAAGTCAGCTTCATCGGATTTCCGATGGAAAAATCCGTCGGATTAGAATCCATAGGAAATCCGATCGTGTGTACAGGGCTTTAGTCTTTTGACTAAAATAGCATTTTAGTTTTAGTCCCATTTTAGTCTTTTGACTAAAATGCCATTTTAGTGTGAGTCGTATTTTAGTTATCTCAATTGTTTTAGTCGTATTTAAGTCGACTAAAATGGTATTAAGTTAGTCGACAAAATTAACACTGTTGACAGCAGCGGGAGCCAATGGCTGCGCTACTATCAATCTATCCAATCAGGACACGAGACACCGGCTGGAGCTGGTGTGCTTGTTCCCGGTGTGGGAAAGGTAGGGTTCAGGTAAGTAAAACGGGGGCACTGGGGGGCTGCTACACTAAGGGAGATTTTTTACCTTCATAAGCTTAGTACACACTAGTAGTTTTTTTTTCGTTCAACCCAGCAGGGCTGAACAAACAAAAAAACCAACAGCTCCAGAGGAGCCACTGTACTAACCATGCAATGTTAGTACAGCGATCTTCCTTGCTGTGCTATTGTGTTCTGACAAGGGGACACCCCCCCTCCCCACCAGAACACTCCAGTCAGCACTCTCTGCCATTGGCTGAGAGCGCTGATTGGGAGCCAATCAGCAGACCTTTTTCATTCATGCCCCATCAACAGAAGCAGGCCAAATAGCCAGCTTCTGTTGGACCGGCTGCCGTACACACGGGCCAAATGCCAGGCGGTTTCCATTGAACCGGCCGATGTCGTCCGACATTCGGCCCGTGTGTACTAGGCTTTAGATCTCACACTTATAGTATACAGCTCTGAGGCTATAGGCACAGGAGTACCTACCTAGGCACCTACACATACCAAGAGATGCAATGCTATTTTTCAGGAGGAATTTACAATCAAAGGGTACAATTTTCAGGGTACTGCTTAGGTACATTTCTTAAAGTTCCTTTTCGATACTGGAATGATGAAAGAGCTGTCTTTATTTTACTACATTTATTAAACTAACACAATGAAAAGGCCCCCATAGATGAGAGATAACAGGCAGAGCATAATCCAGCAAGGATCCTGCGTCTGTCTCTGCCTTGTGGTTTCACAGTCGGTCAATTTTAAGGTACAATGGGGGGGAAACCATATTGTAGAACAAATGAGAGCCTTTATTAAATCATATTAAATTCTCCTAATATAATATTAGTCTAGAATTATAAATGATTACAAAAAAAAATCACTGTCTTGTCTTCTGAAACAGCAATTTGCACAATTCATATAAACTTAATAAAAGGAAGAAAAAAATGACACTAGCACAAGAATGATTTATCCTAACAAAGCCCCCTTCCAGGGAGAGCCTCTAAATTTAGCATGGATGACACTATGACAACTCTTAACCGCAAAACAATAAATCCCCTGTGTATTTTAGGGTGGTTGCCATGGTGATACAAGTTATTTCATGCAAATAATGCTAATTAAAATATAGATGATACATTCGGTTGAAGGTCTGTATTCTGCCTGCTTGAGTCATCTGTGTATTCTTCTAAAAAAAAATAAAAAAATAGCTACAAAACCTAATTTTCTTCTCTGAACTTGAGTAATATGACACATTTATTTTGCAGTATTCAAATAAAAGATTACATTTTATTGTCTATAAAAATCAATTAAATATTTGGGCTTATAAAAGGAACAAAAAGATTTGAAGTTGGATAACCCATAGCAGCCAATCAAGAAGCAACTTCCAGTAGCTTGTAGCAGACACTGAAATAAATGGCAGTTCCTGATTGGTTGATACTAAGGATGAAACATCTAAAATTAGCTATCATATCATAATACAGGAATTTAAATGGCACATCTTTTCATATTATTTTTCATTTTTTAAACATTTTTTTATTGTTGTAGAGCTTATAAAAACAAGTCAATAAAAAAGCCAATATTTTTACTTCAGATATTTTTTAGTAAGATGGGTAAACACAATTTCACCCAACAGAAAGTATCAAAATACAAACATTTTCATAAAAAATTGAAAAGATAGATGCAGATTTTCAGTTGCATGAGCCTTAAAATAAAATATATCCCAAAATGATTTCCCGTAGTCACATCTATTCACTTCTATTGTGATCTGTAGGCTATCACTTTTTTCTCATATGTCTTTTTTTTTTAGAGAAGATAATATTCTCTACCAGAGGTTTGTGGAACCCTAGGGTTCCTCCAGAGATTTCTAGGGGTTCATTGAGCCTCTGAAATAAGAAACTACTGACACCAATGATGTTTTTAGTTATCGGTAATGGGGAGATTCTTCCTAATGACCACAAATGTAGGAAGCATTCTTCACATTGACCATCATGCTAATGTACCATGAGCTGTAGATACAGCGATTAGTAGAATAGTTTCCCTGAGACCTGGAAAATTATTTTAAATGGTCAAGGGTTTTAAAGGTTCCTTGAGGGTTTCAGGTGTTCCTCCATGTTTACAAAGGTTGAGAAAGGCTGATTTAGAGTATAATTCTGGTACCTTTACATGCAGGCCAAGCTGTTCGGCAAAAGCCTTACAGGGTTGGAACAAACCATATAGCGGGAAGGTGGTGGTGGGGATAAGGGGATCTGCAACAGAACAATTAAAGTGCGATGGGTTCTCCTTGACTATTCTACTTTATTCAATCAAAAAAAAGTTTTAGCTATATGCACTTTAAAGTGATTGTAAGTGCCAGTTCACACTACAGCGACTTAGGATCCGACTTGTCAGACCTCAAGTCGCCCCAAGTTGCGGTACATGAGAAATTCCATTATAGTTAATGAGAGCCGCAACACTACTGTCGCTCCGACTTCAGAAAAGGTTCCTGTACTACTTCAAGGCGACTTCTAGGCGACTTGTACCCATAGATTTCAATGGAAGTTGCCTCCAAGTCGGATCTCCATCTTAATTGAAGCAACTTTACAGGAAAAGAAAATAGTTTACCCAGGCAAACCCCTCCCTCCCACAGAGCTGATTATTCTGTGATTGGCCACAGGCAAAGTCACCTGTCCTGGAGGCGACATGAAGTTGTGTTGTAAGTCACTCAAAGTCGCGCTGAAGTCGCCTTGCAAAGTCGTGCTGTAAGTTGTGTTGCCCCTGTGTGAACAGGCACTAAAGCTTTGTGTTTTTTTTTTTTTTTTTTAAATAACAAACATGTCATACTTACCTCCACGGTGCAGTTCATTTTGCACAGAGTTGCCCAGGTCCTCCTCTTCTGGGGTCCCCCGGTGGCGCTATCAGCTCCTCCCCGCATCGTATAACCCCCTAGGAGAAGCGCTCTCCCGGGGGGGTTACCTTGCAGGCGCGTTCCCGAGTCCAGTATTCGGCGTCCATAGACACCGAATGTAGGACTCGGCCCCGCCCCCCGGCGCCCACGTCGTTGCATTTAATTGACAGCAGCGGGAGCCAATGGCTGCGCTGCTATCAATCTATCCAATCAAGAGCTGAGAACCCCGGGCAGAGAGGTATAGTGCGTCTCTGCTGAGGGATCAAAGGGGGTCAGGTGAGTAAAACGGGGGGGGCTGGGGGGGGCCGGTCACTGTCAGAAGTTTTTTCACCTTAATGCATAGGATGCATTAAGGTGAAAAGACACAAGGGTTTACAACCCCTTTAAGGCTAAAGTGTGGCACCAAAGGGTGCATGCCACACAGCTGCAAGGTTACTTTGCATTCCTTTAGCATCTGAACATAGAAATCTGCCCCACAGGACCCTTGGAATGTACTCATTGGAGTCACCTGTATAAAAAAAATCTTTTATCAAGGTTCCATCATTCAGCAGTAAAGATTATTTAATTTGCTGCCAACTAAGCCTCTTCCGGAAAAAAAAAAAAAAGACTCAGCTTGTTATCTCTTCTATAGCTGCTGAACAATGTTACAGTTGCTACGCAATTTAAGAAAAACACTTTTTTTTTGTTATTACGAAAAACACAGCTGTGTTAATTCATGCAGCAGGATGTGGTAGTGATTTAGGTTTATTTTGGGCAGTTGATATACGGTTTAATCCTGGAAATGCTTTTTCTTAATATCAAATGTGTTATTTTCTACTGGTATTCCTTGTGTTATATCTTATATAGCCCAATGAGTTTTCCAAAAGTTGATGTCAATGGCAACACTTGAAAGAAATTTTAGGTATGGGGTCACCTGCTTTGACTTGTCATAAGAAGCCCCAGTGGAGATCTTGGTCCTGCCCCTCCACCCTCTGTGGTCCTATTAAAGTATAGTAGGATTTTTAAAACAGCTTACCTGTAAAATCCTTTTCTTGGAGTACATCACGGGACACAGAGCGGCATAGTCATTACTATGTGGGTTATATAGAATTACCTTCAGGTGCTGGCACTGGCAACTTCCAAAACAGGAAGTACCCTCCCCTATATAAGCCCCTCCCATCCGGGAGCACCTCAGTTTTGTAGCAAAGCAATACGTGTCCCCAAAAGAGGGGTGGGAGCTCTGTGTCCCGTGATGTACTCCAAGAAAAGGATTTTACAGGTAAGCTGTTTTAAAAATCCTACTTTCTTGTTCATACATCACGGGACACAGAGCGGCATAGTCATTACTATGTGGGACGTCCCAAAGCAATGCCAAATGAGGGGGGGGATATACCATACATAAGCTGGGCGCCATCAGGCATGAGGATCTTTTGCGTCCACCTGGTAGAACCTAGTAAACGTGTGTACTGAAGACCATGTTGCGGCCTTACAAATTTGAGCCAGGGAGGCCTGGTGATGCACTGCCCATGAAGTTCCAACTGCTCTCGTGGAGTGCGCCCTAACTTTGAACGGAGGCGGTCTACTTCTCAAGCCATAGGCTTGTATTATGACCTGTCGAATCCACTTGGCTAAAGTAGATTTTGATGCTGCCTGACCCTTTCTGGGGCCTTCCGGCAGAACAAACAAAGAATCCGTTCTACGAATCTGAGCAGTGGCTTTTAGATAAGCTTTAACTGCTCTTACTACATTCAAAGAATGCAATAACTTTTCCTCTACCGAGCTCGGTTTGGGGAAAAGAAGGAAGAACCACATCCTGGTTCAAGTGAAACCTCGATACCACCTTAGGAAGAAAGGCTGGGTGAGGACGTAATACTACTCTGTCCTCATGAATAACCAGATATGGCTCTTTACAGGACATGGCGGCTACTTCCGACACTCTTCTAGCCGAGCATATGGCTACTAAAAATATCAATTTTCTGGTGAGTAGAACCAAGGAAATGTGCCGCAAAGGTTCAAATGGCTGCTTCTGCAGAACCGACAGAACCAAATTTAGATCCCATGGACATATGGGAGCTTTAATCGGTGGAATAATACGAGTCACCCCTTGCATAAAGGATTTGACAAGTGAATGCATAGCCAGGGGCCTTTGAAATAGTATTGATAAGGCCGAAACCTGACCCCTGATAGTACTTAAGGCAAACTTCCTGTCTACAGCCCACTGTAGGAAGTCCAGAATTCTGCCTATAACGTACTTACGTGGATGCCACTTTCTGGCCTCGCACCAAGTGATGTACGCCTTCCAAACTCTATAGTAGATCTGCCTGGATACAGGCTTCCTGGCATTGATTATAGTTGAGACCACAGAGTTAGAGAGACCTCTCTTCTTTAGGATGTGGGATTCAATAGCCTGGCCGTTAAACTTAGAGTTAGTAAGGAAGGGTGGTATATCGGCCCTTGCGAAAGCAGGTCCGGACGACGTGGAAGGGTCCAAGGACTCCCCACAGACATTTTGATGATCTCCGCGTACCAGGCCCTTCGGGGCCACGCTGGAGCCACCAAGATCACCGGCTTCTTTTCCAACCTGACTCTGCGAAGGAGTCGAGGCAACAATTGTAGCGGAGGGAATGCATATATCAGTCTGAACTGATTCCAAGGGAACACCAGAGCATCCGAGCCGCAAGCGAGGGGATCCCTTGTCCGGGAGACAAATCTGTCCACCTTTGCGTTGAATCTGGATGCTAGCAGATCTACATCCGGTGTTCCCCACCGCTGACATATTGCTCGGAAGACCTCGGGATGAAGGGACCATTCCCCTGGGCATAACTGTTGGCGACTTAGAAAGTCCGCCTTCCAATTCTCCACCCCTGGAATGAAGACAGCTGATATACATGGGACATGCTTTTCTGCCCATTCCAGGATGTGACTTACTTCCCCCTGGACTGCATGACTCCTGGTGCCTCCCTGATGATTGATATATGCCACTGCTGTGGCATTGTCTGATTGAATTCTGACAGGGGACCCTTGGAGTCTGGATGCCCAGGCTACTAGGGCATACCGGGCTGCTCGTATCTCTAAGAGATTGATGGGCAGGGTTTTTACTACATTTGACCATCTGCCCTGGAGAGACCATTGCTCCAGTACTGCCCCCCCAGCCTATAAGGCTGGCATCTGTAGTGACCACCTTCCAGGATATCGGACTGAAGGGTTTTCCCTTCTGGAGATTCTGGGGGATCAACCACCAGCAGAGACTCTTCCGAACGGAAGGGGACAAAGCCATCGGGAAGTCTAGAGCCTGAATTTTTCCGTTCCAGGCTGACAATATGGCCCTCTGTAAATTCCTTGAGTGGAATTGGGCGTATGGCACAGCTTCGAATGATGCTACCATCTTTCCTAGCAGCCTCATGCACAGGCGTATGGACGGCTGTCTTTTTGCACAAAGCAGACGGACCAAGCCCCTCAAAGAGGATACCTTGTCTAGAGGTAAGAAAATCTTCCTCTGGTCTGAATCCAGCCGTAGCCCTAGATATACCAGGTTTTTCACTGGCTGTAGGGCTGACTTGTCCAGGTTGATGACCCAACCGTGAGATTCTAGATACTTGATTGTATCGACAATTACCACTTCTAGCTTGGCAACTGAGTGGTCCATCAACAACAGGTCGTGTAGGTATGCCATTATCGTTACACCTCGTGTTCTTAGATCGGCCAACAGTGGGGCCAGAATTTTTGTGAACACTCGTGGTGCTGTGGCCAGACCGAATGGTAAGGCTCTGAACTGAAAATGGCGCCCTTCTACTGCAAAGCATAGAAAATTTTGATGACCTGGAAAGATGGGAACATGCAAGTAAGCATCTTTGATGTCGATCGAGGCTAACCATTCCTCCCCCTGTAGGGCAGCGGTGACCGATCGGATCGACTCCATCCGGAAGGACCGGACGTTTAGAAATTTGTTTAGACTCTTTAGGTCCAATATGGGTCTTATGTCCCCGTTTGGTTTCGGGACTGTGAAAAGGTTTGAGTAGAAACTCAACCCCCACTCTTCCATAGGAACCTCCATAATTACTCCTTGGAGCAATAGTTGTTCTAACGCCACTAGGAGAGACCCTCTTTTCAGAGGGTCTTTTGGCATGCCTGACCACATAAAATGGGAAGGAGGAGACTCTTAACTCCAACTTGTATCCCCGAGTTACTGCGGAGATCACCCATCTGTCTTTGATCGTCTCCCGCCAGGTCTCTGTGAACAACTGAAGTCTTCCCCCCACCCGTTTGAGTGGGGGCAGCCCTTCATAGGCTTGACTTGGAGGCTGGTTTAGTACCTCTTCGGATCCAGGGCTTTTTATTACCCTGTGACTGTCCCTGATTTTTACCTCCTGAGTTTGACCGAGGAGGCCGTCGGAACTGCTTAGTAGCAGACGTCCCAGGGATAGGAGAGGTAGTCCTCTTAAAAGACGGACCCCTAGACCTCTTTTTAATTGGTAAGAGAGTACTTTTACCACTGGAAATCTTCTGGATATATTTATCCAGGTCTTCGCCAAAAAGGCGTTCTCCATGAAATGGGAAGCTAACTAAGAGCTTCTTACAGGGAGCCTCAGCAGACCAGTTCTTGAGCCACAGAAGCCTACGCATATGTACCAAAGACAGCGTGAGGCGGGAGGCCTGATGGATAGAATCCTTGATGGCGTCAACCGCAAAGCATAATGCTCTAGGCAGATTAGCCAGAGCCTGGGCCTGCTGGTCTGGCAAATCCCTCAGGACCATTTTCATTTGATCCTTTAAAGCTTGGCAGACCCCAATAGCTGCCACTGCTGGCTGTGTAACAGCCCCTGCTGTGGAAAAAGCAGATTTTAATAAAGATTCCAATTTTTTATCTACTGGATCTTTGAACATTTGAACATTATCTACTGGACATGTCAGTGATTTGTTCACAGAAGAAATGGCTGCATCCACCGTAGGAACATTCCATCTCTGGGTGAATTTTTCCTCCATGGGATAGATCACCTGAAATTTCTTAGGTGGAACAAATAGTTTATCAGGATGTTCCCAGTCCTGGTATATAAGTCCTTCCAATAATGGATGAATTGGAAAGGAGCAATTAATCTGGGGAGCTTTTAGCAACCCCAACGAGGAGACAGCAGTAGTTGATGGTTCAACAAGAGGCATTTTAAATGCAGATCGAACCATGTCAGTTAGGGTCTGGACCCACAATCTTTCAGTCTGTGATGCTGAAAATGGTTCATCTACTGTCGATTCCTCAAAAACAGAGTTAACCTCCTCCTGATCCCCTTCAGGAAGGTCAGTCCCTTCCTGGGACTGTTGCTCTGCCAACAGGCACTCTAATGGAGGGGATGGAGATCTGGCGCGCTTTCTTTCCTGTAGAGAAGAAGCGATCAATGCTGCCAATCTCTGCTCCAATCCCTCCAGAGTTGAGGCAAAAACCTCCTCTGTTATATATGCAGGAGCAGGTGGACTGAGGACAGCCACAGTACCTGGCACTCCCGGGGGTTCCTTATGGGTATTAACCTCTGATTTCTCAGGGGAGGAAGGTGCAGATGACTGCTCCAGATCCTCAGAGCCCGATGGAGACCCCCTACACTTCCTGAGAGGTATATCTCGGAGTTTTTTAGGCGGCATATTCCTTAGTTCAAAGCTGAGGTATTCCAGCCGCAATACACCCCTTTACTGAAATAGTCTAATGCAATTTGCTGCTATGTACATCAGTGTGTGTCTACTAATGCGTCTTTCTGGGGATGCCTGTATCAACCGCCCGCTGTAAGCCCCTATACCATGCTACCAGCTCCTTTTCATGCTCTGTGTCCATAGCAAGCAGCGTGGACTGAGTCCTTTTATCTTGCTGGGACGCCCGCACATGCGCAGAAGCGCTGGGCGCACAGAGCGCGTCATCCGCCAGGCCCCGCTCCCTTTTTTGAAGCTAAATCTTATAAAAAGAAAGCGTGTGTGCGTGCGCGTGCACGTGTGCGCTCTTGGCGCCATGTAGGGAGAGGAGCCAGGGTCCCTGTTTCACCAGGACTCGGGGATGGAAGGAAACTACTTGGCAGCATGACAGAGGAATGCAGCTTCCCTGATAGAGAGCTCACTCATCTGCCTGGACTTTCACCATGGAAGGAATAGTCCCAAGAAAAAAAGACGTTCCACAGCGGCCTCTAGTGGACAAACACAGGTACCGCACTTTTGTCTTTTTTTTTTTTTTAAAACCTCCTTTATGAAAAACATTTCTAGGTTTACAGTTTTTAAAACTTCCTTTATGAAAAGACATTTCTAGGATTTCTTAGGCATATACAGCTATTAGCGGGAATACCTTTAGGTAACAGGCAGAAAGACATATTAGGCTTGGGGGTCCCCTCAATAGAACCAAAATCCTGAGGGGCCCCCACTTACCTTTTCCCCGCCGCAGGACTTTGTTTGGTCCACAGAAGCCCAAACTTCACCTCTCACGGCAGGCATTGTACTAGACCTTCAGGGACCGGGTTCCCAAGGATTCCACTCCCCTGGACCTGTATAGCACCCTGCACAGATAGCCTCTTGGTTTTGGGTATGACCAGAGCTCTGGATCCCAGGGTCCAGCCCTCCTAAGAGAGGCATTACAGGCAAAACCCTGCTCTTCTCTGCAAGGCCCGGGTACCGACCGTTTAGCTATGAAGCTTTTTTGGTCGGATCCGGAATAGCTTGCTAAGGCCCAGAGAACCTGTACACAAGCCCAGATGAATACATGTTAACCTTGGCCAACACCTTAGACACTGGCAAAAAACTGAGGTGCTCCCGGATGGGAGGGGCTTATATAGGGGAGGGTACTTCCTGTTTTGGAAGTTGCCAGTGCCAGCACCTGAAGGTAATTCTATATAACCCACATAGTAATGACTATGCCGCTCTGTGTCCCGTGATGTATGAACAAGAAAATAACCATGGCAGAAGCACCAAGTCAGAACTCCAGCACAAACATTATGCCACTAAAAACTTGAGGGATGTATAAAGAGGTGCATAAAATAAGATGCTGAAGAGTAATTTACCCTGATGGCATCCACCCAAAAGTAAAAAAAATTTAGTAGCCTTTAAGATAACAAAAACAGACTTTTTTCTAGATAAAAAAATCAGAATCGAGCACTTTCACGGTGTAATAAAAGATGGAGATAGGATTAATCATCCTTGGCACAATCAGAAATTCCAATTGTGATTTAAGCAAGCCATAGATTATACAATTTCCTTTTCTTCCACCACTGGTGGATGGAAAGAAAATCGCTGGGATTCCCTCATCAACCTTCCCTTCCCTGCCAGCAGTACACAATGATCACATGTAAAAACAAAACAAAAAAAAAACAGGCTGGTCGTCTGGATTAATGGATCAACTTCAGTACAACCAGCCTGCCCTTTGATGGATTGAAATTCATCTAGTTTCTGCTATACCAGCCAAATTTCGATCCGTCTATGGCCAACCTTAGGCCCTTTTCACACGGCAAGCCCGCTCGGATCCCCCTGTACTGTTTTTCCCCCATTGACTCCTATCGGCAGGCGGGTGTCAGCGGAGATGTGTCCGCTGACACCCGCCTGCCATCCGATCCGCTCAAGACAGACGTATGGCGATACGTTCAGCCATCCGTCTGGCGGATCGGATGAGATCTGATGAAAACGGACATGCTGTCTGTTTTTGTCTGATCTTCCCATAGGAATCAGCGGGGCTCTGACAGGTCCCTCCCCGCTCAGTGAGCGAAGACGGACCTGTCATCCGCCAACTCAGCGGAGATCAACGGAGCGATCACCCGCTGAGCCGGTGGACTCTGCTGAGCGGATCCTTCCCCGTGTAAAAGGGGCCTTAGAGAGTGCTTCTGAAAACTTCAAATACAAGTGACAATAACATCAGTAACATTAAAAGATTCATGACTGAGCCCCTATTGGGCATAAGGGGGAATTGAAAGAATGCCAATAAAAACCTAACAGTGGCTATAGCATTTTTCTGCTCTATCCATAAAAAATAAAACATTTGGGGTAAGATAGATATAAAGTATTTTACACCTAAAGATGTGTTTTCTATAAAATATTTATGGATCAAATATGTCTTTATTCAGTTTTTCAGAATTATAATTGTAGTGACAAGCATATTGACATGTATTAAACAGTTACAAGGTATAGAAGGATGGGGAGGAGGAAGAGTGAAGAGAAAAACAGGGAAAGAAGAAGAAAGGCGCAAATAAGGTGAAAGGAAGGGGAAGAGGGTGGGGGGAGAAGTCATGGTGATGGTGGGAAGCTGGCCATAAATGGATCAAATCTCAGCCAGTTCAGCCGAGATTCGATCCATCTGTGGGTAGGCTGGTTGTACTGAAGTTGATCTATCTACAGCCACCAGCAGCGACCATTGTGTTCTGCCAGCTGGTAAAGGCTCCCTGCCGGCAGAACACAATAGCGCTGCGGGAGGGATTCCCCCATCAACACTGACTTTACAAAGTGCACAGCCTATTTGCCTTTAGTAAGTCAACCCTTATTACACATATGAGTTAATTTACTAAAGGCAAATAGACTGTGCACTTTGCAAAATGCAGTTGCCCTCTGCAAGTGCAGTTGCTCCAGAGCTTAGTAAATGTTACCCAATCACATGCATGGAAAATTTAAAAAAAAAACATTTTGCTTGCACATGATTGGATGATGAAAGTCAGCAGAGCTTCTGCTCATATACTAAGCTCTGGAGCAGCTGCTCTTGCAAAGTGCACAGTCTATTTGCCTTTAGTAAATCAACCCCATAGCATTCTTGTTATCAATCCAAAATGGCTCTGCATTATACAAGAGACAGGTACACTTTAATCCCAGCGCTTGGCTTCACCTCATTTACTCAGCTTGTTCTGCCCCTAAAACTGATAAATGTTGCATGGACTGAATGGCAACCAGCTCCCCCTTCCAAACATCTGAACGATATTTAGAACAAAGAAATCTTCAAAGCGCGGAGCACCAGCATCTGAGGCCCATAAATAATTATCAATTACTTCTATCACAAAGCTTTAATTTCACTGCGTCTATTTATGGTGAGGGACGGGACTAAATCAAAACCAGCAACCAGCTCTGAAAGAAAACAAACACGGACACTGGGCCTCCTCCCCGCATCAAATGCAATGCAAGAGACTTTGTTTTTTTTACCTCCTTGAAGTTATCGAACGCTGATAAAATGATTTCATGTCCTCCACGGACAAGGCAGACCGCTGCTAGCAGTTCTAATACAAGTGCTTTTGTTCTGTAAAAAAACAAAAAACAAAGATATTTCACTAATCAATGGGAACAATGTGATAAGCGGGGGTGTAACTGCTGAAAAGGTGACATTTAGCGGAGTTTTTATTTCCCTTTAAGGAAATCAGGCAATTGGTTTCTGTATGAAGGTTATGGGTTTATCTTATACAAACAGTATACAAATGCTTGCAGAGTGAGGTGATCTCAATAAAAGAATAATCTGACTGGGTGCGTCCGGAAGATTGCAACCTATAGGCTGCCTATTAGGATAGAAATAGTATACCCGTCACCATGACTTTATTGTAGATGCAAGCTCGGTGGCTGTCATCCTTATCCATGCTTCTTTAATTAACCATTTAAAGACCGTCCCTCGCAGATATACTGTGGCAGAGCGACCCTCCTGCGAGAAATCAAGTACCTGTACGTGATTTTGTGCACAGGGTCTGGGGCGCGCGTGCTGCCCGCTCCCGCTGTGTCCAATCACTGTCAATCAGCGGGTCCGGTGGACGTAATGTCTGCTGGGACCCACCGATCGTTGACAGGAGAGGCAGGACGGCGGTCTGCCTATGTAAACAAGGCAGATCGCTGTTCTGTCAGAGAGGAAGCTGGAGATCTTGTGTTTCTGCTGTGCAGAAACACAGATCTCTGTTTTCCTCCAGTTAAGCCATTCCCCACACACTCCCTAGGAGCACACTTAAGCCCCTTTCACACTGGAGCGGGAGGTGCGCTGGCAGTATAGCGACGCTATTTTTAGCGGGGCTATACCGTCCGAATTGCGGCGGTATTCGGCCGCTAGCAGTGCGGTTTTACCCCCCGCTAGCGGCCAAAAAAGGGTTAATACCGCCGGCAATGCGCCTCTGCAGAGGCGCATTGCCCGCAGTATAGCCGCGGTTTCCCATTGCTTTCAATGGGATGGAGCGGTGGAGGAGTGGTAAACACACTGCCCCCCTCACCGCTCCAAAGATGCTGCTAGCAGGACTTTTGGAGTGGTCCTGCTAGCGCACCGCTTCAGTGTGAAAGCCCTCGGGCTTTCACACTGGAGAGACAGCAGCCGCTGTTTAGGGTCGGTTTGCAGGCGCTATTTTTAGCGCAATAGCGCCTGCAAACCTCCCTAGTGTGAAAAGGGTCTTAACCCTTTGATCGCTCCTAAAGTTAATCCCGTTTTTGCCAGTGTCATTAGTACAATGAGAGTGCATTTTTTATAGCACTGATCACTGTTTTAGTGTCACTGGTCCCCAAAAAGTGTCACTTAGTGTCCGATTTCCGCAAAAAATCGCTGATCGCTGTCAATACTAGTCAAAAAATTCAAATAAATAAATTCCATAAATCTATCCCACAGTTTGTAGACGCTATAACTTTTGCGCAAACCAATTAAAAAAGCTTGTTGGAATTTTTTTTTACCAAAAATATGTAGCAGGATACATATTGGCCTAAATTGATGAATAAATTTGATTTTTTTACATTTTTTTAGTTGGTATGTTTTATAGCAGAAAGTTTATAAATGTTTTTGTTTATAGCGCAAACAAATAAAAACCGCCAAAGTGATCAAATACCACCAAAAGACAGCTCTATTTGTTGGAAAAAACAGTCATGAAGGGGGGTACACCTTCCAGGGGGTTAAGTGGTTAAAGTGGAACTTCGCTCTCCCATTCAACATTGATTATTTTTTAATCCTCATGCTACTAGCATTAGTAAATATAACAATTTTTGTCTACATTTCTTCAGTTACTTCCTGGTTTCTTGCCCAGGCAAATGATGTCATACATCCCAGGAGTCAACAGGAGGGATGGAGAGGAGGAGGGGTTTTCTCAGCTAAGTGCACTCTACTGCATGCATGCTTCAGCTAAAGACACATGGATTCAAGGAAGTAAATTCTAAATTAATCATTTGCCATTACTCAAGATTAGGGATGAGCTCGGTGTTCGAGTCGAACATACGTTCGACTCGAACATCGGCTGTTCGATCGTTCGACGAAGATCGAACGATTTGGGCCGTTCGCGCCTAATTCGAGTGACGCGAACGGCCCACAATGCACTACGCCATCGCAGTGTCATCCAGGCGCTGTGATTGGCCAAGCATGCACTGTGACCCCGCGTGCTTGGCCAATCACAGCGCCGGCAGCGAGGAGAGCAATGATTGGCCACAGGCAGGATGCCTGTGGCCAATTATTGCTGAGGGTGTTTAGTACACGCCCCACACTATAAAAGGCCGCCAGCACGGCGGCCTAGTGTAGTGTGTTCCGGAGCAGGGAAAGAGAAGCATAGGCAGGGACAGTGACATTTTTTTTTTCTTGCTTAACCTGGATTCCTTTAGTTTAGGGAAAGAGAAGGATAGGTAGGGAGAGTGTCAGTGTGTTTTACTGTGCGAATCCTTGTTTCTAGGGACAGGGAAGGACAGTGAGGGAAATTCTCCTTGTGCTATACTGTGCTAAAGCATTCCTCATCAACCATCTTTGAAATCCTTGTTTTTTGGACAGTCAGGGAAATTGTCGTTGTGCTATTCTGTGCGAAAGCAATCATCCTCAACCATATTTAGAAATCCTTAAGTAAAGGGACAGAGAAGGACACCTGAAGGTAGCCCTTATTGCTTTTTTCCCATCTCCCTGCAGGCCATCTATTAGAATGTCTGGAAGGCAAACAAGGAGAGGCAGACAGTCAGGAGGCAATAAAAGAGGGCAAGCAGGCTCTGTGTCTGGGGGCAACAGTGCTGGTCGTGGACGCGGTGCATTGTCATCAGCACATGGCCATGGGACACGCTTGTCCTTCTTTTCGGCAGCTGGACATGTTGAGCCACATCATGCCGAAGACTTGGTAGAGTGGATGACCAAGCCCTCCTCCTCCTCCTCATCCTCTCTCACCCAGGCTCAGGGTACTGGCAAAGCAGCTGCCAAAGCGTCCTCTTCCCTGGTATCAATGTCAGACTCATCATCAGTCACTCCTTCCCTAGACCCACCATGTCCTCCTCCTGAGGAGTCCCCCGAACTGTTTGAGCACAGTGTTGGGTACATGCTCCAGGAGGATGCCCAGCGTTTCGAAGGGTCTGATGATGAAACCCAGCAACAGGAAGGCAGTAGCGTGAGAGCAGACAGAGGGGATGCTCAAGAAGGACACCAATCTGGCAGTCATGTTCCAGCAGCTGCAGCATACTGCCAGATTGGCTCCAGTGATGAGGAGGGAGGGGATGATGAGGTCACTGACTCCACGTGGGTGCCTAATAGGAGAGAGGAGGCGGAGGAGGATGAGGAGGAGGCACATCTCCAACGAGGCAGGATGCCCTTTGGTGGCCAGCGTAAGGGCAGTACACCGACGGAATCACACCGCAGAGCTCCGCCTGTGCAGGGCGCTGCCTCTGCCCGTCATTCAAAAAGTTCTTTGGTGTGGGCCTTTTTTGAGGCTAGTGCATCAGATCGCACAGCTGCTGTTTGCAACATATGTCTCAAGCGTATATCGCGTGGCCAAAACATCAGCCGCTTGGGTACCACATGCCTGACCAGACATATGTTGACCTGCCATGCAGCTCGTTGGCAAGCCTACCTCAAAGACCCACACCAAAGAACAAAGCGGACCTCTCCTTGCACCGCATCAGCTGGGATCTCCAACCCCACTATAACTTCAGTCCTGTCTGAAACATGCACTGAGAGGAATGAAGGTGTAGAATTAGGTGTGTCACAGCCAAGTAGTTGCGGCCTCTCTGCTAGCAGTACACCGACGTCCGATTCTAGCAGGCAAATTTCCCTGCCCCAGCTGCTGGACCGTCGAAAGAAGTTCACTCCCAGCCATCCACATGCCCAGCGGTTGAATGCTAGCTTGGCTAAATTGCTAGCGCTTCAACTGCTGCCTTTTCAGTTGGTAGACTCGGCCCCCTTCCGTGAGTTTGTGCAATGTGCGGTTCCTCAGTGGCAGGTTCCCAAACGCCACTTTTTCTCACGGAAGGCTATTCCGGCTCTCTACCGGCATGTGGAAGGCAATGTCTTCGCCTCGCTGGACAGGGCGGTCAGCGGTAAGGTGCATATTACCGCTGACTCATGGTCCAGCAGGCATGGACAGGGACGTTACCTTTCTTTCACGGCCCATTGGGTCACTCTTTTGGCAGCTGGGAAGGATGCAGGACAAGGTGCAGTAGTGTTGGAGGTTGTTCCACCGCCACGCCTCCAAAATGCTACTACTGGTTGTGACACACCTCTCTCCTCCACCCCCTCCTCTTCTTCTTCCTCCATGGCCTCTTCCTGTGGTTTGTCCTCTGAACCAGCGGTGCTCCGTAGCCGTTCAAGGGGCTACACAAGTACGCAGGCAAAAAGATGCCATGCCGTGCTTGCGCTGGTGTGTTTGGGGGACAGAAGCCACACTGGGGCAGAGGTCCTGTCTGCTCTGCAGGGCCAGGCCGAGAGGTGGTTGATGCCACGCCAGCTTAAGCCAGGAATGGTGGTTTGCGACAATGGCACCAACCTCCTCTCCGCCCTCCGACAGGGACAACTGACCCATGTGCCCTGTGTGGCTCACGTCCTTAACCTGGTGGTGCAGCGGTTCTTGGGCAGGTACCCGGGCTTACAGGATGTCCTGAGGCAGGCCAGGAAAGTCTGTGTGCATTTCCGCAGATCTTATAATGCCAGTGCTCGCCTGGCTGAGCTGCAAAAGGAGTTGAACCTGCCCAAGAACCGCCTTATATGTGACATGCCCACCAGGTGGAACTCAACGTTGGCCATGCTGCAGCGGCTGCACACGCAGCAGAGGGCCATCAATGAGTACCTGTGCGACTACGGCACCAGGACAGGGTCAGGGGAGCTTGGTTTTTTTTCTCCACGCCAGTGGGGCATGATCAGGGATGCATGCACTGTCCTGGCACCATTTGAGGAGGCCACGAGGATGGTGAGCAGTGACAGTGCATGCATCAGTGACACTGTACCTCTTGTCCACCTGTTGGAGCACACGCTGCATGGAATAATGGACAGGGCACTTGAGGCAGAACAGAGGCAGGAAGAGGAGGACTTCCTTGCCTCTCAAGGCCCCCTTTACCCAGACAGTGTTCCTTCTGTCCCACCCATCGCACAGGAAGAGGAGGAGGAGGAGGAGGAGGATTGTGTCAGCATGGAGGTGGAGGCTGGCACTCAGCATCATCAGCAGCAGTCTTTTAGGGATGATTTACAGTCCCAAGAAACCAGTGGACTTGTACGTGGCTGGGAGGAGGTGGCTGCGGATCATGTCGTCCTTAGTGACCCAGAGGACTCCGGACCGAATGCCTCAGCAAACCTACGCTGCATGGCCTCCCTGATCCTGCAAAGTCTGCGGAAGGATCCTCGTATTCTTCGGATCAAGGAGAGGGACCATTACTGGCTGGCCACTCTCCTTGATCCACGGTACAAGGGTAAGGTTGCGGACCTTATGTTACCGTCGCAGAGGGAGCAGAGGATGAGACAACTCCGGGAGGCCTTGCAGAAAGGTCTGTGCAACGCGTTCCCAGAGACTGGGAGGTTACAAACTCCTGGTCCTGGACAACGAGTTGCTGAGGCTTCGGCCAGTCAAAGAAGGAGCGGTGGGGAAGGTGGCCGTCTGACCGATGCGTTCAGACAATTCTTTAGTCCGCAGCCCCAAAGTATGATCGGTTCCAGCAACCATCGCCAGCGTCTGATAAACATGGTGCAGGAATATCTAGGGGCAAGGTCAGACTTGGACACCTTCCCCACCGAAAATCCTCTGGCTTACTGGGTCTTGAGGATGGATCACTGGCCAGAGCTTGTACAGTATGCAATTGAGCTACTGGCCTGTCCTGCATCCAGCGTTCTTTCGGAACGCACATTCAGTGCTGCTGGAGGATTTGTCACGGATCACAGGGTGCGCCTGTCCACCGACTCGGTTGATCGACTGACTTTCATCAAGATGAACCAGTCTTGGATCACCACCAGCTACCACACACCTGATGCTGATATAACAGACTAATTGATTTTAACATGTCACATCCCTTCAAGACTGATTGAGTGCCTGTGCTGTTATGTTGACTGGCTATCCTCCTCCTCCGAGTCCTCAATGATACGATTGATGATGATAGCTTGGAAGATCATTTTTGTTTATGGGTGCCGCCACCAGTGGCTAAGGCCCAATTTTTCAGCCCCTGTTTTACAGGGGCGTGTAATTACAATTTTTTTAGCAATAATTTGCCATAGGGCTCATTGCTGTGCTCCAAGTACAGTATCTGTGAGGGGTTGGAGTGTTGTGCCACCAGTGCCTAAGGCCCAATTTTTCAGCCCCTGTTTAACAGGGGCGTGTCATTACAATTTTTGAAGCAATACTTTGCAACAGGGCTCATTGCTGTGCTCCAAGTACAGTATCTGTGAGGGGTTGTAGTGTTGTGCCACCAGTGCCTAAGGCCCAATTTTTCAGCCCCTGTTCAACAGGGGCATGTAATTACAATTCTTGATCTAATAATTCACAGCAGGGCCCATTGCTGCACCCACCAAGAGTAACTCTGAGGGCTTACAGTGTTGTGGCAACGCCACCACCACCACCACCACGAAAGGCCCAATTTTTCAGCCCCTGTTCAAAAGGGGCATGTAATTACAATTCTTGATCTAATAATTCACAGCAGGGCCCATTCCTGCACCCACCAAGAGTAACTCTGAGGGCTTACAGTGTTGTGGCAACACCACCACCACCACCACCACCACGAAAGGCCCAATTTTTCAGCCCCTGTTCAACAGGGGCATGTAATTACAATTCTTGATCTAATAATTCACAGCAGGGCCCATTGCTGCACCCACCAAGAGTAACTGTCAGGGCTTACAGTGTTGTGGCACCAGCACCACCATCAAAGGCCCAATTTTTACTACCACTGTTCAACAATTATATGTAATTAAAATTCCTGATATAATAGTTGACAGCAGGGCGTTCCAGCACCAACCAAGAGTAACTGTGAGTGCTTACAGTGTTGTGCCAACACCAACAACTAAGGGGCCTATTTCTGCAGAGTATATACGGCAGGTCCCTACTTTCAAACATCCAACTTACAAACGACTCCTACTTGCAAACGCAAGAAGACAACAGGAAGTGAGAGGAAATCTACCCCTTGGAAGGAAAATTCTCTCCTGTAAGAATTAATATGGAAGAAAGGTGTCTCCTCTGTACTGATGCTTTATCAGCAATCCTTGTTTCAAGAAAAACACCACATTTCAAAAACAGTTGTCATTGGGACGGAAAGTGAGGTGAAATGTTCTGAACAGGGGCACAGACAGCAAAACAAATGTTACAGGGGTGATAACCCTTACCTATGTTTTCCAAAAAGTTTAAAAATAGATTTTTGGGCTGGAGCTACACTTAAACAACGTACCTGTTCAAAATTACAAACACATTCTACATAAGAACAAACCTACAGTCCCTGTCTTGTATGCACCGCCTGTATACGGCTGTTCAGAGTATATAGGGCCTTTTTTATTTTATGTGCGGGGTTCCCCTTAATATCCATACAAGACCCAAAGGGGCTGGTAATGGGCTGGGGTAGGGGGGGGGGGTCATGGGGTAGCTATGCCATTTTTCTTAAAGATTTTCATCCATATTACCGGGACCAGACATTACATTAAAGCCGCAAGCAGTTTTAAATGGCTTTTTTTTCCTTTAGAAGTGTAATTTTGTGCAGGGACAGTTCTAAACACGGGAAACACGTGGCACTTCACAGGCATACTTTAGACACCCCCCAGGTACGATATTTAAAGGAATATTTGACTTTTTTTTTCACTTTATGCATCATTAAAATGACTGCTCCCGAAAAACGACCGTTTTTAAAACTTCTTTTTGCATTGATACATGTCCCCTGGTGCACAACCCGGGTTCCCAAACCCTTTTTAGGACAATAACATGCATAATAGTCGTTATAATTAGCACTTTAGAATTTGAACGTTCGCATCCATTGTATTTAATAGGGTTCTAATGTTCGTACAAACTTTCGGTCCGTTCGCGGGTTCTGGTGCGAACCGAACCCGGGGGTGTTCGGCTCATCACTACTCAAGATGGCCACGGGCAGAAATACAAGGGGGTTGTGATTTCTCAGCAGAATAAAACATGAAGACATTAGTGGGGGAGTTTGCTTTGAATATTAAAAATTTGTTAAATAGTGTTTTTGGTTAGTGGTGCTCAAATGAAGTGAAGATCCACTTCACAAGTCCTTAACCACTTGACCTCTGGTTTTACTCCCTTCATGATCAGGGCATGTTTTGCTATTCACCACTGCGCTACTTTAACTGGCAATTGCGCAATCTTGCAAGAAGGTGCCCAAATGAAATTTATATAATTTTTTTTTGCTATATAACCAGTAAAGCATGATGGACGTTCCTTGCAAATCTGGGGCTGCATTTCTGCAAATAGAGTTGGAGATTTTGGTCAAATGTGTCCCAAATAATGAGAAATACAGGCAGATACTTTTCCATCATGCCATACCATCAGGGAGGTGTGTGATTGGCATCAAATGTATTCGACAGTGTCCTGCTGACCCCAAACATACAGACAATGTCATTAGGAACTATCTTCAGTGTAAAGAAGAACAAGGAGTCCTGGAAATGATGGTTTGGCCCCCACAGAGCTCTGATCTCAACATCATGGAGTCTGTCTGGGATTTTATAAAGAGACAGAAGGATGTGAGGCAGCCTACATCCACAGAAGATCCATGGTCAGTTCTCCAAGATGTTTGGAACAACCTACCTGCCGAGTTCCTTCAAAAACTGTGTGCAAGTGTACCTAGAAGAACTAATGTTGGTTTAAAGGCAAAAGGTGGCCGCACCAAATATTGATTTGATTTGTATTTTGCCTCTGTTGATTTACTTTCCATTTTGTTAATTGATAAAAATAAACTATTAACACTTCTTTTAATGAAAGCATTCTTCATGTACAGCATTTTTTTCCACCTGCCAAAAACTTTTCCACAGTAGTATATATATATATATATATATATATATATATATATATATATATATATATATATACACACACAGTACATTATATAATTTTTTTCTAATTAGTATTATAATAATGTTGTTATGACAGGCCGGCATTTTATTAACGTAGGTCCACTTTAAACATGTACTGTATGCTAGTTTGAACCAAATGTACATGTTTATAACACTCTGCATTCCCTTAGGACTGTCAATTCACTGATTCAGTCACTAACCAGTGGCTGCGTATAACAAATATAGAAACAACAGGCCTTGCACAATGCACATACTTAATTTATCCCAACTGCAAACGCATGGGAGTTCATTCATCCTGACTGAGGTGTGCCAACAATGTACACTGCTGCAGTCCAATCACTTGGGGAGGGGAAACTGAGGAAATGCTTGGTCCTGCCTGCAGCAGAGTGATGGCATAATTTCAGTCTAGGCGAAGACCAGCTCAAGGACTGCTATTTATTATAGAAGATGTACAGTATACAATATGCATTTATAAATATATATATACTGTATATAATATTATGTTGTTGTGACAGGCCAGCAATTTAATAATGCAGACATAATGTGTGCAGTATTCGAAAGGTCCACTTTAAACATGTATGCTAAACTGAACCACAAGTACAGTACATGTTTATGCATTCCCTCAGGAGTGTTAATTCGCTGATTTAGTCACTGACTGGACCCCTTTTTACCTCAGACATTTCAGTAATGGCTGCATATAACAAATGTAGAAACAGGTCTTCCCCAATGCACATAATTCGGGTGGTTTTTGCATAAACTCTCAGACAGAAAAAAATATTTTTTCTAGTACGTAAAAAAGTCACTGAAATAAAATGAAACTAGGTTAAACCGTCTCCAGTTTTGCAGACATATTTTGAAACAATCTGACCTAATTTTGCCATATGGAGAATTTAATAAGCAGACATATAGGGGTGAAGAGAAATCACAGCAGGGACGTAGGCCCCGGCCTTGCCTCAGACACAAAACAAGCTGTTACTTCAAAAAAATCCAGAGGATATTGTGGTCATTATTGACCGGGGTGCAATAAAAAGAGAACTGCTCAGGAAATCGCCACCGTCCAAAATGGCCGCCAGACAGAAGAATGAACTTAACGCTTTCTAATGTGTCAGGGCCACTTATTTACTGTGGACTGTAGCAATGGGAAAAATAATTTCCTAATGGTGTTGTACCTAGTATATAAACATGGGTTAAATTAATCTCTACAGGAACTCAAATGGCTTTGTTTTTACTGTAATACACTTCATTTAAAAACAAAAGAAACAGGCTTAGAAAATAAATTTCATTAACTGCACTATAAGATAAGGGGGTTTATTTACTAAGGGCAAATCCACTTTGCACTACAAGTGCAGTCGCTGTAGATCTGAGGGGGACAAGCAAGGAAAATAAAAAAAACAGTATTTTTGCTTGTACATGATTGGATGATAAATTTGCCTTTAGTAAATCATCCCCATTGTCTATCTATTCCATCATGGAAGATCATTATCATGAACAGGCCCCTCAACAGGACTCTATAATCTCAGAGCCATATCCTTTCATAGTGAAAAAAGTGCATAACAATTTCTGACTATAACACATTAAATGTTTCAATCATGTTTAAGTGATTATTTTACTCAATGATCCACACACATGCCCTCAAATTTCCCTAAAATCCCCATAGATCTAATTTTAACTGCTGCAAGACGTAACAGTTTTATGATACGGAACACTGTATAACCTAAAGCTAACATTTAACCACAATGCAGTTTTCCCCAATAGCTGCAGGGTTTCAAAAATCTTCGCTGCAGGATGCCCAGTCCTCTTACTGGTGTTGAATTTGCAGCACAGTGGGGGTTAACAGCTTCCGGTCTTTGAGATATTTTGCATTCAAGATGGTCTGACAGCTTAAGACATAACTGTTTCAGATTTAAAGACTTAAAGTGGTTGTAATCCTCAGATATGAAATATGAACAAAGCATATTCCTCTATAGTGTGTACTTGTCTCAATTAAGAGCACCAAGTGTCATTTCTGTCTACTGCTTTGTTTCTCTGCTATCAGCATGGGTCACTTCTGACAAGTTTTCCTGACACCAAGAGAAAAATGGTGACAGCAGGGGAGGGAGCTCCAGCTGATTGACATCCTCAGCTCTGTTCCTGTGTGCTGTGTGAAGGCGGGTGTCCCTTCTCTCCAATCATCTCTCAGAGCTCTCCTTACTGAGCTCTGCAGAGTGTAACCTCAGATCTCCACCGCTTTTTTTTTCTAACAGCTCAGACAAGCTTTATAAATGTTAGACTTCCAACAGGTGTAGAGAAGAGAAGACTGCAAATAAACAGGTATGACTGTAGAAAGATTTGTTTCAGCTCTGTGTATCAACTGAGGGCAGTCACTTCACTGAGTATATGTAAGGGTTTACAACCACTTTAACATGCCATTACCCCCCCCCCCCTCCCCAATGCCAGAAGTTCAGCATCAGGAAGAGGACCAGGTACCGGATAGAGAGTATTTCTACATATACACAACCTGCTTCATGGGGGGCATACTTAATTATGGGTAAGTGATGTAACTGGAGCAATAGAGGAAATTTAAATTAATAAGTCAGTGGAATACAAAAAGTACGTTTTGAAATCAAATCAGTCAATTTTAAAATATGTTGTTTTTATTTTATTTTTGTAACTTCTTTTCAATTATGACATAGTGATCACATGCAGGCTGGAGGCTTCATTGACAAAAAAAGCTATCAGTCTGCGGATGAACACTGCCACCTTCAAGCTGTAGTGGGATCTGCAGTGTCATATTTAACAGTGTAATTGTCAGGTACAGTTACATTATTTAAAAATATAACAGTAAAAAACATATACAGTATATATATATATATATATATATATATATATATATATATATATACACACACACACACACACACAGTATGAATAATCAATTCCCATGCCAAGTTTAGCAGTGCCAGTATGCGTTGGTAACTGCACAATAATTCTATGCCTAATAACTTATTAGTCATATAATTAATGTCAAATGACCCAACCATGCTGGCGCTGCTAAATTAAGCCTGGGAATCTAGGCATTAATGACCTCTGGTCACTAAAGAGTTAATGACAAACTCACCTGGGATTTTTATTGTTTAAACTTAGTGCAATCTCATTGACAGCATGTGGATGAGACATGACCATGTTGAAACCATACTGCAAAAAGAAGAATAAAAAAAATTCTCACTATAAAACACGTATAACAATTTACAAATCTGAGCCATACACTGACTGTCTGACTCATCTTTTTACTTATTATGAACCTGCCCTAAAGTAGTATTAGGCCTCATGCCCACGGATGTTTTTACAGCCGCGTTTTTGAGCGTTTTTTACAGCTTAAAAACGCCTGTCCATGTTAGTCTATAGCTTCATGCCCACCTAGACGTTTTTGAGCTGCAAATAGCATAGACGTTTTTAAGCTGTAAAAAAAACCCAGGACCAGTGCGTTCCTCAGCATCGGCGTTAGGCATAAAAAAACGCGAAGCGTCAGAAAACGCGCGAAAAAAAAAATTATACAATAACATGGACAGGCGTTTTTAAGCTGTAAAAAACGCAGCTGTAAAAACGTCCGTGGGCATGAGGCCTCAAAAGCCTAAACTCAAAAGCAAACATTTATTATATTGCAGGCTACAAATTTTCAGATGTGATGGCTGCATTTGTTTTCTTATTTCTTTTTTTCCCCCTGATTATCCTCCAGCTAGTAGGTCTGTTGTTTTTCAAAAGAACAAGCTTTCTTGCAGATGTTTCAGTTACAGGGATGAGAAAAACCATTTACTACTTAAAAGGGATGCTTACAATGATTAGTTTTAATTATTTATTTATGTAAAACATTTATCCCAAAATGAAAAAAATGTTTGCTGTAACTGATTATAAAGTGTGCGCTGGAGTTTGGCTCCAATTTGTAATGCCGCGTACACACGACCGTTTTTCTCGACGTGATTCTTCTCAAGCCTGCCTTGCCTACACACGATCATGAAAAAAAATGCTAGAGCAAAGCGCAGTGACGTACGAAATGTACGACGGCACTATAAAGGGGAAGTTCCATTCGGATGGCGCCACCCTTTGGGCTGCTTTTGCTGATCCTTGTGTTAGTAAAGTTTGGTGAGAGATGATTCGCGCTTTTCAGCTTCGTGCTCTTCAGTCTGTTACAGCGTGACGAATGTGCTATCTCCATTACGAACGCTAGTTTTACCAGAACGAGCACTCCCGTCTCATCACTTGCTTCTGAGCATGCGCGTTTTTCATGATGAGAAAAACGACAACGTGAAAAACGATGAGAAAAATTAGCGCATGTTCCAAATTTTTAATGGCCATTTTTCACGTCGTGAAAAAGGCTCTGGAGCCCACACACACGATCGTTTTTAATGACCAATTAAAAAAATGGCATTTTTCTCGTCATGAAAAACGGTCGTGTGTACGCGGCATTAGTTTATTAAAATGCTTGTACATCTAAAGCCCCGTACAAATGGGCCGAATGTGGGGCCGCATCAGCTGGTTCAATAGAACCCGCCGACATTCAGACTGTGTACTGCAGCCGGTCCTACGAAAGGCAGCTGTTTGGCCGGCTTCTGTCAAAGGGGCATGATCGAAAAAGGTCTGCTGACCGGAGTGTTCCGGCAGGGGTGGGGGGGGGGGGGTTTTGGGCGGTCAGGATTTTTTTTATTATTTAGCCCACCGGCTTAACACTTCCCTCCCCCCAGGCTGACAATTCTGCTGCCTGTTGTGCCTCCTGTTCTCCTTTATTCAGAGTGGGGGGGCACATACAGGAGGTGTGTTACTGGCTAAATCACCAGAAAAACAAAAGGAAAAATGCCCATGCAGCCACCACATCAAAAAATGGGTAGGCTGCAATATATAAAAAAATGTAGTTTAAGGTTTAATACCGCTTTAAGTTGACTATACATGGGTCGAAATTCAGCTGGTTCAGCAGAGACCCGCCGAATTTCAATCCATATGTGTGAGCACTGTGGTTAAACAGAAGTCAATCTACCGATGTTGAAAAATTTCCTTTCGACTAGTGCTGCAGGCACGGTGGGAGGTCTCCCTGCTTTCAAAATAACCTCCCTGCGGAACGAAAAAAAACTGACTAATGTATGGAATGCCTTACAGTCTTTGCAAAGGCAATTTTTTTTTCAAATTAACTTCCTGCCAGCCGTTCGCACATATGTGGCCTCTCGGTGGTTGGGCTTTAATGGCGAGAGGCCACATATATGAAGCCCTAGGTAAACACGATACTGTGCTGAGAACACACGACCAGCACAGTAACCGGTAGGTACCACAAAGCTCCCAATGCATACTTGCATTTTGGGAGCTTTCTGATCATGTGACCGCTGCGGCTGCCAATCACAGCGGTCACATGATCAGAATGCACGATTCCACCCCGCGGCAATTAGAACCTCTTAAAAGGCCAGGAGGCGGCAGCAGGAAGGGGTTAAAATATTAAACATGTTATACTGACCTGCTCTATGCAATAGTATTGCAAACAGCAGCCCCAAACTTCTTCTTCTGGGGTTTCACACCAGCAATATTGGCTCCACGTCTTTTGTGTCTGCCCCCATAGCAAGCGCTTACTATTGGGGCAGACATGTGGGATCGATTCGCAGCTGGGCTGTGTGCGCCCACTGACACACACAGCATGGTTCGGCCCTCTCCTCCGCTCTCTGTTCACAGGATTTGACTTACAAAGCAAAGAGCAAATGGCTCTTGGTGCTCTCAGCCAGGCTTGTAAGAGCAGGGAGAGGGGTGATACGACCGGTGAGCATTCACAGCGCTAAAATCGATGCAGGACTCAGGTAAGAATTTAAAAGGGGGAAAGGTTAAAGTGTTCCTAAACCCAGGACCCTGCATTCACTATATCTGGTCTCCCACAGTACACAGAACATGGAAATGCAATTATTTTAGTAAATATAAACTGCTAAATACCTTTTCTCATCAGCAGTATATAGCAGTCCTGTGACTTCTATCAGTGTCCAGCCAAATACTGGTTAAAGCTTGTAGGAGGAGTTTTCTGACTATCCCATGAGGCTGTAAGACCCCTGACCCTCTGTCTCTGGACAGTTCACATGCACCCTCCCAGGAAAAAAAAAAACCTCTTTAGCAATACACACCAAACTGAGCATGTACAGCCTGACTCCATAGACTCTGTGTTATCAGGAAATTATTAGGGGACAGCGGAAGGAGTGAAGGATCAGAGAAGACAGGATCAAACAGCCTTTTTACACAATGCGGAAGATTAACCCCTTAGGGTCCACAGTGAGTATAACAACATGCTTTACTGCATGTACAGACTGATTTTACTGTTGTGGGTTTAGTAACACTAAGGGCACAGCACGGGGCAAAACATTTTTACCTTAACACTGGGAATGCATTAGGGTAAAAATGTTTCACCTTTAGAACCACTTTAAGCACACAAATAACAAGAAAAAAAAAACAGGTACTTCCCAAATAAGTTCTCTTCCAGCACAAAAACACTCTGCAATGCACACAGCGACTTCTGCTCCTGAAATGTTGATTAGACCCCTCCCCCGCTTCATTCCTCTGTATCCCCTCATTGGTCAATATGGCTGTCCATCACAGCTATGGACGAATAGGGAGGTGCAGAGGATGGAGAAGAAATGTTTATGTGTGAGTTTAGGATTTAACGTTGGTTTTATCAGTTGTAATAGCTAGTTTTTAAGAAAACTCTATTAAATTTCTGGATTAATGTGCCCTTTATTTCCATTTCCTCTATGGTGCAATCTAGGGTGAGAAATCATTAACATGAGTATCATAAGCCAAGCTCAGCTTTCCATCCTGGCTAATGCACTTTATATATTTTATTTTATACAATCCACTAGGGGGCACATGGCTCTGCATATCCGTGATCTACTCCATGTAATGAATTGGCCACACAATTATACTCATACTTGGCAGTCAGACCAGTGACAATGGCAGCTCAAGTAAAAAGCTGAGCTTGCGTTGTCACAGCCTTGTGGAGAAAACAGCATATATATATATATATATATATATATATATACAGTATTTCACAAGAGTGAGTACACCCTCCCATTTTTGCAAATATTTTATTATATCTTTTTATGTGACAACACTGAGGAAATGACACTTTTCTACAATGTAAAGTAGTGAGTGTACAGCTTGTATAACAGTGTAAATTTGCTGTCCCCTCATCAAAATAACTCAACACACAGCCATTAATGTCTAAACCGCTGGCAACAAAAGTGAGTACACCCCTAAGTGAAAATGTCCAAATTGGGCCCAATTAGCCATTTTCCCTCCCGATGTCATGTGACTCGTTAGCGTTACAAGGTCTCAGGTATAAATAGGGAACAGGTGTGTTAAATTTAGCGTTATCACTCTCAATCTCTTATACTGGTTACTGGAAGTTCAACATGGCACCTCATGGCAAAGAACTCTCTGAGGATCTAAAAAAAAGAATTGTTGCTGGTGTGGCGGCAGCCAGGCGAGGAGTACAAAGTCAAGTGTGTCTTGCCTACAGTCAAGCATGGTGGTGGGAGTGTCATGGTCTGGGGCTGCATGAGTGCTGCCGGCACTGGGGAGCTACAGTTCATTGAGGGAACCATGAATACCAACATGTACTGTGACACACTGAAGCAGAGCATGATCCCCTCCCTTCAGAGACTGGGCCTCAGGGCAGAATTCCAACATGATAACGACCCCAAACACACCTCCAAGACGACCACTGCCTTGCTAAAGAAGCTGAGGGTAAAGGTGATGGACTGGCCAAGCATGTCTCCAGACCTAAAGCCTATTGAGTATCTGTGGGACATCCTCATACGGAAGGTGGAGGAGCGCAAGGTCTCCAACATCCACCAGCTCCGTGATGTCGTCATGAAGGAGTGGAAGAGACTCCAGTGGCAACCTGTGAAGCTCTGGTGAACTCCATGCCCAAGACTGTTAAGGCAGTGCTGGAAAATAATGGTGACCACACAAAATATTGACACTTTGGGCCAATTTGGACATTTTCACTTAGGGGTGTACTCACTTTTGTACTCATTTTTGTTGCCAGTGGTTTAGACACTAATGGGTGTGTTGAGTTATTTTGAGGGGACAGCAAATTTACACTGTTATACAAGCTGTACACTCACTACTTTACATTGTAGCAAAGTGTCATTTCTTCAGTGTTGTCAGATGAAAAGATATAATAAAATATTTTAAAAAATGTGAGGGGTGTAGTCACTGTTGTGAGATACTGTACCTGCCATGGTCCCAGAAAGGCGAGGGAATCCAGCAATGGTCAAATATCTTGTTACTCTGCCCAAATCTGAATAATCCATTTTTTCTATGTCTCCATTGAAGTATGATACAAACATAGGTGTGCGCAGGTGTTTACTGTGCTTCAGTTTGTGAATGAACAGGAAGCCACTCAGCACAGAGCACTTCCCATTCATTCACTGTCCCACCCAGCTGAGGCTGCAGAGAAAGACGTGTGTTTGAGCTGTGGGGTGCACACCCTAATGCAATAGGCTGCGCACACCTATGGATACAAAGTAACATACCTGATAATTCATGATCGCCCGCAAACACATGATACAGACGTGGACGTCGTCCTTTTTGCTCACTAATCTTGAGTTCTTCAACGTCCTTCTACTAGGCAGAGTATTATACCTGAAAGGCAAACATGTTTTATGTGCAGAACCGAATTACACAAGACAGTAAAAGAAAATTGCAATGAAATTCCTAGTTTTCAATATTTCTGTTGCTTAGAGACTGAAGGGTTTTAGGAAAATCCCACCAAGTCGAAAAATACTTTGTTATTATACTTTATTCTTTTATATTTCTTTTCATACAGCATCAACATTTTAATAAAGAATGGGGAACTCCTTAGGTTTCCTTGTTTACATTAGACAGGCGAGCAACAAGCAAAAAATACAATACAAAATTAATATAGTATGGGACTTTGTATGTACCCCCAAAAGTAATGCCAACTTAAATAAAAAATAAATAAAAAAAATCATATTAAAAAAAGCATAACAATCATGGACATCACCATGTATCAAAGAACATTACATATCCTGTGAATATGTACAGTAGCAAGGTTGACGCGTTTCATGGAAATACTGCTTCCTCAGGACCTCTTGGCCATCCTTGTATTCACATTTAGCACAGTGTAAAGTTAAAGCTAATATAAAAAAAGTGCCCAAAGGCTAACGCTGCGCTATAATGTGCACAGTTAACTAAGTGAATCAACCCAAACAGCACCTATAAGTTCGATACAAAAACTAAGACAATAGAAATTTACAAAGTGAGTGCAGCGCTAAACATGTAGTGAAATATTGTTAAATAAATACCATAATATAACCATAAATTTGATAATAAAAGAAAAAATTGAAATAAATTGAAAAAAAGAAAAAATTTTGAAAAAGGAAAACTAAAGCAGAGTCCCAATCAACAATGTTAAACAGTGAAAGTCTGGGAAGAGATTGAACTCCAATAAATTGCAGGTAAGGATAGTTGTGACACCAATCTTCCCAAAACAAAACGTGCGTTCAGGTCAACACCCAAAGTGTAAGGTAGCTTGCTTACCAAAAAGCCGTGACTGCTAATAACAGTCTCACCCATCACAGGGAATTCATGGTCTCCCCCAAGACCCATTGAGTATCCATAGCAGCAGCTCCAGTCACCTCACCCCCTCCAGTCACCTCACCTGCCGTGACCTCACCGCAGCTCCAGTCACCTCACCCCCTCCAGTCACCTCACCCGCCTTGACGTCACCGCAGCTCCAGTCACCTCACCCCCTCCAGTCACCTCACCCGCCGTGACCTCACCGCAGCTCCAGTCACCTCACCCCCTCCAGTCACCTCACCTGCCTTGACGTCACCGCAGCTCCAGTCACCTCACCCCCTCCAGTCACCTCACCCGCCGTGACGTCACCACAGCTCCAGTCACCTCACCCCCTCCAGTCACCTCACCCGCCGTGACGTCACCGCAGCTCCAGTCACCTCACCCCCTCCAGTCACCTCACCCGCCGTGACGTCACCGCAGCTCCAGTCACCTCACCCCCTCCAGTCACCTCACCCACCGTGACGTCACCGCAGCTCCAGTCACCTCACCCCCTCCAGTCACCTCACCCGCTGTGACGTCACCGCAGCTCCAGTCACCTCACCCCCTCCAGTCACCTCACCCGCCGTGACGTCACCACCCTATCTTCCTTGTGTCGGTGTTTTCCTTTTTCAACATTTTTTATTTTTTTCAATTTTTCCTTTTATTATCAAATTTATGGATATATTATGGTATTTATTTAACACTATTTCACTACATGTTTAGCGCTGCACTCACTTTGTAAGGTTAGGCCTCATGCCCACGGACGTTTTAAAAAACGGGCTGTAAAGCTAGTACAGACGCCAGGAAAAAAGCGGCGTTTTTAACGTGATTATTACTGCGTTTTGCATTGAATTCAATGCATGTTTCCCCGCGCTAGCTTTCAGCCGCGTTTTTCTTTCTCTATTCCAAACCAATGGTTCCCTATGGGAGCCCATTGATTTGAATAGAGGTCGCACCAGAAGTCGGATCAAGATGATCCGACTTGCGGGGCGACATATGTGCGGAGAATCTTTAAGGGGAACCCCGCAAAAATTTGAAAAAATTTTTGCGTGAGGTTCCCCCTCAGGACGATACCAGACCCTTCGGTCTGGTATGGATCTTGAGGGGACCCCCCCACACCAAAAAAAAATGGCGTGGGGGTTCCCCCCCAGGATCCATACCGGACCCTTATCCGAGCATGCAGCCCGGCCGGTCAGGAAGGGGGGGCAAGCGAGCGCCCCCCCTCCTGAACCGTACCAGGCCGCATGCCCTCAACATGGGGGGGTGGGTGCTTTGGGGCAGGGGGGCACCAAGGCACCCACCCCCCCATGTTGAGGGCATGCGGCCTGGTACGGTTCAGGAGGGGGGGGCGCTCGATTGCCCCCCCTTCCTGACCGGCCGGGCTGCGTGCTCGGAAAAGGGTCTGGTATGGATCCTGGGGGGAACCCCCACGCCATTTTTTTTTTTGGTGTGGGGGTTTCCTTCAAGATTCATACCAGACCGAAGGGTCTGGTATCGTCCTGAGGGGGAACCTCACGCAAAAAAAATGTTTTCATTTTCGCGGGGTTCCCCTTCTCCGCACACGATTTGCCCCGCAAGTCGGATCATCTTGATCCAACTTCTGGTGCGACCTCTATTCAAATCAATGGGCTCCCATAGGGAGCCATTGGTTTGGAATAGAGAAAGAAATGCCGGACGAGGCCTAACACAGCGTTAAGCCTCGTTACATCGCGTTTTTACACCCTTTGCCAGCGTCTGACGTCTTTACAACTCTAACGCTGGAGCTTCAGAACGCACTGGTCCTGGGTTTTTTTTGCAGCTTAAAAACGCCTATGCCATTTACAGCTCAAAAACGTCATGGTGGGCATGAGGCCATAGGCTAACATGGAGAGCCGTTTTTAAGCTGCAAAAAACGCTCATAAAAGTGGCTGTAAAAACGTCCATGGGCATGAGGCCTAAGCTACAAGTGAGCAGAATTTGATTATGATTGTATCAAATAGTGTTGATGTTATTGACTTGATTATTAATTTGTATATTCTGCTCACTTGTAGTTTTAACTTTACACTGCTGAATACATTTTAACTGCTTTAGCGGTTGTCCTTATAAGAAGAGCGAGTAGACAGCCTGCGGTTACTGTCTATCAGAGGCTTGGAAATTACTTAAGTGTCATAATGCTACATAAGCCATGTAATTACTGGGGAAGCATTTAATGCCTAATTCATCCTGACACTCTCTCTGTGCACTTACAGCTTGTTTGCACATTTGTCTTTAAGGTAAAAAAATATGTCCATGATCATGAGCGGTTTAGGGTGAAATGTGATCTATAAGGATCTTTAGGGACAGAAGCTGTTTCCTATTTATAATAGCAATCCCTACGCAGAGTTAAGCTGCACCTATTAACTGTCACAGGAAACAAAGTCTGATGACATTCGCTTCACTCTTATCCAATAACAAATGTCAGGGAAATTACATCATTTAAAGGCTTAAAGAGCACCGGCCACCTGGATAATGTTATCCGTGTGACAGGAGAGCCTTAAGTGCCGGTTCACACAGGGGCAACCTGACTTACAGCGCGACTTTGCAAGGCGACTTCATCGCGACTTCAGCGCGACTTGGAGCAACTTACAACGCGACTTAAAGTTGCCTCCAGGACAGGCGACTTTGGCTGGAGAGAGGGGTTTGCCTGAGTAGACAATTTTTTTTCCCTGTAAAGTTGCTTCAGTTAAGATGGAGATCCGACTTTGGAGGCGACTTCCATTGAAATCCATGGGTACAAGTCGCCTAGAAGTCGCCTTGAAGTAGTACAGGAACCTTTTCTGAAGTCGGAGCGACTTCAGTAGTGTACATTAAGACGGCTCTCATCGACTAACATGGGATTTCGGATGTCAAGTGACTTGGGGCGACTTGAGGTCTGACAAGTCGGATCCCAAGTCGCTGTAGTGTGAACCGGCACTAAAGCATGGAGTTCATTTTAGTCTCGAGAACACCCTAGAACGTCTGGTTGGATTGTCAATGTGCACCTGTGTATTGGCCAGAGGGATACTGGGGGGGGCGTACCCAGTGAATACAAACTGCGGATTCAAGAACTCTAGGAGTGTTCTGTGTACTAAAACAAAGCCACAAAAAAAGAATGTTCTTGTAGGTATATGCTTTAAGTTCCTCCAGAGGTTGCTAGGGGTTCCTCGAACAATGAGCAATTTCTGCCACTCAGATAATTTCCACTGACAAAAATGATCGTTTTAGCTATTAACAAGGTGGGAAGGGGGGAGGTCATGGACAGTTCAAAGAGATTTGAACCATGTATGGGATTTTCCTTTTCCTTCCTTTCCTCCTTCAAGAGGCCTCATGAAGGAGCAGATAGCTCCGAGCACGTAGCCTGGTTTCTCAGTGGTGTGCTGAACACCTGTCTTTCCTTCCGGTGATCTCTCTTGTTCCGCTTCCGGTGACGTCATCATCCTCGTTCCCTGCTGGTTCTGGCTGGCTTCCTGGTGGCCACAGGATGGAAACTACACACTGCTCTGCCTACCCGTGAGCCTGGATGCACCTGAAAACCAGATCACACCACGAACTACACACACAGATGAGCCAGTTTTTTACATATGCCTGTAAGTGCATCTCCTCTGTCTTTAATAAATTGTGACTAAAATATTGCACTTAGGTGGCGCTTCCTGTTTTGTTCCCCTGTCTTCCCTGTGAGAGCTGACTTTCTCTGAGGACAGCTGCCTCCTACCATCCTTCCATTGCTCCCTCCTTCCCCCCTGTTATAGGAATGGTCATTATATACCAGAAAATGGACTAAAAAGAACTGTGACTGGACTTTTTGAGATCCAATTCAATTCTTTTGCCCTAACAGTTTATTCCATGTTGTAATGCTGTAAACTTATTTCACCAGTTCCTCCATGTTAAAAAGTTTGATGGAGGCCGTTTTATATGGTCAGTCAACTCCTAAGTGAATCCTAAAATAAATTATCCTCTATATTATTTTAACCATGCAGTATTCATAAAACACCAGCAGTATACACAGTGCTGTGTAATAGACCAGTTCAAATCGAGACCTGGGAACAAATACGTGGCTTTTAGTTGGACTTGTGTCCTCCTGTAAATTACACCTAGCTTGACTTAATTTTGTAATAATAATAGTGTGTTCATAATTATAAATATTTCATGTGCTTGTAACTGCGCATATAACATGTTCCTTCCTCAGAGATGCTCCATCACATCAATAATTTGGGAGGTAGATGTCATTCTCTTGCTGATTAAAAATATGATTTTGATTTCCGTCAATGGTCTGCGAAAAGTGACCGCAGAAGCTCCAAGCCCTCCACCAGCCACCAGAGCAACATTCCCTGTGATACTGCCCCTGGCTGCATGACTTCATCTACCCTGCAATGTTGTGTGTCCTCCTGGGACTGCTCATTACACAGAATCCAGCCTTGTATTGTGATGGCTTCCTGAGATGTAAACTGACAGAGATACAGTCTGTAGCCTAGTACACACGGCCGAAAATCTCGTCAGGAAAAAACCCGTTGTTTTCCCTGATGAGATTCTTGACAAGAATCTTGTGCCGGCCGAGTGTACACACGCTCGATTCAACAGAACCGCCGTTCTTTTGAATGGCACGAACGCGGTGATGTCATCGACTACGACGAGCATGCGCTCGTCACATTCGATGCCGTCGCCGCCATCTTGCTTCACCCTGCCTTGGAAGCTACCGCGCATGCATCGATGTCATTTCGTGCATGCACGGGTTTCCATGGAGGCAGGTAAGTATACACACGCTCGGGTTTCTCGTCGGGAAACAGGCCGTCAAGAATCCAGATGAGAAAATAGAGGGCAGGTTCTCTATTTTTCTCGTCGAGATTCTGGGCAGATTTCCCGACGAGAAACCTGAAAGCCTTGTACTCACGCGCGGTTTTCTCTGCACGAAAGCTCTCCCAGCAGTTTTCTTGTAGTTTCTTGCCGAGAAAAAACGCCGTGTGTACAAGGCTTGCGGAGATGGTTGGAGGAATAGACGGAAAGCCACAATTTTAGTTGAGTTGTTTAGGTAAAGCAGCCCATAGAGAAGTCCGGCTCTAGCCGGCTGCACTTGTCAAGCAGGGAAAATTTGACACGGAGGTTTTACAGAAGTCAGTCAATAAATCAACTTCTGTACAACTTCCCTGCCCATGCATGGATCGAAATTTGGCCTGTCCCCACTGAACCAGCCAAATTTTGATCCATGAATGGCTGGCTAAACACCCTTGTCTATATTAACCACTTGAGCCCCAGAATATTTTACCCCCTTCATGTCCAGGCCATTTTTTGCTATTCGGCACTGCGCTACTTTAAAGCCCTGTACACACGATTGGATTTCCTATGGTTTTTAACCAGTTAACAACCACCTGCCGACAAATAACGTCGACAAGGTGGTTGCTTAACTCTGGGAGGACGTTATATAACGTCCTCCCAGAATCGCGCTCCCGCGCGCCCCCTGGGGCGCGCACACGGGAAACTCCGTGACCGCCGGGTCCAGAGGACCCGGCGGATCACGAATCGCGGTAAATCGCCGCTGATAGCGGCCGTTTACCACGTGATCGCTCCGTCAAATGACGGAGCAATCACTTGTAAACAGACCGGCGTCATGTGATGACGCCGGTTCCTCTCTCCCCTCTCTGTACCGATCGGTACAGTGTGAGAGGGGACGGGGAGAGAGCGGATGGCAGCAGCACCACTGTGGGCTGGATCTGTGACAATTGCAGTCACAGATCCAGCCATCCATCGATCCCTGCTCAGCCATCCCTGTGCAATACCCTGCCAATACTCTGCAAAATACCCTGCCAATACTCTGCAAAATACCCTGCAATACCCTGGTGCAATACTCTGCAATACCCTGGTGCAATACTCTGCAATACCCTGGTGCAATACTCTGTAATACTCTGCAATACCCTGCGCAATACTCTGCAATACCCTGGTGCAATACTCTGCAATACCCTGGTGCAATACTCTGCAATACCCTGCGCAATACTCTGCAATACCCTGCGCAATACTCTGCAATACCCTGCGCAATACCCTGCAAAATACTCTGCAATACCCTGCGCAATACTCTGCAATACCCTGCAATACCCTGCGCAATACTCTGCAAAATACTCTGCAATACCCTGCGCAATACTCTGCAATACCCTGCACAATACTCTACAATACCCTGCGCAATACCCTGCACAATACTCTGCAATACTCTGCAATACCCTGCACAATACTCTGCATCACCCTGCGCAATACTCTGCAAAATACTCTGCAAAATACTCTGCAATACCCTGCGCAATACTCTGCAATACCCTGCGCAATACTCTGCAATACCCTGCGCAATACTCTGCAATACCCTGCAATACCCTGCACAATACTTTGCAATACCCTGCACAATACTCTGCAATACCCTGCACAATACACCCTGTGCAATACTCTGCAATACCCTGCGCAATACTCTGCAATACCCTGTGCAATACCCCCTGTGCAATACCCCATGCAATACCCTGCCATACTCCGCAATGCCCTGCCATACTCCGCAATGCCCGGCAATACTCCGCAATGCCCGGCAATACTCCGCAATGCCCGGCAATACTCTGCAATAACCACTTCCCGCCCGCCCGCCGGCCGTCATATGACGTCCTTGACTTTGTGCAGGGATATCTGAATGATGGGTGCAGCTACAGGCATCATTCAGATATCAGCTTTTTCAGCCGGCGATTCCCTACACCATAACAACAATCATAGTGGCTGTTCCGCCGCTTGATCATTCTTACGGGAGGCGAGAGGGGATGTCCCCCCCCGCCGCCCTCCGGTGCTTCTACCGACTCACCGCTACGATCAAAGCCAGGATTGTTGTTTTTTTTTTTGTTTTTTTTTTCAGGCCTCCCAGCCTAGAGGTGAGATGTGGGGTCTTATTGACCCCATATCTCACTGTAAAGAGGACCTGTCATGCCATATTCCTATTACAAGGGATGTTTACGTTCCTTGTAATAGGTATAAAAGTGATCAAAAAAAATTTTGGGGCGGAAAAACATGTCAAACTAAAATAAATAAAGTAAAATGAACAATAAATTTTTTTTTTTTCTTTTAAAGCGCCCCTGTCCCTGTGAGCTCGCATACAGAAGCGAACGCATACGTAAGTCCCGCCCACATATGAAAACGGTTTTCAAACCACACATGTGAGGTATCTCTGCGAACGTTAGAGCGAGAGCAATCATTTTGGCCCTAGACCTCCTCTGTAACTCAAAACATGTAACCAGTAAAAATATTTAAAGCGTCGCCTATGGGGATTTTTAAGTAGCGAAGTTTGGCGCCATTCCACAAGCGTGTGCAATTTTTAAGGGTGACATGTTAGGTTTCTATTTACTCGGCGTAACTTCATCTTTCACATTATGCAAAAACATTGGGCTAACTTTACTGTTTGTTTTTTTTTTACACACAAAACATTTTTTTTCCGTAAAAAACGCGTTAAAAAAATTGCTGCGCAAATATCGTGCGAGATAAAAAGTTGCAACAACCACCATTATATTCTCTAAGGTCTTTGCTAAAAAAAACATATATAATGTTTTCGGGTTCTATGTAATTTTATAGCAAATAAATGATGATTTTTACATGTAGGAGAGAAATGTCAGAATTGGCCTGGGTGCTCCAGAACGCCTGAAGGTGCTCCCTGCATGTTGGGCCTCTGTATGTGGCCACGCTGTGTAAAAGTCTCACACATGTGGTATCGCCATACTCGGGAGGAATAGCAGAATGTGTTTTGGGGTGTAATTTGTGGAATGCATATGCTGTGTATGAGAAATAACCTGCTAATATGACAATTTTGTGAAAAAAAAAAAAAAAAGAGAAAAAAAAAATCTTGATTTTGCAAAGAATTGTGGGAAAAAACTGAGGCTGATGAGCGTGGACTAGTAGGGCTAGTGACCCGAATAGAGATGAGCCGGCGTGCGTTCCACCTTGTTTCAATGACACCATTGTATATACTCTTTTCTGCATAGTATACAGATTGAGAGTGGTTTATCCACTTACACACTAGAGGGCGCTATCATTGCGCACAACTTTTTATCTATGCTATAGAGTTAGCATAGATTATGTATGCATACTATGTTTTATGTAGTATAATAGATGTGCTGTCAGCGGGATATATATTACTTATATTAATTTATTTAATTGTATGGACTTCCGTTGTATTAAGATTATTGCTGTAATTGCGGAGAGACGGCATTGAGGCTGGATTTGATTTCGGTGACTCCTCCCCTCTCCTTGATTGACATCCGTATTTAATAATCAGTTCCACGTAGTCTAGCACGCTTCCTGACGACGTGCAATACGAGGCGACGCTAGACTACGTTCTGACGACACTTCCGGTCCTGCTGGTTCTTCCTCCAAACAAGGTGGAACGCACGCCGGCTCATCTCTATTCGGGTCACTAGCCCTACTAGTCCACACTCATCAGCCTCAGTGCCGGGCTCAAGGCACTATCCAAGTAAGGGGGCATTTGGCTGCCATGTTGTTACTATAAATTTTTTTATTAAACGGAATTACACTATTTCCGCTCCATTTCTTTTTCTTGTGGTTTATACATCTCCATCCGAGCCTCCGGGAGGCAGAGATTTTCCATGCCTATATCTGACATCAATATCCATGTTAGCAAGTGGAACTTGCTAAAAGCGTATATGACTCCTTTTTAATTAAAAGAGTCAACAACATCTGGTAAGCTGCTTTATTTACCACGAGCACTATCGGGTGTTTCACACTGAATTGGTGAAGGTTGTCACTTCAAGCAATATCTTTGATGGAATAAGCTTTTTGCACTAGGATTCATATATTGTTTTACTTATGGACTCTTATTTATTCTAACATTTGCACAATTTTGGGACATTTAGTTGTCATTATTGATATTGCACAGTGTATTATATACTATATTGCTGATATTTGTTTCAATCAATGTGGGACATCTAATTATCAATATTGGCATCACAATTTTCAAAGGTTTTTTTTTGCACCCAGTGTCACATTAATTCATTGATTTGATTTTCATTTGATGGGTCATTATTGCTAATCCATTAAGGAGATTGCACATGTTATTGTGTTTATTGGTTGGATAGCCATAGAATGATCATTGTGACCCAATTTTACTCACTTTTGCTGGTGTGTATATTTAAAACATTATCAATTTATTATTATGTTTTCTAATATATTTTATTGTTAGTTATTCATTAGTTTCTCAGCGCCCCCAATATATTTGTTAATTTGCACATATAACCATCCACTACATTATTTCAAAAGAACTACCATTTCTTTTGGAATCTTGGGGATAGCAGCTTACTTCCAATATATTATTCATAGTATATTTTCTATATACATATTATTTATATATATATTTTTTTAAGGCGCGAGATCACCAACACACACTTTTTATATATACTACTAATGGCGGCGTTTAGCAACTGATAATAGGACTGCGATACTGCGGTGGGCAATCTAAAACGAACTGAAGCTGGGGGGAACCGACTAAGGCCAGCCACACACGGTTCGAATCTTGACCGGTTCAGCATGAACCGCCTGAGATTCGATCTGTTAATGGGCAGGCTGAATGTACCAAGTTGATCGATTTATCAACTTGGGTACAACCAGCCTGCTGAATTCTCTTGCGATTATCAGAAGTGGCTGCTATAGCCGCTAGAAATAATTACTGTCTTCTCCCGCCCAGGATGGCTTCCCCGCCAGGAGAAGACTATGGTCTTGGCAGGAGGAATTCCCACATCAACACTGTCTGTGTTTATGGGGGAATCAATCACATTTCTTTCCTGCAACCCGTGGTTGCAGGAAAAAAATTTGCTCAGTGTATGGCCGGCCAAAATGCCACTGACATCACCAGTGATATTAATACAGTGAGCAGTGATAATACTATACACTGTCACTGTACTAATGACACTGGCTGGGAAGGGGTAAACATCAGGGGCGATCAAAGAGATCTCTCAGTTTTTCCTCCCTGTTTTTTATTTCCCCCAGAGTTCAGCTTTAATTGTTTTTATGTAAGCACCTAGACAACTAAAACACTGACTACATCCTGGCGGGTTCTGAGGACTACACAGTAGGTGCCAAAGGGCTGCATGTGGCCCCCAGGCCACAGGTTGGGCACCAGGGCTTTAAACTCCTTTAGGCCCCTTTCACACTGGGGCGGTTTGCAGGCTCTATTTTGCTAAAAATACCGCCTGGTATTTAAATACCCCCGAGGGCTTTCACACTGGAGCGGTGCGCTAACAGGACTTAAAAAAAAGTCCTGCTAGCAGCATCTTTGGAGCGGTGAGAGGAGCGGTGTGTTTACCGCTCCTCCACCGCTCCTTCCCATTGAAATTAATGGGACACCGCGGTAATACCGCCCGCAAACCGCGGCTGTAGCCGTGGTTTGCGGGTGGTATTAACCCTTTTTCGGCCACTAGCGGGGGTTAAAACCGCACCGCTAGCGGCCGAATACCTCTGCAATCCCGCCACCGCCCCCACCGCCCCAGTGTGAAACCGGCCTTAGAGACCTAACAGGTTAAGGCTACTGACACACTTCTCCACTGCAAAAACACGATAAAAACGCATATGCGCTTTTTGCGTGTTTCCAGTGCGTTTTGTGAAAACAGAACATGTGACTCAAAAACGCACCCGCACCTGCATTTTTCGTGCGGTTTTTGAATCACAGATGCAAAATGTTGTGTTTTTTCTATTCATGATGCGTTTTCTATTAATTTCAATGGGGAGGTGCGTTTTCTTTACCACACCAAACATGCATCAAAAATGCAGCAAGCAGGACTTTGAAAAACGCGACGGACCCGCAATTGACCAGTGTGTAGAGCTCCATAGGATTCAATGGTCATGCGTTTTTCTTCTGCTTTTTGTAACGCAAAAACGCAAGAAGCACCGATCATTGTGAAAGCAGCCTTACTGCTCCGTGTGTATGGGCCGGCATGGAATCTTGTGACCAGAGTTCATACTTGGCTTGTTTTCTGTTTTTGGGATTTTCTAGCCCCGATAACTCATGTCCTATTGCTAATATCTCCGATGAGAAGCGCAGGAGACGGGGTGGACAGAGCAAACATTAAGAAATCATTTTTGCAAGTGACTTTCGGTAGAACAAAGAAATTGTTATCTTATAAATTATAATGACCGATGTGTCAATACGGACAGTAATCATAACCAACTAATCTGTAACTGAGAAATAGTGATAATGACATTACATGGCAATCGTCCACACTTTATCATGCCAATCCAATCACTCGGAAATGACTGAGGGTGACGTGTACTTCCCGTGTAGTAATATCACCATCAGACATCGTACTGTATACAGAATGACACAGACATTCCTAGAAATCCACAACCCGCTGAGTCATGAACACACAAGAATAAAAGGAAGCACCGGATAGTAGATGAGAACCCAAAACTAGATGACATTCAGGGCTTATTCACACCACACAGCGTGCATGATTCTGCACATACCACACAATGCGCATGATTCTGCACACACCACACAGTGTGCATGATTCTGCACACACCACACAGTGTGCATGATTCTGCACACACCACACAGCGTGCATGATTCTGCACATACCACACAATGCGCATGATTGTGCACACACCACACGGTGTGCATGATTCTGCACACACCACACAGTGTGCATGATTCTGCACATACCATACAGTGTGCATGATTCTGCACACACCACACAGTGTGCATGATTCTGCACATACCACACAATGCGCATGATTGTGCACACACCACACGGTGTGCATGATTCTGCACACACCACACAGTGTGCATGATTCTGCACATACCATACAGTGTGCATGATTCTGCACACACCACACAATGCGCATGATTCTGCACATACCATACAGTGTGCATGATTCTGCACACACCACACAGTGTGCATGATTCTGCACATACCACACTGTGTGCATGATTCTGCACATACCATACAGTGTGCATGATTCTGCACACACCACACAATGCGCATGATTCTGCACATACCATACAGTGTGCATGATTCTGCACACACCACACAGTGTGCATGATTCTGCACATACCATACAGTGCGCATGATTCTGCACACACCACACAATGCGCATGATTCTGCACATACCATACAGTGTGCATGATTCTGCACACACCACACAGTGTGCATGATTCTGCACATACCACACAATGCGCATGATTGTGCACACACCACACGGTGTGCATGATTCTGCACATACCATACAGTGTGCATGATTGTGCACATACCACACGGTGCGCATGATTCTGCACATACCACACAGTGCCCATAATTGTGCACATACCATGCAGTGCGCATGATTGTGCACACACCACACAGTGCGCGTGATTGTGCACACACCACACAGTGCGCGTGATTGTGCACACACCACACAGTGCACGTGATTGTGCACACACCACACAGTGCGCGTGATTGTGCACACACCACACAGTGTGCGTGATTCTGCACATACCATACAGTGTGCATGATTGTGCACATACCACACGGTGCGCATGATTGTGCACATACCACACGGTGCGCATGATTGTGCACATACCACACGGTGCGCATGATTCTGCACATACCACACAGTGCACATGATTCTGCACATACCACACAGTGCGCATGATTCTGCACATACCACACAGTGCGCATGATTCTGCACATACCACACAGTGTGCATGATTCTGCACATACCACACAGTGCGCATGATTCTGCACATACCACACAGTGCGCATGATTCTGCACATACCACACAGTGCGCATGATTCTGCACATACCATACAGTGTGCATGATTCTGCACATACCATACAGTGTGCATGATTCTGCACATACCACACAGTGCGCATGATTCTGCACATACCACACAGTGCGCATGATTCTGCACATACCACACAGTGCGCATGATTCTGCACATACCACACAGTGTGCATGATTCTGCACATACCACACTGTGCCCATAATTGTGCACATACCACGCAGTGCGCATGATTGTGCACACACCACACAGTGCGCGTGATTGTGCACACACCACACAGTGCGCGTGATTGTGCACACACCACACAGTGCACGGAGTTGTGTCCCAGAAGATCGCTGGCAGGGAGGGGCCACCTAGGGCGAGAGGAGGAGTCGCCAAGGCGGCCGAAAAAAGGAAGGAGGAAGTGGGACAGGAAGTCCCACTAAAAAGAGAGTACACACTCCCCCCACCCCAAAAAAAATGACATGCCAAATGTAACATGTCAGGGGGCGAGGAGTGCTTAAAGCGGAAGTTCCACTTTTGGGTGGAACTCTGCTTTAATTTGCAGGGATTTCCTCTCATTTCCTGATTGGCTATGGGACAGGAAGTAAAGGGAAATCTCTGCAATAGGACACCGATGGTGAAAATAAATCTGGCAGGGTTTATAACCCTCCCTTTGCCTTTATCCAAAATGAAAAAAAAAATGTGCCTTTAGTTCTGCTTTAAAGTGGTTGAAAACCCACTTTTCCAAAAAAATTATAAAGAAATCTAACACCTGCAAGACAAAGGCATAATGAGATAGTATGCATAGCATACTAGCTCATTATGTAATACTCACCTGCGATCGGAGCCCCCACTGCGGTGTCCAACACAGCACCAGCCGGTGACATGTCGGCCCAGAGTAACTTCCGGGTATCGTAGCTCCGGCGCTGTGATTGGCCGGAGCCGCGATGATGTCACTCCCGCCGGTAGTGGCACAGTCACTGAAAGCAACGCATGCTTCAGTGCGCATGTGCCGCAAATACAGGGGATATCGCATAAACCGTTCAAGTTTAGGAGATATCCAGGGTAGCTACAGGTAAGCCTGCAGGGGGTGAAAAACATATTAGAAGCATCGGCTTTGGGTGGGAGGGCGCAGCGTGCTGTCATTGCAATAAACCTTGGCTGGAGTTCAACGTTTTTGTGGATGGCAAAAAAAAAAGAACATTGCACAGCAATCGGGTTAGTGGTGTGACCTGGGCTCATTCACATCCTCCGATCAGGGAACTGGTTAATATCTATAAATCTGCCCGGTAGACGACTAACGTATATCCCCACACAGGAAAGTCTACATCTGCCAACACATACATTTCATCCAGATATATCTCCCCAGGGAAACTGCTGATGGCTCTGATAAATGAGGCTCCAGTTCTTAAATATATCACAGCTCAAATGGGCTTCTGAATTATACATTCTAATAAGTCTTCTGTGTGAAGGTGGGATGGACCCCATTAATCCTTCACCAAAAAATGTAATTACATTGTGCATTCTATATACAGGAGCCACACTTCCTTCATCAGAGAGAGAAATGAAAGGAGGCTGGAAACTAAGCAATGAGCGGGAAGTTCTGTTTTGGTGCTAGGAGTAACCACAAGCTACAACCACATGAAGGCAGCCATAGATAGAGGAAAATTATTCATACCTGGAATTCATCTTCTACATATACACTATCTTACCAAAAGTATTGGGACGCCCGCCTTTACACGCACATGAACTTTAATGACATCCCAGTCTTGGTCCGTAGGGTTCAGTATTGAGTTGGCCCATCCTTTGCAGCTATAACAGCTTCAACTCTTCTGGGAAGGCTGTCCACAAGGTTTAGGAGTGTCTATAGGAATGTTTGACCATTCATCCAGAAGCGCATTTGTGAGGTCAGGCACTGATGTTGGACGAGAAGGCCTGGCTCACAGTCTCCAGTTTAATTCATCACAAAGGTGTTCTATCAGGTTGAGATCAGGACTCTGTGCAGACCAGTCAAGTTCATCCACCCCAAACGCGCTAATCCATGTCTTTATGGACCTTGATTTGTGCATTGGTGTGCAGTCATGTTAGAACAGGAAGGGCCATCCCCAAACTGTTCCCACAAAGTTGGGATCATGAAATTGTCCAAAATGTCTTGGTATACTGACACCTTAAAAGTTCCGTTCTCTGGAACTAAGGGACCAAGCCCAACCCCTGAAAAACAACCCCCACACTATAATCCCCCCTCCACCAAATGATTTGGACCAGTGCACAAAGCAAGGTCCATAAAGACATGGATGAGCGAGTTTGGGGTGGAGGAACTTGACTGGCCTGCATAGATCATTGGAGTAGCAGTGCCTAGTAGAGTCATTTTCAGCTTCCAGGGGCATCGGTCACGTATGGTATATACCAGGGCTCAAAATTTCAAGTTATGAGCTACTAGCCAGGCCTTAAGAGTTACTCGCAACCAGTTGTCCCACCCAACCCCTACCCTGCCCGCCCCTAATTCCGCCCCTAAATACACCCTCATAAATCATCTCATGAAATGACACTGTTAAATGATTTATGCAGAATTAAGTTACAAAAATAAATATTAACAACAACTTGATCAGTGCCCATCAGTGAAGCCTCATCAGTACCCATGAATGCAGCCTGATCAGTGCCCATCAGAGCAGCCCGGTCAGTGCCCATCAATGCAGCCTGACCAGTGCCCATCAGTGCAGCCTGGTCAGTGCCCATCAGTGCAGTCCGGTCAGTGCCCATCAGTGCAGCCCGATCAGTGCAGTCCGGTCAGTGCCCATCAGTGCAGCCCGATCAGTGCAGCCAGGTCAGTGCCCATCAGTGCAGCCAGGTCAGTGCCCATCAGTGCAGCCCGGTCAGTGCCCATCAGTGCAGCCCGGTCAGTGCCCATCAGTGCAGCCCAGTCAGTGCCCATCAGTGCAGCCCGGTCAGTGCAGCCCAGTCAGTGCCCATCAGTGCAGCCCGATCAGTGCAGCCCAGTCAGTGCCCATCAGGGCAGCCCGATCAGTGCAGCCCGATTAGTGCCCATCAGAGCAGCCCAGTCAGTGCCCATCAGAGCAGCCTCAATGTAATGTAGTGGAATTGGAGGCATAGGTATTGGAAGGGGGGGTTGGTGTGGAATTGGAGGCATAAGTATAATTCAGACCTATGCCTCCAATTAACCCCCCTTTTCTCCCAGCACACATCTTCTTAATTTCCCCATTCAATGCCTCCAACCTCCTCCATGTGCTGCTTTCAATCACAGCACACTGACAGTTACCTTTCTCCTGCAGCCAAGGGGTCAGGCATTGTGTAAACACTGAGGGTGGCGGACTGCTCCTATGGAAATGCCCCTCGCTGCCAGTCTGTGCGAGGGGCGGTATGAGCATCAAGAGGGAGGTGGAGAGGGGCGGTCCCAGGCGGCGGACTGTTCCTAGGGAAATGCCCCTTGCTACGAGACTGTGCAAGGGGGCGGGGCCGAGCGGCATGAGGAAGGTGGAGAGGGGCGGTCCCAGGCGGTGGACTGCTCCTATGGAAATGCCCCTCGCTGCCAGCCTGTGCGAGGGGCGGGATAAGCAACATGAGGGAGGTGGAGAGGGGCGGTCCCAGGCGGCCGACTGTTCCTATGGAAATTACCCTCGCTGCAAGCCTGTGCATTCCCGGGACAATACAGCCCTGTGTCCTTACTCGCACTATTTATAATTTCACTCGCAAAATGCGAGCAGGTGAGTTGAAATTTGGAGGGCTGGTATATACAGTACATAGCTATATTGTTTCAAGCTGGACCAATGTAACTATGTATAAAATATTCATACCTGGAATTCTTCCCTAAGGGGTCTAATCATAACAAAATTTGCTGTGCAAATGTCTCAGCATTCCACCACCTGTCACCAGGGTGGATTTGATTTAAATCACTAGTAAAAAGGCTTGATTTTAAATCAAATCGATTTAAATCATAATTTTTAAAGAGCAACTGTCATCTCTGTCCTGCAGCGGCTCCTCCTCTGACCTGCTGTTGACTCACCGACAGTCCTATTCACTTTAATGGGAGGGCTGGTGATGCGGCAGTGACACAACAAGGTGAGGGACGTGGCGGCAGCAGGTGATTGGATGCCCGCTAACAGGCGCTGCCATGATGGATCTGAAATGACAGGTGCTCTTTAAATGTAAGAACTTATTCTTGCTGGTAGTTAGAATCTTTAATATTTGCAAACAAAATTAAGGTTTCCTAATTAGAATAATAAGCTGTCTGGTGAGTTAAGCAGCGATATCAGAACCGATTCAATCATACAGTTTGTAGTGTATATAGATTTGCAAAACAATGGGATAAAGGGATAGTCCTGAACTTTATTTTATCTCATGGCTACTGTGACATTGTGTGAATGCATCAATGCAGTGCATGTTATCTCAGCTTGCAGAGCTGGGATTCATTGAATGAGTTTACCAACAATGTAAATATAGCAGTATATAGAACCTTATGCTACCCAACTAAGCTCCATTTCCTGCTGAATAAACTAAATTATTAATGTATCTTAAATAGAGAACTATCTTTAGATAGATTTTTACTCCAAAAGCATTTTATTAAAATTAATTTAATAAAAATCAGATTTAAATTTAAAAAAATCAGATTTTTTTTTTTAAATCATTTTTATTTACCCTGCCTGTCACAAATCATACCAATAATAGGGTTGATTTACTAAAGCTGGAAAGTGCAAAATCTGGTGCAGCTCTGCATAGAAACCAATCAGCTTCCAGTTTGTTTTGTTTTTTTGTCAAATCTTAATTGAACAAGCTGAAGTTAGAAGCTGATTGGCTACCATGCACAGCTGCACCAGATTTTGCACTCTCCAGTTTTAGTAAATCAACCCCCTTGTGTTTAATATGTGTATTTCCAATGATAGTCAGCCCCATCCAGTGGCCATAATGCAGTATTTTCCTAAAATTAGTGTAGCGGGGTGCTACATTTAAGGGGCCGGTGTCTGAGTGTAATCAGGCTCAGATGCACTATTGTTAGGGTCTATGGACTATATTTTTCCTGTGGAGGAGATCAATGGTGCCTAGTTCCCTGCAGTCTATAGGTGGCACTGTCGCCATAGACTGGGGTTGAACCATCGTTGTAGGTTGTGCCTTTTTGTGTCCCCTCTCGGCGGTGGTACGGCGGGGCGGAGAACCCGCTGTGTCTGCTGGGAGGGGGTATAGAAGGGGCGGCCATCTTCCACACGGGGTCCCAGTCCCAGGCACCTTCAGCCTGGGGCTGCTGTTCCGCTACGTCCGCACCCAGGTGCCCTTGGCCTGGGTGAAGGGGATTGAATGCCATCCCAGGCACCTTCGGCCTGGGGTGAGGTACTGCTTGAGAAGGCCTGGGGCCCAGTACCTTCGACTGGGTCCCGCAAGGGATTGAGGAATCCTAGGGGTCCACCGAGTGAGGGAACCCGAATCTAGGACGAGGGGGACCAGAGAGGTTACCCTTACCGAAGACCCATTGCAGCAATTTGGTGACGGTGGGGCCTCTGGTGACGATCCGGATGGATGTCTTCTCCCTGACAGGGGTAGCAACTTTTTGAAGGTAGTCTACGTTTCATGGTCTGTGGCAGGGACCCAACTTGAATCAGGTCGGTGGCAGAGACCCAACAATCATGGTCTGTGGCAGGGACTTTATTTCACCTGGTTCGTGGCAGGGACCAACCTCACGGTCGGTGGCAGCGACTGTGCACCATAACTGTTGTGAAATCCTAACAGTTTAGTTTCATTGATAGGATTGTGCCTGGACCTCCTCCCCACTTTGTTCTGAACTGTTCTGTGTCTAACCAGTCGCTCTCAAAGGACTATTTATTGCTCTGAAGAATAAATAAGTGTTGGACTTTCAGTGGTGTGGAACTTGACTTTCTGGGAGCTAAAGGTCCTACCTCCACCTGCGTGGAGGGTGGGAATCATCCTCAAGGGAAGTGTTGGCTCTGGACAGGGACACAGGCCCGAAGGTAAAAGGTTATAGCTCACACCTCTGCACACAAGAGGATACGAGCTGGTGGTGCGCCACACTCTCCTCCCTGGTCCCCTAGACGAGAGCCATTGACCGAGAAGAGAAAGAGGGAGTGAGAGGTGAGGTCGCTACAATAGTCAATCAGATAAACACTGCATTATGGCCACTAGATGGAGCTGACAGTGATAAAAAATATACATATGAAATACATTAGAGGGATTATTTGTGACGGCTGTGTGAATGCTGAGGGTATACCCCCAGCAGCAAATTTTAGATAAATAGACCCCATAGTGAATGCTAGTTGATTGGGAGACAGTAGCAATAATTCTAAACTGTTGATGACTGTCAGTAGTGATAAAGCGATGGATAATAAATTCTGCTCAGTTATGGAAACATTGCCTTCTTGCTAATATACATAATGAATTAGCAACAGCAAATACTTTAAGTCAACTGACCTAAATTGCCAAAAAAAATTAAAAATCACCTCTGAAAGAGTTAATGCATTTTCATTAAGCTGAAGAAAATGCTGTGTAAAAAGAGTAGAAAAGCAACCCACTGGGGACAGATAATATAATTTGTGGCATCAGAGATTGCATGCATTGACATGGCAACAGAGTATACACAGAAGTTTGAGGTGGTAACTTCATAATGCAGCGCGTCCCCATAGAGCGATGCCTTTTCACCCAGAAGGAATATGCGCTTTATTTATACAGAACATTTATTTCTCCTAGACTAAACACCAAAGTCACGTGCCTCCATCTGTCAATACGGGGAGAAGCTAACATGTTTTTTTATTAAACGAAAAGCAACAACAGCAGCTATATAAAAGACGTATGGATCTTCAGAATGGCCGCAGGGTAAGGGAACACGGGCTGGGGAGTTTTTTTTCCGAAAGTTCAAGCAAGGAGGAACTCCAGTCTAATTAAAATCTTTTCTATAGTTTCTAATGAAACAGATATGAACAATCTGGTTTCTGAAGTTTGTTGGTGTGGGAATTTTTTTTAAGAATAGTTATAGTTGGGGTTTTCTTCCAATTTAACTTCCAAAAGTGTTTTAGAGCACTAAATCCTTTATCCAAACTCTAAAATGTTGCATTCTTTAGTTTGAAAAGCCAGCTGACATGCATGCTGGGTTTGTGACGTCACAAGGGGGCCGTGCCACCAGGTGACGCCACCTGGGGGCCCCTGCCCATTACCTATTTAAAAACTGTCAAACGGCAGAGTAGGCATTCGGCGGTTAGCCTTTGCCACAGGCGGAGCATTTTTTTTTCTTGGGTCCGGCGGGGCGTCGTGTTTGACAATGGATCTACATCGAGGGACATTGTTTTTTTATTTTTTTAATAAAGGAATTGTCAAAAACTGCCTCCTGTCTTTTTTTATTTTTGACACTTTTTTAGTGAATGGGTAGGGGTACAAGGTACCCCGTACTTATTGACTTAGGGGGGGGGGGCAGGATCTGGGGGCCTGCTTGTTAAAGCGGGCTTCCAGATTCCTATAAGCCCCCTACCTGCAGACCTCCACAACCACCACCCAGGGTTGTCGGGAAGAGGCCCTTGTCCCCATCAACATGCCCAATCAGGGCTTAGAATGCACTGCGCCTTACATTGTGGGTCGCTCAGCGGGCGAACATCCCACTGAGAGCCTCACAAATTCAGGTGTTTGCCGAACGGGTGAACAGGCAATGTTTGGGCCGAACTTTTGCTCTGCTCGAACTGTTTGCCCAAATCTAGTCAGCATAACCTGGGATATGCTCCCTTATTCTCATCCCAGAAAGTTAGGAGATACGCTACAACGTATGGAGGTCCACAACAGGCTGGTAACTAAAAACTACAGCAGGGTTCAGTTGGTCCTGATGCTGGTTGTCCTTGAAACAACAGTAGGTGGAGTGGCTCCTCAACATTAGGGGTACACTTTTGGTTGGGAGAACCTATTTTTATGTTCAAACACAGGTTGATAAGTATTTAGAGCCTATCCTTTTCTGTTCTCCAGCATGAAAAAGCCTAGAAGCCTTATGTGTAACCATGCCACCAGAGCCGGTGCAAGGATTAGTGTCTACACAGGCGAAGGTGCATTTTCCGGTGTAGGGAGGTGAAAGACTGTTCTTATTTTATTGATTCATGCTATATTTTTTCTTCTAGCTGAATACAGAAATTTTCAAAATCTGAAACCCCATCAAGTGCCTGGGGATTTGAATTTTACCTCCCTTCATCTTGGTGCCCCAACTTTGGCAGCCTAAGTCGCCGTATGCCAACGCCGGCCTTGCATGCCACCTCTCATCAAGACTTTGGATGGCCAAGGGCATGTTGACCATGAGAATTTTACAATGGCTCTTAAAGCGGAGTTCCACCCAAATTTACAAGTTTATCTTATCGCATTAAGTATATTGCATAGATATTCCATTGTTACTACATTATTTGTTTTTGCTATTTAAATACCTTGTTATGTAAGATGTAATTCTTACATCCGATCTATCGCTCCCATGGGAGTTGACGTACATCCTGTATTCCCCGTCGCCGCACTGTCTCATGGGAGCTAATCGTCATGCTTCCCATGATTCAGTGCGGAACACCACCCAGCGAAATCTCGCGTGATTTGTTTTACTGTTGTTTTCGTTGCCATCACAACAGGCCGAGAACTTTCAAAGACGCCACCCGTTGTGATAGCAACCCTCAGTGTTGACGGCGCTGCGTGCCGTCAACACTGAGCATGCGCGGGTTTGAGTGGTGAATGCTGGGAAATAAGTATTCACCGCATCCGGGAAATAGGTGCTTGTGGGCTTCACTTGCCCACAAGCAAAATGGAAACGTCCTACTGTTATTTTTATAACTTATACTAGTGAACGAAAACGGACTGCGGATGTCTAAGAAAACCAAAACTGTGAGTATTGATTTGTCACGGGGTAAATAATTCAATGGACAAAAAAAAAGAAACACAAATCGCCACGGGACCTCCGCTTTAATTTGTCCCAAAACTGTGATCTCATAAATGAAGACTTTTTTTGTTAACTAAAGTACAAGTACCATGATCAAAAATGTATGCAAGTAGAAAGGAGAGAGGACTTCTGTATAGATGACAGAAGGTTTACATGACAGGTCTTTAAAGCCCAATATAAGAAACAACGTGTTCATGTCTTTATAGCCATGTGCCCCCTCCATATTGATTCATGATTTTTCTTTTTAAGCTAAAAGCGTTACTAAACCCAGGAACCTGCACTCACTATATCTGGTCTCCCACAGGACACAGAACATGGGGATGCAATTATTTTAGTAAATATAAACTGCTAAATACCTTTTCTCATCAGCAGCATATTGAGCACTGGTTATATAAGTGATATTAATTTTTTTTTTTTTTTTTTAAACAAACATGTTATACTTACCTGCTCTGTGCAGTGGTTTTGCACAGAGCAGTCCCAATCCTCCTCTTCTCGAGTCCCTCACCGACGCTCCTGGCCCCTCCCTCCTGCCGGGGGGCCCCACAGTAAGCTGCTGCTCTGTGTGTTCATTCAGACACAGAGCCGCGGCTCAGCCTCGCCCCCTCTCTCTGCTCATCGGCTCCCTGACTTTGATTGACAGCAGCGAGAGCCAATGGAGCTCGCTACTGTGTCTCAGCCAATTTAGGAGGGAGAGTCCCAGACAGCCAAGTCTCTCATGCAACATCACTGGATAAGAGACGGGGCTCAGGTAAGTATTAGGGGGGCTGCTGCACACAGAAGGGTTTTTATCTTAATGTATAGAATGTATTAGGATAAAAAACCTTCCGCCTTTAGAACCACTTTAAAGCTTGTAGGAGGAGTTTTCAATCTCCTCTGACTGTTCTATGAGGCTGCATGACCCCTGACTTTCTGTCTGGACAGAGCTGATTGGCCCTGTGCTGATCACATGCACCCTCCCAGAAAAAAAAACTCTCAAGCAATACACACCAAACTGAGCATGTGAAGAGCGCCCCCAAGACTGGATTGGGGACTGTGGAAGAAAAGGAGGATCAAACAACCCTTTTATGCAATGCAGAGGATTAACCCATTAGGTTCCACAGTGAGTATAACAAGCATGTTTTACTACATATACAGACTGATTTTACTGTTGTGGGTTTAGTAACACTTTAATGTTTCAAACACTGAGTTTTTAAAAAGATCACAAGGCCTTTGCTGAACCAAAACAATGACCCATAGACAGCTACATTTTAGCTTGCTGCACCCCATCGGAACACCAGTGAAGTCCCTACTGTGGCACTTCAAATACTAACCAAAATCACCACCCTCACCAAGGTCAAGTAAGGTTGTCGTTTCTGTTCAGGAGGGCCATAAGATGCTTTAAAACTCCATAGATGGGTTGGGAAGTGCAGGCACTCCAACACTGTATCCTGGCCTAGGCCAACAAGGCCCAGGCCTAGGGCAGCACTTTGCAGGGGGGCAGCACGGAAAGAGTCCCCGCCGGATTGTGCTACACTGTTAGTGTAACGCAAGCTGCTTCTAATTTTGACTGTCCTATCAGCCTGGACCACAAACCTTCCTCACTGTGCTATATGTTTTCTGCTGCACCACTGGCATGGTTATATCTTCTTAGTCCTCTCCATAAAATTATCAGAAATTTGTGCTTAAAGTAGAACTATAGGCAACACTTTTTCTTTCTCGTAGATCACGGGACACAGAGCGACATAGTCATTACTAATGGGTTATATAGATACCGTCAGGTGCTGGCACTGGCAACTTCCAAAACCGGAAGTACCCTCCCCTATATAAGCCCCTCCCATCCGGGAGCACCTCAGTTTTTTGCCAGTGTCTAAGGTGTTGGCCAAGAAGAAACATGTGTTTTTCACTGAGCTTGCGTACAGGTTCTTTTGGGCCTCAGTAAGCTATTCCGGATCCGACCAAAAAAGCTTCATAGCTAAACGGTCGGTACCCGGGCCTTGCAGGGAAGAGCAAGGTTTTGCCTGTAATGCTTCTCTTAGGAGAGCTGGACCCTGGGATCCAGAGCTCTGGTCATACCCACGACCAAGATGTTTTCTGTGCAGGGTGCTATACAGGTCCAGGGGAGTGGAATCCTTGGGAACCCGGTCCCTGAAGGTTTGATTACAATGCCTGCCGTGATAGGTGAAGTTTGGGCTTTTGTGGACCAAACAAAGTCCTGCGGCGGGGAACAGGTAAGTGGGGGCCCCCAGGAACTTGGTTCTATTGGGGGACCCCCAAGCCTAATTTGTCTTTCTGTCTGTTACCTTATGGTATTCCCGCAAAATTCTGTGCATGCCTGTAACTACTAAAAAAATGTAATAATTTTTTAATGGTGGTCAAGAAAAAAAAAATAAAATTTTTTTTTATATATATATTTAATATATTAGACTGCGGTACCTGTGTTTGTCCACTAGAGGCCGCTGTGGAATGTTTTCTTGTCATGTGGACTAGTTTCTTCTCAGCAGAGCAAAGTCCAGGCAGATGGTGAGTTCTCTTATAGGAAACTGCTTCCTCTGCCATGTTGCAGTGCTCGTCCATCCCCCGGCCTGCGGCAAAGAGGGGCCCTGGCTCCTGTCCCTTGTTTCCAATTTTGAAATTAGCGCCGAGGGCGCACGTGGCCGCTCGCGTGCGCGTGCACGCGCCTCTATATATAGAGGTGAGCCGGGAAAGGGGGCGGAGCCTGGGGGATGACGCTCTATGCGCGCCGCAGCGCTTCTGCGCATGTGCGGGCGTCCCAGCAGTTTAAAAAAAACACAATATTGTAGTAAGCTGGCTATGAAGTACAGAGACAGAGCTGGCAACATTTAAAGGCATACAGCAAGCGGTTGATACAGGCATCCCCTAGAAAGGCACATTAGTAGACACCAACTGTTTATTATAGCAGCATTTATGCTAGACTATTATCAGTAACTGGTGTATTTCGGCTGGAATACCTCAGCTTTGTGGCTTAGGAATATGCCGTCTAAAAACTCCGGGACTAGAAATTCCAGGAGGAATAGGGGGTCTCCATCGGGCTCTGAGGATCTTGGGCATGCTTTGGCTGCACCAGTCTCCCCTGAAGAATCAGAGGTTAGTGACCGTAGAGCACCCTCAGGAGTACCTGGTACTGTGGCTGTCCTCAGTTCACCTGCTCCTGTGTATGTAACAGAGGAGGTTTTTTCCTCAGCTCTGGGAGGGCTGGAAGAGAGATTGTCAGCATTGATCGCTGCTTCCCTGTCACAGGAGAAAAGCGCTCGATCTCCGTCTCCCCCCTCAGAGTGCCTGTTAACAGAGCAACAGTCCCATACAGAGGTCGACCTACCTGAGGGGGATCAGGATGAGGTCGATTCGGTTGCAGAGGAATCAACAGTGGAAGAGCCGTTCTCAGCATCACATGCTGAAAGGTTATGGGTTCAGTCCCTGACTAATATGGTCCGATCAGCATTTAAAATGCCACTTGCGGAGCCATCCTCCACTTCTGTCTCCTCGTTGGGGTCGCTAAAAGCTCCCCAGACTGTTTGTTCTTTTCCGATCCATCCTTTACTGGAGGGGCTCATTTACCAGGATTGGGAGCATCCTGACAAAATATTTACTCCCCCCAAGAGATTTCCGGTGGTCTATCCCATGGAGGATAAGTTCATCAGAAAATGGAGGGTCCCTACAGTGGACGCAGCCATCTCTTGTGTGAATAAATCACTGACATGTCCGGTGGAAAATGTCCAAATGTTCAAGGACCCAATAGACAAAAAATTGGAGTCCTTATTAAAATCTGCTTTTTCTACAGCAGGATTGGTGACACAACCAGCAGTGGCAGCTATTGGGGTCTGCCAAGCAGTGAAGGATCAGTTGAAACAGGTCTTAAGGGACTTGCCGGATCAGCAGGCTCTTGCCCTAGCTGATCTACCTAGAGCCTTATGCTTTGCGGTGGACGCTATAAAGGATTCAATCCATCAGGCCTCCCGCCTTACGCTGTCTGTAGTACATATGCGCAGGCTTCTATGGCTCAAGAACTGGTCTGCTGAAGCTCCCTGTAAAAAATTGCTGGTCAGCTTCCCATTTCATGGGGAGCGCTTATTCGGGGAAGACCTGGACAAGTATATCCAGAGAATTTCCAGCGGTAAAAGTACACTTTTGCCGGTTAAAAATAGAGTTAGAGGTCCCTCTTTTAAAAGGCCGGCCTCTCCAGTCCCTAGGACATCGGCTGTGAAACAGTTCCGACGGCCTCCTCGGTCAAATCCCGGAGGTAGAAATCAGGGACAGTTGCAGGGTAACAAAAAGCCCTGGAGCAGGAGAGGTACAAAACCTCCCCCAAAGTCAAATGCATGAAGGGTTGCCCCCACCCAATCGGGTGGGGGGAAGACTTCAGTTGTTCACAGAGACCTGGCGGGACACGATCCGAGACAGATGGGTGCTCTCCGCAGTAAATCTGGGATACAAATTGGAGTTAAAAAACTCCCCTTCTTCCCGCTTTATAAGGTCAAACGTGCCAAGGGATCCCCAGAAGAGAGGATCCCTCCTGTTGGCACTAGAACAATTATTGCTTCAAGCAGTAATTATAGAGGTTCCCCTGGAAGAGTGGGGGTTCGGGTTTTACTCAAACCTCTTTACAGTTCCGAAGCCAAACGGGGACGTGAGGCCCATACTAAATCTAAAAGGGCTAAACAAATTCCTGCATATCAGGACTTTCCGGATGGAGTCGATCCGATCGGTAGCCACTGCCCTACAAGGGGAGGAATGGTTAGCCTCGATCGACATCAAGGATGCTTATTTGCACATTCCCATCTTTCCAGCCCACCAAAAATTTCTACGCTTTGCGGTAGAAGGCCGCCATTTTCAGTTCAGAGCCTTACCCTTCGGTCTGGCCACAGCACCAAGAGTGTTCACAAAAATTTTGGCCCCATTATTGGCCAATCTAAGAACACGAGGTGTAACTATAATGGCATATCTAGACGACTTGTTGCTGATAGACCACTCAGTGGAAAAACTAGAAGTGGTTGTTCACGAGACAATCAAGTATCTGGAATATCACGGTTGGATTATCAACCGAGACAAGTCAGCCCTAAAACCAGTCAAAAGTCTGGAATACTTGGGGCTAAGGCTGGATTCAGACCAGAGAAAAATTTTCTTGCCTCAAGAAAAGGGGTCGTCTTTGAGAGATTTGATCCACTTAGTGGGCTCAAAAAGACAGCCATCCATACGCCTGTGCATGAGGCTGCTGGGAAAAATGGTGGCATCATTCGAAGCAGTACCCTACGGTCAATTCCATTCAAGGAAATTGCAAAGGGCCATACTGTCAGCCTGGAACAAAAAAGTTCAGGCCCTGGACTTACCAATGTCCTTGTCCCCTTCCGTTCGCAAGAGCCTCCGCTGGTGGTTGGTTCCCCAGAATCTGGAAAGAGGGAAATCCTTCAGTCCGATTTCCTGGAAGGTGGTCACTACAGATGCCAGCCTTATAGGCTGGGGAGCAGTACTGGAGCAATGGTCTCTCCAGGGCAAGTGGTCAGAAGCAGAAAAGGCCCTGCCCATCAATCTCTTAGAGATACGAGCAGCCCGGTATGCCCTAGTAGCATGGACATCCAAACTCCAAGGGTCCCCTGTCAGAGTTCAATCAGACAATGCCACAGCAGTGGCATATATCAATCGTCAGGGGGGCACCAGGAGTCGTGCAGCCCAAAGGGAAGTAAATTACATCCTGAGATGGGCAGAAAGATATGTCCCAGCCATATCTGCGGTATTCATTCCAGGGGTGGAGAATTGGAAGGCGGACTTTCTAAGTCGCCAAACAATTATGCCCAGGGGAATGGTCCCTTCATCCCGAGGTTTTCCGGACAATATGTCAGCGGTGGGGAACACCGGATGTAGATCTGCTAGCATCCAGATTCAACGCAAAAGTGGACAGGTTTGTCTCTTGGACAAGGGATCCCCTAGCTTGCGGCTCGGATGCCCTAGTGTTCCCTTGGGATCAGTTCAAGCTGATATATGCATTCCCACCGCCACAATTGTTACCTCGATTACTCCGCAGAATCAGGGTAGAAAAGAAACCAGTGATTCTGGTGGCTCCAGCGTGGCCCCGAAGAGTATGGTACGCGGAGATTGTAAAAATGTCTGTGGGGAGTCCTTGGACCCTCCCACATCGTCCGGACCTGCTTTCGCAGGGACCGATATACCACCCTTCCTTACCAGCCCTAGGTTTGACGGCCTGGCTATTGAAGCCCACATTCTAAAAAAGAGAGGGCTCTCTAATGCTGTGGTGTCTACCATGATCAATGCCAGGAAACCGGTATCCAGGCAGATCTACTATAGAATCTGGAAGGCGTACATCGCCTGGTGTGAGGCCAGGAAATGGCATCCACGTAAATACGTAATAGGTAGGATTCTGGACTTCCTACAATGGGCTGTAGATAGGAAGCTTGCCTTGAGTACTATCAAGGGTCAGATTTCGGCCTTGTCAATATTTTTTCAAAGGCCCTTGGCTTCGCATTCACTAGTCAAAGCCTTTATACAAGGAGTGATGCGTATTAGTCCTCCGGTTAATATTCCCATATGTCCATGGGATCTAAACTTGGTTTTGTCGGTTCTACAGAAACAACCATTTGAACCACTACAGCATATTTCCTTGGTGCTTCTCACCAGGAAATTGATTTTTCTAGTAGCCATTTGTTCGGCTAAAAGAGTATCGGAATTAGCAGCTATGTCCTGTAAGGAGCCATATCTGGTTATCCATGAGGACAGAGTAGTGTTACGTCCTCATCCAGCCTTTCTTCCTAAGGTGGTATCGAGTTTTCATTTGAACCAAGATGTGGTTCTTCCTTCTTTTTTCCCCAAACCTACTTCGGTAGAGGAAAAGTTATTGCATTCTTTGGATGTAGTAAGAGCAGTTAAAGCTTATCTAAAAGCCACTGCTCAGATTCGCAGAACGGATACTTTGTTTATTCTGCCGGAAGGCCCCAGAAAGGGTCAGGCAGCGTCAAAATCTACTTTAGCCAAGTGGATTCGACAGGTCATAATACAAGCCTATGGCTTGAGAAGTAGACAGCCTCCGTTCAAAGTTAGGGCGCACTCCACGAGAGCAGTTGGAACTTCATGGGCAGTGCATCACCAGGCCTCCCTGGCTCAAATCTGTAAGGCCGCAACATGGTCTTCGGTACACACGTTTACTAGGTTCTACCAGGTGGACGTTAGAAGTCAGGAGGATGTCGCCTTTGGGCGCAGTGTGTTGCAGGCCGCAAAAGATCCTCATGTCTGATAGCGCTCAGCTTATATATGGTGTATCCCCCCCCTCATTTGGCATTGCTTTAGGACATCCCATTAGTAATGACTATGTCGCTCTGTGTCCCGTGATGTACGAGAAAGAAAATAGGATTTTTATAACAGCTTACCTGTAAAATCCTTTTCTTGGAGTACATCACGGGACACAGAGCTCCCGCCCCTCTTTAGGGACACTTATTGCTTTGCTACAAAACTGAGGTGCTCCCGGATGGGAGGGGCTTATATAGGGGAGGGTACTTCCGGTTTTGGAAGTTGCCAGTGCCAGCACCTGACGGTATCTATATAACCCATTAGTAATGACTATGTCGCTCTGTGTCCCGTGATGTACTCCAAGAAAAGGATTTTACAGGTAAGCTGTTATAAAAATCCTATTTTTTTTCATTTTTGAGTAAGGGAGGGTTATAGCCCCTGTCAGTTTATTTTTTTCCATCCCTGTCCCATTGCAGAGATTTCCCTTCACTTCCTGCCCCATAGCCAAACAGGAAGTGAGAGGAAATCTATGCAAATTAAGGGACTCCATTGCCCCCCCCCCCCAGGCCTTCAGAACTAGTGTCCCCACTCGAAAATTTCAGGGTGGGTCTTAAACAGAAAGTGGTGTGGCCTTGACAGGAAGGGGTGGGTCTAAATTAGGGGGTGCACGAGTTTAGTCAGGCCTAGGGCAGCACAAAACCTAAATGCACTACTGAGGCACTCAGACCTGTCATGAAAGACACCATTACCCAGAAATACCTTCTTCTCTTTCAGAGTTTTAACTGTATCCTGCAAATTAGTTCTTGTCCACTGCATACTGTTATGAAAAATGTAACAGACATCACCTAATCAATGAGCGTCTAGCACTGAATGCTGGGAAAGCTATAATGGCAATACTTGGAAGAACACTAATAAAGCTCACGCCGTAAATATATGATTTAGTTGGTGACATTTTCTCTCTAAAATCAAAGCAGCAGACAATCCATATAATACGTGTCTAACATCTGTTGTGACTGCACTTTAAACTATCCATGTTAATCATCATGTGATCTCTGCTTGCTGCACTGCAGTTTACAGAAGTCACGCCATTCCCAGTCAATACATGGTTTCCATACATCAGCAAACCCTCCGACAGGTCTAGTGATTTTGCACTTACGCAGCAATGTACACTAGTAATGGAGGCTTATTTGCACGTGCCGTCTCTTCAAATAGTTTAGTGCTCACAAGTCTTGCAGAATGTAAATTAGGAGTTTATGGCGGGCATAAAAATAATACATTTAAAGGGAGACTCCAGCCAAAGCTTCTTTTTAGCTTAAGACAGAGTAGAGAGGACTTAAAACCACTGTTGGGTTGTTATTGCTCATCCCCTCTCATGTCCTATAGCAGTGATGGAGAACCTTGGCACCCCAGATGTTTTGGAACTACATTTCCCATGATGCTCATCTACACTGCAGAGTGCATGAGCATCATGGCAAATGTAGTTCCAAAACATCTGGGGTGCCAAGATTCGCCATCGCTGTCCTATAGGGTCACCAGGACAAAAAGAAAAGTCTCCAGTTAACATTGCAGACATTCTTTCAATCTACTAAAAAGTATGGGGTGCAAGGACCAGTTTGCATACAAATTGAATGACTTGTTTAGACAGGCCACCAGATTACCTGGTTTTGGTAAATCTAAAAGAGATTGTATAGAGGCAATCAATTAAATGTTTTGCTTTCCCCACTCTATACAAAAATAGTATACAGTAAAACCTCAGATTGCGAGTAATGCAGTTCACGAGCGTTTTCGCAATACAAGCTATTTTTATTTTTTTCAAATCCTGACTCGATTTGCGAGTGTTGTCTCGCAAGACGAGCAGGATTCAAACCTCTGGGGTGTGCAGTACCGCATGTGGTCAGAGGTGCAGGGGCACCGGTGACGCTCGGAGACGCTCGGTTTCCGAGTGTCTCCGACGCCCCCCCCCCATCTCTGGCCACATGCGGTACTGCACTAGCAGTGACACTGGAACTAATTATCTGAGTTTCCATTGATTCCTATGGGGAAACTCGCTTTAATATACGAGTGCTTTGGATTACAAGCATGCTTCTGGAACGATTTATGCTCGTAATCCAAGGTACTACTGAACTTTACAAAAGAGCACTTTGGAAAGTTAAAGCGTAACTCCACTTTTGTTGAGAAAAAAAAACATTCCCCTCTGGGTGATCTCTGTACATTGCAAGGATTTTAACCTACTTTGTTGCAGATTCCTACTTTTTGTTACTATGAAGAAATCACGGTTTGTTCCTCTGTGCCCAAGGGCCAAGTGAGTCTAATGGGAGTGGTTTCATAATTATCAACCAGCTGCTGCAGAATCAGGGCTCTAATAAGGGAAAGTTGCGGGGTCTGCAACTCTTTAGACGTTATTTCCTATTGGGAGTATCTTACCAAAAATGACATTTTTGTTGCAGAGGATGCCAAAAATCCAACTTGTATTCTTAGTGCAGACTTCTGGGAAAATAAGTGAGCCAATCGCACACGTGGGAAAATTATGTTTCTGAGGGCTGTTCTGTACACACTCTGTGTACAGAACACCTCCAGGTAGCCATTATGCATTGCACTTTACAGAAAATTACAGAGCTACAAACTGAAAAGAAAAGGTAATTTTTAATAACATTCAATTACAATAGGAGTTGTGTCGCAATTGTATATATATATATATATAAATATATATATATATATTGTGACAGCAGGAAGGTAAAGTCACCTGGTTGCATCCAGGGGGGTAGATATATTTCGCCCAGATTCAGGCTTTACGCCGACTTATACAACTAGGTGGAGAGTTGTATAAGCCCAGCTAAGGCTAGTGGGCTCATGGATGACTCATATGTCTAGGGAGAGTGTGGGGCGTCGTGCAGACAGGGAGTTGATGAGACCAGCTGAAGCTTGTCAGCTCATTTAGGCCTCTATAAGAACTCCCAGCTTCATTAGATGTTAGCTCATGCCTGGAACCAGACCTGTGTGGACTGTCTAGGGAGAGTGAACCCCTGTGCGGTGAGACAAAGCCTGTGTGGCTATTTGCTTGGACATTTCAAACCAGGGACTTAGGGACTAGGACAGCACTAGGCTGATCCCAGTTGTTAGTTAGGAAACCTGTATGTTTAGTCAGAGGTCAACTTGACCAGGATTTATTTTGTTTATGTTTCTTTTGCTTTGCTGTGTTTTGTCACTGTAAATAGAAAATAAACCGCACCTTTTTGATTTTGAAAACCACAACCTCCGTTTGCTGGGCCTGTTTTGTGTGGGGAGCCCATCCCGGGGGTCACACACACCCGCTGCCGAGCTAACCCCCTCACAGTTGGTGGAGAACCAGTGGCAGTTTTTTTTTTAGCCAGCATGGAGGAGATACTGAAGCAGCTGGCTCTAGCAAATGCCAATCAACAGCAGACAAATGCAGGTTTGCAAAAGAGCCTTGCAGCTCATCAACAGAGCCTTGCAGCTCAACAACAGAACTTCGCAGCCCAGCAGCAAGCTCATCAACAGAGCCTTGCAGCCCAGCAGCAGACAAACGCAACTTTGCAACAGAGTCTGGAGGCTCAGCAACGAGCCCAGCAGCAATCTGAGGCCCGCTTCATAGACCTGTTGCAGAAGCAAGAGCAGAGACTACAACAACAGATGGAAGCAGTAATGCAGCAACGTCCGCAGACCAGTGAGGAAAGCCGTCCCACTAATACCGCGTCCTTTGGGGTGAGTCGTTTATTGACAAAAATGACTGGAGAGGATGATCCAGAGGTATTTTTGACCACATTTGAAAGGACCGCTGAAAGAGAAAAGTGGCCTGAGGAGCAGTGGGCTGGACTGGTGGCTCCTCTGTTAACTGGTGAATCGCAGAAAGCTTACTATGACCTAGAGCCTAACCAAGCAAAAGACTATGTGATGCTAAAAGCTGAAATATTGGCAAGGCTGGGTGTCACCCAGGCTGTCCGGGCTCAGCGTGTGCATAACTGGACTTTCCAGCTTGGAAAACCCCCCAGGTCTCAAATGTATGATCTCATTCACCTGAGCAGAAAGTGGCTACAGCCAGAGACTTTGTCCGCACCAAAGATTGTGGAACGTGTTGTAATGGATCGGTTTTTGAGAGCTCTTCCTACTGCCATCCAAAAGTGGGTAAGCCATGGAGACCCAGAGACGGCCGATGGTCTTGTGGATCGTGTGGAGAAATACTTGGCTACAGAGAACCTGACGGCCTCTTCCAGAGACACTCGGACTTTCCACCCTAAGACCAGACCATCCCCAGGGGCGGATAAGAGGATTCCAAGGGGTGAGGGTGGAGAGAGTGAGAGGGTGGGAGCTCTACCCCAAGTTTGGCGAGAACAGCCTGGGAAATCAGCGGCTCAAGAGGCGGCAAGAAGGATCGTTTGCTACCGCTGCCGGCAAGCGGGACATATTGCAGCCAATTGCCCGGTTGTGGAGGAACCCATGCAGTGTGACTTTCTGACGGGCAGACGTCAGTCGCTGTGTGCGACAGTCGCATGCACTGCCATTCGAGGAACTGAGAAACATTTATGCAAAATGTGTGTTAATGGTAGAAATGTTGTGGTATTGCTGGATTCAGGTAGCCTTGTGACCCTGATAAAGGCTGAGTTAGTTAAAACAGAGGTCTCTGGGAATAGCAAGGTAGCTGTTATTTGTGTGCATGGGGACACCCGAGAGTATCCAGTGACTACAGTGTGTTTCGAGACCCCCAAAGGTACCCTCTCTCATCCAGTGGGCTTAGTATCTCAGTTACCGCATGACGCCATTGTGGGAAGGGATTTTCCGAAGTTCTGGGAACTGTGGGATGATCCTGAGCCCCTTACTGGTGCCCCTATGTACCAGGAATGTGATAGCCAGAACTCCCCTGAGAGTGGTGAGGACTCTCCGGAATTTCCCTTATCAGTATTGGCAGGGGGGACTCAAGAAACTGGAGAGGAGCCCACCTCCTCAGACGAAAACCTACCGTCTGTGGAGTTTTCTGATCTTGAGGTTCACAGGGAAAACTTTGCCACAGAACAGTTGAAAGACCCCGCCCTAATAAAGGCACGGGAAAACGTAGTGAAAATAGATGGCGAGTTAGTGAACCCAGATAATACCTGCACTTACCCATACTTCAGCGTAGAGAAGGACCTACTGTATCGGGTGGCAAAAAGGGCAGAAGAAACCGTTGAGCAGCTTGTGGTGCCCAAACCTTACAGGAAGTTGGTGTTGGAGTTGGCCCATGGGCACATTCTTGGAGGTCATCTGGGGACAGAGAAAACCCGAGAGAGGGTATTACAGAGATTCTATTGGCCGGGGGTGATGAAGGACGTAGAAAATGATTGTTCCTCCTGCCCTGTGTGTCAGAGGTCGGCCCCGATGCCACATTTCCGTAGCCCGCTGGTCCCTCTACCCATCATTGAGGTCCCGTTTGAGAGGATCGCCATGGATTTGGTAGGTCCTATAATCAAGTCCGCTAGGGGGCACCAGTACATATTAGTTATAATGGACTATGCCACCCGTTATCCAGAAGCGATCCCTCTCCGAAATACCTCGGCCAAAACCATAGCCAAAGAGCTATCTCTTGTGTTTAGCCGGGTGGGTATTTGTAAAGAACTGCTTACGGACCAAGGTACACCCTTTATGTCCCGGGTTATGAAGGAGCTGTGTAAATTATTCAAAGTGACGCAATTACGTACATCTGTGTATCACCCCCAAACCGATGGGCTGGTTGAAAGATTCAACAAAACCCTAAAACAAATGTTGAAGAAAGTGGTGGATAGAGATGGAAAGGATTGGGACTGTCTACTTCCTTATCTGATGTTTGCTATTAGGGAGGTGCCCCAATCCTCTACGGGATTCTCCCCCTTTGAGTTACTGTATGGGAGACACCCAAGAGGGCTGTTGGATATTGCCAAGGAAACTTGGGAAAGTGAGAGTTCTCCCCACAGGAGTGTGATTGAGCATGTCGCCCTGATGCAAGACCGAATTGCACAGGTAATGCCCATCGTGAAGGAACATTTGGCCCAAGCGCAGTTAGCACAGCAGAGAGTGTACAACCGTGGAGCCAAGACCCGTACCTTTTCCCCGGGGGATAGGATACTGGTACTTGTCCCTACGGTTGAAAGTAAATTCCTTGCCAAATGGCAAGGCCCCTACGAGATAATGGAAAAAGTGAGCGAAGTGAATTACAAGGTCAGACAACCAGGAAGGCGAAAGCCCGAACAGATCTATCACGTTAATCTGTTGAAAGCCTGGAGGGATAGAGAGTCCCTAGTCGCAGACACTTGGTCACCAGCTCAAACTGGTTGCGTGATTCCTGAGGTTGGAATAGCAGCCACCTTGTCACAACCCCAACAACAGGAGGTTAAGGAGTTTGTGCTTCGCAACAAGGAGGTATTCTCTGAGCTGCCGGGACAAACATCTGGGGTAGAGCATGACATCATTACCCCGCCCGGTGAAAGGGTGAAGTTAAAACCCTATCGGATCCCAGAGGCCCGACGGGAGGCAATACGGGAGGAAGTACAGAAAATGCTGAACTTAGGGGTGATAGAGGAGTCCCAAAGTGATTGGTCTAGTCCCATCGTGTTGGTGCCTAAACCGGATGGGAGCTGGCGATTTTGTAACGATTTTCGTCAGTTGAACAAAGTTACAAAATTTGACACCTACCCCATGCCACGTATAGATGAGTTGATCGACCGGCTGGGAACAGCCCGATACATGACGACTCTTGACCTCACAAAAGGGTATTGGCAAATCCCCCTGGCCAAGTCGGCCAAAGAGAAAACCGCATTTGTAACCCCAGACGGGGCGTTCCAATATAAAAGAATGCCGTTCGGGTTACAGAATGCGCCGGCCACATTCCAGCGGAAAATGGACCAGATGCTGAGGCCCCATCGGAAGTATGCTGCGGCTTACCTGGATGACGTAATTGTCCATAGCACAGATTGGGCCTCACATCTGCCAAAAGTGCAAGCAGTCCTGGACTCTGTTCGGGAAGCGGGGTTTACGGCTAACCCCAAGAAGTGTACCATTGGGCAGGAGGAGGCCAAATATCTTGGGTACACCATTGGGAGGGGAGTAATAAAACCCCAACTCAACAAAGTCGAGGCCATCCAGAGTTGGCCACGTCCCAACAGCAAGAAGCAGGTACGAGCCTTTCTGGGAATCGCTGGGTATTATCGGCGATTCATTCCCCACTTTGCTTCTAAGGCTGTGCCCCTAACCAACCTGACGAAGGGGAAAGGGTCGGTCATGATTAAATGGACCCCCGAGGCTGAGGCAGCATTCCAATTCTTGAAACAAGCCTTATGTAGCCAGCCAGTGTTGTACTCACCCGACTTCTCTAAAGACTTTGTCGTACAAAGTGATGCGTCAGATGTGGGGTTAGGAGCAGTATTGTCCCAGGTCTGGAACGGGGAAGAGCACCCAGTCATTTACCTCAGCAGGAAGTTGAAGTCCCATGAGGTAAATTACGCCACCGTTGAAAAGGAGTGTTTAGCGGTGAAGTGGGCTCTAGATTCCCTTCGGTACTACCTGCTAGGTAGGCACTTTGACATGGTTACGGATCACGCTCCGTTAAAGTGGATGGCTCAAAACAAGGAAACAAATAGAAGAGTGAATAGGTGGTTCCTGGCCCTCCAGGAATTCAACTTCACAGTAAAGCATCGCCCTGGCGTTCAAATGGGGAATGTGGATGCTTTGTCTCGAGTACATGAATGCCTGATTGCTGGTGTTCCAACCCCGAGGTTAAAACAAGAGGGGGGGGTATGTGACAGCAGGAAGGTAAAGTCACCTGGTTGCATCCAGGGGGGTAGATATATTTCGCCCAGATTCAGGCTTTACGCCGACTTATACAACTAGGTGGAGAGTTGTATAAGCCCAGCTAAGGCTAGTGGGCTCATGGATGACTCATATGTCTAGGGAGAGTGTGGGGCGTCGTGCAGACAGGGAGTTGATGAGACCAGCTGAAGCTTGTCAGCTCATTTAGGCCTCTATAAGAACTCCCAGCTTCATTAGATGTTAGCTCATGCCTGGAACCAGACCTGTGTGGACTGTCTAGGGAGAGTGAACCCCTGTGCGGTGAGACAAAGCCTGTGTGGCTATTTGCTTGGACATTTAAAACCAGGGACTTAGGGACTAGGACAGCACTAGGCTGATCCCAGTTGTTAGTTAGGAAACCTGTATGTTTAGTCAGAGGTCAACTTGACCAGGATTTATTTTGTTTATGTTTCTTTTGCTTTGCTGTGTTTTGTCACTGTAAATAGAAAATAAACCGCACCTTTTTGATTTTGAAAACCACAACCTCCGTTTGCTGGGCCTGTTTTGTGTGGGGAGCCCATCCCGGGGGTCACACACACCCGCTGCCGAGCTAACCCCCTCACAATATATATATATTTTTTTTTTTTTCATTTGCTAGTTTTTTTCCCCCATGAAAGTGGAGTTACCCTTAAATAACACACAACAACCAATCATAATTTACTTTGCTGAAAATAGAATAAGGAGCGGTAAATTCGGTTTCTTTAGATTATATTACTTTAAACCTGACACAGTCATTATATGGTAACATTAGGGAGATAATCTAAGTTTTTTTTTTACATTTATACAGTATATACTACTAAATAAAGGTATTGACTTGGAATCTTTTTGAGCATTTACTTTGTTTTTCTTCTTGTCTTCATTGGTTACATCCCCTTGTACACCCCTCAACAATCCTAGATACAATTGAGGCTGGTTGTATCCATGTTTCATGAACAGATGCTATCTATACTCAGGGACACTGAATAATGCACACAGACATTCTTGCCGTTATCCTGTCCACTTTTGTTGTAGAAATTGGGCGCAAATGGGTATTTTTCTCAAATCCAGCCCACCAGTGAAAAACATGGAACATCTCATATATACATAAAGAATTAACTCAAATAACTTACCTCAAGGTAGAATGTCTGCCTGACCGAGTAATACTATTTCCAACAGGAGAAGGTAGGTTACCACCTCTATGTAAGTCCTCAATGGACCGGCTCCAATGTTTTGACTTGTCAACATTGTTTTCTACATTATTCTCCAGACACTCAAAATCAAACCTAAGGAAAATAAATCAATAAATGAAAATGGAAAGATGGCTACAAATTATTTTATTTTATTTATTTATTATAGGTACTTATATAGCCCCGTTATTTACACAGAGCTTTATGTATATATTCACATCAGTCCCTGCCCTCAAGGAGCATTAAAATCGAAGGTCCCTAAGGCCCCTTTCACACTGAGGCGTTTTTACCGCGTTTTCGCAGTAAAAGCAGGGCTGTAAAAATGCCTGAAATAATCCTGCCCCATCATTCTCAATGTGAAAGCCCTGAGGGCTTTCACACTGAGGCATTTTGCTGGCTGTGCGTTGTAAAAAATCCTGCAAACAGCTTTTTTGGAGCATCTTTGGGGCGCATAAAATAGCGCTGTAAAAACGCCTATCCCCATTGAAATGAATGAGTACCGCTGTAAAAACGCGGTAAAAAACACCCAGAAGCTGTGGGAAGGTCACATGACCGCAGTAGAGTGGAGGATTGTGGGATACCAAATAATCCTTTTTACTGCTAAAACGCGGTAAAAACGCATAATTTTTTGGCGTTTTTTCAACGCCTCAGTGTGAAAGGGGCCTAACTCGCATTCATACATACAAACACTAGGCCAATTTAGACAGGAGCCAATTAGCCTATCAGCATGTCTTTGGAGTGTTGGAGGAAACCGGAGTGCCCGGAGGAAACCCTCACGGGCTCAGGGAGAACATGCAAACTCCAGGCAGGTGGTGTCGTGGTTGGGATTTGAACCGGTGACCCCAGTGATGCCAGGCGGAATTGCTAATCAAGTGTAATTTTTAATACAAAAAGTGAATTCTGTCTTAACCCCTTTGCGCCGGCGCCTTTAAGAGGTTTCAGATGCTGGGAGGCGGGGTTTATGAAGATACAACCGCCGTGATTGGCTGTCATGGCAATCACGTGATCGGAAAGCTCCCGATCGTAAGAAGTGATCGGGGCCCTAATTGATTAAGCAGACCTTGCTTTTTTCATTGGAAAACTACGCTTTATTTTAAGCAGTAGTTAGATATATGAAAAAAATATAAACGCATCAAAAAGCGCGTGTATTAATGCTTTTAAAACTCTGTTACATAGAGTTTGTAAATATATACTATATTACCAAACATATTGGGGCGCCTGTCTTTGCACATGAACTTTAATGGCATCCCAGTCTTAGTCCGCAGGGTTCAATATTGAGTTGGTCCACCCTTTGCAGCTATAACAGCTTCAAATCTTCTGGGAAGGCTGTCCACAAGGTTTAGCAGTGTGTCTGTGGGAATGTTTGACCATTCTTCCAGAATCGTATTTGTGAGGTCAGGGACTGATGTTGGACGAGAAGGCCTGGTTCGCTGTTTCCGCTTTAATTCATCCCAAAGGTGTTCTATCGGGTTGAGGTCAGGAGTCTGTGCAGGCCAGTCAACTTCCTCCACCCCAAACTCGCTCATCCATGTCTTTATGGACCTTGCTTTGTGCACTGGTCCAAATCATTTGGTGGAGGGGTTGGGATTATAGTTCTAGTGAAGGGAACTCTTAAGGCATCAGCATACCAAGACGTTTTGGACAATTTCATACTCCCAACTTTGTGGGAACAGTTTTGGGGATGGCCCCTTCCTGTTCCAACATGACCATGCACCAGTGCACAAAGCAAGGTCCATAAAGACATGGATGAGCGATTTTGGGGAACTTGACTGGCCTGCACAGAGTCCTGACCTCAACCCGACAGAACACCTTTGGGATAAATTAGAGCAAAGACTGCGAGCCAGGCCTTCTCATCCACATCAGTGCCTGACCTTACAAATGCGCTTCTGGAAGAATGGTCAAACATTCCCATAGACACACTCCTAAACCTTGTGGACAGCTTTCCCAGAAGAGTTAAAGCTGTTATAGCTGCAAAGGGAGGGCCAACTCAATATTGAACCCTACGGACTAAGACTGGGATGCCATTAAAGTTCATGTGTGTGTAAAGGCAGGCGTCCCAATACTTTTGGTAATATAGTGTATATTTGAGCAGCCATTTTTGCTGTTTGCCCATACAGGCTGTAATACCTGCTTAGCAAAGCAGGGTGTCTATTGGATCCTCAGTCATATAAAAGCACAGCAACCAATCAGAACTATGTCAGTAAGCAATTTTATGACAGTAAACTGCACCCTGATTGGTTGATAGAGATTACTGGGCTTTGTTCCTTGCACTGGCTCATTAAAAAGAGTATTGCTCTTCCTCCATGTAGATTTACTGCAACTGTTCAGTAAATGTCAATTATGAGGGTACACTGGACTTTATCCATTGTGACTTCTCAGAAAAAGAGGCATAACACACAACTTTATTCGATTTTCGCCAATTCATTTTGTCTCCGTCCCAGTGACCAAATGGCATGTTGGGTCATGTTTACTCATACACAGCTACCGGCAGACAAGGGGGCCTTTGTGCTGTGTGCCATTTTCAAATGTTAGTAATTCCATTAAAAATGAAATTTTTCCACCATGGCAGATTTCTGGAAAGTGAATAATGCAGTGGCTGTTGCCAATTTTTTATTTTAAGACGAGGAACATGAATTGCACACAAACAACAGACCTAGATTATAAATGTTCAAGCTGTAGGTGCCTTTGATGACCACGGCTGCTAATGCTGCATTGGTATGTCATAATTTTCTCTTTGTGTATTGTGTGGACTTATGTCGCGTACACACCATCGTTTTTTCCTGTTATGCAAATCTCGACGTGATTCCTCTCAAGCCTGCCTTGCATACACACGTTCATGAAAAAAACGCTCGAGCAAAGCGCGGTGGAAGGGAAGGGGAAGTTCCATTCGAATGGCGCCACCCTTTGGGCTGCTTTTGCTGATCTCGTGTTAGTAAAGTTTGGTGAGAGATGATTCGCGCTTTTCAGCCTCGTGCTCTTCAGTCTGTTACAGTGTGACGAATGTGCTATCTCCATTACAAACACTAGTTTTACCAGAACGAGCGCTCCCGTCTCATACTTGATTCTGAGCATGTGCGCTTTTTTCCCCCTCGGAAAAGCATACACACGAGCAGTTTTCGCAACGAGAAAAAGAACGACGGGAAAAATGACGAGAAAAAATAGAGCAGGTTCTAATTTTTTTGCGGACAGTTTTCTCGTCGAGAAAACTGCTATGGAGCATATACACGACCGGTTTTCACGACCAATCTAAAAAATGGCAGTTTTCTCGTCATGAAAAACGGTCGTGTGTATGCGGCATTAGACCTTCCTATGAAGATTACTTAATTTTTACCTCCTGCTGCTGTAAAACTAAAATTAAATGAACAGTGCAAAACGTATCCTCCAGCCACTCTAGAGGCAGCCAACCAGAGAGTATGGCTGCATAATCAACCCCCCGCCCCCTGCAGATTTGCCCCAATTCCACAACCAGAGGGATGCTGGAGTGACAGGAAGGAAGACACTGAGCCATTAAAAGGTTAGTTTACCTTTGCTGTAAAATGCACTATGCAGTCAACGGTGAATAATACTTTTTAAAACACTGTGTAGCCTTGAAATATGTAGTTTATTTTAATTGCCATAACTGCCCCACGCAGTTTACCCGCAGAAGAGAAAGGAGGTGATCCCTGGTGCCGCACATCCGTATAGTGCTGTGGTGGTAATCAAAGTGGCAACCTCAGCCTGGACTTCTGCCAGGCCACACCCCCAACGTGTTTCGCTCCAACCCCAGGAGCTTAAAGAGAAGTATGTTTTTTTTCCCCCTATTCATACTTACCCCGGTGGATGGAGCATCAGACGGATGCTGCATCTGTCCCCCGGCGTCTCTGCACTGAGAACCGAGCCACCGAACACCGCCAATGGCTCGGTTCCCACTCCTCCCCGAGCAGAGCGATGCTGACTGTCAGTCAGCATCGCTCCTGCTCTACTTCTCAGCCCTCATTGGAGCGTTGAGCAGTGGAGGGGCGGGGAGCGGCCGCCTCAGTGTCTTAGCTAAGACTGCCATCAATCAAGGCAGCTGGTGGATCCAGACTTGGAAGTCGTGATGATGCGCTGCCCCGACTGATGGCAGTGACGTCAGTGGAGAGCGGACTTCAGACTGTTCTCCACTGAAAACGGGTCACAGGAGTGCAAAACGAATTGCACTCCTGTGACCCAGAGTAGAAGCCCATCCTAAAAAGCTCAGGCTGGACTTCTCCTTTAATCATGGGGATATCCCCATGATTAAGCTCCGTGGGCAGAGTGGAACATGTTGGGGGCATGGCCTGGCAGGAGTCCAGGCTGATTTGCCACTTTGATTACCACCACAGGACTATACGAATGTACGACACCAGGAATCACCTCCTTTCTCTTCCTTGAGTCATAGCAGGAGCCGGGACTGGCTCCATCCCTCGTCAGCATTCCCAGCAGTGGATGCGGAATAACTCATATACACACCCCACATAACTGAGCCTGAGCGGTACACCAAGGTTCCATGGGTCGCAGTTCACCCACAGCCTGGCTGAAAACCACTACTTGGATTGAACAGTGCAGTCCTGCCTGTGATCTAAAAAGCTCTGCAGATTGGGGTGCCCCCAGCTTCACTGAAATGATATGCTCACCCTCTTTCAAGACCCATGCATGCACAGTGCTTCCTCTGTTGCTTCAGCACTGCAGTGACAGGAGAGGAAGAGCTCACTGCACATGAACGAGACAGGACAGCAATGGTTGATCCCAGTAGTAGTTTTTCAGCCAGTCTGTGGGTAAACCGCAAGGCAAGTATGCCAGTTAAATTCAACTACATATTTTAAAGCTACAGGGCACCCCTGGCTGCATGGGGAATTTTACTGAAAAGGTGAACTAACGTTTGAATTTTTTCTTCTTCTAATAGTGTAGGAAATGGTCAGAACCAGTACTAGGATTTATATTGGTATCAGTGTCCTTGCTGGAGACATTCACCTTCTGTATTTTTCACGGCTATCATAATTGCCGGAACAGAAAATTATTGGAATTCCAAATTTTTGTAGCTGCCCCCCATAGCAGGAGATGAGAGGCTACCAAGAGGCCTACAGGAATTTATGACAAAGAGTTGGTCATTGTGTGCATGTGACAATATCACAAATTTTCCACACATGTGGCTTGTATGGGAGGGTTGCAAGAAAAAGACACTCCTCAAGAAAGTCCACACGACAGTTTTGCCAAAATGCGCCTTAAAGATTCAGAGGCCACATGGAAAAGGGTGTTATGGTCAAATGAGACTAAAATTTAATTATTTGGCCTCAACACAAAACGATGTCTGGCGGAAATCCAATACAGCTCACCATCCAAATAACACCATTCCTACAGTAAAGCATGGAGGTGGTAATATTCTGGTATGGGGGTGTTTCTCTGCAGCAGGGACTGGAGCACTTGTCAGGATAGGAGGAAAAATGGATGGGGCAAAATACTATCAAATTCTTGAAGAATATCTGCTGCCCTCTGCCTGAAAGTTGTCAATGGGAAGGTTTACTTTCCAACATGACAATGGCCCAAAGCACACAACAAAAAGGACCACACACTGACAGAAGGAGTAAAGGGTGAATGTTCTTGCATGGCCTAGTTAGAGCCCAGACTTAAACCACATTGAAAATCTGTGGAATGACTTTAAGACTGCAGTCCAAAGAAAAGAGATTACAGTACCAGAAATCCACCGAAAAACTCGAGGTGTCCGTTTATTAACCACTTAACGACCGCTTACTGTATATATACGTCGGCACAATGGCACCAACAGGCACAATCACGTAGAGTGTAAGTGATTGCCTTTGTACAGTTGGGGGGTCCAATCGGACCCCCTTCTGTACAGTGAGCGGTCGGAATTCGTTGGGGAGCGATCCGACATGAGAGGACGGCCGTTCGATTCCGGCCACCCCCCCGCGATCGCTCCCGGCGAATGGAAATGCCCCCTCTGTCTGTGGAATGTACACACAGGCAGAGGAAGCAGGAGGAAGTGATGTCATCTCTTGTGCGACGCTCACATATACCGAGCGCCGTACAAGAGAAGACATCAAGGTTAGTGCACAAACACTACACTAACACCAGCGCACATAGGCACATAAATTGCCCCCCCCAGGCCCCCCCAGATCACCCCCCAGCCCCCAGTCACAGTGTCACTGATTGCAGTGACCATTTATTTACTGATCACTGCAATCAGTGACATTTGTGACTGTAAAAGTGTCACTACATTTAGTTTTAGGTCCAGTGTAGCCCCCTAACCCCCCCTAATAAAGGTTTAACCCCTTGATCACCCCCCAGGTAACCCTTTCACCCCCTATCACCACTGTCGCTAAGCGATCATTTTTCTGATCGCTGTCTTAGCGTCGGTGATGCAGATCGGTAGCCAGTAAAATTTTTTTAGGTTCGCCGCAGGTTTTTATAGCGTCAGGTACCCCTATAAATTATCTAATAAAGGTTTAACCCCCTTGATCGCCCCCCAGGTAACCCTTTCACCCCCTATCACCACTGTCGCTAAGCGATCATTTTTCTGATCGCTGTCTTAGCGTCGGTGATGCAGATCAGTAGCCAGTATTTTTTTTTTAGGTTCGCCGCAGGTTTTTATAGCGTCAGGTACCCCCATAAATTATCTAATAAAGGTTTAACCCCCTTGATCGCCCCCCAGGTAACCCTTTCACCCCCTATCACCACTGTCGCTAAGCGATCATTTTTCTGATCGATGTCTTAGCGTCGGTGATGCAGATCGGTAGCCAGTATTTTTTTTTTAGGTTCGCCGCAGGTTTTTATAGCGTCAGGTACCCCCATAAATTATCTAATAAAGGTTTAACCCCCTTGATCGCCCCCCAGGTAACCCTTTCACCCCCTATCACCACTGTCGCTAAGCGATAATTTTTCTGATCGCTGTCTTAGCGTCGGTGATGCAGATCAGTAGCCAGTATTTTTTTTTTAGGTTCGCCGCAGGTTTTTATAGCGTCAGGTACCCCCATAAATTATCTAATAAAGGTTTAACCCCCTTGATCGCCCCCCAGGTAACCCTTTCACCCCCTATCACCACTGTCGCTAAGCGATCATTTTTCTGATCGCTGTCTTAGCGTCGGTGATGCAGATTGGTAGCCAGTCATTTTTTTTTAGGTTCGCCGCAGATTTTTATAGCGTCAGGTACCCCCATAAATTATCTAATAAAGGTTTAACCCCCTTGATCGCCCCCCAGGGTAACCCTTTCACCCCCTATCACCACTGTCGCTAAGCGATCATTTTTCTGATCGCTGTCTTAGCGTCGGTGATGCAGATCGGTAGCCAGTAATTTTTTTTAGGTTCGCCGCAGGTTTTTATAGCATCAGGTACCCCCATATATTATCTAATAAAGGTTTTAACCCCCTAATTGCCCCTAGTTAACCCTTTCACCAGTGATCATCATATAAGTGTTACGGGTGACGCTGGTTAGTTAGTTTGCTTTTTATAGTGTCAGGGCACCCGCCGTATATAACCCAATAAAGGTTTAACCCCCTGATCGCCCGGCGGGTGATATCAATTAGGTTTTAGCGTCAGAGAGGGTCTGCGTCACACCCCAGGCAGCGTCAGGTTAGTGCCAGTAACGCTAACACCCACACGTGAAGCATACACCTCCCTTAGTGGTATAGTATCTGAACAGATCAATATCTGATCTGATCAGATCTATACTAGCGTCCCCAGCAGTTTAGGGTTCCCAAAAACGCAGTGTTAGCGGGATCAGCCCAGATACCCGCTAGCACCTGCGTTTTGCCCCTCCGTCCAGCCCAGGCCACCCAAGTGCAGTATCGATCGATCACTGTCACTTGCAAAACACAACACACATAACTGCAGCGTTCGCAGAGACAGGCCTGATCCCTGCGACTCCAGTGCTGTAGGAGGTAATTTCACCACCACAGTTAAAAAAAAAAAGCAAATATGCCGAAGCATTGGGGCAGCAGGGGCGGAGGAGTGATTTTGCTCCTAATGCCGCGTACATACGGTCAAAATTCCGACGGAGGCTTGCCCGTGGAAAAGTCCGACCATGTGTGTGCGGCATAACTTTTTTTGCGGGAGGATGCCCCCATGCTTCGGCATATATAAATGGTGCATGTATGCCCATCATTAGAAGTGGGTGGATGAAGGGCGGTATTCTAATGGTGGGCATACCCACCGATCAATCTCTTTTTTCGTTCAGCCAACTGGCTGCATGAAAAAAAAAAGATTACAATACATGTCCAACAAGGACCAGCAACGTACTGGTATGAATGGTTATACCAGATTGATGCCTGCGGGTTTAGGTATCATCTTGGTATCATTCTTTTCAGCCAGCGGCCGGCTTTCATGTAAAAGCAATCCTAGTGGCTAATTAGCCTCTGGACTGCTTTTACAAGCAGTGGGAGGGAATGTCCCCCCCCCCCCCGGATATAAAAAGCACCATTGGGAAATTGGGAAAGCATTTTATCACACCGATCTTGGTGTGGTCAGATGCTTTGAGGGCAGAGGAAAGATCTAGGGTCTAGACCCCAGTTTTTTCAAAAAAAGAGTACCTGTCACTACCTATTGCTATCATAGGGGATATTTACATTCCCTGAGATAACAATAAAAATGATAAAAAAAAAAAAATATGGAAGGAACAATTTAAAAATAAAATAAAAAAGCAAAATTAATAATAAAAAAAAAAAAAAAAAAAAGCACCACTGTCCTGCCCTGCTCTTGCCCAATGGCGAACGCAAGCGTCGGTCTGGCGTCATATGTAAACAGCAATTGCACCATGCATGTGAGGTATCACCGCGAAGGTCAGATCGAGGGCAGTAATTTTAGCAGTAGACCTCCTCTGTAAATCTAACGGGGTAACCTGTAAAGGCTTTTAAAAATGTATGTAGTTTGTCGCAAATGCGCGTTTGTGCGAAATTTTAAAGCATGTCGTGTTTGGTATCTATGTACTCGGCCTAAGATCATCTTTTTTATTTCATCAAACATTTGGGCAATATAGTGTGTTTTAGTGCATTAAAATAAAAAAAAGTGTCTTTTTTCCCCAAAAAATGCGTTTGAAAAATCGCTGCGCACATACTGTGTAGAAAAAAAAAATGCAACACCCACCATTTTATTCTGTAGGGCCTTTGCTTTAAAAATATATATAATGTTTGGGGGTTCAACATAATTTTCTTGCAAAAAAAAAAATGTTTTCATGTAAACAAAAAGTGTCAAAAAGGGCTTTGTCTTCAAGTGGTTAGAAGAGTGGATGTAAGCTTCCTAATGTTGTGTATAAAATGCCAGAACAGTTCAAAACCCCCCCAAATGACCCCATTTTGGAAAGTAGACACCCCAAGCTATATACTGAGAGGCATGTCGAGTCCATGGAATATTTTATATGTTGACACAAGTTGCGGAAAAAAGACAAATTTTTTTTTCTTTTTTTTTTTTGCACAAAGTTGTCACTAAATGATATATTGCTCAAACATGCCATGGGCATATGTGGAATTACACCCCAAAATACATTCTGTTGCTTCTCCTGAGTACGGGGATACCACATGTGTGAAACTTTTTGGGAGCCTAGCCGCGTACGGGACCCCAAAACCAAGCACCGCCTTCAGGCTTTCTAAGGGTGTCAATTTTTGATTTCACTTCTCACTGCCTATCACAGTTTCGGAGGCCATGGAATGCCCAGATGGCACAAAACCCCCCCAAATGACCCCATTTTGGAAAGTAGACACCCCAAGCTATTTGCTGAGAGGTATTGTGAGTATTTTGCAGATCTCGCTTTTTGTCACAAAGTTTTGAAAATTGAAAAAAAAAATTTAAAAAAAATTCTTTCTTCATTTTCAAAAACAAATGAGAGCTGTAAAATACTCACCATGCCTCTCAGCAAACAGCTTGGGGTGTCTACTTTCCAAAATGGGGTCATTTGGGGGGGTTTTGTGCTATTTTGGCATTTTATGGCCTTCGAAACTGTGATAGGTAGTGAGGAGTCAAATCAAAAATTTGTGCCTAGAAATCCTGAAGGCGGTGATTGGTTTTCGGGGTCCCGTACGCGGCTAGGCTCCTAAAAAGTCCCACACATGTGGTATCCCCGTACTCAGGAGAAGCAGAAAAATGTATTTTGGGGTTCAATTCCACATATAACCATGGCATGTGTGAGCAATATATCATTTAGTGACAACTTTTTGTAATTTTTTTTTTTGTCATTATTCAATCACTTGGGACAAAAAAAAAATATTCAATGGGCTCAACAGGCCTCTCAGCAATTTCCTTGGGGTGTCTACTTTCTAAAATGGGGTCATTTGGGGGCGGGGGGGTTTGTACTGCCCTGCCATTTTAGCACCTCAAGAAATGAGATAGGCAGTCATAAATTTAAAGCTGTGTAAATTCCAGAAAATGTACCCTAGTTTGTAAACGCTATAACTTTTGCGCAAACCAATAAATATACGCTTATTGACATTTTTTTACTAAAGACATGTGGCTGAATACATTTTGGCCTAAATGTATGACTAAAATTGAGTTTATTCGATTTTTCTTATAACAAAAAGTAGAAAATATAATTTTTTTTCAAAATTTTCGGTCTTTTTCCGTTTATATCGCAAAAAATAAAAATTGCAGAGGCAATCAAATACCATTAAAAGAAAGCTCTATTTGTGGGAAGAAAAGGACGCAAATTTCGTTTGGGTACAACATTGCATGTCCGCACAATTTACAGTTAAAGCAGCGCAGTGCCAAATTCTGAATTCACCTCTGGTCCTTTAGCTACCAAATGGTCCGGGGCTTAAGTGGTTAAGCATTGATAAATTATCACTGCTCAGTATACGAATAACACATTCTCCCCTATCATCTCTGTTTCATAAACCATTAATGAACTGAGATCAGCTGTGATCCTAGGGATCACCACTGTTCACAGCTTCATAAGCTGACACCTAAAGGCTGTAATTAAAGCAAAAGGTGGTTCAACAAAATACTGACAAGGTGGTGGTCCTTTTTCCAACTCAGTGATTCTGTTTTTTTGGGGGGGGGGGGTATTGTTTTTTATTCTGTTGGTGTTATATCTTTTACTTGGATATTATAAGTTGCAATGAGTAAATACAGCTGGCTAAAACAAAAAGATGTCCGACTTAATTTCAGGTTGCAAAGCAACAAAATGTAATTATTTTAAAGGCGGGGTGACTATTTTCTTTGCCCACTGTGTACATATGACTGTATTTGGTCAATGACGTCACTCCTTTGGGCATCTAGACCATTTACATCCAATTATCTTTAATTCAGTTTAGGCCAGAAAAAAAATGGAAAATTGTGTTCTTTTACACTTTTACTGACCTAAACATGATGGATTGGAGGTAAAATGTCCGCTTCTTGAACTAATATGGGTTCGGAAGGCTATGGTTTTCAAATGCAACAAAATAATGAAGAGACTTGGACGTCATAAAAGTGACATGCGTTACGTTCTGCTCCTAATCAGCAGGGGATCTGTTCCCGGATCACCTGCTGATCAGACCAGACATGGTCCATTAGAAAGGGAATTATGAGTTAGCAGGTGATCCTTACATATAATTTTATTTTTTCCATAGGTTTTCGAATTTTATTAGTGTTTTAGAAGAACGGAGCGATTAAAGATTTATTTAAAAGGAATAATCTTGACGGATCTTTTACGTCTAGAATAATTTTTTTAAGCTAGGCCTAATCAAAACACATTTCCAAAAAACAAAAAACAAACACAAAGTCATGTTATACGTTTTATGAAATTAATAACTGACTTACGTGACTGCATATTGTGCGAAGGAAAGGTATTCCACCAGTACATCCAGTCCTTTGTTTTCTTCATTGAGAAATTCCCTCACCCACCTGTCACAACAGAATTATAATAAGAGAGATAAATTTAGAAGAAACCCAAAAATAGAGAACAATGTTACTGTACTGATACAGGTCCATAAGAACAGGACTGGCCTCTAGACGGAACACAGCTGTAACACCATTGCAAGAATTGCGAAGAGTTTTGTTGGAACTGTGAATAGTTAGTTTGTCCTGCTATAAAGTGAAAGTTCTGTTCATTCCAGAGAAGCTGACTAAACAGCTCTTTAAAAAGTTCCAAGATCAAATTTTATCCAGAATTGTTTCCAGTGTTGCCAGGAAAAGAATCATACCAAGGAAAGTTATTAGTAATCATTTGTGGGGTGAACTGGGCTGTTTTATTAAAGGGTCAGAAGTGGCATTTTCTCTAGGCCCACAAAAGCAACATGCAAGTAATAGCGGTTGGCTTTTGAGGCTGTTAAAGGTCTCGTATCTCAGCTTGCCGATGCTCTTAGAAACAAGTGGAATGGAGTGGAATATAATTTTTCAGTTTATGAGATCAAAGTGATCCTAAATATACTTTATCAAGGTAAAGGGTTAGTCCAAATAAAATGGATAATCCTCTTAAAAGTTTCTTAGAAATATCAAGGAGTCCAGCAGGGACCTCATTAAGACTGTTAAGATGTCAACAGCATAAGTACAGACATAGCAAACAATGCAGCAACCATGGGGCCCAGAGGCAGATGGGGGCCCAGCAGGAGCGTGCATGGGTTAAATACCACCCGAGGCAGACATTTTTGCTGCACCCTCATCCTCAAAATATTCAAAAGCCAGGCATCCCCATTACTGCGGTAAACCCATCCACCAAAAGAAGCAGAAACAGCTAGCAGGGACACCTGCTGGACATTGTACCAGCTTTCGAATGTTTCTGGTGATCACGCTATACTTTGTCACATAGACATTCTGGACGCCACCCCATGTGGCAATTTTTTCCAACTCTCTCATGTACTCATGCGTCATTGGTTGCTAGGATGCTGGTGGTTGGGCTATACGGTGTCCTTGGTTGTTAATATGTTGTCAGTTGGGCTGTTTGGCGTCCTTGGTTGCTAGGACGCTAGTGGTTGGGCTGTGCGATGTCCTTGGTTGCTAGGATGCTGGCAGTTGGGCTGTTCGGCATCCTTGTTTGCTAGGATGCTGGTGGTTGGACTGTTCGGTTCCCTTGGTTGTTAGGACGCTGGTGGTTGGGCTGTTCGGCATCCTTGTTTGCTAGGATGCTGGTGGTTGGGCTGTTTGGTGTCCTTGGTTGCTAGGATGCTGGTGGTTGGGCTGTTCGGCATCCTTGTTTGCTAGGATGCTGGTGGTTGGACTGTTCGGCTCCCTTGGTTGCTAGGACGCTGGTAGTTGGGCTGTTCGGCATCCTTGTTTGCTAGGAGGCTGGTGGTTGGGCTGTTTGGCGTTCTTCGTTGCTAGGGCCATACAGCACCACTAGTTCTAATGGTGAAACAGTGCCATCTCAGTAACTCTGCTCTATGTTTATACGGCAATGCTACTAGCTTCAGTTAGTATGGAGTATGTCTAATTAAAGTGGTATTAAACCCAAAACCAAAAATAACGCAAAAAAGTAATATTGCAGCTTAACAATCATTACATGTGATGCTGCATTCGTTTTCTTTTTTTTTTTACTTTTTCCTTTCTGTTTTCACCTGGTGATCTGACCACTAACACAGCTATTATTAGTGAGTAGTGATGGGCTTGGGGTGTTCGGATCAAACCCGCCAGGAAGCCGGCACTGCACACTGCCAATCATAGGCAGCGTGTGTATGTGCAGCTGCCGGTCGAGAAATGCCTCACTGCCTATGATTGGAGGTATGCAGTGACGGCTTCCTGGCAGGTTCGATTCGAACATGCCTGAGCCCATAATTATTAGTGAGACACCATGAATGAGAACAGGGGGCACAGCAGACAGCAGCATTGTTGATCTGAGGGGAGGGGAGTGTTAGATATAATAGCAGACTTAAATACACTAACAAATTGAAGCCAAACTCCAGCCAACACTTTATAAGCAGTTACACCAACCATTTTTTTTTTTTTTTTCCTTTTGGGTTAAGGTTTTAAATAAATAAATAAAAGCTGATCAATTTAAGCACCCCTGTCAGTGATACATTGTTTGTCTCATCCCTGTAATTGCTACATCTGCAGGAGACCTTGTTTTTTTGAAAAACAACAGACTTACTGGACAGATCACCTGGTGAAAATAAAAGAAAGAAAGCCTAAAAAAGGAAACACATGCAGTCACCACATCTAACAGTTGGTAAGCTGCAATATAATAAATGTTTGCTTTTGGGTTTAATACTGCTTAAAAGGAATGCAAAAAAAGTCCACTTGCTTACATTGATATAGTAATCAGTTTTCCCCTGGCAGTGAGATATTGCTTTTGATCTTCTGTGCATTGATCCAGCAGCCGAAGCCAGCTTTGTTTTGGCTGACCACAAAGGTGGATCTCAACTCAGGTTCAACACAGATGCAGCTCATGAGAGGAAGTATAGTCTCTTAGTAGCCCTCTCTGTACCTAAAGCTGGCCATACAATAGTAGGTTATCAAACAAAATTAATTAGAGAATTCATACGAACATTTGTACGAAAATTCTTAGTACACTTAATGACATGGCGAATGCCGTTCAAAAGTACTTCAACATTTTGTTTATTTTTAACATTCAATTTTGCCATAAATAGACTTTCCCGAAAGAAATCCACATTCACTGTTAGAAATGTGTTCATGCTCTTTTGAATTTTTGCGTTATTGCGGTAAAAAATGAACATCGATTTGAGTCCTAATGATTAGAAAACAGAATGAATTTTCTGAAATTGAAAATTTTCAAACAAAATGGTACTACTATATGGCCAGCCCCCCCAGCCCCCTACCAACTCACCCATGCGACCGGTGAGTCGGAGAAGGGAACCGATGGTGCCGGATGCAAATACTGTAGCTGGTGACTTTTAATGTTCGGACACTTACCTGTCCTGGAATCCAGCGATGTCGGCACCCCAGCCGATCTTTCCATTGGCTCTTGGGTGCTGCCGCTACCATTGCCTGTAAGGGAAACCGGCAGTGACTGACGGCTCCCTACTGTGCATGTGCAAAGCACGCTGGGCTTTGTAAATAGCCCGGCGGCGGCGGAAGGAGGAGGGGGGGCCGAACTTCCGGGGGACCGCGCAGCCAGGTCTCCCAGGAGTAGGGATGGGTACCTGTCAAAAACAGGTACCAATCCCCCCCCCCTGAAAGGTGCCAAATGTGGCACTGGAGGGGGGTTGGAAGCAGATAAGCAGAGCTTCCACTTTTGGGTGGAACTCCGCTTTAAACGCATGACCCATGGGAACTGCCTACTTAAAAAAGTGTTCCAATACTGTGAGCATCAGTGATAGAGACACTGTTATGTCCTATAGGACAAGTGATGTGTCTGTGAGAAATCTCCTTGCCATCTTATGCTCACCTCTTTAGTGATCATGCACAATTATTTCTTTGTCGTAGCCATCACAAAATTACTTGGTGTTGGAGCTCAGAGTAAAGCCTCGTACACACCACTAGTTTTTCTGGGTTTTTAGCCCCTGCTGTGCTGTTGTGTGCCGACAGGTGAACGGCCCCCTGCCAGAAAACTCTGTTGAGCGCTCCAAGCCATTGGCTAATCCAAAGCCGGTTGGTAGACCTTTTTCGGTCATGAGCCGAACGGCCGGCTTCTGTCGGACCAGCTGCCATACACACGGGCCTAATGTTGGCCGGTTTCTATTGAACCAACCGCTGCCGGCCGACATTCAAACCACGTGTACTAGGCTTAAGCAGTAATGATAGTTAGGGACTGAAAAGTAGAGTCAAGCACTGGGAAAAGACTACTCCCTTATACTCAGAAGCACTGGGTATTTTGCAAAGGTGACCACAGAAGAAGGAGCAGTGGGATAGTAAGTATAAAGTGGTCAGTTGGTGGGCCTTTCACAGACCATAGCTTCCAACTGTTCCTAATTTTGAGGGACTGTTCTTCTTTCCTTCTCATTTATCTCTCATTTTTGTCTGATCTATAGAGTAGTATATAAAATGCATTTTTTTATCTTTCAAAAACTGTTTCCCATTGCTGAATATTTTATCCAATGTCTAAATTGCTGCCAGTATAAAAAGTAGTAGTGGTAAAAAGAAAGCACTTGTGGGTTTAACTAATCATTTTTTTGTATAATTCTCCTTTAAGGGGGTGTGGCAGGGGGTGTGTTCTATGCCCACATACCTTTGCTAATAGGTGTCCCTCAGTCCCATCTCAAAAAGTTGGGAGGTACAGTATGTACAAACTGTCACTTTACCAGCATGGGCAAAGTGACAGTTCCTTTTAAGGGGCATCAACAGGTATCCTATAAATATGTAACATAGCTCGCCCACCTTAAACCAGCTGGAAAAATGGGGTGTAAATAAGGGAGCCTTATAGGCTACCTACAATGGATGAAAAATTTTCTACCAGACATTGTAATTTGCAGTTGCATTTTATAATTTAATGGCAAGTAGAGATATAAGAACTCTGTCACAAACAGAACTGTAAGACCCCATTCACACAGGGGCAACATGACTTTGAGCGCGATTTTGGGAGGCAACTTTGACACGACTTGAGTTTAAATCACAGCGCGACTTGGGGCGACTTCAGCGCGACTTGGGGCGACTTACAACATGACTGAAGTCGCCTCCAGGACAGGAGGCTTTCCAGTGGCCAATCAAACAAGAATCAGCTCTGTGGGAGGGAGGGAGGGGTTTGCCTGAGAAATGTATGTTCTCTTCCTGGAAAGTTTCTTCTGTTAAGACAGTGATCCGACTTCTGAGGCGACTTCCATTGAAATCATGGGCAGACGCCTAGAAGTCGGATTGAAGTAGTACAGGAACCTTTTTTGAAGTCGGAGCGACTGCAATAGTGTGCATAAAGACGGCTCCATTCACTTTCATTGATTTTCTCATGCAGCGCGACTTGAGGCGACTAGGGGGCGACTTGAAGTCGGATCCAAAGTCATCCCTGTGTGATTGGGCTCTAACAGAAGTGAGAACACCCCAAGGTGGACAAAAATACAAACAGGGCCATGTCTCAGCACTGGGATTTCCAACACATATAGAAAACCAGCAGGTGACTCAGCCTACTGCACTCTATCTATAACAAAAATGTTATGTTTGATGGACTGACCATTAAAAATATAATCATAAGTTAACTTCATAATTTAACTTCAATTACGGTAATACTTTTTCTCTAACCAATTTTGGGATTCCTGGAAAAAACCGAGCTACAATTCGTTTGTAATATATTGATTGATCTTGCTTTTTCATGTACTCCAACTGAGTTTTTTCCTTGGATTTCAGTTTTCATTTCAGTACATACCGCTACACTACAGGAAACTTTTCATGCAAGACTGTGAATGCTATTATTGCTAGATTTTTCCTATAAACCTTTATAAACTTTTCTTGTTTTAAGCTAAACTCTGCTTTAACATCAACACTACAATAATGACAGTTTGTTTCTTCTCCTATACATTGTAAAATGTCAGTGACATTGGAGCAGCAATGATGAATGGGGTGTACTCGCCCCAACAAGCTCATCCATATGGAAAAAGTAGACTAAACTTTGCGGTCTGGCTATAAATATCCTTATTTGAAGATGTGGTTTTTCCATTTCACTATACTCCTAATGTTCAGGTTTATAGGAAGCGGCTCACAAATGGGTAACATGACCAGGCTTTTGCGGGCATCCAAATCCGCTCTTTTCCTGGCACGGAAAAGTGCTTAGATCACCAGTCTGGCAGCATCAAACTGGTTCTTATAGACCTTATAAAAACCTAATTGATGTAATTAATAAATTCTCTGCAGATGGATATCCTGCACTACCAGAGGCTGAATAAAACAAACAAAAATGCTTACATTTAATTGCAGGTAATGTCTACATGTTCAAACCTGCCAATCATAAATGTAAATTATGGAAACTTTTCCGAAACAGCAAATGTGGCATTCTGTCAGTTTAACCACTTCCCTACCGCCCACCGTCAAATGACGTCCTTGACTTTGTGCGGTGACATCTGAATGATGCCTGCAGTTGCCGGCATCATTCAGATATCATTCTTTTCACCCGGCGATTCTGTGCACGATAAAAACAATCATAGCGGCAGTTCCGCCGCTTGATTGTTCTTATAGGCGGCGGGAGGGGACGATCCGGTGCTTCTCTGGGCTCTGCCGTGCCATTGGGGGCCCAGAGAACGAATTGGCCGGCGCTGGATGGGAAGCATAGAGATGACTGGTGACCAGATGGTCACCAGTCATCTCTATGACCGCCGGGGGCCCGGGCGCGACGTTATGACGTCCCCCCGGGTTTCCATATGTAAACAAAGCCGTGATCTCGGCCGTCAGCATGAGATCGGTGAATTTTTTTTACCGATCTCATGCTTTCCAGCCTGATGGAGAGATGCGGGGTCTTATTGACCCCGCATCTCTCCATAAAGAGGACCTGTCACAATAGATTCCTATTACAAGGGATGTTTACATTCCTTGTAATAGGAATAAAAGTGATCAAAAAAACCAAAAAGTTAAAAAAAGTGTAAAAAATAAAAAAAATGTAAAAACCAAAAAAAATAATAATGAAAAAATGTAAAACGCCCCTGTCCCCGGTAGCTCGGGCTCAGAAGCGAACACACATGTAAGTCCCACCCACATATGTAAACGCAGTTAAAACCACACATGAGGTATTGCTGCGTGCGTTAGAATGAGTGCAACAATTCTAGCACTAGACCTCCTCTGTAATGCAAAAATGGTAACGTGTAAAAAAAATTTTTAAAGCATCGCCTATGGAGATTTTTAAGTACTGAAGTTTGGTGTCATTCCACGAGTGTGCGCAACTTTAAAGCGTGACATGTTAGGTATCTATTTACTCAGCATAACAACATCTTTCACATTATATAAAAAAATTGGGCTAATTTTTTAATTCATGAAACCATTTTTTTTTTCAATTTATTGCGCAAATACCGAGCGAGATACAAATTTGCAATGACCGCCATTTTATTCCCTAAAGTGTCTGCTAAAAAAATATATATAATGTTTGGGGGTTCTAAGTAATTTTATAGCCATAAAATTATGATTTTTACATGAAGGAGAGGAGTGCCAGAATAGGCCCGGTGCTGAAGTGGTTAAAGTGTATCCAAATCAAAGAACAAAAAATTTAATGTATTGTGGCTTAACAGTCCACAGATCTTGTTGCTACGTTAGTTTTTTTTTTTTTTTTCATGCTAAGATTATTTTGAACAAGTATAAAAAATACTTATTGATCCTGACAGAAATGCAATGTCCTTGTCACTTCCTGAGAATTCAATTGAAATCACAAACAGCCTTATCTTCCTTTCAGGCTATCTTCTGTAAACTAATTCCACCATCCTCCATGTAATGAGAGGAATTTGTAGTCCAAATAGCCTATAGCAGCCTTTTTCAACCAGGGGTGCCATGAAGTCTCTTTAGGGGTGCCTTGGAAAAATGCCTAAAAATCAACCACAAATTGTATACAAGCTGGCGGGTGGATGAAGCCAGCCTTTCAGTTACACAAGACCACAGATTTTCAATTTTCACCATTATGACTTTCTAGCTGCCGACCTCCTAATGACCAGTGACATCATCAGTTGATAAGGAGGATGTCAGTTGCCTACATTGCATCCTTGTTTGTCCCTCCATTTCCTCTCTCTATCAGCTTTGGGGTCATATTATCTAAGTGATGGAGAAAAACTGAGGGAGAAGACAAACATTGGAAGACTAGTCAGTACCACTTGTATTTGCTTTGGAAGAATAAATCATCTTTAACGTTGAGTGTTCTATGTGTGTGGAAATTGCTGCATTTGTTAGAATAGTTTTTATATTTTAGAATGGGGTGCCTCAAGACTGTCCATAATTTTGGTGGGTGCCTCAAGACTGTCCATAATTTTGGTGGGTGCCTCAAGACTGTCCATAATTTTGGGGTGTGCCTCAAGACTGTCCATAATTTTGGTGGGTGCCTCAGGACTGTCCATAATTTTGGTGGGTGCCTCAAGACTGTCCATAATTTTGGAGGGCGCCTCAAGACTGTCCATAATTTTGGAGGGCGCCTCAAGACTGTCCATAATTTTGGAGGGCGCCTCAAGACTGTCCATAATTTTGGGGGGTGCCTCAAGACTGTCCATAATTTTGGAGGGTGCCTCAAGACTGTCCATAATTTTGGAGGGTGCCTCAAGACTGTCCATAATTTTGGAGGGTGCCTCAAGACTGTCCATAATTTTGGTGGGTGCCTCAAGACTGTCCATAATTTTAGTGGGTGCCTCAAGACCGTCCATAATTTTGGGGGGTGCCTCAAGACTGTCCATAATTTTGGGGGGTGCCTCAAGACTGTCCATAATTTTGGGGGGGGCCTCAAGACTGTCCATAATTTTGGAGGGTGCCTCAAGACTGTCCATAATTTTGGTGGGTGCCTCAAGACTGTCCATAATTGTAAACAGTGACTTGACTAAAAAAAGTTGAGAAACACTGGCCTATAGTGACAACCATAGCTCCATCCTTAGTCAAAGTCTAGTGAGTGAGCGCAGGAGGTGTGTTACTCACAGGATTTCCAGGTAACAATACAGGAAGATAAGGCAAAAAAAAAAAAGATAATCGAAAAAAGAATATAGAAAACGCATACAACCACCTTATCTAAGAACTGGTAATCTGCAAAATATGACTTTTTTGGGGGGGGGGTTTACTTCAGTACTTGCTCCCCTTTAAAATAATGTTGGCTTATAAGGAGTTAATTTAATTGTAATGTCATTGACATATCTTTTATTTAATATTTACATTTGTACTGAGCTCCGGGACAATGGTTAATGATATACCGTATATACTCGAGTATAAGCCGAGTTTTTCAGCACATTTTTTTGTGCTGAAAATGCCCCCTCGGCTTATACTCAAGTCTGTATCCATCTTCAACTTTGTGCACCTGATCCTTGGCACACATGTAGCCCCACTCTTCCTCTACAAGTGTGCAAAGTTTTTTCTCCGGGGGACCTACGGCCGATTTTTCAAATCAGGCACCCCTTCCATAGACTCCAATGTTAAACAGTAATTTCTCTGGTGAATTTGGGGACCCGGTACTGGCCGGCCCTAGGTCCCCATGACCCCAAACCTGGCACACAAGTGGCCCCACTCTTCATCTACAAGTGTGCAAAGTTTGTTGTCCAGGAGACCTATGGCTGGGGAGCACCGATTTTTCAAAGCTGGGCACCCCTTCCACAGCGCCGGAGATCAGGTAGGGAGATTGGGCACAGTGAGGCATGGGCACAGTGACAGTGAGGCATGGGCACAGTGAGGCATGCACATGGACACAGTGAGGCAAAGTGAGGCACAGTGAGGCATGCAGATGGACACCCTAGGCTTATACTCGAGTCAATACGTTTTCCCAGTTTTTTGTGGTAAAATTAGGTGCCTCGGCTTATATTCGGGTCGGCTTATACTCGAGTATATATGGTACTCCTGGTGCTACAACATTGGACCTTTGTTTCTCCAATCTTTCAGCTGCAGAGTTATTTGCAGTTGCTCTGCATGCCCCATCCTCTCATAAACAACTCTGCAGCTGCAGGATCGGAGAAAGGTTGGAGCACCAGGAGTATAGCAATATTTGTACTCCCAGCGCACAGTAAAAATGTAAATAGTAAATACAAGTAATTAGTTCACGAAGTGGCATACACCTTGTTGGACTCGTTAATCAACAATGTTAAACGTTCTGCAGTTCTTGGAGTTCTTCTTTAAAGCGTGTCTTAATGCGAAAACAAAAATTTCATATGTCAAATGCCAGTGAAATACCTAAGTTTGCCCAACACTGTTTTTTGTAAATTCAGAGGAATCAAGCTTATAATAGGAAATTTATGAATCATATATTACAGGGAATATCCTGTTCACACGATCGGCAAACAAGAATTCTGCAAACTGATACAATCATCTCTATGTCACCTGAAACTAGTGTTGATTACTGCAATTCTCTTCACAATTAAAAAATAGAGCTTACAAAACAGTATTATCTGATGCAATTCTCAAAATGCCTAGTTAAAGCGGAGCTCCGCCGGAAAAAAAAATATTAAAAGCCAGCAGCTACAGCTACAGCAGCTGCTGGCTTTTAATATTTGGACACTTACCTGTCCTGAAGTCCAGCGACGTCCGCAGCAGAGGACGAGCGACCGCTCGTCGCTCTGCTGCTCCCTCCGCCATCCTCGCTGAGGGAACCAGGAAGTGAAGCCCTGCGGCTTCATGCCCGGTTCCCTACGGCGCATGCGCGAGTCGCGCTGCGCCGTTCTGATTGGTGCTCCTGTGTTCTGGGAGCCGAGTGTCTCCCAGAACACCAAGGGAAGTCTGCGGGAAGTGACGTAACTCCCGCAGATTTCCCGGAGAGAGGACTCCCGGATGTGGGTGAAAATACCTGTCTTAGACAGGTATCTTCACCCCCCTCCCCCCTGAAAGGTGTCAATTGTGACACCTGGAGGGGGGGAGGGTTCCAAATAGCAAAAGTTGCTATTTAGGGTGGAGCTCCACTTTAATAAATAATTGATTACCTGCCAGAGTAATGATTTAGAGCAATTTTTTTTTCCAATCAGCAGCTTAAGAGCCACATTTGGCTTGCATGTTCCTTTGGCTTTTTCATGGCACTGAACAGTTTTCTTAATGTAAATTATTTATTAACGGGTATCTAAAGCTCACACTTTTAAGTTTTGAATAGGGTGGAGAAGACTTGAAAGCCCTGTCTGGATTTTACTGCTTCAACCTATTTGTCCTGGTGACCAGCCTCACTGGGACTAAAAATTAGGAAACATTAAATATTTTGAGTTGTCACCGGAACAGGAATAGAGGGGAAATCTTCCAACAGGGACACTAGCTCTGGTCACAACTGTCTTAGAGGGAATTTCCCTTGACTTTTTAAAGATTTAATCTCTTTGTGTTGAGTCTCCTGGACAGAAATTTAGTTGATACTGTATATGCCACAGACACAGAGAGCATAAAAAAAAAAAAATCTAATGGGATTTTGGAATTATCTAAATTAAATTATTATTATTATTATTATTATTAATAATAATAATAAAGAAGTCTGATAAGCACCTTCTAAAGTGGTTGTAAACCCTAATGGTTATTCACCTTAATGCATTCTTTGGAGGCCACTCTGTGCTTAACCAACTGCACAGTGGAGGTAAATATGATATGTTGTTTATTTTTTTTTAACCTCCCTAGCGGTAATCCCGAGTCTGGCTCGGGGTGAGTTTTTACTACCAAAAGCGGTAACCCCGAGCCAGACTCGGGCTGCATTGCAGTATCCAGGGGAAGATACTTACCTTGTTCCCTGGATCCTGCGATGTCTCCCCGCAGTGTGTGCGAACCATGTCTCGCTCGATCCACACTGCCAAGTGCCGAGCTCTGTTCCTTGCGACGTACGGGGACGGAGTTCGGCGCCAAATTCAAAAAGTGAAAAACACAGTATAGATACAGTATACTGTAATCTTACTGATTACAGTACTGTATCAAATTATTTCACATCCCCTTTGTCCCTAGTGGTCTGTCGAGTGTCCTGCATGCACTTTTATATTATAAATACTGTTCTTTCTGCCTGGAAACTGGAGATTGTCCATAGCAACCAAAAAGTGTCCCTTTACATCAACAGTGGTTTTAGACCAGCTAGAAAACAGCGATAATAACTTAGAATCACTTGCAGAATTGAGCGATATCGATTTGTGGGGAAATTCATCATCAAACACTAAATCTAATGACAGCGACAATTCTGCAACTGAGCAAATTTCAGTGTTTTTGATTTGATTACATTATGGAATAATTTTTATTATAATTACATTATTATGTTATAATTATTTATAGTTATTTATTATATTATAATTTATGATTTTGTGTTTCAAACTTTATCATACCCGGGATGTCTACTAGACTCTGGTTTGGACAGATTTAAGTGAGTTATTACTAAGAATTACAGGCCTACAATATAAAACGCCAAATTTCCATGCAAAATAATTGTACCGCTTTCAGCACCTAAAATCTGACAGAATCATACCGCCAGGGAGGTTAAAACAGCGAACCTTTAGTAACCCTTTAATTGACAATATCCTGTCAATAATGCACATTTCAATTGACAGGATATCGTAAACTTGATAAAATGGCAGAGACACAGAATGACTTCTACTGATTCCCAGTGATCTTCAACTAGCAATTGCAGGAAAATTAAATCAATAAGTGAACTATTAATAATGCAAACTATGTAGCTGTTCTAAAATCATAAAGTGCACTCAATTCGCCTTATTTGAAATACTTTGTGACACTTTTGTAGGCAGAATCCAGAGAGCACCTCATAGGAGCACTGGAAGTATACGTCCTGAAACCTCTTTTATGAAATGTACTCCTTATTTGTTTTACTTGTATCAGTACTCATAATCAAAACTTATAAGGGTTTATTAAATCTGATTGGTGGCTTTAAAAAACTTGCATTGTCAGCAATAAGCCTGCAGTTGTGTGTTTGGGAACAGCTTTCCTGCATCACAGGCAGGGGTAGTGTAGACTGGTGCACTACACCAATGCTACCTACCGTTAGCATGGAATTTTTGCTTCGTATATACAGGGGTTGGACAAAACTATGGAAATACCAGGTGAAAGAACAAAATTGTCACCTAATATGGTGTTGGACGGCCTTTGTCATCCAAGACGGCCTAAATTCTCCTGGGAATTGACAAATATGGTGGATAATGGAATCTGATACCATTCTTCATGCAAATATCATTCTAGTTCTTGCAGAGATGCTGGAGGCGGAAAACGAGCCTGAACCTTGTTCTCCAAAATTGACTATAGTGGCTCTCTGATATTGAAGACCGGCGACTGTGGCGCCCAGGGAAGGTGTAAGACTTCATCTGCATGCTCGTCAAACAACGATTTTACAGCTTCAGCTGTGTGAATCTGAGCATTACCGTCTTGGTAAATGGAACTGTCTTCGGGAAACAATTTCTGCACCATGGGGTGCACATGGTAGGCCAAAATTTGTAATTAGTCGCTGGCAGTGACTCTACTTTTCAAGGTGATTATGGGGCCTGCAGAATACCAAGATACGGTTGCCCAAACCATGATTGCGCCAACATGCTTTACCGCTGGCAAAAGACAGTCCTGGTCATGAGCTTGGGACGGTGTTCGCCACACGTAAACAGGTTTTCACACAACAGAGTGGCGCTCGATTCATTTGACCATATTACAGTCTTCCATTGATAGATAGTCCACGATTTATGGGTGTTGCACCACTCTCTGCTTTTCTGAGCATTAATATCGGTCACTAGTGGTTTGGCAATTGCAGCTGTCCCCTCATGGTGTTCCAACCGCAGAGTTTTTGTGGACACAGTCTTTGAAAAATTGAGATTGAGCTCTGCTGTCACTTTTACAGCAGTTGTTTTCTTATTCTGGGTCACAATCCTGCGCAGTGTCCTTTTGTCTCTTTCAGACAGTTGACCACGCTTATACTTATCAGACAACATTTTCCCAGAAACTGTATATATCACCATAACCTTTGATACTGTACCTTGGGACACCACAAATAAATTAGCAACTCCAGTCACAGAGGCACCAGCTAAGCAGGCACCAATAATTTGCCCTCTTTGAGACTCAGTTAGCTCTGACATGACTCTGTATTACTAGTAGCACACGTGGTGAATGACGAAAGTGAGGCTTCCCACCTGTTAATCTTGGTGTCTCATCACACAGCAGAAGCAAAAGAATGTTACACCGCTTTCAATACGGAACATGTCATCACTTTCACACCTGCAAATCATGTAATATTTCCATATTTTTGTCAAACCCTTGTATCTCAAGGTTTAATTTTTCAGTTTTGACAACTAAATGAAGCTGGTCTAGGTGTAAAGAATAAAACTTTATTTATAAACCTTAAAGACAACAATGTATCAGAATGTAACTACTTTGCTGTAAATAAAGCCCCATTGGTGCTCACTGCCTGCCACTAATACATTTTTAAAATTATGTTGGTGCTGTCTGTCACTAATAAAGAAAAATGATGCTGCTAAGGACACCTGCCAATAAAAAAGACTAAGGATGCTTTTGGTTCTGCAATTCACTAACAAAATCTATGGATGGTACTGCCTGTCCCTGACAAAGAATAAAGATCCCGTTGCTGCTGCCTGCTATTTTCTAAAGGCCATGGATACTACTCTTGCTACCGGCCACTAATATAGTCAGGTCCATAAATATTGGGACATCGACACAATTCTAATCTTTTTGGCTCTATACACCACCACAATGGATTTGAAATTAAACAAACAAGATTTGCTTTAACTGCAGACTTTCAGCTTTAATTTGAGGGTATTTTCATCCAAATCAGGTGAACGGTGTAGGAATTACAACAGTTTGTATATGTGCCTCCCACTTTTTAAGGGACCAAAAGTAATGGGACAATTGGCTGCTCAGCTGTTCCATGGCCAGGTGTGTGTTATTCCCTCATTATCCCATTTACAAGGAGCAGATAAAAGGTCCAGAGTTCATTTCAAGTGTGCTATTTGCATTTGGAATCTGTTGGTGCTTCCTGTCACTTCTTCATTCTTTGAATGCTGCTGGGGCTGCCTGCCCCTTCTTAAGTCTTGGGATGTTGTTGGTGCTGCCTGCCACTACTTCATTCTTTGGATGCTGTTGGTGCTGTCTGCCACTGCCGCATTCTTTGGATGCTGTTGGTGCTGCCTGCCCCTTCTTAATTCTTTGGATGCAGTTGGTGCTGCCTGCCCCTTCTTAATTCTTTGGATGCAGTTGGTGCTGCCTGCCCCTTCTTAATTCTTTGAAAACTGCTGGTGCTGTCTGCCACTTCATCATTCTTTGAATGCTGTTGGTGCTGCCTGTCACTACTTCATTTCTTGGATGCTGTTGGTGCTGCCTGCCACTTCTTAATTCTTTGGATGCTGTTGGTGCTGCCTGCCACTATGTCAATCATTGGATGCTGTTGGTGCTGCCTGCCAATACTTTATTCTTTGGATATTGTTGGTGCTGCCTGCCAATACGTTATTCTTTGGATGCTGTTGGTGCTGCCTGCCAATACTTCATTATTTGGATGCTGTGGGTGCTGCCTGCCGCTACTTATTTCTTTGGATGCTGTTGGTGCTGCTTGCCCCAGCTTTATCCTTTGGATGCTGTTGGAGCTGCCTGCCACTAACAAAGATTAGGATTCTGTTGGTGCTGCCTGCCACTTCTTAATCCTTTGGATTCTGTTGGTGCTGCCTGTAACTAACAAAGGTTAAGGCAGTTGTTTCTGTTGCCTGCCACTAACAAAAACTGAGGATGCTGCTGGCACTGTGTGCCGCTAATAAAGACTAAGGAATCTGCCGGTACTGCTTGCAGCTAATTAAGACTAATTAAGAAAGACCCCACCGCTGCTTATCACTATGACTGGCCATACATTATTCAAATTTTTTGTATAATTTTCCTTTAGATTTACCAAGACCATTAAATATGAGGTCAAACCTAAATACTTTCAATTTGTATGCAATCAGGCAGGCCCTTGTACTACATGGTTGAAGGTAAATCTAAAGGAAATTGAATAAGAACATTTTTATAACGTATGGCCAGCATAAAAAAGATGAAAAAAATATATATCAATAGGACACATCATGTGACTATGGCTTGGAAAGAGGTGTGGGGTTTCCAGCCCCATATATTTTCACAATCTAGCCGGCAGTTTACAGCATTAGATCCCTCTCTTCTGGTCATGATGACGGCAGTAGAGTAAATTATTCTTCTCTGAGTATTTAGAGAATAAAACGTACCCAATGTGATTTGTCCTCAAAGAAATCTCCAGCTCCCTCAGCACTTGAGTGGACTCCTGTACTCTTCTGCGAAACTTCTAGAGAGAAACAAAATTAAATTACAATTTACTCACTATTATTCTCATTGTGCAAGTTAAAATCTGCCTTAGATCTAACAACAAGTTTATAGTGCTAGTTTCTGCCCAAGTGGATGCAAATCGATTGGATTTTTTAGGTAGGTCCTCATCTTACGTGTACAGTGAACCTCACATTTTGATATTTCTGGCAGTGATTTAAGGAGACTATTGCTCTAGGGTGACTTATGCCTAGAGACGCAGGCTGTCCCCCTCACACTCCAGCTGCACGCTGCAATGAGACTGCTGCACATGTACAGTATTTTTCAGCACAAATTATAGCTGGCCTTGTAACACCATCTGGCTTCCAAGGTCATGGCTGCATAACGAGAAATATACCAATATGCTACTTTTAGTCTTTAGGGTGCCTCGGAGCTGTGTACTCGCGCGTTTAAATGACATAAGATGAACATTATCTGATATGGCTCATATTGGTCAATTAAGGAAGACGGTATGTCTAAAAGCAAAACCCTCATCGACTTTCCTAATACCTTCTTTTCTAAGGGTATTCTACACAGGATATAAACATGCACCCTCAACAGGTGTGATTATACACATACACTATATTGTCAAAAGTATTGGGACGCCTGCCTTTACACACACATGAACTTTAATGGCATCCCAGTCTTATGCCCCATACACACGATCATTTTTAATGTCATTTTTAAAACTGACGTTTTTCTCGTCATTTTTTTTCTTGTTTCCTCTCAAGCCTGTCTTGCGTACACACCATCATTTTAAAAAATGTTCACGAAAAGCGCAGTGACGTACACCACGTACGACGGCACTATAAAGGGGAAGTTCCGTTCGAATGGCGCCACCCTTCATGTTAGTAAAGTTTGTTGAGAGACGATTCGCTCTTTTCAGTCTAGTGCTTTTCAGTCCGTTACAGCATGACGAATGTGCTATCTTCATTACGAACGCTAGTTTTACCAGAACGAGCGCTCCCGTCTCATACTTGATTCTGAGCATGCGCATTTTTTTTCATGTCGTTAAAGCATACACACTATCGTTTTTCACATCGTTAAAAAAAACGACATGAAAAACGACGTGAAAAAAGAGAGCATGTTCGAAATTTTTAATGCCCGTTTTCCACGTCGTTAAAAATGCTCTGGAGCCTACACACGATCATTTTTAATGGCCATTTTTTTTAATGGCATTTTTAACGGCATGAAAAATGATCGTGTGTATGGGGCATAAGTCCATAGGGTTCCATATCGATTTAGCCCACCCTTTGCAGCTATAACAGCTTCAACTCTTCTGGGAAGGCTGTCCACAAGGTTTAGGAGTGTGTCTATGGGAATGTTTGACCATTCTTCCAAAAGCGCATTTGTGAGGTCAGGCACTGATGTTGGACGAGGTCTGGCTCGCAGTCTCTGCTCTAACTCATCCCAAAGGTGTTCTATCAGATTGAGGTCAAGACTCTGTGCAGGCCAGTCAAGTTCCTCCACCCCAAACTCGCTCATCCATGTCTTTATGGATGGGGCAGAGACAAGACCTGTAAGTGTTATTGAATTGCAACACATAAAAATAGGTTTCCTGCTCTGCCAGAGATAAAAAAGATATATAAAAAAAGTTTAAAATCTCAGCAGTGGATAGAAAAGAATACAAATAATTTGGCAGGTAAAATAGCTTCTGTATATGTTTTCATATGTGGATTACGATGTTTGCCTGCATTTTAGATTTAATGTAGCAACATACAATAGCCTACAATAAAGACAGTTGGCATATCAATAATTAGAATAATAGACACTCTTTAGAAGTTTATAGACAGGCAAAAGTAGGTATGAAAAGATATCACTTTAGAGCAAGGGTTTCCAAACTTTCTAAACAAAGGGCCGGTTTACTGTCATTTAGGGCCGGATTGTGGCCAGTGAGATTAGAAAGTATCCTGGTGTCAGTGGGAGTAAACAATGCATCTTTGGTGTCAGTGAGATTAATAGTACCCCATTGTTGGGTGTCAGTTTAAGGAATAGTTCACCATCATTGGTGTCAATGGGAGGAATAGTGTCCCATTGTTGGTGTCAGTGGGAATAATAGTGCCCCATTTTTGGTGTCAATTTGAGTAATAGTGCCTCATTGTTGGTGTCAATTTGAGTAATAGTGCCTCATTGTTGGTGTCAAAGGGAGAAATAGTGCCCCATTATTGATGTCAGTAGCCGGAAAATTACTCCATTGTTGGTTTGTTGGTGTCAGTGGGAGGAATAGTGTCTTGTATCAATGGAAGGAAAAGTCCCCGAAGGGATAAAAACATGCAAAAGGGCCCCGGCAGCAGTCTGAAGACCCCTTCTTTAGAATAACAAAGGTTTAGATCTACTTACACCAGCCATAGACGGTTCGAATCTCGGCCAGTTTAGCAGGGATCAGCCGATATTCAAACCATGTATGGGCAGGCGGATTTTACATGTGATTATAGCCGCTAGCAGTAACCACTGTGTTCTCCCGGCGGGGACAGCTTCCCCTGCCCCCCCACTGGTAGAACACAATGACTCCACAGGAGGGACAGTGTTGATGGGGGAATCAAGCAATTTTCTTAAAATTGCTGTCTATGGCCGGATTTAGTCTTTGGTTTTTAATTGTTGTTCTGTAACTAAGACAGGTACACATTAATCTCACAAACCTTCTACAGTTTACAAATGAAGGCCCGCACAAAGCAATCCTTTGTGCCTCTTTGGTTTGGCATCCCGGGCATAGACTTTCCCAAGCTTACAATCCTATATACTGAGTGCTGTGGAATTGTGCCATCGCTAGAACAATAGTAGCCCCACAAATGTCCATCTTTCAATTCTCATAAGCAGTGTTTTCATAAGCAATTCTAGGACAGAGTGCAAAGAGCTCCATAGTAACTACCAGTCATGAAAATACTATAATAATAACCACTTAGTGTTTAATGTGTATGAACTTTTGAAGTGTAAGTAAAGTATCAATTTAAAAGGGCTTTTGTGTACCAGCCAATTTTCCCTTTTAAAACGTATAACCATCCAAATGAAAATCTCAGTTTCCAGCTTAACTTGAAATTGCTATGAGGGGTTTCAGTGATACGGCCCTCTGCATATATAGTTTTATTAATGCCAAGGACTGCACAGTAGTTATCTGATTGGAGGATATTTAGCTGGTTGGTCTATTCATCATTAGAATTTGATCCTAATGCCACGTACACACGACCATTTTTCTCGTCGGGAAAAATTACATTTTTTCTCTTTGATGAGAAAAACGACCGTGTGGGGGCTTTTCATAATTTTTCCTGCCGAGAAAAACGGCATTAATCACGACGAGAAAAATTAGAACATGCTCTAATTTTTCTCGTCGTGATTCACGGCATTTTTTTCCGCGGCAGCCTTCCCATAGGGAAACACTGCCGGGGAGCCCACACACGGTCGTTTTTCTCGACCAAGAGAAAAAATGTCGGGAAAACCGGCCGTGTGTAGGGGAACAAGCCGTTCCTCGTTTTTCCCGTCGATTTTCTCGACTGTGTTTTCACCGTCGAGAAAATCGATCGTGTGTACACGCCATTACCCTTAGGAGTTCCATGGACCAGTGCCAAAGTGAGACTGCTTTGGGCCTGACATAAATGCTTAATACATATATAGAATTTACAACCTATTGAAAAATGTCTTTAAAAAAGTGGTGACCCTTCCCTCTTTTCATTAGAGGGTCCTGCACCATGTTGGTATCATTGGCTGAGCTGCAAGGTACTAACTATACAGAAGGTTAACACGATTGAGAACAGGCAGATGTTGTCCTGCTGCTGCAGACACCATCCCAGAAAGCAAGCAATTGAGCTGCAAGTTTGAAAATGCCTTGCTAAGCTATTGCTAGACTTGCCAGACTTCACAAGTTTGTTGCACAATTGCAGCAAGTCCGCATTGCATGACCCCAGATCAACTTTCTTTGCAAACATTCTTCTAATCTGCTGCAGCACAGTGGTTTAGTTGTTAGCACTTTCACCTAGCAGCAAAAGGGTTGCTGGTTCTAAACCCTGACCACGACACCATCTGCCTGGAGTTTGCATGTTCTCACTGTGTCTGCGTGGGTTTCCTCTGGGTATTCCAGTTTCCTCCCACACCCCAAAGACATGCTGGTAGGTTCATTGGATCTTGTCCAAATTGGCCCAGTATATATGTGTGTATGACTGTGTATCCTAAGCGTGTCAAGATCCTACGGGGTAAAATGACCGCACCAGCCAATCCTGGGATGGGTGATCTGTCTATCAAAGTTCCCCCGGACAAGGGGGAGGGGCTGTATGTGATGGCGCGGGTTCCCATTTGCTGCTCACTACTCTGCGTCTGCATTGGTCGGTGCTGACGTCATTGGAGCGCGCCCGGCTTCCGATTGCTCGGTCGCCGTTCTCTGTGTTTACCGCAGAGCCATCCATCCACCCACAGCCACGGAGTTCCCCGCACATATGAGGCTTCATCCACCGAATTCCTACATAGGCTTGGTTTTGGAGAAGTTACCCGCTGGCAATCTCAAGTGATCTCCGCAAGCCTGGTGTTCCCAGCATCACACTTCACACCCCAGTCTACCGGCTGTGATATCCTTCATACAACAGGTTGGTGTTCTGGAGTAGTTGCTTGCTTGCCATCCTAAGTGATCCCCGCTCACCCCGGGTTCTCTGTATCACGCTCCACACCCCAGTCTATCAGCTGTCACATCCCTCAAGATCAGGTCCACCAGCCATTATACCGCTATTCTTCACTCCATCTGTTATTGGTGGTTACCTTGTTGGATTGATAGGTGCTCCCTGGGGACCCATACTAATCATGGATTGATGTTAACAAGCCTTGACTCTTCAGTGTTATCATTGCTGTTTTTTAATATACCTCATTGCCAATTGTGTGCATTTTAGTGTTTTCATTATGTGCTATATCTATGTATTTTTACTACATACAAGACTATAAAGTTTTATGCCGTATCCATTGAGCGCTGCTCTTGTGTGTTTTTTTTTTTTTGTGCACATTCGGTATCGGTGCTGTTTCGGTATCGGCTTTCAGTTTTCGGGATCAATCAAGATTTTTTTTCTGTATCGGTTTCGGCACCAAAAAATCCCATTCGGTGCATCCCTAGTTTATTTCATTGTGCTAAAGAAAATGCACAGGGTTTATTATAACTGTCTTACTACTTTAACTGTTCTTTAACTGAAATCACAAAGCTGAAATTGTTTGAATGGAAAAGACGGGAGAAGCAATCAGAAATATGATCTCCTCCGTTCATCAAGCTGAGACATCAGTACGGGATATGAGCACATCTGGCTGCCTGGATATTAATAATTACATATATTTTTGTAGCAGTAAAGCTGTATTTTAAGGTACAGCTTTCATTTCTGCCAAGTAATTTCTTCTCCATGTCTAGAAGTGAAGTTGGTTGCTGTCCCACTGATCTTGTAAGAGGTCAAATTCACCTATAAATAATAGCTCCTTTTCTTAATGCCATTTTTGGATTGCACTGTGACGTTTTTTTAGCTCTCTGCTCTCTTGGATCCTCTCAAGGACTTTCCATGATACAGACAACTCTTAAACTTTGGTTGGATGTCCCCCTGGAACATCGGTGTAACAGATTACCCTTCAGAAAACACTGGAACAAACACACACAAAAATTATCAGCCACAGTGGATAATAGATATCCTCTTACCTTCCGTGTTACTGCTGGATCTAGGTAGCCTTTCAGCTGCTGGATATATGTGTGCGGAGGATTCTTTACTTGAAATCTTTCCTGGAAAGAAAAAGACAACACTGTCAATAGTGAAATACTGTACAAACTAAAGTCATTGTCACATGGTTACATTTAGCCTTAGAGAGGCGGCCAGAGAGAGGGAGGATCGGAGGAGAGGAGACACAGCAGCTGACTGAGTCACTGACCACGATGTCAGGGCTCAGTAGCCATGTTAAACCGTAGTCAGTTTACAGGGGCGAGAGCAGAAGCTAGCAGGATCATCCAGGTTTTTTTGGTAATACAGGGGGCCAAACGACACAGCACAAGCACTGTGCTATATAAATGCTTTAAAGGAACAGGATCCATTTTTAATCTTTTTGGGGGTTACAAACACTTTAAGCTTTGGTGGAACTTCCTTTGTGTACAAAAGTGTACAGTCTTTAAAATGGCACATTCAAAAAACTTTTGATATTTAATGCTTTTAATGCTTTTTTTACTTTATTATGTTAGCAAAACGATGCTTTAGAATTGTTCTTTTAAATGGTTTTAATTTGCGTCTAATTTTGGATTTTCTGTATAATAAAGTCAAACACTTATACGTTGTAGCCGCTCGGTACAGGACCCGGTAACAACTGGAGAGCACTGGAGTAGTGTTGTCTAGTTCCGTGATTTTCAACTTCTAGGTTAGGCTGGGTATGACATATACAGTATATAGTATATTATTTTGGGGAGCCCGGGATCAGCAGCCCTCCAAGTTAGTAAAACCAAAGTATTTTTTTCCCAAAAGATAAACAAAAACAGCTTACTTCAGCATGGCAACAAACAGAACAGTCCATCCACCTCTTGTATAAATTAAACTTTAGCAAAAACTCCAGCAACACCTTTTCTCTTAACTTGGTCTAAAGTTCCCACCTGCCCCAGAGGTCCAAAGAAAGGTGACCACAATCCAGCAGGGTCTCAGTAGCTCAAACAGTACATAGCTCCTATTACAAGCATGTTCTGCTCCACATCACACCTCATGGACACCTACTGACTGCATCTTGCCTTTTACAGCCTGCTTTTGCAGCCAGGCTAACCAATTCAAGACCATGGTACCTGTAGTCATAGGCATGCGCACAGGGTGTGCCAGGTGTGCCCAGGCACACCCTAATCACCCTGTGCAGCAAAGACTCCCCCTACTGCCCTGGCTACCCCCTCCTTCCCCCCCGCAGCACTGCCGGCTTCCCTACTCTCCTCTCCCTCCGGCTGCTGCTGAAGGGATGTTTTAGGATGAGTGGAGGAAGGGGTCGGTAAATATGTAACTTACCGGCCCCTTCCCTTTTTCATGAGTGATTGATAATATGTGTTTGAGCTTTGGTGTGTGTAACGGGAGGGCCCGGGGAACCCAGAATCTCTTAGAAAGTATGAGATACCCTTGCTTCAGCTTCCCCAATGCCTCTTATGTGTAAACCACCCTGTGTCCCTATTAGGGGCACAGGGTGAATGAAAACCCCACTATGATCTGTACTAATCAGATTCAATGCTGTATATACATTGTTGTGACAGGGGTCACGTTGGGCACAGGGTGAGCCAGGAAATAATGGACATTGAGAATATGTATTGGATTGTTTTAAATTGGTCTGTAATATTATTCCCCAGTATTTCCCAGGATCTGTAAATAACTGTTCGGTTGATCCTGAACTCAACAGGTTAAATTCAGAGATGCTGATGTGTCACCTGTCTGCTTGTGTAAGGTTAATGAACCTCAATTATGCTACAGATCCTTTCATTGTGAGATGTGTATTGGGAGCTCGTTATGTATCCATTGTGTGAAGTCTTTTGAGAAATGGGAGACAGTACGGCTAGCCTAGAAGGTCATGCATAATCATTTAAACTGAAATGTGGATTGGGAGACAAAAGCTAGCCTAAAAGGTCATATGTCTGAGTCATCAAGCTGTAGTTAAGTAGATCATGCAAATTAGCTCTGGTCAAAGATGTATGGTGAGAAGAAAATACGAAACTCCCCTCTATGTGTATAAAGGTTGCAATGTTTTTTTTCAATAAAGAGAGTCTATCTTGGGAAGATACAGAGCGTGCTGTCTCGTTCTTCCGGAAGGATTAATCCTATGGGAAGTGGTAGCCTGACTGTGGAGTATTGGTAGCGAATGTGTGTCCAGGAGAGGGAATCGCTTAAGCGGCGTTAACCCCTTTCAGATTTGGGGTGCCGTTACATTGGTTGGCAGCGGTGGGATCTTCCCTCCAGTTACTGGGACACTTCAAACCACCACAGTGAAGGACCAGCTATGCAGCCTGCAGGAAAGCCACGCTGAAAGACCTACAGGAGAGCCGTGGAGGGACCAGTGGGACAAAGAACAAGGCCACCTTGATCAGGGAGCTAGCTGAGATGGATCAGAGGGATGGTGATGCAGGACCCCGGTCAGTTGAAGACTTGTTTCAGCAACGAGTTCGACAGCGGTTGGCATTATTTGGAGCTAACCCATCAGACACCGCCATACAGAATGCCATTAAAGGCATCCAGCTGCAGGATGCACGACAAAAGAGAGAACTAGAGCGACAAAAGAGAGAACTAGAGCGACAAAAGAGAGAACTAGAGCGACAACATGAGCGGAGAATGGCGGAAATACGGCAATCAGAGATCGCCTACAGACAGCTGCTAGAATCTGCTCAGCAGCAGGGTGGTGCTACCTTTGCCTGGGACTATCAGGAAATAACAGTGGACAACTCAGAAATCCTGGCTGAAGAATCGGCAGTGGAAAATCGGAAGATTGCCATCCCTAAAGCCGAAGTGGATGATATGGAGTTCCAGGGAGCTAGGGCAGTTGGCCCATCTCCCCAGCCACAGATTACAGAAGGTATGGACTTAAGGGACTGTTCAGAGGATGTTAGGGATTATGCATCGCCTGCTCAAGTACTGGCAGCAGGACAAAGTACTGCAGACCCTGCTCTACACCCGTGGCAGTTTTGGAGGCCCGAGGTGAGAAGGTGATGGGTCCTCTTTCCCAGTGGATTTCAGAGATGCAGGGAGGAGAAGCAGCCCTTTTTCCCCCCCAACAGTTAGCCAGAGCAGATGGTGTGGAGTCCCCAGCAGAAGTGCTGGCAACAGGGCAGAGTGCTACCAACCTCTGCCCAGCACCGGAAACAACTGTGGAGTCTCAGGGAGCGGGGCAGTTGGCCCCTCTCTCCAGCAATAAGCTGAGGTGGTAAAGCTTTTACCCCCAGCTGAATCACTGGCAGCAGGACAGAATACTACTGGCTGCTGCACACAACTGCAACTTGAGCTGATATCGGTGGATGGGACTACGGTCTCCACTCACAGCAACCCAGCGGAAGAGCTGGCAACAGAGCAGAGTGCCACGGGCCTCTGCTCTCAACTAACAGAAGAGGGAGTTCCTGTGGGACTGGATGGGACTTTGGTCGTCACTGACACAACCCCAGAAAATGGTGTGACACTGAGACAGGAGGATGTCAGCCTTGCTTTGCAAGCACTGGGGGATTTTCACCTACCACAAGTGGATGGGACTTCAGTCTCCACTTGTATACCCCAGGGATGCTGGGCAGTCGGCCCAGATCCCCAACAGCATGACGGACTGAGCCCAGTCACCCTGTCTTCTCCCCAGCAGCTGAAAGGACCCCAGGGAGAAGGGCCAGTCCAGGCCTCTCCCCAGCGGCGGGTATGTTCTCTGAGAGAGACAGAGGTTGGCTGGGTAAGTAATGCTCTGTTTGGAGCAATTTGGGGTACTGTGTGGATACCGGCATTAGAGGAATGGACCTATGGACTAACTTCGGAGTCAACCCGTCTGGGGTCTCCTCCTGTGTTAGTCTCCTGCCAAAAGGGGAGAGATGTAACGGGAGGGCCCGGGGAACCCAGAATCTCTTAGAAAGTATGAGATACCCTTGCTTCAGCTTCCCCAATGCCTCTTATGTGTAAACCACCCTGTGTCCCTATTAGGGGCACAGGGTGAATGAAAACCTCACTATGATCTGTACTAATCAGATTCAATGCTGTATATACATTGTTGTGACAGGGGTCACCAGGTGAGCCAGGAAATAATGGACAGTGAGAATATGTATTGGATTGTTTTAAATGGGTCTGTAATATTATTCCCCAGTATTTCCCAGGATCTGTAAATAACTGTTCGGTTGATCCTGAACTCAACAGGTTAAATTCAGAGATGCTGATGTGTCACCTGTCTGCTTGTGTAAGGTTAATGAACCTCAATTATGCTACAGATCCTTTCATTGTGAGATGTGTATTGGGAGCTCGTTATGTATCCATTGTGTGAAGTCTTTTGAGAAATGGGAGACAGTACGGCTAGCCTAGAAGGTCATGCATAATCATTTAAAGTGGAGCTCCACCCGATTTTTAGACCTTATCTTATTCAATGGACATAATGTAATTAATGTCGAAACGGGCATTGTTTTTTTATTTTTCTGTACAGTACCTTAATAAATCTCCATTTTATATCTGTTTCCTGTCTCCTCTGCTCCGGGAATTCTGCGGGAGTTACGTCATATCCTTGTAACGCAATGTAACCTGGGAGCATTTGTCATAGCTCCCAGTATTCATTGCCGAGCCTTGCTGCAAGATATCGCTTGACAAGGGGGCGGTAACTTTCTGCGACGCCGGTGTAGTGTCATATTTTGCTCCCCATCACAGATTGCTCCGGAAGTGACGTTTCGTCGCCGCCATCTTGCTACACCCCACACTCCTTCACAGTAATGATAGAGTGAGAAGGGGGCAAGCGGACATCTTGTTACACCCACCGGAGTTTTCGATTTCACGGTTGTTTTCAGCACAAAACGGAGCTTATCTGCTTAAATACAGTATTTGGAAATCGGACGGACTGTTTAGATGTTAAATGTGAAAAACAGAGGTGTTCTGTCACATTAGCAAGCATGTAAGGTCAGCAGGTTTGCTGCTGCTTTTAAAATTTAACATCTAAACAGTCCGTTGGATTTCCAACTACTGTATTTAAGCAGATAAGCTCTGTTTTGTGCTGAAAACAACCGTGAAATCGAAAACTCCGGTGGGTGTAACAAGATGTCCGCTTGCCCCCTTCTCACTCTATCATTACTGTGCAGGAGTGTGGGGTGTAGCAAGATGGCGGCGGCGGAACGTCACTTCCGGAGCAATCTGTGATGGGGAGCAGAATGTGACAAGACACCGCACGTTCTAATGCATAACCCGGATGTTTATGTCCCTGCTCGCTGCAAAGAATTTGCATGAGCGAGAACAAGCGGTGAATGCTGGGAGTTCAGCATTCGCCGCAAGGAGGAAGTACATGCTTGTGGGATTCTAATGCCCACAAGCAAAATGGCAATCCGTAGGAAAAGGGAATATAAGTTATCATTTCTAACTGAATAGCGATGCGGTGGACTAAAAGACACGGAGATGTGAGTAGACATGTAATAGGCAGAATACTTTGTAATGGCATGAAAAAAAAAAAAACGATTTGGCCGCGGGAGAACCGCTTTAAACTGAAATGTGGATTGGGAGACAAAAGCTAGCCTAAAATGTCATCAAGCTGTAGTTAAGTAGATCATGCAAATTAGCTCTGGTCAAAGATGTATGGTGAGAAGAAAATAAGAAACTCCCCTCTATGTGTATAAAGGTTGCAATGTTTTTTTTCAATAAAGAGAGTCTATCTTGGGAAGATACAGAGCGTGTTGTCTCGTTCTTCCGAAAGGATTAATCCTATGGGAAGTGGTAGCCTGACTGTGGAGTATTGGTAGCGAATGTGTGTCCAGGAGAGGGAATCGCTCAAGCGGCGTTAACCTCTTTCAGATTTGGGGTGCCGTTACAGTGTGCATACCCTAATTCAATAGGCTGCGCACACCTATACCTGTAGTCAGAGTTGGAGGCACTTTCCCACCCAAAATCTCTCCAGAATCTCTCCAGATTCTGGGTCCCATATTAGGACTTAACAATTGTAGGAAAAGTGCAAGTCAGTTTTTCCCTTTCTTTCTCTGGATCAGCCAGGGACCCCTCAACCTGTATGGGTGAGAATCCATGAGTTCTCCCAAATGGCCTCTTGTTGCCCCCCTAAAGGGACCACAACGCAAACGGTGGTGATATATACCTGTTCTCCAAGACCCATTCCTGGAATTTAGTACAATAAGATAGTTACATCGGTCTAAGCTGGACCAATGTAACTATGTATACAGTATAATATACATACCTGGAATTCATCTTAAAAAAACTTGTTTGTTTATAATATATTGAAAAGCCCCCAAAAAAAAGCTATACCCCAACAAAGGCTTCAACAAAATAATAGCTGAGAAAATGTGTTATACACAACCCTTTATGAATGGCTGACTTGAGTGTCAGCCGGATTTCCTCAATTAAGCACTAGATGTAATAGAGATGTTATTTTTAGCTGTATGCCCAAATAACAGGGCAGTGAAAACAAAAAAAACAATGTATAAGTAAAAGGCATTTTCTTTCTTATGTGATGCTTTCTATGGCTCAAGCTCAAGAACCGGTATAAAGAGTCTAGCAGAAAAGAGTCTACATGCAGTATGTGTTCTGATTTTAAATAATTTATAATCCAAGTTCACATGAATAGACTTCCCAGGCTATGCACTTTCGTTGTGTTGTCCAACATATCATTCTTTTGGCAATATACGTGATAGTCTAAAGAACAGCTCAATATTAAAGGCCAACTTGTCACTTTAGAGTTAGAAGCATTCCAGTGAATACTGTGGAGCAATTTAGAAGGGAGCATTGGTTAATCTGGGAAAATAGATCATTTGCTTGGCCAAAAGTCAATCACATGGATGAACTGTCTCGGCGCTGCACTGAGGTCAGACTCGAAGCAATCTCATTTTGTGTAGTAATTATTTGTAATTATTGTTATGTTAAGAATATCACAAAACTGTGTATTGACAAAGTGGGACTCCAGTGGTTTTATTCACACGAGATGCTCTCAGAAATGCACACATTAAAGAGACCCTGTCATAGGCCATTTAGGTCAACAACAATCTTACTAAAGGATTGCAATTAATGTATCTTAGGCATGTTATTATCAAGGCCTCCCGTGCGTAGACATCCAAAAGCCCTTAAGCCTCGTACACACGCTCGGATTTTCCGATAACAATTGTCCGACGGACGTGTTTTGTCGGACAATCCGACCGTCTGTATGCTCCATCGGACAATTGTTGTCAGAATTTCCGACAACAAATGTTGGATAGCATGCTTTCAAATTGTCTGACAAATGTGTTACGTCGGATCATCCGATCGTGTGTACACAAGTCCGTTGGTCTAAAATCCAAAGTACAAACATGCATGCTCCGAACCAATGCTTACCATAAGACAACATTAGCAGAAGTTGCCCTAAGGGTGGCGCTAAAGAGCAGAAAAAACACGTAGTATGTCTTTTACGTCACTACGTTCGTATTTGTTGGCTGAAAATGTTCTGCCGTGTATATGCATACCAAGTTCACGTACACAAGCCCTTCGGACAAAAATCCACGGAAAAGTCAGATGGAAGTCCGATCGTGTGTACGAGGCTTTAGGCATGTTTTTATCAAGGCCTCCCTTGCGTAGACATCCAAAAATCCCTTAAGCCACGTACACACGATCGGATTTTCCGACAACAAATGTGTGATGGAAGGGTTTTGGCGGAAAATCCGACCATTTGTATGCTCCATCGGACAATTGTTGTCGGATTTTCCGACAACAAATGTTTTATAGCATGCTTTAAAATTGTCCGACAACAAATGTGTGCCGTTGGATTATCCGATCGTGTGTACACAAATCTGTCGGAAAAAAATCCAAAGTACAAACACGCATGCTCAGAAGCAATGCTAACCATAGCACAACATTAGCAGAAGTTGCCAAAAGGGTGGCTCTAAAGAGCATAACAACCACGTAGTTTCTGTTTATTAGCCAACAAAAGTTTTGCTGTCTGTATGCAGAAGAAGTTCACGGCCAAATTCCACAGATTTGTCCGATGGAAATCCGATCGTGTGTACGAGGCTTTAGTCTGCTGCTGAGAGCCGCTATCTGATCACAGAAAAAAACAACTCTTCTATGGCCACCTTTAGCCAATAAACTTTGCTTATGGAAAGTAGAAATGCTGCAAGTAAGCATTTAAAATACTTGATTTTTCAGGCGTTTTTTTTTACTTACGATTTATAAGTTAGTGACAGGTACTCTTCACAGCCTTTTTAGCCAAACTTTCCTTTTACCATATATACTCAAGTATAAGCCGACCCGAATATAAGCCGAGGCACCTAATTTTACCACAAAAAACTGGGAAAACGTATTGACTCGAGTATAAGCCTAGGGTGTCCATGTGCATGCCTCACTGTGCCTCACTTTGCCTCAATGTGTCCATGTCAATGCCTCACTGTGCCCATGCCTCACTGTGCCCATGCCTCACTGTCACTGTGCCCATGCCTCACTGTGTCCATGACTAGACTGACGTTTAACATGAGAGTCTATGGAAGGGGTGCCTGGGTTTGAAAAATCGGTGCTCACCGGCTGTAGGTCCCCCAGATAACAAACTTTGCACACTTATAGAGGAGAAATTGGACTATATGTGTGCCAAGTTTCGGGTCAAGGGAACCTACGACCGGCCAGTATAGGGTCCCCAAAATGACAGGAGAAATGACCGTTTAACATGGGAGTCTATGGAAGGGGTGCCCGGCTTTGAAAAATCTGTGTTTCCCGGCCGTAGGTCCCCCGGACAAAAAACTTTGTACACTTGTAGAGAAAGAGTGGGGCTACATGTGTGCCAAGTCCAGGGGACCTACAGCCGGCCGATACTGTGTCCCCAAAGTCCGGGAGATCAGGCGCAAAAAGGTGACTCGAGTATAAGGCCAAGGGGGGCATTTTCAGCACAAAAAAAGTGCTTAAAAAAACTTGGCTTATATTCGAGTATATACGGTACATGCATCTTGTTGCACTGTCATTCGTTTTGACACTGCAACAAATGTACATGAGCACAGATCTAAACGCTCCGTTTGCATTTTGGGGTATCAAAGGTTCTAATACTGTAGGCTGCAACCTACATTATTAAGAATTTTTGGTACCTCAAAATGCAAAGGGGGCATACAACACTTATTGGGTTATATTAGTACAGTAAAACCTTGGTTTGAGAATAACTTGATTTGAGAGCGTTTTGCAAGACAAGCAAAATTGTTTAATACATTTTGACTTGATTTACAAGCGATGTCTTGATACACAAGTAGCATCATGTCACAACTGAGTATAAAAGAGAAGAGAGGCGCCTCTAAGTGTAGCAATATGGGATGGACATGGTCAGTAATAATACTCAGGTAGGCCGTGGCATTTAAACGATACCTGATTGGTACTAAGAGGCCCAAAGTGTGGCAAGAAAATATCCCCCACACCATTACACCACCAGCCTGAACCATTGATACAAGGCAGGATGGATCCATGTTTTCATGCTGTTTATTCCAAATTCTGACCCTACCATCTGAATGTCGCAGCTGAAATTGAGACTCGTCAGATCAGACAACGTTTTTCCAATCTTTTATTGTCCAATTATGGTGAGCCTGTGCGAATTGTAGCCTCAGTTTTCTGTTCTTAGCTGACAGGGGTGGCACCCGGTGTAGTTTTCTGTTCTTAGCTGACAGGGGTGGCACCCAGTGTAGTTTTCTGTTCTTAGCTGACAGGGGTGGCACCCGGTGTAGTTTTCTGTTCTTAGCTGACAGGGGTGGCACCCGGTGTGGTCTTCTGCTGCTGTAGCCAGATGGCTTCAAGGTTTGATGTGTTGTGCATTCAGAGATGGTATTCTGCATACCTTGGTTGTAACGAGTGGTTATTTGAGCTTCTGTTGCCTTTATCATCTGCTCATTCTCCTCTGACATCAACAAGGCATTTTTGTCCATACAACTGCCACTTACTGGATATTTTCTCTTTTTCGGCCCATTCTCTGTAAACCCGAGAGATGGTTGTGCTTGAAAATCCCAGTAGATCGTCAGTTTTTGAAATACTCAGACCAGCCTGTCTGGCACCAACAACCATGCCACGTTCAAAGTCACTTAAATCCCCTTTTCCCCCCTATTCTGATGCTAGGTTTGAACTTCAGCATGTAGTCTTCACCACGTCTAGATGCCTAAATGCATTGAGTTGCTTCCATGTGATTGGCTGATTAGCAATTTGTGTTACCAAGCAATTAAACAGGTGTATCTAATAAAGTGGCCGGTGGGTGTATATTTTGGATGGTTCTATGCAGAATTGCTTTCAGATGAATAGCAAAAAAAATATGTTTTACTAATATTGTACTTGGAACTAAATCTGCTATTAAGCCTTATCTCTTTTACGTTCTATTCCATAGGGGTTCTAAGTGCAGGCTGTATAATTGATGTAAAATTTACAGGAGTGAGGCAGAATGTTAACTGTATTATTCCTAATATACATAATAAAAACCTGACAGGGGGCTTCTAACTCTTTCCCAAATGTCTTTCCAAAAGTGCATTAATTTTTCAAGATCACAGTTCACTCAACAATAGCAGCAAACTGTGCCATTATAAACCAGATCTCCTCCCATTATAAACTGCAGAAAGTCTCTTTAGTAAGAGATACTCACATTTCTCCAATGTTGGCTCACTATACCAGCAGTAAATCATTTGTCCTATTTCGGACCTACCAGGGACCACCTCTGAGATGGCGCAGTAACGCAACTCACAAAAAAAAAAAGGAAAACGGAAGCAAAAATTACTTTTGCATTTTCCTTATCTGTCCAGATGGCCATGAACTTAATTCTACATCTATCTGTCTGTCTCCGAACCTGATTAATGACTTTTCATGTCCGGAACCAAAATATATTCAATTTACCTCTGCCAAATTGGATTTGCAAACTTGCCAGGAAGGCTTGCCAGGGACACGCTTCTTAAATAAACAGGATATTACAGTCTGTGTTGTGCATTATTTTCCAGCAATCGATGTATAAGTTCTGGGGGGCCCGGGGAGAATTAGAGACTCTACCTGTCAGCAGAGTCAGCAACTTGCTGCAAATCTCTTCTAGGTCCCAATGGAAAATATCACCTATCGCACCTGATTGACCAAAAGCAAGTGGACAAAAACAGGAATAAATCACTATGGTATGCTTTGTTTGCAGGTTTGTATGAGACAAGAGGATGTAAAATATATATTTGATGCCTGAACCTGATTGTACGCTAATGTTCAATACATAGGGTGTAGTCCTAGTCTACTGTGCATGTTGAACATCCAAATAATGCTACTTTGTGCCTTCTGTTCCCAAAAGGTTCACAAAGGCATGTGTTTGTCACCATAAAATACATTGGGGAGATTTACTAAAATTGGAGTACTCAGAATCTGGTGTAGCTGTGAATGGTAGCCAATCGGCTTCTAACTTCAGCTTGTTCAATTAAGCTTTGACTATAAAACTTGGAAGCTGATTGGTTTCTATGTGGAGGTGCATTAGATTTTACACGCTCCAGTTTTAGTAAAACCCACCCCATTGTATTTTATGGAGGCACACACATGGCTAAGGCCAGGTTCAAACTATTGCGAATTGGATTCAGGATCCTCGCATCGAATTCGCAACAGCAGGAGAATGTGACCGGCTCTCTATGGAGCCGGTTCACATATCTCCGATGAGGCACCAGAGCGAATTTGCACAGGAGCCCTGTGCGTCTTTTGGTCTGTTTCAGGTCCGAATTCAGCCCAAAATTCTGGCTGAAATCGGACCTGGAATGGTGATCCAGGACAGGGCCCCTGCTGGGAGCTGCATCGGCATCCAATGTAAACCCAGCCTTAAAGTGGTTGTAAACCTAGTTACACCACTTTTACCTACAGGTAAGCTTATGATAAGGCTTACCTGTAGGTACTGGAAATATCCGCTAAACCTGCATGGTTTAGGAAATATTTACCATATACGCTTGCGCCGACGTCAACGGCGCATGTGCACTGAAGAAAGGGCACGATAGTACCCTTTCTAAAGGGCCTGTGCCATGACCGGCGGCTCCCGGGCGCATGCACAGGAGTCCACGAACCCCGAAAGGAAGAGGGGTGAAGATGGATGCAGCCACCAGCAGGGACAGCGGGTTTGTTTTTGCTATGCAATGCATACTAGCCCATTATGCTTTTACTTTGCAGGGGAAAGAGGAAGTAAAACCCAACAGGGTGCCTAGCGCACAAGATCAGAAAACCGTACGAAAAATACACCTTTCGAATCGATAGTTCAATAATCTGATCGTTAGCACACAGCTTTAGGCTCGGTTCACACTGGTGCGATGCAAGAAACCGTGCAAACCCAGCACGGGTTCCCCCATCACACCCGACTTGCAGGCAGTTCACACTGCCCTATACGAACCGCTGTGGGTGTCAATAAAAGGTTAATAACACACCCAGATCGGTTCACAGATCGCAGTGCGAACTGTCAGTTCGGACATGAATCGGATCGTATGGGTGTGAACACCCATGCGATCCAATTCTGGTGAGGACCAAAAAAAGGGTCATGCATGACTTTGGTTTGAATGCAATGCAAATTCAGCCATTCAATCTGTATGTCTGAATTCGCATCGCACAGACATCGCATGTGATTTGCACTGTAGTGCGGTGCAATTCCCGTGCGATCTCGCACAGCACACCAGTGTGAACCCAGCCTTAGTGAGCCATCAAAAATTATCTGATGGGACAAGCACCAACATTTTTTTCATACGATACCAGATCATACAATTTTCATTTAATCAGTACAGTTTTCATCCAGAAATACAATACAAATACAATGCATTACATCACTTCCGTATTTTTATTCTGCCGTACAAGAATTTTCGTAACTTTAGTAACTTCTTCATTTTCGATACTGAGACCAGCATGCAAAAAAAAAAAAACGGCGTTCATTTGTCTGATAATCTAATTATGTGTACCAGGCTTTAATGCATCTTATGGAAGCAGAAGGCCCAGAGTAGCATTATTTGGATGATCAATGCCAATCGCCTTTTTTTTTTACTTAAAAAATGGTTCAAGCTTTCAGAATGAATGCCATTGCATTGCATCAAAACAAATTAAAGGTAAATTGCACCACGTTGAGATGGTGTGAATGGATCTAATGCCGTGTACACACGGTCCGACTTTCCAACGGGAAAGCCTCCGTCGGAATTTCCGACAGAAAAATAGAGAACCTGCTCTCTGTCTAAAGCCCCATACACACGGTCGGACTTTTTGACAACAAACTTCTAAATTTCCAGTTTTTCAAAAAAATCAGAGCGTGTGTACGCTCCATCGGACAAAATTTTTCGGTTTTCATCACACAAAAGTTCGTTCTGCAAACGGACAAACTTTTCGGCAACAAAAGACCTACGTCGGCTAATCCTATCGTGTGTACAGAAGTCCATTGGACTTTAGTCCGAAGTACAAACACGCATGCTCCGAAGCGTTCTGTCCTGTAAAACTAGCGTTCGTAATGGAGATATCACATTCGTGACGCGGCAAGTTATGAAATGTAGAAATGCATTCTCATCTTCTTTATAATGGGATAATAATAAAGCTGCTTTGCTGGTGATACTGACAGAGTAATAACGAATGCCCGTTCAGAAACGAACAAAATAGCATGAAACTGAAAAGCGCGAATCAACACTGACCAAACTACTAACTCGCGATTAGCAGAAGGAGCCCAAAGGGTGTCGCCGGAGAATTGAACTTCCTCTTTTGAAGTGTCGTCAGTACGTTGAAACGTCACTACGTTCGTGTTTTTTGCCTAAAAAGTCCTGCCGTGTGTATGCTATACAAGTTCACGGCCAACGCCCTTCGGACAAAAATCCACAGAAAAGTTTGTTTGAAGTCCGACCGTGTGTATGAGGCTTAAGTCCGTCTGAAATTCTGACAGAAACAGTCCGATGGAGCATACACACGGTCGGAATATCCAACCAAAAGCTCCCATCAGACTTTTTCTGTCAGAAATTCCGACCGTGTGCAAGGTGCGTATGTCCCCTTAGACAGTTGTCACCAGAACAGGTTTCCATTCTATTCCTGTTCTGGTGACAAATTTGGGATTTTCTATCACTCTCTGTACTGGAGATCCCACACCACTCTATGCTTGCTGCACATGCCAAGCAAGGCTAGTACTGCCAGTTCAGCATCCCACAGTCTTCCAGGTAAGTCAGGGAAGTCGAGTAATTGCTGTATAGACTGTCCCAGAAGCAAGGGCCCAAATTCACTTTGTAGTGGATAGCCTATGGCAGACATATATTTTCCTAAAATATTATCTCATCACATAAAATGTGATCATATTTAATGACATAAAACACATTTTTACACTTTCCTAAAAACCTAATTAAACAGATTCTGCAAATGCAATAAATATGAAAACAGTGGATATGTTTAACGCGGTATAAGCACAATATTCTTCACAGATTCAGTTAGAAGCTCTCAAGAAATGAAAGCCTTTGGAGCAGGCCATTTGGGGACACGGAGAAGAAAGAGATTGTTACAGATTAATGTCACAGATTGGAAAATAGCAGCTCATTTCATTTGCTTACACTGTAACCCATAGCAGAGAATGCTAATAATACAGAGGTCATATAGGAGCTGGAGAAACCACACAGAGAATTACATACAGGGAAAGATTGGTACTTAAAAAAACAATACTTACCTCAATACCCAATCAGATTTCTTGTCCTATTCTTCCAGCACTTGCGAAAAAAAAAATCTAAAACCTTATTATTGCTATTTGTAGCAGCCCTATCTATGTTTCTCCAAGAGTCCTTCTACAACTAATTGTTATTTCTATTTTTATTTAGTTCTTAGCTTTTATTTCTGACATGGTCATCATCACGGGCAGCAGCAAGCAAATGTCCTACTTCAGCTCCTGAATTCTCCAATGTAAAATAACTAAGAAATACAGAAGCAAGAGTGACTAGCCATTGCAATGGCGTTGTCAGGTGGGAGGAGCTGGGAACCAATCAAGAGAAAAAAATATCTTACTCTTTCGTTCATGGACGGACACAGCTTCAATCTTGACAAGTGGGTATTAGCCTTCATTTAGGAGTGACTAGGCAGAAAAAGTGTTAACAACTTCAGAGCTGTACAGCCCCACCCAGGGGGCGGTCCTACTGGCTATATCCCCTCAGCCTGCACTAAGCAGCTCAGTTTTTTTCTGCCTAGCATAGGAGAAGGACATGGCTCCCTTCGGGCCCACAGGTCCGAGGGTTTTTTCTACGTTCTACATTTTTTATTCCTGCGATCTTCGATCAACTGCCGACTGGGTGACAGGCTGGATCCCAGATACTTGTAGTCTCCCCATTTTTTTGCCATCGAGCGTGTGCCGACCCTAGCTATTCGCTGGGTTTTCCACGACATGCCTGTCGCTCCATGGGTGGCCGGTGAGCTTCGTGCTCCAGGGCATGCATATGACCGGTCTCTATGGCTGAATTACAGCATGCCGGGCCGACAGTCACCTCCGTAACCGCGCGGAAGATGGTCTGTCCGGAATGTATTCCAGCATAATCCACGCAGGTCCTGAATTCTCCAACGTAAAATAATTAAGAAATACAGAAGCAAGAGTTAACTAGCCATTGCAATGGCGTTGTCAGGTGGGAGGAGCTGGGAACTAATCAGGAGAAAAAAATATCTTTATATTGAGAGCAACGGTATCCTTTGAAAACAGTTATCAAATTAAAGAGTTTGTAAAGTCACTATGGCAGTTGTGCTAGTGCCACTCCACTCCAAAAAAAAAAACACCAGCCGCCACTGACATTACTGTGTGTAGTATCATGAGGGCACATGCTTGCTGACTGTAGGTCCCCCCATCAGGTTATACTAAAAGGAGAGCCTGTAGTCTGCAAAAAGTGATGGGGAAGAGGTGTTTTATGGGCACCACAGGGTCAACAGCTGTATCTAGTGGTAGTTGGGGGGGGGGTACTAAGGAAAAAAAACAATATGGGTCCCTCCTTTGCATTTATCAGATCAACGTTTGTCTATGAAATAGAAGAACCATTTCAAAAACTTCCAGATGGTCAATGGTTGAATGAAGGACCATCCTCTATCCCAGTATTTCTCAACTTTTTTTAGTCAAGGCACACTTTAAAATCTCTCACAATCTAAAATGTAAAGATATAAAAAAGAAATTAATAAAACTATTCTTACTTAAAGCGTTACTAAACCTAAAGTTTTTACCCTAATGCATTGCTTGCAATAAGGTAAACGTTTTCAGTGTCCCTGTGCCCCCCCCCTTCCCTGTGTGACGGGGAAGAGAGGGGAGAAGAGATCAGTGCTGTGCACGGCTGCATCTTTTCTCCCCTTACTTCCTCTTTACACAGCATTCAAGCAGCAGCAGGAGCCAATGGCTCTTGCTGCTGTCAATCAGAGGAAGTGGGGGCGGGCCTAAGTCCCGCTGTGTAAATCTATGGAGCGCGGCTCTGTAGACACACAGCTCGGGAGCACGGGGGCTACCTCTCCCCATAGCCAGTGGCTGGCTAGGGTAGTCCCACAGAAGGAGCTAAGATCGTCGCTGGGGACCCCAGAAGAGGAGAATCGGGGCCGCTCTGAGCAATACCGCTGCACAGAGCAGGTAATTATAACATGTTTGTTATTTTTTAAATAAAAAAAACAAGACTTTAGTATCAGTTAAATGCATAGAATGCAGTAAGGTAAAAAAAAACTTCAGACTTTAGAACCATTTTAAAAAGGTATGTAAGCGATAAAAAGTAAGTTAATAAAAAAAAAAAAAAAAATTGAGTTTAGTAACACTTTAACTCAGCAACATCCACACATGTAGGACACAAACATTAGAGGTGATTTATTATTACCTTTGCACACTGGTACAAACTAGTATTCCAGTGCTCATCTTTTCCCTTAGTGCCGGATCACACAGGGTCAACCCGACTTACAGCGTGACTTTACAAGGCGATTTGGAGGCGACTTCAGCGCGACTTTGAGCAACTTACAACGCAACTTAAAGTTGCCTACAGGACAGGCGACTTTGGCTGTGGCCAATCACAGAATAATCAGCTCTGTGGGAGGGAGGGGGTTGCCTGGGTAAACTATTTTCTTTTTCCTGTAAAGTCGCTTCAATGAAAAACGGACTTGGAGGCGACTTCCATTGAAATCTATGGGTACAATTAGCCTAGAAGTCGCCTTGAAGTAGTACAGGAACCTTTTCTGAAGTCGGAGCGACTTCAGTAGTGTACATTAAGACGGCTCTCATTTACTTCTATGGCATTTCTTATGTCCAGCAACTTGGGGCGACTTGAGGACTTACAAGTCAGATCCCAAGTTGCTGTAGTGTGAACCGGCACGTACTCAGCTAATGTGACCACAGTGCTGAAGGCAAGAGGAAAACAAGGATGCAGGCGCCTGGCATCCTCCTTATCAACCAATTACATCATCAGTAGTTAGGATGCCAGCAGCTGACCTTCACAGTGCCCAAGGTTGTAATGCTGCACAATAAAAACCCATGGTTTGTGTAACAAAAACGCAGGCTTCATCCACTTCCTGGCTTGTTGATAATTTTTGGGCAATCAGGGGCAATTTTTAGGCAGTTGTGCTAGTGCCGCTCCACTGGCGGCTGGGGAGGGGGGGTTGTTTGCCGCCACCCCCCCCCAAAAAAAAAAAAAAACACCAGCCGCCACTGGACACAAGGTATAGTGACATTACTGTGTGTAGTATCATGAGGGTATTTGTTTGCTGACTGTAGGTCCCCCCATCAGGTTATACTAAAAGGAGAGCCTGTAGTCTGCAAAAAGTGATGGGGAAGAGGTGTTTTATGGGCACCACATACTCAGCTAACAGGACCCCAGTGCTTAAGGAAAGAGGAAAACAAGGATGCAGGTGCCTGGCATCCTCCTTATCAACCAATTACATCATCAGTAGTTAGGATGCCAGCAGCTGACCTTCACAGTGCCCAAGGTTGTAATGCTGCACAATAAAAACCCATGGTTTGTGTAACAAAAAAGCAGGGTTCATCCACTTCCTGGCTTGTTGATAATTTTTGGGCAATTTTTAGGCATTTTGCCAAGGTACCCTGGAAGAACCCAGAAGGCGCCCCTGGGTGCCTGGGCACCCTGGTGAAAAAGACTGCTCTATCCAGACTACCTGAATGCCAAGCATTATTTCCTCTACATCATGTGGGCCTCTAAGAAGCTGCCTAACCACTTCAGCTGTGGAAGGTTTACCGCCCTTCCTGACCAGGCCATTTTTTGTGATACGATACTGCATTGCTTTAACTGACAATTGTACTCAAATAAAATCTATGTCCTTTTTTCCCACAAATAGAGCTTTCTTTTGGTGTTATTCACCTCTGCGGTTTTTATTTTTTGTGCTAGAAACAAAGAACGATCGACAATTTTGAAAAAAAAAATATATTTTTTACTTTCTGCTATAAAACATATCCAAAAAAAAAAGGAAAAATCTAATTTTTTCATCAATTTAGGCCATAGCATACACACCACAGGACTTTTCTGCAAACTTTCCCAAAACTTTTTGCAACATCACGTGGTTTTTCTGCTCTTTTCTGCTCTTTACCGCCACCCTTTGGTCAACTTCTGCTATTGTTGGTTGATTTTAACATTAGTTGGTTTTCTGTACACACAGTCGGACTTTGCTCCATCGGACTTTTGTTGGCCAAAAGTTTGTCCGTTTGCAGTCCCAACTTTTGTGCGATGAAAAAAAAAAAAAAAGTTTGTCCGATGGAGCGTACACACGGTCGGATTGTTGGTCCAACTTGCTGAAAATGAAGTTTGTTGGCCAAAAGTCCAACCGTGTGTATAGGGCTTTAGTGACACCTTTGACACTTTTATGGGGACCAGTGACACCAATACAGTGATCAGTGCTAAAAAATTTGCACTGACACTGTACTAATGACACTGGCAGGGAAGGAGTTAACATCAGGGGCGATTAAAGGGTTAAATGTGTCCCTAGGGTGTGCTTTCTAACTGTGTGGGGGATAGTTGAACTGTGGGAAGACAGAGGTTCTTGTTCCTGCTTAGCAGAAACACAAGATCTCAATCTTCCCTACTAGCAGAACAGCGATCTGCCTTGTTTACATAGGCAGATCACCGCTCTGCCTCTCTCGGGAATCGCTGGCGGACATTGGGGACCCGCTGATTGGCTCCCCCATATTATTTTATTATTATTATTATTATTTTTGTTAAGGGTTAGGGCATTAGTTATTTATTTATTACTACATAGTATTCATTTATTGCATTTCTTTATTATTTATTTACGATTATTTTTATTTATTTGTGTATTTATTTTACATTTATTTAATATTTTTTTTTATAATTATTAGTAACAGTAGCAGTAGTATTATTAACACACTAACCTTAACAAAAAATAAATAAATTCCCTAAGCCCTAACCCTAACCCTAATCCCAACCCTTAATTCTAACTCTAACCTAACCTTAAAGTGGATGTAAACCCCAAATTTTTTCTTTATTTTTTGCTGTCACAATGTAGTGTATAAGATTTCCTATCATTTGTGCCAGGTCTTGCCACAAAGAGTTAATCCAGCTCTGAGCAATCCTCTTTTATTGTTCAGTGAGATAAAACGGACAAACAGAGAAAAACCTTTGTCCGCCCCCCCCCCTTGCTTTGAGTGACAGGTTATTTACATATCTTGTGCACTAGCTTTAGACAGCCATTAATTTACTAGCTTTAGACAGCCATTAATTTTTAATTCCCACCACCACTCCTTTTCTGAAGTCATGTGGTTACTTTTCTCGATTTTGACTGGATGTTAGTGATCATAGCAGAAGGAATACACAGGAGAAAATGCATGTTGACAAGGGGAGTGTAGAGGTGGGGGGGGGGGGAGTCTGACTCCACCCACCGAGCTCCAGACAACAGATCCACCCACAGAATCTGCAGTTTTTCAGTTCTCATAACAGACAGAGGGGAGACATGTGACAGGTAGGGATACATGCAGGAGGCATCTACAGTATATCCTTATAGATCAGCACTATGGCAGTAGTTTAGAAAGGATGACAGTGGGTTTACATCCACTTTAACTCTAACCCCTTACCCTAACAAAAATAGGAATAATAAATTAATATTAATAATAAGAAAAGAAAAAAAAGCTAATGGAAAAGCTAAAAAACCTAGCAACAAATGATGCAACAGTTTTCTCTATTGACTAATAAAAAAACACCAAAGCTCAAAAATGCTGTATAAATACAGGCAAATGGTGCATAAAAACGTGCCAAAATAGCGCAAAAAACAAAACAAGGAAAAACACTCAAAGATGCAATGCTCAGGTGTGAATGCAGCCTTACAGCCGTTACCACAACGAGGTAAGTGAATCTTCCAATGGGACAGCTAAAATAGCGACTCCCTTCACTCACATGGACTTCCTCGCATCTCAGGTACAGGAAGTGAATGGAAACTCTCCCCAACGGGACAGAGGGGAAAAAAATGACATGGTTTTTAACCATTTCCTACTTTTTCTAAAACTGAAAAAAGCTTTTGGTTTACTTACACATTACAAAGTTCACCTTCGGTTAGGGCTCATGCACACAGGACGTTTTTACAGCTGCTGTTAGGGGCATCTGATGTTTTTTTTTACTGCCTCTAAACGCTCCTCCAAGTTAGCCTATGTGTCCATGCACACATAAACTGTCAGAGGCGTTTGGAGACATAAGCGTTTATAGGCATGTAGCGGGGGTCCCAAAGTTAGGGTATAGCTATACTAAATTTAGGGGTGGTTCGAGTGGTAGTTTGGCTCGAATCTTTCAATTCACTGGACTCTGCCTTGCTGCTGTTTCACCTGGTGTGCAGTTCCCCTAAGAAGTATGGGTGGCGCTGTCACTTGTACTCGGGGTTGAACCACAGGTGATGGAGTGGCGATTGGGTGTCCTCTCTCGGCAGCCATGCAGTGGGCGTGGTCTACAGGGCAGAGATCACAGTGAAGGAAGGGGCCCAGTAACTCTCCGGAGGGATGTCATCCATCCGAAAAGGGATCTAAACAACGGGACCATTAGGAGGTTCGGGACACCATAGATTCTGTGGCAGAGGATCTCCTGAACGCATCCATTAGGGAATCTGATAGACTGTTCGAGCTACACGCCGGCTGCTAGTGCCCTTGGGTGACTAAACGGGTGAGCTATACCCACTCGGGATCGAGTGGCGAAGAAGCCAAGAGTGCCTGAATTGATCTGTCTTCCTAACACCTTTCTCTCTTCTCAACTTTGTGGATGTTCATGAATAAGAGAAATAAACTCTACGTTTGAGTGGATACTGGCGTGGACCTTGGAGTTACTTGGGGTATAGAGACTTTGTCCTTACATTCTAGGGACAGAAACCAGCTTTGAGGGGAACCTTGCTGCAAGACCCGTAAGTTAAAACAAGTGTGCTTAACCTCTGCAAACCAGAGGGTACGGGCATGGTGGGCATGGTGTGCCTTTCTCTCCTGTGAGCAAGCCAAGGACAGTGGAGAGAAAGGGTGCCGTGTGCTACAGGCAGTAGAAAAAAAAACGACAGCCTGTACGTCCGGGAGCAGAGGCGGTTGAGCTGTAAAAACGCAGAATTCCTAAAAACGCTGCTAAACGCGGCTAAACGATGTACCAAGCTTTTAGCCGCGTTTAGCTGCTTTGGGCGTTTTTAGATGTTTTTATATTATAGGATATGCTTTTACTGTAAAAACGTCCAAAAATGGCAACGCCAAAAAATGTGCATAAATGCTAGTCAAAAACAAGGCTGAGGCTAGGTTCACACTGCTGCGAATTTTACCGCGATTTTGCCGCAATTTCATGCCAGTCTATAGAGCTGAATTTGCATCGCATACGGATCAAACTCGCACAGGACCCTTATTTCCCGCAGCTTAGATTCGCAACGCATTGATGTGAACGGCACTAATGTAAAACAATGTTATTTAAATGATTTGCAAATTTGAGCAATCGCAACGGCTCAAATTCGCAATAGAATTCGCAGCAGTCTGGGAAAAGCACATTTTTACAGCTGCTTTTTTCCTGGCAGCAGCGCTGGCTTTTTTTAACCACCTGCCTACTGGGCACTTTTACCCCCTTCCTGCCCAGGCCATTTTTCAGCTTTCAGCGCTGTCACACTTTGAATGACAATTGCGCGGTTGTGCGACACTGTACCCAAACGAAAGAGAGCTTTCTTTTGGTGGTATTTGATCACCTCTGCGGTTTTTATTTTTTGCGCTATAAACAAAAGAAGAGCGTCAAGTTTGAAAAAAAGCACAATATTTTTTACATTTTGCTATAATAAATATCCATTTTTTATTTTTTTCCTCAGTTTAGGCCGATCCGTATTTTTCTACATATTTTTGGTAAAAAAGTCGCAATAAGCGTATATTGATTGGTTTGCGCAAAAGTTATAGCAGATACAAAATAGGGGATAGATTTATAGCATTTTTTATTTTTTTACTAGTAATGGCGGCGATCAGGGATTTTTATCGTGACTGCGATATTGCGAGGAAACATCGGACACTTTTGACACATTTTTGGGACCATTCACATTTATACAGCGATCCCTGCTATAAAAATGCATTGATTACTGTATAAACATGACTGGCAGGGAAGGGGTAAACACTAGGGGGCGAGGAAGGAGTTAATTGTATTCCCTGGAAGTGATTCTTACTGTGGGGGGAGGGGACTGACTGGGGGAGGAGACCGATGGTTGTCCCTATGTACAAGGGACACACCATCGGTCTCCTCTCCCTGACAGGACGTGGATCTGTGTGTTTACACACACAGATCCACGGTCCTGCTCGGTTACTGGGCAATCATGGGTGCCCGGCGACCATCGCGGCCGCCGGGCACGCGCATCGGGTCCCCAGTGACGTGGCGGGCGCGCACGCGCGCCCCCTAGTGGCTCTTAAAGGCACAACATCATATGACATCCTGTCAGAACAAGAGAGTTTACCGCCCGCCGTCATTTGACGGTGGGCGGTGGACAAGTGGTTAAACGTCCTATGTGCATGAGGCCTTATAGTAAGTAAAAGAATTCACTAAACTAATGCCAACCAGGATACAGGGAAAACTGTGCCTAAAGCCACCTGAGCGCTGCTACTCCCCAGTAGCATTGTCACCTTCCCTTTTCTCCCCATCTGCTCCAGTCAGCACTGGGAGCCAAAGAAATAACCTGATACTTCTAGATATGCATGGGAAAAGCCCAAGCTAACCTTAAGGTAAGCCTCTCATGGGAAAAAAATGGGGACGGCAATTCATGGCACCCTTCTGAAAATGCTAGTTGTGTCGCTAATCCTTAAAGACTTTCTGAGTCACTGACTAAGACGGAGTATGTGAACCATGAAAGTGAGAGAAAAGTCAGAACTTCTGACTATTGAAGCAAGGTGGTGAGGGTGCAGTCAGGCCGCTATCATTATAAGAGGATAAGAGGAGATCAGCAACTATAGCTTCATGTTCCAGTTATGACCGATTTCCTATAATTGCAGAAATAAAGTTAGAAATATTACAAAGACTTAGACCTTGGTCTCCAGCTGCCCGTGATTGCCATCTAGAGTGACACAAGCTGTTATGCCATCCCTTTGATGTGGAAGCTGACAATATCCCAGTGCTGGTGATAGATGGATAATGATTACAGGAATCACTTGTGTTGCTGAATAGAAATCCAGCAACACATCAAAGTGAAGAGGTATCCTTCACATTCAGGGTTAAAGGATACAGACTATCTCACCAGAAAAAGTTCTGGAACATGACATAATCCCGCTGCCTCAGTTCCATCACTTACTAATTGCTTGCAGTTAGATTAGCTTTTCAAAACAGCTGCCAATCATTAGAGATAGGCCACCAGAAGGGTGTAAATCCACCTATAAGAGGCAAAGAGGTGATATGTAGAAAGTATTCATCTCAATGTCGCTGTATCTACAGGCCCGTCTGAACCATGGAAACACATGGCACTGTGTAGCACCCTGACGAAGGGGTCCTGCGTGGCTCCGAAACGTTGCGCTACACCATTTTGTGATGCGATCTTCCTTGGATAAAAACCGTTTGGACGAAATTGATGATCCTTGGTATGCTGGCGAATATTTACATATCGTAAAGATTCCAGTATCCAGCTGCCGGTCGCTACAGCACTCAGTACCTTAAGAGTTTATTCCAGGAACGTGTGCAATGGGAATATGGACTGTGTATAAGTAAATCGCGGACTCCAGGAAATTCTGGGATTTCCCAATAAAATAAGAGTGTTTTTATCTGCTAATCTTATGGAGGTGCTTTGAGGGTGCTAGTAGAATTTTGGGTATGCTAAAACACACCCAATCACCCCTCTGGTGTCGCCCCCGCACAACGCTCCCCCTTCAAGTGGTGCCCAGGGCGTATGTAATACCATGGACACGTCACTTGATGCAAATGAAACAATGGATATATCAATATATTTTGAAAGACACCATCTCTCCCAGGGGTTTGTTTGACAGTTTTACTGTCAAAGCAGGGTCCCTTTATCAAGGCAAGAAAGTAGGCCACTTTGTTGCCTTTCTTTCACAATAAAATCGAAAAAAATTACATTTTGTTGTGCTAGTGACTTTCTATATTTATTGGAATTCCTAGTAATGCACATATTGTGTCACTTTTTTGGGTTTGTGCTGCCCTAGGCAAGACTAAAAATGGGCGCCCCCCCCCCCCCCCCCTATCTAAACTTGTCGCAGCCCAGCCGCTTTAAAATTGCACACGCCAGTGCAGCGGCAACAAACAACCTAAATTTTATTATCCATAAGCGAACCTTTAAAAGCCTTTACAAGTTACCAGTTTAGATTTACAGAGGAGGTCTGGTGCTACGATTACTGCCCATGAGCTGACGTTCTCAGTGATATATCACATGTGTGGGGCGATCGAGACTGACACACGCCTTCGCCTTTGCGTTCGACCATTGGAGGACGGGGGCACTTTTCATTTTAATTTTTTTTAATTATAAATTTCATTAATTAAAATTTTTACACTGTTGCTTTATTTTTATTTATTTTTTATTACTTTTATTGCTTTCACAAGGAATGTAAACATACTTGTGACAGCAATAGGCAGTGACAGGTACTCTTACTCTACAAGACCCCAAATCCCTTCTCTTCCCTTAAAAGCATTCAAAACACCAAGATCAGTGTTTCTGAATGCTTTAGATTTTTCAAAACAGGTGCCGATGGTTCCCGAGTAAACTGCCAGTGATATCATGTCATCGCTTCTGGTTTACTGTTACGAACAGCCGAGCAAAGCCAATGCCGGCTTTGCTTGGCTGTATAGCCAGCCGGCGGCCACTGGTCACTCGGGTCTCGGGTATTGGAGAGCCCAGGAGAGCAGCGGAAGGCGGCGGGAGAGGGGGTGGAGTCCCCTCCCACTGCTTGTAATAGCAATCGGGTGGCTAGTAAGCTGCTCGATTGCTATTACAAGAGAGCCGACTGGCGGCTCTAAAAAAAACTATACTGGGGTGATGTACCTATCTGCACTAGCGTTGCTAGCCAGGTGCGGGGGGGGGGGGCGGGCCGCACCCGGGTGACACCCACCAGAGGGGTGACACCCGTGGGTAGCGCAGCAGCCACACTGACATCGCCCGCCCGCTGCCCTGTGCCTTAGGCTCACGCTGCGGCTGTGTCCCTCAGCGGAGCGGAAGGAAGCCGCCGCCCCCTCTGCCTCCTCTATGTTTACATCCACAGAGGAGGAGGAGGAGCCCGCGCTCGAGAGACACACCGCTGTGTGTATCTGCCGCTCTGTTCTGAGGTCTGAAAGGTAAGGGGGGCATCTTTACTGATGGGGGGAGGGGGTGTCTGTACTGCTGGGGTCTGCACAAGAGGGAGTTTGCACCAGGGGGGGGCTGTAACTGAGGGGGGTGTCTGTACTGAGGGGGGTCTGGTACTGAGGGGGGTGTCTGTACTGAGGGGGGTCTGGTACTGAGGGGGGTCTGGTACTGAGGGGGGTGTCTGTACTGAGGGGGGTATCTGTACTGAGGGGGTGTCTGTACTGAGGGGGGTCTGGTACTGAGGGGGGTGTCTGTACTGAGGGGGGGTCTGGTACTGAGGGGGGGTCTGGTACTGAGGGGGGTGTCTGTACTGAGGGGGGGTCTGGTACTGAGGGGGGGGTCTGGTACTGAGGGGGGGGTCTGGTACTGAGGGGGGATCTGTAACTGAGGGGGATCTGTAACTGAGGGGGATCTGTAACTGAGGGGGTGTCTGTTACTGAGGGGGGTCTGTTACTGAGGGGGGTGTCTGTACTGAGGGGGGTGTCTGTACTGAGGGGGGTGTCTGTACTGAGGGGGGTGTCTGTACTGAGGGGGGTGTCTGTACTGAGGGGGGTGTCTGTACTGAGGGGGGTGTCTGGTACTGAGGGGGGTGTCTGTACTGAGGGGGGTCTGGTACTGAGGGGGGTGTCTGTACTGAGGGGGGGTCTGGTACTGAGGGGGGTGTCTGTACTGAGGGGGGTCTGGTAATGAGGGGGGGTCTGGTACTGAGGGGGGTGTCTGTACTGAGGGGGGGTCTGGTACTGAGGGGGGGGGTCTGGTACTGAGGGGGGGGGTCTGGTACTGAGGGGGGGTCTGTAACTGAGGGGGGATCTGTAACTGAGGGGGATCTGTAACTGAGGGGGTGTCTGTTACTGAGGGGGGTCTGTTACTGAGGGAGGTGTCTGTACTGAGGGGGGTGTCTGTACTGAGGGGGGTGTCTGTACTGAGGGGGGGATTGGTACTGAGGGGGGTGTCTGTACTGAGGGGGGGGGGTCTGGTACTGAGGGGGGGGTCTGGTACTGAGGGGGGGTCTGTAACTGAGGGGGGATCTGTAACTGAGGGGGATCTGTAACTGAGGGGGTGTCTGTTACTGAGGGGGGTCTGTTACTGAGGGAGGTGTCTGTACTGAGGGGGGTGTCTGTACTGAGGGGGGATTGGTACTGAGGGGGGGTCTGTAACTGAGGGGGGGTCTGTAACTGAGGGGGGGTCTGTAACTGAGGGGGGATCTGTAACTGAGGGGGGATCTGTAACTGAGGGGGTGTCTGTTACTGAGGGGGGTCTGTTACTGAGGGGGGTGTCTGTACTGAGGGGGGTGTCTGTACTGAGGGGGGTGTCTGTACGAGGGGGGTCTGTAACTGAGGGGGTGTCTGTAACTGAGGGGGTCTGCACTGAGGTGGGGGTGTCTGTACTGATGGAGCGGTCTGCACTGAGGTGGGGGTGTCTGTACTTATGGAGCAGTCTGCACTGAGGTGGGGGTGTCTGTACTGAGGGGGAGGTTCATACTGAGGGAGGCGGGTCTATATTGATGGCGGGGAGTCTGTACTTAGTGGAGCGGGTTTGTACTGAGGGAGGGGATCTATACTGTGGGAGGGGGGTCTGTAGTTAGTGGAGGGGGGACTGTACTGAGGGGGGACTATAGTTGTTGGGGGGTGACACCATTTTTTTTTGCACCGGGTGACACCAACCCTAGTGACGCCACTGCCTATCTGAGTAATAAAACGTCATTCTTTTAAATATTTTTTATTACAAAGGGGCAACATAAAACTAGTCCGATATTTGACAGTTTTTTTGATGAACTAACACATCAGCATCTGGTAGGATGGATGGAGTAGCAATTCTCAATGAAATCTCAAGATGCTCATCAGATATTTTGGCTCACATTTTGCCCTTCGTGAGCTTCATCCTTGAAAATAGTTGCTCCCAAATTTAAGTGCTGCCAAAAACTGATGACATGAATAAGGTGTGATTGTGAAGAGTGGGATAATTTTCTCTGGGAAGAAAAAACGTATAAAAGTCCAATAAAGAGACACTGTCAATTTTTCTTAAGCTGCATGTCTGTGTTCAATAAGTGTATAAGTGGGCCGCAGGTTGGACACCCTTGTCTCATAGAGAGTCCATTCATTTTGGGCAGCCCTCAATCATAGATGTGCACTAAGAGGGAAAGGAGCAATAAAGCAAAGACATAATAGGCAATTATGATTTCAGTGACGTGCACACATACTTTCTTTCTTACACTTTATGACACATTATAAAAATATGTATTCCTTACCTGATCGCAGATAAGTTCCCATTTTTTCTCGTTATCATACTGTCGCAATAATCTGGCTTTATCAGGTGGTAAGTTCATAGCATTCTGTAAAAGAAAAAGAAAACAGGTTTTTAGCATTGAAACTGGGCTTAGACATTTCTGGTCTTATAGGAACCATTAAAAAACTATAAAGAATTATAATTTTTTCTCAAGAAGTACAAGATATAAGGTGTTCATCTAGTCCATAACCAGGTCCATAAAAACATGACTTGATGAATTTGGTGTAGAGGAACTTGAGCGGCATACACAGACCCCCGACTTCAACACTACTGAAAACCTTTGAGGTTAATTGATACAGATGGTGAACCAGGTTTTCTCATTCAACATCAGTACCTGACCCACCAAATTATCTTTTGCTGAATGTACCCAAATTCCGACAGAAACACTCCTCAATCTTATGGAAAGCCAGAAAAGTGAGGGTTTGTACATAAGTAACCATAATCATATCAATGCCCAACATTTTCAAATGGGATATCCAACAAGCTCAGGTAGGTTTGATGGTTTTCTAGAACAGTAAAGGGTCTTCACCAAACTGTGTCTTCACTGAGCATGCACTATTGCATGCACGATGTATGCCCTGATGCCTCCATGATGGCTGTTGGCTAATTCCACTTGGCTATTTGGGGTAAGTGCTCCCTAAACCATACTTCTCAGCTTATGTCTGCTATCTAATCTGTACATATCAGTATTATGTTTTTGAAGGAGAAGTCCAGCCTGAGCTTTTTAGGCTGGGCTTCTCCCAAAATTTGCTTGAATCTAGGAGCCAGCTAAAAAGTTAGGAGCCAGTTTTATTTTTTTTGGTATTAGGGTACTTTAACACTGGGGCGTCGCGGGCGTTGGCGATAAAGTGCCGCTATTTTTAGCGGCGCGTTACCAACGTTTTTGCTGCGATTTTCGCCCGCTAGCGGGGCACTTTTAACCCCCACTAGTGGCCGAAAAAGGGTTAAAACCGCCCACAAAGCGTCATGGCCGCGCTGCCCCATTGATTTCAATGGGCAGGGGCGCTTTAGGAGCGGTGTATTTACCACTCCTACAGCGCATCAAAGACTCCTGCCAGTGCACCGCTCCAGTGTGAAAGCCAGCGGCTGTTTCAGGGCACTTTGCAGGCGCTATTTTTAGTGCAATAGCGCCTGCAAAGCGCCCCAGTGTCAAAGCAGCCTTACTTTGCAATGAGCCCGCTCGGGGGAACTGTCAGATTCAATGTCTGCGTCATATATTGTCCTTGTTAAGAAGGCTGCACATAGGGGTGTCACCCCTGCTGTCTCAGCCAATGAGGAAGGAGAGACCAGGGAGAGCCGAGGCCATGGGCGTAGCATACGGGGTTGCAGGGGTCACAATCGCAACCCAGCCCCTAGCTCCAGGGGGCCCCTGCAGCTTCCCTGTCATATCATATCCTCCACAAGGTCCAGATTTCCACAGTCCACACCCCTCTGTTCTCATTGGCTGGGGATAAGCTGTGAGCCATTTCCTGAATGAAGAGGAGCATGGGGTGAGAACAGCCCAGGATGGGGAAGTAAGTGTCTGTGCTGTGTGCTGGCAACATGGAATGGTAACCAAGCTCAGTGAGTTAAGAGGAGGAGAGTGCCGTCCTGTAGCCACAATGGGACAGATATCACTGGTGAGGTAAGACACAGCTCAGTATCTCCTAGTCACCAGCTGGGATTCTCTGTACCCCCCACACTACCCGGGGATGTCCGCTTACCCCACTTCCCTGACAACTGGGGAAATGACACACACCTTCGGGAGGTGACCTTCCTCCAACACCGACAGAGGAACCTTAAGAAATTGCTAAAACAAATCCCCTAACACCTCCGAGGGGCTGCAGGCCCCAGATTTTGTGTCACATGGCTTTGTGCCCCTAGATCTAAGTTGCGTCCCCCCCCCCCAAAGCCCCCTGATCACCCCCTTCTCCCTGGATGCTGAGCTCCTTTCCCATTACAGCACTCTATACTGCTCCTCCTCCGCAGGGCTGAAATCACATTCCTTTACAACACAGCCAGTCAGCCACCATCTGCACAGGGTGTATCTGCCTACTGCAACTACACTGCCGTTCCGAACAGAGAATTTCACAGTTCAGAACAGCAACATAAAAGCCAGATACACCCTATGAATGCTGACAGACTGTGTGTAAAGGAATGAGATTTCAGCCCTGTGTGGTGTGGGGGAGGAGCTGTATACAGTGCTGGGATGGGAAAGGAGCTCTGCCAAGTGACCTGCCAGGGGTGATCCCTTTCCTCTGATTCTCCAGCTGTGATGCCTGTCCTCTGATTCTCCAGCCGTGATCCCTGTCCTCTGATTCTCCAGCCGTGATCCCTGTCCTCTGATTCTCCAGCCGTGATCCCTGTCCTCCGATTCTTCAGCGGTGATCCCTGTCCTCCGATTCTCCAGCCGTGATGCCTGTCCTCCGATTCTCCAGCCGTGATGCCTGTCCTCTAATTCTCCAGCCGTGATGCCTGTCCCCTGATTCTCCAGCCGTGATGCCTGTCCTCTGATTCTCCAGCCGTGATCCCTGTCCTCTGATTCTCCAGCCGTGATGCCTGTCCCCTGATTCTCCAGCCGTGATGCCTGTCCTCTGATTCTCCAGCCGTGATGCCTGTCCTCTGATTCTCCAGCCGTAATTCCTGTCCTCTGATTCTCCAGCCGTGGTCCCTGTCCTCTGATTCTCCAGCAGTGGTCCCTGTCCTCTGATTCTCCAGCAGTGGTCCCTGTCCTCTGATTCTCCAGCCGTGGTCCCTGTCCTCTGATTCTCCAGCCGTGGTCCCTGTCCTCTGATTCTCCAGCCGTGGTCCCTGTCCTCTGATTCTCCAATAGTGGTCCCTGTCCTCTGATTCTCCAATAGTGGTCCCTGTCCTCTGATTCTCCAGCCGTGATCCCTGTCCTCTGATTCTCCAGCCGTGGTCCCTGTCCTCTGATTCTCCAGCCGTGGTCCCTGTCCTCTGATTCTCCAGCCGTGGTCCCTGTCCTCTGATTCTCCAGCCGTGGTCCCTGTCCTCTGATTCTCCAGCCGTGGTCCCTGTCCTCTGATTCTCCAGCCGTGGTCCCTGTCCTCTGATTCTCCAGCCGTGGTCCCTGTCCTCTGATTCTCCAGCCGTGGTCCCTGTCCTCTGATTCTCCAGCCGTGGTCCCTGTCCTCTGATTCTCCAGCAGTGGTCCCTGTCCTCTGATTCTCCAGCAGTGGTCCCTGTCCTCTGATTCTCCAGCAGTGGTCCCTGTCCTCTGATTCTCCAGCCGTGGTCCCTGTCCTCTAATTCTCCAGCAGTGATCCCTATCCTCTGATGTAGGGAGGAACTCTGGGAGCTCAAAACTACTCTTAAACCACTTTGAGTATATTGGCGTGCGGTGGGTGTATCTGCATGCATGGTGAAAGATGTGGGTGGTAGTTGGAGGGGGGCCCAGGTCAACTTTTGCATCGGGGCCCACAAGTTTCAAGCTACGCCTTTGGCCAAGGCTCTTGTGCACATTGCTGGATTGGGTTTGGCTCAGGTAGGTTTTAGGGGGGGCTGCTGCACACAGAAGGGTTTTTTACCTTCATGCATAAAAAATCTTGAGCCTTTACAACTTTAAGGAGTACTTTTTATATATATATATATATATATATATATATATATATATATATATTGCAATATCATGATAGAAGGGGCAGTCAATACAGTACTAATCCAATTTTGTGACTACTGATTCTGAATTTTTAGCTCTATGACCCACACAAACGATACAAAATATCCATGGCAAAGCTAGAAGGTTATTAAAGTTCAGTGTTGTTTATTAGTTTCCTGTATTGAGCCACTCCTTGATTTCTCCAACAGCTCAGTTCATGATTCAGCATTAGTATTTGTTACGGCACAAAGTTCCTTCCTGAGTTTTACTTTTTTCAACCAAGTAACTGATATTAGAAAGTCGTAAAGCTTTATTAAACATGTACTGGGGGTCTCTTCAGACAAGTCGTTTTATTCAAGGGAAAAAGGCAGACAAAAATAGTCTAAAAAATTGTGGCTCTTCGTTAAGATTGTGATTTTTTTAATGATTTGTCACATACTGGTGGTCATTTTTAAACTTGTTACTAAAATGGCAAAATTAATCAAAGTAAAACAAAAGCGGTTGTAAAAATAAGAAGTACAGCAAAATAGAATTTTTCAACAAATGCAACATTTGCTGCAAATGTAGCGTATGTCAACGTTACTGGACCTCCCAGAATTCCGATTGTCCATCTAAGTTGCACATCACTTCCCCCAGGTATGAGTCTGGTGCCCCTCAGAAGAAACCTGCTTTTTTGTAAAGGAAGTCATATTATTTTGGAGATATAGGCCATTATCTCCAATAGACTTGTGGCTCTGTAGCCATGGGGATACCAGACCACATGTCTGTATCTCTTGAGGGTACTAAGTATCTTTTGGTCAAATTTTTTTTTTTTAAATGTGCCCAGCATACAAGCCCTGACAATAATGCAATAACTGTGGTCTGGAATGGCAAAACTTTAAAGTCATACTCATACTAGGCATGGTTGTCTTGTACCATGCCCAAGCATGATTGCCCCCCTTCCCTGCACCCATATTGTGTCAGGTCCGAACACACTTACGTCATCACCTCCACTGGGCTACCTTGCTATAGACCAGGGGTCTCCAAATTTTCCAAACAAAGGGCCAGTTTTATGTCCTTCAGACATTGGTGGGCCTTGACTGTGGCCAGTGGGGGTAGAAAATGTCCTGACATCAGTGGGAGTAAACAATGCCCATATTTTGTATCAGTGGGAGGAATAGTGCCCCATTGTTGGTGTCAGTGGGAAGAATAGTGCCCCATTATTGGTAATGCAAAAACGAAAAGGGATGTCTGGACAGCCGCACTCCAAAAATATTGCTTTTTATTGTAAAAATAGGATCACAGGATACATGCCACAGCAAACAGGATACAAGCTGACGTGTTTCACTCTAAAACTTAATGCTTAAAGTGGATGTAAAGCCACTCTCATCCTTTCTAAACTACTGCCGGAGTGCTGATCTATAAGGATATAGATGCCTCCTGCATGTATCCTTATCTGTCAAAATCCTCCCCTCTGTCTGTTATAAGAACTGAAAAACTGCAGATTCTGTGGGTGGATCTGTTGTCTGGAGCTCGGTGGGTGGAGTTGTGATGTCAGTAGACTCCCCGCCCACCTCTACACTCCCCTTGTCAACATACATTTTCTCATGTGTATTCCTTACACTGAACTTCTGCTATGATCACTAACATCCAGTCAAAATCCAGAAAAGTAACCATATGACTTCAGAAAAGGAGTGGGGGTGGCAATTAAAAAATAATGCCTGTCTCAGACTTAGTGCATGAGATATGTAAATAACCTGTCATTCACAGCAAGGGGGCGGAACGGACAAAAGTTCTCCTGTTTGTCCGTTTATCTTACTGAAGAAAGAAAAGAGGATTGCTCAGAGCTGGATTGACTCTTTGTGGCAAGACCTGGCACAAATGATAGGAAATCTTATACTCTACATTGTGACAGCAAAAAAAAAAAAATAATAATTTGGGTTTACATCCACTTTAATCATAGCTGTCAGTGGGAGGAAAGAGGGAGTAGTTTCCCATCGTTGATGTCAGTGGGAGGAAAAGTGCCCCAAGGGTAGGATAAAGGTAAGCAAAGAGCTGCAATTTGGAGACCACCAATGTTCAACTGAACCATGTCTGAACCCACCTCTTCAACTGGACCAAGGCATGGTACACTGATCAGTGCCCAAGCACAGTGTGAGACATTCACACTAGTCAAATTAACTGGATTTCGGAGATCAAGCATGCTTGGCCATGGTACGGATCGCCTTGCGTGAGTACACTTTTTTTACCTGCCTAGTTTACCTAGTCTACCTATTTAAGAGGGATGGATTTTGTTGGGACAACAAAGAAATAATAAAAAACAGAAAATAAAATACCTGTAGATTTTTATAAACTGGATGGAAGGGTGAAAGTTACCGTATATACTCGAGTATAAGCCAAATTTTTCAGCACATTTTTTTGTGCTGAAAATATCCCCCTCGGCCTATACTCGAGTCAACTTTTTGTGCCTGATTTCCCAGACTTTGGGGACCCGGTATCGGCAAACTTGGCACACATGTAGCCCCACTCTTCCTCTATAAGTGTGCAAAGTTTGTTGTCTGGGGGACCTTTGGCCAGGGAGCACCGGGCACCCCTTCCATAGACTCCCATGTTAAACGGTAATTTCTCTGGTGACTTTGGGGACCCGGTACTAGCAGGTCTTAGGTCCCCTGGACCCGAAACTTGGCACACATGTAGCCCCATTTATCCTCTATAAGTGTGCGAAGTTTGTTGTCTAGAGGACCTCTGGCAGGGAGCACTGATTTTTCAAGCCGGGAACCCCTTCAATAGACTCCCATGTTAAACGTCAGTCTAGTCATGGACACAGTGAGGCATGGGCACAGTGAGGCATGGACACAGTGAGGCATGGGAACAGTGAGGCATGGACACAGTGAGGCATGGGCACAGTGAGGCATGCACATGGACACAGTGAGGCACAGCGAGGCATGCAGATGGGACACCCTAGGCTTATACTCGAGTCAATAATTTTTCCCAGTTTTTTGTGGTAAAATTAGGTGCCTCGGCTAATATTTGGGTCGGCTTATACTCGAGTATATACGGTAATTATAAAAGTAGAAAAACAGTCCTCCCAACAGAAGTTCTAACCCTTCTCCACTCTACCCAAAACATATTTCAGCTACAGATAGAAAGAATACATAACAGACAAATCTGGAGACACAATACAATAAGGTCACGTCACCAAATACGGTCCCCTGAGTCAGCATATCATGGAACATAAACAAATACATGTGCTGCAAAAGAGATGACTGTCAGCAAGTGCTTCTAGCTACAGAGTTATTAGAACTCCCATGTGCTGAGCAGACCTAGGCCTCACAGAAATGTTCTGTCCCAGGTCCTGCATGTTCTACACTTACATATTTATACCATTTTTTCTTTTTTATCCATTCCTTTTTAAAACGTGCTTCATAAATAAAGTTAGAAGGGTACACTCTTATCTCAGGGCTTTACAGAATGAAATACTTCTGATTCTTTTCAGACTTGTCCAGACATTCCAGCTGTAACATGCTCTGTTATTTCCCTGTAAAAGTTGTCATTGACTACTTTCACTTTTCTCAAATTAGTGCATCTTAAAGTAAGAGTAAAGCAAAACTTGTTTTTTTTTGGATTTCTCATCATGTCCTGTCCCATAGCCAAAACAGCAGTTGAGAGGAAATTCCTCCAACGTGAGGAAAATCCCATTGTCACCAGAACCAGTGTCCCTATTGGAAGTTTTCCCCTCTATTCCTGTTCTGGTGAAAACCCAAAATGTGAGATTTTATTTTATTTTCCGTGGTGATGGTAAACAGGATAAATAGAGAGGGTGATCTCCAAAACTGGAACACAGACAACAGATACATCAACTTATGTATAACCAGCCTGCCCATACATGGATCGAAATTCGCCCAGTCCCAGCTGGACTGACCAAATTTAGAGCCATGTATGGCATTAGTGTCAATCTCCTGGTCCCCTGCTGCACTCAGTGGTTTCTCCTGCCGACCCTTGTGTCACTACTGTGCTCTTTAATGACATAGGGGTCAACGGGAGGAACCACTGAGTCAGCAGGGGACCAGGAGATTGACACTCTTGGAAGTCTCAGTGTCTAAAATAGACTTTAGGAGACAATTTCCCTTTAAAAGAGCAGCATTTGGGGGCATATTCTGCAGAAGAGGCAAGTATCTACTATGTTCCTTATAGGGAGACCTTTTACTTACATATTTAGTTTAGCAAGTGAGTTATTTTAAAGTGAATGTAAACTCGAACAGTAAATTCATGTTATTTGCACCCTTTTGATCTGTTAAAGTGGAACTTCACTTGCAATTTTTTCTTTTAGCCCCACTTACCTTTTATCCAGGCTTGTCCTCGATTCAGGCATGCACCCACCCTGCAGACCCAGCATTGCCCTGCTGTAAGCTGCTGATCAGGTGCAGCAGCCGGGGAACTGCGCCGCCATCTCCGTACTCCTCAGTCATCAGAAGCCATCTTGTTCTTCCAGTTTTAGCAAGTTGGCCGCCGCTGACGTGTGCAGCTCCGGCCACCGACTGCTGGTGGTCAATACACCTGTAGCCTCCTGGGATATGTGACGTGGAATCCCAGCTGGCTGAGGCAGCAGGCAGAAGTCATTCTTGCCTAGGCGAGAATGGTGGCAAGGGAGCAGGAGCAGGGCCAGCCATACGGTCTATGATAAAAAAAAACGAGCAATTCACCACTTTGGCCACTCTGCGTTGGCAGCTGCAGTAGGGGGCAGTGTGATGTGCAATTCAGTGCATCCCACAGCTCCATTTTTTTTTATTTAAACAAACAAACTGTGAAGTGTACAAAATGTACACTTCATTCACTGCAATGTCGGGCAGCGCGATGCGATATTGCAGCATGTCTGCACTTTACTGCAGCACGCAGTGCTAGGCTGCATTGCAGTGTGAATGGGACACACGAGAAACAGCTGTTTCCTGTGTGTCCCTGTGGTGACAGATGTTTTACAATGCAATAAAACGCCTGGCACGGCATATAGTGTGAATTGGCCCTCATACTGTGGAGGGGGGCAGGAGTGCAGGGAGGCATCTGGGGGATGTGGGTTCACTTTAAACATACCATTGAAAGCATTTTATTATATCTGCTTGACAAGTGCAATGGCTGTGTGTTCATCCATGCAGGAAACTTGTGAGCATAACTTCTAGTGCTGTCTTTGGACTGTTAACAGGTTGCATTGTTCTCTGCTATCTCCACTGACTATGAAGCACCTCTCCCCTGTTATGTAGTCCTAACACACTCCCATTTCTAGAGTGACGATGCTGTTCGGTATAGTTGTCACCCTAGTATAGAAAGTGTGTTACTGGTAGGATTAAAGGGATAAAAAGAAAAAATTTAACTGTGAAGACTGGTAAACTGCAATAATATTTTTTTTTGTTCTTGGCTTTCAATACGCCTTAAAGTGTTACTTAACCCAGGACCCTGCATTCACTATATCTGGTCTCCCACAGTACACAGAACATGGAAATGCAATTATTTTAGTAAATATAAACTGCTAAATACCTTTTCTCATCAGCAGTATATAGCAGTCTTGTGACTTCTAGCAGTGTCTGGCCAAACACTGGTTAAAGCTTGTAGGAGGAGTTTTCATTCTCCTCTGACTGACCTATGAGGCTGCATGAACCCTGACTTGCTATCTGGACAGTGATAATTGGCCCTGTGCTGATCACATGCACCCTTCCAAAAAAAAATACACACTAAACTGAGCATGTGCAGAGAGCCTCCAAGGCTCTGTTCTATCAGCAGATGGATTGGGGACAGGGCTCATACACACAGGATATTTTTACAGCTGCTTTCAGGGCATTTTTTTTTTTTTTTACTGCCTCTGAACTCTCCCCCATGTTAACCTAGGTGTCCATGCTCACATAAACTTTCAGAGGAGTTTAGAGGCATAAACGTTTAGGGGTAGTAAAAAAAAAAAAAAAAACATGACAGCCTGTGTGTCCAGGAGAAGAGGCAGTTGGCTGTAAAAATGCAAAACGTGGCAAAACGCGCCTTAACTCTGTAACAAGCTTTTAGCCATGTTTTCCGTTTTTTGGGTGTTTTTACATTATAGGGAGTGTTTTTTTGTGTTTTTACTGTAAAAACTACAAAAAACGCTAAACGCGCATAGACGTCTGTAAACGCTGCCATTTTTTAACCTCTTGCCGACCGCCCGGCAGCAGAATGGCTCCCCTGCGCGAATCGCCGTAGCTGTACGGTGGGCGCTTCAAGGGGTATAGGGGGCACGCAAAAACGCCCGCCGCATCACTGAGGAGCCGTTGTGTGTGCCCGGTGGCTGCGATGTCCGCCGGGCACCCGCGATCGCTCCTGACAGAGCCAGAACGGGGATGCGCATCCCCGTTCTGGCAGGGGAGAGGAGACAGATCGTGTGTTCCTAGTATATAGGAACAACGATCGGTCTCCTCCCCCAGGCAGTCCCATGCCCCCTACAGTTAGAACACACTGAGGGAACACATTTAACCCCTTGATCGCCCCCTTGTGTTAACCCCTTCCCTGCCAGTGTTATTTATACAGTAATCAGTGGCTATTTTTAGCTCTGCTCGCTGTATAAATGTCAATGGTCCCAAAAAAGTGTCAAGTGTCCGCCGCAATGTCGCAGTCCCACTAAAAATTGCAGATTGCTGCCATTACTAGTAAAAAAATAAAAATTAGAAAAATACCATACATCTATCCCCTATTTTGTAGACGCAATAACTTTTCTGCAAAGCAATAAATATACGCTTATTGCGATTTTTTTTTACCAAAAATATGTGAAAGAATATATATCGGCCTAAACTGAGGAAGAATTTTTTTTTTTATTATTATTTTGGGATATTTATTATAGCAAAAAGTAAAAAATTTGTTTTTAAAAAAAAATGTTTTATTTACAGCGCAAAAAATAAAAAACGCAGAGGTGATCGAATACCACCAAAAGAAAGCTCTATTTGTGGGAAAAAAATATGTCAATTTTGTTTGGGTGCAACGTCGCACGACCGCGCAATTGTCAGGTAAAGCGACGCAGTGCCGTATCTCGAAAAAATGCCCGGTCAGGAAGGGGGTAAATTCTTCCAGGGCTGAAGTGGTTAAACGTCCTGTGTGAACGAGGCACAAAAGAAAGGGAGGAACAGAGAAGACAACCTTTTTACACAATGCGAAAGATTAACCACTAATGGCGTGTACACACGAACGGTTTTACCGATGAAAACAGTCCGATGGTCTTTTCTCATCGGACAAACCAATCGTGTATGGGCCCCATCGGTCTTTTTTCCATCGGTGATAAAAAATAGAACATGTTTTAAATTTATCCGAAGGGGGAAAAAAAACGATAGCAAATTCCGATCGTCTGTGTGGAACTCCATCGGACAAAAAACCCACGCATGCTCAGAATCAAGTCGACACATGCTCAGAAGCTTTGAACTTAATTTTTCTCGGCTTGTCGGAGTGTTTTACGTCACGGCGTTTGGGACGGTCGGATTTTTGACTGATGGTGTGTAGGCAAGACTGATGGAAGTCAGCTTCATCGGATTTCCGATGGAAAAATCCATCGGGTTAGAATCCATAGGAAATCCGATCGTGTGTACAGGGCTTTAGTTTCCACAGTGAGTATAACAAGCATGCTTTACTGCATATACAGACTTATTTTACTGATGTGGGTTTAGTAACACTTTAACCAAAAAGATAATAACTAACTATTTACATACTTGTTGTTACAATTGTTACAGTATAAAAAATAAAAAATCAGACTGCCTTATTTTAGCTGCAGTATGAGTGAGTGTTGTAATCTGGAATCATTTGGAAGTGTCTCAGTAAAGTATGTTTCTTTTCATGCATTTTTAAACCTGCCCTGACTCGCCGTTTCCTCCCAAATAAAAGTTGTGGCTGTTCATAAGAAGAATTTTGGCAGTTCTCTGCAGGTTAATAAAAAAGTGAATAACTTCTAAAAGAATTCACCTCTGCCTCCATCTGCCAACTTTCTATAGGTGAAGTTTCCATTTCACGCGGCTCGCTATAGACAAGGACAGAACCCAGAGCCCTAATCGCAGGAACAGATGGGAACTCCAAAGTGCTAGGGGATTTACAAAAGATTAAATCACTGAAAAATTAAAAATAGGATCATTGACACATCAAGGAAGTTTCTGTGATCCTGAGAGTTGGTTTGCACTGAACATCGGCCAAAAACGACATTTCACTATGGTCATTATCATAGGCGTGCGCAGCCTAATGCATTAGGGTGTGCACCTCAAACCAAAGCTCAAAAACACGTCCGTCTGTATAAAGGTGTGTGTATGTATGTATGTATATATATATATATATATATATATATATACACATATACACATACACATATACACATACATATATACACACACACACATTTGAATAAATATGGTAAATGTAAACAAACATTTTAAAATGAATTAAAACTTTTAATGAAATAAACATTTATTTCTATATTGTAAACTCTAACGAGCAGGGCCCTCTGATCCCTCCTGTATTGTAATTGTACTGTCTTCCCTGATGTTGTAAAGCGCTGCGCAAACTGTTGGCACTATATAAATCCTGTATAATAATAATAATCAATGTAAACAAACATTATTTTTTAACTTATTAATTAAATAATCTTTTAACATAAACAAACCTTTTAAATAAATACTCCAGATCAAATAAGCAATTTTTACACAAACCGCACGGTAAGTAGGATTTTTTTTTTTAAAGTGTCAGGTTTTAATATCCTGAATTGTATTTATTTCTTTAAATAAACTTGTTAGATCCCCCAGCAACAATAGATTCCCTCAGCAACAATAGATCCCCCAGGAACAAGACATCTTCCTAGCAACAATAGATCCCTCACGGAAACTATAGATTCACCAGCAACAATATATCTTCCCAGCAACAATAGATATCCCCCCCAGCAACAATAGATCTCTCCAGATTTGGTCTGTGTGAAAGTTATACAGTCTACAAACTCTGGTATACTGTATATGTATTACAATTTATCAGGATGCTGGTATGGGGTATGGCGGTGATCAGGACATTGGTATGGGTTATGGCGATGATCAGGACGCTCTGATTGGACACATCCATCACATGGTACAAGACCAGCGGTAATAGGATTCTGTGTAAAGGCCACACACTGATCACAGGGCTCCCAGGTGCGCGCTCTGTGAGCCGTGCAGGAGCCTCCAATGTGGGCTGACGTACAGGTACGTTAACCCACATTGGCACTGTTTTCTGTCCGCCATATATTGGGGCTGTGGGCATACAGGAAGTAGTTAATATACACTTAGGTTTTTTTTTTTTTTTTTTGTATACCAAAGACATGTAGTAGAATTCATATTTGCCTACATTTTTGAAGAAAATGTATTTTATTGGATAGGTTTTATAACAGTAGTAGTAGTAGTAGTAACAGTAGTAAGTAGAAAATATGTTTTTTTTTGTTTTTGTTTTTTTCATTCTGTTTGTCTTTAGCAAAAAAGAAAAAACCTAGTGGGGATCAAATACAACCAAATGAAAGCTCTATTTGCATAAAAAAAAAATGCTAAAATGAATTTGGGTAAAGTGTTGCATGGCTTCGCAGTTGTCAGTAGCGCAGTTAAATAGCAAAAAATGGCCTGGTCATGAAGGGGGAAAATCTTCTAAAAGTCGTGGTTAAGTTGATTTTTAAATGTCATTTTTTTAAATTGTTCTCACACGTTAAAATAAAATAACATTATCGAAGCGTTATTTTAACACGTAAGAACAATAAAAAAAAATGACATTTAAAAATCGACTTGATGTATGTATGGGCAAAAAAAATATATATATATTTATATATACAAGCCAGGCAGGGTTCATATTGATTTGAATTGTATGTGTAATATATATATATATATATATATATATATATATATATATTATATATAAATACACACGTACTTTTTTGCTAACAAGTCAGGCAGGGTTCATATTGATTTGAATTGTATATAATATATATATATATATATATATATATATATATATATATATATATATAAATATATCATATACAATTCAAATCAATATGAACCCTGCCTGACTTGTTAGCAAAAAAGTAAGTGTGCATTTATATATCTAAAAATGCACACTTACTTTTTTGCTGACAAGTCAGGGAGGGTTCATGTCAAGTTGCCTTTTTCTTTTTTTTTTGTGGTCCATCGTGTGTCTTGCTGCTTGCCCTTCTCAGTGCTGTCTCACTGCTCGCCTCACTGAGCCACCCGCCTGCCGCTATCCAGGCTGAGGCTCCGCTGCTTCTTCGAAGGGAGAGAGAGGAGGCCGGAGGGGGGGCGGAGTGCAGATGTATATCACTCCGCCGCCTGCGTGCGGGACCTGCAGCCGGCAAATGCGGCTGGGTTACTCCGCGGCTGTGGTCCCGGTGATTCTCTTGTTCCTGCTTTATCACCTCCCCCCACAGCACACAGATGTTTTTTCTTGCCCGGTCCGACCCCAGTGGTGACATGAGCTCCACAGACAATGTTGCAGGCTCGCAGCAGTCACAATTAGCACTAGCAGTGAGAGGCGCACAGGGATGATTAGGGTGTGCCTGGGCTCATCCGGCACACCCCGTGGGCACGCCTATGGTCATTATTCACATGGTGCTGCTATAATTACATTCTGGACCTGAATATGAGCTTATATTGATTTTACATTTTTGTCTTATCCCTTAAAGCAGGGGTATCAAACTGGTGGCCCTCCAGCTGTTGCAGAACTACAATTCCCATGAGGCATTGCAAGGCTAAACAGTTACAAGCATGATGGGACTTGTAGTTCCGCAACAGCTGGAGGGCCGCAGGTTTGAGACCCCTGCCTTAAAGCTTTGGGAAAATGTTGTACAGGTGATAGTTAAAGTGGTTGTTACCTTTGAAACCCCTTTCACTGGCAGCCCCTCTGTTTTATCCAGGGATAATGCAATGTATAAGTGTTTTTTTTTATAAACTAAGACTCTAAATACCGTTTTTTGCAGCTACATTAAGGGCGGTCACGTGACTCGCGGCCACTCTGTTACTCTGATCCAGGGCTACGTTGGGAGGGGCTGAGATCTCCCTCTGACGTCAGCCAGAGAGGTCACAAGGCCGCTCGGCTTCTCCCACTGTAGCTCTGGATTGGAGTAGCAGAGCGGCCGGAAGTCACGTGACCGGCCTGAATGTAGCTGCAAAAAATGTATTTAGAGGCTTTGTTTATAAAAAATACACTTATATAGTGCATTATCCCTGCATAAAACAAAGGGGCTGCCAGTGACAATTATTAAACTTTACTGATAGCAGCATGGAGGGGGGGGGTCAGGCGAGACACAGACACAGAGCTGATAGGCAGGGAGGGGGACAGAGGAGGACTGGAGAGCTGCGGATTGTGGAGGCATGTGAACTGACTTTGGTAGTCAGGGCTCAGCAGCCATGATTATTGTGGTCAGAAGACAGAGGGGGACACAGGAACTGGCAGGATCAGCCAGGTTCTTTACAGCTTAGAGGTGGGCAGGTTGGACAGAACAAGCACTGTGCTGTTTACCCTGCTATAAGGGAACAGGAGGTCACATTTTTTTTCTTTTTTTTTTAGGGTTACAAAACACTTTAAAACAGGGGTCCTCAAACTTTTTAAACAGTTCACTGTCCTTCAGACCGTTAGAAGGCCGGACTATAGTTTAAAAAAAAAACCCTCACCATTATTAGCCCTCACCATCATTAGCCCTCACCATCATTGCAAGCCCCCCTCAGCATCATTGCAGGCCTCCCCTCACCATCATTGCAGGCCTCCCCTCACCATCATTGCAAGCCCCCCTCACCATCATTGCAAGCCCCCCTCACCATCATTGCAAGCCCCCCTCACCATCATTATCCCTCACCATCATTGCAAGCCCCCCCTCACCATCATTGCAAGCCCCCCTCACCATCATTAGCACTCACCATCATTGCAAGCTGCTTTAAAGTGGTTGTAAACCCACTTTTTCAACTTGCACCTACAGGTAAGCCTAGATTAAGGCTTACCTGTAGGTGCAAGAAATATCTCCTAAACCTACACGGTTTAGGAGATATTTACTAAAATGTCAAGCGCCACTATCTACGGCGCATGCGCGCCATAGACAACGGCGCATTTATGGGGTTAATCCCATTCACATACTCGGCTACTTCCCAGCAATCGCTGGGCGTAGCCGAGTGGGACGCCTCCCGCGCGCATGCGCAGAGTGACGTCTCCGCCGCTCTGACCAATCACAGCGCCGGAGCGGCGCTGTGATTGGCTGGTGCGGCGATACCCGGAAGTAACATTCCGGCTATCGCCGCAGTGATGTCTGCGGCTGGACAGAGGGACGAGGACGGCTTCGGGGGCCCCGATCTAAGGTAAGTGGAACATAATGAGCTATTATGCTAGTCATAATAGCTCATTATGCCTTTCTCTTGCAGGTGGGCCAAAAAAAAAAAAGTGGGTTTACAACCACTTTAAAGCATGAGCTATACCACTGAGACTATCCTTTAGAACATTTGAAAAAATTTGTAACACAATAAAAAAAACTTAAAGCAGAACACCAGCTAAAATAATGATAAAAATGAGTAGCCAATTAAATACTATAAATTAGTTTTCAGCTTCAATCCAGAAAATTACATGGTGTAATTTTTTCTACCACTAGGTGTCTTCAGTCTGCTGGCCAGCAACATGTAACACATTTTTTCAGAGCCCAGGTCACCCTGGGTCCATGCCGTTTCTTCAGAGCTTGTGCTATGACCGGCAGCATGCACGGGAGTGACGTCATGGCGGCTCCAGCCAATCACAGCGCCGGAGCCTACGAACTCGGAAGAAACACTGGGAAAGTTGTCGGCCATGTCAGCGGTGTGCGGGCACTTCTGGAGGGCTTTGTTCTAAAGTAAGTATTTCATAATGAGCCATAATGAGCTAGTATGCGATCCATACCACCATATGCCTTTGTCTTCCTTTTTTTTTTTTTTTTTACATAAATGCTTCAAGTATGAATTCTCAATTGTTTCTTCCTGTTTATTAAAAATTCTGTGTACATTTAGTCTATATAAATCTCTTATGCCCTGTACACACGATAGGATTTTCCGTCAAAAAAAGTTGGATGTGAGCTTTTGGTCGGAATCCCGTCTATTTAAAAACCGTCGTTTTCCTGACGGGATTCCTGGCAAGCTTGCCTTGCCAAGCCCTGTGTACAGACGGCCACTCAAAAGAACCGCCGTTCTTTTGAATGGCATGAACGCGGTGACGTCAGCGACTACGACGAGCCAGGGCTCGTCACATTCGATGCCGTCGCCGCCATCTTGCTTCACCCTACACTAGCCTTGTAAGATACTGTGCACGCGTCGAAGTCTTATCGAGCATGCGCGTGTTTACCTTTGACAGGTAAGCATACAGACGACCGGTTTTCTCGGCAGGAAACTCTGCAGAGAATCCTGACGAGAAAAAGAGAGCAGGTTCTCTATTTTTCCCGCCGGGATTCCCGGCAGTTTTCCTGTCGGGAAAGCATACACACACACACACGTTTTTCACGGCAAAAAGCTCTCCCAGCAGTTTTCTTGCCGAGAAAACCGGTCATGTGTACAAAGCCATAGAGGGAAGCAAATGTTGATACCTTTGTATAAAGACAGCTGCTTACACGGTATCTCCGGATCTACTGACTGTGTTGATATGCAGCCCTTAGGCTGATAAAGCATGTCCCTCTTACAAACTCAGAAATTTGGCGGTTATGCATTCTGGTTCCCAGTCTGTTTTTCAAAACATGGGAGGATCAAAAAGTGACAGCAACATTTCTAAGCACAAAAAAGGGGGAATGAAAGGTAATAAAAAATTAATAACTAAACAACAAATAAATTACAGGCAACAATAAAAATGTTAAATGGGCAGGTCAGGACGAAGCATGGTGAAGTCCTGCCCTATGTTTTTCAACATTTGAATGCAAGAGCCTCTACAAGCAACTGACATCTGAATGACAGGAGGAAGGGCTTGGTGTAGGGAAGTGGCAGGTTGAAGTTGGCAAAGTTGAAGAGAAGTGAATGACCTGTATTCAACCTGGATCTAGGATTCATTACTCTCTATAGGCACACTTATTAGACTGCAATTACAGACTGGGCTTGCCTCACTGATAGTGGGTCTTGCTCTGTAATGCAAAGTCTGCTTATTACATCAGGTTCCCCAATCTCAAATCCTTATGAGAGCTGTGAAAAAACATCTGAAATAAAAATGTTAGAAAACATACTTTATAACCGACCTCCGCACTGGTGTAGGTGACGCCATGATCTTTCCAGCAAGATCCTGTAAAACCCTAATGCCGTGTACACACGATCGGTTTTACCGATGAAAACAGTCTGATGGACTTTTTTCATCAGACAAACCGATCGCGTGTATGGGCCCCATCGGTCTTTTTTCCATCGGTGGTAAAAAATAGAACATGTTTTAAATTTATCCGATGGAAAAACGATAGCAAATTCCCATTGTCTGTGTGGAATTCCATCGAAGAAAAAACCCACGCAGAATCAAGTCGACGCATGCTCAGAAGCATTAAACTTCATTTTTCTCGGCTTGTCGGAGTGTTTTACGTCACGGCGTTTGGGACGGTCAGATTTTGACTGATGGTGTGTGGGCAAGACTGATGGAAGTCAGCTTCATCGGAATTCCAATGGAAAAATCCATCGGATTTGAATCCATAGGAAATCTGATCGTGTGTATAGGGCTTAAGGATCCCAATTCTCACGGGAATACACTCCAGCACGGTGCAGGAACATCTTCTCCTGAGATCTGTGATCCTCATCTCGGCATTCACAGGATTGCACCGGAAGGATCACCATCTCACCCTTGCCTAGGTGCCACTGATGGAAGCTGGCTGTACAGTAAGTATATTCCCCCCCCCCCCCCACATTTCCTATCTTTTTTCCCCCGATTTAAGATGGGAGAGAAGGGAAGTCTTTTGCAATAAGTTGACTTTAAAACTTAGTGAAGGTCAACCAAAATGCACTTTTATACTAGGGACTATAAAGGAATGTACTAAATCAGTACTGAGCCAAAAAGCTAAAAAAAAAACAGTTCTTCTGGACCCTGGCATCCAGGTTCCATTTTTAGCCCTGGTTCACACTGATGCAATTTCTGATGCATTCCAGAACGCATGGAATCGCATGACAAGTGAAATAACATGAACTTGTATGGAGGCCGTTCACAAACTAGCAGTGCGATTCAGATGTGATTTTGAAAAGGGTCCTGCGAGAATTTAGTGCAGTGCGATTTGTAGCTACATAGACTTGAATGAAAATCACATGCAGATCACTTATCTGTCCTAAGAAAACACGATTCCAGCACATTTTCTGCAAATCTTTGCTTTGTTCCTTATCTCCCATCCCTGGTCCATGCCAGGAGAGAGAGAGACTTAAGCCTGGTACACACGATCGGATTTTCAGCGGACAAAGCGTAGGACTTTTGTCTGAAGGGCGTTGGGCAGGAATTTGTCTTGCATACAAATGGCAAAGAATTGTCGGCCAACAAACACAAAACTACGTGGTTTTTCAGCTCTTTAGCGCCACCCTCTGGGCAACTTCTGCTAATGTTGTGTTATGGTTAGCATTGATTCTGAGCATGCGTGTTTGTACTTTGGATTTTTTTCCGAAGGATTTCTGTACACACGATCGAAAATTTTAAAGCATGCTATCCAACATTTGTTGGCGGAAAATCCGACAACAATTGTCTGATGGAGCATACAAACGGTCAGATTTTCCGACAACAGCCTGTCATCACACAATTCCTGTCGGAAAATCTGATTGTGTACGGGCCCTAAAGCTCCACATGGGCCGAATGTTGCGAGACAACGGCTGGTGGAAAAAAAAAAAAAAATGCTGACATTCAGGCCGTGTGTATGTCGGTCTGTCCGACAGAAGCCAACCGAGCTTCTGTCGGATGTGCATGCTGGAAAACCAGCAGCCGACCGACTCCCAATCAGCGATCCCAGCCAATGGCGGAGAGCACGGATCGGGGGGGTTCTGGTGGGGGGACCGTCACCCTGCCAGAACACTTTAGCTCAGCGGGGTAGGCCGCTGTCAGTTTTTTTTCGTGCGACCCAGCTTTTTGCCAGGTACACACTACAAGTTTTTTTTCTTTCCCCCCCCGCTGGGTTGAACGGAAAAAAAAAAAAAACGGTCAGCTCTGGTCGGAGCCACTGTACTAACTATCCGAAGTTAGAACATTGATCTTCCCTTACTGAGCTGGTGTGTTTTGACAGGGGGGCGGGCCCCCGCCAGAGCACTACAATCAGCGCTCTCTGCCATTGGCTGAACAGCTGGCTTCTGTCGGACAGACCGTCATACACACAGGCCGAATATCGGACATTTTTTTTAACTGGCCGATGTCTCCCGACATTCAGCCCATAGGTATGGGGCTTAACTGACTGTATCCAAACTGCATCAAAAATGCATTCAAATCGCTTCTGAATTGCATCAACTCGCACTGGAGCTGCTCCTTGAAATCGCACTGCAAAATGGATTCAATTCACACCGCATCAGTGTGAAAGTAGGCTTAATTTCCCAGTTCACGATAGAAACTTCAAAAAGGTACAATCCAATTGATTTCTAGAAGAAACAGACTGCTGATCATATATCCAATATATCCATTCAATTCATTAGGTAATCTCTAATGGGATTATATTGGCAACCAGGAAAGTATAAACACAAATATGAATTTTCATTAGAAAAGTATAAATTTGACATATTTATTTCCACAGTTCTTCATCATACACCCACCCCTTTTAGGCTGGATTCACAACTATGCATTTTTAGTGCATTTGCATTTTGCAGATTTGAACTACAGAACGTGTTCCATAGGAAACCATGGTAAATGGACTGTAGTGCAAATCTGCAAAATGCAAAAAGCACAAAAAATGCATAGGTGTGAATCCAGCCTTATTGTGGGTATGGTAAAAACTGTTTTATACATTGTTGTGTCATGAAAACGACAATAGGTCAACATCACATAGTTATACTTGATATTTAGTGGTACATCCAGTTGTCATTTGCTGCCAAAGAGGTAGTCCCCCACAGTAAATTTTCAACCGGAATTATTCAACAACGTGTTTCCAACAATTAACTACATAATGTTCTTCTTCAGGGAAGTAGCACAATGGTTATCAACTGTGATTCAACTGATGATCCCCCAAGATCACACGTGGGCACAAGGAGGAGGAGAGGACAAATCCCCATGCAATGAAACCAAAGAGAGGCACACCTGTTCATAAACCTGAGGGGAAGGCCTTCAGCTTGCCTGCTCCAAGCTATGGTCCATCACGTTCAGCCATGTGACAGGTTGAAAAATTTTGGTTGAAAATTCTCTATGGGGACTAACCTCTGTGACAGCAAATTACTCTGGTTCCGTTGCATGGGGATTTGCCCTCTCCTCCTCCTTATGCTCATGTGTGGTCATGGGGGTCAACAGTTGAATCACAGTTGATAACCATTGTGGTACCTCCCTGAAGAAGAACATGTTGTAGGTAATTGCTCGAAACACGTTGAATAATTCCGGTTGACAATTTTCTATGGGGACTACCTCTGTGACAGCAAATGACTTTGGTTCCATTGCATGGGGATTTCCCCTCTCCTCCTCCTTGTGCCCATGTGTGGTCTTGGGGATCATAAGTTGAATCACAGTTGATAACCATTGTGGTATTTCCCTGAAGAAGAACATTTTGTAGTTATTTGTTTGAAACGTGTTGGATAATTCCGGGTTAAAAAATTATTGTGGGGATTACCTCTGTGACAGTAAATGACTTTGGTCCCATTGCATGGGGATTTGCCCTCTCCTCCTCCTTGTGCCCATGTGTGGTCTTGGGGATCATAAGTTGAATCACAGTTGATAACCGTTGTGGTACTTCCCTGAAGAAGAGCATTTTGTAGTTACTGGTAATTGTTCGTAACGTGTTGGATAATTCCAGTTGAAAATTTACTGTGTGGGACTACCTCTGTGACAGCCAATGACAACTGGATGTACCACTAAATTTCAAGTGTAACTATGTGATGTGACCCTTTGTCATTTTCATTTTCACTGTATGAAACAGTTTTTAAAACACCCACAATGATGGGGTTGGTGTTTTATGATGTACTGTGGAAATAAATATGTCAAATTTATACTTTAAAAAAAAAAAAATCCATATTTGTGTTTATACTTTCCTGGTTGCCAACAAAATTCCATTAGAGGTTACCTAATGAATGGAATATCTACATCAGGGATCTCCAAACAACGGCCCTCCAGCTGTTGCAGAACTACACGTCCCATGAGGCATTGTAAACTCTGACATTCACAGACATGACTAGGCATGATGGGAATTGTAGTTTGGACTGCCATAGTTTGGAGAAGACCCCTGATCTACATAACAGGGATGGTGGCAACCACGTTTACCTACATCTGAAGTGGTATTTTGTTTATTAAAATCCAATAGATCCAATATTTAAAAATAGCTTTCTAGAAAAATAAAGCCAACAGTGGATACGCTTTGCAAAAATGATGAAACATGAACAACAAAACAATATTTTTCTTGTCTGCACAGCTTTGCTTCAGAACTTTGAAAGAAAGAGAACGACTTTCTAAAGATTCCATTTCCCACACATATCTACAAGTACTACCGAAATTGTGAAGTTGACACAAAAATAGATTTTATCTTTATTAATAGTTTTTTAAGACGACCTTTCTTTGTGACAACAGGGTAAACTGCGTCAACAATTCCACTAATAGGACCTTTAGCTGCACTATGCTGCAGCAATTCCAACCTTTGTATCTATCAGACAGATTTGTCTGGCTGGCTTTCACGGTGGAAACATCTGGCCTGGCGCATGCATGAATAAGCCAAGCTATCGCCAGGGGACAGTGCCAGCTGAACGTACTATAAAACCAGCTGAGTTACATTTGATGGAGCTGTCGATGGTATCAGGGGAGCAGTTATAAAAATAATTTGGCACTATTTTTAACTTAACAATGGTTCGGCTAATTTGGGACAAGGCGATTGCACATGTGTGCGCGCCGAGTGCACCTGTCTACTAGCTCATAGCTGGTGGTTTTCTAAACTGAACACTGAAAAAGAGCTCCTGTAATTAGATTTAAACAGAACTCCAGGCAAACAGCTAAATACACAAAGGAAAGGCATAAAAGGAACTGTTTTACTTGCCAGAGGATTTGTAATTCTGGCCATTCATTCCTGAGATTTTTACAGCTCCGCTACATATCAGAGATAGGTGAATGTGATCTCCCTAAAGACTTTGGATATTTCCTCTCCCTGTGTAAACCATTTAACACGATGAAAGGATTAACAAAATGGATGGAGTGTATGAGGGGATCTGCGTTGCAGTGTCAACTTCTCCTTTAATCTTGTGGATACCCATATGTAATTGCAAATAAGGATGTAAGTGACAAGTACCCTGATGGGCTATATGTATTATAGACATTATCAACTGTAAAAGTATATTGATGCACAAATTGTCCACTGATTACCTTGCATCTCTTATAGATATGAAATTCTCTGTTATAGCCCTGATGAAGGAGAAAACTTTTTCCGAAATGCGTCGGGCTACAGGAAATTATATCGTCCATTGAAATTTTGTATATATATTGTATCCACGTCTATGTGTAATATTTATATGTGTTTTTTCAATAAATACTTTATGTAATTTCCATACTTTACTATTTGTGTGGTAGTGCTCTCAAAGTCCCACTCTAGGGGTTCCCTCTTTTTTAAAACGTTCCTTGGGATGTGGTACACCTATATCAGTTTTATATATTAGATCCCCTTCTTTACAGAGATAGGTGAATGACACCACTTACAGTTCTACATTTCCCGGTCCTACATTGGTGTTTTCTCTCCACCCCCAGCCTGCTGATTGGACAGTGAATAAGCTGCAGCAGACTGGTCAATTTACAACTCTCCACCTATCAGCATGTTTCTTAGTGCCTTTGCACATATAAGGCTTTGCTGGATAATTGGCTAATACCAAGTCAAATTTGGGTACTTACACTAGCTGCATGTCAAAAAATGCATTTAATTATCTTGCAATTAATACAATGCTACATTAGTTGGTGTCTTTTATATCTGCCTGGAGTCTCCGCCAAAAAATAAATACTGTAGCTGCTGACTTTTAATATAAGGACTCTTACCTGTCCAGTGATCCAGTGATGTCCTCACCTGAGCCAATTCTTCAATCGGCTTCAGATGCAGGCGCCGGCATCTTAGGTTTCCTACTGTGCATGCACGAGCCGCGCTGCACTTTGTAAATGGTCCTACAATCATCTGGGACCTGTAATGTGTCCCAGAAGGCTGCGGGGGGAAGGGGGGGAGGTGTTAAACTTCCACACACATCGATCTGACCAGAAGTAGGAGTGGGTACCTGTCAAAACCAGGTACCCATTCCCCCCTCCCCCCCTAAAAAGTGCCAAATGTGGCAGTTGAGGGGGGTGGGATGGATTCAAACAAGCGGAACTTCCCCTTTTGGGTGGAGCTCTGCTTTATCTTTAAACATTGTTTCAGCAAAATAAAAACTTAGCCTCAGTAGATTCCAAATTATTTAATTGTGAGTCCAGATGTGTCCTTTCTTTATTATCTCCTCACCTTCACCCTGCCCAATGGACTCTGCATAAGCATAGCACCACTGAGGTTATTCTTTTTGTTTTCTGTCCTCACTCTCATTCTACGATTTCTGGTTTGTAGTGGATTATGAAAAGAAGTAATTAAAAATGCATTATAATTCTTCCAGGAATACATAACTGATCTATAGGTGTGTTTTCCTTAATTTAAGCTCCCAGAGTTTCAATTTTTCTATTTTTTTTGCCTAATTTTAGCACACATAAAACAAGGAAAAAAAGCGAGGTCCCCCCAAGAAATACATACCAGACCCTTATCTGACCATGCAGCCTGGGTGGACAGGAAAGGGGGGTGGACAAGCAGGTAGCTCCCTCCTCCCTGAACCACACCAGGCCACTGGCCTTAACATGGGAAGGTACCTTGCCAGGGGAGACCTTCTGCAAAGCATGTTTCCCCCATGTTAATGAGGATAAGGGCCTCTTCCCTACAACCCTGGCTTGGCGGTTGTGGGAGTCTGCAGGCAGAGGGCTTATTAGAGTCTGGAAGCTCTCTTTAAAAATAAAGGGGCTCCCAGATACTTCCATAGTATCCCCACACATTCACAAAAAAGTCAATGGTAAATAAACACACTTTTTGACAAGTCCTTTAATTTGACTCCTTCCCGCCGCCCGTACCCATATATGCGGCCTCTCGGCAGGTGGGCCTTAACGCCAAGAAGCCACATATATGCACACCTAAAGATAAACAGAGCTTTGCTGAGAGCAAGCACCCCGCACAATTACCGGCAGCTAACGGAAAGCTCACGATCGGGAGCTTGTGATTGGGAGCTTTCTGATCATGTGTCTGCTGTGACCACCAATCATGACAGTACCATGATCAGGAACCCTGCCCGGCCTCCCAGCATCTGAAGCCCCTAATGGGGTTAAAAAAGTTGGTTTTCCACTTTTGATTAGTCAACAATGGCAGCGTGAAAATAAAATGTAAATGCATTTTCAATTTCTACATTATTTCAAACTTCAAACTGTGACTTTGCTTCATGACAGATAAAAGTGAAGGTCCCTTTAAAGTCTGGCTTAAATAAATTTGGTACGTTAATACTGGTATTAAATAACGGGATAGCAATAATTAAATGCATGCAAATCCAGCAATTAATTTTGCACAAAATATTTCACTATGGCAATCATTTTGGTTTCCAATTAAGTATGCACATAGGTAATAAGCGGGCAGTTACAGGGTCTGCGGTAATTGTGCTCCAGAGAGTTATAGCTGGAAATTGGTTCTGAGCAGCGTGACACTGACTGAGCATGCTCCTTATATGCTTACATCCAACACAAAGAAGGTCAGCTCCAGACTAGTATTAAAGCTCTATTCATGGGTCTAATCCTATCTTTTAATCAGGCTACAAAAGCAAGCTGCTCGCCACCGTACAGAGTGGCACATTATAAAAACAGGGCGCACAATATGCTGGAGGAGCGCTTTAATTAACAGCACCGAACGTGTGACTTCTGCTCGACACTACAAAAGGACAATGGAGTAAGGTCACCTTCCTGCGCCATATTGTGCCTGTAGCAAGATCACATAGCCGACATTCACACTTGTCGGGACGCATATAACATCTACATTACTTATATTATCTACTAAGAGAATCGGAAGAAGAATACAGTTTAAAGCTGGCCATAGACATAGAGAATGGTCAGATTTGAATGTCTACTGGGTATTCCAAACAAGAGAGTTAAACCGCACCTAGTGTCTACCTACTAGTATATATACAGTATCTCACAAAAGTAAGTACACCCGTCCACATTTTTGAAAATATTTTATTATATCTTTTCATGTGACAACACTGAAAATCACATGCCTGATGAAGGGGTCCTGTGTGGCTCCGAAACTTTGCTTTTATTTTTTGATACTATGTGATTAAAGAATTGGATCCAATTTTGGAGATCCTGGTGTGCTGGTGACACTTCCTTCTCATTAACACTGAAGAAATTACACTTTGCTACAATGTAAAGTAGTGAGCGTACAGCTTGTATAACAGTGAAAATTTGCTGTCCCCTCAAAATAATTCAACACACAGCCATTAATGTCTAAACCGCTGGCAACAAAAGTGAGTACACCCCTAAGTGAAAATGTCCAAATTGGGCCCAATTAGCCATTTTCCCTCCCTGGTGTCATGTGACTCGTTAGTGTTACAAGGTCTCAGGTGTGAATGGGAAGCAGGTGTGTTAAATTTGGTGTTATCACTCTCACTCTCATACTGGTCACTGGAAGTCCAACATGGCATCTCATGGCAAAGAACTCTCTGAGGATCTGAAAAAAATAATCCTTGCTCTACATAAAGATGGCCTAGGCTATAAGAAGATTGCCAAGACCCTGAAACTGAGCTGCAGCACGGTGGCTAAGACCATACAGTGGGTTAACAGGACAGGTTACACTCGGAACAGGCCTCGCCATGGTCAACCAAAGAAGTTGAGTGCACGTGCTCAGCGTCATATCCAGAGGTTGTCTTTGGGAAATAAACGTATGAGTGCTGCCAGCATTGCTACAGAGGTTGAAGGGGTGGGGGGTCAGCCTGTCAGTGCTCAGACCATACGCAGCACACTGCATCAAATTGGTCTGCATGGCTGTCATCCCAGAAGGAAGCCTCTTCTAAAGATGATGCACAAGAAAGCCCGCAAACAGTGCTGCGTACTGCTGTTCCGGAGACATAAATGGCTGTACGGGGCTTTATATGGTTATCCACCGGTACTTATGTAAACCTGTACATGCATAAAGCCTGAGGTTTTGCGGTTGTATGCATGCATGGGTTTATGCAAGTACTGGCATATACTAAGGTTGCCACCTGTCCGGGGCTTGAACGTTCCTCATTACTATTCCCTCTTTGGAGCACCCAAAAGTGTCCGAGGTCTGTTACAATGCTATAGTGTATGCTAAAAAAAAAAAAAATGTTTGCTGTAGGCCGCTAAAGTGTTTGGGTTTGGCTTGAATAAAAATTGGCAAGCCTAGCGTATACCCTCAAACAGCTGTATGTGCAGCTATTCAAGTCTATGGGGCAGATGTATGGAGCACCTGTGGCTCCCAGACAGGGAAATTTACCTGAACATTTTGGGGTTGATTTACTAAAGGCAAATAGACTGTGCACTTTGAAATCTGCTGTTGCACAACTTAGTAAATGAGCAGAAGCTCTGCTGACTTTCACCATCCAATCATGTGCAGGCAAAAATGCTGTTTTTTTATTTTCCTTGCATGTGATTGGGTATTTTTGGCAAAGTGAAGCTTTACCTCATTTACTAAGCTCTGGAGCAACTGCACTTTTGTAAAGTGCACAGTCTAATTGCCTTTAGTAAATCAACCCCTATGCTCTATGGCCACACACTGTGTGCATGAGCTCATACACATTACTTCTCTCAGAGATCACAAAACACACCTGACAATCCCAAAGCCTCGGTTCACACTGCTGCAACCCCATTGTCATGCGATTTCCAGTGCGACTATGCAGTGCAACTTGCTTGTGAATTTCATGCGGCATTAGAATGTATGGGGTTGTATCAAAGTTGCACCAAAGTAGTGCAGGGATCTTTTTTAGGCTCAGTTCTCAATACATTTGCCTAATCAATGGGGCTAAGTTACAATGTAAATCACAAAAAAGTCATGCAGGAACCTTTTCCAAAAATTGGACCTTTCTGAACTGCATTGATTAGCATGGGAACCATTGAAAACAATGAGATTTCCCTTGTCATGCAATTCAGAAGTCGCACTATTATGAACCAGGCCTAAACGTCACTGTGACTTGAGTCACATTAATTGGTACGGCCACCATTGAAATAAAAGTGTTTTCGTATATTAGTTTGGGCATAATTGACATTTTAATTATGTTACATCTGCCAAACCACGAGAAGATACCCTTGTCCCATTTAGCCAGTAGGGTTTTGATTCTACTTAATAGGGGTAAAAAATTCAGTTCAAAAGTTTGATCTAGTTTGGGTGGCATATAGGTGCCCAGGTATTTAATGGCCGTCGAGGACCATCTATATTTAAAGTTTGTTTTCAAGGTACTGGTTTGTAATACCGACATAGATACCCCCATTGCTTCTGATTTTATCATATTAATTTTGAAATTAGATATGGTACCATATCGATCCAGTTCTCCCACCAAATTCGGCATTGATATTGTTGGTTTCGTCAAAGAAAACAAAAGGTCATCCGCATAAGCGGAGACCTTATAGTCCGTATCTCCAGTTCTTACCCCCGATATATCGGGATTTTGCCTTACTCTACAAAGTAGGGGTTCAAGCGATAGCGCGAAAAGGAGGGGTGATAAGGGGCATCCCTGTCGAGTGCCATTAGAAATAGAAAAGGGATCAGATATGAATCCATTTACTTTAATTTGTGCCTCTAATCTTGTATATAAACTCGATATCCATCCAACCATCCTCTCCCCCATCCCCACATATCGTAGCACTGAGAACACAAAAGGCCAACTAACCCGATCAAATGCCTTTTCGGCATCTGTTCCTATATATATATATATATATACTTATTTCAAACACTGCCAATCCATGTACCTGTAGAATTTTTTAAACGGACGAATGCTCTGATAGTAGACTTTGTCTGGGGGCATAAGAGGCCAAGATTACAACGTCGAATACTGACCATGCCTAAACAATTTGGGGGGGTAGCAGTTCCTGACACTCAGAAATACTATCAAGTGGCCCATATGGTGAGAGTAATAGACTGGTGCAGGCATACAAGTCTTAAAATATGGTCAAAGATTGAGCAATCACAGTGCAGAGTCCCATTGCGTCGAGCGGTTTGGTGCTTTGGAGACCTCAGTTCTGATCTCAAAAAGCACCCAACCTTGGGCCCTACCCTGCGGATTGGCTCTCAAATATGCACCACCACCGGACTATCATCAGTCAACTCCCCCCTGTACCCCATTGTGGGGAACCCACGTTTCCCTATGGGACTACAGGAGGGACCATGGAGAAGACTTTTAGACTTACAGATATTTCAGGCTTCGCATTTCGCGCAAGGAACGACGAGTAATTGGCCCTCATTAATAGAATTAACTTCATCCAATGACCGCTTTGGCCTCGATTATTGGAGCGGAGTCCAGCTGAGACATTTTTTTAATACCCTACCACCCTTGGAGGGTTTCTTAAGACCATTGACTCCCTTCGAAAAATTGTGTGAAGAAACAGGCCCTTGTTACCATACACTTTCGAAAATATATGGATTATTGATCGCCCCCCCAGAAGACTATGTCCCCCCATATATAAGGAAGTGGGAAACAACATTGGACAGGACATTTACGCAGATACAACATAAGCAGATTATAAAGTGGGCGCTAAAATCATCCATATGTACGAGGGCCCAAGAAACTAACTTTAAAATTATGACGAGATGGTACCAAACACCATCACTGCTTAATAAATACTTGCTGGAGATCCCAGATAAATGTTGGAGATGCCAAGAGGAAAGAGGGACATTGCTCCATGTGTTTTGGTCATGTTCGAGATTAGTATATTTCTGGAGGGAGGTACGTCAGATAGCACAAAAATTTACTGATTATAATATACCAGAAGACCCGGCCTTATTCTTGTTGCACGTCTCTGAAATACCAGGGGAAATATACAGTAAATCAATTGTACGTCATCTTATTAATGGAGCTAGAGCATGTATTGCCCGGCAGTGGAGAGATACGAATCCCCCAACAATCTTCCTATGGTTTAATAGAATTGAAGAAGTAAATAAGATGGAGGACTTAACACTCTCACGTCAAAACCGCCATGAGACTTATTCTAAAACCTGGGCACAATGGAACATATTTAAATATTCAGAAGAAGGGAAGACTCTTTTTTGTAACCCAAGAAGAAGGGGGGGGGAGCTGGGGCTCCTCTACCTCCCTGTCCGAACCGAGAGAATTTATATAGGGATTTTTTTTTTTGGTTAAGGTGAGGTAACCGAAGCTTCTTAGAAGGTGGAGGGTAATAGGAGGGGTTGGGGATCTTAGGAGGGGAAGAATCAAAGGAATATTCCAATAGAATTAGATTTATGTTCTATTTAAGGTCAGAAGAATGTGATATATGGTTTGGGCCCGTGGGGCATTTATTGGTTTAAACTGAAACAGTAAAATGTGTTATTTGATTATTTCCCCTGTATGTTGGATAAAACAGATAAATAAAAGATTAAATTAAAAAAAAAGAAATAAAAGTGTTTTCACTTGTCGCAGTCACAGCAGTATGAACCAGGACTTATTCCTCGTTCCGGCAGGTTTTGCTGTGTGACCGGTCCCCCAAAACCTCTTTTCTTCCGTAACATTGGAGAGAAGAAAAGAATGACAGAAGCCTGTTGCAGCAAGGAAAAAGGTAAGTAATAGGTTAGATTTATGCCTTGTACACGCGATCAGTTTTACCGATGAAAACAGTCCGATGGACTTTTTTAATCGGACAAACCAATCGTGTATGGGCCCCATCGGTCTTTTTTCCATCGGTGAGAAAAAATAGAACATGTTTTAAATTTATCTGATGGAAAAAAAAACGATAGCAAATTCCGATCGTCTGTGTGGAACTCCATCGGAGAAAAAACCCATGCATGCTCAGAATCAAGTCGACGCATGCTCAGAAGCATTGAACTTCATTTTTCTCGGCTTTTTGGAGTGTTTTACGTCACTGCGTTTGGGACGGTCGGATTTTTGACTGATGGTGTGTAGGCAAGACTGATGGAGGTCAGCTTCATCGGAATTCCGATGGAAAAATCCATCGGATTTGAATCCATAGGAAATCCGATCGTGTGTACAGGACTTTAGACGTGCGGCTAAATCTCCTTTGCCTCTGAAGCCCAATCTGCGTTAGGATCACACTCCAGTGGCTACTGACAGGAGGGGAGGAAGCGTTGCAATGATTCCTCAATGCCTGTTTACACCCCATTTGTGCTGACAATCGCACCACAACCGCGTGGAATGCACGTTTGTGGTGCTTCCCCATTGACTTGCCTGCGAATCATCACGGCATGAAAACATCCCCGTCCCCTGCCTGTTGCAGCTTAAGGGGGGTGCGGTTAGCAGGTGGCAAAAACGCTGCTCAACCGCACATTTTTGCTGTCCTCCAACCACTAGTCTAAGGGAGGCATTACAGCGTATTCCTCTACCCCTAGATTTGAAGTGGGAGTAAACTCCCATGTATAATTTGCACTTATAGGTTAGCCTATAATAAGATTTACCTATAGGTACTGTAAATATCTCCTAAACGTGCGCTGTTTAGGATATATTTACTATATATGCTGCCGATTATGTCACCGGCACATGTCTTCTGAAGGATCGGCCACCTAGGCCATTCCTTCAGAGTCCTGTGCCGTAAACGGCAGCTCCCGTGCGCATATCAGAGTCCGCGAACCCTGGAAGGAAGACGGGTGAAGATGGAAGCCTTGTCAGCGGTGACAGCTTCCAGAAAAAAAACACAGTGGTTTACTACCGCTTTAATAAGCATTTTAACCTTGCAGGGCTAGGGGTAAGGGTCAGGAAATCGGGGAGCAGTGCAAGGATCCGTGTTCCTTGGACAGAGGGGTGGCTGTGGACGTGGTATAATGGTTCAGTTTTGGGCACCAGTTCTCAGAAAGGATATCTGGGAAGCGGAGAAAGTGCAGAGAAGGGCAACTAAACTGATAAGAGGCATGGAGGAGCTCAGCTATGAGGAAAGATTAGAGGAACTGAATTTATTCACTCTTGAGAAGAGGAGATTAAGGGGGGATATGATCAACATGTACACATATATAAGTGGTCCATATAGTGAGCTTGGTGTTGAGTTATTTACTTTCAGGTCATCACAAAGGACAAGGGGGCACTCTTTACTCCTAGAGGAAAAAAGATTTAATCTCCAAATACGGAAAGGTTTCTTTACAGTAAGAGCTGTGAAAATGTGGAATAGACCCCCTGCAGAGGTGGTTCTGGCCAGCTCAGTAGATTGCTTTAAGAAAGGACTGGATTTTTTCCTAAATCTACATACGTAATATAACTGGGTACTAACATTTATAGATAAAGTTGATCCGGGGAAAATCTGATTGCCTCTTGGGGGATCAGGAAGGAATTTTTCCCCTGCTGGAGCAAATTGAAGCATGCTCTTCTGGGGTTTTTCGCCTTCCTCTGGATCAACTGTGGGTGAAGGATTGTGTATATGGGATTGTATTTTTTTTTTTTTTAATTGGTTTAACTAGATGGACTATGTTAACAAATACCGGCGTTCTGCTTTGGGTTGATGGAAAATATATAAATCCGTCTTTTAAAATCCTCAAAACGATTTATTTTATAACTATTTATTCTTTTTTTATAATTATTTAAAAAATGGGATCGATTATTTTAACATTGCATAAACTTTATTTGAAGCTTTTGTACAACGCCCACCATCCAGATGTTCTATCTACTTTGTATCTAGAATACACTTAGCAGTTATAATAATATAAATAAATTATTTCATAAAAGGGAGTGGACAGTTATTTTCGCCAGCTCACTACCATATCCAATGGCGAGATAAGAAAATCATTTTGAAGTCATACTGAAGCACTAAAACTCCTACTTACTAAAGGCTTTCCTGCCAAACATTATTTGTAATTCACTGAGTATTATTATCTTCTTTTAACCTATTAGTTACATAACAAAATCATTTGCAACCTCTTCCCAAACAACACACATCAGAATCATTACAACCTCTACCGGTCAGTAGACCAGGGCCGCAGTAGCTATAGGAATTGCTTTCTTGCAAATGAGGAAAAATAGGCAAATGTATATTTACAGACTTTCTTTCCCACATCTGCACATCTATTAAAAAAAGTTTACAAGAACAGGCTCTCCAAAGTAAGCTTGCAAGGTTTCCAACCTAAGCTTGCATAGAGAGAGATTTTAAGCACATCTTTCTTTGGATCCTCCTGAGTTATATCTTATCTGTTATTAATTGTAAAGCCCTGTACACACGATCGGATATCCTATGGATTCTAATCCGATGGTTTTGTCCATTGGAAATCCGATGAAGCTGACTTCCATCAGTCTTGCCTACACACCATCAGTCAAAAAACCGACCGTCCCAAACGCGATGACGTAAAACACTCCGATGAGACGAAAAAAAGGAAGTTCAATGCTTCTGAGCATGCGTTGACTTGATTCTGAGCATGCGTGGGTTTTTTATCCGATGGACTTGCCCACAGACGATCGGAATTTGCTATCGGTTTTTTATCCATCGGATAATTTTAAAACATGTTCTATTTTTTAAAACCGATGGAAAAAAGACCGATGGGTCCCATACACGATCGGTTTGTCTGATGAAAACAATCCATCGGATGGTTTTCATCAGTTAAACCGATCGTGTGTACGGGGCTTAAGTCATTAAGACCAATACATATGCAAATATCTTGATAAAAGCAATGTATGATGAACAACTTGTTTTTTGAATGTATATTATGTATATTTTTCTCTCTTTCTAGCAACCTATTCTAACTGCACCCCTCTGAGCCCTTGAAGAAGCCCACAAAGGTGAAACGCGTTGCGACGAGTTATCCCTTCCTTCCTTCCTATGATCAGTTTTATATGTGTATGGTGGATACTAAACATTAACAACGTCTATACTGTATACATACATAAGGAGGGATTTCTATCTTTAGGGGTGCTTTGGGTCTAAATAGGAGTTGCAACAATGTTATATGGTTTTTAAAAGGAATGTATATTCCTTATATCATACTTTTGCAATGGAGTTTGTAATAAAAATCTCTTTTAATCTATGAGTGTGTACTGGTAATCAATCTGAGAGGGGGTTCAACACCTTTAAAGGGGAGTTCCAGACGTTTTTATGTTTATTAAAAGTCAGCAGCTACAAAAAGTGTAGCTGCTGGCTTTAAATAAACAGACACTTACCTGTTCAGCGACGGGGCCGCCCGGAGCTTCGCTCCTCTCCCCCCCTCTCCGCCGGCGCCTCCATTCTAACTGTGGGCACCCGGCCATGACAGCTTTTGGATTCACGGCCGGGCACTCACTGCGCATGCGCGAGCAGCGCTGCGCTCCCTGAGTTGACAGGCGATCGCCTGGGAACTGTCACGTGTCCCAGGTGATCGCCTACAGGGAGGGGCCGCCAAAAGGCGATATGACGAGTCGCCTAAGCGGTCCCTGGGCAGAAGGAGGAAGTGGGACAGGAAGTCCCACTCCTACTGAAGCCCCAACTCCCCCCCCAAAAAAACAAATTACATGCCAAATGTGGCATGTAAGGGGGCAAGGAGTGGTTTAAGCGGAAGTTCCACTTTTGGGTAGAACTCCGCTTTAAAGCGGAGTTCTACCCAAAAATTGAACTTCCGCTTTTCGGAACCCTCCCCCCCTCCGGTGTCACATTTGGCACCTTTCAGGGGGGTGCAAATACCTGTCTAAGACAGGTATTTGCACCACTTCCGGGTATTGACTCCCGGTGGGAGTCACGCCCCTTCGCGTCACCCCCCCGCTGACTTTTGGGAAACATACTGTTCCCAGGAGAGAGCGGGGACCAGTGACGGCGCGCCGCGCTACTCGCGCATGCACAATAGGGAACCGGGCAGTGAAGCCGCAAGGCTTCACTTCCTGATTCCCTCACCGAGAAGAATCCGAGGACCAAGCGACTGCTCGACCTCGTCTGCCGACATTGCGGGCGCGCTGGACAGGTAAGTGTCCATTTTTTAAAAGTCAGCAGCTGCAGTATTTGTAGCTGCTGGCTTTTTAAAAAAAAAATTGTCGGAACCTCCGCTTTAATGACTCGACCCTAAGTTCCAATCACTGTTCTATACTGTCTCAGAGCATCTCAGTTTTTTGTTTTTAATGGCCTTCTGCATTATATACTAACTTATACAGAGGAAAGTGATAAAAACTACTAAAAATCTAGGATGCAGTAAGACAAAATTCATGTTACAGATGGGCAGAACAATTATATTAATACCTTCAAATGGTGAACACTGTAAATATCAGACTTTTCAGGTATCTCATTAACATGTAAACATCACAGACTCTACAGTGGTTCTAAAGTCTATTTTTTATGCATTATCTGCATTAAGTTGAAAAAAAGAACTCCATACTATCTTTCCTACCCCCCTACCCCAATCCACTTACCTGGCTCTTCTCACCGATCCAGCGCTGTGCCTGACTGCTGCACCGCTCCTCTCATTTCCTCATAGGAGACAATAAGAGCAGCGGGAGCCATAGGCTCCTGCTGCTGTCATTTAAACTCCTGTGAGGAGGGAGCGGGGGCGTGGGTTACTGGCCCTGTGTATGTCTACGTTGGCAGCCCGAGGAAGAAGAAGTGGACAGCGCTGTCTGGAGACTGCCAAAGAGGCTGTACGAGACCAATCTTTGCAATGTCGTCCCACAGAGCAAGTACGTATAACAACTTGTTTTTATTTTAGGAAAAAAAAATACCTTTAATATCACTTTAATATACTAAAAAAGATTTTATTTACAGATGGTTCTAACTACCTAAATTCTTCATGGACAAAATGCATGACTACAGAAACTCTACACGAGAAAAAATGAAACGTTGGACTTTTAGGGTATTATAACAATATTGTATGGTGAAATGTAACAAGTGCCATCCATTTTAGAATGTTTTTAATATAAATTAAATAATTTTGTTAAATTAATTAATACAATTATGTTATTATGGTACCATGAAAATCCAACATTTCTTTTTTGTGTAGAGTTCTTATTCACAGGGATAATAAAAACCAATAAAAGAAAAAAAGAAAGCTAAAGCCAGCCATACATGGGTCGAATTTCAAAAGAATTTGAAAATCTTAACTAATAATTTTCGTTCGAATTTTCGCACTGGGCCAGAGCAACGGGCGATTTTCATGTGGCCATCAAATTTCAGTGATTGGGCATGGTCCAAATTTTTTGAAAAATTTACAAATTTCTAATCAATTATGGGAGAATCGAGCAAGAAATATAATTGAAAAAGAAATGAGCTGTGACCTGGAAAGAATAGAAGATTTCCGGCCACTAATTTTCTTTTCTGTAGCAACATGAGGTAAAATTGAAGGCTTGGTTGGTCGAATTTCAAAATCAATGGATCGCAAAATGCACAAAATTTCTGATTTTCATAAGAAAATATGTTCGAAATTCAACCCATGTATGGCCTGCATTATACAGTATGCTGCATACAGTAAGTATTTTGATATATTGCATAAATACCTCCCACAGTACCTTCAACTACCCAATTTATCAGCAAGTTAAAATGCCTTTGTAGTCAAATGCAAAATAATTGTTTCCATACAATTGAAGTAGATTGTTCCAGGGGAATGAAGATAATTCTCAACATGTTTCCCAGATAATAAATCTGCTTCATCAGGGGATATAAGAGTTGTATCTATAATATATCATAATTAATGTTATCGACGCACAATATCTTACGTGTATCAAAAGTTACAACGTAGTTGTGCCATAAAGCATAAATATTTTCCATACACTGAGAACAGACAAAATGTGGTTAAGGGGTCCTAAAGCACCAATTTGATAAATATTTGTAACAGATCTAAAGGAATGTAAATATATCTATATAGAGAAATATCAATCATATTGAATGCATTTCACATTTCATACATAAATATATATGATGATCTGGATATAGGCCAGTTAGTATACACTGTTTGCAGAACTAACTAATACACATTAATTGTGCCAGAAAGAGGTGTCCCACTCCCAGTCCATTCTATGATACACCCCCCCCCCCCCAAGAAAATTAGAATAAAACAGGTGGGTATGTGTTCACGTAACTGCTCCCCACATATTTATAAAATTGTTGCTCCAGGACTCTCTCTTTTATCTGTGTATGGAAAATATTTCTATTCATGGAACAACTGATTGAAAATTTTGATACGTGTAAGATATAATTATATATAGGATATTTTATCTCTAGATTGTAATTATTATATGTCATTAACATTATTTATGATATGATATTATTAATTCTCCTCCTCTTCTGATGAAGAAGATTTATGATCTGGGAAACATGTTGAGAATTATCTAAATTCCTAGATTGGACTACATTTTCTGCACACCCATCATTCTGGCCAACTCCACGCAGTCGGTGATCCACCTCTGCCCCTGGTCCGACCATAATATGGTCTCCATGTCAACAACCCTCATAGGTCTATCTGATACGCCCTATACATGGAGACTTAATGACTCTCTTTTAACTGACCCAATCATACGCCAGGAAGTATCCGACGCTATTCAGGAATACTTCACGATTAATGCCACCCCGGACATCTCCCCTAGCACTCTATGGATGGCCCATAAGGCAGTATTACGAGGCCACCTTATTAGCATTGCATCACGTAAGAATAAAGAAAGATGGCAGCAAATTTTCAAGCTGACCACAGAACTGGACCGCCTGCATAAGGCCCAAATGGGCAACCCGTCGAGTACCAACGCACGACTGGTGGCGCAAAAGAGACTAGACCTGGATACTCTGTTATCAGCTAAGACCGAAAAAGCATTGAGGTGGTCCAAAGCAAACTTTCTCCTTCACAGCAACACAGCATCTGCTATGTTTGCACGCAAATTAAATCACACACTACGTCCGCCTCATGTGTACAAGATCCGTAACTCCTCAGGCAGAATAGTCTCTCACCCTAAAGAAGTCCTTGACGTATTTGAGGAGTTTTACTCCAAGCTCCTTTCTAGCCCTCCATCGGGTCCTTCTTCACCCTCCTGGGACTGGCTGACCTCCCTTCCCCTTCCCACTTTGTCCGATTTACAAGTTGACTCCCTTAACGCCCCCTTCACAGAAGAAGAACTGCTGGGCGTTGTCAAATCCCTGAAACGCTCTGTAGCCCCAGGCCCAGATGGTTTCACTGCTAGCTACTATAAAAATTATGCCCCTATACTACTCCCACGTCTCACTAGCATGTTCAACAAAATACTTGCGGTGGAACAGTTCCCCTCGGAAATGACCCTAGCTAACATGTCTCTCATACCCAAACCTCTCAAGGACCACTCCCTCCCCCAAAACTATAGGCCGATTTCGGTCATTAATAATGACCTTAAAATTCTTAGTCGAGCCCTAGCTGACAGACTAGCCGCTATCATTGAAACACTAACCTCTCCTGACCAATCGGGTTTCATACCCAATAGACTCATCACAGATAATATTCGTTTGACACTTGATGTTCTCCAAGACGCTAATATATGTAAGAAACAGGTCCTCCTTCTTAGCTTGGATATTAATAAGGCGTTCGACAGCGTATTATGGCCTTATTTATTTGCTGTGCTTCAAAGGCTTGGTTTTCGGGATGAGTTTTTGTTGGGGGTCCAGGCCCTTTACCATCACCCACAAACTAGAATCAAAATTCCAGGTTGCGGCTCGGAGTTTTTCACACTGGGCAGGGGCACCCGGCAGGGATGTCCACTTTCGCCCCTATTATTCGCCCTAGCCCTGGAGCCCCTTGCCACCGCAATTAAACAACACCCCGATATATCCGGATACCCCATGGCTTCCACCACATCTCATCTCTGTATGTATGCAGATGATGTCATGTTATTTCTAACCCAACCCCAAATTTCCCTGCCCAATCTATTCACCCTGTTGTCCCGATTCGCATACATCTCTGGGCTCACAGTTAACATGTCCAAATCCACAGCACTGCCAATCAATATTCCCCCGGCTCAGTGTGAGACTCTCCAGGGCTCCTTCCCCCTGCAATGGTCTACTGACAAAATACCATATTTAGGCATCTATATCACACCACATTGGTCCTCCATTTTTGCTGCGAATTATCCGGCATGTGTGTCCCGTCTCCGCAGCCTGCTCAAGCTGTGGAGCACCTACCACATATCGTTCCTCGGGAGAGTCACGGCGATCAAAATGACCCTCCTACCCAAACTCCTATTTTTATTTAGAGCCCTTCCATTCATGATCCCTAAAGCTTTTATAGATAGGCTACAACAAGATATCCACAAATTTATCTGGCAGAACAAACGGCCGAGATTCTCCAGACACGTTGTGTTCATCCCACAAACACTTGGGGGGCTAGGCCTGCCAAATCTTTGGCTCTATTTCCTTGCGGCTCGCTTCTCCCAGATAGCACAATGGAACATCCCTGACTCTAAAGTACCCTGGGTTGAATTTGAATCACATTCCATCGCTCCGTACAGGCTCTCTAGTCTACTTTGGTCCCCTTCTAAAGTGGCCCATGAAATTATGTCTCTTAACACCCTAGTTGCTCACTCCCTTACCCTATGGTACAGATACAAACATAAACTAGGCCTGGTGTCCCACGCTCCCCGAGGCTCCTCCTTTGTAGGAGAGCCCTTATTTACTTTGGCCTTTAAGAACTCTGAGGGATTCTCTTGGTGGATATCTAACTCCATGGTCACATTAGCGGACTTGCAGATGGGCAACTCTTTTGCTTCATTTGACCAATTACGCACACATAAACAAATCCCACTTAGAGAACACTTCCGTTATCTGCAAATTAGACACTTTTATCTTTCCCACTTCGCCCTCTCCCCAGCAGCCCCCTCTACCACGTATGAACAGATCTGCCGTGACTCCCCCAGGGGAAAGGGGCTTATCTCTATCCTCTACAGATCAGCACTCAATACACTGTTTCCTGGGGAGGTCCCATATAAACATAAATGGGAGGCTGACTGCAACGAACTTTTTGACTCAGATGACTGGGACACTATGCTGACTAACCTTCGGAAAGCGTCTAAATCCCTAGCGGTCAGGGAAACAGCATATAAAATACTTACCAGGTGGTACTATACACCATCTAGACTTCATTCTATTTTTCCGGGTACCTCTGACCTATGCTTCAGAGGCTGTCCCCTGCCTGGGACCTTTCTGCATGTGTTCTGGGACTGTGATAATCTGTCCCACATTTGGACCAAGGTGACGGCCATAGCAACGGCACTATCAGGTGCTCCAATACATCTTACGGCCTCTATGTGCCTCCTAGGGGCATCTATCCCGGGTATGCTTCCCTCTGAGGAAGGCCTTATCCACACAATTTGCTTGGCCGCTCTATGGGCCATTGCCCTACATTGGAAGTCCCCTACTGTCCCTATCTCCTCCGTCCTCCATAGGATGGACTCTATTATGATAATGGAAAGGATTCTCTACACACTAAATGATAGGATGCCCCTATTTGACTGTAGGTGGGATCCCTGGACCTCCCAAAGACATATTTTATTGCCACAATCTTAGCTATGGACGCAAACTCCCCAACAGCTTTAGACCGTGGGAGGCGGCTAATCCCCCTCACTGGTTTACCTCACCTCACGTAGACAACTATGTCTCCTGTAGATCCTCTACAAACCTGCTTCGGCTTCTCTCAGATGCTTCAACGTCACCTTTTTTATTTTTCTTATATATATATATATTTTTTTTGTTTGTTGATTTCTCTCTATTTCTTTTCTTGTCACTGCGTTGACATTTATGTTTGCAGTCTAACTGGTACTATGTGATACGCAGATTTTTATGTGTATGTATTATTTTCTTGCCTTTTCTATAAATAAAAAACGTTTGTAATAAGAGAATTATCTAAATTCCATCCCATTTAAACAATTGGCCTCAACTGTATGGAAACAATTATTTTACATTTGACTAAAAGGCATCTTAGCTTCCCCATACAATCGGTAGTTGGGGATACTGTGGGGAGATAGTCTATGACACTCTATTTTTAAATATACACTTACTTTTTAGATTCATCCAACATAGGAGTGGGTGGGTAGCTAAAGCACAATGGAATTTTTTGTACTTTTTAAATGAAGGTTTATAATTCTACAAAACTCACTGATCATGGGGAGGCCTGTCCATTAGGGGCACCGCCCCCCCCCCCCCATCCCACTATATGCAGTGGATAGATTCATGCATTGCATAAATCTATCCACGGCCGCCCCCTATTTATGTGTCCGGCCCCTTTCGGGTCACCAGGCATATGAATTAGAGTGGCCAGGAGTTTTTTTGAAGAACCTGATTAGAGCCATAGGCTCTAATAGGCTTCAAAATAGGGTGGACTCGGGACGCAGAGCATTGCAGCTGGAGCCCACCAAGGTATGTTGCAACTAGGGCTGGGAAAAAAAACGATTTTAATCTTGAATCGAGTTTTGAGTTCAAATCGATTTGGATTTGAAGAAAATCGATATTTTGAGATTTTTTTTTTTTTTTTTTTATTTTAATTATTTTTTTTTCCTTCAAAGTTTCCGTAGCAGGGCTGCAGGGGGCGTATCCGGAATGGCACTTGGCGGCGTTAACCCAATTACATATACTCGCCGCAGCGAGTAGATGTAATGTAACACTAACTAACCGCAAGCCGCCGTCTGCCTACCTGATCAGCGTGTCATGCAGACAGACGGCGGCCATTGCAGTGTTCAAAAGCCGCGCCTCCCGAGTCCTCGTCGTCTGTGATAGGCGGAACACTCAATTTCACAGCAGGCAGTGTTCAGCCTATCACGGACATCCTCTCATCCTCGTCTGTGTTATGAGGATGAGCGGATGTCCATGATAGGTGGAACACTGAATGCTGGAAAATTGAGTGTTCCGCCTATCACAGACGAGGAGGAGGCGCGACTTTTGAATACTGGAATGGCCGCCGGTGTAGCAGTAAAATCCGTATCCCATGAAAATCTGCATCAGGTACGGGCACAGTGATTGAAGCATGGGCACAGTGAGGCACGGGCACAGTGAGGCACGGGCACAGTGAGGCACGGCACAGTGAGGCACGGGCACAGTTCAATTCAACTAAGAGTAACCAAGATTTTTTGTTGTTTTATTAGCTAAATCCAAATACAGTATTAATAATTTGGATGTTTAACAATCTTTGTTGCACACTGACTTTGTAGTTAGAGAAAGGGTTTGCCTTTGCAATTTTGTTTGTTGATGCACTTCAATTAATATAATTTAAAAAAAAATCGGATCGAATCGTAAATCGAGTTTTTTATAAAAAAGTCGCAGATTTTCTTTTGGGGGAAAATCGCCCAGCCCTAGTTGCAACAGGGAATAAATATTCGCTGTTGCAACACTGATCCTCCTCCTGGCCAATCGGGAAACAGGTATGGCCAAAATGTCAGGCGATTCTATTGGACGCCTAGTGCCGGGAGGAGGAGAGGGGAGACAGAGTGGAAGCTGCTGCACGAGAGGACACCGGTCACCGGAGTAGCTTTTCCAGAGCCCGCCACGCTCTCACTGCCCGCATCCAAGGTAAGGACAGCGAGTGGTGGTGGGGGCTATGTTAGTGCCGCTGCGGCCGAGGGGGGTGTATTTCTTTACATATGGTCGTACAAATTGATTGTCCAAAAAGTAGACCTTTTTAGTCTGGAAATGATCAGATAATTCATACCATCCTAAAGTGTTACTAAACCCACAACAGTAAAATCAGTTTGTATATTCAGTAAAGCATGCTTGTTATAATCACTGTGGAACCTAAGGGGTCAATCCTCTGCATTGTGTAAAAAGGCTGTTTGATTCTGTTTTCTCTGATCCTCCTATTCTTCCACTGTCCCCAATTAATCTCCTGATAGTACAGAGCCTTTGACTTTGGAGTCACTGTGCACAAGCTCAGTTTGGTGTGTACTGCTACAGAGTTTTTTTATTCTATGGTGATGCTGCATGTGATCAGCACAGGGCCAATCAGCACTGTCCAAACAGAGAGTCAGGGGTCCTACAGCCTGATAGGACAGCCAAGGGAGAATGAAAACTCCTCCTACAAGCTTTAGAAGACACCTACAGAAGTCACAAGACTGCTATGTACTGCTAATAAGAAAAGGTATTTAGCAGTTTATATTTAATAAAATAATTGCATTTCCATGTCCTGTGTACTGTGGGAGACCAGATATAGTGAATGCAGGGTCCTGGGTTTAGTAACACTTTAAAGGAGAAATATTGCCAAAGCTCTTCTGGCCATACTTCTCCTGTGGGTCACAGGAACGCACTTAGTTCTGTACTCCTGTGACCCAGATTCAGCCTAAAGCGTGCTAAAGCCATCATAGACAACACAGAGCTGCTCTCTGCTCAGAGCAGACCCGAGAACTGAGAAATCAGCGGTCTTTGATCGCTCAGTACTCAGTGTAGAGCCGGCGGGGGACAGCTGCATCATCGGATCCATGCTGCATCTTCATAGGTGAGTATAAATGTTTGTTTGTTTTTTAAACCTATTCTTCTCTTTTAAAGTGGATGTAAAGCCCATTCATGAAATTTGAGCTGGGCACATATATCTGCAGTGTTTTCTTATCTTTCTTCAAGGCCCTGAGTCCCATGGCTTTCTCCTGCTCTGTTCTTCTGTTATCAGCATGATAACTTCTGACAAGTTCTCTGTCAACTGTGATAAAACCAGCCTGAATTTTGTTTAAGGGTGGGTTATCAGAGAGCTTGTCTTGTCACAGCACAGCTCTGCAAGTCTCTGCCTATGTGGAGAGAGAGTGTGTGCCTTTCCTCCAATCAGCTGTCTCACAGTGTATGGCAAGAATCCACACCGACAGGTGAATCCGGAAGAGAAAATTCAAACAGGACGTGCACTTTCTAAACAGTATATGAAGCTGAAGACAGCAGATATAGATGTAAAACTTATACAGGGAGATTTGTTTCATCCCTGTGTATCATCTGAGGCTATTCACTTCACTGGGTATATGTGAGGGTTTACATCCACTTTAAATAGACTTCTTCAGAAAAATCCAGTAGATGCTCTCCTGAACAAAAAAACAGCTGACTGTACCAAATTAGAATTCCGTTTGCGAATCCATGCTGCAAAACATACAATTAATAGACCCTGGAGAAAGCCAACTATTCCTTCGCAACTTAAATCAATCATATCAATTTATGTAAAGCATTTGAGAAAATGGCAGCTATTTCAGATAATAGATTGCCCAAATTTCACAAAAGTTGAAACTCTTGTCTTGGGTATACAGTATTACCAGTTAATTTTGACCACACTCTTCCCGGCTGCTTTCACTCGTCGCTCGTGTTAGTGGCGCTTTAGCAAAAAGTCCCATTTTGCAGCATTTTTAAAGGGCATTTTGTGGCGCTTTCAAAGTGCTGCCCATTCATTCCAATGGGCAGGGTGTTTTGGGAGCGCTAAAAACAGCGCTCCCAACCCGCCCAAAAGATGCTGCTTGCAGGACTTTTCGGAACGTCCCGCAAGCGCACCGCCCCAGTGTGAAAAGACACACTGTTTTCAGGTGCTTAGCAGAGGCTATTTGTAGCGCTAAAGCGCCTGAAAACCGCCCCAGTGTAAAGCTGGTCTAATATTTTTTTTTTCTGATTGGGTCAAGGACATTTGGGCCCTACCTATCTCCCATCCCTCCTCTTTATTTTCCTTCCCCCCTTCTCTCTTGTCCTCTCTTTCTCCCCCTTTTTTTTTTTTTTTGCAGGTTTCTCTTGCTCATTGTATCTCTTTGCCCCCAGTTGCCCAATATGTACGATATTTTCCCTGTCAAGTTATTTCATTCTTTAAACCAGGGGTGTCAAACTCAATTTCATCGTGGGCTGCATCAGCATGATGATTGCCCTCAAAAGGGTCGGTTGTATCTGTGAGATTAGATGTCCAGCGCATCCCCTCCCCTTACATTAGATGTCAAGAGCCACCCCACCATTAGAAGTTGAGTCCCCCCACTCTCCCTTACATCACAGTGTACCCCCCTTTTTTATGCTGCTGCTGGGAAGAAGCTGGATGCATTGCTTGAAAGCAGAAAGTAAGGGTCTGGAGGAGGAACAAAGGAGGGCTGGAGCTCTCCTGCAGCTGCAGAAGAGGTGTGAGGGCCACATGAAATGGCCTGGAGGGCCAGATTTGGCCCCTCGGGCCTTGTGTTTGACACCTGTGCTTTAAACCATCAACCTTGGGATCATATATTCCTAGAATTGTTACTTTTAGTTCACATTGCAAATATTATAACAGACTAATGACCCATATAGATTTGCTGTATAAAAGATAGGCCCAAAACAAAAACAAAATAAAAAAAATAATATGTAAGCGAAGGGCTGGCATGACTAGGGAAACAGGGCATAGAAGCCAGATTGAGGGTTAACAGCTTACCAGGAGATATTAGGTTATTTACTAGGATTGCTGGGTTTGCAGGTTAAGAGGGGCTTTGATGTAGTACAGGTGGGATTAAGGAAAATTCCTCGCACAAAGAGAAAACTTCCCACCCTCCCACCCTGAAATTTTGGATTTGTTTAATCGGTGGTCGTAGCGGTGTATCGGTTGGGATCTTTGAAGGCCATATAAAGTAACAGTGTTATCGCATAGTGGGGATCCATCTATGGTATTGGTGTCCTCTGTAAAAGTCCAGTTAATGGTGGGTTGACTTGGAATATGGGACATGGAGGTATCTGCGGAGAATATGGAGAGTTGGCATCGTCCCCGGGTTGGCGTGTTGTGGCTGAGGACCTTTAAATGGCTACGCAGATACAAACCAAGTTTTGGTTCTTACGTGCCTTCAAAGATCTGCAACCTTGAGTATTGAATTTCATGGTTATTATTATGTTTCTGTTTTAAAAAAAATGTTCCTGTATTGGGTATTTGTTAATAAATAGCTACTACAGCCATTTTTTACTCCAAATTGGAATTGGTTTAATTATTCCTAAAGATTTGGTAAGGCTGTAGAGCAGTGGTTCTCAACTTTACTAGTGCCGTGACCCCTTAATAAAAAATCCCAAATTGTGGGGACCCCTAACAGTAAAATTATATTTTCGTAGGGTGGGTTGTCAGCACCCAAGGCAAGACAAGTAATTTGCGCCCCTAACCCATGGATATTTAGCGCTCCCTGAGTCCCTTCCACTTGTACAGTATGAAAACCCCTTATAATACATTTTAGTATGTACCACTCTTTCTCTTTGTTCTCCTTTCTTTCCTTTTTATCTCTCGCTATCCTAATTTCTTTTTTTTTTCCCCCCATCCCTCTCTCTAGCCGTCTTTTTTTGTTTTTTTTCTCTTATTCTTTCTCTCCTTTTTCTTTGTTCCACCCCCTCTCTTCCTCTCCATTCCATGTATTCCCTATTTTTATTCCTTCTCTTACTCCTTGGTGGGGGGGGAATGGGATGAGTGGCAGTGCTGGCAGGGAGTTGGGATGAGTGGCAGTGCTGGGGGGAGTTCTTGATCAAGGTCATCTGCTCATCTGAGAACTGTAGTGGGGACTTATAATGGCAAATATAATCACAGGTAGTGTTACTCACTGTGTCTCCGGCTTTGTGGTGTCTTGTAGCAGTGACACCTATGCCGAAATCGAGAGATCAAGTCTCCTCCAGCCCCTCCCACTGCACATTCCTCACCAGTCAGCTGACCTCTAGTCTCTGCCCCTAGCCATGCCATGAACTGAATGGGCGGCTGCGGGCTTCAGGAACAGCCCTGCTGGGTGGCTACGAAATGGCTGGGAGAGCAGCGCGGGCTTCAGGAACAGCCCAGAATTTGGTGACCCCTGGCAAATCGTCATTCGACCCCCGAAGGGGTCCCGACCCCAGGTTGAGAACCACTGCTGTAGAGGTTGTTAAGGGGTTTGGGTGAGTTGACATCTGTTTTACCCTAGTCAAGCCTTGCTAGTCCTCTTTTATACTATGTTGATCTGACTGTAACGTATAACTTACTTAATATCCCTGTTCATGTGTCTCTATATTTGATAAATGCTGAAAAGTCTATAAAAACTATTGAAACAGAAATGGCTGTACAGATGGATGTAGTGGACAACATCAAGGTAATAGTAACAGATCTTTTGGGTGTAATTCATCTTTTCAGCTTCATTTGCTAACATGTATATTATGGTGTGTTTGGAACTTTACCATATATGTAAAAACAACGAAATAATATAATAAGGAGTGATTAACTTTATTTAGTTTGGCTCAAATTCCGCTGCTACAAACACTACACAAGCTTAAATAAAATTGCTAAATTGTTTCTTGCTGGATCAGTCCTGTCCAAAAGGAGTTTCAGGCTGCCAGTTGGACAGTTCCGATCTGAGAAACAAAGTTATGTCTCGTTCACACAAGAAACTGTTCCATGTGGACCACACTGTATTTAATGCTCCTACAGCATGAACACAGCTTGAAGTCATCCACAACTGGGCTGATTGGTTAAAACAAGGATAGCTATGGTGGGAAACTAAGATGAAAGTCACATAAATATACTATAACTCCGAAAATCTTAAATTTTAACTGCTGCATGCTAACTTATGGGTATGTACGGGGCACCCCCCTCCCCCGCGGCACTAACACTGCCCCCCCACCACCACCCACTGTCCTTATGTTGGATGTGGGCGGTGAGAGCGTGGCGGGCTCGGGGAAAGCTGCTCCGGTGACCGGTGACCTCTCCTGGAGCAGCTTCCGCGGTGTCTCCTCTCTCCTCCTCCCGGCGCTAGGCGTCCAATAGAATCGCCTGGCGTTTTGGCCAATAGGGAAACAGGTTTCATATCTGTTTCCCGATTGGCCGGGAGGAGGATCAGTGTTGCAACAGCAAATTTTCATTCGCTGTTGCAACACACCTGGGTGGGCTCCAGACGCAATGCTCTGCGTTCCGAGTCCACCCTATTTTGAAGCCTATTAGAGCCTATTGCTCTAATCAGGTTCTTCAAAAAAAAAAAAAAAAATGGCCACTCTTATTCATATGCCCCGAAAGGGGCCAGACACATGAAGAGGGGGTGGCCCTGGATAGATTCATGCTATGCATGAATCTATCCACTGCATATAAGGGGGTGGAGAGGATAGGGGGGCGGCGCCTGGGCACCCCTAATGGACGGGCTGCCCCTGATCACCAGGTGTTCTTTTAATAAAATAAAATTAACACTTATATGAGATTTTAATTATTGAATTTATTGAGAATACAGCCAGCAGAACGGATCGAGCAAACATTTTCCACCAGGCTGGTTGTACAGTAGTTAATCAAGAGATCGACTTTTAGCAGGGACCCCGATTTTTGATTTATCTGTGGCAGGCTGTACAAACAGCCTGCCCACAGATAAATCAAAAATCGGGGTCCCTGCTAAACTGGCCACATTTTCATCCAACTAAGGTCAGCTTTAAAAGTATCCAAAGATGACCAGGCAAGGCCAAAATAAAATCAAAATAATTATTTTCTTCTTTTTGGTGGTACCCTTTTTTTCCCTCCTACTCCTAAGAGTCCCAGGAGTGCATTATGGTAAAGCTGCTCCTAATACAGACTTCAGAATTGGAGTTTGGACTGATCTGCATAGTCAGAATGTAATCTGTGAAGAACAGCTGAATGTTCCAGTACTATACAAATACAGAAAAAAAATACGTAAGCATTAATCGTACTCCCAAGAGATTAGGATGTGGCCTAGCTGGGAAGGCCTAGCTGGGAAGGCCATGGAGCACCTGCACACACAAAAAAAATATATAGATATATAACAGTCAGTCGATAGTGAGAAGCACGGCTAAATAATGATGTCAGAATTCCAGAGATTTGCTGAAATGAAGACATGTTAAATAAAGCAATAGCTTCCACAGTTGCAAGCTGAATAAATCCTTCTGATGGTAATTAGGTTAAACAGTTCAGCAGGTCTGCTTGAAAGGCGAGCGTGGTGCTGAATAAAAATGAGTGCACATACTATTTCCAGACCCCAGCCAGCCTATTACAAAGGAGACACGAAGAATTATTTCTACCTCAGTACCAACAATGTCTCCGGGCCTGCAGCTCCCAACTACGAGAAAACGATCGCTTACATAAGCAGTCTAGGGAAGGAGTCACCCAACTGCATTAAGTTACATTTAAAAAAATCTGCTCATTCTCTCTTTTATTTTAGCTGAAATGTCCTAATATTTCTCACTTATACTGCTAACAAAGCTTTTGAATAAGACATTTTATTTAGAATTAAAGTAGAGCGATTAGTAATAGTAATAGTAGTAATTAGTAATAGTAATTAGTAGTCCACACAAACAGGATCCTTATATGTCATATTAAACAGTAACAGGATCATTTTAAAAAGGTACCGTATCTCTATCATTAAAAGGCAGCAATTGAGCCTAAAGCTGGCCATACATTAGAAGGTTTTCGAAGAACATTAATATGAACATTGGTAAGAAAATTCATGCAAAATTTGGATTTACGTGCCTTCTTGGTCCAGGATGTAGATGCTGACTCTGGCTGATGCCTGAACAAAATATGACATGTCCTTTGGGTGAGTATATTTCCTTTCGGGTGAGTATATTGCCTTAACTGCTTAAAAAGTGTTAGCTGTAGTTGTGATTTCATTTGTTTGTGTTTGGCTGTAAGCGTTTGGCTGTACTTCTTCTGTGGATCACAGGAGTGCAGTTCGTTCTGCACTGCTGCGACCCGTTTTCAGCAGACAGCGGGCTAAAGCTTGCTGTTGGCTGACGTCACAGAGCCGGTCCAGGCTCTGGAAAGATCATTGCAAATGCCTGGACTGGTACCCGGCTCAGCCTCTCAGTGAGCCACTAAGAGCCTGAGCTGGCCAATCCCACCTCCACCACAGCCCAGTGCTCCAGTGAAAGCGGGGGGGGGGGGCAGAGCAGAGAGCGGTGACTGACAGTCACCAGCTCTCTGCTCATGAAGCTCTGAGAACCGAGCGATCAGCGCTGTTAGATCTCTCGGTTCTCAGTGTTAGTGCCGGCGGGGGACAGATGCAGAATCTTACCGATGCTGCATCCACCTAAGTAAGTATAATTCCAATTTATTTTTTTAAAGAAGAAGTAGGATCAAAGCTCTTCTGGCCCTACTTTTCTCTGACCTGTACTCAACCGACAGCTGGCTAAAGCCAACTTCAGTGAAAGCTGGAGGGGGAAGAGCAGAGAGTCGGTGACTGACAGTTACCAGCTCTCTTCTCACTGCAGACTGAGAACCGAACGATCAGCTGTCTTTGATCTCTCAATTCTTGGTGTAGAGGCAGCGGGGGACAGATGCAGCATCTAATCAATGCTGCATTCACCTAGGGGAGTATGTACTGTGTGTTTACTTTTATTCCCGTACTTCTCTTTTAAAGTCTATTTAAACTTACATGTCCATCTAAGACAGGGGTGTCCAAACTTTTTTCAAAGAGGGCCAGATTTGATGAAGTGAACATGCGTGAGGGCCGACCATTTTGCCTGACATTCTTTGAACCATTAAAATTCAGTCTAATGCCGCGTACACACGATCGGAAAATCCGACAAGAAAACCGTGGATTTTTTTCCGATGGAATGTTGGCTCAAACTTGTGTTGCATACACACGGTCACACAAAATTCCGACCGTCAAGAATGCGGTGACGTACAACACTACAACGAGCCGAGAAAAATTACGTTTAATGATTCCGAGCATGCGCCGAATTGATTTAGAGCATGCGTGTTTTTTTGCGCGTTGGAATTGCATACATAGGATCGGAATTTCCGACAAGAACTGTTCTTGTCGGAAAAATTTCCGACAGAAAAAGTCCGATGGAGCCTACACACAGTCGGAATTTCCGACCAAAAGCTCACATCGAACTTTTCTTGTCGGAAATTGCCATTGTGTGTACGCTGCATAAGTGTGTTCGTCCGAGCACTAATACACTGCCCAACAATAATTTTCTTGCCTTTGTGGCTGTGTGTGGTGAAGAGATGAGCTCAGGCGTGTTATTTGGATATACCGTATTTATCGGCGTATAACACACACCTTCACTTTAAGAGGGAAGTTTCAGGAAAAAAATGAAATTTTAAATAAAGAACTGTGAAGCAAAATAAGGGTCAGTGCCCATCATAGCAGCCTAATCAGTGCCATGAATTCAGCCCCACCATTGCCATGAATGCAGCCCCACCATTGCCATGAATGCAGTCTCACCATTGCCATGAATGCAGCCCCACCACTGCCATGAATGCAGAACCCCCATTGCCATGAATGCTGCACCCCCCTGCCAAGAATGCAGCACCCCCATTGCCATAAATGCAGCCCCACTATTGCAATGAATGCAGCACCCTCATTCCCATGAATGCAGCACCTCCATTGCCAAGAATGCAGCACCCCCATTGCCATAAATGCAGCCCCACTATTGCCATGAATGCAGCACCCTCATTGTCATAAATGCAGCACCCCCATTGCCAAGAATGCAGCACCCCCATTGCCATGAATGCAACCCCACCATTGCCATGAATGCAGCACCCCCATTGCCATGAATGCAGACTCACAATTGCCATCAGTGCAGCCTGATCGATGCCTATCTGCAGCCTCAGAGGGGGGCCGGATGAGCGCCAACAGATTACATACAGGAGAAACTCCTGTTTTCTTGGAGGCCTCTTTATTACAAAGTCCCACCTTCTATGATGGACAGAACAGTCGTCCAATGGCAGCAGGACTTCCTATTACAGAGGCCACCGCGTAAACAGGAAATTCTCCTGTATGTACGGCACTCGTCCCGCCCCCTCCCTGTCCCCTCCGAGGCAGCCAGAATATATATCTTTTGTGGCTCCGGCGCTCAGAGATTCGTTGGGGGCAACCACATTTTTGTCCAAATTACCAGGTGGGTCATTTGAAACCAGAACGCGGGCCGCGATTGCAGAATGAACATGTTGTCACCCTATTACAGGAAGTGGACAAATAGTGTGTTTAATGGAAAAACAGCCATGGTAACGCTAGTGACAGGCTATATGATATCTGTAGTTTTTTTTACACTTTTTTACACTTTAAAGCCCCAAATTTTTGTTTTAGATAGAGCGGGGAAAAGTTAGAAGCTCTATCAGGTTTGTAATATACGGAGTAACAGTTAAGAAGATTTTTCTGTTATGTTTTTAAAATATGGTCTGTACTGTGGAGATGGATGGATAGCGGCACACTGACTTGGAAAAGCCATTTAAATGACAATAAATGACAAAATGCCTTGAAAGAACCAGAGTTACTCCTGAAAATGATATACTTTCATCCTTTCTGGGTGACAGGTCCAATGTCATTTACTGTGTTGGAATTATCTTTGTCAGCAGACCACTGTTGTCTGGCTGAATACACAGTAAACCAAAAACTCCAACCTTTTCCTCCTTTGCATACTGTATACTTCCCACTCATCCACCAGCCTGGTCTGAAGAAACACATCAGTACAGAATCGGCACAGGTTAGAAGTCAATCTGTGGAAGACATGCCAAGCTGTGCATCCCATTACTGGGGGTCCTGCCCATCACACAACGCACAATGCCAAGCGCTGCCTTTGTACGTTCCCCAGCTCCATTCCAACGATCCAGAAGAATGCATCATTAATCATGCTGCAGGGGATACCGAAAACACAATCAACATGAAAGAAAATCTCCAACGGTGTTATTCACATCATCTGACAATGACCAATGCCAACACCTAGCGCAAGTCAACAGAGCATATATTAAAATCTCATCCATTTTTGCCTAAGGTAATTATAATTTGTATTCTGCTCTATGTCAGGTTTACAAGAGCAGTTGTCCAGATGAATAAGTGTTTTTTGTTACTCAAGGCTTGGACGCACGTGCTGAACCCAGGACATGAAACACAGCGTTTGATGACTAAAAATGATAAAATACTAAAAAGTAGTAATAAACCCTCAGCCTTTTTTTAGCTTAACACATTGAGCACAATAAATTAAATATTCCCCAGTAAACAATTTGTTAAAATTCTTATCCCAGCACTTGCAGTTTACATCTTTCCATCTTTCCATGCTGCTGGCTCCTGCTGTATTAGTGCTGAACTTCCAGTTATCATGGGAACGAGTTGACAGTGCAGTCTCCGGTGAGTCTATGAGCTTAATAAAGGGAGGGAGGAAGGAACAGGAGAACCCTGCTATCCTAGGCTACGGAGCTGTGCATTGCTATGGAGGCACATTGTGTAGGTGTAGGGAGACACAACTCTAGTCCCTGCAGTAAGGTGCAATCCTTACTGCATGGAGGTACAAAGAGGGAACCCATAAGACAGAAAACATGGCTGCCTCCCTTCTGAGTCTCTAGCCTGGATGAGTAAACAGCCAGTGAAGCCAATTCTACTAAGTCAGTAACTTGCAAAAAATCTGAAGCCATTGAATGAGCATGACAGACAGGCATGTCCCATTTTCAGAAGGAAGTTGAGCATTGCAGCCACCATATACTGTATATTTCATGAATATATTTAATCGAAAGGCCACATTATAGATCCGAATAGATAATACAGTGTACACCATAGGCTGGGTTGATGGGGTAAAGGGGAAGGAGGTTCTCAAAGCTTTAATCACAGAAAAAATATTTAGAAAATGTAACAAACAGCTCAAATGTTATACCTAACCCAATTTTACCACCTCATGATGCAAATATGCCAAAAAAACGACCACTAGCAGGCATGTAGCTAATCCAAAATCAGATTCATCAGGATCCTCCATGATGTTCATCGACATACAGACACAACCTATACACGACATGTAGAGCTGCACGATTAATCGTTAAAAGATTGCAATCTTAATTTACCCCCACACACGATCTTAATCTACCATTTCCACGATTCATGTAACAAGGGCAGAGCAGTTCCCTTTTTACAGCTATGAAAAAAAAATAAGCAGCCAGCAATGTTTATCAACAACATTGCTCAGCGTTGAAAGAGAGATAACAAGAAACATTGTATCTTTCTGTTCTTTTACAGATCAAAGGGATGACTTCGGTCTGCAAATGAAGTCAGTTTACTTTTGATTGATTTTTATTGTAAGTTCAGAAAAATAAATAAACAAAGACAATGAAGGGGATGTGATGCCTCGGGAACCTTTGCGTACCTCTGGTGGGAATGCATAAAGATCCATGGGATGGAATCTTGGCAGCAATCTACCAAATCACAGGAGAACAGATTCAGAAGAATCCCTGGGATTGTTTATTCCACGATACAAGGAAATCACACCCTCAATATAAGAATACTTTAGTTCCATTTCTCTTAGACGTGGCCAAAAGCCTGATCCCGAGTCTTTAGAGGTCTTAGGAAGCCCGAGTATGAAGGATTGGGTTGTAAGGGTTGAAATGATAAGAGTCATAGAAGAAACTATCCACATAGAGGAAGACTCGTTAAAGAGATTTTGGAAAATGTGGGGGAAATGGCCGGAGTTCAGGGAGCTGGGAACCTGGAGGATCTGTGAAGGTGTAGGGAATTGAGGAGGGAAGGAGGAAGAGGGGGAATGGGAGGGGGGGGGTCATTACCCCTTTTTTTCTTTCTGGGAGGATGGCTAGAGGTTTTTTTTTTTTTTTTCTAGGGAAATAATGTGCATAGGGTATGGTTGAAGGAAAATTATGTCTTTCATATTTGACTGTGTTTATCCATGTCTATACAATAAAATAAAAAGTGAATATTCAAAAAACATAAAACACAAAAAAACAAACAAAAGACAATGAAAACAATACATTGGTAGAGCTTCCAGTGTAAGGATACAAGTCGTAATAACATGTGTAGGTTAGGAAAAGTTACACATCCCAGTGGTAGTAAACGATAGTGGAAGTTCGGTTGTTCCACAATCTATGAAGTCAGTTCAAAGCAACCTTCTCAAGTAAAAAAATAAATAAAAATTGGGATTTTTTATTAAATTGTTCCTCTGTTTAACCCCTTATTACCAGTTAATGTACTCTAATCAGCCGTATTAACTCCTTATTCTCCTTCTCTTTTTAATTATTATTTTCTTGCTGATTTTTTTTTTTATTTACTTCTATTTTATAAACTAATAATAATTAAAACTTCTTTTTTTTGTTTGCTTTGTTCATTAATATTTTTACACCTTAAGGGCTCTTTCACACGGGGCGGATCCGTGCAGATCCACCCCGTGAAGCTCCGCTTGCTCAGCAGGGATCGCTCCGTTGATCCCCGCTGAGCCGACGGATGACTGGGCGGTCCCCGCACACTGTGCAGGGACCGCCCTGTCAGAGCGACGCTCTCCCCTATGGGGAATCGGATGATGACGGACCGTAGAGTCCGTTGTCATCCGATCCGCTCCGCCGACGGAAGGAAAAATAGGGTTTTCCTCCGTCACACTTTGGCGGAGCGGAGCGGAGCGGATGTCAGCGGACATGTCTCCGCTGACATCCGTGCCTCCATAGGGGTGCATGGAGGATCCGTTTCAGGTCCGCCTAAAAAACTGACAGGCGGACCTGAACGGACCTCCGTGTGAAAGGGGCCTTAATGTATATTTACACGTTTCACATTGAATAAAGAGCAAATTAAAAAATAACAAATTATTTAATTTTTAAAAAACCTTTTCAATGCTTTGTACCATTGCTGACAGCTGAAGTGTAAACAAAAAAGTTGTGGTAGGTATCAGTAATTGGTATCGGTGAGTACTAAGAAAAAAAAGACCCTAATGAATGCTGCTGCCAGACTTATCCACCTTACCAGCTGCTTAGTGTCTGCCAACCCTCTCCTCCAATCCCTACACTGGCTCCCGATCACCCAGCCAATTAAATTCAAAATACAACCACAACTTACAAAGCCATCCACAACTCTGCCCCGAGCTACATCACCAATCTTGTCTCCAAACATCCCAAACCTTCCTCTCCGCTCTTCTCAAGACCTCCTACTGCAGTGTTTCTCAACTCCAGTCCTCAAGGCGTCCCAACAGGTCATGTTTTCAGGCTGTCCATTATTTTGCACAGGTGATTTGATCAGTTTCACTGCTCTAGTAATTACCACAGCTGTTTCATCTGAGGGAAATCATGAAAACATGACCTGTTGGGGCTCCTTGAGGACTGGAGTTGAGAAACACTGTCCTACTGTCAAGCTCTCTCGTCTCCTCCTCCCATGTTCGTCTCCAGGATTTCTCCAGAGCCTCTCCCATCCTCTGGAACTCACTACCTCAACCTGTCCGGCTATCCCCTACTCTTGCTACCTTCAGGCGATACTTGAAAACTCATCTCCTCAGGGAAGCCTATCACTTCTCCAACTAATCTTTTACCACTTCCATCAGCTCATTCCCCACAGTTACAACCTTTTGTACCACCTACCCCACCCTATTAGATTGTAAGCTCTTCTGAGCAGGGCCCTCTTAAAGTGGTTGTAAACCCAACCACACAACTTGCACCTTCAGGTAAGCCTAGATTAAGGCTTACCTGTAGGTGCAAGAAATATCATCAGTCTAGTCATGGACACAGTGAGGCATGCACATGGACACAGTGAGGCATGCACATGGACACCCTAGGCTTATACTCGAGTCAATACATTTTCCCAGTTTTTTGTGGTAAAATTGGGTGCCTTGGCTTATATTCGGGTTGGCTTATACTCAAGTATATACAGTAATCACTTAGAATAGAGCATTGAACAAAGTCTGACTTTTTTTTTACTATTTTTTTTTCTCAAATTCCAGTGAGGGGTTCCCTTTAAGAGCAGACAAACTAGAGGCAGTTCATGTTTTTATTGAAGCCAAAGGAGCCAGACACTGGTTCCCATTTTGCATTAGTCACAACAAATGCACCAGATGTCCTTTGTTTGGTGTCTACAGCTATAATTAGAAACAACCAAGAATTTGGCAGACAGGTGCATGTTCAACATCCCCCGATATTTTTATACTTCTCTGTCCAGTACAAGCACTCATTTCAAGGTAGAATTTAGGTTTTGGCTTCATGTATCCCTTGAGATCTCTGTGATGAAACATGTCCCTGCCCATCCAACAAGGCCAAAGCAAAAGTTTCACAGTTCTACCCTTTACTCAATGCCCCCAGTCCTTCACCTTTACCCCCTGGAGGCCCTTCCATGTATTATTTTTTATATTTTTAGACTTACCTTACAGCTGGACTCTAGACTGATATTAAAGATACTAATTCATACAGCTCTTTAGTCAGTTGCTGTAGACCAGGGGTCGGCAGCCTACGGCCCCCGGCCGATAAAGGTCTGGGTCGTCAGTGCTTGTGATGAAAGCCAACCGGGGACATTTTAACCCCGGACAGCTTTCTTGGGATAACAACCGATGCGCCTAAGAACCCGCTCGGCTGTTATCCCCCCATTTACGCCGCCTTTCGTGGCTTACCTGGGCTCCTCCCCCCCTACCAGGAGGCCCGAGCGACCAGCCGGCACAAACGCCGGCTGGCCGGAGACTCGAACAAAGCCAAAAGCCAATCAGGAGTGTGAGTCCCCGGAAAAACAAAGGTTCTCATGAACATCGCTGGATCGAGAGGGGGCTCAAGTAAGTATGTGGGGAGGCTGCTGCACACAGAAGGTTTTTTACCTTCATGCGTTTTTAAAAAATCTTTAACCTTTATAATCACCTTAAGCATCTCTAGTTCTATGTGTTATCATTAATACAGGAAATCTCTGGAACAATGCCCCAGATAGAAGTAAAAACCGAGTAAAGCCTCGTACACACGACCCAGAATCTCGTCGTAAAAAAAACAAACGTTGTTTTTCTAGACGAGCTTCTTGTCAAGCTTGACGAGCTTCTTGTCAAGCTTGACGAGCTTCTTGTCAAGCTTTCCTTGCATACACGCTGTCAATTCCAAATCTCATCGTTGAAAATCGCAGTCACATACAGCACGTACGACGGCAGTATAAAGGGGAAGTTCGATTTCAATGGCGCCACCCCTTGGGTTGCTTTTGCTGATCTCGTGTTACTGCGTGTTAGTAAAAGTTTGGGGAGAGACGATTCGCGCTTTCCAGTCTTCGTGCTTTCAGTTCGTTACAGCGTGACGAATGTGCTATCTCCATTACGAACGCTAGTTTTACCAGAAGGAGCGCTCCCGTCTCATACTTGATTCTGAGCATGCGCGATTTTTTAAGACTCGGAAAAGCATACACACGAACGGTTTTCTCATCGAGAAACAGGCCAACGAGAATCTCGACGAGAAAAACGAGAATCCGGACGAGAAAATAGAGAGCAGGTTCTCTATTTTTCTCGTCGAGATTCCCGGCAGTTTTCTCGACGAGAAACCATACACACGAACGGTTTTCTCAGCAAGAAAGCTCTCCCAGCAGGTTTCTTGTCGTTTTTTGCCGAGAAAATCGGTCATGTGTACGAGGCTTCAGAGTTCTAATCTTTCCCCTCAACTAAAAACCAAAAATAAAGTTTTGGCTGGACTTACACTTAGCCGTCTACCCCTGTTCTTCTAATCCTAAGAACCCAACTAACCAGAGGATAGAAATTTCCCGTCGAGGTTAATTGCCTTTATTTCTGTATGATGGTATTTTTTAGGTCTTTTGCCGCGTACACACAATCGATTTTCTCGACTGTGAAAACACCGTTGAGAAAATTGACGGGAAAAACGAGGAACGGCTTGTTCCCCTACACACGGCCGGTTTTCCTGACATTTTTTCTCTTGGTCGAGAAAAACGAACGTGTGTAGGCTCCCAGGCAGTGCTTCCCTATGGGAAAACAGCCGCGGAAAAAAATGCTGTGAATCACGACGAGAAAAATTAGAGCATGTTCTAATTTTTCTCGTCGTGATTCATGCCGTTTTTCTCGTCGGGAAAAATTATGAAAAGCCCACACACGGTCGTTTTTCTCGTCAAAGAGAAAAAATTTAATTTTTCCCGACGAGAAAAATGGTCGTGTGTATGCGGCATTTGAGCTTTGGTTCAAAAATACATACAGTATACAAGTAGTATTGTGATTTCATATAATTCTCTTTGTCCTTCCAAGACGGAAACAACAGTGAATGTAAACAAAGGCAGTATTGTGTAATTGATGAAAGCGTCTTGGCGGTAAAAGTGGGAGCCAGATTGTGGAAAAAGGGCAGCTTTGTGTGTGTTCAGGAAAATCTAACACCATAAACAATGAGACATTTTCTGTAGCCGTTTCTCAGCCTCGGGACTCATCAATATGCAACCTGTATTACCCTGCTATTGAACTACAAGTCTCAGCAGTCCTTCTAAGTAAAGACCTTCCCACATGAAACCACATTGTCTTCACCAGGGGCTGAGTATGGGTGATGGGGCCAATAGCAAAACCATTAAGTGGTCTCTCTATTTTCTATCTTAAAGTAGTTGTAAATCCCGCTTGGTAATTTTTACCTACAGCTAAGCCCATAATAAGGCTTATGCCTCGTACACACGACCGGTTTTCCCGACATGCCAAAAACCGATGTTTTTCCCGACGTGATTCCTCTCAAGCCTGCCTTGCATACACACGTTCAGGCAAAAAAAAACTTGACTAAAGCGCGGTGACGTACAACACGTACGACGGCACTATAAAGGGGAAGTTCCATTCAAATGGTGCCACCAGAGGCGTAACTAGAAACCTCTGGGCCCCGGTGCAAGAAATCACAAAGGGCCCCCCCTCGAAAAAGCATGATTTTGATACTTTTTTTTGAGGGGGGTTGCAATGGCGGTAGTTGAGGGGGGATGGCAGCTGTGGTACTTGAGGGGGGTGGCAGTGGTGGTACTTGAGGGGGGTGGCTGCAGTGGCAGTGGTGGTGCCATCCTCTCCCACCACCACCTGTGCCTCTTACTGATCCCATCCTCCCACCACTGATCTCATCCCTATCCCCCCCATCACCTCTGTTGTAGAAGTAATGGGGGGATAGGGATGAGATCAGTGGTGGGAGGATGGGATCAGTAAGAGGCACAGGTGGTGGAGGTTGGCATCGATTGCTTAGCTCTGCAAAATGTCACTTACCGTCAATCAATCGATTCCCCGGGAATTCCGTTCGATCGGTCACGGTCACCGTGCCTTCTAATCTCCCGCCAGGATGCCTTCTTGCCTCATGGGTAGACCATATAGGTATTCCACGCAGAGAGGAAAGCTCCTCCCTCGCCTTCTCTCATTGGTGTCAGCAGGTCTGCTGACTTAATTTTTCAGTGTCTGCCCCCAGTCTCTTTGCTGCCTCTGCCCAGGCCCAGATTTACTCCATTTGCCGCCCCAAGGCCAGGTCCTTCAATACCGCCCCCCCACACACACCATCACATAGGGGGACTCCCCAGAGAGCCCCCCTTACATCAGGGACCCCAGAGAGCCTCCCTACTTACATCAGGGTCCCTAGAGAGCCTCCTCCTACATTAGGGTCCCCAGAGAACCTCCCCTTACATCAGAGTCCCTAGAGAACCTCCCCTTACATCACGGTCCCCAGAGAACCTCCCCTTACATCACGGTCCCCAGAGAACCTCCCCTTACATCAGGGTCCCCAGAGAGCCTCCCTACTTACATCAGGGTCCCCAGAGAGCCCCCCCTTACATTAGTGTCCCCAGAGAGCCTCCCTACCTACATTAGTGTCCCCAGAGAGCCCCTCCTTACATCAGGGTCCCCAGAGAGCCTCCCTACTTACATCAGGGTCCCCAGAGAGCCTCCCTATTTACATCAGGGTCCCCAGAGAGCCTCCCCTTATATCGGGGTCCCCAGAGAGCCTCCTTACTTACATCAGGGTCCCCAGAGAGCCTCCCCTTATATCGGGGTCCCCAGAGAGCCTCCCTTACATTAGTGTCCCCAGAGAGCCTCCCCTCTTACATTACATTAGTGTCCCCAGAGAGCCCCTCCTTACATCAGGGTCCCCAGAGAGCCTCCCCTTACACCAGGGTCCCCATAGAGCCTCCCCTTACACCAGGGTCCCCAGAGAGCCTCCCCTTACACCAGGGTCCCCAGAGAGCCTCCCCTTACACCAGGGTCCCCAGAGAGCCCCCCCCTTACACCAGGGTGCCCAGAGAGCTCCCCTTACACCAGGGTCCCCAGAGAGCCTCCCCCTTACATCAGGGTCCCCAGAGAGCCTCCCCTTACACCAGGGTCCCCAGAGAGCCTCCCCTTACACCAGGGTCCCCAGAGAGCCCCCCTTACACCAGGGTCCCCAGAGAGCTCCCCTTACACCAGGGTCCCCAGAGAGCCTCCCCCTTACATCAGGGTCCCCAGAAATCCCCCCATACACCAGGGTCCTCAGAGAGCCCCCCCTTACACCAGGGTCCCCAGAGCGCCTCCCCTTACACCAGGGTCCCCAGAGCGCCTCCCCTTACACCAGGGTCCCCAGAGCGCCTCCCCTTACACCAGGGTCCTCAGAGAGCCCCCCTTACACCAGGGTCCCCAGAGAGCCTCCCCCTACATCAGGGTCCCCAGAGAGCCCCCCCTTACACCAGGGTCCCCAGAGAGCCCCCCTTACACCAGGGTCCTCAGAGAGCCCCCCCTTACACCAGGGTCCCCAGAGAGCCCCCCTTACACCAGGGTCCTCAGAGAGCCCCCCCCTTACACCAGGGTCCCAGAGCGCCTCCCCTTACACCAGGGTCCTCAGAGAGCCCCCCTTACACCAGGGTCCCCAGAGCGCCTCCCCTTACACCAGGGTCCTCAGAGGGCCCCCCTTACACCAGGGTCCTCAGAGAGCACCCCTTACACCAGGGTCCCCAGAGAGCCTCCCCCTACATCAGGGTCCCCAGAGAGCCCCCCCTTACACCAGGGTCCCCAGAGAGCCCCCCTTACACCAGGGTCCTCAGAGAGCCCCCCTTACACCAGGGTCCCCAGAGAGCCCCCCTTACACCAGGGTCCCCAGAGAGCCCCCTTACACCAGGGTCCTCAGAGAGCCCCCCTTACACCAAGATCCCCAGTGAGCCCCCCCTTACACCAGGGTCCCCAGAGAGCCCCCCCTTACACCAGAGTCCCCAGAGAGCCCCACATTACACCAGAGTCCCCAGAGAGCCCCCCCTTACACCAGGGTCCTCAGAGAGCCCCCCGTTACACCAGGGTCCTCAGAGAGCCCCCCCCTTACACCAGGGTTCCCAGAGAGCCCCCCCTTACACCAGGGTCCCCAGAGAGCCTCCCCTTACACCAGGGTCCCCAGAGAGCCTCCCCTTACACCAGGGTCCCCAGAGAGCCCCCCTTACACCAGGGTCCCCAGAGAGCGCCCCCCTTACACCAGGGTCCCCAGAGAGCCTTCCCTTACATCAGGGTCCCTAGAGAGCCCCCCTTACACCAGGGTCCTCAGAGAGCCCCCTTACACTAGGGTCCCCATAGAGCCCCCCCTTACACCAGGGTCCCCATAGAGCCCCCCCCTTACACCAGGGTCCCCATAGAGCCCCCCCTTACACCAGGGTCCCCATAGAGCCCCCCTTACACCAGAGTCCCCAGAGAGCCCCCCTTACACCAGGGTCCCCATAGAGCCCCCCCTTACACCAGGGTCCTCAGAGAGCCCCCCTTACACCAGGGTCCCCAGAGAGCCCCCCCCCTTACACCAGAGTCCCCAGAGAGCCCCACATTACACCAGGGTCCCCAGAGAGCCCCCTCTTACACCAGGGTCTCCAGAGAGCCCCCCCTTACACCAGGGTCCACATAGAGCTCCCCCTTACACCTGGGTCCCCAGAGAGCCCCCCCCTTACACCAGGATCACCAGAGAGCCCCCCCTAACATTAGTGTCCCCAGAGGCCCCCTTCCTTTTTTTTTTAACAGAGATGTTTTATTGAAAGACAAAGCAGGATTACAGTCACACATGCAGAAGAAATCGCAATCAAAACGTTACAGCAGACTCAGTAAGGTTAAGCAGTGTACCCGAGTTACAAGCAAAGCACACAACTTCCCACTATAGGGAGGGCAACCAGGCCCCATCTTCAACTAGGGTAATTAATCAGCATGAGTGTTGTAGATACCCTAACCAGGTTACCAAACCGGAAAATAGACAGGTAAATCCCCTTTCTTGGGGGGGGGGGGCTAAGAGAGAGACAAGCATGTTCGACTGTATAACCATGTGAGCCTCCCTGGTGGTCTACCTCAACCATTAGCATCAATCCAACCCGACCAAATCTTATCAAACTTCGTTGGGCACTGTCTGCTCTCATAAGTGAGTCTGTATAGGGGCAACACTGAGTTGACAGTAGTAATCCAGGAGTCCAGTCTGGGCGGGCTCCCCGACTTCCATTTAAGAAGAATCTCACGTCTAGCATAGAACAGGGAGAAAGTCAGAAAAAGTTTGGTGTATCTGTCCCCAAGATTTTCGTCCAAGTGGCTCAGGAGAAGGGTCAGGGGGTCTAAGGGGACCTTGAGTCCGGAGACCGCGCTCAAAGTGTCCACCACCTGTGTCCAGAAAGGTTGGATCTCCCGGCACGACCAAACCATGTGCCAGAAGGAGCCATCCTCCCGCCTACACCTAGGGCAGAGGGGGTCCCTGTCCGGAAACATTCGGGCCAATCGTAGTGGGGCGAAGTAGGCTCTGTGCAAAAACTTAAGCTGTATAAATCTGTCTCTAGCCGCTATTAGGGTCGGTATATACGTGGATACACAGTCCTCCCAGGTCTCGTCATCCAGATCGGGCAGGTCAGCCCGCCATTTCAGAAGGGTCTTGGTCAGCTTGGTGTCGTAAGCTACCGTCAGGTAGAGGCACAGGGAGGAGAGAGGCCGTCCCATCGCACTGGAAGTCAGGAGACGCTCAACGGAGTCCGACTCCAACGTAAGTACGTCCGGGAATTGGGCGGCGAATGCATGCTTCAGCTGCCAATAGCGGAATAACCATCTCGCCGGGAGCGAGTACCGGTGTCTCATGTCTTGGAAGCTCATAAGTTTGCCCTCCCTAACTATGTGTTTCAGGGTCAATATTCCTTTCCCAGCCCACACCGAGGGATCTGGTAGGGAGTGGAAGTGGGGGAGGGTAGGGTTGCCCCAAAGGGGTGTATAAGGGGATACATGAGAGGGCTTTGTGTAAATGACTCTGGCCTCGCGCCAGGCTCTAATCGTGGTCTTCATGGGGGTAGTAACAGAGGGGGCGGCCCGTTCACCTCGAAATGCAAGATTGCTAAGAGCGGCATACGACCCGAGTACAGCAGCCTCCAGTGTAACCGCCGGATTCAGTCTGGGTTGGGAGAACCACCAACGGACAGTGACCAAAATGGCAGCCCAGTAATAAATTTGAAAGTTGGGAAGCGCCAAACCACCACCAGAAAGGGGGAGATGGAGTGTCCGCCTCGCCACCCTGGGAGTCCTCCCGGCCCAGATAAAAGTCCCCAACTGTCTCTCCAGCCTCCAGAAAAATGTCTTGGGGATGTGGACGGGGGTGTTCCTGAAAAAGTACAGGAATTTGGGAAGTAGCACCATTTTAAGGAGATTAACACGGCCCACAGGAGTAAGGGGAAGGGAGCGCCACGCCGCACATTTGATGGTGACCTGCTGCATAAGAGGGTGGATATTTCGGGCCATATACTTCCCCAAGTCCGCTGTGACCGTTATCCCCAAATATTTAAGTTCCGCCACCCAATTAAGTCGCGTCTGGGAGTTGGAGCCGATGGGGGAAAGATGGAGCGAGAACAATTCAGATTTGTCCCAATTGATGCGTACCCCCGAAAAACCACTAAATCGGTCAAATTGGGCCAAGACTCTATCAAGGGAAGCAGAAGAGTCCGCCAAGTATAGCAAGGCATCATCTGCGTAAAGGGAGATTTTTTCGTGGAGAGTCCCAACCTGTATACCTCTTATCTCAGCATCCGCCCTGATAAGGGCAGCCAGGGGCTCCATTGCCAGGGCAAACAGGCCCGGAGATAGGGGACAGCCCTGACGCGTGCCACGACCCAGCGGGAACGGTTCTGAGAGACACGCATTGGTGTATACCCTGGCCCGGGGAGCCGCATATAGTAGTTTCACCCATGAGATAAAATTGTTACCAAAACCGAATTTAGAAAGAATCGCCCACAAATACCTCCACTCAACAGAGTCGAAGGCCTTCTCGGCGTCCAGAGAGGCCACGAGACTCTGGCCCACCCCCTCCGCCCTGGCTATGTGAGTAAATAATCTTCTGAGGTTTATGTCTGTGCCCCTTCCTGGCATGAATCCCGTTTGATCGGGGTGCACTAGTGCCGTGATGACCGTATTCAATCTATTAGCCAGAACCTTGGCCAGTATTTTAGCGTCAACATTCAACAACGAGATTGGCCTATAGGAGGGGCATAAAGAAGGGTCTTTACCTGGCTTTGGGATAACAATAATGACCGCATCACTCATGGAGTGCGGAAGTGAATGCAGTTGTTCAGCAGCCGTCAGCATTGCAAGAAGCCTAGGGGCCAGAGTGTCAGGGTACTGTTTGTAGAGCTCTACAGGAATCCCGTCCGGGCCAGGTGTTTTGCCCGGTTGCATAGATTTAAGGGCTTTAAGTATCTCGTCCAGGGAAATAGGCCCGTCCAGGCCATCCCTGCATTTGTCAGTTAAGACCGGAACGTCCACCTCGTCAAGGTAGCCAACCAGTTCCTCATCCCTGAACGTCACTTTGGACGTGTAGAGCGACTGGTAGTAGGCGACAAAACATTTGTTGATCTCTTCAGAGGTGTAAAGGAGATCACCACTAGGGCCCAGGATGTGGGGAACACTAAACCCACCCGAGTGCTCCCTGGAGAGCCAAGCAAGGAGCCTACCAGACCTCTCACCCTGTTCGAATATACGATGGGACTGAGCGAGAAGTCTCTTCTGAGTCAGGGACGTCCGGATGGAGAGAGCCTCTCTGGTCATAGTCTGAAGTCTGATGTAGTCCTGGGGGTCACGCGTTCGAATGAAAAGTGCCTCCTGGGTACTGGCTGCCGATTCTGCATCAACCAGAGCAGACCGTCTTTCCCGTCTAATCCTAGCTATGATGGCCTGGTACTGACCCCTGGTAAATGCCTTGAAGGCGTCCCACACCACCATGGGCGAGGAGGAGTCCGGGTTAACTGCCCAAAACTCCCCCATCGCCCCGGAGAACCGGGAGTCCACGTCCTGATCTGAGACCCAAAACCGCGATAGCCGCCACAGCCTGCTCTGGGACCCGGGGTTACCCACACACACCAGCAGTGGAGCATGGTCAGAAATACCTCTAGGCAGTATCCTAACGTCCCTGACCTTGGACAGGGTCGATTGACCAGCGAAGGTCAAATCAATTCGGGAGAGGGAACCATGTGAAGCAGAGTGGCAGGTGTAGGCCCGCTCCCGAGGGTGTCTCCACCTCCAGACATCTGTCAGGCCATAGGTTGCCGCCCAGGTTGACAACCCAGGGCCAAGGGGACCCGCACCCGCCAGTCTGTCGACAGCTGGATCAGGGGCCATATTGAAGTCCCCCAGCAGCATCATGTGATCTGCGGCAAAATCAGCCAAGATAGCCGTTATTTTGTTCAGCAGCGTGAGCGAAGCCGGGGGAGGCAGGTATAAGCCCACAATAGACCAAGTCTGAGATAGGATTCTGGCATGAAGAATGACATAACGGCCGTCCGGGTCCAGCGCCAGGTCAAGGAGCTTAAACGGCAACGATTTATTAACCAGGATGCTTACCCCTCTAGCAAAGGTAGAGTAGGTAGCATGATAGTGACTGCCCACCCACGGTTTCTTGAGAGCTAGGGTTCTACTACCCACCAGGTGGGTCTCTTGAAGAATGCATATGTGGGGACAATGTGATTTAATGAATTGAAACACCAGTGATCTCTTGAGCGGAGAGTTAAGGCCCCTGGTGTTCCAAGACAGAATATTAAGAGCCGACATGGTAGCCAAATTTTAAGGGAAAAATAGGATTCAGTAGTGCGAAGCTCAGGCGACCTGGCGGTGAAGTCCGGGGCGGGACAATGACAGAATCTCGCACCCCAAGGAAAATAAAGCAATACAGTGTGTTAAATAGTGCATAAGCAATAAAACATCTAAACTTAAAACAAATAAACAAAAAACCAAACCAAAAAAGCCCAAAAAGGGCAATAAACCCCCCCCCCCACCCTGCTCTTTCCCCCAAAACCGGGAAGAGCTTCCATTCCCCAAACCCAACTCAGCACACGGGCTGCAAAAGGGGGGATAAGGCCAAGAGGCGAGCTGGAGCCCACCGGATCTCAACCGGGGGTGTCCAAGTGAGCGCGTCCTCCCCCCTCCGCCGACTCCTCCCTCAAATCAGAAGAAGCAGTGGGGCTGTATGAATCAGATAAGGGTGAGTCAAGGTGTAAAAGTCTCCACAAACCCCACTGCAGGGTAAACAGCTTCCAACGGGAATACAAAGTTCCTGGGACGTTTTCCTTCCTCTTGCTAAATAACGTTTCACCTGAACTCGTCAGGGGCAGAAAACTTGTGTTACAAAAAAAAACAAAAAAACAAAAAAACAAAACAAACCCCCCCCCCCCAAACAAAAACCAAAAAAAAGGGGGGGGAAGAAACCCACCCCCCCCAACCCCCCAGGACAACAATGCCAAAGGACCCCCGGAGGAGAGTGAACAGGCACGGGTTTCCAGATCCAGGAGGGGCACAGCAGATTAACCGTATCCCCAGGTGGGGCAAGGGGGGGGCAGCAAATAGCAATCAGAGTGGGGCTCAGCAGGCGGCCATTGCAAGAGGGAAAAATCATTAGTTTTAGACAGGATCCCCACCCGCTGACCCACAAGCACACAGGGTGGAAAGTACTCACAATTAGTGCAGCCAACGGTGTGGGGGCAAGGAATCCAGCCAGGTCGAGGCCTCAGCAGGGGAATGAAAGAACCAAGATGTTTCGCCGTCCTGGACTCGGAGCCTGGCCGGAAACAGTACCCTGTATTAGATGCCTCGGGCCCTAAGAGCCCCCTTCACCTGATCGAAGGACTTACGGAGCTTCTGAGTCTCGACGGAGTAGTCCGGGAATATCATCAGCCGGACATTGTGATAGCGGAGGTCACCCTTCAACCTGGAAGCCCGGAGGACCTCGTCCCGGTCCCAGAAATTGAGGAGGCGAAGTATGAAGGTTCTCGGGGGGGTCCCCGGAGGGCCCGGCTTCGGCGGGACCCTATGCGCTCTTTCAGCAGTGTAGTGGGGTGAGAAGCGCGCCTCAGGGAGGAGGGAACGTAGCAGGGATTCAACAAAGGACGTCGGGTCCCCCCCCTCTGCCCCCTCCGGGAGGCCGATGATTCGGAGGTTGTTCCTCCGATTTCTGTTCTCGGCATCCTCCGCTCTGTATTCCAGGGCCTTCACTCTGGTATGGAGGGAGCGGAGAGACGCCGAGTGCTCCATGGATTCATCCTCCACCAGCCCTATTCGTTGCTCCGTCTCCGTGACTCTGGAGCGGAGCTTGTCAATGTCCTGACGGATGAGGCTGACATCCAGCTGCACCTCCTCTATTTTGGCCGTCAGGGTTGATTGGCAGGTGGCAATAGCAGCCATCACCTCCGCTAGCCAGGGAGGTCTGGAGTCCGGGGACTCCACAGGAGTAGTCATCGAGGCCATGAGGGGAGCAGGCCTGGCACGCAGCTTCTCGTGCAGGCCGGGAGATGATGGCGTGTCCTCCGGGAACGGGGAGAACTTCAGCACTTTGCCCCTCCCGGACCGTGACCTGGAAGATCTCCGCCGCATCCAGGTGTCGCCGGTAATGAGTTCAGGAGTTATACAGGCCGTGGAGCCGGGTAAGTAGAAGAGGGTCAGCGGAGCTCGTGGAGGAAGCGACCGCTCACGTCGCCATCTTGGACACGCCCCCCGAGGCCCCCTTCCTTACATTAGTGTCCCCAGAGGCCCCCTTCCTTACATTAGTGTCCCCAGAAAGACCCCCCCCCTCTTACATCAGGGTCCCCAAACAGCTGACTCCCCCCTTGCAGGGGTTCCCCTGTACTACCTGGCTGGTGGAGGTGGCGATTGGCAGCTCTATGGTGTCCACAGGCAGGGGGTTCTTGCTGGGGCTAGTAGTTCTATATCCGAACCATGTATACAGCAGAGGGGGGGAAGGCCTCTGACCCGGGCATCAGCAACATTGTGCAAGCAGAGTGAAAGTGAAACTAATACCTGCCCGGGTCAGAGGCCCCTCCCCTCCCCTCTCCTCTGTATACACACTGACACTCAAGTACTACAAGCCCCAGGGAGATCTTGCTGCCCACACAGGCACCATAGAGCTGCCGATCGCCGCCTTCCACCTCCTCCCACATCTCCCCACTGCACTCTAAACGGCCAGCCAGAGGTGCAGGCAGGGGAGATGTCTTGGGAGTCTTGGGGGGTTGCCGCGGTGCCGCCCCTGCATCCACTGCCTTGTCAGCACCCGATCCCTGCGGCGGAACGGCTCCTCATACTGGCGGGCCCCTCACACGGGCGGCGGGCGGGCCCCCCGGACTTCACGGAACTACAGGGCCCAGTCGCAGCTGCGACTGCTGCGACCCTGAAAATTCCGCCACTGGGCGCCACCCTTTGGGCTACTTTTGCTGATCCTCGCGTTAGTAAAAGTTTGGTGAGAGACGATTCGCGCTTTTCAGCCTCGTGCTTTTTAGTCCGTTACAGCGTGACGAATGTGATATCTCCATTACGAACGCTAGTTTTACCAGAACGAGCGCTCCCGTCTCATACTTAAATCTGAGCATGCGCGTTTTTTTTCCCCTCGGAAAAACATACACACGACCGGTTTTCGCTACGAGAAAAAGACCGATGGGAAACATGACGGGAAAAAAGAGAGAAGGTTCTAATTTTTTTGCGGGCAGTTTTCTCGTCGGGAAAACTGCTATGGAGCATTCACACGACCGGTCTTCCTGAGCAATCTAAAAAATGGCAGTTTTCTCATCGGGAAAACCGGTCGTGTGTACGAGGCATTACCTGTAGGTAAAATTAATATCTCCTAAACATGCACGGTTTAGGAGTTATTCACCCTGCATGCAGCCAGTGACATCACTGGCGCTTGCGCTCTGAAGGCACGGCATACCTTGCCAGAACTTCAGAGCTTCTTGCCGAAACTGAGGGCTCTCATGCACATGCGCGGAAGTGATGTCATCGCCAATTGTGAACCCAGAAGAAAGACAGGGGGAAATGTCAGCCTTCTCAGTGGTGACTTAACAGTGCTGGGGGGCTTCGTTCCAAGTGGAGTATTTCATAATATGCTGGTATGCGTTGCATACTAGCACATTATGCTATTGCCTTGCAGTTTTTTTTTTCAACATCAGCGGTTTACAACCGTTTTAAAGTGGATGCAAACCCTTACATATACCGAGTAAAGTGACTGGCCTAAGGTGATACACAGAGATGAAAGAAATCCTCCTACATACATTGTTCCTGTTTATCTGCAGCCCTCTTTTCTCTACAACCATTCAAACTTCACACATCAAAGGCTATTTCTGTGCCCCTAGGAGGCAGAGATGTGATGTCACACACTGCACAGCACAGAACTGAATGTAATCTGAGACCTAAATGGAGGGACTGGACACACCCCCCTATACAGTCTCATAGGGAAACATGCACAGCTGAGGCTGTCAATCACGTCCTGTGTGCTGCAAGTAGATGGGGCTGTCTCCTGAGACTGCTTGGAGTGGAGATTAACTGTCAGAAGTGACTCATGCAGATAGCAGAGGAATGAGAGAGCAGACAAGATTTACACTAGGTGCTTTAAACACACTATAGAAAGATATGCTTTGGTAATGTTTCATTTCAGAGGTTTACATCCAGGAAATACTACTTGTATAGTAATTGCTTTCATATAGAGGTTCCTGAAGTATATATACAGTATCTCACAAAAGTAAGTACACCCCTCACATTTTTGAAAATATTTTATTATTTCTTTTCATGTGACAATACTGAAGAAATAACACTTTGCTACAATGTAAAGTAGTGAGTGTACAGCTTGTATAACAGTGTAAATTTGCTGTCCCCTCAAAATAACTCAACACACGGCCATTAATGTCTAAACCGCTGGCAACAAAAGTGAGTACACCCCTAAGTGAAAATGTCCAAATTGGGCCCAATTAGCCATGTTTTCCTCCCTGGTGTCATGTGACTCGTTAAAGTTACAAGGTCAAAGGTATGAATGGGAAGCAGGTGTGTTAAATATGGTGTTATCGCTCTCACTCTCTCATACTGGTCACTGGAAGTTCAAAATGGCATCTCATGGCAAAGAACTCTCTGAGGATCTGAAAAAAAAGAATTGTTGCTCTACATAAAGATGGCCTAGGCCAGTGATGGTGAACCTTGGCACCCCAGATGTTTTGGAACTACATTTGCCATGATGCTCACGCACTTTGCAGTGTTGTTGGGCCTCATGGGAAATGTAGTTCCAAAACATCTGGGGTGCCAAGGTTCGCCATCACTGGCCTAGGCTATAAGAAGATTGCCAAGTCCCTGAAACTGAGCTGCACCATGGTGGCCAAGACCATACAGCAGATTAACAGGACAGGTTCCACTCAGAACAGGCCTTTGGGCATTATTCCCCCTACTGTCAGCAACAATGGGGCATAGTTTCTGTCACTGGCAATAGGGCACTATTCCTCCCACTGACACCAATGATGGGACACTATTCCTCCCACTGACACCAATGATGGGACACTATTCCTCCCACTGACACCAATGATGAGGCACTATTCCTCCCACTGACACCAATGATGGGGCACTATTCCTCCCACTGACACCAATGATGGGACACTATTCCTCCCACTGACACCAATAAGAGGACACTATTCCTCCCACTGACACCAATGATGGGACACTATTCCTCCCACTGACACCAATTATATGACACTATTCCTTCCACTGACACCAATAATGGGACATTATTCCTCCCACTGACACCAATGATAGGACACTATTCCTCCCACTGACACCAATAATGGGACACTATTCCTCCCACTGACACCAATGATGGGACACTATTTCTCCCACTGACACCATTGCTGCAACATTCCTCCCCCTAATAGCAAAGAGGGGACACTATTTACACCCACTGACACCATGACATTTTCTACTTCCCCTGGCCACAGTCTGGCCCCCTAAGTTTTGAAGAACAGTAAATTGATCCTTTTGTTTAGGACAGGGGTCTCCAAACTTTCTAAACAAAGGGCCAGTTTACTGTCCTTCAGACTTTAGGAGGGCCGGACTGTGGTCAGTGGCAGTAGAAAATGTCCTACTGTCAGTGGGAAAAAATAATGCCCCATTGTTTGTTTTAGTGAGAATAATTGTGCCCCATTATTGGTGTCATTGAGAGGAATTGTGCCCCCCCATCATTGATATCATTAGGCCCCATTGTTGGTGTCAGTGGGATCATGCCCCGAAAAAGAAAAGAAAACAGGAGGGTGCACCGACCTAGTGGTGGTCCACTTAGGCTCTAATGAAAGGGGTGCGCCCCTGAAACGCGTCAGCTATCTGGATGTTTTGGGGTATCGTCCGACCCTCTCTGTTGTCAAGTCCTGTCGGTGAATGCCAAGATTTCCAGCCATTTTGTCCGATAAGCTTGTACTTAAGCTCTGTCTGTGAGTAGGACTATTGCTTTTTATTCATATTTTAATAAACCTGTAAGTGGTAATGCACTAGGTCGGTGCGCCCTCCTGTTTTCTTTTCTTTTTCTAGCCATATGAACACCCATTGTTCTGAGGAGGGCTGCAAGATTCTAGACTTTGCCTCTAGACAGAACCACACCACCTGTGGTTTGACGATACACCGAGAGCTCAGGAGATTTTTGTCTTATTTAGGAATCATGCCCCATCATTGGTGTCATTGGGAGGAAATGTGCTCTCTTCATTGGTGTCAATCAGATGAATTATGCCCCATTGTTGTTATCAGTGGATGAAATAGTGTCTCAAGGGCCAGATAAAAGCAAGCAAAGGGCCGCATCTGGCCCCCGGGCCGCAGTTTAGAGACCACTGGTTTAGGAAGTCTGGAGACCCCTGCTCTACCTTATATAAAAGTTGCACTAATGTGGTCCATGTTAAAATAAATGTATATTTCTCCTACATTGACCATTAATTTAGCCTTTATATGTGCCTCGAACCCCCCCCCCCCCCCCCCCATTCCTATTAAAGGCTGTGCCTCATTCAAAGCCCCAAACTCTTTTCTTTTAAAGTATTGAAGCCAGTGGATGAGCAAGACGACCAGGTAACACAGATTTGAAGAAGCAGAGATCACCAATGGCAGCCTACACATTCTCTCAATACACTACTTCATTTCCCAAATTTTTACCACTGTACTAAAAATAGAAGTGTAAAATTATTTTGTAGATTTTACCATATTTATGTGCTTGTCGTTCTATAAATAGAAGCAAAGAAGGGCCTGGAAATGATTGGCTAGCAAAGCAATTAAATCAATGTGTGCTGCTGCTATAAATTAAATGAAAACAATAGAGCGGTTGTGTGACTAATACTGTAATCATTTAAAACTTTCACACTCATTGAAGAACAAAGCAAATACATAATGTAATATTTTCTTCTATTCAATTAGGAAGAAATCCTACTTAGCTCATTAAAGCGGAGGTTCTGCGGTGCATTTTTATTTATTTTTTTAGAATCATTGTAATGCAAATCATTAGCAGTGTATGTACTCACGTCCGCGGCTCTTTAAAACAGTCCATGTCACTTTTCCGTCTAAAAAAGAGTTTATAAAACTCTTCCTTATTTTCCCATTTTGCTTGTGGGCATCTTGAAGCCCACAAGCATATCCTTCCGGGTAGAGAACAATTCCTCTCTCCCGGCATTCAGCGCTGATCTCGCGCACGCGCAGTGGCACCTTAGTGCAACATGGAGAAAAGACTCTCTAAGGATAATCTGGGGGGACAGGAAAAGTATGATACACAAACAACATCTCACAGCAGATATACGGCCTCTCCCAATCAACATTGATTATTTGTAATCCTCATGCTGCTAGCATTAATAAATAGATAGGAAAGTATATCATATTTACTTGTTTTAAACCTTTTTTTTACATTTCTTCAGTTACTTTCTGGATTCTTGCCTAGGCAATTGATGCCATACATCACACAAATCTTCAGTAGGGGAGGAGAGGAGGAGGAGTTTTCTTAGCTAAGCATGCATGCTTGAGCTAAGGGCAGATGGATTCCAGGAAGTAAATGCTATATGACTCATTTGCCCTTACTTAAAATGGCCACGGCCATAAATGCTGGGGGGGTGTTTTTTAAAGTGATTTCCCAAAAAAATAAAGCATGGAGACATGGAGAGATAAGGGAATTTGCTTTGAACATTATGATTTATAATGAATTATAGCAATTAACACTTCTCTGTTTACTATTACTTTAAGACCCCTTACACACAGGCTCTGTTGCAGTCTGTCTGCTCAGCGGGGAATCTGTCCACTGATCCCCTCTGAGCGGGCTGCTGGGATGGCTGCTCTGCTTATGCAGAGTGGACACAGCCCACTCTCCTCTTTGGGCGGGCCAATATAAACAGGCCGACTGTCCATATACACCCGACAGCCATCTGATCCATCAGACAAACTGTTTTTAGCAGGTAGGATCGGATGTCGGTGGGGGGAGACTGGGGGGTCCAATCGGGTCCGCCTGAAAAACAGACAGGTGGACCCAATCGGTCCAAAAGTGTGAAAAGGCCTTAAGATGTGCCTCTTTTCCATGTATGGTCACATGATGAACAGTAGACATGTGCACACTGAAATATTTTGTTTCGGAAATTCGTTTTCGTCCGAAAAATTAATTTAGTTACCGTATATACTCGAGTATAAGCCGAGTTTTTCAGCACATTTTTTTGTGATGAAAATGCCCCCTCGGCTTATACTCGAGTCACCTTTTTGCGCCTGATCTCCCGGATTATGGGGACCCGGTACCAGCCGGTCGTAGGTCCCCTGGACCCCAATCTTGGCACACATATAGCTCCACTCTTCCTCTACAATTTTACAAAGTTTGTTGTCCGGAAGACTTACGGCCGGGGAGCACCGATTTTTCAAAGCTGGGCACCCCTTCCATAGACTCCCATGTTAACTGGCAATTTCTTTGGTGATTTTGGAGATCCGGTACCAGCCGGTCTTAGGTCCCCTGGACCCGGAACTTGGCACATATGTAGCCCCATTTCTCCTTTACAAATGTGCAAAGGTTGTTGTCTGGGGGACCCACGGTCGGGGAGCACCGATTTTTCAAAGGCAGGCACCCCTTCCATAGACTCCCATGTTAAACATCAGTCTAGTCATGGATACAGTGAGGCATGGGCACAGTGAGGCATGGACACAGTGAGGCATGCACATGGACAGAGTGAGGTATGGGCACAGTGAGGCATGGGCACAGTGAGGCATGCACATGGACACAGTGAGGCATGGACACAGTGAGGCATGGACACAGTGAGGCATGCACATGGACACAATGAGGCAAAGTGAGGCACAGTGAGGCATGCAGATGGACACCCTAGGCTTATACTCGAGTCAATACGTTTTCCCATTTTTCTGTGGTAAAATTAGGTGCCTCGGCTTATATTCGGGTTGACTTATACTAGAGTATATACGGTACTCCCGAAATTTGTTTTTAATTATTTTGTTTCATTTAAAAATGCATTCGTCTGAAAATCCGAACTAATTAAGGTCGAATCTGTCATTGAAAGCTTATGGTGTCTGTCGAATGTTCTAAGAAGATTCGACGGAGCAGCTAAACTGTACGACGCCGCAATCGTACATTTCCAGTTGAATGTTCCGCCTACAAGCTATAGAAGAATTATAATGTTGTAGGACACTAGTAATAATTATATTTATAAATTATTAATACTAGTCAACCAACATTCAAATTCTTCTATAGCCTATGGGCTGAGAATTTGACCGGAAATGTATGATTGCAGCGTCGTACAGTTTAGCTGCTTGTCGAATCTTCTTAGAACTTTCGACAGACACCATAAGCCTTCAATGACAGATTCGACGTTTGTATGTTTTTCGCTGCTTCGTCGAATCTTTGTCGTTCATGTCGAATGGTCTACCCCAACACTGTCTCTATAATGTCAAATCTTTTCTCTCTATGTCGAATCTTTCCTCTCTATGTAGAATAATCTTGGACTAATAGAGCTAAGGTTAGGCACATTCGCCCACAGGTTCGATAGACACAAATCGGTATTGTCAGCGCCATGTCGAATCTCCTATCTATATCAAACTGTTGTAGCAACGAAAACTAAAATAAAGCGTTTTTTTATGTCGGATCTTTCGGATTTCGGATTCTGCGCGTTTGTTTTCGTTTGTTAAAACGATAACGAAAATACCTGAAATTCGGACGAAAATGCATTCTGATGAAAACGAATGCACATGTCTAATGAACAGAGCAAAATAACCCACATTATACCATTCTATAGAGAGAATAGTGGATACTGTAATAGTATATAAAGTCAATAATATGTATAGTGCAGCGCAACTAGCAACAAACTAACACAAATACTGAAGTGGATACATAGAAATAACAGTGTAACAATGAATCCTACAAAACAGTGATTGCTACAACCTTATAATAATAATAATAATAATCTTATAAGTTTGTAGCAATCACTGTTTTGTATGAATAATTGTTACATTGATATTTATATGTATCCACTTCAGTATTTGTTAGTTTGCTGCTAGTTACACTGCACTATACATATTATTGATTTTAAATTGAAGTGAGTAAGAAGAGTTTTGAATGATAAGCAGCAACTGGATTATTTCACATATACAGTATTCACCTGAATTTATATATCATTTTTGAGACGGTTTTATTTATTTGCGCTGATTAACTTTAAAGTGTTACTAAACCCAGTGATATGAAAATAGTTCATCTGCCCACCCACAGTGCCCACAGTTTATAAGTCTTCTTTTTACATTAAAATGCTGCCACTATATACCTTTTTGGCTGATCTGTATACCACGGTCACATGGTAAACTGCAGAGTTTGTCCAGAGCTGTGTGTTCAGGTAGGAGGAGATTTCCACTATAGCCTGTATACACGCCCACATGTGTGATGTCAATATCATGTGACCTAGCTAGCTCTGAGAACAAGGAAATGTTCTCTAGTTCTACTAGCTCATTATGCCTTTATCTTGCAGGGTTTGTTTTTTTTTAGGAAAATTTCTAGAGGGTTTACTTCCTCTTTAAGGTTGATTTGTAATAGTATGTAGGTCTGAGTAGTTGAACCTTAACTGCTTCCCGCCGCACGTCATATGATGTCTGAATGATGCCTGCAGCTACAGACATCATTCAGATATCTTCTTTTAGTGCCGGCGATTCCCTACACCATAAGAACGATCATACCGGCTGTTCAGCCGATTGATCATTCTTACAGGTGGCGGGAGGGGACACCCCCTCCGTCTGCCCTCCGGTTCTTCTACCAACTCACCCCTGCGACCGGTGAGTCGGAAAAGGGAACTACTGGCGCCGGATGCTGACCGTAGAGATTTCCGGCAAGCCAGATGGTCCCCAGAGTCTCTATAATGTCACGCCCGGCCCCTGCATTTGAAAAAATGCCTTCGCCGCAGCTGGGAAGCTGAGATCTATTTTTTGATTTTCATTTTTTGATTTCAGGCTTCCCAACCTAGAGGTGAGATGTGGGGCCTTATTGACCCCAGATCTCACTGTAAAGAGGACTTGACACGCACTATTCCTATTACAAGGGATGTTTACATTTCATGTAATAGGAATAAAAGTGATCAAAAAAAAAAAAGTGTCAAACTAGAAAAATAAAATTAAAATTAACAACAAAAAATAAAGAAAAAAAATGTAAAGTGCCCCTGTCCCGTATGCTCGCACGCAGAAGCGAACGCATACGTAAGTCGCACCTACATAAGTAAACGGTGTTCAAATCACACGTTAGGTGTCGATGCAAATGTTAGAGTGAGAGCAATAATTCTAGCCCTAGAGCTCCTCTGTAAATCAAAACATGTAACCAGTAAAAAAAATTAAAGCGTCACCTAAGGGGACTTTTAAGTGCTGAAGTTTGGCGCCATTCAACGAGCGTATTCAATTTTGAAGCATGACATGTTAGGTATCTATTTACTTGGCGCAACATCATCTTTCCCATTATGGAAAAAAATTGAGCTAACTTTACTGTTTTTTTTTTTCATGCATGAAAAATTGCTGCGCAAATACCGTGTGAGATAAACAGTTGCAACGACTGCCATTTTATTATCTAAGGTCTCTGCTAAAAAAAACATAAATAATGTTTGGGAGTTCTATGTAATTTTCTAGCAAAAAAATTATGATTTTTACATGTAGAAGCGAAATGTCAACAATTGGCCTGGTAGGCAAGTGATTAATCATATACAATAGATATCTGGATACATAGTTATGAAAGGGAGGTCATAGGATTGGAGGATCAGGCCTATGCTGGTAACCTACACTGAGGTCCTGTGAAATGACACCACTGTATAAGCCAATGAATGTCATTCTGTTTCCTCCTTTGCCTAAAACACCAGCTAACAAAGAGCCACAGGCTGCACAGCAAAGTTGCAGAGATGTAAAAAAATCTGCTTTTCTGAAAAGGTGTGGGTAAATCTACTTGTGAATGTTATCATTGGCCCTTTCACATCCCATAACTTAATCATTTGGGGGATGCTTCAAAATAAGTCTAGATCTGAAAGGGTTAAAACAATGTCTCTCGATATGTTGAAAGTGAACCATAAAAAGCAAAGGCCCTTTTATAATCTGACCTCAATATTCATTTTTCCCACATTCCTCTCTCTCCGTGGATGAGATACACTACGTACAACTGGGTTATGTAATATCTATCACAAGCAACCCAGATTAAGTCAGCGAGAAACATGATGTCCACTGATCCTCCTCTCACTCATTCAGATAAAACACACACACACAAGCAGACCATAAAAATACCAAATGGGATTAAGAGCAGCTGCATTAGAATGGCACAGAGAATGGATATTAACGGAGCAGTGGGAGAGCTGCAGGATTTGAAACACTACTAATTTCACTCTGCGGGGTGCATAATCTATGTGAATGGATGAAGAATTACTACAACCCATACTCTAATAAGAAGTGTTTAGAAAAATCATTCCTCATTCACTTCCTAACACAACACTGATGGGACTGTATTATTTATTATTATCATTATTTCAGGTACTTAGATAGCGCCATCAATTTACGCAGCGCTTTACATATACATTGTACATTCATATTTGTCCCTACCCTCAAGGAGCTTACAAGCTAAGGTCCCCAACTATCATTCATACTAGGGACAATTTAGACTGGATCCGATTAACCTACCAGCATGTCTTTAGAGTGTCGGAGGAAACCGGAGCACCTGGAGGAAACACACGCAGGCACATGGAGAACATGCAAACTCCAGGCAGATGGTGTCGTGATGATAGTGAAGCCCTCTGGGAAGTCATATTATTACATTTTATAGGGAACTGTGATTTATGTGTCTACATGGATGTCCGTGAAGCAGAGAACGTCATACACATACCAGCCAACCTTCTGAGATTGGAAAGAGGGACCCCTTTAGCACAATGGATGTAGGCAAAGGAGCCACCGCTTGCAACAACAAGAAAACAGTTGGGAGAGCTTTCTTGCCGAGAAAACTGTTTGTGTGTATGGTTTCTCGTCGAGAAAACTGTCGTGAATCTCGACGAGAAAAATAGAAAACCTGCTTTCTTTTTTCTCGTCGGGAGTCTAATTTTTCTCGTCATGATTCTCGTCAGACTGTTTTTGGACGAGAAAACCGGTTGTGTGTATGCTTTTCCGAGTCTTCAAAAACCGCGCATGCTCAGAATCAAGTATGAGACCGGAGCGCACCTTCTTGTAAAACTAGCGTTCGTAATGGAGATAGCACATTCGTCACGCTGTAACGAACTGAAAGCACGAAGACTGAAAAGCGCGAATCGTCTCTCACTAAACTTTTACTAACATGCAGTAACACGAGATTAGCAAAAGCAGCCTAAGGGGTGGCGCCATGAGAATGGAACGTTCCCTTTATACTGCCGTCGTACGTGTTGTACGTCACCGAGCTTTACAACAATGAGATTTTGGATTGACAGTGTGTATGCAAGGAAAGCTTGACAAGAAATTCTCGGCCGTGTGTACTAGGCTTCAATCAAGGTTTACCTGTAGGTAAAAGTGGTTGTACAACCACTTTAATTCCCAAGTCTTTGGGCATAAGGAGGGATTCTTATTCTTACTGCTGGACCCACAGGATCCTGGAATTGATGGGCCTAGAACTCATCTGTGTCTCAGCACTTAGCTCATTGTTGAATCCCAATTAGTCACTCATAGGAGGGCTGATGGGATGCCATAAAAAGATTGGGCTACCACTGAATTCTTGGTTGGTTTGCAGCACAAAGAACTCTAATGCCGCGTACACACGGCCGTTTTTAATGTCATTGAAAAAAACAACGTTTTTCTCGACGATATTTTTCGTGTTTCCTCTCAAGCCTGCCTTGCCTACACACTATCGTGAAAAAAAATGCTTGAGCAAAGCGCGGTGACGTACAACACGTACGACGGCACTATAAAGGGGAAGTTCTATTCGGATGGCGCCACCTTTGGGCTGCTTTTGCTGATCCTCGTGTTAGTAAAGTTTGGTGAGAGCCGATTCGCGCTTTTCAGCCTCATGCTCTTCAGTCCGTTACAGCGTGACGAATGTGCTATCTCCATTACGAACGTTAGTTTTACCAGAAGGAGCGCTCACGTCTCATACTTGATTCTGAGCATGCGCATTTTTTTCCCCTCGTAAAAGCATACACACTACTGTTTTTCACGACGTTAAAAAGAACGACGTGAAAAACGACGTGAAAAAATAGAGCAGGTTCTAATTTTTTTTAGTCCATTTTTCACGTTGTTAAAAATGCTCTGGAGTCCACACATGATCGTTTTTAATGACCAATTTAAAAAATGTCATTTTTCACGCCATGAAAAACAGTCGTGTGTACGCGGCATCAGGTAGAGCCCAGCAACACTACTACCATTGGGGACTAGCAGGTAAAATGTATTTCTTGGGGGAAAACCTTCTCAATAAATCTCTGCAATACATGCACATTTCCCCATGTTTTATCGGGTAAATATAATGCAAGTACAAATAATACCTGTTTATCCTACCAGAAATGCACTGAGATTATGCCTTTCTGTAGTGATCTGACAGTGCTGCCTCTGCTCTGCTGCACTGAAGTTCAACTTCCAAGTAGTCCAGTTTTCTTTTTCTGGGCTACAGAACCCCTTCCCTCATCTTCATAACATAAGAAAGGTGTACTGTACTCCAGCAGAGGAGGAGGCAGGGCTGACAACACTGCTTGGTATTTCAAGCGCAATTGCTCCAGAGTTTAGTAAATAAGGGGATGCTCTGCAGGCTTCCATCATCCAATCACGTGCAAGCAAAAATGCAGTTTATTTTTTTATGTTACTTGCAGGTGATTGGGTATTCATTGCAAAGTAAAGCCTTGCCTCACTTAATAAACTCTAGAGCAACTTCACTTGAAAAATGCACAGTCACGTTGCCTTTAGTAAATCAACCTTACTGTGCTGTAGAGCTGCGCGATTCTGGCCAAAGTGAGAATCACAATTTTTTTTGCTTAGAATAACGATCACAATTCTCTCACAAATATTGCGGTGTAACATCATCTTTCACATTATACAAAAAAATTGGGCTAACTTTACTGTTTTCCAAAAAAATTGGGCTAACTTTACTGTTTTCCAAAAAAATTGCATTTGAAAGGCCGCTGCGCAAATACAGTGTGACATAAAATATTGCAACGACCACCATTTAATTTCTCTAGGGTCTCTGCTAAAAAATATATATATAATGTTTGGGGGTTCTAAAAAAAATTCTAGCAAAAAAATAGGATTTTTTACTCACCGTAAAATCCTTTTCTCTGAGTCCATGGACCGACACAGCTTCTCTATTGACAAAAGTGGGTATTATCCGTTAATTAGGAGTGACTAGGCAGAAAAACTTGTAAAAAGTGTTGCATCACACCTTCTACAGTACCGCCCAGGGGGCGGACCCTCTGGGTATACCCTCTCAGTCTGCACATCGCAGATCAGTTCGTCAAAAAGCAGTACAAACTTAAAAGGAGGGGTGGGTGCTGTGTCGGTCCATGGACTCAGAGAAAAGGATTTTACGGTGAGTAAAAAATCCTATTTACTCTTTCGTCCATGGACCGACACAGCTTCTCTATTGACAAAAGTGGGACGTCCCAAAGCAGTGTCAGAGAAAAAACGAGGGGTGGTAACAGCATAAAAACAAACTTCACCCCAAAACACAAAACAGCACTCCTCCAACGGAGGAGTTGCAACTCTAAACAGCCGCCTGCAAAACCTTGCGGCCGAAAGAGGCATCCGAAGATGCACCTACATCAACTTTGTAGAATTTTGTGAAAGTGTGAGCGGACGACCAAGTCGCCGCTTTACATAGTTGGGAAACAGACGCTTGATGTCGGAAAGCCCAAGAGGCACCTATTGCCCTGGTCGAATGCGCCGTGACAGGAAAGGGGGGCGCCTGACCCTTTAAGGCGTAAGCCTGGATTACTATCTGTCGGATCCACCTAGAGATGGTGGCCGATGAGACTGCTTGGCCCTTCTTGGGACCAGCCACCGAAACAAACAGTGAGTCTGACTTCCGGAACAGGGAAGTAGCAGATATGTATACTCTCAAAGCTCGGACAACGTCCAAGGAATGCAACGCCGACTCCTTAGGATTCGACGGCTGAGGACACAAGGATGGAAGTACAATGTCTTCGTTGAGATGAAAAGCCGAAACGACCTTCGGAAGAAAGGAAGGCTGCGGCCGCAGCACCACCTTATCCTTGTGGAAAATCAAATAGGGAGCCTTGCAGGACAAGGCTGCCAGCTCAGAGACTCGTCTAACTGACGTAACAGCCACCAAAAAGACCACCTTCTGAGAAAGTGTCAACAGGGGAATATCTCTAATATTCTCAAACGGTGCCTTCTGAAGCACCGAGAGGACCAGGTTCAAGTCCCACGGAGGTAACGGGGGGCGGACCGGAGGGGCCACATGTCGAACCCCCTGCACAAATGTACTCACGAGAGAGTGAGTCGCCAGGGGTCGCTGAAAAAAGACAGCCAGGGCAGATATCTGTCCATTAATCGTACTTAGGGCAAGCCTTTGGTCTACCTTATGCTGTAAAAACAGCAGGATTCTGGAAACCAAATAGGTACGCGGATGCCATTTCATTTCCTCACACATGGAGATGTAGGCCCTCCAAGTGCGGTGATAGACCTTCCTAGAGGACGGTTTCCGAGCACTTCTCATAGTAGAAATTACTGAGTCTGACAGGCCCCGGTCTCTCAGTACCTGGTTCTCAACAGCCATGCCGTTAAAGCCAATGACTGTAAAGCAGGATGGAATATGGGACCTTGCGACAGCAGGTCCTTCCGTAGTGGTAGGCGCGAGGGGACGTCTGCTACCAGACGTACTAGATCGGCGTACCAAGGACGCTGAGGCCAATCTGGAGCGATTAGGATCATTGGAATTCCCTCTGCCTCCACTCTGCGGAGCAGAAGAGGAAGAAGCCTTAAGGGAGGGAAGGCATAGATTAGCCGATACTGGCCCCACGATGCTACCAACGCGTCCGTTGCGTCTGCCCATGGGTCTCTTGACCGGGCCACAAACCTCAATACCTTCCGATTGAGTCGGGAAGCCAGAAGATCTACGTCTGGTGTGCCCCATCTTTGGCAGAGGAGTTGGAACACCTCCGGGTGTAAGGACCATTCTCCCTGGTCCAGCATCTGGCGGCTCAGGTAGTCCGCCTGCCAGTTTTCCACACCCGGAATGTACACGGCCGACAGTGCCGGTACGCTCCTCTCTGCCCACTTCAGGATGCGAGCGATCTCCGATGCTGCAGCTGAGCTTCTTGTTCCTCCTTGATGATTGACATATGCCACTGCTGTGGCGTTGTCTGACTGGATCCTGACTGGACGCCCTTGCAGTCTCTGAGACCATTTGAAGAGGCACAGCTTGATCGCCCGGATCTCCAGGACATTGATCGGCAGGAGGGCTTCCTCTGGGGTCCAGCGACCTTGCGCCGACTGGACACCCCAGACTCCCCCCCAACCTGTAAGGCTGGCGTCCGTCGTGATCACTATCCAGTAAACCGGAAGAAATGACTTCCCGGCCATTAGAGCCGGTGCTGTCAGCCACCATACCAGGGATCTCCTGACTAGGTGGCTCACTCGGATTTGATAATCCAGAGATGAAGGGCATCTGTTCCATCTGGACAGAACTTCCCTCTGTAACACTCGAGTGTGGTATTGAGCATATGGGACCGCCTCGAAGGAGGCTACCATGAGGCCCAACACTCGCATGCAAAAACGGAGTGACGACCAATTCCTGGAAGTCAGCTGCCGTACTGCAGCCCGGAGGGTCTGCAACTTCTCCACAGGGAGGAATACCTTTGCCTCTGAGGAATCCAGAATCAACCCCAGGTACACTAGGCGTTGAGTGGGCACCAATACTGACTTTTGCGTGTTTAGTATCCAACCACAGTCTCGAAGAGTCTGACAGGTAATGGACACGCTTACCTCTAATTCTGAGCTTGAAGGGCCCTTCAGCAGAAGGTCGTCCAAGTAACCTGTGATAGCGATACCCCGCTGTCTTAGAAGTGCCAGAATCGGAGCGAGCACCTTGGTGAACGTCCTGGGTGCTGAGGCAAGGCCAAATGGGAGGGCCACAAACTGGTAGTGGTTCTTCCCGATAGCAAATCGCAGAAACCTCTGGTGTCTGGAGTATATGGGGACATGCAGGTATGCGTCCTTGATGTCCAAGGAGGCCAGAAAGTCCCCCGGATGGAGAGCCGTGACTACGGATCGAACCGACTCCATCCGAAATCTTTGTACCTTCACAAAGCAATTGAGGGCTCTGAGATCCAAGATTGGACGAACCCCCTCCTTCTTTGGCACAATGAACAGATTTGAGTAAAAACCCTGACCCCGTTCCTGTTCTGGAACTGGAATAACTACCCCGCGTTCCAGTAGACCCTGGACCGCCCCATACAGGGCCTCCCGACGGGTCGGTAGTAGCTGGAGATTGGAGGTGATGAATCTGTCTGGTGGACAAGAGAGAAATTCTATCTTGTAGCCTGAGGAGATTACTTCGCAAACCCACCTGTCGGAGACTAGAGCAGTCCACTGAGTCGCGAATTTGCGAAGACGTCCCCCCACCCGAGAGCTGGGTGGGGGCGGACCTTCACGTGGACGCAGATTTGTCCACAGGCTTGTTGGGTCTGCGGGACCAAGGACGCTTTTGTCCTTGGGCAGGCGCTTTATCGGCCTGGGGTCTTTTCCCTGTCGCCTTAAGAGGGCGAAAAAACCGCTTACGTGCAGTAAAGGAGGGCCCTTGCCCTTGGCGTGGTCCCCTACCCTTGCTAGTTTGGGGAAGCAAAGTGCTTTTACCTCCTGTAGCATCCTTGATGATGTCATCCAGAGAAGCCCCAAAAAGTCTGTCGCCCTTAAAAGGCAGATCCAATAGGGCTTTCTTGGAAGTCTGGTCCGCAGACCAGCCCTTTAGCCAGATCAGGCGGCGTATTGCTACTGCATAAACCGAAGCTCTTGACAGCAGGGGAATAGTATCCATGTCTGACTCGCAGACAAACTTAAGGCCCTGGACCAACTGGTCGGCCAAAGTTATCTCATTAGGAGGAGCATCTCGCTCCTTTAACCCCTGGAGTAGCAATTTTGCCCATTCAGTAAGTGTCTGAGACACTAGGGCCCCCGCCAATGCCGGGCGTACTGCTGAGCCTACCACTGAGTATAGGTAGCGAGCGAGTGCTTCAGCCTTCTTATCCACAGGGTCCTTGAAAACAGGAGCCCCTTCTACTGGAATAGTGGTGGCTCTATTAAGTCTGGACACCGAAGGGTCCACTATAGGGGGAGAGGTCCATATCTTCAGAAAACTCTCCTCAAAGGGGTACCGTACTGCAAACCTCTTTGGGGCTGTAAAGACCCTCAGTGGGTTCTCCCATTCCTTGTATAAGAGTTTGTCAAAATAAGACACACAAGGGAACACCTTAGCAGTGCGGGCAGGTTTACGAAACCCAAAGGGGACTGGAGTATCTGCTACTTCTTCAGTCCTTTCCAACTTTAGCGTATCCCGCACTGCAGTAATAAGGTCAGATACCAAAGCCGTCTCGCGTACTGACCTGGACTTGGAGTCCTCCTCACTGTCCGATCGGTCACGGTCTGCAGTCTCTGATGCATCAGAATCTGGGCCATGAGCCGTAGCTGGACCTGGTTCTGCATCAGAAATATCCCCAGAAGATTGCAGGGGACGGGGGCGTTTATTACCCCCTGTATTCCCGTGTGCTGCTTCCACCCTGGCAGCAAACGCCTCTAGGATTGCCGACATAGCGTCCATAGACACCTCAGGGACACCAGCTGCTAAATCTGGTGTTTCAGGGGAGAAGACATCTGGCTCAGATGCCATGCTGACCACACGCTGACACTCACAGGGCTCCAGGCAAGATATCAATAGGCCACCCTCCTGCGCTGCAGAGATGCTGGGTTACCCAGAGGACTCACCACCCTGGATAGGTACTGCTATGCTGCGCCTATGATGCTGTCCCCTTGCTGCTGTGTCAGTCTGCTTCTTTTATCAGCACTTCCTGTGTGAATTTTCGCGCCAGTGTAATGCACCCTAGAGGCCGGAGGCTCTCGCAAAATGGTTGCCAAAACCGTCTGTATGGAAGATAATGTGGGCTCTAAGAAAATGGCCGCCGACAGAAGATAGAGGTCAGGCAGCCATAGCCCACAAAAAAGATGGCCGCCGAACGGCAATATCTGCATACAGGGTGGACAAACATGGCCGCCGATCACCTGATAGGGGCCAGTGGGTGTGGCCGAACTACAGGAAGATGGCCGCCAGGCAGTTACAAGAGGCCAAACTTGGCATGGACCACCTCAAAATGGCCGCCGACAGCATGGAGACACAGAAACACAGGTAAGCAAAAATGACATTTCTTTTAAATGTTAGTTACAGCCAGCCCCGCTCCAGTGGGACCCCTTAGGTGACCCCCAGCACCCAGCAACCTTTAGCTAGAAGCCCAGGGAGGAGGGAAAGGCAGGGAGAGAGGGAAGAAAGGGGCCACAACCACTTACTTGATCTCTCCAGGAATGTCCAGCTAAATCACCCAGCCGAGGCAGGGGAGTTTTACTTACCTATCCTGCATGTATTCTGCTGGAAGACATTCCAAACAGATCATCGTCCGCGCACGGAAGGTGACTGTTGGCCAGGCATGCTGTGATTGGACCCAGAAGGGACGATCATATGTATGCCCTGGAGCATGACGCTCACCGGACAGGCTGCTGCGACTCGGCCGTAAGGTCAGCCGAAGCTGAGCGGTCCGATGCAAGCCTTGGAGCGTAAGCTCACCGGCCAGGCTGCTGCGACTCGGCCGTAAGGTCAGCCGAAGCTGAGCGGTCCGATGCAGGCCCTGGAGCGTAGGCTCACCGGCCACCCGTGGAGCGACGGGCATGTCGTGGAAAACCCAGCGCGTAGCTAGGGTCGGCACACGCTCGATGGCCGAAACTGGGGAGACTACAAGGATCGAGGATCCAGCCTGTCACCCAGTCGGCAGTTGATCGAAGATCGCAGGAAACAACAAATGTAGCAAAAAAATAAAAAATATATATATCTTTTTTCCCCGGACCAATGAGCCCGAAGGGAGCCATGTCCTACTCCTTGCTAGACAGAAAAAAACTGATCTGCGATGTGCAGACTGAGAGGGTATACCCAGAGGGTCCGCCCCCTGGGCGGTACTGTAGAAGGTATGATGCAACACTTTTTACAAGTTTTTCTGCCTAGTCACTCCTAATTAACGGATAATACCCACTTTTGTCAATAGAGAAGCTGTGTCGGTCCATGGACGAAAGAGTAATAATGATTTTAACTTGAAACCAACAAGTGTCAGAAAAAGGTTGTCTTTAAGTTCATTCCTTTGATCTACAGAACAAAACTGTTACAATGTTTATAGTTAGCTCAGGGCTGAGGAATGTTGTGATACTTGGCAGACTGCCTGTTTTTTTTTTTTGGGGGGGGGGGGGGTTTGACAGCTGTCGGCTTGAGCAGAGAATTCTCTGTATAGAAAGAATCAGGAAAATGCTTTGTTAAGATCGGGAAGGGGGAAAAAAATTGTGATTCTTAACAATTAAACGTCAAGCTCTACTGTAAGGTCAGCCTAAAGCCTCGTACACACGGTCGGACTTCCATCTGACTTTTCCGTGGTTTTTTGTCCGAACGGAGTTGGCCGGGCACACCCATAGCATACACACGCTCTGACTTTTCTGCAAACTTTCCCAAAACTTTTTCCAACATCACGTGGTTTTTCTGCTCTTTTCTGCTCTCTACCGCCACCCTTTGGTCAACTTCTGCTATTGTTGGTTGATTGTAACATTATTTGTTTTGTCCATTGGACAAAAGTCCGATGGTTTTCTGTACACACGGTCAGACTTTGCTCCATCGGACTTTTGTTGGCCAAAAGTTTGTCCGTTTGCAGACCCAACATTTGTCCGATGAAAACAAAAAAAAAAACAAAAAAAAGTTTGTCCGATGGAGCGTACACATGGTCGGATTGTTGGTCCAACTTGCTCAAAATGAAGTTTGTTGGCCAAAAGTCCGACCGTGTGTACGGGGCTTTACACTGCAAAATAGGAGCTCATAGTATTTCTGATGGATCAGTAGGTATTTTTTATCACTTGCAGCACGTTTAAACATGAAAAATGTGCAGGTAATGGACAGATGTAGTGAACAGTTTTCGTTTTTCTTTTACTTTGTCAAGACATACACTTTAATGCCGCGTACACACGATCATTTTTCACGTCGTGAAAAATGAAATTTTTTGTTTTCAACAAGAAAAACGACCGTGTGTGGTCTTTTTGTCATTTTTCACGACGTGAAAAACGGCATTAAAAACAACGAGAAAAATTAGAACATGCTCTAATTTTTCTCGTCGTTTTTCCTGACATTTCTTCTGCGACAGTGTTTCCCATAGGGAAACACTGCCGTGGAGCCCATAGACGATCGTTTTTCTCGTCATTTTAAAAAATGACGAGAAAAATGACCGTGTGTGGGGAACAAGCTGTTCCCTCGTTTAAAATGTCATTATTCACGGCGGTTTTTTAACCGCCGTGAATAATGATCGTGTGTACGCGGCATCAGGCTCGGTTTACACTGTGGGACCCCATGTCGCGTGACATTTGAAATCCCATTTTAGTCAAAGAGAGCTGTCTTAATTAGCACTACTGAAGTCGCTCCAACTTTAGAAAAGATTCCTGCGCTACTTCAATGCGACGTCTATCCAACTTGTGCCCATAGACTTTAAAGGGGTTGTAAAGTCAGACGTTTTTTTTATCTTAATACATTCTATTCATTAAGATAAAAAGCCTTCTGTGTGCAGTTCCCCCCTCAGCCCCCCTAACACTTACCTGAGGTCCCTCTCTGTCCAGCGATGTCCACGAGTGTCTCAGATTCTCCCTCCTGATTGGCTGAGTCACAGCAGCAGCGCCATTGGCTGCTATTGCTGTCAATCAAAGTCGGCTAGTCAATCAGGAGAGTGAGGGGGCGGGCCATGTCTGAATGGACACACAGTGCTGTGACTTGGCTCAGGTGCCCCCATAGCAAGCTGCTTGCTGTGGGGGCACTCAACAGGAGGGAGGGGCTAGCATCCAAGAAGAGGTAGGTATAACAGGTTTGTTATTTTTTAGGGAAAAAAAATTTGACTTTAAAATTCAGCTGCACGATTAATCGTGAAGAATCAAAATCGCAATCTTTTTCCCTTCCCAATCTTCAAAACAGCAAGTCACGATCTTTCTAACAAGTGCAGAGAGTTCTCCACAGCTGGAAAAACAAAATCCAGGCAGCCTGACAAGTTTTAATACACTAATAAGTAGAAACAAAGTATCTTTTTGTTCTTTTATCAAAGGAAAGAACTCCGGCATGTAGATCAGTGGTCTCCAAACTGTGGCCCTGGAGCCGGATGCGGCCCTTTGCTTGCTTTTAACTGGCCCTTGGGGCACTATTACTTCCACCATTACAAGACACTATTATGCCATCTGAAACCAACAATGGGGCACCATTTCTTCCACCGACACCAATAATGGGGCACTATTCCTCCCTATGATACCAAAGATGGGGCATTATTACTCCCCCTAATACCAAATATTTTATTATTTTCCTCCCACTGGCCACAGTCCGGCCCTCCTAAAGTCTGAAGGACAATAAACCGGCCCTTTGTTTGGAAAGTTTGGAGACCCCTGGTGTAGATGAAGGAAGTTTAACCATTTAAAGACCAAACGTTTTCTGACATTTGTTGCTTACAAGTAAAAAAATCATTCTTTTCTGCTAGAAAATTACTTGGAACACCCAAACATGATACATTTTTTTTTTAGCAGAGACCCTAGAGAATAAAATGGTGGTTGTTGCAATATTTTATGTCACACCGTATTTGCGCAGCGGTTTTCAAACGCAATTTTTTTTGAAAAAATACACTTTAATGAATTTAAAAAAAAACGAAACAGCAAAGTTAGCCCAATTTTTTTGTATAATGTGAAAGAAGATGTTACATCGTGAAAATCGTGATCTTTATTCTAAGCAAAAAAAGTGTAGTTCTCATTTTAGCCAGAATCGTGCAGCTCTACTTTACAATCACTTTAATGGAAGTTGCCTCCATGTCGGATCCTCATCTTAATTGATGTGATTTGGATCCGACCTTACAGGAAGGTTACCCAGGCATTCCTAGAAGATGCTTCAATGTTGCTTTAAAGTCGCACTGTAAGTCGCACGACTTTCAGGTGGTGGCAGTGTGAACCGAGCAAAAAGGATGATGACTAGCAGGCACTTCAAGAAAGTAAAAGCTTTTTGTCCACAATTTAGTTTATTAGCTCTGAAAGCGGTAAGAGAAGAGGGTGCGGCTGGAGGGGCTTCACCAAGACAGGGGTCTCGGGGCACCCCAAAAATTTGAAAACATGACACTTTTGTTAAATAATATGTATTCTGAAACTATAACACTTCTAAATTGCCCTAACAATATAAATTCATAGCCACATAATCTCATACTTCATAAAATATTATTACACCAAATTACCTAATGAAGCACACGCTGACTCTCATATTATAAAACTCAGTGTAAACACAGAGAACTGGCACTTGGCATTTGTTATTGCTATATGAAAAAGAAAAAATGAGAACTTGCCAGACATATACAATGGAAAATTCAATTTTCATTGACACTTTTACATAGAATATTGCACCACATGTCTTAACACGTAAGAAGGAAAAGAAATAAAACCTAATAAAATTATAACTGTGGCAATGAGTACATCATTTATTACATAACACAGCCATACTATAAAGTAGTCAAGGCTTTCTAATGGACCTTTACTACAGTGTTAACCCTAAAGCTAGGTTAACAGTTGTGCTGAGATAGGCAAATTAACAATAATATATGAGCTGAAATTATTATCCTTTCCTGGACATACTGCTGTTCTTGGATCCCTGTAGTGCTGGTCACAGGACACAAGGCCTAGGCATTTGGTCACATGATATATGCTAAAGGGCAAGATCGGTGTTTAGCTTGCCTTATCCTCCTGTTCAGCAGAGATCATGTGACTAGATACATGCACTTTTAAAGTTGTAAGCAAGTAGTAAGCATTTAAGCCAGGGCCGGGACAGGGGGTGGGCAGGAGGGGCGGCCACCCTGGGCACTGTGGTTTCATGTGAGGTGGGGGGGCACTGCATGAAGATTGGGGGGAGAGAATTTGTGTTGGCAGGGAGAATTTGGGGGGCAGCAGGGGATAAGAATTATTATGGAGGGGAAATTTGGGGGGGGGGGGTGTTAGGGGTGGTGATTTAGGGAGATCTGTGTTGGGAAGGGAGATGGGGAAGAGGATTTGTGCTAGAAGGGAGGGAATTGGAGAGTTTGTGCTAGATGAGGTGATACGGTATGTGGGGGGGGGGGGATGTTGTGCTAGTAGGGATGATTGGGGGGTATTTTTGCTAGGAGGGGAACTTTGGGGGGGGGATTTGTGCTAGGAGGGGGTATTGGGGAAGGGATTTGTACAGGGAGGGGGGACTCGGACTCAGTTTTCCAGCAGACACTGTGTTCAGTGTTCCGCCAATCATTGACATTCTTTCATCCTCGGACAAGAGGACATCCGTGATTGGTGGAACACTGAACACAGTGTCTGCTGGGAAACTGTCCGAGGATGAGAGGACCTCCGTGATAGGCGGAGCACAGTGTCAAATGCCTATCACGGAACGGAACGCCAGGAGGAAGCCGTTTTTCAGCCCTAAAAAAAGGGCTGAAAAACTCGGCTTATACTCGAGTATATACGGTACCTATCATACTACCTGCTTGTCAAACCCCTCTGTGATGAAGAGATAATATTGCTGAAGGTCTATTAGTTTTAACACTTGCCGGGACTGTTGTATGTTGGTGTCCCCCGTTGTGCTCTCTGTGGTTCATTCCGCCAACCCCTACATCACTGCAGAGCACAGACAGCAATGGAAGGAACCACAGAGCACAGAGGGTGATTCCAGCATCTGACTCTCCCAGAATTGTCAAATGAAGAAGATTTTGCAGCAACATTATGGGGTTGATTTATTAAAGGCAAATAGACTGTGCACTTTGCAAGTGCCGTTGCTGCAGAGCTTAGTAAATTAAGTAAAGTTTCCCTTTACAAATAAAGCCCAATCACATGCAACTAAAATAAAAAATAACAGCGTTTTGCTTGCACATGATTGGATTATGGAAGTCGGCAGAGCTTCCCCTCGTTTACTAAGCTCTGCAGCAACTGCACTTGCAAAGTGCACAGTCGATTTGCCTTTAGTAAATCAACCCCATCTCTTTAACACAGAGAATTTTGGGACAGGTAAGTGTTTGCTGTGCAGTGTTTAATGTTTAAAACAGAGATAGAGTCACTTTAAATTAGATGTCTAATCTCACTTTTTTTCTCTTGACTCAAGCCCATGTGAATCTCTTTGAAACAATTGGTTTTCTCGAGTCGCTTAGCATGCTTTCTGTAAACAATGCACAATTGCCCCTATTAATGCAAATGGCCAGCATCATTCCTCATTATGTTTCTAGGAATAATGACATCCTCTGTAGTTGGATGGCAGAGGCCTGAAACTTAGAAATGACAAAGGATAGGGAATGTAAATTCACTGGACCGGACTTTCGTTAACTTTAGTGTTCATAACTACTGATCTCACCATAAAGGTATAAAGACTCATGCCGTGTACACACGATCGGTCTTACCGATAAAAACAGTCCGATGGACTTTTCTCATCGGACAAACCGATCGTGTATGGGCCCCATCTGTCTTTTTTCCATCGGTGAGAAAAAATAGAACATGTTTTAACCACTTGCCGCCCGCCCTATAGCGGATTGACGTCGGCAAAGTGGTTGCAAAATCCTGACAGGACGTCAGGGGGCGCGCATCGCGGCGATCGTTGCTGCGGGGTGTCAGTCTGACACTCCGCAACTACGATCTAGGTAAAGAGTCTCCGACGGAGACTCTTTACCACGTGATCAGCCGTGTCCTATCATGGCTGATCACAGTGTAAACAGGAAAAGCCGGTCATCGGCTTTTCCTCACTCGCGTCTGTCAGACGCGAGTAGAGGAGAGCCGATCGGCTGCTCCTCTGACAGGGGGGGGGTTTGTGCTGATCGATTATCAGCACAGCCCCCCCGAGGATGCCCCCACTGGACCACCAGGGATGCCACTGGACCCCCAGGGATGCCACCACCAGGTATGCCACCCTAGACCACCAGGGATGCCAGTTAGTGCCCCCTAATGGATGCCAATCAGTGCCCACAATGGATGCCAATCAGTGCCCACAATGGGCATCACTGATTGGCAGGCATTTTTGTTTGGCACTGATTGGCATCCATTACAGTACATCGGTGCCGCCTATCAGTGCCCACCCGTGCCACCTATCAGTGCCCATCCGTGCCACCTACCAGTGCCCATCCGTGCTGCCTATCAGTGCCCATCCGTGCCGCCTATCAGTGCCCATCCAAGCCGCCTATCAGTACCCATCCGTGCCACCTATCAGTGCCCATTCGTGCCACCTATCAGTGCCCATATGTGCCGCCTATCAGCGCCCATACGTGCCGCCTATCAGTGACCATCTGTGCCGCCTATCCGTGCCTATCTGTGCCGCCTATCCGTGCCCATCCATGCCGATTATCCGTTCCACCTATCAGTGCCGCATATTAGTGCCCATCATCAGTGCCCATCAATGCCACCTCATCAGTGCCACCTCATTGGTGCCCGTCAGTGCAGCCCCATCAGTGAAGGAGAAAACTTACTTATTTAAAAAGTTTTGTAACTGAAACAAAAAAAATAGTTTTTTTTTCAAAAATTTTGGTCTTTTTTTATTTTTTTTAGCAGAAAATAAAAATCCCAGAGGTGATCAAATACCACCAAAAGAAAGCTCTATTTGTGGGGAAAAAATGATAAAAATTTCGTTTGGGTACAGTGTAGCATGACCGCGCAATTGTCATTCAAAGTGCAACAGCGCAGAAAGCTGAAAATTGGTCTGGGCAGGAAGGTGTTTAAGTACCCAGTATGGAAGTGGTTAAATTTATCCGATGGGAAAAAAACGATAGCAAATTCCGATCGTCTGTGTGAAACTCCATCGGACAAAAACCCCACGCATGCTCAGAATCAAGTCGACGCATGCTCAGAAGCATTGAACTTAATTTTTCTCGTCTTGTCGGAGTGTTTTACGTCATCACGTTTGGGACGGTCGGATTTTTGACTGATGGTGTGTAGGCAAGACTGATGGAAGTCAGCTTCATCGGATTTCCGATGGAAAAATCCATCGGATTAGAATCCATAGGAAATCCGATCGTGTGTACAGGGCTATACAGTATATAAATGAAAAAATATTCAAAGACAAGCATTATAGACCCAGTGTCATCAGTCTTGAAGTCTCCACCACAAGGATGTCATGTATACCGCATCCAGTCCATATCTCCTAGTCCAGCCTTTCTCAACCTTTTCAGCACAGAGGGAACCCTTGAAATAAATTTTCAGTCTCAGGGATCCCCTGCTAAAAATTACTATATCATCAATGCATGATACATTAGTCCTGCCTTTTTAAATCAGGGTACCCAGGCACCCTGGGGTGCCTTCAGGTTTCTTCAGGGGCGTTTTGGCAAAATGCCCAAAAATTGCTCAAAAATTGTATACAAGCCGGTGTGTGGATCAAGCTTGTCTTTTAGATACACAAAGACACAGGTTTTTGTTGTGCACCATTACAGCCTTTGAGCCGCCGGCTAATGACGTCATCAGTTGATAAGGAGGATGTCAGGCGCCTGCACAGCATCCTTGTTTGTCCCTCCCCTGCCCCTCTCCCGCAACACTAGGGTCACATTAGCTGAGTGAAGGAGAAAAACCAGAGTGCAAATCACCTCTAATATCGGGTGTCCTATGTGTGTAGATGGTGCTGTATTATGTAAAACTATTTGTTTCATTTTTTAAATTTTCAATTGGGGTGCCTAGACATTGTGCAGAAGGTGCTTTGACTAAAAAAAGGTTGAGAGACATTGCATTAGTGTGATGGTCAGTTGGAAGAATGTGCTTACACTTGTGGACATTGAGAAGCAGAAATTGCTCATTGCTCAAGGAACCTCTAGCAAACTCTGGAGGAACCCTGGTTGAGAAACCCTGTCCTAGTCATTGACTAAAATTGTGAAGATTTCTCATCTTTACTTAGTTGGGCAAAACACAGTTTCACTTTTGAGGTAGGTGGTGGGGTTAAGCCCAAATATTGGGGAAGTTAGAACCCTCAAATCAGAGTGAAACTCAATCAGAAAGGAGCTTGGAGAGGGAGGGGAAGGGTTCCTTGCTTTAAAATACTGTGGCACCTACTTAGTATAGAATTACTGTATAATGGTTTGGGTGACCATTATAGATTATAATAATCTTATAACCACAGAAGGGGTTCCCCACTGGCCTGCTATGCCATATAGGGTAGTAGGGTAGTCAACAATGAACAAGAAGGTCTCTTCTTCCTTGGAGTCTCCCTCCTTCTGCTACAACAGGGGATTCCCATTGTTACTCCTGTCATTTCCATAATGTGAAATAAACTAAAAGTGAAATTTTCAAAGCAGACATGCAGACCTCGCAACATAAGTGCAGAGGTCATATCCATACCTCCCAAATTTCTTGGATTCAAAAGAGAAACCTTTAAGCGCACCTCTGCCATGCCTCCCCAATACACGAACCATAAAGAATAAATATGCAATACCCAGTCTTTCTCAGCCAGAGTTCTGTGGAACCCTTGGTTTCCTCCAGGAGCTGCTAGGGGTTCCTTGAGAAATTAGCAATTTCTAACTCTCAGATAAGTAAGAACTGGCCCCAATAAACTTTTAGCTATCTATACGGAAAAAATTCTTTCCACCACCAAAGTAATGGGGCCCTTCTCCCAATTACCACCATTGTAGATTAGTCCTCTCTACTGACCATCTATGTAAGGGAGAATTTCATTGATTAACATTATATAGGGGAATGAGTTGTAGATTCAATAATTATAACAGTAGTTCCCCAAGTCCTGAAAGGTATTTCAAGGGTTCCTCCATGTTAAAAAGGTTTAGAAATTTGGGTTAAACCAATAACTGCTTTTTTCACCACAGTACTTTTCCCATATACTGTTTTTTTTTTTTTTTATAATAAATACAACTATTTATAGGTTGGATGAAAAATTTAGTATAGTGTAACTCGTCTGATGTTGAATACATTTTTATAGAAGTCTATACATAAGACCAAATAGAGGACAAATGTCAAACACAAGGTCTGCGGGCTGAATCTGGCCCGCCATGCCTTGTCATGTGGCCCTCTCACCCAGTTTTGCAGCAGGATTGTGGCGAAAGTCCATTCCACCACCTCCAGCTCTACCCTCCACTCCCCACTGTCACTTGTCAAAACAGAAGCCTTCTGTGTTTACAAGGGACAGCTTCTTCTGGATGTAACAGATACCTCATGGTCGGGCATGACAGGGACAGCTCTCCAGGATCTAAGAGCGAGAGCGATCTCCCTTCAAGGCAACGCTGCCTACACACAGGTATAACAAAGCCAAATACACGGGTAGTAGAGAGAGCCACCTACACAAGGAGAGGAGAAAGTAGAGATGCAAGGAAGCTTTGGGGGTGGGGTTGGTGTTGCACACTGCGCATAGCGCACCCCTAAACCCTGTACTCTGTACACAACTCTGCATTCTGCGGACAGCACACCCCTAAATCTGCACTCTGTACATAATGCACTCCTGAACTCTACGCTCTATATGTAGCGCCCCTTTAAACTTTGCATTTTGTGCATAGGACAGCCCTAAATCCTGCACTATGTACGTAATGCACTCCTGAACTCTGTAGGTAGCGCACCCCTAAACTCTGCACTCTGTACATAATGCACTCCTGAACGCTACACTCTATACGTAGAGCACCCGCTAAACTCATCATTTTGTGCTGTTGGACAGCCCTAAATCCTGCACTATGTACGTAATGCACTCCTGAACTCTGTAGGTAGCGCACCCCTAAACTCTGCACTCTGTACATAATGCACTCCTGAACGCTACACTCTATACGTAGAGCACCCGCTAAACTCATCATTTTGTGCTGTTGGACAGCCCTAAATCCTGTACTATGTACATAATGCACTCCTGAACTCTGTAGGTAGCGCACCCCTAAACTCTGCACTCAGTGCATAGCGCACCCCTAAACCATGCACTCTGTACACAGTGCACCCCTGAACTCTGCACTCTGTACATAGCATACTCCTGAACTCTGCACTCAGTACATAACGCACTTCTGAACTCTGCACCCTGTACATAGCGTACTCCTGAACTCCACACTCTGTACATAATGCACTTCTGAACTCTGCACTCTGTACATCGTGCACCCCTAAACTCTGCACACTTTGCATAACGCACCCCTAAAATTTGCACTCTGTACAGCGCACCCTTGAACTCTGCACACTTTATGTAGTGTACTCCTGAACTCTGCATTCTGTTTGTAACGATACAACTGGCCCTTGAGGGCAACCATACTGCCGATTCGGCCCATGATGAAATTGAGTTTGACACCCCTGAAGTAGAGAGACAACTGAGAAGGAAACAGGGAGAGAAGAATTTAGTTTCAAGATAGACGGTCCTTCCAAATGAGGGACAGTTGCGAGCTATGTTTTCCACTGGGGTCCCTGAGATATGAAAAACACATGAGCTCTTTTCACTCTCCAGGATTTACCAAAATGTGAAATATCAGTTTTGGGTGGCCTGACCCTTTAAACTACAAATGTAATATACGGTTCATGTGGGAATAAATATGTAGCGCAAATGTGATTCTTGGCACACGTATCAGAAAGGTTAGAGAATATGATTGATTTGAATACATTAGTAAGCACTAGAACTGATAACATTAACAAATGTTTGTAATCAAACACATGATTGAGACATTTAAGGGATTTTATAAAACACTTGGCAGCTCCTTCAGTGGCATTACTGTAAATAATTTAATGACCGTCTCCCTCTTCCAGCAGCTAGAGTAGGCTGATAACTGCATGCTGCTAGCATCTGCCACTATGAAGAAGAACAAGAAGGAAGAAGGGGGGGCATAGGAGGGGGGGGGGCAAAGCTTCTGCAATGTCATTAACATCCCGAAAATTTGGGGCCTTCTGCTTGCATGACAGGACAAGCAGTCATTTAGCACATTATTAACTTAGATGGTTCTGGTCCTTGGTGTGCTATCTATCTGGCTGTGTTGTCAGCTGCTGGTTACACACGGATGAGGCACAGACCAAAACATTGTCATCCCAGATGGTTCCTCCAAGTCAAAACAGGTTCTCTAGGGGTGGCAGATGAAAATCTGATTTGATATTTAAGCAATCTGCCTTGTACACAACTGCTCCGTGCCCAATTGACCATATTCTTCAGGGATTATTACCAAGCTGACATACTGTGCGCTAATGTAATAGAAGCTGTTTTGCATACCGATCTGTTTTTACAAAATCAGAAATGAGCTTTGTTAAGCGTAAATCTTAAACATGAACTCAAGACAAACATATCAGCAAAAAATAAAAATAAAAATAATGCTGATATGTATTCATTAAAAATCATGAACAGTATTTTTAAATGCAACTATAGTAAGTACCAGATTTTGCATTGATATTAGCCTCCTGATAAACCCCATGAACAGCAGAATCAAATCACAGGCGTAGAGTGAGCAGAAGGATGACCTTATAACAATGCTTGACAAATTTGCTTTGAATCTAGGAGCCATTTTTTTATTTAAAGGGTAACTCAACCTTCGTGGGGGAAAAAAAATAGCAAAAAAAGAAAAAACAATAAAGTGTATACAATTGCTCCACAAGTAATATTGTAATTGAATATTATTAAAAGTTACCTTTCCTTTTCAATCTGCAGCGCCTGTAATTTTCTGTAAATGCAATGCAATATGGCTACCTGGAGGTGTTCTGTACACAGAATGTGTACTGACCACCCCCAGAAACATCATTTCCTGCTTGTGTGATTGGCTCACCAATTTTCCCAGAAGTCTGCACTCAGATACAAGTCAGATTTCAGGCATCCCCTGCAACAAAAATGTCATTTTTGGTGAGATACTTTCAATAGGAGCACGTCTAAAGGGATGCAGGCCCAGCAGATTTCCTCTTTAGTGCTTTGCATATAGATCAGGTTTTCTCAATCTTTTCAACACAGAGGAACCCTTGAAATAACTTTCTGGTTTCAGGGAACCCCTGCTAAAAATGACTATATCTATAACTCATGATTCCTTCGTGTGATGGTCAGTGGGGAGAATGCTCCTTATACTTGTGGTCATTGGAAATAAATACCCCCTTACAGACAGCTAAAAAGATCAATGGTGTCAGAGGGAACTTATCTGAGAGGCAGAAGTTACTCATTGCTCAAGGAACCCCTAGCAACCTCTGGAGGAACCCAAGGGATCCATGGAACCCTGGTTGAGAAACCCTGATATAGATAATTATGAAACCACTCCCATTAGACTCACTCTACACAGAGGCACAGAGGAACAAACAGGGATTTCTTCAGAATAACAAAAGGTAGGAATACACAAGAAAGGTTGTTATAATCCTTGCACCCAGGGGGGAATGTTTTTTTTCTCAACAAAAGTGGAGTTACGCATTAACTAACAAAGCTTACTCCTGAATATGTAACATTTCTTTAGCGTTATGGGGGTGAACATGTAACTTTATTTTTGAGTTTTTTGCACACGTTTAAAAAATTATTTTACACCGTAAGATTACACAAAACCCCCAAACTTTATAAAAACACCCGAGAGAATAAAATAGTGGTAGTTCCAATTTTTATGTCTCACGATGTTACTGCAAAGGTAATACAAAACACATTAAATGTACATTTTAGGGGTTACAAAAACGCAATAAATTACCCACTTTTTTGGTAAACTATAAAAGCCGAGGTTGCACCGACCAAATAGATACCAAACATGTGTAACCTTAAATTTGTGTGCGCCTGTGAAATGGCAACAAACTTCCGACCCTTTACTGTATTTTCCATAGGTGATTATTTAAAAGCCCCCTATAGGTAATCAGTTCAGAATTATGAAGCAGGTCTGGTGCTAGAATTATCGCTCTCATTCCGGCATGTGAGGCTATATGTAACATGTGCATCACAATCAATGTTTTCAAGCATAGGCGCTCTGCCACGTGCGTTTACATTTGTACGTGCGTCTATATGGGGGTCGGTGCCACCGACCATACAGCACTGTATACATTTCAGGACTGGCTGCAAAAACATTAACCTTGTTGGGCTATACAGAGGTCCACACTTTGCAGGGGAAGTGTGACGGAACCCCACAACCACCATTGAAGGACATTTCATACAAAGTCATCCAGATCAGCTTTGCAGGTTTTTATATAACCAGATCAGAGTCACAACAAAAACGTTATGCTGACTTTATTGCCGCCATGGTGAATATGACGCTTCCCTTGTAAAATAACACCAACTGACTTTTCACAATGGCTTTTTAGATCAGAAGACAAGAAATATGACAACCCTGCAGAATGCGATACTTTTAACTTTGTATCTCTGCCAGGAACAAAAACGTTTTAACTATCGGTTAACAAGATAATACAAGGTGGAAGAATAAACGGCTTTCACTTAGAGCAGGGGTCTCCAAACTTCCCAAACAAAGGGCCAGCTTACTGCCCTTCAAACTTTATGAGGCCGGACTGTAGCTAGTGGGAGTAAACAATGCCCGGCATCGGTGGTAGTAAACGATGCCATAGGTTTGGTGGTCAGTGGGAATAAAAAATGTTTACATCATTAGTGTCAGTGGGAGGAATAGTGCCCAATCAATGGTATCAGTGGGAGGAATTGTGTCCCATCATTGGTGTCAGTGGGAGGAATAGTGCCCCATCATTGGTGACAGTGGGAGGAATAGTGCCCCATCATTGTTATCAGTGGGAGGAATGGTGCCACATCATTGGTGTCAGTGGGAAGAATAGTGCCCCATCATTGATGACAGTGGGAGGATTAGTGCCCCCTCATTGGTGTCAGTGGGAGAATTAGTATCCCGTCTTTGGTATCAGTGGAAGGAATAGTACCCCATTGTTAATGTCAGTGAGAGGGATAGTGTCCTATCTTTGGTGTCAGTGGAAGCCACTCTGGAATAGTGCCAGAAGGGCCAGATAAAGGCAAGCAAAGGGCCACAAAGGGTTGGGGGAATTGAGTGGGACACTCTAAAATGAACTGTGTACAAGATGAGGACAGTGAACTTCCTTCTGAGAATCCAAAATATGTCATTGTATCTAGTCACCTGCCTGGAGTACAGCTTTAATAAGAACGTGTAGAGCAGGGATATGCAATTAGCGGACCTCCAGCTGTTGCAAAACTACAAGTCCCATCATGCCTCTGCCTCTGGGTGTCATGCTTGTGGCTGTCAGAGTCTTGCTATGCCTCATGGGAATTGTAGTTCTGCAACAGCTGGAGGTCCGCTAATTGCATATCCCTGGTGTAGAGCATTAAACCCCCTAACTGATGTACATACCAGCAAGGTGGGTTTACTACTCTGGTAGGTTTCACAGATTAAAGGGATTGTAAAGGTTTGTTTTTTATTTTCTAAATAGGTTCCTTTAAGCTAGTGCATTGTTGGGTCACTTACCTTTTCCTTCAATTTCCCTTCTAAATGTTTTTTTTCTTTGTCTGAATTTCTCACTTCCTGTTTCTCCTCAGTAAACTTCACACCATCATCCGAGTGGTGTGGAGTCAGCCAGAACAGCTTACCGAACAGCTTACTGAGGAGGAACAGGAAGTGAGAAATTCAGACTAAGAAAACAAATAAAAAATATATTTAGAAGGGAAATCAAAGGAAAAGGTAAGTGAACCAACAATGCACTAGCTTAAAGGAACCTATTTAGAAAATAAAAAAGGAACCTTTACAACCCCTTTAAACGTCTGTTGGCATTGACTGAATATGATTGCTCATAGTTGTGTAATCATTAATCTAGTTCAAAACTGAGTAACAACCCACAGCATGATTACTGAAGTCTGATCCTTTCCGATTTTGCAAGTTTTCACTGAATCCTTCAGGAAGTGACACCTGATGATCACACACATTGACGCCACTCCAAGATGCAGTTAAAGGGGAATTGTCACCTTTTTAATGCAACTTAGATATGATGCGAAAGAGATCAGCATAATGTAATTATAAAATCGGTGAATGAGAATATTAAAAACATTGTTTCTTTGTACAGTTTACAGAGGTTTACAGGGGGTTTAAATGGGGTCTGTGCCCTATACTTGCCTAATGCAGCCTTTATCAACCTTTTTACGCCAAAGACACCATTAAAACAGTTTCCAAGTCTTAGGGATCCCTGCTGAAAATACATTTATCAGGGGTCAATGACAGGCCTAGATCTAATGGGGTGCTGGGATGGGCTGTGCCCCCCAGATTTTAGTTGTGCCCCCCAGGGCTCGAAATGTGCATTTACTGATCCATGAGGCACTCTGATGGGGACAATGGATGTAAGGGGGCACTCTAATGGGGACAATGGATGTAGAGGGGGCACTCTGATGGGGACAAGGGATGTAAGGGGGCACTCTGATGGGGACAATGGATGTAAAGGGGCACTCTGATGGAGACAGTTGATGTGAGGGGGCACTCTGATGGGAACAATGGATGTAAAGGGGTACTCTGATGGAGACAGTTGATGTAAGGGGGCACTCCAATGGGGACAATGGATGTAAAGGGGCACTCTGATGGAGACAGTTGATGTGAGGGGGCACTCTGATGGGGACAATTGATGTAAGGGGGTACTCTGATGGAGACAATTGATGTAAGGGGGCACTCTGATGGATGCAGTTGATGTAAGGGGGCACTCCAATGGGGACAATTGATGTAAGGGGGCACTCTGATGGGGACAATTGATGTAAAGGGGTACTCCAATGGGGACAATTGATGTAAAGGGGCACTCTGATGGGGACAATTGATGTAGGGGGCACTCTGATGGGGACAGCTGATGCGAGGGAGCACTCCAATTGGGACAATTGATGTAAATGGGCACTTTGATGGAGACAGTTGATGTAAGGGAGCACTCTGATGAGGACAGTTGATGTGAGGGGGCAATCTGATGGGGACAGTTGATGTGAGGGGGCACCCTGGTGGGGACAATTGATGTAAGGGGCCACTCTGATAGAAACAATTGATGTAAGAGGGGCTCTGATGGGGACAGTTGATGTAAGGAGGTACTCTAATGCAGACAGTTGATGCAGGGGGCACTCTGAAGGGGACACCTGATATAAAGAGGGACTCTGATGAGGACCCCTGATGTAAGAGGGGACTCTAATAGGGACACTTGACATAAGTGTCCATATCTCCTGAGGTTGCTGGAACAATCCAGGGGGGCAGTAGTAGCCAACTCAGGGCATCCTTCTAAGGTAAGTATTTCATAATCAGCGATGCATAGCAGCTCATTGTGCCTTTTTCCTTGCAGGTTTTTTTATTTTTTGTGGATTTTTTTTTCTAGAGGTTTACAACCCCTTTAAGTACTTGTTTTGTCCTGGGGAGGGGAGAAGCCTCTTATACTTACCCGAACCTCTGTTCCTTCAGCAAACGGCGCTCCCCACGATCCAGCGGTGGATTGTTCCTGCTCTGGACGCTGATCTGGGCTTGATGCCATCAGGACTCAAGACTGCTAGAGCGTGGGGGCACAGTAGCTGCAGGGACTGGTCTTGTGCAGAGAGGAGTGGAGGACTGTGTAAGTATAGCCTGGTACACATGGGCCGAATATCGGTCGGTTCACCAGAAACCAGCTGACGTTCGGCCTGTGTGTACAGCAGTCTGTCCTACAGAAGCCAGATGAATGTCCGACTTCTTTTAAATAGGCATGCTGAACAAACAGCAGCCGATTGGCATCCGATCAGAGCTGGCAGCCAATGGCAATTGCATAGTTTGTACAGCGAGCTCCTCCGTTTTTTTCTTCGTTCAGCCCACTGGGTTGAACAAAAAAAAAACTGTCTGTGTGTACCAGGCTTATATCTCCTTTCATCTTTCCCGTAGGATGCAGGTAGAAATATATATACATAAAATAAGGTACATTTGTAACTGCATCTTTCTGTTTGTTTGCTGAAAGAAGAAGGATTTCCAGGGGGCGCTGTGTAATTTTTTTTCTGAAAAAGGGGCACTTACACACGGTCGGACTTCCATCTGACTTTTCCGTGGTTTTTTGTCCAAACGGAGTTGGCCGGGCACACCCATAGCATACACACCACAGGACTTTTCTGCAAACTTTCCCAAAACTTTTTGCAACATCACATGGTTTTTCTGCTCTTTTCTGCTCTTTACCGCCACCCTTTGGTCAACTTCTGCTATTGTTGGTTGATTTTAACATTAGTTGTTTTGTCCATCGGACAAAAGTCCGATGGTTTTCTGTACACACGGTCGGACTTTGCTCCATCGGACTTTTGTTGGGCAAAAGTTTGTCCGTTTGCAGACCCAACTTTTGTCTGATGAAAACAAGAAAAAAGCAAAAAAAGTTTGTCCGATGGAGCGTACACACGGTCGGATTGTTGGTCCAACTTGCTCAAAATGAAGTTTGTTGGCCAAAAGTCCGACCGTGTGTACGGGGCTTTAGACCATAAGGCCTTCTGTACAATACCATTAAGCAAAGAAAAACAGTATTGAGCAGAAGTTTACAGTTCTGTACTACAACCATAAAGCTTGCCAAGAAAAAAAATGGACGATGCTAACTAAAACTCTTTTTCTGAATAGCTGGCGAGTGTCTGCGACTTTCCAAACACAAGATGTGCATTCTTCAAATCCAGATGTTAAAGCTATTTGTTCCAATGAAAGATCTGAGATAGCTACAGAAATATGTAATCTGATAGATTTGATCCAAGTACACACAGTATAATATATAAAAAAAAAATACTATACAGTATGTCAGAATAGGCCATCTTGCATTTTTACAGTGTTAATAGTTATCGCAACTGCAAATGTCAGCACAGACTTAAAAGACTTGCAGCCAATAATCAATCTGGTGCTTTTCACAAAAGGGCAATAAAACAAACTTTCCTTCAAAAATGACTATAACAAACGAGCACAATCCGGCGTCGCCAGTTTAATGGCATAAGGAGCAGCGATAACACAAAAGACTAATAACGCATAGCTAACACGTTTCAGATTACTAGTATCTGATAAGTGAAATAGCGATTTGTTTGCTAGAGTTAAATGAATTCCACATACATTGCTAGAGGTAAACGAATTTGAAAATCTGCAACTGGTTGCTAGGGGTAAACAAATTGTTATGCGCTGGTGATCAATTAGCACATCTAACATTGCTTGTGATTCACCCTGAAAACCACACTCCATATGTTTTTGAATTTTAAAGCAGTAATTGTTTCGTCATAATAGTTCCAGCATGACGGATGGTCTCCATACACTAACAAGCCTTGGGCTGTGGGCTACAAATTCCATCTTGTACCACCATTTACTACGAACAGAGGATTTATTGTACTGAGATGTGTTTTATCACTATTTCCACTACCAAGAGCCCTAAAATGAATTACATTTACTCTGATAATAAAGATTATGGATGATGATGACATGTTTCGTCCTCCAACAGCCATTTTGTGGCACAGAGCAAAGCAGACCACAACACACTTAGGCCGAAAGCTGGGATTTTGCTAGTTGCTAAAAACACAATGGACATGCTGACAACAGTAAGGGCAGCCATTAATGTACCGTACATCTAGAATCTTTCTATCTTCAGTGACTGACACACTCATCTTTCCTTCATATCCTGCGGACATATTGATGTTGTACATGTGTAGAAAAAGCTTTGTGTTCTCAAAGATTGGAATGATCATCTACCACACAACCACATGGCAGATGACTTTCTTGTATCAGTCACATTACTTGTTTGCATCAGTTATATATGACCAACTAAAAGGAGATTTCCTGTTATACATCTGAATTGGGTTGACCTCCTCCCACAATGCAGTGCTCTGGACTAATGACCAATAACTAGGCCCAAACACTGACTCATGATGGAAAAACACTCAACGTTAACACCATCATGATGGAAAAGGTGACATCACCACCCTATGTAAGCGCTGATACTGGACAATGGAGAAAGGAGCAATGGGGCAACACCATGGTGATGGGTATAAGGTGGTTGGGGGCAAGCTTTAAAGAGACCTTGTTATTTTCGTTAAGGCTCCATTCGCACATGTATGACTCCAAATTCGGGTGACTTTGGAGTGCAATGTTGGTGCAACTTTGGTTGGGTGCCACTTGAATGTGGCTTGTCCCTCTGCAAAGTTGGGCCCACTGTTGCTTTTAAAACTTTCAGGTATGACTTTCATGCAGTCTATGACCTTCAAGTTGCCTGAAAGTTGGACCAAAGTAGTGCATTAAGTTGCACATATATGAATAGTTATCATTTGAAAACATGGGGTACGACTTGTCATGTGACGTTGATGTCCAAAGTCGCACAAGTATGAATGGGGTGTAAAAGGGAATACATGCAGCACACTGCTACATAACTGTTGCCTCTCAATTAGACACACATAAGGCCCAATCTACTATAGGACAATAGAAAGAAGAGAGGGCGCACCAGCCTTGTGCATTATCCCAAGTAAATTTATTATGTAAAGAGTTAAAAACTACTCATAAGCATGTAAAGCGCTTGAACAGGCCACCATCATGTGGATATACAGTCCTGGGACCAGCAATCTCTAGATCGTAGGGGAGGCCAATCAGGAGGTCCTGCTGTTTAATGCATTTAGAAGGTAAACCTTCTTCCTCAGAGCCTCCGTAGGGGTCCCAGGACTGTATAGCCACAAGACGGTGGCCTGTTCAAGATTTTTTTTTTTCTACATGCTTGTAAATAGTTTTTATCTTTTTACATAATAAATTTACTTTGGATAATGCACAAGGCTGGTGAGCCCTCTCTTCTTTCTATTGTGCCCTGTCTTCTTCTTTCTAGTGTATTAAGGTCATCCCCAGTCCTAGAAGACAGCAAAGCCAGAAACATCATCCATTAAGGAGTGGATCACCACTCGTAGTTAGGCTGGCCACTATACTTATGCGCAAGAGTGTTTGTCTTTCTACTATAGGACAATATAAGATGAAATGAAGTGGACTTGTATGCATGGAATGTTTTCTTCTCTGAGATCATAGCAGCCTCAAGCACACATATTGTGGTATGAGTGGGAGGTTGTATGTAACCCATACCCAGGAGTCCTATGATAAGAGGCTGCACTCATACCCAGATGTGAGAAGAGTGGTACATTGGCTTAACTAACTGTACATTGGCTTAACTAACATTAAGAGCATAACCCACACTAAGCATTGTTGCCTTGTACTATGCCCAAGCAAAAATGTCCCCCTTTCCCACTCCCCAGACACTAATTCTGGTGGCCCTTATGACAACCAGGGAATCCCTCACTTTCTCAGGATTTCCTCTTACCTCCTATTTTTGCTACGGGACCGGAAGCAAAGGAAAATCTCCCCAATGGGACAAAGATGGCAAAAATATCGGACAGGGTTCATAACCCTCCGTTACTCTATCCAATATGAAAGAAAAATGTTTTTCCCCAGTTGTACTTCAAGCACAGCTGCAACAATTCCTGGACAGTACACACCATTTAGTGATATACTTGTTGCCTGCAGCTGCCTTTATATTTCTGGTCGTTGCAGAATGGTCCTGCGTGATCCACATAACAGAGCGTCGGAAGTTCTTCTACAGATGATCGGAAGAGCACGCTATATAAAATGATTTATTTTTTCCTACAAAATATTTACAAGGTAAAAGATTTCACTGAGACTCTCCCATCTGCTGATACTTTCAGAAAGCCAAGGCTGACACAGGAAACCCCCGAAGACAGCCCAATACTCACAGATAGATTTTATTGTAAAATATATCTGTTTTTCTCTCCAGAGCCCCCAAGAACAATGAAGTAAGCTGTGTAAGGCGTGACACTTTTCACTCCTTGCTGGCTGCCGGCCCTGCTGACACCAGGCCTGTGATTCGCATTATTGCAAAACGCACAGAGTGATTGGATCATGATGTCAGGCTTTAACATGCTCGGCTGGAGACATGACTGCCGAGTGGGACACTGAGGAAGAGTCAGCGAGGCTTGTGCAATAAATTAGGGTGGGCCTCGTCCGGGATGGCAAACGCAAATATTGAGGATTGCGAGCTTAGTCATTCTCCGAGAAGGCAGTCTGATAGATGTTTAAAGCATTAATAAAACAATTCTGAATGAGCAGTCAGTTTACTGTATTTTCATAAAAATTATTCAAAGAACAGTAAAATATTCTGTATATAGACTTTAAACCTTAAAGGGGTTGTAAAGGTTCGTTTTTTATTTTCTAAATAGGTTCCTTTAAGCTAGTGCATTGTTGGTTCACTTACCCTTTCCTTAGATTTCCCTTCTAAATATTTTTTTTCTTTGTTTTCTTTGTCTGAATTTCTCACTTCCTGTTCCTCCTAAGAGCCCATTCACACAGGGGCGTCTTTGGATCCGACTCCAAATCGCCCCAGGTCGCCTCAGGTCGCGCTGGCTGAAGAAATCAATGTAAGTTAAAGGGGTTGCTCTGCCGGAAAAAAAAAATTAAAAGCCAGCAGCTACAGATATAGCAGCTGCTGGCTTTTAATATTTGGACACTTACCTGTCCTGGAGTCCAGCGACGTCCGCAGCAGAGGACGAGCGACCGCTCGTCGCTCTGCTGCTCCCTCCGCCATCCTCGCTGAGGGAACCAGGAAGTGAAGCCCTGCGGCTTCATGCCCGGTTCCCTACGGCGCTTGCGCGAGTCGCGCTGCGCCGTTCTGATTGGTGCTCCTGTGTTCTGGGAGCCGAGTGTCTCCCAGAACACCAAGGGAAGTCTGCGGGAAGTGACGTAACTCCCGCAGATTCCCGGAGACAGGACTCCCGGATGTGGGTGAAAATACCTGTCTTAGACAGGTATCTTCACCCCCCTCCCCCCTGAAAGGTGTCAATTGTGACACCGGAGGGGGGGGAGGGTTCCAAATAGCAAAAGTTGCTATTTAGGGTGGAGCTCCACTTTAATGGAGCCGTCCTTATGCACACTACTGCAGTCGCTCCGACTTCAAAAAAGGTCCCTGTACTACTTCAATCCGACTCCTAGGCGACCTGTAACCAGTCATTTCAATGGGAGTCGCCTCTCACCGTCTTAATAGGAGCGACTCTGTCTCCAGGAAGATAACATACATTTATCAGGCAAAACTCTCCCTCCCCCTCCCTCCCACAGAGCTGATTCTTGTTTGATTGGCCACTGGAATGTCTCCTGTCCTGCAGGCAACTTGGAGTTGCCTTGTAAATAGCTCCAGGTCGCACTGTGATTCATTCTCAGGTCGTGTCTGAGTTGCCTCATAAAATCGCGCTGGAAGTCGTGTTGCCCCTGTGTGAATGGGCTCTCAGTAAGCTGTTCAGTAAGCTGTTCTGGGTGACTAACCACAGCTCGGATGATGGTGTGAAGTTTAGTGAGGAGAAACAGGAAGTGAGAAATTCAGACAAAGAAAAAATACATTTAAAAGATAAATCTAAGGAAAAGATAAGTGAACCAACAAAGCACTAGTTTAAAGGAACCTATTTAGAAAATAAAAAACAAACCTTTACAACCCCTTTAACTCCAGGAAAACAGCTACAGTAAGTACATAGACAAAATACATATACAGAATAAGTTTCACCTGCAAAGCATTAGTATCTCTTTCCATCCAGATCTGAGATTTAAACAGCTCTGCTACACTACATAACCCTGCTCCAGGAATATTTTTCTCTAGTGCCTGCCGCACCACACCACAACCACATTCATTACACATGGTTACAGATCGGTTGAAGTAAGGTCCCATTCATTTGAATAAGTCGTGTTTGATGGCAGTAATGCTTGCCGAATGCAATATGTGGTAAAGACTTGCCTGGTACACACTTCGGGTAGAGCTAAAAAATACTGACAGCTCCGGTCAGAGCCACTGTACTAACAATTCAAAGTTCCACTACAGATTGTATATACCTTTTGCTATCTAGATATTAATTTAGATCCACTCATTAATAGAATGAGGAATACGCTTAAGACCTGGACCAATCTTTCCCTGATACTGTTGGGTAGAATAAATATTTTTAAAATGATCTTCTTACCACGTTTCCTATATATCCTGAGTAACTCCCCAATATACACCGCCAAAAGCCAATTTAGGGAAATTGACACGATTCTTATTAAATTTGTTTGGTGGGAGGGGTAGCTAGAATAGCAAAAGACATGTTACAACTACCCATTTTGGAGGGGGGATTGGCGCTCCCTTGCCTTCAAACATATTATGTGGCATCACAGCTAGCCCATGTACATTGGTGGTTCTACCCCGAGGAGAACAATGCGGCAATAGCACTGGAAGCAGCCATCCTTACTTCCTATGAATCTCTCCAAAATCGAATACATCGTCTCTCCACTAGGGGAAGGGAGGGTACGAAAGTTCTCTCTATGACCCTATGGATATTCAAACTTTCGAAGCTACTGCCATCCAGTACGCATATTACGTATTCCCCTAATGCCCCCTTATGGGGTAACCCAGGTTTACCAGAATTCTTCTGCAGAACAGACAGTGGGGTCTGATTCAAGTGGGGGGTTAGATTGATTTCCCACCTATTTACAGTGAACGGTTTTCGATCCTTTGCCGAATTTCGCAGGGACTTTGGCCTTCCTCCTACGGCATATTTCAGATATCTGCAGATACGCCATACCCCCACTACACAGTTTGGCCTTCGAAACATAGATGTCTAACCCTCCCCACTCGAATGCTTATTGACTGACCCGTCTCACACTAAACTTGTATCCACGTACTACAAAACTCTCCTTCATACTACAACTAGGATTAGCACCACCAAAAATAAATGGCGCTCTGACATACCAGAGCTGACGGAGGATATTTGGCAGGAAGTGCTTCCCCTCCAGATATCATCTGTTATCTCTTCCCGGAATAAAGTAATTCAAGCCAAATTATTATAGCGGTCCTACTTTACCCCTTGTTTACTCCATAGACAAAAGAGACTACCCTCCGCAACATGTTCCCGATGCGGCATGGCTGATGGTACATTTTTCCACTTAATGTGGGAATGCCTGCCGATTAGGGAATTTTGGTTTGAGGTCACGGTCCTTTACTCCCTCACTCAATTGCCTAACATTTGTAATCCCCTGAGATGCCTGCTAGGATATATAGACTGTGAAAATATATCTAAGAATGTACAAACCTTTCTAAGAATTATCCTGTTCTACGCAAAGAAAACAATAACTATGCATTGGAAATCCCAATTCTCACCTACTATAGCCTTCTGGCTCAATATAGTCAATCAAACTATACCTTTATACAAATTGACATATGAGGCCAGAGGATGTCCAAAAAAGTTTCATAAAATCTGGAATCCATGGGTTGGTTCGGATTGCACTATACCACCTGCCCCTTGAGTTCTCTGAAAATATGAGTTGACTTCTAGTCATTATACTGGAATTTAGAAGGTAACAATTAGTGATGAGCCGAACACCCCCGGGTTCGGTTCGCACCAGAACCCGCGAACGGACCGAAAGTTCGAACGAACATTAGAACCCTATTAAATACAATGGATGCGAACGTTCGAATTCTAAAGTGCTAATTATAAAAACTATTATGCATGTTATTGTCCTAAAAAGGGTTTGGGAACCCGGGTTCTGCACCAGGGGACATGTATCAATGCAAAAATAAGTTTTAAAAACGGTCGTTTTCCGGGAGCAGTCATTTTAATGATGCATAAAGTGAAAAAAAAAAGTCAAATATTCCTTTAAATATCGTACCTGGGGGGTGTCTAAAGTATGCCTGTGAAGTGCCACGTGTTTCCCGTGTTTAGAACTGTCCCTGCACAAAATGACACTTCTAAAGGAAAAAAAAGCCATTTAAAACTGCTTGCGGCTTTAATGTAATGTCTGGTCCCGGTAATATGGATGAAAATCTTTAAGAAAAATGGCATAGCTACCCCATGACCCCCCCCCTACCCCAGCCCATTACCAGCCCCTTTGGGTCTTGTATGGATATTAAGGGGAACCCCGCACATAAAATAAAAAAGGCCCTATATACTCTGAACAGCCGTATACAGGCGGTGCATACAAGACAGGGACTGTAGGTTTGTTCTTATGTAGAATCTGTTTGTAATTTTGAACAGGTACATTGTTGAAGTGTAGCTCCAGACCAAAAATCTATTTTTAAACTTTTTGGAAAACATAGGTAAGGGTTATCACCCCTGTAACATTTGTTTTGCTGTCTGTGCCCCTGTTCAGAACATTTCACCTCACTTTCCGTCCTAATGACAACTGTTTTTGAAATGTGGTGTTTTTCTTGAAACAAGGATTGCTGATAAAGCATCAGTACAGAGGAGACACCTTTCTCCCATATTTATTCTTACAGGAGAGAATTTTCCTTCCTAGTGGTAGATTTCCTCTCACTTCCTGTTGTCTTCTTGCGTTTGCAAGTAGGAGTCGTTTGTAAGTTGGATGTTTGAAAGTAGGGACCTGCCGTATATACTCTGCAGAAATAGGCCCCTTAGTTGTTGGTGTTGGCACAACACTGTAAGCACTCACAGTTACTCTTGGTTGGTGCTGGAACGCCCTGCTGTCAACTATTATATCAGGAATTTTAATTACATATAATTGTTGAACAGTGGTAGTAAAAATTGGGCCTTTGATGGTGGTGCTGGTGCCACAACACTGTAAGCCCTGACAGTTACTCTTGGTGGGTGCAGCAATGGGCCCTGCTGTGAATTATTAGATCAAGAATTGTAATTACATGCCCCTGTTGAACAGGGGCTGAAAAATTGGGCCTTAGGCACTGGTGGCACAACACTGCAACCCTTCACAGATACTGTACTTGGAGCACAGCAATGAGCCCTGTTGCAAAGTATTGCTTCAAAAATTGTAATGACACGCCCCTGTTAAACAGGGGCTGAAAAATTGGGCCTTAGGCACTGGTGGCACAACACTGCAACTCCTCACAGATACTGTACTTGGAGCACAGCAATGAGCCCTGTTGCAAAGTATTGCTTCAAAAATTGTAATTACACGCCCCTGTTAAACAGGGGCTGAAAAATTGGGCGTTAGGCACTGGTGGCGGCACCCATAAACAAAAATGATCTTCCAAGCTATCATCATCAATCGTATCATTGAGGACTCGGAGGAGGAGGATAGCCAGTCAACATAACAGCACAGGCACTCAGCATCAGCATCAGTCTTGAAGGGATGTGACATTTTAAAATCAATTAGTCTGTTATATCAGCATCAGGTGTGTGGTAGCTGGTGGTGATCCAAGACTGGTTCATCTTGATGAAAGTCAGTCGATCAACCGAGTCGGTGGACAGGCGCACCCTGTGATCCGTGACAAATCCTCCAGCAGCACTGAATGTGCGTTCCGAAAGAACGCTGGATGCAGGACAGGCCAGTAGCTCAATTGCATACTGTGCAAGCTCTGGCCAGTGATCCATCCTCAAGACCCAGTAAGCCAGAGGATTTTCGGTGGGGAAGGTGTCCAAGTCTGACCTTGCCCCTAGATATTCCTGCACCATGTTTATCAGACGCTGGCGATGGTTGCTGGAACCGATCATACTTTGGGGCTGCGGACTAAAGAATTGTCTGAACGCATCGGTCAGACGGCCACCTTCCCCACCGCTCCTTCTTTGACTGGCCGAAGCCTCAGCAACTCGTTGTCCAGGACCAGGAGTTTGCAACCTCCCAGTCTCTGGGAACGCGTTGCACAGACCTTTCTGCAAGGCCTCCCGGAGTTGTCTCATCCTCTGCTCCCTCTGCGACGGTAACATAAGGTCCGCAACCTTACCCTTGTACCGTGGATCAAGGAGAGTGGCCAGCCAGTAATGGTCCCTCTCCTTGATCCGAAGAATACGAGGATCCTTCCGCAGACTTTGCAGGATCAGGGAGGCCATGCAGCGTAGGTTTGCTGAGGCATTCGCTCCGGAGTCCTCTGGGTCACTAAGGACGACATGATCCGCAGCCACCTCCTCCCAGCCACGTACAAGTCCACTGGTTTCTTGGGACTGTAAATCATCCCTAAAAGACTGCTGCTGATGATGCTGAGTGCCAGCCTCCACCTCCATGCTGACACAATCCTCCTCCTCCTCCTCCTCCTCCTCCTCCTCTTCCTGTGCGATGGGTGGGACAGAAGGAACACTGTCTGGGTAAAGGGGGCCTTGAGAGGCAAGGAAGTCCTCCTCTTCCTGCCTCTGTTCTGCCTCAAGTGCCCTGTCCATTATTCCACGCAGCGTGTGCTCCAACAGGTGGACAAGAGGTACAGTGTCACTGATGCATGCACTGTCACTGCTCACCATCCTCGTGGCCTCCTCAAATGGTGCCAGGACAGTGCATGCATCCCTGATCATGCCCCACTGGCGTGGAGAAAAAAAACCAAGCTCCCCTGACCCTGTCCTGGTGCCGTAGTCGCACAGGTACTCATTGATGGCCCTCTGCTGCGTGTGCAGCCGCTGCAGCATGGCCAACGTTGAGTTCCACCTGGTGGGCATGTCACATATAAGGCGGTTCTTGGGCAGGTTCAACTCCTTTTGCAGCTCAGCCAGGCGAGCACTGGCATTATAAGATCTGCGGAAATGCACACAGACTTTCCTGGCCTGCCTCAGGACATCCTGTAAGCCCGGGTACCTGCCCAAGAAGCGCTGCACCACCAGGTTAAGGACGTGAGCCACACAGGGCACATGGGTCAGTTGTCCCTGTCGGAGGGCGGAGAGGAGGTTGGTGCCATTGTCGCAAACCACCATTCCTGGCTTAAGCTGGCGTGGCGTCAACCACCTCTCGGCCTGGCCCTGCAGAGCAGACAGGACCTCTGCCCCAGTGTGGCTTCTGTCCCCCAAACACACCAGCGCAAGCACGGCATGGCATCTTTTTGCCTGCGTACTTGCGTAGCCCCGTGAACGGCTACGGAGCACCGCTGGTTCATAGGACAAACCACAGGAAGAGGCCATGGAGGAAGAAGAAGAGGAGGGGGTGGAGGAGAGAGGTGTGTCACAACCAGTAGTAGCATTTTGGAGGCGTGGCGGTGGGACAACCTCCAACACTACTGCACCTTGTCCTGAATCCTTCCCAGCTGCCAAAAGAGTGACCCAATGGGCCGTGAAAGAAAGGTAACGTCCCTGTCCATGCCTGCTGGACCATGAGTCAGCGGTAATATGCACCTTACCGCTGACCGCCCTGTCCAGCGAGGCCAAGACATTGCCTTCCACATGCCGGTAGAGAGCCGGAATAGCCTTCCGTGAGAAAAAGTGGCGTTTGGGAACCTGCCACTGAGGAACCGCACATTGCACAAACTCACGGAAGGGGGCCGAGTCTACCAACTGAAAAGGCAGCAGTTGAAGCGCTAGCAATTTAGCCAAGCTAGCATTCAACCGCTGGGCATGTGGATGGCTGGGAGTGAACTTCTTTCGACGGTCCAGCAGCTGGGGCAGGGAAATTTGCCTGCTAGAATCGGACGTCGGTGTACTGCTAGCAGAGTGGGCGCAAGTACTTGGCTGTGACACACCTAATTCTACACCTTCATTCCTCTCAGTGCATGTTTCAGAGAGGACTGAAGTTATAGTGGGGTTGGAGATCCCAGCTGATGCGGTGCAAGGAGAGGTCCGCTTTGTTCTTTGGTGTGGGTCTTTGAGGTAGGCTTGCCAACGAGCTGCATGGCAGGTCAACATATGTCTGGTCAGGCATGTGGTACCCAAGCGGCTGATGTTTTGGCCACGCGATATACGCTTGAGACATATGTTGCAAACAGCAGCTGTGCGATCTGATGCACTAGCCTCAAAAAAGGCCCACACCAAAGAACTTTTTGAATGACGGGCAGAGGCAGCGCCCTGCACAGGCGGAGCTCTGCGGTGTGATTCCGTCGGTGTACTGCCCTTACGCTGGCCACCAAAGGGCATCCTGCCTCGTTGGAGATGTGCCTCCTCCTCATCCTCCTCCTCCTCCTCTCTCCTATTAGGCACCCACGTGGAGTCATTGACCTCATCATCCCCTCCCTCCTCATCACTGGAGCCAATCTGGCAGTATGCTGCAGCTGCTGGAACATGACTGCCAGATTGGTGTCCTTCTTGAGCATCCCCTCTGTCTGCTCTCACGCTACTGCCTTCCTCTAGCTGGGTTTCATCATCAGACCCTTCGAAACGCTGGGCATCCTCCTGGAGCATGTACCCAACACTGTGCTGAAACAGTTCGGGGGACTCCTCAGGAGGAGGACATGGTGGGTCTAGGGAAGGAGTGACTGATGATTTGTCTGACATTGATACCAGGGAAGACGACGCTTTGGCAGCTGCTTTTCCAGTACCCTGAGCCTGGGTGAGAGAGGATGAGGAGGAGGAGGAGGGCTTGGTCATCCACTCTACCAAGTCTTCGGCATGATGTGGCTCAACATGTCCAGCTGCCGAAAACAAGGACAAGCGTGTCCCATGGCCATGTGCTGATGACAATGCACCGCGTCCACGACCAGCACTGTTGCCCCCAGACACAGAGCCTGCTTGCCCTCTTTTATTGCCTCCTGACTGTCTGCCTCTCCTTGTTTGCCTTCCAGACATTCTAATAGATGGCCTGCAGGGAGATGGGAAAAAAGCAATAAGGGCTACCTTCAGGTGTCCTTCTCTGTCCCTTGAAACAAGGACTTTCACAGTGAAAGAAACTGACACTGTCCCTACCTAGAGTTTTCTGTCCCTAGAATAAATGTTTTTTTTAATCACAATATAGCACAAGGACAATTCACTCAATGTCTCTCCAGGTCCCTGGAAACAAGGACTTGCAGAGTGAAAGAAACTGACACTGTCCCTACCTAGAGTTTTCTGTCCCTAGAATAAATGTTTTTTTTAAGCACAATATAGCACAAGGACAATTAACTCACTGTCCTTACAGGTCCCTGGAAACAAGGACTTGCAGAGTGAAAAAAAAAAAACACTCTCCCTACCTACAGTTTTCTGTCCCTAGAAAAAATGTTTTTTTTAAGCACAATATAGCACAAGGACAATTAACTCACTGTCCTTACAGGTCCCTGGAAACAAGGACTTGCAGAGTGAAAGAAAAAAAACACTCTCCCTACCTACAGTTTTCTGTCCCTAGAAAAAATGTTTTTTTTAATCACAATATAGCACAAGGAAAATTAACTCACTGTCCTTACAGGTCCCTGGAAACAAGGACTTGCAGAGTGAAAGAAAAAAAACACTCTCCCTACCTACAGTTTTCTGTCCCTAGAAAAAATGTTTTTTTTAATCACAATATAGCACAAGGAAAATTAACTCACTGTCCTTACAGGTCCCTGGAAACAAGGACTTGCAGAGTGAAAGAAACTGACACTGTCCCTACCTAGAGTTTTCTGTCCCTAGAATAAATGTTTTTTTTAATCACAATATAGCACAAGGAAAATTAACTCACTGTCCTTACAGGTCCCTGGAAACAAGGACTTGCAGAGTGAAAGAAACTGACACTGTCCCTACCTAGAGTTTTCTGTCCCTAGAATAAATGTTTTTTTTAAGCACAATATAGCACAAGGACAATTAACTCACTGTCCTTACAGGTCCCTGGAAACAAGGACTTGCAGAGTGAAAGAAAAAAAACACTCTCCCTACCTACAGTTTTCTGTCCCTAGAAAAAATGTTTTTTTTAATCACAATATAGCACAAGGAAAATTAACTCACTGTCCTTACAGGTCCCTGGAAACAAGGACTTGCAGAGTGAAAGAAACTGACACTGTCCCTACCTAGAGTTTTCTGTCCCTAGAATAAATGTTTTTTTTAAGCACAATATAGCACAAGGACAATTAACTCACTGTCCTTACAGGTCCCTGGAAACAAGGACTTGCAGAGTGAAAAAAAAAAACCACTCTCCCTACCTACAGTTTTCTGTCCCTAGAAAAAATGTTTTTTTTAAGCACAATATAGCACAAGGACAATTAACTCACTGTCCTTACAGGTCCCTGGAAACAAGGACTTGCAGAGTGAAAGAAAAAAAACACTCTCCCTACCTACAGTTTTCTGTCCCTAGAAAAAATGTTTTTTTTAATCACAATATAGCACAAGGAAAATTAACTCACTGTCCTTACAGGTCCCTGGAAACAAGGACTTGCAGAGTGAAAGAAACTGACACTGTCCCTACCTAGAGTTTTCTGTCCCTAGAATAAATGTTTTTTTTAAGCACAATATAGCACAAGGACAATTAACTCACTGTCCTTACAGGTCCCTGGAAACAAGGACTTGCAGAGTGAAAGAAAAAAAACACTCTCCCTACCTACAGTTTTCTGTCCCTAGAAAAAATGTTTTTTTTAATCACAATATAGCACAAGGAAAATTAACTCACTGTCCTTACAGGTCCCTGGAAACAAGGACTTGCAGAGTGAAAGAAACTGACACTGTCCCTACCTAGAGTTTTCTGTCCCTAGAATAAATGTTTTTTTTAATCACAATATAGCACAAGGACAATTAACTCACTGTCCTTACAGGTCCCTGGAAACAAGGACTTGCAGAGTGAAAGAAACTGACACTGTCCCTACCTAGAGTTTTCTGTCCCTAGAATAAATGTTTTTTTTAAGCACAATATAGCACAAGGACAATTAACTCACTGTCCTTACAGGTCCCTGGAAACAAGGACTTGCAGAGTGAAAGAAAAAAAACACTCTCCCTACCTACAGTTTTCTGTCCCTAGAAAAAATGTTTTTTTTAATCACAATATAGCACAAGGAAAATTAACTCACTGTCCTTACAGGTCCCTGGAAACAAGGACTTGCAGAGTGAAAGAAACTGACACTGTCCCTACCTAGAGTTTTCTGTCCCTAGAATAAATGTTTTTTTTAATCACAATATAGCACAAGGAAAATTAACTCACTGTCCTTACAGGTCCCTGGAAACAAGGACTTGCAGAGTGAAAGAAACTGACACTGTCCCTACCTAGAGTTTTCTGTCCCTAGAATAAATGTTTTTTTTAATCACAATATAGCACAAGGACAATTAACTCACTGTCCTTACAGGTCCCTGGAAGCAAGGACTTGCAGAGTGAAAGAAACTGACACTGTCCCTACCTAGAGTTTTCTGTCCCTAGAATAAATGTTTTTTTTAAGCACAATATAGCACAAGGACAATTAACTCACTGTCCTTACAGGTCCCTGGAAACAAGGACTTGCAGAGTGAAAGAAAAAAAACACTCTCCCTACCTACAGTTTTCTGTCCCTAGAAAAAATGTTTTTTTTAATCACAATATAGCACAAGGAAAATTAACTCACTGTCCTTACAGGTCCCTGGAAACAAGGACTTGCAGAGTGAAAGAAACTGACACTGTCCCTACCTAGAGTTTTCTGTCCCTAGAATAAATGTTTTTTTTAAGCACAATATAGCACAAGGACAATTAACTCACTGTCCTTACAGGTCCCTGGAAACAAGGACTTGCAGAGTGAAAGAAAAAAAACACTCTCCCTACCTACAGTTTTCTGTCCCTAGAAAAAATGTTTTTTTTAATCACAATATAGCACAAGGAAAATTAACTCACTGTCCTTACAGGTCCCTGGAAACAAGGACTTGCAGAGTGAAAGAAACTGACACTGTCCCTACCTAGAGTTTTCTGTCCCTAGAATAAATGTTTTTTTTAATCACAATATAGCACAAGGACAATTAACTCACTGTCCTTACAGGTCCCTGGAAACAAGGACTTGCAGAGTGAAAGAAACTGACACTGTCCCTACCTAGAGTTTTCTGTCCCTAGAATAAATGTTTTTTTTAAGCACAATATAGCACAAGGACAATTAACTCACTGTCCTTACAGGTCCCTGGAAACAAGGACTTGCAGAGTGAAAGAAAAAAAACACTCTCCCTACCTACAGTTTTCTGTCCCTAGAAAAAATGTTTTTTTTAATCACAATATAGCACAAGGAAAATTAACTCACTGTCCTTACAGGTCCCTGGAAACAAGGACTTGCAGAGTGAAAGAAACTGACACTGTCCCTACCTAGAGTTTTCTGTCCCTAGAATAAATGTTTTTTTTAATCACAATATAGCACAAGGAAAATTAACTCACTGTCCTTACAGGTCCCTGGAAACAAGGACTTGCAGAGTGAAAGAAACTGACACTGTCCCTACCTAGAGTTTTCTGTCCCTAGAATAAATGTTTTTTTTAAGCACAATATAGCACAAGGACAATTAACTCACTGTCCTTACAGGTCCCTGGAAACAAGGACTTGCAGAGTGAAAGAAAAAAAACACTCTCCCTACCTACAGTTTTCTGTCCCTAGAAAAAATGTTTTTTTTAATCACAATATAGCACAAGGAAAATTAACTCACTGTCCTTACAGGTCCCTGGAAACAAGGACTTGCAGAGTGAAAGAAACTGACACTGTCCCTACCTAGAGTTTTCTGTCCCTAGAATAAATGTTTTTTTTAATCACAATATAGCACAAGGACAATTAACTCACTGTCCTTACAGGTCCCTGGAAACAAGGACTTGCAGAGTGAAAGAAACTGACACTGTCCCTACCTAGAGTTTTCTGTCCCTAGAATAAATGTTTTTTTTAAGCACAATATAGCACAAGGACAATTAACTCACTGTCCTTACAGGTCCCTGGAAACAAGGACTTGCAGAGTGAAAGAAAAAAAACACTCTCCCTACCTACAGTTTTCTGTCCCTAGAAAAAATGTTTTTTTTAATCACAATATAGCACAAGGAAAATTAACTCACTGTCCTTACAGGTCCCTGGAAACAAGGACTTGCAGAGTGAAAGAAACTGACACTGTCCCTACCTAGAGTTTTCTGTCCCTAGAATAAATGTTTTTTTTAATCACAATATAGCACAAGGAAAATTAACTCACTGTCCTTACAGGTCCCTGGAAACAAGGACTTGCAGAGTGAAAGAAACTGACACTGTCCCTACCTAGAGTTTTCTGTCCCTAGAATAAATGTTTTTTTTAAGCACAATATAGCACAAGGACAATTAACTCACTGTCCTTACAGGTCCCTGGAAACAAGGACTTGCAGAGTGAAAGAAAAAAAACACTCTCCCTACCTACAGTTTTCTGTCCCTAGAAAAAATGTTTTTTTTAATCACAATATAGCACAAGGAAAATTAACTCACTGTCCTTACAGGTCCCTGGAAACAAGGACTTGCAGAGTGAAAGAAACTGACACTGTCCCTACCTAGAGTTTTCTGTCCCTAGAATAAATGTTTTTTTTAATCACAATATAGCACAAGGACAATTAACTCACTGTCCTTACAGGTCCCTGGAAACAAGGACTTGCAGAGTGAAAGAAACTGACACTGTCCCTACCTAGAGTTTTCTGTCCCTAGAATAAATGTTTTTTTTAAGCACAATATAGCACAAGGACAATTAACTCACTGTCCTTACAGGTCCCTGGAAACAAGGACTTGCAGAGTGAAAGAAACTGACACTGTCCCTACCTAGAGTTTTCTGTCCCTAGAATAAATGTTTTTTTTAAGCACACTATAGCAGAAGCACAAAACACACTGACACTCTCCCTACCTATCCTTCTCTTTCCCTAAACTAAAGGAATCCAGGTTAAGCAAGAAAGAAATAACAGTCACTGTCCCTGCCTATGCTACTCTATCCCTGCTCCGGAACACACTACACTAGGCCGCCGTGCTGGCGGCCTTTTATAGTGTGGGGCGTGTACTAAACACCCTCAGCAATAATTGGCCACAGGCATCCTGCCTGTGGCCAATCATTGCTCTCCTCGCTGCCGGCGCTGTGATTGGCCAAGCATGCGGGGTCACAGTGCATGCTTGGCCAATCACAGCGCCTGGATGACACTGCGATGGCGTAGTGCATTGTGGGCCGTTCGCGTCACTCGAATTTGGCGCGAACGGCCCAAATCGTTCGATCTTCGTCGAACGATCGAACAGCCAATGTTCGAGTCGAACGTATGTTCGACTCGAACACGAAGCTCATCCCTAGTAACAATGAAACCCCTCAATCAATCTGTATTCACTGACTGGATACCATGTACCGTAACTGTACCTCATTGCTGAGTGAGCACCATTTGCTCCTTTAATGCATTTCCGTTTTTGTTTGTTTGTTTGTATGTATGTAAACAATTAAAAAAATAAAATTATACCTTTAAAAAAAAAAACAATCCAAAGTTAGTACAGCGATCTCCCCTGCTGAGCTGTTGTGTTCTGACAGGGGGACAGCCCCCCGCCAGAACACTCCAATCAGTGCTCTCTGCCATTGCCTAAGATCGCTGATCGGGAGTCGGACGGCTGCTGGTTTTCCATGCTCTTCCGACAGAAGCCGGCCAAACGGCTGATTGGTCTGTCTGATAGAATCAGACAGACCAACATACACACGGGCCAAATGTTAGCCAGTTTTTATTAAACCGGCTGATTCAGCCCCTGTGTACGGGTGGCTTCAGTAGTGTGTAATAATAACATGTTAATTTGGGTGACAGGGAGGCCACCCAGTTGTTATTTAAAAATAAACATTTTATACATGACAATGGACTCCCAAAGCACCGTGGGTTATCTAAAAACCATACAATCTAGAACTGAACTTTCCAATAAGGGACAGGTCACTGCTATTAGTCATCTACCTGTGTATATTACAGATTGAACCACTGTGTTCTGTTACCAATATGTTTTTACAACAAAGAAGCAAAGCAAGAGCCTGGAAGACAAATGCAAATATGAAAATGCAATATTTAATTTTTACCAAATAAAAAAACTTTTTTTTTTATGGTCCTCACCATAATAAAAAAAATATGTACAGACCCATGGTACATTTCCTATAAGCAGCAAATGAACAGTATTCACTGTTGAATGGCTGTTGAATTGTCCACCATAGATACAGTACACATCATTTTCTCTGTGGGTTTAGTTTGGCCCAGGTTTCGTTAACAAAGTTGTATGCTTCTGGCATGATCTGTTTTAAACATACCTATAATTCTCAAATTTTATTAGACCCTCTTTAGTTGAGATCTTGTAATCAATGACATTACTTTGGGAGTAGTCAGATTAGTTAAAAAAAAAAAAAAAAGAGGACCAAATCCAAGTTTGCTCAAGAATAATGTAGATAATATAAACTTACAGTATAATATATTATTATTATTATTTTGCAGGATTTATATAGTCCCAACAGTATGTGCAGCACATTACAATTTCTAGAAATACAGTACAGTTACAATACAATTCAATATGAGAGGGTTCGGAGGGTCCTGCTCCTGAGAGCTTACAATTTAAAATTAGATCCTCTGCCACAGGATTTCAAAGTCCCAAACTTCCAGCCATACAGTTTAAAGAGCCTTTAAGCCAATTCGGCAAACTGCAGGGCTTGTAGTGTAATGGATCCCTCCTTAATTAAAGTTGCCTGGCCTCACCCGAGACAGCAGTGTTGTGCCGGTCTCCTCCAGGGCAGGTCCTCCCCTGGTCTCCTTCATTAAGATATTTTCTCCCCATTTAGATGGACAGCTTGGGATCCCTTCTCTGGATATAGACCCCAGCCAGACTAGCCGGGCCTACTAAGTAGCGATGCAGCCTCGGGCCAACGTGGCCCCTGAGACTAGGACCACACACACACCTCACGCCCAGAGGGCTGCAGGGCGTGAACGAACCCCAATCAATGGCGTCTGCCCCTTAAGTATCCCCTCCCAGCAGGCACAGCGGGTTAACCACTCCCACTACACCACTGCCGAGAGGGGCCACTCAATATACCACAATTCGCTCGTATTCCAACAAGTGCCTGAGGTGGTAACGCCACCTACAGGCAAAAAGGGAAATCACTACCAGGCAAACCATAACTGAGGCAGAGGCGAATTTAAGAGTAATTATCAACCGTCTGAGCCCATCTACTGGCTCAGACATCCCTCTAAATTTGAATGGCGTCCCAACCATTTGGGATGGGCGCTACATTCATAAAGTAAATGTAACCACAGAGGAAGCCCTGGTATCAGTTCTGTATTTTCCAGAGTAAATGGTTTATTTCTAATGATAATGTTATTTTTATTTTTGAAGAGTAGTCACATAACATCCTTCCTCTCCGCTGTCATCCACCTCAGGAGTGAACACTCATCGAGTCTGCTGTGTGAACATGTATTTGATCTGTAGTGTGTGTTTATATATTCAATCTAAAAAATATAAAGTCTGACCTTACATTTTTTTTTTTTTAAATATTTTTTTTCTACACTGGTACTCAGCTTAATGATGTTTTAATGTAAGAACATTAACTGAATTATGTTTTCATGTGAAGGACCCTGTGCCACATCATGTTGTGACATTAAGATGACCCTGTCAATTTTCTAAAGTTACTCAGCCTAGCTTTGCCTGTAAAAAAAACAGTGTACATACATACCTTCCCTGCTGATTATACAGATAATTAAATTAAAGTGGATGTAAACCCTCCATACACCCAGTGAAGTGAACAGCCTCAGATGATACACAGGGATGAAACCAATCTCCCTACATAGGTTTTACATGTATATCTGCGGTCTTCACATTTCTATTCTGTTTAGAAAGTTGAGATCGTGTGATGCCGCATACACACAATCGATTTTCTCGACGGTGAAAACACCGTTGAGAAAATCGACTGGAAAAACGAGGAACGGCTTGTTCCCCTACACACGGCCGTTTTTCCCATAATTTTTTCTCTTGGTCGAGAAAAACGACCGTGTGTAGGCTCCCCGGCAGTGTTTCCCTATGGGAAAACTGCCACGGACAAATTTGCCGTGAAACACGACGAGAAAAATTAGAGCATATTCTAATTTTTCTCGTCGTGATTAATGCCGTTTTTCTCGTCGGGAAAAATGACCAAAAGCCCACACACGGTCGTTTTTCTCGTCAAAGAGAAAAAATTTCATTTTTTCCGACAAGAAAAATGGTCGTGTGTACGCGGCATTAGGAGATTTTCTCTTCCTGGTTAACACAGAGTGTGATGTCTGGGCATACAGCCAAAATAGCTAAAATTGCTGATTGGAGGAAAGGCACACACCCCCTCTCATTATAGGCAGAGACTCTCAGAGGTGTTTTGTAATAGGACCTGCTCTCTGCTAATCTATTTTAGCAACCTCCCCGGACAGAAGATTCAGGCTGCTTTTGTCTAAAAAGTCTGAGAATTTGTCAGAGGAACAGTTAAGGAGAGAGCTACAGGACTTAGCTCATTGAAGAGAGATAACAAAATACTGCAGATATATGTGCCCAGCTCAAATTTCATTAATCAGGTTTACATCCACTTTAATGAAAATGGGCACTGAAGTCTATTGGAAAAGTGACACTTCCAGATGTGTCAATCTACTGGGTCCCTGTAACTCTCACTTGTTCTTCCTACTGGCCTCCACCTGTTACAAGGAGTGAAAGCTACACAGGACCTAGGAGATTGACACTGCTGGAGGTGCAGAAGTGGCATGGAGGTTAATAGAAGGAACCAGGGAGAGCTCAGAGGAACCAGTACATTGACACTCCTGGAAGTGCAGAAGTGGTGTGGAGGTCAATAGAAGGAACGAGTGAGATTTCGGGGGATTCAGTACATTGATACTCCCAGAAGTGCCATGGAGGTCAACAGAAGGAACAAGGAGAAGCTCAGGGGATCCAGTAGATTGACACTCCTGGAAGTGCAGTAGTGGTGTGGAGGTCAATAGAAGGAACCAGTGAGATTTCAAGGGATCTAATAGACTGACAATCCCAGAAGAGTAGAAATAGCATGGAGGTCAATAGAAGGAACCAGGGGAAGCTCAGGGGACCCAATAGATTGACACTCCCAGAAGTGCAGAAATGGCTTTTAGGTCAATAGAAGGAACCAGAAAGCGCTCAGGGGACCAAGGAGATCGAAACTTCTGGAAGTGCAGAAGTGGTGTGGAGGTCATTGGAAGGAACCATCAAGAGTTCAAGGGGACCATTGCATTGACACTCATAGAAGTGCAGACATGGTGTGGAGATGAGCAGAAAGAACCTCAGCAGAAGTTCCAGAGGACTTCAGAGACTGTTCCTCATGAATTGCACAGCGTTTAGCACCATGGGCAGCAGGAAAGGTATGTACACCAAGAAATATTCTCCAGAGCCTCTCCCATCCTCTGGAACTCCCTGCCCCAGTATGTCCGATCAGCCCCTACCCTGTCCACCTTTAGGAGATCTCTGAAAACTCATTTATTCAGGGAAGCCTATCCCACACCCACCTAACAACTATCCCTGAGCCACCCCCATCAAATCATTCTCTGCAGCTATTACCTTTTGTACCACCACCCCCTCCCTTTAGAATGTAAGCTCTACGAGCCGGGCCCTCCTGTACCTTCTGTATTGATCTGCACTGTAATTGTGTTGTCCCCCCTATACATTGTAAAGCGCTGTTGGCGCTAAATAAATTGTGTATAATAATAATAATTATAATTGTAGCGGGGTGTTCCCCTTTAATGCAGAGAGATAAGAAGTTCCAGGTGAGAGGTGAGTCGGGAGGAAGTAAAGAGACATTACTGGAAGTGAAAGCAGAGGAGAGAAAGAGACTACATCTCCCAGTACATCTTGCAGCACCCAGGGTGCATTGCTCCAGAACAGAGACTGCTGGGGCAGACTTTATAAAGGGGAGGCGGAGTTTTGGTCGCTCTCTTTGGACCCCTCTCTCCTAGCAAGAGGATGTCTGTGCTGAACTGCTGTGTGCACAAGGCCTGAAGCCCGGGCCGTGTGCTCCTTTCCAAAGAGCCCTCTGCCAGCCTAGCAGAGCCTTAGAGACATCTAATCCTCCTTGCTGCAGTACACCAGAAGGATTGAAGACTTGGATGTCGGTGGATTCCTGTTCCTAGACGAATCGATGGAGGAAACGGACTTGGACTTGTCCAGGTGGTGAGAGCTGTTTAAAGACAGATACTTTATCTTTACTATTCGTTGGGATTACAAAGTTGTTCTTCAAGTGCACCACCGAGAGATTGCTAGCAAATATTGTTTCACTGAACTTCCATTTAGATCAGTCAGGCCTGACTGCATAGGTAGACATTGCTGGGTGTTAGTCTACCCATGAGGGGAAGTAGCTGTAAAAGGGCAGCGCTAGAGTTGCATAGCAATACTTTATTATTCTGATTACTCTGTTTATCTTTATTACTGTTTATTGCAGGGATCTGCAACTTGTTATACTGTTGTTTATTACTTGCCCATTAGCCTCAGTAAAATATCTGGGTAAAGTACATTTGGTGTCAGTTCCGCTTACTTTAATAGGAGTTTTAAAGTATATTCTGTGTATGTTTGTTATAGGACTGCGTCACCAACAGTTGCGATCACGCGGTCCTATCTCTCTATCACCAGCTGTGCCACGGGAGGTTAGAGCCGATTGCCGGGGGTTGACAGCGGTGCACTGCAGGGCCCAAATCAATATCAGCGGCTCTCTTAACTGGGGGTAGCGCTACACGTGGGGGCTCGAGTCCGGGATCCTTGTACGTTGCACGCTGCAATCAAGCCGGTCAGAAGTACCAGCATGGACCCGCTGGCAATGTCACAGTGGTGCGCAGCGATTGGCGCCGATCCAACCGCGGCGGTAGTCATTGTACTCCCGGGGGAAAGATGGAAGGAAGAGGAGATAAAACAGCTCGTATTGTTACTGTCTCCGAGCCACAAAGCATGGGTGATGGATTTTAGGCCAGATCCAGTGATCTCGTTTACATACGCACTGGTAGAATGGAAAAACGAAATCCCAGAGCATTTTAAAAGTCAGAGTATACAAGCCATAGATAATCAGATCTATCACTTGATACATACGCTGCCAGTGAAGGAAGAATGGTTTCAGACACCAAAGCCATCACTCCCACAATTATCTCCACCACTATCCCCTAAAGCAGAAAAGCTTAAGGAACTATTAAGCCCGGGATCACCGCTGGCCGCTATAGGGCCTGAATTGTTGAATGCTCTAGGAGACCTTGTAATTAAGTGCCAGAAAAGCAGTACGGTGCATGTGGAGGCCGGTTACCGGAAGCTTAGCACCTTCTCAGGGAAGCTCCCCGTCCCTGCGGGGGAGGAAGATTTTGACACTTGGGTGGAACAGGCATTGCAGGCAGTAGAAGCATGGGAGGTGCCTGAGGCACAGAAGAGACAGCGAGTCTTAGAAAGTCTGAAAGGTGCCGCGGCAGAAGCGGTGAAGAGCTTCCGGTTTGGAAATGAAAACTGTACAGCTCAAGATTGCCTGGCCATGCTGCAGGAAGAGTTTGGTCAGCTGGAGAAGGTGTCAGAGATGATTTATCAAATTGAACACACTCTCCAGCAGCCGAATGAGAAACTGTCAGAATATGTTAGAAGGCTGAACAGGCAGTTATGCAAGATTGTACTGAAGAAGGGAATGCTGCCCAAAGATGCAGATGAAGCACGCATGAAGCAGATCATGAGGGGAGCGCGGCGCTCAGACCCGGTCTGGCTGCACCTGAAAACCTCAGGAGGAGGAATGTCACTAACCTACTCTGATCTAATAAAAATTATTAGGGACGAAGAGGCGCTGCAGGAAGATCAGCAGGTGGCCAAGGCGAATGTCACACCTGTACCAGTGTTAGTCCATTCGGTCAAGAGCCCAGAAAGAGATGCGGAGGTTGACACTCTGAAATCGCAAATGGCCCAAGTGTTGGAGATGCTGACCTCTTTGATGGAGAAAGATCAGAGAAGACGAGAGAAACCAAGCCCAAGAAAGGAGTTGTTCCCGAACACCTCAGCACCGGCCTCCCTACAGGACCGAGAAGAGGTGATTTGCTATAACTGCGGAGGGAGTGACCACTTTGCTAACGTATGCTCCAGCCCAAAGAAGAAGAGAACAGATAATTGCAAGCCGGCGGGAAACGCCAAAGGGCCCCGGTGAAGGAGTCAACCGGGTGCCCATCATCTTCAGTGCGCTCCAAACTAAAAAAAAAGGCCAAGAATGGAGGAGACAAAACTCCTAGGAGGAGGTATAGTACACCCCCACCAAGATGTACCCCAGAGGGAGGGGGCAAGACCCCTCAGTGGAAGTACAGCACCCCAAAGAAGGAACATCCACCTAAAAGGAACAATAACATCCCTCAGCGGGTTTGTGCCCCCATTGAGAGGGAGAAAGTCAATGCATGCCAGGCTCAGGAAAAATTAAAGTCCAAAAGGAGTAGAGCAAGGGTCGAAAGCCAAAAAAAAGAGGTGACCCCAGTCCGGCCATACCCAAAGGAACTGGTGGGCCCGTCTCCTACTGTGCCCATTCAAGTGGAAGGAGTCTATACTAAAGCTCTTTTGGACACCGGAGTACAGGTGACTTTACTATACCGGGACTTCTATGATAGGCACTTGAGTCATCTGCCTATCCAGAAGATAGAAGAGCTGGAGATATGGGGACTTGGAACCCAGAGTTTCCCTTATGATGGGTACCTGCCCATAAAGATGACTTTCGACCCATCCGTGGCTGGGAAGGCTGAAGTGTTTGACACCCTGGCAGTTGTGTGTCCCCGGCCGCCTGGAGCCAGCAAGATTTCCCTGATCATTGGGACAAACACGGATCTAGTCAGGAGACTCCTGACCCCTCTAGTGAAAGAGAGAAACCATTCAGCCACCAAAATCCATCCCATGCTAAAGACGGCCTACCAACGACTGGTCTTAGAGCAGAAGACCCCGGGAGAGGGGATAGGGAAGGTGTGGAGACTTGGCAGAGAAGGAGTAGTGCTACAGCCCGGAGAAGTAACCTGTCTTAGGGCCACTGTGAAGCTTTCGTGGGAACAACCTGGCCCCTTTGTCATGCTGGAATCAGACCCAAGGGAAGAGTCCTCAGGCCTGGAAGTGATACCAGAAGTGATTCCGTTCAAGGCCCTGAAGAAGGCCCATGGCAGAGTTCTGGTGAGTGTTAGGAACACTACGGGAGGACCCATGGAGATCCCTGCCAGAGTGTTGCTTGGTCAGGTGAGCCCTGCTGCCCCGGTCACTTGGTCCGAAGTCAAGGGGACGGGTGACGGAGGAGATGTTTGGGAGAAACTGTCCGTGGAAAACCCGAACCTACCCAGGGCTTGGAAAGAAAGAGCCAAGGCCCAGCTGACCAGGTGGGAGAAGATCTTTTCCGAAGATGAATTCGATGTGGGGTGTGCAAGAAGTGCCACCCATCGGATCCGCCTCCAAGAAGATAAGCCCTTCCGAGAGAGGGTCAGGCGGGTCCCCCTGGCAGATCTGGAGGATCTGAGGGAACAACTTGTAGAACTAAAGAAGACTGGTGTGATCCGGGAGTCTAGAAGTCCCTATGCCTCCCCAATCGTGGTGGTCAGAAAGAAGAATGGGTCGTTGAGGCTTTGTATCGATTACAGGACTCTCAACAGGAGAACCATCCCTGACCAATACACCACGCCAAGGATAGAAGATGCCCTACAAAGTTTGTCTGGAGCCAAATGGTTCAGTGTGATGGACCTCAAGAGTGGGTACTATCAAATCCCTATGCACCCAGAAGACAGGGAGAAGACAGCCTTCATAACCCCGGTGGGATTCTTCGAATTCAATAGGATGCCTCAGGGTCTGTCTGGAGCTCCTGCTACCTTTCAACGCCTTATGGAGAAGACTGTTGGAGACATGAATCTTATAGAAGTCCTTGTGTACTTGGACGATGTCATTGTCTTTGGAAGAACCTTGGAAGAACATGAAGCCAGGTTGGAGAAAGTATTGAGAAGACTCAGCGAAGAGGGACTTAAGCTTTCCCCCGAGAAGTGTCGGTTCTACCAGTCTTCTGTGAACTATCTGGGGCACATAGTGTCTGAAGAAGGGGTGGCCACAGATCCTGAGAAGTTGGAAGCAGTCACTTCCTGGCCACGACCCACCACAGTAACAGAGCTCAGATCCTTCCTGGGGTTCTGCTCCTATTATAGGAGGTTTGTGGAGGGGTTTGCTCGGATTGCCCGCCCGTTGAATGAATTGCTAAAGGCAGAAGGGGAAGAGGATGACTCAGGGCCCAGGAGGCCTGGTGAGTCAGTTCAAGATCAGTGGAACCCAAGGTGTGAAGAGGCCTTTCATGCTCTGAAGAGGAGCTTAACCACTGCCCCAGTCCTGGCCTACGCCGACCCTACCAGACCTTATGAATTACATGTGGATGCCAGCCATGAGGGTCTAGGTGGTGTACTCTACCAAGAACATGAAGGACAACTGCGACCAGTGGCCTATGTGAGCAGGAGCCTGACCCCCTCAGAAAAGAATTACCCCACTCATAAGCTGGAATTCCTGGCCCTCAAATGGGCGGTAGTAGACAAGCTAAAAGACTACTTGTATGGGGCAGAGTTTACTGTGAAGACAGACAACAACCCCCTGACCTACCTCTTCACCACCGCGAAACTAGATGCCACCGGACACAGGTGGTTGGCCGCATTGTCTGGATTCAACTTCAGTCTGAAGTACAGACCAGGAGCCGGAAATAGGGATGCAGATGCCCTGTCCCGGAGGTCTCATGCCACGACAAATGACTGGGAAGATTGGACCCAAGTAGCACCGGACGGGGTGCAGGCCCTTTGTCAAGGGGCTGAATTCCAAGCCAGAGGAGGCTCCAGAGCAGAAGAAATAGGGGTTACCATGGTAGGAGTCCCCAAACACTATTGTGGGGTAACTCAACTGGAGGAAGACAACCTACCGAGACTGTCCAAGAAGGAGTTGAGGTGTGACCAATTGGAAGACCCCATGGGGAGATTGGTCCTCGAAGCCCTGGAGAATCAGGATCCCAACAAATTCCTACATCACCCCTCAAAGGAGGCTCGCCTGTTGAGGAAGGAATTGGACAGGCTACAGGTACATCAGGGAGTGGTCTACCGAAGGGGCCCCTCTGATGACTCAGAAGATAAGTGGCAGTTATTTCCTCCAGAGAAGCACCGAGAGACTGTACTAATTGCCCTGCATGACCATCATGGTCACCTAGGGGCAGAACAGACCTTCCAGCTTGTCAGAAATCGATTCTATTGGCCCTGCATGAGGGCAGAAGTAGAGGAGTATTGCCATTCCTGTGCACGATGCATTCAGAGAAAGACCCTACCCCATCAAGCTGCCCCAATGGGCCACTTACAGAGTCAAGGCCCAATGGATCTGGTATGCATTGACTTTCTCTGCCTCGAACCCGACCTGAGTGGATTGGGGAATGTTCTGGTAATAACCGACCATTTCACCCGCTATGCTCAAGCTTTCCCAACCAAAGACCAGAAGGCATCCACCGTGGCCAAGATACTTATGGAGAAGTATTTTGTCCATTACGGACTACCACAGAGACTCCACTCAGATCAAGGAAGGGACTTTGAGAGTCGGTTGATCCGAAGACTTTTGGATTCATTAGGAATAAAGAAGACCAGAACCACGCCTTACCACCCACAAGGAGATGCTCAGCCGGAGAGATTTAACCGGACCCTGCTCAACATGTTGGGAACCTTAGAAACAGAGAAGAAGCAACACTGGAGTCAGCACATATCAGCCCTAGTACATGCCTATAACTGTACCACAAGTGACGCCACTGGCTACTCCCCTTATCGACTTATGTTTGGGAGAGAAGCAAGGCTACCTGTGGACCTGGCCTTTGGCACTTCTATAGACAATACCTCAGCTACATCCCACAAGGGATACGTGGACAGACTTAGACGTAGCTTGCAGGTGGCCTATGAACAAGCCCAGGCGGCTTCGGATCAAAGGGGGGCCCGCAACAAGAGAAATTTTGATCTGAAGGTTCGAGTGCAAGATCTGCAGCCCGGGGACCGAGTACTGCTACGCAATCTGGGGGTCCCTGGAAAACACAAGCTTGCCGACAGGTGGAGATCTGAGCCCTATGTTGTCTGTAGGAAGTTGCCCGGTTTGCCTGTCTACAAACTAAAGCCAGAAGGAAAGGTGGGTCCACTGAAGACGTGGCATCGGAACCACCTGCTCCCACTTGCTGAGGCAGTCAGAATACCTCCCGTGAGAGACTCCCCTGAACCGGCCTCTATCCTGGATATTCCTAGGCCGAACACTCGGTCCCAGACCTCTCGAGCCAAAGATGGGGAGGCCTCCCAATTGAGTACAGAAGAAGGTGGAGAACTGGACTGGCTGTGGCCTCCCTCGACTCTGGGAACGTCCGCCATAGATCTCCCAAATGGAGGGGATACCCCAGATGCAACGCTGAATCCGGAGGCTACTGAATTCATACCCTTCAGTCCCTCAGCTGATTACTGGGAAGATGTTCCTGACACTTGCGCAGAGGAGGACTCTAGAGATTCCATACGTCAGTCGACTTCTGAATCAGAGGTTCCAGAACCAGCAATGTTACCTGAACTTACTCCTGAAGAAGAGCCTGTGGTGCCAGAGTCAAAAGCACCAAGAGAGCAGAGGGCTCGCAGAGTCATCAGGCCTCCCAAGAAACTAACTTACCCCCAAATGGGGACGAGCTCAGAGGACTCTGTTGTAACGGCTAGGAGAAGTGTTGAACAACCTGATCCTTCCACCGTCCATTTGGTGGAGGGCAACCCCAGCTCACTCTCTGGCACAGTTAGGCAGGCCACTCATGGTAGTGTGACCTGTGGGCAAGAGAGTTCCATCCCAAAGTTTTGGTGGGAATTCCCTATGCCAACATCATGCTCGACATTGTCCAAAATGGTAAACAGTATTTGTTGAAGTTTATCTTTGGGGACCAAAGAGTTCAAGTGGGGGGAGTGTGTAGCGGGGTGTTCCCCTTTAATGCAGAGAGATAAGAAGTTCCAGGTGAGAGGTGAGTCGGGAGGAAGTAAAGAGACATTACTGGAAGTGAAAGCAGAGGAGAGAAAGAGACTACATCTCCCAGTACATCTTGCAGCACCCAGGGTGCATTGCTCCAGAACAGAGACTGCTGGGGCAGACTTTATAAAGGGGAGGCGGAGTTTTGGTCGCTCTCTTTGGACCCCTCTCTCCTAGCAAGAGGATGTCTGTGCTGAACTGCTGTGTGCACAAGGCCTGAAGCCCGGGCCGTGTGCTCCTTTCCAAAGAGCCCTCTGCCAGCCTAGCAGAGCCTTAGAGACATCTAATCCTCCTTGCTGCAGTACACCAGAAGGATTGAAGACTTGGATGTCGGTGGATTCCTGTTCCTAGACGAATCGATGGAGGAAACGGACTTGGACTTGTCCAGGTGGTGAGAGCTGTTTAAAGACAGATACTTTATCTTTACTATTCGTTGGGATTACAAAGTTGTTCTTCAAGTGCACCACCGAGAGATTGCTAGCAAATATTGTTTCACTGAACTTCCATTTAGATCAGTCAGGCCTGACTGCATAGGTAGACATTGCTGGGTGTTAGTCTACCCATGAGGGGAAGTAGCTGTAAAAGGGCAGCGCTAGAGTTGCATAGCAATACTTTATTATTCTGATTACTCTGTTTATCTTTATTACTGTTTATTGCAGGGATCTGCAACTTGTTATACTGTTGTTTATTACTTGCCCATTAGCCTCAGTAAAATATCTGGGTAAAGTACATTTGGTGTCAGTTCCGCTTACTTTAATAGGAGTTTTAAAGTATATTCTGTGTATGTTTGTTATAGGACTGCGTCACCAACAGTTGCGATCACGCGGTCCTATCTCTCTATCACCAGCTGTGCCACGGGAGGTTAGAGCCGATTTCCGGGGGTTGACAGCGGTGCACTGCAGGGCCCAAATCAATATCAGCGGCTCTCTTAACTGGGGGTAGTGCTACATAATAATAATAAAAATATAAAGGAATAGGAAAGAGCACACCGGCATTGTGTAATCATCTTCTTTAACCACTTGTCCACCGCCCACTGTCAATTGACGGCGGGCGGAGGATACTCTCGTTCTGGGAGGACGTCATATGACGTCCTCCCTTTAAAACGAGCTAGAAGGCGCGCGCGCGTGCCCGCCGCGTTCACAAGGCCCGGTGCGCGTGCCCGGCGGCCGCGATTGCCCGGGAAACGAGCAGGAAAGTGGGTCTCTGTGTGTAAACACAGAGATCCACGTCCTGTGAGGGAGAGGAGGCTGATGGTGTGTCCCTTGTACATAGGGACAACCATCAGTCACCTCCCCCAGTCAGTCCCCTCCCCCCACAGTAAGAACACATTGAGGGAACATATTTAACCCCTTCAATACAGGGCTTTTTGTACCTATTCAATACCGGGCCTATTTTGGAACTTCTCTCCTACATGTACAAATCATCATTCTTTTGCTAGAAAATTACTCAGAACCCCCAAACATTATATATGTTTTTTTAGCAGACACCCTACGGAATAAAATGACGGTCATTGCAACATTTTTTCTTGCACAATATTTGCGCAATAATTTTTCAAACGCCTTTTTAAAAAAAAAAAATGGTTTCATGAATTAAAAAATAACAAAACAGTAAAGTTAGCCCAATTTTTTGGGAACATATGAAAGATAATGTTACGCCGAGTAAATAGATACCTAACATGTCACGCTTTAAAATTGCGCACACTCATGGAATGGCGCCAAACTTCGGTACTTAAAAATCTCCATAGGCGACGCTTTAATTTTTTTTACAGGTTACCAGGTTAGAATTACAGAGGAGGTCTAGTGCTAGAATTGTTGCACGCGCTCTAACGCACGCGGCGATACCTCACATGCATGGTTTGAACGGCGTTTACATATGTGGGCGACTTACGTGTGCATTCGCTTCTGATTGCGAGCTACCGGGGACAGGGGCGTTTAATTTTTTTTTATTATTATTTATTTATTTATTTTACTTATTTATTTATTTTTTTACAATGATTTTACTTTTTTTTTTTTTGATCACTTTTATTCCTATGTGAGGGGGTTAGCTCGGCAGCGGGTGTGTGTGACCCCCGGGATGGGCTCCCCACACAAAACAGGCCCAGCAAACGGAGGTTGTGGTTTTCAAAATCAAAAAGGTGCGGTTTATTTTCTATTTACAGTGACAAAACACAGCAAAGCAAAAGAAACATAAACAAAATAAATCCTGGTCAACTTGACCTCTGACTAAACATACAGGTTTCCTAACTAACAACTGGGATCAGCCTAGTGCTGTCCTAGTCCCTAAGTCCCTGGTTTTAAATGTCCAAGCAAATAGCCACACAGGCTTTGTCTCACCGCACAGGGGTTCACTCTCCCTAGACAGTCCACACAGTTCTGGTTCCAGGCATGAGCAAACACCTAATGAATCTGGGAGTTCTTATAGAGGCCTAAATGAGCTGACAAGCTTCAGCTGGTCTCATCAACTCCCTGTCTGCACGACGCCCCACACTCTCCCTAGAGGTATGAGTCATCCATGAGCCCACTAGCCTCAGCTGGGCTTATACAACTCTCCACCTAGTTGTATAAGTCGGCGTAAAGCCTGAATCTGGGCAAAATATATCTACCCCCCTGGATGCAACCAGGTGACTTTACCTTCCTGCTGTCACATACCCCCCCTCTTGTTTTAACCTCGGGGTTGGAACACCAGCAATCAGGCATTCATGTACTCGAGACAAAGCATCCACATTCCCCATTTGAATGCCAGGGCGATGCTTTACTGTGAAGTTGAATTCCTGGAGGGCCAGGAACCACCTATTCACTCTTCTATTTGTTTCCTTGTTTTGAGCCATCCACTTTAACGGAGCGTGATCCGTAACCATGTCAAAGTGCCTACCTAGCAGGTAGTACCGAAGGGAATCTAGAGCCCACTTCACCGCTAAACACTCCTTTTCAACGGTGGCGTAATTTACCTCATGGGACTTCAACTTCCTGCTGAGGTAAATGACTGGGTGCTCTTCCCCGTTCCAGACCTGGGACAATACTGCTCCTAACCCCACATCTGACGCATCACTTTGTACGACAAAGTCTTTAGAGAAGTCGGGTGAGTACAACACTGGCTGGCTACATAAGGCTTGTTTCAAGAATTGGAATGCTGCCTCAGCCTCGGGGGTCCATTTAATCATGACCGACCCTTTCCCCTTCGTCAGGTTGGTTAGGGGCACAGCCTTAGAAGCAAAGTGGGGAATGAATCGCCGATAATACCCAGCGATTCCCAGAAAGGCTCGTACCTGCTTCTTGCTGTTGGGACGTGGCCAACTCAGGATGGCCTCGATTTTGTTGAGTTGGGGTTTTATTACTCCCCTCCCAATGGTGTACCCAAGATATTTGGCCTCCTCCTGCCCAATGGTACACTTCTTGGGGTTAGCCGTAAACCCCGCTTCCCGAACAGAGTCCAGGACTGCTTGCACTTTTGGCAGATGTGAGGCCCAATCTGTGCTATGGACAATTACGTCATCCAGGTAAGCCGCAGCATACTTCCGATGGGGCCTCAGCATCTGGTCCATTTTCCGCTGGAATGTGGCCGGCGCATTCTGTAACCCGAACGGCATTCTTTTATATTGGAACGCCCCGTCTGGGGTTACAAATGCGGTTTTCTCTTTGGCCGACTTGGCCAGGGGGATTTGCCAATACCCTTTTGTGAGGTCAAGAGTCGTCATGTATCGGGCTGTTCCCAGCCGGTCGATCAACTCATCAATACGTGGCATGGGGTAAGTGTCAAATTTTGTAACTTTGTTCAACTGACGAAAATCGTTACAAAATCGCCAGCTCCCATCCGGTTTAGGCACCAACACAATGGGACTAGACCAATCACTTTGGGACTCCTCTATCACCCCTAAGTTCAGCATTTTCTGTACTTCCTCCCGTATTGCCTCCCGTCGGGCCTCTGGGATCCGATAGGGTTTTAACTTCACCCTTTCACCGGGTGGGGTAATGATGTCATGCTCTACCCCAGATGTTTGTCCCGGCAGCTCAGAGAATACCTCCTTGTTGCGAAGCACAAACTCCTTAACCTCCTGTTGTTGGGGTTGTGACAAGGTGGCTGCTATTCCAACCTCAGGAATCACGCAACCAGTTTGAGCTGGTGACCAAGTGTCTGCGACTAGGGACTCTCTATCCCTCCAGGCTTTCAACAGATTAACGTGATAGATCTGTTCGGGCTTTCGCCTTCCTGGTTGTCTGACCTTGTAATTCACTTCGCTCACTTTTTCCATTATCTCATAGGGGCCTTGCCATTTGGCAAGGAATTTACTTTCAACCGTAGGGACAAGTACCAGTATCCTATCCCCCGGGGAAAAGGTACGGGTCTTGGCTCCACGGTTGTACACTCTCTGCTGTGCTAACTGCGCTTGGGCCAAATGTTCCTTCACGATGGGCATTACCTGTGCAATTCGGTCTTGCATCAGGGCGACATGCTCAATCACACTCCTGTGGGGAGAACTCTCACTTTCCCAAGTTTCCTTGGCAATATCCAACAGCCCTCTTGGGTGTCTCCCATACAGTAACTCAAAGGGGGAGAATCCCGTAGAGGATTGGGGCACCTCCCTAATAGCAAACATCAAATAAGGAAGTAGACAGTCCCAATCCTTTCCATCTCTATCCACCACTTTCTTCAACATTTGTTTTAGGGTTTTGTTGAATCTTTCAACCAGCCCATCGGTTTGGGGGTGATACACAGATGTACGCAATTGCGTCACTTTGAACAATTTACACAGCTCTTTCATAACCCGGGACATAAAGGGTGTACCTTGGTCCGTAAGCAGTTCTTTACAAATACCCACCCGGCTAAAAACAAGAGATAGCTCTTTGGCTATGGTTTTGGCCGAGGTATTTCTGAGAGGGATCGCTTCTGGATAACGGGTGGCATAGTCCATTATAACCAATATGTACTGGTGCCCCCTAGCGGACTTGATTATAGGACCTACCAAATCCATTGCGATTCTCTCAAACGGGACCTCAATGATGGGTAGAGGGACCAGCGGGCTACGGAAATGTGGCATCGGGGCCGACCTCTGACACACAGGGCAGGAGGAACAATAATTTTCTATGTCCTTCATCACCCCAGGCCAATAGAATCTCTGTAATACCCTCTCTCGGGTTTTCTCTGTCCCCAGATGACCTCCAAGAATGTGCCCATGGGCCAACTCCAACACCAACTTCCTGTAAGGTTTGGGCACCACAAGCTGCTCAACGGTTTCTTCTGCCCTTTTTGCCACCCGATACAGTAGGTCCTTCTCTACGCTGAAGTATGGGTAAGTGCAGGTATTATCTGGGTTCACTAACTCGCCATCTATTTCCACTACGTTTTCCCGTGCCTTTATTAGGGCGGGGTCTTTTAACTGTTCTGTGGCAAAATTTTCCCTGTGAACCTCCAGATCAGAAAACTCCACAGACGGTAGGTTTTCGTCTGAGGAGGTGGGCTCCTCTCCAGTTTCTTGAGTCTCCCCTGCAAATACTGACAAGGGAAATTCTGGAGAGTCCTCACCACTCTCAGAGGAGTTCTGGCTATCACATTCCTGGTACATAGGGGCACCAGTGGGGGGCTCAGGATCATCCCACAGTTCCCAGAACTTCGGAAAATCCCTTCCCACAATGGCATCATGCGGTAATTGAGATACTAACCCCACTGGATGAGAGAGGGTACCTTTGGGGGTCTCGAAACACACTGTAGTCACTGGATACTCTCGGGTGTCCCCATGCACACAAATAACAGCTACCTTGCTATTCCCAGAGACCTCTGTTTTAACTAATTCAGCCTTTATCAGGGTCACAAGGCTACCTGAATCCAGCAATACCACAACATTTCTACCATTAACACACATTTTGCATAAATGTTTCTCAGTTCCTCGAATGGCAGTGCATGCGACTGTCGCACACAGCGACTGACGTCTGCCCGTCAGAAAGTCACACTGCATGGGTTCCTCCACAACCGGGCAATTGGCTGCAATATGTCCCGCTTGCCGGCAGCGGTAGCAAACGATCCTTCTTGCCGCCTCTTGAGCCGCTGATTTCCCAGGCTGTTCTCGCCAAACTTGGGGTAGAGCTCCCACCCTCTCACTCTCTCCACCCTCACCCCTTGGAATCCTCTTATCCGCCCCTGGGGATGGTCTGGTCTTAGGGTGGAAAGTCCGAGTGTCTCTGGAAGAGGCCGTCAGGTTCTCTGTAGCCAAGTATTTCTCCACACGATCCACAAGACCATCGGCCGTCTCTGGGTCTCCATGGCTTACCCACTTTTGGATGGCAGTAGGAAGAGCTCTCAAAAACCGATCCATTACAACACGTTCCACAATCTTTTGTGCGGACAAAGTCTCTGGCTGTAGCCACTTTCTGCTCAGGTGAATGAGATCATACATTTGAGACCTGGGGGGTTTTCCAAGCTGGAAAGTCCAGTTATGCACACGCTGAGCCCGGACAGCCTGGGTGACACCCAGCCTTGCCAAAATTTCAGCTTTTAGCATCACATAGTCTTTTGCTTGGTTAGGCTCTAGGTCATAGTAAGCTTTCTGCGATTCACCAGTTAACAGAGGAGCCACCAGTCCAGCCCACTGCTCCTCAGGCCACTTTTCTCTTTCAGCGGTCCTTTCAAATGTGGTCAAAAATACCTCTGGATCATCCTCTCCAGTCATTTTTGTCAATAAACGACTCACCCCAAAGGACGCGGTATTAGTGGGACGGCTTTCCTCACTGGTCTGCGGACGTTGCTGCATTACTGCTTCCATTTGTTGTAGTCTCTGCTCTTGCTTCTGTAACAGGTCTATGAAGCGGGCCTCAGATTGCTGCTGGGCTTGTTGCTGAGCTTCCAGACTCTGTTGATGAGCTTGCTGCTGGGCTGCAAGGCTCCTTTGCAAACCTGCATTTGTCTGCTGTTGATTGGCATTTGCTAGAGCCAGCTGTTTCAGTATCTCCTCCATGCTGGCTTAAAAAAAACTGCCACTGGTTCTCCACCAACTGTGAGGGGGTTAGCTCGGCAGCGGGTGTGTGTGACCCCCGGGATGGGCTCCCCACACAAAACAGGCCCAGCAAACGGAGGTTGTGGTTTTCAAAATCAAAAAGGTGCGGTTTATTTTCTATTTACAGTGACAAAACACAGCAAAGCAAAAGAAACATAAACAAAATAAATCCTGGTCAACTTGACCTCTGACTAAACATACAGGTTTCCTAACTAACAACTGGGATCAGCCTAGTGCTGTCCTAGTCCCTAAGTCCCTGGTTTTAAATGTCCAAGCAAATAGCCACACAGGCTTTGTCTCACCGCACAGGGGTTCACTCTCCCTAGACAGTCCACACAGGTCTGGTTCCAGGCATGAGCAAACACCTAATGAATCTGGGAGTTCTTATAGAGGCCTAAATGAGCTGACAAGCTTCAGCTGGTCTCATCAACTCCCTGTCTGCACGACGCCCCACACTCTCCCTAGAGGTATGAGTCATCCATGAGCCCACTAGCCTCAGCTGGGCTTATACAACTCTCCACCTAGTTGTATAAGTCGGCGTAAAGCCTGAATCTGGGCGAAATATATCTACCCCCCTGGATGCAACCAGGTGACTTTACCCTCCTGCTGTCACACCTATTACAAGGAATGTAAACATCCCTTGTAATAGGAATGTGTGTGACAGGTTCTCTTTATTGAGAGATGCGGGGTCAATAAGACCCCACATCTCTCCTCCAGGCTGGAAAGCATGAGATCAGTGAAAAATTTTTCACTGATTTCATACTTACAGCCGCAATGGCGGCTTTGTTTACATTTGAGGACCCGGGCGTGACGTCATCACATCGCGCCCGGGCCTCCGACGATCATAGAGATGACTGGTGACCATCTGGTCACCAGTCATCTCTATGCTCATCACGTGACTCCACCAACGATGCCGGAAGATTCGCTCCGGGTCCCCGATCGCACGGGGGAGCCCGGAGAAGCACCGGATGGCGGCGGGAGGGGGGGATGTCCCCTCCCGCCGCCTATAAGAACGATCAAGCGGCGGAACCGCCGCTATGATCATTCTTATGGTGCACAGAATCGCCGGCACTTTAAAAGGATATCTGAATGATGCCTCTAGCTGCAGGCATCATTCAGATATCCCCCTACAAAGTCGAGGACGTCATATGACGTCCACCCAGGATGGGAGATCCCATCTGTGGACGTCATTTGTCTATGGCTGGGTAGGGAAGTGGTTAACCCCTTCCCGACCCCTAGTGGTTAACCCCTTCCCTGCCAATCACATTTATACAGTAATCAATGCATTTTTATAGCAGGGATCGCTGTATAAACGTGAATGGTCCCAAAAATGTGTCAAAAGTGTCCGATGTGTCCGCCGCAATATCGCAGTCACAATAAAAAATCGCAGATCGCCGCCATTACTAATAAAAAAATAAAAATGCTATAAATCTATCCCCTATTTTGTACACGCTATAACTTTTGCGCAAACCAATCAATACGCGCTTATTGCGATTTTTTTTTTTTACCAAAAATATGTAGAAGAATACGTATCGGCCTAAACTGAGGAAAATTTTATTTAAAAAAAAAAATGGGTATTTATTATAGCAAAAAGTAAAAAATGCCATTTTTTAAATTGGTCATTAAAAACGATCGTGTATAGGCTCCAGAGCATTTTTAACGACGTGAAAAATGGGCTAAAAAAAATTAGAACCTGCTCTATTTTTTCACGTTGTTCTTTTTAACGTCGTGAAAAACGGTAGTGTGTGGGCTTTTACGAGGGGAAAAAAAATGCGCATGCTCAGAATCAAGTATGAGACGGGGGCGCTCCTTCTGGTAAAACTAACGTTCGTAATGGAGATAGCACATTCGTCACGCTGTAACGGACTGAAGAGCATGAGGCTGAAAAGCGCGAATCGTCTCTCACCAAACTTTACTAACACGAGGAACAGCAAAAGCAGCCCAAAGGGTGGCGCCATACGAATAGAACTTCCCCTTTATAGTGCCGTTGTATGTGTTGTACGTCGCCGTGCTTTGCTTAAGCATTTTTTTTCACGATAGTGTGTAGGCAAGGCAGGCTTGAGAGGAAACACGAAAAATCACGTCGAGAAAAACGTTGTTTTTTTCAATGACATTAAAAACGGTCGTGTGTACGCGGCATTAGGCCTGGCATTGGAAAGCAAACATCTCCTGTCACTATTGGAGAGAATTGCTGCGTACACACGACCATTTTTCTCGTCGGGAAAATTAAAAAAAAATTATTCGAGGAGAAAAACGACCGTGTGTGGGCTTTTGGTAATTTTTCCCGACGAGAAAAACGGCATTAATCACGACGAGAAAAATTAGAACATGCTCTAATTTTTCTCGTCGTGATTCACGGCATTTTTTTCCGCAGCAGTTTTCCCATAGGGAAACACTGCCGGGGAGCCTACACACGGTCGTTTTTCTCGACCAAGAGAAAAAATGACGGGAAAAACGGCCGTGTGTAGGGAAACAAGCCGTTCCTCGTTTTTCCCGTCGATTTACTCGACGGTGTTTTCACCATCGAGAAAATCGATCGTGTGTACGCGGCATATTACTTACTAGTGTTTTTAAAGAAGATTGCTGCACTATGCCGATGTGCTTTTCCCTGTTCTTTCCTATCTTTTAGTTTAAAGAGCACTACTCCCCGTTGTGTTCAAATAACTAGAAGGCTAGATTGGTTGGCATCCTTCTTATTATCTGATAGACTTAGAATATACAGTATGTTCTATGCAGGCGGTTCTTCTAGCTGATGTGAGATAATGCATCAAACAGTCTCACAAGACTTGAGAAGCTGTAGGGGCAACATGGAACCAGAAAGCAAGATCTCCTAATGTGTATGTTAACCTTATCAATAACCTTTCACATTCGTTCCCTTTTAGTGAGACAGATGTTGTTTAGTTCAACGTATAACAAAAGCATTCAATGGTATATTTAACAAACCAAAAAGGAATGAATATTAAAGGTTCCTCCACTGATGCTTCTCCATTGATACAGTGAGGTCAGTAAAGTTGGCAGTAGACAGTTATGCTGGCCATATGTAGCGGCCCCCCCCAATATTTGGGGGCGCTATGTGTAAATTTAGGGGCAGTCTGAGCCGGTAGTTGGGTTCAGACCAATTTATGATTCAATTTTTGCTCTGCTCTGGGTGTGATACTGCCTGGCAGTAGTGTTCTCCTTTGCCTGTAGGTGGCACTGTCATCGCGGGCATGGGTTGAGCTACGGGGGGTATCACAGCACCTTGGGTGTCCTCTCTCGGCAGCCGTGCAGTGGGCGTGGTCTACCCGCTGTGCATGCTGGGAGAGGGTACAAAAGGGGCAGACGCCATTTGGCGCAAGGCGATTCCAGGGGGACCCCAAGGGGTTCAGGGGGGACCTCTGGTCCAGTGAGTGTGCCTCATGGCCCGCATGGCACGAGGTGCGCGAGTGTGTTTAGGCCTCGGGCACCTTCTGCCCGAGGTCCTGTTGCTGCATCGTGGGCCCAGCTCTGCTGACAAGGGCCCACGCTTCAGAGAAGGATCCCAGGCTGCCCCTTTGTAGGGGTCCCATCTTTGGGAAAGGAGTTCAGGGGAAGATCAGTCCCGGCGGAGATTAGCGACGGTACTGCTGTCTCGGGGAGAGGCCTAGAGGGGGATTCACCATTCTCTGATATCCGTGCTCCATCCCGGCTGCTAGGACCGCTCTCATAGGGACTATCCGGGTGAGCAAAACCCACTCAGGCTTGAGTGGCGACGAGTGTTGCGTGCCTGAACCTTCCCCTACTTCTTTCAACTTCCTGCTCTCGCTCTCTTCAAGTTGACTCACAGAGAAAAAGAATAAAGCCTTGCTGATTGGGTTTTACTCAAGTGTGGACATTGGCCTTATTCCTGGAGATTTTTGTTTGCCCCTAGACAACGGAGCCAAAGGATCCACTCTGGAGAGGTAATTGCTGCAGACCCAAAACAAAAAAAACCCAGTTGATCCCTTAATTGGGGGTAAGTGCTACACATACATAGGTAAAAATTTGTCCGGTTCAGCAGGGACCAGCTGAATTTCGATCCATGTATGGGCACTGTGGTTGTACAAAAGTCAATCCACCGATAGAAGAATAGAATAGATAATGATTTTTTGGGACAGCTAAACCCCCTGTCCAGTGCTGTAGGCTGCCTTTGTGGCAGGGAAAACGTGTGCAGAATCACAGAGCGGAGTGGTCTGACTCCAGGCGTCAGGACATGTCATCCTGATGCCCTTTTTTTTATTAATTCATGAATTTATATTTCTATAGCACATTTCTCCCTTGGGACTTAAAGCACTTTATCTGTTTTTGGGCAGATGGTGAATTGAGGAAAGTGGAAAAATAGTACTGGACCCGTAAGGTTATCTCACTGGTATGGCTAGGACAAAGTAGAGCTGGGAGATTTTCTCCCCCAAAAAAATCTGTGATTTTTTAAAAAAAAAGGCGATTCACGATTCGGATCAAGTTTTTTTTTTCTGATGGACACCGCGCCGGTCCTGAGGAGCTGCGGGCAGGAGTTTAGGCGAGGCCGCGGCTTCGGCCTAGTCCACAAGACCGGACGCCGTGGACTAGGCCGAGGCCGCGGCCTCACCTAAAACCTCCTGCCTGCAGCTCCCCAGGACCGCCGCTGACACCGCACCGGTCCTGAGGAGCTGCGGGCAGGAGTTTTTAGGCGAGGCCGTGGCTTTGGCCTAGTCCGCGGCGTCCAGCCTCGTGGACTAGGCCAAAGCCACGGCCTCGCCTAAAAACTCCTGCCCGCAGCTCCACAGGACCGGCGCGGTGTCAGCAGCGGTCCTGGGGAGCTGCAGGCAGGAGTTTTTAGGTGAGGCCGCGGCCTCGGCCTAGTCCACGGCGTCCGGTCTCGCGGACTAGGCCGAAGCCGCGGCCTCGCCTAAACTCCTGCCCGCAGCTCCTCGAGACCGGCGCGGTGTCAGCGCCGGTTCTGGTGGAAAAACAAATCTAAAAAATCGATTTGCTAAATTTTTGAATCGATTTGACCTCTCAACTCGATTCAAGATTTAAATCGATTTTTTCCCCAGCCCTAGGACAAAGATGAAAATAATCTTGTTCCCAGGAAGGTGGCTTCTACACCCCAGAGCAGGGGTAGGGAACCTCGGCTGTCCAGCTGTTTCGAAACTACAAATCCCATCATGCCTCTGCCTCTAGGAGTCATGCCTGTGATTGTCAGGGTCTTGCAATGTCTCATGGGACTTGTATTTTTGAAACAGCTGGAGAGTCAAGGTTCCCTACCCCTGCCCCAGAGGATCCCCACAGTCTCCTTGGCTTGTAGGGTAATGTTTAGAGGTTCAGATACAATTGTATTCCAATAAAAGTCAGGGGGACAATCCAAAAAGTATCTAATGCATTTTAGGGGTCCAAAATGTCCCCTTCATCAGGGCTTGATTGAATATAATTGTGAATGGACTAGAAGTGAGCTGGGCCTTTAATGGTATTTTTTCCAGTGTGATTACAAGCATAGACCTTCTCAGCAGTCAATGATAGGGGGCATTTTTGGACTCTCAAAATGCATTTGTTTGTCTCCCTGATTTGTATTGGAATAAAGCTGTGACTGGACGTCTTAGCAGTAGTGGCACTTTAATTTCCATTTCTGTTAGGGCAGAAGGTGAGGCTGTCTTCTTGGGTGTGATCTGTAGAATATCATACTAGGGTCAACAGTTATGCCGCGTACACACGACCATTTTTCATGACGAGAAAAATGCAATTATTTAATTTGGTCATTAAAAACGATCGTGTGTGGGCTCCAGAGCATTTTTCACGACGTGAAAAATGGCCATTAAAAATTTGGAACATGCTCTAATTTTTCTCGTCGTTTTTCACGTCGTTGTTTTTCCCGTCATGAAAAACGGCCGTGTGTAGGCTTTAACGACGTGAAAAAAACGTGCATGCTCAGAAGCAAGTAATGAGACGGGAGCGCTTGTTCTGGTAAAACTAGCGTTCGTAATGGAGATAGCACATTCGTCACGCTGTAACGGACTCAAGAGCACGAGGCTGAAAAGCGCAAATCGTCTCTCACCAAACTTTACTAACACGAGGATCAGCAAAAGCAGCCCAAAGGATGGCGCCATCCGAATGGAACTTTCCATTTATAGTGCCATCGTATGTGTTGTACGTCACCACGCTTTGCTCAAGCATTTTTTTTTCGTTTTTTTCATGATCGTGTGTAGGCAAGGCAGGCTTGAGAAGAATCACGTCGAGAAAAACATTGTTTTTTTCAATGACATTAAAAACGGTCGTGTGTACGCGGCATTAAACCGGAGCCAATTAACCTAAAAAAAGTATTTGGCATTTGGGAGGGAATTGCAGAAACCCATGATAGCCAAGGGAGAACACACAAACTCCATGCAGATAGTGACCTGAGGACCACAGTGCTGCAAGGTTGACTTTGATATCTGACATAGCTATTGAAAATGAAATAAAAAATATTATTCCTGCCTGTGCGAAATTTCTTTAAATAAAGAATTCAAAAGAAAAAGAAACAAAAAATATTAACAATTCAGGTTTACGTATCATTTATTCCTCAAAATTGATCATTTTGGGGAAATAAAATGCAGAAGCGGAAGTGAGAGTAGTGGTAGAAAGCCTATAAAAGGGAAGTCTGTGGGGAAGACTTTGGAGAATATCTCAGTGTAGCATTTCACCACAATGCTTCACAATTCAAGCACTAAAAATAAATTACAATCCTCGGGGGGCATAAAGGAAAAATCTAATTCCTGATAACACAAATGATCAAAGGCTTTATAACCTATGCATTATTCCGTATCACAATGGAGAAACCGCAGCGCTAAACAGAATCTCTAATGACTGCCAATTAGAAGGTATTATTGCTAAAAGGTTTTTTTTGTTTTTCATAAAGGGATGATTCTACCTCACCCACAAATTTATTTTGCTTATTATTCAATCTCTCAGCAGTTAAAGTAGAACTTCAGTTCAACCTTTTCTTTATTTTGGTTACACAGGGGCAGGGTTAGCACCTCTGTCATGTTTTTATTGCTGTGTCATCTTACAGGATATCTCCTCTCACATCCTGCCCTGGTGACCATCAGAGTACTGATGTGAGCTAAAAGCTGAACTCCGGGCTCAAAAAAAATCATTGAAATATACTGCTTAGTAGCCACACAGGATGTAAACAAGACCAGTCCCAGTGCAAGGGTAGAGAGCAGTAGTGACCTACAAGATGGGGCGGAGTAAAACTACAAGAGGGGGCGGAGACAAGACAAGTCACTTTGCACAAGGACAGGGAGCAGCAGTGACCTACAAGAGGGGGCGGAGTAAAACTACAGGACGTGGCGGAGACAAGACCACTCGCTCTGCACAAAGAGAGAGAGCAGTAGTGACCTACAAGAGGAGGTGAAGTAAAACTACAAGAGGGGGCGGAGACAAAGCCAGTCACTCTGCACAAGGACAGGGAGCAGCAGTGATCTACAAGAGGGGGGCGGAGTAAAAGTACAAGAGGGGGCGGAGACAAGACCAGTTACTCTGCACAAGGAGAGAGAGCAGCAGTGACCTGCAAGAGGGGGTGGAGTAAAACTACAAGATGGAGCGGAGACAAGACCACTCACTCTGCACATCTGAATAACAGCGGCTGGTTGGTGTTTGGAAGTGCCTATCAGAGCCAGCGGCTCTGATAGGGCTGTAATCGGCTTCCAAATAGTTAACCAGGGGACGCACGGGGGGTGCGTTCCTTGGTTAACACTGACAGGCGTCTCAGCCAATCAAGTTCACAGGGTTTGGTTACCGGTGACCTGATTGACTGAAGCGACATTGAGGGCGGGAGAAGGACGGCACTGACCCGAGGAAGGTAAGTGCAGGGCTGGGGACAAACTGGCTGCATTTGGGGGGAAACTGGCTGCATTTGGGGGGAAACTGGCTGCATTTGGGGAAAAACTGGCTGCATTTGGGAGGAAACTGGCTGCATTTGGGGGGAAACTGGCTGCATTTGTGGGGAAACTGGCTGTATTTGGGGAGAAACTGGCTGCATTTGGGAGGAAACTGGCTGCATTTGGGAGGAAACTGGCTGCATTTGGGGAAAAACTGGCTGCATTTGGGGAAAAACTGGCTGCATTTGGGGAGAAACTGGCTGCATTTGGGAGGAAACTGGCTGCATTTGGGAGGAAACTGGCTGCATTTGGGAGGAAACTGGCTGCATTTGGGGAAAAACTGGCTGCATTTGGGAGGAAACTGGCTGCATTTGGGAGGAAACTGGCTGCATTTGGGGAAAAACTGGCTGCATTTGGGAGGAAACTGGCTGCATTTGAGGGGGCAAACTGCTGGCGTTTGCGCACAGTGGCTGCGTTTAATGGGCACAGTGGTGGCAATTGATGATTTTTTTTTTCAGTTTGTTCGCGCCCCCCAAAAAATGTTGAGCACCAGCTGCCACTGGCCCTGACTGTACTGTATCTTGGGAAGAGCAGCATATTTCCCCAGAGCCAGAAAAGTTTGTTAGAACTACAACCCCCCCCCCCAAAACCTGAAGGGGGGGGTTTCCGTAGTCCACAGAGAGAATTAGGAGCAATGCTAACTTATAACAGCACAGGACACAGAGTACAGCAAGTTACAAACTCAATGTATTTTTTTCAGGATCTACAGGTTCTTCTGCACTTTTTGAACAGATATAACAAAACACTTTCAATGGTATAATAAACGGACCAAAAGGGAGTAAGAAAAGAGTATTGTTTGGGTTTACATACACTTTATCCTGTATTCACACTTGTACAGTGCCTTGAAAAAGTATTCATACCCCTTAAAATTTTCCACATTTTCTCATGTTACAACCAAAAACATAAATATATTTAATTGGGATTTTATGTGATAGACCAGCACAAAGTGGCACATAATTGTGAAGCGGGAGGAACATGATAAATGGTTTTCAAATTTTGTTACAAATAAATATCTGAAAAGTTTATTGTCATGTATATGCGGTTTTATTTTATAACTCTTGAATGAAGACCCGCGGTTGGTGGAACTGTGTATCCCCTTATCATTAGGTACTTGTCGCCTGAGAAATGTGGTAAACTGAGTTTTTGGGTGGTTGGGGGGTGAAGGGTGGAAGGGTGGGGTTAGTTGGTAGTGGGGGTGTTTTTCTCAGTTAATGCACATAGTCAGCTGCCTATGTTAGGTAGAACGTACTATATGTAGTTTGTTGACCATGTTGGTCATAGTGGGGCCTGGCGGCTTGCCAAGGCCACCCTTTTCATTTTTTGTATGTCTTAAAAAATGCTTTAATAAAAATAATTAAAAAAAATAAAAAAATATCTGAAAAGTTTGGCGTGCATTAGTATTCAGCCCCCTTTACTTTGTTACCCCTAACTAAAATCTAGTGAAACCTATGGCCTTCAGAGGTCACCTAATTAGCAAATAGAGTCCACCTGTGTGTAATTTAATCTCAGTATAAATACGGCTGCTCTGTGAAGCCCTTAGAGGTTTGTTAGAGAACCTTAGTGAACAAACAGCATCATGAAGGCCAAGGAACACACCAGACAGTTCAGGGATAAAGCTGTTGAGAAGTTTAAAGCAGGGTTAGGTTATAACAAAGAATCCCAAGCTTTGAACATCTCACAGAGCACTGTTCAATCCATCATCCGAACATGGAAAGAGTATGGCACAACTGCAAACCTACCAAGACATGGCCGTCCACCTAAACTGACAGGCTGGGCAAGGAGAGCATTAATTAGAGAAGCAGCCAAGAGGTCCATGGTAATTCTGGAAGAGCTGCAGAGATCCACAGCTCAGGTGGGAGAATCTGTCCACAGGAAAACTATTAAGCCCTGTACACACGATCAGATTTCCAAAGGTTTTTTAACCGATGGATTTTTCCATCTGAAAACCGATGAAGCTGACTTTCATCAGTCTTGCCTACACACCATCAGTCAAAAAACCGACTGTTCCAAACGCGGTGACGTAAAACACTCCGATGAGCCGAGAAAAATGAAGTTCAATGCTTCTGAGCATGCGTCGACTTGATTCTGAGCATGCGTGGGTTTTTTATCCGATGGAGTTCCCCACAGACGATAGTAATTTGACATCAGATAAATCTAAAACATGTTCTATTTTTAAACACCGATGGAAAAAAGACCGATGGGGCCCATACACGATCGGTTTGTCCGATGAAAAAAGTCCATCGGACTGTTTTCATCGGTAAAACCGATCGTGTGTACAGGGCTTCTGTCGTGCACTCCACAAATCTGGGCTTTATAGAAGAGTGGCAAGAAGAAAGCCATTGTTGAAAAAAAGCCATAAGAAGCCCAGTTTGCAGTTTGTGAGAAGCCATGTGGGGAACACAGAAAACATGTGGAAGAAGGCGCTCTGGTCAGATGAGACCAAAATTGAACGTTTTGGCCTAAAAGCAAAACCCTATGTGTGGCGGAAATCTAACACTGCACATCACCCTGAACACACCATCCCCACCGTCAAACATAGTGCGGGTAGCATCATTTTGTGGGGAGGCTTTTCTTCAGCAGGGAGAGGGAAGCTGGTTAGAGTTGATGGGAAGATGGATGGAGCCAAATACAGGGCAATCTAAAGCTTCGTACACACGGTCGGACTTCCATCGGACTTTTCCGTGAATTTTTGTCCGAACGGAGTTGGTTGGGAACACCCACAGCATACACACGCTCTGACTTTTCTGCAAACTTTCTTAAAACTTCTTACAACATCACGTGTTTTTTCTGCTCTTTTCTGATCTTTACTGCCACCCTTTGGTCAACTTCTGCTATTGTTGGTTGATTTTAACATTAGTTGTTTTGTCCATCGGACTAAAGTCCGATGGTTATCTGTACACACGGTCGGATTTTGCTCCATCTGACTTTTGTTGGGCAAAAGTTTGTCCGTTTGCAGACCCAACTTTTGTCCGATGAAATCCAAAACCAAACGAAAAAAGTTTGTCCGATGGAGCGTACACAAGTTGGTCCAACTTGCTTAAAACGAAGTTTGTTGAGCAAAAGTCCGACCGTGTGTACGGGGCTTTAGAAGAAAACCTGTTAGAGTCTGCAAAAGACTTGAGACTCAGGCGGAGGTTCACTTTCCAGCAGGAAAACGACCCTAAACATATAGCCAGAGCTACAATGGAATGGTTTGAATCAAATCATATTAATGTGTTAGAATAGATCAGTCAAAGTTCAGACCTAAATCCAATTGAGAATCTGTGGCAAGACTTTAAAATTGCAGTTCACAGACACTCTCCATCCAATCTGACAGAGCTTGAGCTATTTTCCAAAGAAGAATGGGCAAAATGTCACACTCTAGATGTGCAAAGCTGATAGAGACATCCCCAAAAAGACTTGCAGCTGTAAATCTCTGGAATAGTGAATGCAAAAAAGAAAGGACAAACAGAAAGTTCATCTCTTGTTGTCACTGCAACAGGAAGTAAGGGGAAATCTCCCCGATGCATTTCCTGTTGCAATTTTATAAAGCAAAAACTTACATGTCCTATCCCAATGATCAGGTGTGATTAACAGGTGTATTATAACAGGTTCTAGAACAAAGGACTGATCTTACTACAAAATCCTCCTGCCCAGACTGTTGCGAGTTCTGACACACTGTGAAGAAGTGTCTGTTTCGGGTCCAGTAAGGTTTCCTCTTTGGGGAATCTGCATACAGATACCAAATCAACAATTTCCAGTTTTTAAATCTGCCGTGAAAATGTCAACCACAGGGCAACCCATGCAATGGGCCAATTGCACATAGACAGTATTTTTATTCCTGTACAGTATTTGCTCATTTTTACATTTGCAAATTGTCACTTGGGCAGGAAGTTAGGGGAAGTCTATGCCACGGACATTTTAGTCTGATGGTGATCTTCGTAAAGACCCAAAAACTGTTACAATTAAACATAAATTTACGACTTCTTTTATTGGCTTTAGTTAAACATGGTTGGCTGTAAGTGCCAATTGTCCCTTGTGTCCTGGGCCGCCTTATTTTATCACCGCACTTTACTAGCCTTTTGCCTGGTGCGGCCTCTCACTATAGAAAGCTCCATTTGGTGCTTTCACTTCTACAAAGACATGAAATTTGTAATTGTGGCTTAGGGGGGAAAAAGCTGTTTTCAAGTAATAATAGAAAGTGGCTTTAATTCACACCCTCAATGTCACAAGACCTTTGCAGATCAGGTCGTAAGTTCACAGGGAGGATTTCAATGGCTTTTACTTCCCTTGAGCTGCAATGCGAACTCTCTCTGTCACCAGGGATGCTATTTAGGGTTCAGGTATTACAGGCAAATGTCTGGGGCACACAGCAAAATATAACACTAGTAAGAAGAACCCTTTTCAATTATACTACAATATAATATTTTCCGACATATCAAATCAGAGTTCCAGGTATCAAGTAATCCTGACAGCCCCTTTCATGTGGTGATCCTGCCAGTCCTCTTCATGTGATGATCCTGCCAGTCCTCTTCATGTGGTGACTCTGCTAGTTCTCCTCAATGGAGTTATTTAGCCAGTCCTCTTCATGTGGCGACTCTGCTAGTTCCACTCCATGTGGTGAACCTGCCAGTCCTATTCATGTGGTGACTCTGCTAGTTCTCCTCATTGGGGTGATCCTGTCAGTCCCCTTCATGTGGTAATTCTGCCAGTCCCCTTCATATGGTAACCCTGTCAGTCCCCTTCATGTGGTGATCCTGTCAGTCCCCTTCATGTGGTAACCCTGTCAGTCCCCTTCATGTGGTGACCCTGTCAGTCCCCTTCATGTGGTGACCCTGTCAGTCCCCTTCATGTGGTGACCCTGTCAGTCCCCTTCATGTGGTGACCCTGTCAGTCCCCTTCATGTGGTGACCCTGTCAGTCCCCTTCATGTGATGATCCTGTCAGTCCCCTTCATGTGGTGACCCTGTCAGTCCCCTTCATGTGGTGACCCTGTCAGTCCCCTTCATGTGGTGACCCTGTCAGTCCCCTTCATGTGGTGACCCTGTCAGTCCCCTTCATGTGGTGACCCTGTCAGTCCCCTTCATGTGGTGACCCTGTCAGTCCCCTTCATGTGATGACCCTGTCAGTCCCCTTCATATGGTGACCCTGTCAGTCCCCTTCATATGGTGATCCTGTCAGTCCCCTTCATATGGTTATCCTGTCAGTCCCCTTCATGTGGTGACCCTGTCAGTCCTCTTCATATGGTGACCCTGTCAGTCCTCTTCATATGGTGACCCTGTCAGTCCTCTTCATATGGTGACCCTGTCAGTCCTCTTTATGTGGTGACCCTGACAGTCCTCTTCATGTGGTGACCCTGACAGTCCTCTTCATGTGGTGACCCTGACAGTCCTCTTCATGTGGTGACCCTGACAGTCCTCTTTATGTGGTGATCATGTCAGTCCTCTTCATGTGGTGACCCTGTCAGTCCCCTTCATGTGGTGATCCTGTCAGTCACCTTCATATGGTGATCCTGTCAGTCCCCTTCATGTGGTGATCCTGTCAGTCCCCTTCATGTGGTGATCCTGTCAGTCCTCTTCATGTGGTGACCCTGTCAGTCCCCTTCATGTGGTGACCCTGTCAGTCCTCTTCATGTGGTGACCCTGTCGGTTCTCTTCATGTGGTGACCCTGTCAGTCCCCTTCATGTGGTGACTCTGTCAGTTCTCTTTATGTGGTGATCCTGTCAGTCCCCTTCATATGGTTATCCTGTCAGTCCCCTTCATGTGGTGACCCTGTCAGTCCTCTTCATATGGTGATCCTGTCAGTCCTCTTCATGTGGTGACCCTGTCAGTCCTCTTCATGTGGTGACCCTGTCAGTCCTCTTCATGTGGTGACCCTGTCAGTCCTCTTCATGTGGTGACCCTGTCAGTCCTCTTCATGTGGTGACCCTGTCAGTCCTCTTCATGTGGTGACCCTGTCAGTCCTCTTCATGTGGTGACCCTGTCAGTCCTCTTCATGTGGTGACCCTGTCAGTCCTCTTCATGTGGTGACCCTGTCGGTTCTCTTCATGTGGTGACCCTGTCAGTCCCCTTCATGTGGTGACTCTGTCAGTACTCTTTATGTGGTGATCCTGTCAGTCCCCTTTATATGGTTATCCTGTCAGTCCCCTTCATGTGGTGACCCTGTCAGTCCTCTTCATATGGTGATCCTGTCAGTCCTCTTCATGTGGTGACCCTGTCAGTCCTCTTCATGTGGTGACCCTGTCAGTCCTCTTCATGTGGTGACCCTGTCAGTCCTCTTCATGTGGTGACCCTGTCAGTCCTCTTCATGTGGTGACCATGTCAGTCCTCTTCATGTGGTGACCCTGTCAGTCCTCTTCATGTGGTGACCCTGTCAGTCCTCTTCATGTGGTGACCCTGTCAGTCCTCTTCATGTGGTGACCCTGTCGGTTCTCTTCATGTGGTGACCCTGTCAGTCCCCTTCATGTGGTTACTCTGTCAGTCCTCTTCATGTGGTGACCCTGTCAGTCCTCTTCATGTGGTGACCCTGTCAGTCCCCTTCATGTGGTGATCCTGTCAGTCCTCTTCATGTGGTGACCCTGTCAGTCCCCTTCATGTGGTAATTCTGCCAGTCCCCTTCATATGGTAACCCTGTCAGTCCCCTTCATGTGGTGATCCTGTCAGTCCCCTTCATGTGGTGATCCTGTCAGTCCCCTTCATGTGGTGATCCTGTCAGTCCCCTTCATGTGGTGACCGTCAGTACCCTTCATGTGGTGATCCTGTCAGTCACCTTCATATGGTGATCCTGTCAGTCCCCTTCATGTGGTGATCCTGTCAGTCCTCTTCATGTGGTGACCCTGTCAGTCCCCTTCATGTGGTGACCCTGTCAGTCCTCTTCATGTGGTGACCCTGTCAGTCCCCTTCATGTGGTAATTCTGCCAGTCCCCTTCATATGGTAACCCTGTCAGTCCCCTTCATGTGGTGATCCGGTCAGTCCCCTTCATGTGGTGATCCGGTCAGTCCCCTTCATGTGGTGATCCGGTCAGTCCCCTTCATGTGGTGATCCGGTCAGTCCTCTTCATGTGGTGATCCGGTCAGTCCTCTTCATGTGGTGGCCCTGTCGGTTCTCTTCATGTGGTGGCCCTGTCAGTCCCCTTCATGTGGTGACTCTGTCAGTCCTCTTTATGTGGTGATCCTGTCAGTCCCCTTCATATGGTTATCCTGTCAGTCCCCTTCATGTGGTGACCCTGTCAGTCCTCTTCATATGGTGATCCTGTCAGTCCTCTTTATGTGGTGACCCTGTCAGTCCTCTTTATGTGGTGACCCTGTCAGTCCCCTTCATGTGGTGACTCTGTCAGTCCTCTTTATGTGGTGATCCTGTCAGTCCCCTTCATATGGTTATCCTGTCAGTCCCCTTCATGTGGTGACCCTGTCAGTCCTCTTCATATGGTGACCCTGTCAGTCCTCTTTATGTGGTGACCCTGTCAGTCCTCTTCATGTGGTGATCCTGTCAGTCCTCTTCATGTGGTGATCCTGTCAGTCACCTTCATATGGTGATCCTGTCAGTCCCCTTCATGTGGTGATCCTGTCAGTCCTCTTCATGTGGTGATCCTGTCAGTCCTCTTTATGTGGTGATCCTGTCAGTCCCCTTCATATGGTGATCCTGTCAGTCCCCTTCATATGGTGATCCTGTCAGTCCTCTTCCTATGGTGATCCTGCCAGTCCCCTATATGCGTTGATCCTGTTCTATACTTTCTATACTTTCAATAATTTATTCCATGCTAATAAAAAGTTGGGAATGTGATTAAATTAAATCCTTAAATGAGGGGAACTGGTATTAAAAATACATGAAATTTAAAAAATAACAGCTAAATACATAATTAGTCTGTTTTACATGTGAAAGGATTGAAAAACTATCCAATCTGTATTTTCCACCTACCCCACTGTGCTATCTGCCTATGAAGCATAAAGAGGGTGACAAGATTTTACAGTACCTGCAATTCTACAGACTACATGTCATAATCCCTCCTGCCTGCCCTGTGAACTTCTACACAACATGACTTCATTGGTCCCACCCTTCTGCACTGCCCATGAGCTTCCAGCGAAGACACTCCCACTACATCGCTCTCATAGGGTATTTAGCTAGATTTTGGAACATTTCAGTAGCTGAACTGAAAAATCAATGAGTGACTTTTAAAGAAATACGTAGGTATTTTTCGGTCTACTCGCCTGGGTTTCTTTTTTGAACTGGGCAGGACTCAAAGCATAGGCAGCTTTCTGCTGTTTAATAAAAAAAAAACTTGGAGCACTTGGGTTTGTGCTTTCCTTCCAAACTAAAAACATGTGCACTTCACATCTGCTGAGATATACTGTACACCTACAGTGAAATAATAACTGTACTCTCTGTGAAATAACTTGGGCCTCTCTGCTCTAAGGTATCACGTTAAACCCAAGTGTCCCCCCACAGCCAGCAGATGTAGCCGGGAACTCGACATGGGGATGGATGGATGCCTGCGCTGCATCTTTTCCCAGAATTCTGAGATTACAGCTGATCTTTCAAACTGAACGGCTTATGAACTTCTATCTTGGCCGTGCAGACACAGACTACAGCTAAATATTTCAACATGAGGTCAATTAAGCCGATGAAAAGTGTTTGGAAGCAGCAGGCAAAAGGCACCCCTACCCTATACCTGCCACACTGCATTAGAGATGTGATGCACACTACCTTATTAAGGATACTGGCTCAGAGAGACACTGGATATAGTTTTAGGAAGCCAGTTTTTTAAAGTGGTTGTAAAGTCATTTTTTAAAGTTTTACCTACAGGTAAGCCTATACTAAGGCTTACCTGTAGGTAAAAGAAATATCTCCTAAACCTTTACGGTTTAAGAGATATTCCCCTTGCAATGCGCCGCTGACAGCAGCGGCGCATGCGCACAGGGGATTCTCGGGCTGAAGGCTCGGCAGACGCCGAGCCTCGCCGGGACGAAGTCTCCCGCGCGCATGCGCGGGAGTGAGACATCGCGGCTCCAGCCACTCACAGCGCTGGAGCCGCGATACCCGGAAGACACGCCGAGGCAAGATGACATCTCCCTCGGCGTGGACCAGGTAAGTTCCCGATGCCTCGTTCTAAGGTAAGTATTTCATAATGAGCTTGTATGCTGTGCATACAAGCTCATTATGCATTTTCCTTTACAGGTGTAAAAAAAAAAAAAAATAGCGGTTATACAACCGCTTTAACAGACCCAGTCAGAGTTAATTCATCTTGTCTCAAGGCACCCTTCTGATAGAAGAACAGTTGTGATATACAATTCTGGAGTAGCCAAGAACATACAGATTGAAAACACATGGTCTATGTAGCTGTACTTTATCACTGAACATTCCTCTTGTATCAAAACAAAATTTTCGCTCACAGCTTGTTTCCAAAAAAAGTTCCAACACTTCAATTTTCCAATTGAAGTTGGTACTTGATCCTTATGGCTCCTTCAGAGGTTGCCAGAGGAAATGAAAGAATAAAGAATATGGCCTACTTATGGCCCGTACACACGATCCGAATATCGTATGAAAACGGTCATCCGAGGAAGACTCGTACGATTTTCGGATCGTGTGTACACTACTTTCGAGAGCCGATCGCGACAGTTCATCCGATATTATTCGATCGGGCAAGCGTGAAAATTTTCCTCGTACGATACCAGATCGTCCGATTTTCGTTTCGTCAGTATAGCTGTCGTCCCAAATTACAATACAAATACATTACAACACATGACATCACTTCCGATTTTTTTTTTCTGTCGTACGAGAATTTTCGTGACTTTAGTAACCTATTCAATTTCTACTTGCGACTATAAAACGAAAAAAATTGTCGTACGATATTCGGATCGTGTGTACGGGCCATTAGAATATTTGATACACACTCCCTTGCTCTATATCTCAATACCTCTCTATCTCAATAACAATAATTCAATTAATAATAATGGACGCTAGTTGTCAGTGGGAAATTGCCCTCTTACATTGGTAGTTACTGTAAATGGGTGAACAATGGCAGATTGATGACTAGTAGCAATTATTATTAATTTAATTTATTAATTGAATTATTGTTATTGAGATAGAGAGGTATTGAGATATAGAGCAAGGGAGTGTGTATCAAATATTCTAATGGCCCGTACACACGATCCGAATATCGTACGACAATTTTTTTCGTTTTATAGTCGCAAGTAGAAATTGAATAGGTTACTAAAGTCACGAAAATTCTCGTACGACAGAAAACTAGGTTTAGGAGATATTTCTTGCACCTACAGGTAAGCTTTAATCTAGGCTCACCTGTAGGTGCAAGTTGAAAAAGTGGGTTTACAACCACTGTAACTGACAATTGTGCAGTCATGCGACATTGTACATAAACAACATGTCCTTTTTTTCCCCACAAATAGAGCTTTCTTTTGGTGGTATTTGATCACCTCTGCGTTTTTTATTTTTTGTGCTATAAACAAAAAAAGAGCGTCAATTTTGAAAAAAAAAACACAATATTTTTTACTTTTTGCTATAATAAATATCACAAAAAAATTAAAAAAATTAAGGCATTTTTATTATTTTTTTTACTAGTAATGGCGGTGATCCGTGTTTTTTGGCGGGACTGCGACATTGCGGCTGACAGATCGGACACTTTTTTGGACCATTGACATTTATACAGGGATCAATGCTAAAAAAAATGAACTAATTACGGTGTAAATGTCACTGGCTGAGAAGGGGTTAACACTCAAGGGGTTCAACGGGTTAAATGTGTTCCCTAGAAGGTGTTTCTAACTGTGGGGAGGTGTACTGACTGGAGAAGGAGAGAGATCGCTGTTCCTGATCACTAGGAACAGCAGATCTCCCTCTACTCCCCTGTCAGAACAGGGATCTGTCTGTTTACAGTGACAGGTCCCTGTTCTGGCTCTCTGTGGAGTGATCGAAGGTGGCTGGCGCCTCCCACAGCTCTTAAAGTGTCCGACGTACACCTATGGCGGTTTGCGCAGCCGTGTCAACCTGCCACCGTTTAACGACGACGGCTGGTCGGCAACAGGCTAGACACCAGTATCCCATTCAATTTTCCCTGCAGTCCTGAAACTGTTCACCTCTCTTGCTGGGCATGAACCATAAGGCTCTATTCACACCTGAGTGTTTTGTCGCCGATTTCCAAAACGGGTCAACGCTCCAGTTAACGAATCTTATTGTTCTCAATTGACCTGTATATACCAGAGTCATGTGAAGCTCGAACAAGTACATGAATGTCTTTTGAGGCAGATTACATGTCTTTGGGTCCATAGACTTTAAAGGGAGCGCCAGAAAATGATATGGGGACAACACCACGTGACTCTGCTCCTTTACTACAAGTCGCACATACAAAAACCCTCTAGAACTCCTGGCTATGCTGAATGGGGCCTAAAAGTCACTCAAGGGCATGTCAGTACAGACTCTTGATTATATACTTCTAGATTGTAAGCTCTAACGAGCAGGGCCCTCTGATCCCTCCTGTATTGATTTGTATTGTAACTGTACTGTCTGCCCTCACAGAGGGCGCCAGATTACAGAATGAATCATAGGCCTGCAGAAGGCCGCAAAGCCGCGGCCTCAATTACCGGCCAGCGTAGCCCGGCGAGATCGCGCAATTGCGGGGGGCGCACTGAGACACAGGAAACCTCAGCTGTGCTGCCTCAGGCGCCAGGTCGCTAATTCTAGTCACATCTGCGACCTGGCGCCCGGGTTTTGTCGAACCCTGGCCTAGGATGCAATTAATCATACAAGTATGCTCTGTGACATACAACCACTGGAAAGAAATACCACATATATGCCCATTGAATACTAGAAAAATATGACACCATTAGCAAATTTAAACGTGAAGGGAGGAACATCCAAAATAATTTTCATGTAACCCAGGGGTCTCCAAAGTCTTTAAACAAAGGACCAGTTTAACCTGTCCTTCAGACTTTAGGAGGGCCAGACTGTGGTCAGTAGGAGGAGGAATTGTGCCCCATAGCAGGTATCAGTGATAGAAATAATACCTTATTGTTGGTGTTAGTGGGAGGAATAACTCCCCATTGTTGGTGTCAGTGGGAGGAATAACTCCCCATTGTTGGTGTCAGTGGGAGGAATAACTCCCCATTGTTGGTGTCAGTGGAAGGAATAACTCCCCATTGTTGGTGTCAGTGGGAGGAATAACTCCCCATTGTTGGTGTCAGTGGAAGGAATAACTCCCCATTGTTGGTGTCAGTGGGAGGAATAACTCCCCATTGTTGGTGTCAGTGGAAGGAATAACTCCCCATTGTTGGTGTCAGTGGGAGGAATAACTCCCCATTGTTGGTGTCAGTGGAAGGAATAACTCCCCAATGTTGGTGTCAGTGGGAGGAATAACTCCCCATTGTTGGTGTCAGTGGAAGGAAAAGGTGGCCCATCGTCAGTATCAGTGGGAGGAATAACTCCCCATTGTTGGCGTCAGTGGAAGGAAAAGGTGGCCCATCGTCAGTATCAGTGGGAGGAATAACGCCCTATCATTGGTGTCAGTGGAAGGAATTGTCCCCCATTATCGGTATCAGTGGGAAGAATAGTGCCCCATCATTGGTATCAGTGGGAGGAATAACACTTCAGATTTGTGGGAGGAGTTCCCAAGGGCCAGGTAAAAGCATGCAAAGGGCCACATCCATCCCACATGTCGCAGTTTGGAGATAACTGATGTAATCCATAAAAAACTGCATAGAGTAGATGCAGACCTAACCTTAAAAAAACATGTACAATCCCATAAGTGTGTCAAAAATAAGCAAATCTGTACCGAAAAAAAAGTTTTATACCATGAAGATAAATATTGTATTTAAAAAAAAGATCCCTAATATTTTCTGGTCACAAAATGCCTAAGCATTGCACTGTTTTCCAGATGCCTCTTGGGAGATTGATGCCATCATTCGTCCTTCATCTGATTTATCTATCCCACTTACCGGTATTTAGTATCTCAGGAAGCCATCTTTCACAAAAATCTGCCCTCCCTGGCTCCATGAAATCCACTTCTTTTCAGATGTTTGCACTATTTATATCCATGTATATTCCAGCAAAGAGGAGGTAAAATATTGTCAGCACATTGTCTGAACAAAGTAGCGGAAAGGTGTGTTAAATTTTTAATGCACATGAATTATAATGGTGCATCTCGATACAGCTGCCTCTTCAGATCTCTGCCTCATATAACCATACAAATAAGATATCGTTTTTAGCACAACCAGTAAAATAAATGGTCTACATTATACAGCAGCCTCGTCTAGTGCATTGCCCAAAGGATTAAATGGTAAATTCACACCAGAGGATGGCAATAGGAAGATCAGATCACAGCAATACCCAGGTAGGACAGGAAACTAGGAAAATTCACAATTTTTCTGTCTGATGCCTCGTACACACGACCGGTTTTCCCGACGATAAAACTGCCATTTTTTAGATCGGTCGGGAAAACCGGTCGTATGTATGCTCCATAGCAGTTTTCTCGACGAGAAAACTGCCCGCAAAAAATTAGAACCTGCTCTTTTTTTTCCTGTCGTGTTTCCCGTCTGTCTTTTTCTCGTCGTGAAAACTGCTCGTGTGTATGCTTTTCCGAGGGGAAAAAAACGCGCATGGTCAGAATCAAGTATGAGACGGGAGCGCTCGTTCTGGTAAAACTAGCGTTCGTAATGGAGATATCACATTCGTCACGCTGTAACGGACTGAAAAACATGAGGCTGAAAAGCGCGAATCGTCTCTCACCAAACTTTTACAAACACGAGGATCAGCAAAAGTAGCCCAAAGGGTGGCGCCATTTGAATGGAACTTCCCCTTTATAGTGCCGTCGTACGTGTTGTACGTCACCGTGCTTTGCTCGAACGTGTGTATGCAAGGCAGGCTTGAGAGGAATCACGTCGGGAAAAACGTCGGTTTTTGGCATGTCAGGAAAACCGGTCATGTACGAGGCATTAGACCTGGTCAGCCATGGCATGCGGAAGAGGAAAGACCATCCACAGAAGGTGCTATTTGATTAGTCAGATTTCAAAAGCAAACAGGCAGATTTATATTTCTTGATCACTCATTTTTTTCCACCTTCATCATCAACATAATCAGTAGGATAATAATCTTGAATGAGTTCGAACCCAACTCCAGTATTTGAAGATTGAGATCCCCTTCTCTCTAGTCCAGTAATGTCACAGGTCCTCTTTGCCCTCTTTCTCCCCCAGCAGTGGGCAAATCCAGAATGCTGCAGGTAGAGAAGCCACCTTGGGCTCACAGGAAGTGGATTAAATGATGCTCAGTATCATCTAGCCTGGAAAAGGAGAGGTGTTGGCTCACTGGAGTCTATGGAGATCCTGCAGAAGAGGTGACTATAGCAGCTGGCGCTTTTTATTTTTAACTCATGCTGGGAAGTGATTCAAATATTATTTTGGCCAAGTTGGATTTGTGCTTCATTTACAATTTTTTACAACATTCTAAGAATGACTGGAGCCAGTAAAACATAAAAGAGGTAATGCTAGTAGAAGGATGTTGAGTTTTAGGTGCCAAGGCTTCAGTGATGGCTATCTGGTCTTTCCCATACGTCTCTCACTAGAGATTTGGGGAAGTCGTAAACTTTTTTTTTTTTTTTCAAAGAAAGAATTGCTGTTTTTTCAAACTATATTGGGTTATACAAAGAGACCTCATCTGAATTCTTTTTCTAAAAAAGGTGTATGTGAAGACATCAAACATGATTAGAAAACCATAAAATATTTGCTGCAAATGTTGCCCTAAAAATAGAAAAGCAGCTGAGAACTTGCCTAGTCTGACTTTGTGTAGCAGAATAGATTTGTGCTTTTATATATTTTTTTTAAAAAATCTGTAGTTTATGTAATTTTTTTTACAGCTCTTTGTTTTTATGTTAAAAGTTTTAACAAGAAGTACAGTAGTCTCCTGTAGACGTGAAAGAAGGATTGCTGTGATCTGACCATAATCAAGACAAGCTGTTCTCGGAGCGCTGTAGACCAGACCTTACAAGATTATGTCAATGAAGAGTTGAGGGGGTGGAGGAGAAAGAAGAGGCCTAGGCAGACTTAAGCCCTGTACACACGATCGGTTTTACCGATGAAAACAGTCCGATGGACTTTTTTCATCGGACAAACCGATTGTGTATGGGCCCCATCTGTCTTTTTTCCATCGGTGAGAAAAAATAGAACATGTTTTAAATTTATCCGATGGGAAAAAAAACGATAGCAAATTCCGATCGTCTGTGTGGAACTCCATCGGACAAAAAACCCACGCATGCTCAGAATCAAGTCGACACATGCTCAGAAGCATTGAACTTCATTTTTATCGGCTTGTCGGAGTGTTTTACGTCACGGCGTTTGGAACGGTCGTATTTTTGACTGATGGTGTGTGGGCAAGACTGATGGAAGTCAGCTTCATCGGATTTCTGATGGAAAAATCCATCGGATTAGAATCCATAGGAAATCCGATCGTGTGTACAGGGCTTAAGAGGAGCTATAGCCAACAGGTTCTCCAACTTGTTCAGATGCTCATTCTTTCCAACTGTGACTTGTTTGTGGCATTAAGAAGAACACACAGACATAAAACTGTTGACAGTACTGGCCAGACAGATCAGTCATGTTTATGGCTACTGTATCGCCCTGCTCCCAATGACTGGGCGCTATGTTAAATTTAGTGGTTGTCTGAGCCAATAGTTGGGCTCAGACTTAAATAATTAAGGCTAAATCAGCCTCTGTTCCGGCTATGGCTGTGTTGGGAGACTTCCCACTGTTTGCCTGCAGGTGGCGTTACCACCCCAGGCCAATGTGGAAGACTGACAGGCCAAAGTGCATTGGGTATCTTTCCCTAGGAACAGTTCAGTGGGAGTGGTCCACCCGCTGAGCATGCTGGGGAAGGGTACTTAAAGGGGCAGACGCCATTGTTCTGGGTCCTTCTTCCCCTCGTGGCCCTCCTGGCGCGAGGAGGGTGATGTGTGATTTCGGTCTCGGGACCATGTTGGTCCGAGGCTGCAACTCTACGAAGTAGGCCCCGTTATGCTGACTGGGGCCTACACTTTGAAGGTGATCCTGTGCTGTCTGTCCTGCGGGAGGAAGCCACTCAATGGAGGAAACCAGGGGAGGACCTATCCTGGAGAAGACCGAGCGGAAGGCTGGTGCCTTGAGGAAGGGCCTGGTGATTCTATTGGAGAATGCACCGTAGCTAAAGTTACCTTGCAGTCTGCCGGGTCGGCTTAAAGGCTCTTTAACGCTCGGGCGTTAAGTCCTGTGGCAGAGGATCCCGGACTATCCAATTTTGTTCACAACCAGTCTGTGGCAGAGACTGGTCCTGATCATTGTCCTTGCATCATTCCGGCTGCTAGGCCAGGTGAGAGTGGCCTATCCGGGTGAGCAATATCCACTCAAGGAGGAGTGGTGAATGACTTTGTAGTTGAGAAGTTTTTCCCCAGTGATCTGTACTGCGTACCTGAACCTTTCCTCCTTCATCCTTCTACTATTCTTCATATATTTTATGCAAAAGAAAATAAAACCTAACAGCAGAAGGTTTTACATCTTGTGTGGACATTGGAGTTCTTACAGACTTTCTTTACCTAGACAACGAATACCGAGGTAACGTGCAAGGCCCAAATCTAAACCAGCAGCTCCTACGGGGGTGTGCGACACTACCCTAAAAACAACCTTATATAAGAAAAAAGAGAATTTCCATTGCTGACTTTTTCTATGAAGGGCAAGCTCTGAGGGCTGTTATCCTTATCCCTGCTTCATTAGTGATTGCAGCAGGTGTTTACAGCAGCCTCCTATAGAAACAAAGGCAGACATGTTTGAATTCCAGCCATTATGACAACCATGGCTCCCTCTATAGATGTACTGAAGGAGTGAGAGTAGCCACTCTAGGACTAGTACATTCTCCACCAGGATCACCAGGTATAAGCCCACGTTCACACTGGGGCTACGGGAGTGAAGCCTGCGAGTTCAGCTGAACTCGCACGATTTGACTCCCGCTGGCGGTCCCGATTTCAGCCACGATTTCAAAGACATCTGAAACAGATGTCAATGTAAATCGCGGCTGAAATCGCAAAAAGTAGTACAGAAACTACTTTTTGTAATCGGTGCAGCGCCGCAGATGCGGCGTCGCACTGATTAGGACGGTGCCATTGCCTGCAATTTGCGGCAAATTTCGCCGATTTGACATGTCAAATCGCATGTCAAATCGCACCAGTGTGAACCAGGGCTAAATAAAAGGAAAAAAAGCCTATCAAAAAAGAAAAATCCAGGCACCATATCTATAGACTGTTGAGCTGCCATTTATTACAATTTTGGTTTTTGGGTTTAGATATGCTTTAATACTTACCTAAACAGTTATTGCACTTTACTTCTCGTTCAGAGTTATGGTCTCCAGCAGAATCTTCGTCATCCAACACTCTTGGGTGTGTTGAATGCTTGTGCTCCCTGCTGTAATCTGTGGTTTCATCCAATGTCAATTTGGGACAGAAGATTCTACTGGAGGTAGTAGCTGCAAAGTTCAGACTCACTGTCCTTTGGATAGATAAGTATGAAGAATTTTAACGCCCAACTTGGGACATATGAAAAACGTTACCTTTGCATTGCCCCCCACACTGCACAGGTTTGAATGTTAGTTAAGGTAGGGGTATAAGGAGTCATATTTACTTTATTTCATGCTCCTGCAGGCTCCCTCCATCTGTGCGTCCAATCTCTCAAGCATCCTCCCTAAGGCCCCTTTCACATGAGGCAGGATTCAATTAGATCAGCAGGGGTTCTGTTCACTGATCCTTTGCAGATCTGAGCAGAACAGGTGGGTGACAGGTCCGTGTCCGCTCAGTTTATGCAGAGTTATCACGGATCGAGCCCGCTTTGCTTTATGAACCGGAGGACTGCTGTCCATTTGCACCCGACTGTCCTCTGTTCCGATCCATCTAGACAGAGGGGGGTGAATCCCCTTCCATTTTCTTTTAGAGGACTAGATTGTTGAAGGTAGTCTGGTGTAAATGGGCACAAGCCCGTTTACACCCGCCGATCCAGATGAATGAAGGGTCCGATCAGGTCCGCCTGAAAATCTGACAGGCGGACCTGATCAGACCCTTCGTGTGAAAGGGCCCTAAGGCACTTGGTACTTGGTTGCACGCTTGTCTCTTCCACATACATTGCAGGACTAATAGTCCTGCATTGTACATGATGATGTCAAGGGACTCCCCACATCCCAAAGCAGAGAAAACTACTTACTGGAGCCTGTCCGAGCGAGGGGTAAGGTAGGTAATACAGCTTCTCGCCTCACTCCCTAAAATTAAAGTGCAGGAGGAGTTAAATGTTCAGAGTATTTGTTTTTCCAGCCCAAAGTTGGGCTTTAAGCTGCTAAAAAGCCGTACGCATGTTTATAGGACAACCAATGTTTAACTCACACAGCACATGTGTAATTTCACATCCCTGGGCTACCTATAGATATGTTGCTCTTTATAAGACTGACCTGTAATAGAGCTAATTACTAATCACCAAAGTGGAATAGGTGTAGATTCTCTGAATAATTTACAACCCTTTTGTTGGATAGAAAAAAAAAAAACAACAACAATATTGTTCAGCACAACTGTATGAAACATCTCCCATATGCCTTCGGCTGTTTTTGCTTAAAAGTAAAAGGCAAAGTTCAGCACCAAATAATAAATAAAATAACAGTGAGATCTGCTTTTCTAATGTTTTCTAATCTGTGAAACGTTAGGAATTATGGAAAAGTAAAATTCATGGTAAAGTATGTTTAACTTTGCTCTGCTTGGACCTTTAAACACTATCTATTAACACATTTTGCCTGTTTCTTAAAGCTCAACTTAGAGAAATTATTGTTTGGGGATAAAATGGGCCACTAGGCAGCGTAAAAAATTAAAAAGCTCAAACATTCACCTTCAATCCACAGCTATCCATCCCTCTTGCAGTACTTCTTTTTCACCACAAGAAGTCCTCAGTCTTTCTGGATGAAATGACGCCCAACAGCCTTCAAACAGGAAGACCGAGGACATACAATGAGTGCAGGGTGTCACTACCTTGTCCCCTAAGGGGGAAGCACCACATCACCTTTAATTCAATGTGTGTTGAAGCAGAGTACTAAAGTCATAAAATCAACAACCTCTGCACCAGCTCTGGAATGGAAAAAAAGCAAAGAGAAAGAAGACCCTTAAGGTCACTTGGCCAGCCTGAAGATATCTAAACATGGTGCTTAAAGTGGAACTAAACGTTCTCAATCAACATTAGCTATTTCTACTCCTTATGCTACTACCATTGGTAAATAAGGTGACCTAAGGACAGATGGATTTGAGGAAGAAAATGATGTATGAATCACTGGCCGTTACTCAAGATTTTTTTAAAGTGATTTCTCAACAAAATAAAGCATGGAGACATGGATGGATAGATGAGTTTGCTTTAAATATTGAAATTAACTAGCGTATTTGGTTCGTGGTGCAGTAGATATAGTTTATTTCTGCTTTAACAGGCTTGGGGTCCAGAGGAGGGGGGATTTAGGAAGAAAGCGATGAAAAATCAAGTGATTTCTGTAAGAGTAGCTTGTCATAAAGGACATGCAGGCTGTCATTGCTGTCCTTTTGAAAATGTCAGATTTTTTTTTATTTCAATCAATCTTTTTCAAATGTATTTTAATAAAGTGCTTTTGGAGTAAAAATCGATCTAAAGATAGATTTCTATTTAGGATACATTAATAATTTTGTTTATTCAGCATGAAATGGAGCTTAGTTATGTAGCATGAGGCTGTATATTCTGCAATATTTACATTTTTGGTAAACTCATTCAATGAATCCAAGCTCTGCAAGCAGAGATAATATGCACTGCATTGATGCATTCACACAATTTCACAGTAACCATGAGATAAAACAAAGTTCAGGAACATTCCTTTATCCCATTGTTTAGCAAATCTATGTACACTACAAACTGTATGAGTTAATCGGTTCTGATATCGCTGTTTTACTAATCTGACAGTTTATTATTCTAAATAGGAAACCTTCAATTTGTTTGCGAATATTAAAGATTCTAACTACCAGCAAGAATAAGTCCTTACATTTAAAGAGCACCTGTCATTTCAGATCCATCATGGCAGCGCTTGTTAGCGGGCATTCACTCACCTGCTGCCGCTAAGTCCCTTACCTTGTTGTGTCACTGCCGCATCACCAGCCGTCCCATTAAAGTGAATGGGACTGTCGTGAGCCAACAGCGGGTCAGAGGAGGAGCCGCTGCGGGACAGAGAGGACAGTTGCTCTTAAAATATTATGATTCAAATCAAGTTGATTTAAATCAAGCCTTTTTACTAGTGAATTAAATCATGATTTAAATCGTGATTTAAATCGACTTGATTTAAATCAAATCCACCCTGGTTGCCTGGCTGTGATTCCAGTGCATTTCATGCTTGCTGACCCTGACCTTTCTCCATCACTCACTAGTAGATGTAGCTGTATCAAAGCAAGAGATAGGCAAGTAATTAGTATTTTTAAAGGGGACCAGTTAACATGACAGTGGCTCAGAATTTTGGGGTGGATTCAATTAGAAGGCGTGTCCTAACTCTTCAATAGGTTTGTGGGGCAATGCTTCTTTTTGTACATCAACCCAATGGTCGCCCCTTAACTGATATGACTGCTCATGAGCTTTACAAAAGCAAAAACAAATGAGCTCCAAAGTCGGCAATGTGGCTCTAATGACGTGATAAGCAACCACCAGTGTGCCCCTCCAGTCTAAATTAACGGTTACTCTAACTTTGTTACGGACAAAACTTAAAACCTGGAAATGATCTGAAACAAGTTATATGTCAAGGATACAGAATGGAAACCTCACTGGATAGGCTAACAAAGTCGTGTTCCTTAGATAACAGTCTAATTACAAGTAAATAAGTTATGAAATTGTAGTTCAAAAGTACTTGTTGAAGGATATTGCACAAGGAAAAATCAAATGCAGGCTCAGTACTTTCAGCAGCAAAGGTCACTGAAACAGTAGGAACATTTCTTCTCACTGATTGTAATTACAAGGTCTAAGGAAACCATCCAACTTTATACAACTGAAAAGAAAATGCCAACCAAAATAGAAAAAAAAAGTGAGGTATTGGTAACACATAAAGGAGTTGTGTATGGCTGATGTGGATGGGAGGCCCCCCGGGGCTCCTACAAGACAATCGGCATCAAATAAAAAAATACTCTTTAGCAACATTGACGGTCTGCAAACTTTAATCATAGGGCACTGAAATGAATGGGCTGCCCTTGGCATATAACTCAGAAACATGGCACATAAGCTGAATTTTGGGCAAAACAAATGTTGGGGCATTAGCTAGGTACCAATATCGTACCTCTAATGATGTGTGTCTCACTCAAGGTTGCTACTTCAGTCCTCAACATTCTGGCAGCAGAGTCATAACTAGAACTTTCAGGGCCCTGGTGCAAGAAACCATGAAGGGCCCCTCTGACCCCTGGGCCCTTTATTCCTGTTGTGAGGCCCTTTATTATGGTCCTGCAATGGGACCCTTTTGCATGTTCTGCAGCAGACCCCCTTCCTACTATCTTGCACCCCCCCCCCACAGTGGCGAAACACCAGGGCCCAGTCACAAGTGTGACTTTTGCAACCCTGGTATTTCCGCCACTAGTGTGAGTATTTTTTATTTTTTTTATTATTATTATTTATTTTATTTAATTTTTTACCGGCCCCTACTCCGCTCTCCATCCTGACGCATCCCCCGCAGCAGCTGGTGGGAGAGGGGAGGGGGGGAGCAGGCAGCGCTGCAGGGGGAGGGGAGCAGACAGGGGCCCAGGGACATCAGGAGACAAGTGACCAGGATAGGAGAGGCAGCAGGGGTGGCATATAGAAGAACCAATCTCCTCTAGTTTCCTCCTGCAGCCACTAATTGCCTTCGGGAGGGAGAAGAGGAGAATCTTGCTGCAGGAGGAAAATGGAGGGTACCGGTTCCTCTATATGCCACCCCCGCCGCCCCTCCTATACAAAGTGTAGAGCCGAGTGTGACAGGGAAGCTGCATGGGCCCCCTGGAGCATGAGTCTGGGTCACAATTGCGACCCCCAAAGTTAATCCCCTGCTGACAGTAATGTAAGCAATTAACTTCCGCAGCTGAAATCGACAGTCAGGGCATATAAGGCGTTCTGCAATTGGGCGTATGACTGTCACAATCTCCCCTTGTCCAAACACAGAATACCTTATATTCTTTGAAAAGAATACAAGATGTTTTCTGAATGGAGGAGCTGCAGCAAGAATTCCCCTGTGATTGCTTACTCTAGCCTCGACTGTCAGTTTCAGCGCATGACATTCAGCACAGGGGATGCATCATGAATCTAACAGCTTTCAGGAATGAAACTGCAGCCACAGGTGGGACATACATGGTACGTTATTGGTACGTGTCTAATGCCGCAATATTGACTTTGCCAACATTTCAGCTTTAAAATTGATGTGATTGCTTCAATAAATCTTTGGACTTTTAAATCATAGTGTGCTGGTGACATATGCTTCCCTTGTCTATTGATCACCATAATATGAGCTGCTCGTTGCTGTACCACCCCCAGGCTTTATCCAGGAAAGAGATGAATATGGGATGGGAAATTATCCATTATCTCTGAGCCTGTATCTTAGTGCAGGAAGTAGTTGGTGACCCTGGATACTGCCTGAACAAAGATGGCTCCATCCTTCTGGAGAGAAAAGCAGAGAAAGGCATTGTCAGGGTGGAGTACTGTGATCTCCATGACGGGTAATAGACACCTGGGAGTTTTACACTTACACATTATACAATTTTCTTGTACAACTTTCCTTTTAGATTTACCAAAACTAGGGTTGCACCGATACCAATACTAGTATCGGTATCTATGCCGATACTGAGAGCATTTGCACAAGTACTTGTACTCAGGAAAATGCTCCGATGCTTAATCTGATACGTGGGCAGCCTTACAGATGATCGATGCAGCGGTGGGGGCAATTACAAGCACCGATCTCCCTGTGTGGCTTTCAATAAAGCAGCTGACAGCCGCTTCTCCTCTCCTCCCTCCCGCGGCTTTCAGCTGCTTTATTGAAGGCCACACAGGGAGATCGGTGCTTGTAACTGCCCCACCGCCGCACCGATCATCCCCGACTGTCCCCTGCGTCCTCCTCCGGTTCCCTGGGTCCTCTTCCGCCCGCCTCCCGGATCTTCCGTGTCCTCCTCCGGTCCCCCCTGTCCTAGATCTGTCAGGATGGAGAGCGGAGGAAGGAGCAGGGAAAATATGTAATTTACCGGCTCCTTCCTTTTCTGAATGAACAGTCAGTGATCACTGCCCCTGTCCATTCATAACTGAGCATCACAAACTGTGTTGGTAGTGGTCTGTTTAGGCCCCTGATAGCTCACCAAGGCCCAAAGACCCCCCCAACAGGGCTGATAAAAAAAAATATATATATTATTTGGGGGGTGAGTGTTTACCCTTTTTTTCGTGGGACTTCCAGTCCCACTTCCCGCTTCCTATCTTCGGCCACCTAGGCGACTCCTCCTCTCGCCCTAGGTGGCTCCTCCCGGCCAGCGATCTTCTGGGACACAACTCAGGTCCCAGAAGATTGGCTGGCCAATATGAGAGCGCGGCGCGACTCGCGCATGTGCAGTGCACGCCCGACCGTGAAGCCATAAGCTGTCACGGCCGGGTGCCCACAGTTACCATGACGGCGCCGAGGAGAGGAGGGGGAGAGGAGCTAGACCGTGGGGCAGGTAAGTGTCAGTTTATTAAAAGTCAGCAGCTATGATTTTTGTAGCTGCTGACTTTTAATAAACTAAAAAACGGGTGGAACTCCCCTTTACATTGTAAAAAAAAAAAAACTACTGACACCCCCCCCCCCCCTCACAAAAGAAAGGAAGCATTGTAAAGAAAAAAAATAACAAAAAAATATATAAAATGTAACAAAAATAAATAGATAAAAATAAAAAACTACTGACACAGTCCACGCCTCATCAGTGCCCATCAGTGGCACCTATCAGTGCTGCATATTAGTGCCACTGTCACATGACATTACAAAAAGTATTGGTAATCGGTATCAGCGAGTACTTGAAAAAAAAGTATCGGTACTTGGGGTCTCGGTGCAACCCTAACCAAAACCATATAATATGAGGTCAAACCTAAACACTTTCAATTTGTATGCAATCAGGCATGCTCTTGCACTACATAGTTGAAGGTAAATCTAAAGGAAATTGAATAAGAAAATTGTATGGTAAATGAAAACATGGTATGTATGGTACATGAAAAATGTATCTGATGCTAGGTCCACTTTAAATAGCACAGGGATGGTTCTGTCACCAATTTTCAGCCATATCTGTAATGTCAGCTTAGATTATAGCTGCCCTTGAAATCTTGTATTTTAGCTTTAGCCCAGCAGAGATCACGCTCATTCCTTAAAGAGATGGACTGTATGCTTACCATTGATGAGTAATTCATGTAGACACATGCAAACCACATTTATTGGCAGTTCAGCTGAAAGACAGTTCAAGTGGTTTGATGATAAAAAACTGAAAACCTCTTTAAGCAAAGGTCCATGGGGATGCAGAAACGTTATCCCGACATATTTCATGTTTCAGATTCTTGTGTGTCAACACTCTACACTTTCTTATGATAGCACTTTCTTTTCTGTAAAATAGACATTCCACTTTGGAACACATAATGAGGGCCTGGGCGCGTTCTTGAATTTCTAGTGTAATAATCTGCAATTATTGGTCTTTTTTTTTTATTGGCTCCAGTGACAACTGATTATATTCTATAGTTGGCGCATTCGTTTGCACAGGGTATGGGGATAGAGGCACTGTAAGAAGTGCCCAGCCCTCTACAAGCAGTGGCAGTGATATCTCCATGCTTCTGCCATGTGTACAGTACGTATAAAGTGCTCCTGTCACCACAAGAAATGAGTAAGAACAAGCTGCGGCGCTAACCACAAATCAGGCACCACAATGTGTTCATTGGCATCAGGTGCGTTCAGCTGCCTTGATCAGCACAATGCAGTTGTTTTGCCCTGTTGTGCCCTATTTATGTGTAGCAGGGTCCCTATCTTAGGGGGTTGTTATGCCTAAATCTAGGGGTGACCTGAGCGGTAGTTGGCTCGGGTCTTCTAATTATTTGGACTCTGTCTTGCTGCTGTGTTACCTGGCATGCAGTTCCCCTTTAGGCGTATGGGTGGTGCTGTCACTTATACCCGGGGTTGAACCACAGGTGATGGAGTAGCTATTGGATGTCCTCTCTCGGCTGCCGTGCGGTGGGTGGTTCCGACCTGCTGTGCAAGCCGGGAGGGGATATATAAGGGGCAGATGCCATTGTTCAAAAGGGTAGTACCCGGGGACCTGCACCCGAAGGAGTGTGCCCCTCTAAGGGGGGGTGTGCCCTACTTTGACTGAGGAGTCTCAGGCATCTTCGGCCCGAGGCTGCAGAGTTCCAGGTAGGCCCAGTACCTTCAACTGGGTCTACAACCAGAAAGGAAACCCAGGGAGCCCAGGTGAGGGCGACCGCTCTGACATAGAGGAAACTGGGGGAGGATCGGTCCCATTAAGGAGGCGAGTGATACAGTATTGCTGTCTCGGGAGAGGCCTGGTGACCTGTCGGGGGGAAGGATTCCTTTCATCGCAGACTGCCCTTGCGGAGTGTAGTTACTAAAGGAGGGATCTGCTTGACTTTGTCCTTGGAGGGGACTAAGTCACTGTTCGAGCTTCATGCCGGCTGCTAGTCTATTGAGTGACTATCCGGGTGAGCTGTACCCACTCGGGACCGAGTGGCGACGAAGCCAAGAGTGTGCCTGAATCCATTCTATTCCGCTAACCCTTTTTCTCTCTTCAACTTTTTGGTTACTCAAGCAATTAAGAGAAAATAAACTCTTGTTGGAGTTGAAGTGTTGTGTGGACATTGACCTTCTTTGGGAAAGGTAAAGACTTGCCTCTATAACCTAGAGGGAAGAACCAGTGAAGGGAAGCAACTCGCTGCGGGACCCAAATACATAACACCGTCCGACCTCTAATCCAGAGGACGCGGACATGTGGCATGGTGTGTCTGATCCCCTGAAAGGAAGGTAAGGGGGGAAAGAATCTGTGTGCTACATATGCAATACAGGTCCATTGGTGTGCTTACATTACACCACATCGGAAGTCGCACAGAGTTGAATATGGTGTCATTTTGTGCCATTTAAAAAAAAAAAAAAGAAAAAGGAAACTATGCATTGTAACAACATATTGTACTTCCCCTACACAATGCACACCAGCATATATGCGTTATATAGAGTATAGCATGTGAACAAGCCCTAAATTGGTTTCTGCTGAGCACCCCAGGGGTCCTGCTGCATGCTGATTTAGATTTTCTGAACGGTTAAAGCTACATCCTGCCCAAGCACAACCCATAATGCAGTGTATTGATTTCAGAACAAAGCCCCTACCTTCCTTGAATGTCATAGCCCTCTCCTTTTCTGGGAGTGTCTATTTAGTGTCTATTTACTGCTTGTGCTGGCCCAGCTTCACTGCCCTCCCTTCACCTCCCTACATAATATTTTGCTTTTGTTGAAGGCCTAAGGCCGAAACGCGTCAGTATTTTGGATGATGTTACTGCTGTAATGCTTCAATAAATATTTCCTATGGAGAAGCTGTCGAGTTGCTGGCCTGTACTTTCTATAATATTTTATGTAGCTGCAGGGGTAGGAGTAGAGATGTGAAGGCCCGGAAAAAAAAAACTTAAAAATTCGAAAAAAAAATGTTTTTACGTTTTTTTCCTGAAGGCTTTTTTTTGGGGGGAAAAAAATTGAAAAAAGAAAAAAAAATATGGAATATTTTATTTTAACATGATGAATACAATATTTTAAGACAGGGTGTTCAAATATTTTCCAAATAATTTCTAAAAAAAAATGTATGATATCAGATTATTCTAATTTCTGTGCGTGAGGACAAGCAAGTCCTAGGTAAAAAACTGAACCCTCCAATGCAAGAACAGTATGTATTTCTTTCTTTAGGAGGTGCTGTGCTGCTATTGTAACAAGAAAAAGGTTTCAGTTTTGCTTTTGCATGTTAGTGGGTGTGTTTGGTTTGTTCTGTCCTCTTCACTAGGCCTCAAAAGCATTGGAAGAAAATACAGAGCAACAAAAATACCTGAAAGTATATACTTAAAGTGGTTGTAAACCCACTTTATAAACAAAGACCTACAGGAAAGCCTAGATTAAGGCTTACCTGTAGGTGCATGAAATATCTCCTTAACCTACACGGTTAAGGAGATATTTGCATTTAAATGCGGCGACGCTGACGTCACTCGCATGCGCATGGGGTTAACCCCATTCACAAATTCGGCTAGGTCGCAACATTCGACGACGTAGCCAAATTCGACGGCTCACGCGCGCATGCGCGGAGTCACGTCTTCGCCGCTCCGGCCAATCACAGCGCCGGAGCGGCGCTGTGATTGGCTGCAGCGGCGATACCCGGAAGTAACATTCCGGCTATCGCCGCAGCGATGGATGCGGCTAGAGGAGGGACACGGACGACTTTGGGGGCCCCGATCGAAGGTAAGTGGTACATAATGAGCTAGTATGCTAGTCATACTAGCTCATTATAGCTTTGTCTTGCAGGTTAAAAAAAAATAAAAAATATTTGGAAACAGGGTTTACAACCACTTTAATTAAAAAAGGTAAGAGTATACATTTATCTGATTCTGAATCCAGAAAACTGAATCATTTAGCTACATTAGTTTATCTTTATAAACTTTTGTGTAAATAATAATTTAATTACCAGTAATCTGGTTCTTCCCCCACCCCCACACACAACCATAGATTAGTGTCTTCTTGCAAAGTAGTCATTTTTTCTTGTTTTTATTTCCTACTCCCCTCAGAAAAATGGTGAGACCAACATCTAGCATATGGAGGCATTTTTATATTACAAGTTCTTCTGAAAAGAAAAATGTGATTTGTAAATATTGTGAGATGAAATATGCATTTCCAAATGCTACCAGGATGACAAAACACATTCTTGTATGTAGGGGTGCAACGGATCAAAAAACTCACGGATCGGATCGATCCTTGGATCAGAGCCACGGATCGGATCATTTTCGGATCAGCAAAAAAAAAAAAATAATAATGTTACACCCACCGGAATTTTCGATTTCACAGTTATGTTCAACACAAAACGGAGCTTATCAGCTTTAATACATTATTTGGAAATCCATCGGACTCTTTACATGTTAAATTTTAAAAGCAGCAGCAAACCTGCTGACCTTACATGGTTGCTAATGTGACAGAACACCTCTGATTTTCACATTTAGCTAAATGTGAAATGTGAAAATCAGAGGTGTTCTGTCTCATTAGCAATCATGTAAGGTTTGCTGCTGCTTTTAAAATTTAAAATGTAAACAGTCCGATGGATATATGTATTAAAGCTGATAAGCTCCGTTTTGTGTTGAAATCAAAAAACTCCGTTGGGTGTAACAAGATGTCCGCTTGGCCCCTTCTCTATCATTACTGTGCAGGAGTGTGGGGTGGAGCAAGATGGCGGCGAAACAACATTACAGCGGCCGCCGCCGGGTGTACCAAGATGGCCTCCGCTCCGGAGCTAGGCCTAAGCCGCAGCCTTTCCTACGGCCGAGGCTCCGTAGCGCTCCGCGGATCGCATGGTGATCCGATCCGAACAGGGTGACCCGTTCGGATCACCACCGATCCATTGCACCCCTACTTGTATGTAACAAGTGTCCTGTAGATATTAAACAATCCTTCATGGATCGAAGTGAAGAGGTCAACAATGATGACAATGCACATAGTTGTTCTCAACGTTCTCGTAACAGAATGACTTTCAATCTTAAAAAGACAAAAAAGTGCCAATGTAGCATTTTTTTACATTTTTCCGAAAATTTCATTCCCCCCAAAAAAAAAACTTTTTTTTTCAGAGCTTCAAAATTTCTGGAAATTTTACATCTCTAGGTAGGAGCGAAGAAGAATACTATAACGTGTCATTTAAGTGACAGCTCTGAGTCTGCTGGGGCTGCTGAAATCACTTCCAAGATGGCGATACCCAGCAGCAGTCTCGTGGCTTTTGGATGTCTACACAAGTAAAGTTTTTACAGGTAAATAACATGCATAGATTATCCTATAAGAAGACTACTGTTGAAATGAATGGTCTGATGATGGTCTGGACTCCTATCCCTAACTGAAGAATTGAGCAAGGGAGAGTTGAGGGAGGTGGAGAGTTGTGAAGGTGTGGATCAGTGATTGGGAGATGGATGGGCTTGTGGTGTCTGTTACTTTGCCCTGAATGGGAAACAATCCATTTAATTTGACAGTTGGTGCTGATTACTACATTTTTTACATCCTCCTTGCACTCTCTACTGTATAAGTCCAAGTCAAAAACTTGAGGTGGTGGAGTGATCGCCTTGCAGGAATTTCTGCAGGCAATTCAGCCCAACAACATATGTACAACTATAAAAGAAATTTAGGAGCAACTGAAAGTTCGGGGTGATTTCAGAACAACACAATGCTCTGAAATATAAGCACAAAACACAAGTCAACAAGCCTGGAATAAATCCACAAGAGGAAAAAAAAAACTCTTTAATTCAGTGTTTGAGTCTGGAAGGGAAAATGCTGATGATCTTGTTGGCACCGATAACCATTTACACTTGGCAGCGAGAGATCAGCTTTGCAACCTCTTTATAGTGAGCTCAAATTTCCCCACATTGGCTTCAGTACGGCTTTCAACAGCATAGTGTCAGCTGTACAGCATGCCTGGATAAAAGAAGTGTACAAATGATGCAAAGGTCTACAGACTCTACATATAAGTACACAGATGATACAAAGGTACATAGACTCTACATATGCAGTAAGTATGTAGATATTGCAGAGGTCTACAGTAGTGATGAGCCGAACACCCCCGGGTTCGGTTCGCACCAGAACCCGCGAACGGACCGAAAGTTCGAACGAACATTAGAACCCTATTAAATACAATGGATGCGAACGTTCGAATTCTAAAGTGCTAATTATAACAACTATTATGCATGTTATTGTCCTAAAAAGGGTTTGGGAACCCGGGTTCTGCACCAGGGGACATGTATCAATGCAAAAAGAAGTTTTAAAAACGGTCGTTTTTCGGGAGCAGTCATTTTAATGATGCATAAAGTGAAAAAAAAAAAGTCAAATATTCCTTTAAATATCGTACCTGGGGGGTGTCTAAAGTATGCCTGTGAAGTGCCACGTGTTTCCCGTGTTTAGAACTGTCCCTGCACAAAATGACACTTCTAAAGGAAAAAAAAGCCATTTAAAACTGCTTGCGGCTTTAATGTAATGTCTGGTCCCGGTAATATGGATGAAATTCTTTAAGAAAAATGGCATAGCTACCCCATGACCCCCCCCCCTACCCCAGCCCATTACCAGCCCCTTTGGGTCTTGTATGGATATTAAGGGGAACCCCGCACATAAAATAAAAAAGGCCCTATATACTCTGAACAGCCCTATACAGGCGGTGCATACAAGACAGGGACTGTAGGTTTGTTCTTATGTAGAGTCTGTTTGTAATTTTGAACAGGTACATTGTTGAAGTGTAGCTCCAGACCAAAAATCTATTTTTAAACTTTTTGGAAAACATAGGTAAGGGTTATCACCCCTGTAACATTTGTTTTGCTGTCTGTGCCCCTGTTCAGAACATTTCACCTCACTTTCCGTCCCAATGACAACTCTTTTTGAAATGTGGTCTTTTTCTTGAAACAAGGATTGCTGATAAAGCATCAGTACAGAGGAGACACCTTTCTCCCATATTTATTCTTACAGGAGAGAATTTTCCTTCCTAGTGGTAGATTTCCTCTCACTTCCTGTTGTCTTCTTGCGTTTGCAAGTAGGAGTCGTTTGTAAGTTGGATGTTTGAAAGTAGGGACCTGCCGTATATACTCTGCAGAAATAGGCCCCTTAGTTGTTGGTGTTGGCACAACACTGTAAGCACTCACAGTTACTCTTGGTTGGTGCTGGAACGCCCTGCTGTCAACTATTATATCAGGAATTTTAATTACATATAATTGTTGAACAGTGGTAGTAAAAATTGGGCCTTTGATGGTGGTGCTGGTGCCACAACACTGTAAGCCCTGACAGTTACTCTTGGTGGGTGCAGCAATGGGCCCTGCTGTGAATTATTAGATCAAGAATTGTAATTACATGCCCCTGTTGAACAGGGGCTGAAAAATTGGGCCTTAGGCACTGGTGGCACAACACTGCAACCCCTCACAGATACTGTACTTGGAGCACAGCAATGAGCCCTGTTGCAAAGTATTGCTTCAAAAATTGTAATGACACGCCCCTGTTAAACAGGGGCTGAAAAATTGGGCCTTAGGCACTGGTGGCACAACACTGCAACTCCTCACAGATACTGTACTTGGAGCACAGCAATGAGCCCTGTTGCAAAGTATTGCTTCAAAAATTGTAATGACACGCCCCTGTTAAACAGGGGCTGAAAAATTGGGCCTTAGGCACTGGTGGCACAACACTGCAACTCCTCACAGATACTGTACTTGGAGCACAGCAATGAGCCCTGTTGCAAAGTATTGCTTCAAAAATTGTAATTACACGCCCCTGTTAAACAGGGGCTGAAAAATTGGGCGTTAGGCACTGGTGGTGGCACCCATAAACAAAAATGATCTTACAAGCTATCATCATCAATCGTATCATTGAGGACTCGGAGGAGGAGGATAGCCAGTCAACATAACAGCACAGGCACTCAGCATCAGCATCAGTCTTGAAGGGATGTGACATGTTAAAATCAATTAGTCTGTTATATCAGCATCAGGTGTGTGGTAGCTGGTGGTGATCCAAGACTGGTTCATCTTGATGAAAGTCAGTCGATCAACCGAGTCGGTGGACAGGCGCACCCTGTGATCCGTGAGAAATCCTCCAGCAGCACTGAATGTGCGTTCCGAAAGAACGCTGGATGCAGGACAGGCCAGTAGCTCAATTGCATACTGTGCAAGCTCTGGCCAGTGATCCATCCTCAAGACCCAGTAAGCCAGAGGATTTTCGGTGGGGAAGGTGTCCAAGTCTGACCTTGCCCCTAGATATTCCTGCACCATGTTTATCAGACGCTGGCGATGGTTGCTGGAACCGATCATACTTTGGGGCTGCGGACTAAAGAATTGTCTGAACGCATCGGTCAGACGGCCACCTTCCCCACCGCTCCTTCTTTGACTGGCCGAAGCCTCAGCAACTCGTTGTCCAGGACCAGGAGTTTGCAACCTCCCAGTCTCTGGGAACGCGTTGCACAGACCTTTCTGCAAGGCCTCCCGGAGTTGTCTCATCCTCTGCTCCCTCTGCGACGGTAACATAAGGTCCGCAACCTTACCCTTGTACCGTGGATCAAGGAGAGTGGCCAGCCAGTAATGGTCCCTCTCCTTGATCCGAAGAATACGAGGATCCTTCCGCAGACTTTGCAGGATCAGGGAGGCCATGCAGCGTAGGTTTGCTGAGGCATTCGCTCCGGAGTCCTCTGGGTCACTAAGGACGACATGATCCGCAGCCACCTCCTCCCAGCCACGTACAAGTCCACTGGTTTCTTGGGACTGTAAATCATCCCTAAAAGACTGCTGCTGATGATGCTGAGTGCCAGCCTCCACCTCCATGCTGACACAATCCTCCTCCTCCTCCTCCTCCTCCTCCTCCTCTTCCTGTGCGATGGGTGGGACAGAAGGAACACTGTCTGGGTAAAGGGGGCCTTGAGAGGCAAGGAAGTCCTCCTCTTCCTGCCTCTGTTCTGCCTCAAGTGCCCTGTCCATTATTCCACGCAGCGTGTGCTCCAACAGGTGGACAAGAGGTACAGTGTCACTGATGCATGCACTGTCACTGCTCACCATCCTCGTGGCCTCCTCAAATGGTGCCAGGACAGTGCATGCATCCCTGATCATGCCCCACTGGCGTGGAGAAAAAAAACCAAGCTCCCCTGACCCTGTCCTGGTGCCGTAGTCGCACAGGTACTCATTGATGGCCCTCTGCTGCGTGTGCAGCCGCTGCAGCATGGCCAACGTTGAGTTCCACCTGGTGGGCATGTCACATATAAGGCGGTTCTTGGGCAGGTTCAACTCCTTTTGCAGCTCAGCCAGGCGAGCACTGGCATTATAAGATCTGCGGAAATGCACACAGACTTTCCTGGCCTGCCTCAGGACATCCTGTAAGCCCGGGTACCTGCCCAAGAAGCGCTGCACCACCAGGTTAAGGACGTGAGCCACACAGGGCACATGGGTCAGTTGTCCCTGTCGGAGGGCGGAGAGGAGGTTGGTGCCATTGTCGCAAACCACCATTCCTGGCTTAAGCTGGCGTGGCGTCAACCACCTCTCGGCCTGGCCCTGCAGAGCAGACAGGACCTCTGCCCCAGTGTGGCTTCTGTCCCCCAAACACACCAGCGCAAGCACGGCATGGCATCTTTTTGCCTGCGTACTTGCGTAGCCCCGTGAACGGCTACGGAGCACCGCTGGTTCATAGGACAAACCACAGGAAGAGGCCATGGAGGAAGAAGAAGAGGAGGGGGTGGAGGAGAGAGGTGTGTCACAACCAGTAGTAGCATTTTGGAGGCGTGGCGGTGGGACAACCTCCAACACTACTGCACCTTGTCCTGAATCCTTCCCAGCTGCCAAAAGAGTGACCCAATGGGCCGTGAAAGAAAGGTAACGTCCCTGTCCATGCCTGCTGGACCATGAGTCAGCGGTAATATGCACCTTACCGCTGACCGCCCTGTCCAGCGAGGCCAAGACATTGCCTTCCACATGCCGGTAGAGAGCCGGAATAGCCTTCCGTGAGAAAAAGTGGCGTTTGGGAACCTGCCACTGAGGAACCGCACATTGCACAAACTCACGGAAGGGGGCCGAGTCTACCAACTGAAAAGGCAGCAGTTGAAGCGCTAGCAATTTAGCCAAGCTAGCATTCAACCGCTGGGCATGTGGATGGCTGGGAGTGAACTTCTTTCGACGGTCCAGCAGCTGGGGCAGGGAAATTTGCCTGCTAGAATCGGACGTCGGTGTACTGCTAGCAGAGTGGCCGCAAGTACTTGGCTGTGACACACCTAATTCTACACCTTCATTCCTCTCAGTGCATGTTTCAGAGAGGACTGAAGTTATAGTGGGGTTGGAGATCCCAGCTGATGCGGTGCAAGGAGAGGTCCGCTTTGTTCTTTGGTGTGGGTCTTTGAGGTAGGCTTGCCAACGAGCTGCATGGCAGGTCAACATATGTCTGGTCAGGCATGTGGTACCCAAGCGGCTGATGTTTTGGCCACGCGATATACGCTTGAGACATATGTTGCAAACAGCAGCTGTGCGATCTGATGCACTAGCCTCAAAAAAGGCCCACACCAAAGAACTTTTTGAATGACGGGCAGAGGCAGCGCCCTGCACAGGCGGAGCTCTGCGGTGTGATTCCGTCGGTGTACTGCCCTTACGCTGGCCACCAAAGGGCATCCTGCCTCGTTGGAGATGTGCCTCCTCCTCATCCTCCTCCTCCTCCTCTCTCCTATTAGGCACCCACGTGGAGTCAGTGACCTCATCATCCCCTCCCTCCTCATCACTGGAGCCAATCTGGCAGTATGCTGCAGCTGCTGGAACATGACTGCCAGATTGGTGTCCTTCTTGAGCATCCCCTCTGTCTGCTCTCACGCTACTGCCTTCCTCTAGCTGGGTTTCATCATCAGACCCTTCGAAACGCTGGGCATCCTCCTGGAGCATGTACCCAACACTGTGCTGAAACAGTTCGGGGGACTCCTCAGGAGGAGGACATGGTGGGTCTAGGGAAGGAGTGACTGATGATTTGTCTGACATTGATACCAGGGAAGACGACGCTTTGGCAGCTGCTTTTCCAGTACCCTGAGCCTGGGTGAGAGAGGATGAGGAGGAGGAGGAGGGCTTGGTCATCCACTCTACCAAGTCTTCGGCATGATGTGGCTCAACATGTCCAGCTGCCGAAAAGAAGGACAAGCGTGTCCCATGGCCATGTGCTGATGACAATGCACCGCGTCCACGACCAGCACTGTTGCCCCCAGACACAGAGCCTGCTTGCCCTCTTTTATTGCCTCCTGACTGTCTGCCTCTCCTTGTTTGCCTTCCAGACATTCTAATAGATGGCCTGCAGGGAGATGGGAAAAAAGCAATAAGGGCTACCTTCAGGTGTCCTTCTCTGTCCCTTGAAACAAGGACTTTCACAGTGAAAGAAACTGACACTCTCCCTACCTACAGTTTTCTGTCCCTAGAAAAAATATTTTTTATAAGCACAATATAGCACAAGGACAATTCACTCACTGTCCTTACAGGTCCCTGGAAACAAGGACTTGCAGAGTGAAAGAAAAAAAACACTCTCCCTACCTACAGTTTTCTGTCCCTAGAAAAAATGTTTTTTTTAATCACAATATAGCACAAGGACAATTCACTCACTGTCCTTACAGGTCCCTGGAAACAAGGACTTGCAGAGTGAAATAAACTGACACTCTCCCTACCTACAGTTTTCTGTCCCTAGAATAAATGTTTTTTTTAAGCACAATATAGCACAAGGAGAATTCACTCACTGTCCTTCCAGGTCCCTGGAAACAAGGACTTGCAGAGTGAAAGAAAAAAAACACTCTCCCTACCTACAGTTTTCTGTCCCTAGAAAAAATGTTTTTTTTAATCACAATATAGCACAAGGACAATTCACTCACTGTCCTTCCAGGTCCCTGGAAACAAGGACTTGCAGAGTGAAATAAACTGACACTCTCCCTACCTACAGTTTTCTGTCCCTAGAATAAATGTTTTTTTTAAGCACAATATAGCACAAGGACAATTCACTCACTGTCCTTACAGGTCCCTGGAAACAAGGACTTGCAGAGTGAAAGAAAAAAAACACTCTCCCTACCTACAGTTTTCTGTCCCTAGAAAAAATGTTTTTTTTAATCACAATATAGCACAAGGACAATTCACTCACTGTCCTTACAGGTCCCTGGAAACAAGGACTTGCAGAGTGAAAGAAAAAAAACACTCTCCCTACCTACAGTTTTCTGTCCCTAGAAAAAATGTTTTTTTTAATCACAATATAGCACAAGGACAATTCACTCACTGTCCTTCCAGGTCCCTGGAAACAAGGACTTGCAGAGTGAAAGAAACTGACACTGTCCCTACCTACAGTTTTCTGTCCCTAGAATAAATGTTTTTTTTAAGCACACTATAGCACAAGGACAATTCACTCACTGTCCTTACAGGTCCCTGGAAACAAGGACTTGCAGAGTGAAAGAAAAAAAACACTCTCCCTACCTACAGTTTTCTGTCCCTAGAAAAAATGTTTTTTTTAATCACAATATAGCACAAGGACAATTCACTCACTGTCCTTACAGGTCCCTGGAAACAAGGACTTGCAGAGTGAAATAAACTGACACTCTCCCTACCTACAGTTTTCTGTCCCTAGAATAAATGTTTTTTTTAAGCACAATATAGCACAAGGACAATTCACTCACTGTCCTTACAGGTCCCTGGAAACAAGGACTTGCAGAGTGAAAGAAAAAAAACACTCTCCCTACCTACAGTTTTCTGTCCCTAGAAAAAATGTTTTTTTTAATCACAATATAGCACAAGGACAATTCACTCACTGTCCTTACAGGTCCCTGGAAACAAGGACTTGCAGAGTGAAAGAAAAAAAACACTCTCCCTACCTACAGTTTTCTGTCCCTAGAAAAAATGTTTTTTTTAATCACAATATAGCACAAGGACAATTCACTCACTGTCCTTACAGGTCCCTGGAAACAAGGACTTGCAGAGTGAAAGAAAAAAAACACTCTCCCTACCTACAGTTTTCTGTCCCTAGAAAAAATGTTTTTTTTAATCACAATATAGCACAAGGACAATTCACTCACTGTCCTTACAGGTCCCTGGAAACAAGGACTTGCAGAGTGAAATAAACTGACACTCTCCCTACCTACAGTTTTCTGTCCCTAGAATAAATGTTTTTTTTAAGCACAATATAGCACAAGGACAATTCACTCACTGTCCTTACAGGTCCCTGGAAACAAGGACTTGCAGAGTGAAAGAAAAAAAACACTCTCCCTACCTACAGTTTTCTGTCCCTAGAAAAAATGTTTTTTTTAATCACAATATAGCACAAGGACAATTCACTCACTGTCCTTACAGGTCCCTGGAAACAAGGACTTGCAGAGTGAAATAAACTGACACTCTCCCTACCTACAGTTTTCTGTCCCTAGAATAAATGTTTTTTTTAAGCACAATATAGCACAAGGACAATTCACTCACTGTCCTTACAGGTCCCTGGAAACAAGGACTTGCAGAGTGAAAGAAAAAAAACACTCTCCCTACCTACAGTTTTCTGTCCCTAGAAAAAATGTTTTTTTTAATCACAATATAGCACAAGGACAATTCACTCACTGTCCTTCCAGGTCCCTGGAAACAAGGACTTGCAGAGTGAAATAAACTGACACTCTCCCTACCTACAGTTTTCTGTCCCTAGAATAAATGTTTTTTTTAAGCACAATATAGCACAAGGACAATTCACTCACTGTCCTTCCAGGTCCCTGGAAACAAGGACTTGCAGAGTGAAAGAAAAAAAACACTCTCCCTACCTACAGTTTTCTGTCCCTAGAAAAAATGTTTTTTTTAATCACAATATAGCACAAGGACAATTCACTCACTGTCCTTCCAGGTCCCTGGAAACAAGGACTTGCAGAGTGAAATAAACTGACACTCTCCCTACCTACAGTTTTCTGTCCCTAGAATAAATGTTTTTTTTAAGCACAATATAGCACAAGGACAATTCACTCACTGTCCTTACAGGTCCCTGGAAACAAGGACTTGCAGAGTGAAAGAAAAAAAACACTCTCCCTACCTACAGTTTTCTGTCCCTAGAAAAAATGTTTTTTTTAATCACAATATAGCACAAGGACAATTCACTCACTGTCCTTACAGGTCCCTGGAAACAAGGACTTGCAGAGTGAAAGAAAAAAAACACTCTCCCTACCTACAGTTTTCTGTCCCTAGAAAAAATGTTTTTTTTAATCACAATATAGCACAAGGACAATTCACTCACTGTCCTTCCAGGTCCCTGGAAACAAGGACTTGCAGAGTGAAAGAAACTGACACTGTCCCTACCTACAGTTTTCTGTCCCTAGAATAAATGTTTTTTTTAAGCACACTATAGCACAAGGACAATTCACTCACTGTCCTTACAGGTCCCTGGAAACAAGGACTTGCAGAGTGAAAGAAAAAAAACACTCTCCCTACCTACAGTTTTCTGTCCCTAGAAAAAATGTTTTTTTTAATCACAATATAGCACAAGGACGATTCACTCACTGTCCTTACAGGTCCCTGGAAACAAGGACTTGCAGAGTGAAATAAACTGACACTCTCCCTACCTACAGTTTTCTGTCCCTAGAATAAATGTTTTTTTTAAGCACAATATAGCACAAGGACAATTCACTCACTGTCCTTACAGGTCCCTGGAAACAAGGACTTGCAGAGTGAAAGAAAAAAAACACTCTCCCTACCTACAGTTTTCTGTCCCTAGAAAAAATGTTTTTTTTAATCACAATATAGCACAAGGACAATTCACTCACTGTCCTTACAGGTCCCTGGAAACAAGGACTTGCAGAGTGAAAGAAAAAAAACACTCTCCCTACCTACAGTTTTCTGTCCCTAGAAAAAATGTTTTTTTTTAATCACAATATAGCACAAGGACAATTCACTCACTGTCCTTACAGGTCCCTGGAAACAAGGACTTGCAGAGTGAAAGAAAAAAAACACTCTCCCTACCTACAGTTTTCTGTCCCTAGAAAAAATGTTTTTTTTAATCACAATATAGCACAAGGACAATTCACTCACTGTCCTTACAGGTCCCTGGAAACAAGGACTTGCAGAGTGAAATAAACTGACACTCTCCCTACCTACAGTTTTCTGTCCCTAGAATAAATGTTTTTTTTAAGCACAATATAGCACAAGGACAATTCACTCACTGTCCTTACAGGTCCCTGGAAACAAGGACTTGCAGAGTGAAAGAAAAAAAACACTCTCCCTACCTACAGTTTTCTGTCCCTAGAAAAAATGTTTTTTTTAATCACAATATAGCACAAGGACAATTCACTCACTGTCCTTACAGGTCCCTGGAAACAAGGACTTGCAGAGTGAAATAAACTGACACTCTCCCTACCTACAGTTTTCTGTCCCTAGAATAAATGTTTTTTTTAAGCACAATATAGCACAAGGACAATTCACTCACTGTCCTTACAGGTCCCTGGAAACAAGGACTTGCAGAGTGAAAGAAAAAAAACACTCTCCCTACCTACAGTTTTCTGTCCCTAGAAAAAATGTTTTTTTTAATCACAATATAGCACAAGGACAATTCACTCACTGTCCTTCCAGGTCCCTGGAAACAAGGACTTGCAGAGTGAAATAAACTGACACTCTCCCTACCTACAGTTTTCTGTCCCTAGAATAAATGTTTTTTTTAAGCACAATATAGCACAAGGACAATTCACTCACTGTCCTTCCAGGTCCCTGGAAACAAGGACTTGCAGAGTGAAAGAAAAAAAACACTCTCCCTACCTACAGTTTTCTGTCCCTAGAAAAAATGTTTTTTTTAATCACAATATAGCACAAGGACAATTCACTCACTGTCCTTCCAGGTCCCTGGAAACAAGGACTTGCAGAGTGAAATAAACTGACACTCTCCCTACCTACAGTTTTCTGTCCCTAGAATAAATGTTTTTTTTAAGCACAATATAGCACAAGGACAATTCACTCACTGTCCTTAGAGGTCCCTGGAAACAAGGACTTGCAGAGTGAAAGAAAATAAACACTCTCCCTACCTACAGTTTTCTGTCCCTAGAAAAAATGTTTTTTTTTAAGCACAATATAGCACAAGGACAATTCACTCACTGTCCTTCCAGGTCCCTGGAAACAAGGACTTGCAGAGTGAAAGAAAAAAAACACTCTCCCTACCTACAGTTTTCTGTCCCTAGAAAAAATGTTTTTTTTAATCACAATATAGCACAAGGACAATTCACTCACTGTCCTTACAGGTCCCTGGAAACAAGGACTTGCAGAGTGAAAGAAACTGACACTCTCCCTACCTACAGTTTTCTGTCCCTAGAATAAATGTTTTTTTAAGCACAATATAGCACAAGGACAATTCACTCACTGTCCTTCCAGATCCCTGGAAACAAGGACTTGCAGAGTGAAAGAAACTGACACTGTCCCTACCTACAGTTTTCTGTCCCTAGAATAAATGTTTTTTTTAAGCACACTATAGCACAAGCACAAAACACACTGACACTCTCCCTACCTATCCTTCTCTTTCCCTAAACTAAAGGAATCCAGGTTAAGCAAGAAAGAAATAACAGTCACTGTCCCTGCCTATGCTGCTCTATCCCTGCTCCGGAACACACTACACTAGGCCGCCGTGCTGGCGGCCTTTTATAGTGTGGGGCGTGTACTAAACACCCTCAGCAATAATTGGCCACAGGCATCCTGCCTGTGGCCAATCATTGCTCTCCTCGCTGCCGGCGCTGTGATTGGCCAAGCATGCGGGGTCACAGTGCATGCTTGGCCAATCACAGCGCCTGGATGACACTGCGATGGCGTAGTGCATTGTGGGCCGTTCGCGTCACTCGAATTTGGCGCGAACGGCCCAAATCGTTCAATCTTCGTCGAACGATCGAACAGCCGATGTTCGAGTCGAACGTATGTTCGACTCGAACACGAAGCTCATCCCTAGTCTACAGTACACAGACTCTACATATTAGTGTGCAAATGATGCAAAGGTCTACAGACTCTACATATAAGTACACAGATGATACAAAGGTCTATAGACTCTACATATACTGTAAAGCCCTGTACACACGATCGGATTTCCTATGGATTCTAATCCGATGGATTTTTCCATTGGAAATCCGATGAAGCTGACTTCCATCAGTCTTGCCTACACACCATCAGTCAAAAATCCAACCGTCCCAAACGCCGTGACGTAAAACACTCCAACAAGCCGAGAAAATTAAGTTCAATGCTTCTGAGCATGCGTCGACTTAATTCTGAGCATGCGTGGGTTTTTTGTCTGATGGAGTTCCACACAGATGATCGGAATTTGCTATCGTTTTTTTTCCCATCGGATAAATTTAAAACACGTTCTATTTTTTCTCACCAATAGAAAAAAGACCGATGGGGCCCATACACGATCGGTTTGTCTGATGAGAAAAGTCAGTCGGACTGTTTTCATCGGTAAAACCGATCGTGTGTACACGGCATAAGTGTACAGATGATAAAAAGGTCTACAGACTCTGCATATAAGTGCACAGATAATGCAAAGGTGTACAGATTCTACATATAAGTATACTAATGAAACGCAAAGCTCTATAGACTTTACATATACAGTAAGTATGCAGATAATGCAAAGGTCTACAGTACACAGACTCTACATATTCATGTACAAATGATGAAATGGTCTACAGACTCTACATTTAAGTAAGCAGATAATGCAAATGTCTACAGACTCTACATATACAGTAAGCACGCAGATAATGCAAACGTCTACAGTACACAGACTCTACATATCGGTGTAAGCAGATAATGCAAAGGTCTACAGACTCTATACAGAGGTGTACACATGATGCAAAGGTCTACAGACTCTACATATAAGTGTACAGATGATACAAAGGTCTACAGACTCTACATATAAGTGTACAGATGATACAAAGGTCTACAGACTCTATACAGAGGTGTACACATGATGCAAAGGTCTACAGGCACTTTATATAAGTGTACAAATGATACAGAGGTCTATAGACTCTGCATATAAGTGTACAGATGATACAAAGGTCTACAGACTCTATACAGAGGTGTACACATGATGCAAAGGTCTACAGCAGGGTTTCTCAAACAGGGTTCCTCCAGAGGTTGCTAGGGGTTCCTTGGGCAATAAGCCATTTCTACCTCTCAGATAAGTTCCCACTGACACCATTGAACTTTTTAGCTATCTGTAAAGCCTCGTACACACGACCGGTTTTCCCAGCAGGAAAACTGCCATGAGAGCGTTTGGCCGGGAAAACCGGCCGTGTGTATGCTCCATCGCAGGAAAACTGGCGGAAAAAAATAGAGAACTTGCTCTCTATTTTCCCGTCGGGATTACCGGCCGACTTTTTCCCGTCGTGAAAACCGGTCGTGTGTATGCTTTTCCGAGGGCAGAAAAAATGCATATGCTCAGAATCAAGTATGAGACGGGAGCGCTCGTTCAGGTAAAACTAGCGTTCGTAATGGAGATAGCACATTTGTCACGCTGCAAATTATTGCATCGTTTAATGCTGCGCATTCAAATCTTCTTTATAATGCTATAATAATGAACTTGTTTTGCTGCTGATATTCAAACAGAGTTCTGACAAACTTTTCTTTATTTTTATTACAAACTGAAAGCACGAAGACTGAAAAGCGGGAATCGTCTCTCACCAAACTTTTACTAACACGCGATAACACGAGATCAGCAAAAGCAGCCCAAAGAGTGGCGCCATTGGAATGTAACTTCCCCTTTATAGTGCCGTCGTACGTGTTGTACGTCACCGCGCTTTGGACCGGCGGGATTTTGTATGACAGTCTGTACGCAAGACAAACTTGGCAGGAAACCCATCAAGCTTGGCAGGAATCTTGTCGGGAAAACCGACTTTTTTTTCCTGCCAGGAAAACCGGTCGTGTGTACAGGGCAGGCAGTAAATCATCCCAATGACCACAAGTGTAAGGAGCATTCTTCCCACTGACCATCACACTAATTTATCATGAGTTGTAGCTATAGTGTTTTTTAGCAGTTGTTCCCTGAGACTGGAAAGTTATTTCAATGGTTGTTCTGTGATCAAAAGGCTGAGAAAAGCTGCAGATCAGTACAAATGATCCAAAGGTCTACAGACTCTACGGGATGAAGGGTGAATGGAGTGGTTACCTCTAGCAGTGAAAAGCCTTTTGCTTTATAGCCTGGGCTAGAAAATGGAGCTGGATTCTGACTGGTTACTATAGGAGGCTTGAACACTATGGTATGGTTTAAATGTACCAACTTATGAAAGGACAATTCAACATGCAGCCCTTTGGTACTTGTTGTGCAGCCTTTGGACCACCGTCAGTAGTGGGAGAGGGAATAGTGATTTGTAAAGGGGCTTTAATGTCAGTCATTTCTAACAGTCTCCTGTCTCTGTCTCTTGCAGCATACTGGATCTCCAGTGCCCAACCGTACCTTTAGCACACCCACAGTCTTACCATCTCCTAAAGGATGTCCCATTCTCTGACACCTATAGCACTACATGTACTGAATATAATGTGTGACCCCTTAGAGATGTCAAGGGCCACAGCTGAGGCCTCATTTACCTTGTAATTTAATCACAACTAATCCAAGGTATTCACATCCTCACACTGTTTAATATCTTGATCGGGAAAAAGGAGCTTAAGCTGTCTATACACTTTTTGTTCAGCCTATGGGATGCCTTTAGAGGACAGATGGACGAATCTCCCACAGCCATGGGTGTCCGCTCCATAGGGCAAGGGGGGTCAATTGCCCCCCCTGGAATTGTAAGAGTGTTGAAGTCAGAGTGAAGACACTTGCCCCCTGTGTTGCAATAACCCCAGCTAGCGGTCAAAGACAGGGATAAATGCAACTGTGTATCGCTGCTGCCGAAGCGCTTTGCAGGCGCTTCGGCAGCGGTGCCCATTTATTTCAATGGGTGGTGGAGGAGTGGTGTATACAGCGCTGCTCCACTGCCCCAAAGAAGCATGGATGACCTTAAAATGATGCCCCCCCCTGAAAAAAGTTCAGCGGACGCCCATGCCCACAGCTATATGTATTCTGACAGCAGGTGCCAGTGTAGCCAATCTGATGCAGCCGCTGTTTGGGCCAACAATTTTTAAATGAAAGTAAGTTGGCCAGGAAAGGACCGACAGGGTTACTGATGAACTGGCGATGATTGATCAAAGTCAGCCAGGTAGTGTGGAGCCATGTATGGAAGCCTTAAGTCATTTTAAATGAAAACACCCAAAATGTTTAAAAGTTATGTTCCTTTAACATCCCTATCAATTAGACATCACTTTTTTTTTTTTGGTCATTCCTCCATCCAGTAGGCTTTTGTCAATGTTCTTTCACATGGAGTTTGCTGATAGACACAGGAATGTCACAGCAGCCATAATAACAGCTGCTTGGCTAGTGATAACATAGAAGTGCTAATCTGGTGAGAAGGTCAGTAATACAAAACACAATGAAACATCTGCAAGGAGGCAGTGAAATGTATGCTTAAAATAAACTGGCATTTCTTCCTTCTTAAAGAGCGACTCCAGGCGACAAGTCGAACTGACATCTGCTACAGCAGTCCAGGAAACCTTGCAAATATCAGAAAAGAGAAAGTCGGCTCAGCTACATTTTGTCTGGGTGGAAGCTGTGGTTGCCACATCTGAAAGTTCGGTAAGGCTGCAATATGGTAAATGCAGGCGACCAGCTACCATACAGGTTTTTGTGAATGGTTAGCCGTAGATGGACTACGTAGAAAGAATACAATACTGGTGGAGACGGTGGTGAATGAGAGAGGTAAGTAGCAGAGAAAAGTAGAAACAACAGATATACAGACAAATGAGAGAGTTGGGTGTGCAGTAGATAAATATGAGATAGGTAGAGGCAGACAGATAGACAGACAGACAGACATATAGATAAATGAGTGTTATAGGTGCCCTGTAGACAGCTGGAAAGATAGCCTGATGGAAGAAAAGGCTGCCACAGATGGCTCAAATTTCAACCAATTACTGCTGAATCGGCCACAATTTGCACCTTGGGTGGCCCTGTTAGTGTTCGCGAGCAGAACAAGAGAAATCAATATGTGTATGGCTAACCTAATAGAGATAGAACCTCCAGAAACCCGACCACCACCCCAAGTCTTTAGCATGGATAAGTCCATATATATATAGAGATTTCCCAAGCCAGGAGGCTTTGCACTGGTTAAATGATGGTAGTATTGGTCCCGTAGTCATCTGGAACTGTGATGTGTCCCAGAAAACTACAGGGGGGGTGGACTTCCCGTGTTCTGACGAGTAATGCCCCTTGTCCAATAATGCCCTCCCTGTACTGCGCAAGCGCAGCGCTTGCGTAGTACGGAGTCTCAGAAAGCCGCCGAACATTGGAATACGTTCCCGATGCTCGTACAAGTCTGCAAGGGGCAGACTTGTTCATGATGGGAGCGTGTGAGAGGCGGATGGCAACAGAAGGGGGCGTATTTTGTAATGATGGGCAGTGCTGTTAAGATGGGAGCGGAATTTGTCACGAAACTCAAACACTTAAACAAATATATCTCTGCTATTCTTCCTACATGAGTTAAGGGCAACAAGTGTAGAAAGAATAGCAGAGATATATTTGTTTAGGAGATGTGTTTGAGTTTTGTGACAAATTCCGCCACCCTCTTAAAAGCAGTGCCCATCATTACAAAATACGCCCCCTTCTGTTACCGTCCGCCCCTCACACGCTCCCATTATGAATACATCCGCCCCTTGCAGAGTTGCACAAGTATCGGGAGCGTGTGGCACAATGTCGTCTTTTGTGCCCAGGTGCCGTTTACAGCTGATCCTAAATTACGATGTTCGGGCACTTTCGGCGGCTCCGTACTGTGCAAGCGCTGCGCCTGCGCAGTACCGGGCAGGCATTATTCGACGGGGGGCATTTCTCGTCACAACACCGGCTTAGATTGTCGTGCCAATCTGAGCCGGAAGTGGAAACGGGGACCTGTCAAAACCAGGTACCTGCTCCCCTGTCCCCTACCAAAAAGTGGCAAATGTGACAGCGGAGGGGGGGAGGGTGCAAAGAAGTGGAGCTTCCCCTTTTGGTTGGAGTCCAGCAGAATGTGACCAACTACTATTAGATATAAGGTACTCTGACCTGGATAAATGAGAAGCTTCACAGATACAAATTGTAAACCTCAATATCTACATTTGTAAATTCAGTAGAAAACTATAATGATGTAAAATACCTCCTGCGGTCTTATCTTGTGATAAATACAGCTGGATGAGGAGATACCTTCAGGGCCATTTTTGGAAATGGATCAATGTGACCTAAGTGCCAGGCCGCATCAGCAGGGAAAGAACACAGTCACTGTTCAGTGTGCTGCAGATTGCTCGGCCATCAATGGAACGTTTCATGGAGAGCATCTATTCTATAGAGCCACCCGGCTTCCAGGACCCCAGTCATCAACAAAGTAAACCCGAGCAGCTTTCACAAGAACGTCCGCTATGTTCTATCAAATTGGGGCACTTCAGCCAACAAAGCACCAAGTTCAACATTTCCTTCAATGCATTATGCTAATATATATCTCCAGTGATGGCTCTTACAGGAAGAAAGGCAATCCCACACAACTGCTATAAGAGATCTGCTTATATTAAACATGCAAAACCAGAAATGCTTGTAAATGTGAATTTAAAAGTACAAATTTTTTATAGTATAGGGGCTGGTCTGGTGGGAAAGATATAGAATGGGAGGTTTAGGTAGGTCTCACATTAAATCTTTTGCTAATTCTAAGCCCCGTTCACACTGAATCTGACTTTGAAATTGCGCGACTGCACTTGAAGTCACAAGATTTTATAGCCGCAGGTCAGTGCGACTTTAGGTGCAACTTTGCTGACATTTGTGCGACTTGATGCACAGATGTCTATGTAAGTTGCACCTGAAATTGCCAAAAATAGTGCACTTCCTAGGTCATAGGGAATGTCTATTTTAGTATGTGACAGGAGTCACTTTTTGGCGGGGGGCTCGTGGAAACCCAGCTTACCTTAGAGAGTGCGGCCCTGGTGTTTAAAAGCATAGACAACATCCATGGCAGTGACGGTCTTCCTCTTGGCATCCTCAGTGTAGGTGATGGCATCACAAATGACATGCTCCAAGAAGACTTTGAGCACTCCACGGGTCTTCTCATACATGAGTCCAGAGATGCGATTAACACCCCCTCTGTGGGCCAAACATCAGATGGCAGGTTTGGTGATGCCCTGGACATTGTCCTGGAGCATCTTCCTGTGGCACTTAGTGCCTCCTTTCCCCAGACCCTTCCCTCCCTTACCGCGACCAGACATTTCCAAGCTATTCGTTATACAGGAATATAATAAGCATAACTAAAGAACAGTCAACATAAACTATGCTATTCCCCCTCTAGCAACTAATAGCTGACAGCAGTGGCGGTGCGTCCATAAAGGATGAATTTATCTATGGTCGCCGCTGCCACCCCCTATTCAGGTGTCCAGCCCCTTGTCGGGCACCGGGCACCTGAATTACAGCGGCGGGGGTGTTTTTTGGAAGCACCTGATTAGAGCCATAGGCTCTAATAGGTGTCCAAAATGGTGAACAGCGGGCGCCATGCTGGGCGTTCGCTAATCACTCAGCTGTGTGTTAGGAAAGCAAATAAATCGCTTTCTTAACACTGACCCGCCTCTCAGCCAATCAGGTAGCTGGTTCTGTTACCTGTCACCTGATTGGCTGAAACGACAGGCGCTGTGACTGGACGCCGCTTATCAGGCGTCCAATCATAGGACATGCCATAAATATATCCCCTATTTTTTAGACCCTAAATATTTTGCGCAAACCAATTAATGTACGCTAATTGTGATTTTTTTTACCAAAAATATGTGGAAGAATACATATTGGCCTAAACTGAAGAAGAAATTCTTATTTTTTTGTTTATAGCGCAAAAAAACTCAAATACCACCAATAGAACTCTGTGGGAAAAAAAGGACATCAATTTTGTTTGTGTACAATGAAGAAATTTGGAGTGTAGCCTCATATAAAAAAGCATAGAAAATCATAACAACGTACCATCATCCGGATTACTATAGAGAACAGGAGGGGGTGGGGGCAAGGGAGTAGTTGCTGAAGCTAACCCTGTAGCGTTCCCGCCCATATAAATTAATGGACTATCTCGGTACTGATAGAAAACAATATGCATTGTAATGTAAAAAAGAATTTATTACAAGTAAAAGACAGAACATATATACAGTTAACATTTTAAAAGGGAAAAAACAGATACTCCCCCAAGGGATATCTGTGATTTTCAGATTATAGATTGGTCAGGGTCTCTACTAGTTTCGCAGTAAACCGCTTCCTCAGAAGAGCCAATCTATGAGACAAATAATACAGTAAGAAACACAAAATATAGTTAGAAAATTAGTAGGATAGCAGCATATAATACGTAAGTACCAAACATAGCTCACCCAATAAATACATGGTCACATGCGGACCCAGGCCGCCCAACGTCGCATCACTGCACAATTGTCAGTTAAAGCGATGCAGTGCCGTATCGCACAAAATGGCCTGGTCGTTAAGGGGGTGAATCCTGCCGGGGCTGAAGTGGTTAAGGTAAGCTGGGTTCCACAAGCTCCCCGCCAAAAGTGACTTCCGTCACATAGTGTTTAAAACTACAATAAAAATAGTTTTGGCCGGAGTGTGGCTTTATTATCTAGTTTCCATCAATCAAAAGTCCACCCCTTGACCGTATTGTCTGTGCCTGCAGAATAATTGAGGGCGCTCTCCTATACAGAACAGGCAATGTCTTGATGTAACACAAGGTATTAAATACTGCCCAAATTTAGACTGCAGCTGCCAGGCCAACTGAAGAGATTTTACAAAAATAATAGCATTCATGTATCCGCATCACTCAGTGCTAAATTTGCTAGGACATTTGGACTTGACTGCCTTCTGCTCTATAAGAAAAACAGAAATCCTCGACACATGAGGAAAAGAAAACAAGTTGAGATTAAATGAAAGTAACAGCAAGCTCAGCATAAACGTCTCGCTTCCTGTTCGTGAACCGCTTGTCCCTCACAGCTGGAACGCTTTCTAAAAACTTGTGTTCCAATCATCTAACATCATAAATAAAAATATATTCCTGAGATTGATACTGGAAGAACTCGGATATGACTTTTTCATTTAGCTCTGGCCTACTCTGTAGTGATGTGTTGATAGCAAGGAACCATTCACGAATCGCTGACCTCAAATAATCTTTCAATGGCACCATTAATGAGAGAAAAGAGTAAGAATCTGCATCTGAAAATTCTGCCTCCCTACTTGTGATGCTTATCTACTGCTTAGGGAGTCACAGACTTTTGGTCCAGTTGATGTTTCACCGGCTACAACTTTCCTACAGGTCACAACCGGCAAAATTAGTAAACAGTCTTGTGATAACCAGGCAGCTGAGTCATGGTTTTACTGCCCCTCGGCTGCTTACCTAAATTCTAATATTACAACCAAACTGGACTATGACATCATTCACCTGCTTCTCCACCTCAGCCAATCAGAAGAAGTTTTGTATTCATTCATGGAATACAAATCTTCTTGTGAATAGCTGAGCAGCACTTCGTCCGACCATTTTTTATTCGAGGCGTGGGGCAAGAATTCCCCGTCCCACTACCGAAACACTGCGCTGTATACTGTAAGTAGCTGAGGCTACCTACAGTTATTACAGCATGCCCAGCAAGTACACCTGTTCCTGCAGTAGATAGTTCCTTTATGGCAGCTTGGCCTAAACAAACTATTTCAAGGGACTTTAAATTACGAGTTAAGCTCTAAAGCAGTCTTTTTCAATCAGGGTGGCATCCTGGGGTGACTTTTGGGTTCTTCAGGGGTGCCTTTTTTTTAGTGGGTTGGTTGGGGTTTTTTAAAGGGTATACACAATTGTTACACAAGTAATATTGTAATTGAATTTTATTAAAAATTACCTTTCCTTTTCAATCTGCAGCGCTGTAATTTTCTGTGAAATGCAATACAACATGGCAACCTGGAGGTGTTCTGGACACGGATTGTGTCCAGAACCCCCCCCCCCCCATATGTAATTTACTGCTTGTATGATTGGCTTACTAATTTTCCCGAAGTTTACACTACGAAACAAGTCAGATTTTAGGCATTCCCTGCAACAAAAATGTCACTTTTGGTGAGATACTCCCAAAAGGAAATCACATCTAATGCCGCGTACACACGATCGTGATTCACGGCGGTGAAAACACCACCGTGAATCACGACATGAAAAAAAATGAAAAACGAGGGAACGGCATGTTCCCCCACACACGACCGTTTTTCCCGTCATTTTTTTCTTTGTCGAGAAAAACGACCGTGTGTGGGCTCCGTGGCAGTGATTCCCTATGGGAAAACTGCCGCGGAAAAAAATGCTGGAAAAAACGATGAGAAAAATTAGAACATGTTCTAATTTTTCTCATCGTGATTAATGCCGTTTTTCCCGTCGGGAAAAACGGCAAAAAGCCCACAGACGATCGTTTTTCTCGTCCAAAGGAAAAATGTCATTTTTCCCGACGGGAAAAATGATCGTGTGTACGCGGCATAAAGATATGTAGGCCCTGCCACTTTCCTCAATTAGAACACTGGAAGCGCAGCAGCTGATTAAAGGGGTTGTAAAGGTACATGTTTTTTCACCTTAATGCCTCCTATGCATTAAGGTGAAAAAACATCCGACAATACGCCCCCCCCCCCCCGAGCCCCCGGTTTACCTACCTGGCCCCTCGAAAGTCCCGCGCTCGTCCCCGTCATCCTCCTCGATTCTCAGCCTGGCCGCCGATTCGTTACACTGGATGGATTGAAAGCAGTGCAGCCATTGGCTGGCGCTGCTGTCAATCACATCCAATGACGCGGCGCGTCGGGGGGTTGGGGCGAGTGATAAAGTCGGCGGCTATGGCCGCCGCTGTATCACGGGAGCGTGCCCGCAATAACTCCACACCATGCAAGCTCACTCGCATTAAGGTGTGGAGTCCTTGCGGGGAGGAGCTGAGACAGCCGCCGAGGGACCCCAGAAGACCAGGATCGGGGGCACTGTGTGCAAAACGAGCTGCACAGTGGAGGTAAGTATAAAATGTTTGTTATTTTTTTGCAAAAAAAAGGGAAGCTTTAGTGTCCCTTTAAGTCCTGGTTCACATAGGTGTGATGCGGGAACACTGCAAATCCACTGCGGGTTTCCGCATCACACCTGACTCGCAAGGCAATTCACACTGCCATATGTGATCTTCCCGGGAGTGTCAACACATGTTAACCGCCTGCCTACCAGCCGCCGCAGTTATACTGCAGCAGGTTGGTTCGTCTGCGCGAATCGCAGGTGTACGTCGGGCTCGTAAATGGTGATCTGTGGGCACACGCGTGCCGATTGGCCAGCGGGGGAGCTAATCAGCGGGTCCAGTGGACTCGATGTTCGCCGGCCGCCCGCGATCGTTTTTTGCAGTGACAGAACAGGGATCTGCCAAAGTAAACAAGGTAGATCTCCGTTCTGTCAGGGGATGACACACAGATCCTGTCTTTCTGCTATGCAGAAAGACAGATCCGTGTGCTGTTCCAGGCAGCCCATCCCCCATACAGGTACTAAACACACCCAGGGAACACATTTATCCCCTTGATTGCCCCTGATGTTAACCGCTTCCCTTCCAGTGTCATTAGTACAATGTCAGTGCATATTTTTAGCACTGATCACTGTGATAATGTCACTGGTTCCCAAAAAAGTGTCAAAAATGTCAGTTAGGTGTCCGATCTGTCCGCCGCAATGTCGCAGTCCCGCTAAAAATCACAGACCATCGCCATTACTAGTAAAAAAAAAATAATAATAATAAAAATGCCATAAATCTATACCCTATTTTGTAGACGCTGTAACTTTTGCGCAAACCAATCAATATACACTTACTGTTTTTTTGTTTTGTTTTTTACCAAAAATATGTAGCAGCATACAAATTGGCCTAAATTGATGAAGAAATTAGACCCAGCCTGATAATAATAAAAGTGCTCCCTGTATATCCACTTTCCACATGGACACAAAGAAACAAACAATTATTATTTCAGAATAACAAAAGGTAAGAATCTGCAACAAAGTTTGTTAAAACCCTTGTAATGTATATAAATCACCCAGAGGGAAACGTTTTTTTTTTTGTTTTTTTTCAACAAAAGTGGAGTTACTTTTTAAGTTTAAAGTGTTACTAAACCTATAACAGTAAAATCAGTCTGTATATGTAGTAAAGCATGCTTGTTGTACTCACTGTGGAACCTAAGGGGTCCTGTATGCACAGATCCTCCCCTTCTTCCACTGACTCCAAAACAAGTCTGGATAAGACAGAGTTACTGGAGTCAGGCTGCACATGCTCAGTTTGGTGTGTATTGCTAGAGTTTTTTTCTTGTTTTGTTTTTTGGGGAAAGTGCATGTGATTAGCACAGGGCCAATCCAGACAGAGGGTCAGGGGTCCTGGATCCTGATAGGACAGCTCAGTGCAGTATGAAAACTCCTCCTAAAAGCTTTAACCAGACACTGATAGAAGCCACAGGACTGCTATATACTGCTGATGAGAAAAGGCATTTAGCAGTTTATATTTAGTAAAATAATTGCATTTCCATGTTCTGTGTACTGGCTAAACGCGGCATGCAAACGCGGCTAAACGGGCGTTTCTAAACGCCGGTTTCAAGCTATCAAAAAAAACGTTCAGAGCACTTTGCCTCAGCGTCCCGTGTACATGGAGCCTTAAGTCCTGTACACACGATCGGTTTTACCGATTAAAACAGTCCGATGGACTTTTTTCATCGGACAAACCGATCGTGTATGGGCCCCATTGGGCCCCATCGGTCTTTTTTCCATCGGTGTTAAAAAATAGAACATGTTTTAAATTTATCCGATGTAAAAAAAAAACGATAGCAAATTACTATCGTCTGTGTGGAACTCCATCGGATAAAAAACCCACGCCTGCTCAGAATCAAGTCGACGCATGCTCAAAAGCATAGAACTTAATTTTTCTTGGCTCGTCGGAGTGTTTTACGTCACGGCGTTTGGAACGATCGGTTTTTTGACTGATGGTGTGTAGGCTAGACTGATGGAAGTCAGCTTCATCCATCGGTTTAAAATCCATAGGAAATCCGATCGTGTGTACAGGGCTTTAGGCTTCATGTACACGGGGCGTTGTTCAACTTCTCCTGAACGATTTAACTTGACAGCTAGAAACCAGTGTCTAAAAAACGTCCGTTTAGCCACGTTTACATGGTGCGTTTGCGTCTAAAAGCATTTGAAAAAAAAAATAATATATATATATATATATATATATATATATATATATATTTTTTTTTTTTTAATGACCAAAAACGAAAAACGCCCATAAACTAAACGCGGCTAAACGTGGGTTACACGTTTGGCGTCTGAACTCATTTTTTTGCCTTAAAAAAAAGGCCTATAAACGCAACTGCCTAACAATGACAGTAAACGACATTGAATGAGTTCATGGGCAGTTGAAAAAAGTGTCCAACTGCCTCTGAACGTCCGTTTAGCAGCAGCAGTGTACATGGGGCCTAAACGTCCGATTACCAGCAGCAGTGTACATGAGGCCTAAATGTCCGATTACCAGCAACAGTGTACATGGAGCCTAAACGTCCGATTACCAGCAGCAGTGTACATGAGGCCTAAACGTCCGATTACCAGCAGCAGTGTACATGAGGCCTAAACGTCCGATTACCAGCAACAGTGTACATGGAGCCTAAACGTCCGATTACCAGCAGCAGTGTACATGGGGCCTAAACGTCTGATTACCAGCAGCAGTGTACATGGGGCCTAAACGTCCGATTACCAGCAGCAGTGTACATGGGGCCTGAGGCCTGGTTCACACTGGGGCGACAAACGCTCCGACATTGGGAGCTTATGTCGCATGACGTGTGAAAATCAATGTTTCCCTATGGGAGCCGTCTTAACTGGTCTGACACATGTCGGTCCGACTTTGAAAATGCTCCCTGTACTACTTTGGTCCGACTTTGATCCGACTTCAGCCCATTGACTATCATTGAAGTCGGATCAAAGTCGGACTGCAGTCTTGCATGATCCGACTTTGGCATGCGACTTGTGCTGTACTGCTCTTGAGGGGGAACTCCAGGCCAAATTTTAAATAAAAAAACGGCATGGGTTCCCCCTCCAGGAGCATACCAGGCCCTTGGGTCTGGTCTGGATTTGAAGGGGCGCCCCTACGCCGAAAAAACGGCGTGGGAGTCCCCCCCAAAATCTAAACCAGACCCTTATCCGAGCACACAACCTGGCCGGCCGCAGGGGAAGAGGGGGGGCGAGAGAGCGCCCCCCTCCCTCCTGAACCGTACCAGGCCGCATGCCCTCAACATGGGGGGTTTGGTGCTCTGGGGCAGGGGGGCGACCTGCGGCCCCCCACCCCAGAGCACCCTGCCCCCATGTTGATGAGGACAGGGCCTCTTCCCGACAACCCTGGCCGTTGGTTGTCGGGGTCTGCGGGCGGGGGGCTTATCGGAATCCGGGAGCCCCCTTTAATAAAGGGGCCCCCGGATCCCGGCCCCCCCACCCTATGTGAATGAGTATGGGGTACATCGTACCCCTACCCATTCACCTGGTGGAAAAAAATTGCAATAAAAAAACCACACAGCTTTTTAAAGTATTTTATTGCACAGCTCCGGGGGTCTTCTTCCGAATTCGGGGGTCTCCGGTGTCGTCGCCGCGCTCTCCGGTTCTTTCTTCTGCCGGGCCTCCGCTAACTTCTTTTTAGCTCTTTTGCTAACGGGGCCCGGTCATCTCCGTCGCCTTCTTCTTCTCCCGCTCTCCGGTTCTTCTCCCGCTCTCCGGTTCTTTCTTCTGCCGGGCCTCCGCTAACTTCTTTTTAGCTCTTTTGCTAACGGAGGCCCGGTCTTCTCCGTCGTCTCGTCTGGCTCTCCGTTGTCCTTCTGCCGGCCCCTCCACTAACTTCTTTAGCTCTTTTGCTAGTGGAGGGGCCAGTCTTCCCGTCGCCGTCTTCTTCTCTCTTCTCCTTCTCGATGTTGACGCGTCGCTTCCTCCCGCTGTAATACTGGCTCTCCGCTCCGCTCCGCATTAATATAGGCTTCTCATGACGTCACAGTCACATGTTCCCATGACGTCACAGTCACATGCTCCGGGGCCATGTGCCCCGAAACATGTGACTGTGACGTCATGAGAAGCCTATATTAATGCGGAGCGGAGCGGAGAGCCAGTATTACAGCGGGAGGAAGCGACGCGTCAACATCGAGAAGGAGAAGAGGGAAGAAGATGCCGACGACGGGAAGACCGGCTCCTCCACTAGCAAAAGAGCTAAAGAAGTTAGCGGAGGCCCGGCAGAAGAAAGAACCGGAGAGCGCGGCGACGACACCGGAGACCCCCGAATTCGGAAGAAGACCCCCGGAGCTGTGCAATAAAAAATACTTTAAAAAGCTGTGTGGTTTTTTTATTGCAATTTTTTTCCACCAGGTGAATGGGTAGGGGTACGATGTACCCCATACTCATTCACATAGGGTGGGGGGGCCGGGATCCAGGGGCCCCTTTATTAAAGGGGGCTCCCGGATTCCGATAAGCCCCCCGCCCGCAGACCCCGACAACCAACGGCCAGGGTTGTCGGGAAGAGGCCCTGTCCTCATCAACATGGGGGCAGGGTGCTCTGGGGTGGGGGGGCCGCAGGTCGCCCCCCTGCCCCAGAGCACCAAACCCCCCATGTTGAGGGCATGCGGCCTGGTACGGTCCAGGAGGGAGGGGGGGCCGCTCTCTCGTCCCCCGCCTCTTCCCCTGCGGCCGGCCAGGTTGTGTGCTCGGATAAGGGTCTGGTTTGGATTTTGGGGGGGACCCCCACGCCGTTTTTTCGGCGTAGGGGCGCCCCTTCAAATCCAGACCAGACCCAAGGGCCTGGTATGCCCCTGGAGGGGAACCCATGCCGGTTTTTAATTTAAAATTTGGCCTGGAGTTCCCCCTCAAGATTCATACCAAACACAGTGCCTGATATTGGCTGGGATCCAAGTCGGATCCCCGTTCATTGAAAGTCGGACATATGTCGGCTTCATGTCGCAGGGCAAAGTCGGATCCAAAGTAGGACAGATGTCGTGTCGCACTAGTGTGAACCCAGCCTAAAAGAAAATAATGCTGCCTAACGCACACATACCTAGAAATCTGATAACTAATGGCACCAGTTTGCAATAACTGATATTTAAGTTCAAAGTATAATTGACCGCACTTTGCCTTGTTAGACAGGTGCGACTGTAATCAAACCACATTCTTTTTTTACAATACATATTTGCCCCCGTTTCCAGGCATGTGGACTTAATGCACTCAGAGAGCACTCAGCTGTCAAGAACCATTTTTAATATTGTGAATTGAGCCACGAGGGCGAGCTCACCTACAGGAGCCGATTAATTCCTCAGAGATGAACACCAACTTTTATCTTTTTTGAGGTCATCTGAATCTGCTACTAGCCAGCCATAACTAGAGTAAAAGCACTGGGGACCACACAAAGAACTAGGAAAAGGTCTGTATATATAACATGAGAATCAGGAATACAGGAGTTTTGGGGTTTTTGAGTTTTTAGGTCCAGTTTCACTTGCAATTTCAGGCAGTGGCGGCCCGTCCATAGAGGGCGCATGGGCGCTGCCTCCCCTATTCATGCGTCCCTGATCTACATATCAGAGCGCCGGACTAGGGATTCCAGTGCGGTGGGGATGTCAGCACCTGATTAGGAGGCTCTAATAGGCTTCAAAAAAGGGTGAGCGCAGAATTTTCACTATTATCACACTAAAGTTCCTCCCCGCCAATCAGGAGGCAGGTCTGTAAAACCTGTTTCCCGATTGGCCAAAGCGTCAGGCGATCCTATTGGATGCCTAGCACTCTCGTGGAAGACACACGGTGGAGGAAGCTGGAGAAGCGGACACTGGAGCCGCCGCGGCCCAGGAGAGGGAGAGGACACCACAGCCCTGCCGGACCGCCCATGGGGGAAGGAGGGTGCTGTTTCAGTGCCGCTTCAAGCCGCCGGGAGGGGGGGTGTTGTTTGTTTGCTGCCCCCCAAAAGAAGAACCCACCAGCCACCACTGATTTCAGGTAAAAATTCACATATGAATCGCACCTGGACCGCTGAACAGAACCGCACCGGACTGCCGCACTGAAACCACGGCTTCATATGTGTGAACCTAGCCTAAGGCTGCTTTCACACTGGGACGGCGGGTCCATTAGTGGTGAAGCTGTTTCAGCCGCTAGCGGGGCACTTTTAACGCCCAAGACAGGGTTAAGAAGGGGTTAAAAGTGCCCAATCAAGATAAGGTGTGGAGCAACCAATCCTGTGAGAGCTGGAAAAGAAAGGAGGGGGATGGGAAGTACACAGAATACCTCTCTCAGGCTAGTGCATGAGATGAGGAAGTCACCTGTCACTCACAGCAAGGGGGAAGAACAGACTCCTATTTCTCTGTGTGTCACTTTTTATCTTACTGAAAAAAGATAATTGGATTGCTCAGAGCTGGATTAAATCTTTGTGGCAAGACTGGGCACAGATGACATGAAATCCTATACTGTACAAGGTGCAAGCCTTAATTAAAAAAATAAATAAATTGGGTTTACATGCACTTTAATGCTGCTTTCATGTGACTTTGAGGTTTTGAGACATTGATTTAAAAAAAAACTCTAAAGTTGCAGCCAGAGTCCCAAAGATACGACTACCTTGTGACTTTTGTGATTTTAACATTGCAGTCTATGGCACACATGTCGTACCAAAGACTCAGAAAAGTAGTGCAGGATCTTTTTTTTTCTCCCGCACTCATTGAAATTAATGTGTTTTAACTTGTCTTGCAACTTTCTGTGTTGCAGATCATAGCAACAGAAGTCACAGAAGTGTGAACCGGGGCTAAAGCTTTCTAGATCTCTGATCAAAAATAAATGTTTATTTATAGTGTATACCCAGGCAAAACTTTAAAATTTAGTATAGAGTGGGGAAGGGTTAGAACCCCTGTTGAGTTTTTACCACTATACAGAGATGTCTCTTACTTCCTGTCCTGGTGACAGCGGTTTCAGCAATACAGAAATAAAAAAAATGTTAAAGAGGAGAGCAGTCTGCTCACATAATTTGTAATAAAAACATGCTTCCCTTCAACCACTTTGCATATTATTTTATATATGCTGTGATTCTGTATTTGCCAAATATGTTGAAGAAATCTCCCTCCACTGAGTCTGGCTGCATCCATTTTAACTGTGGGCAGCTGAAGCTGCTGTTTGTTCACTTCCTGGATTTACACAGACACACCTCCAGCTCTCATTGGCCCTCTTATGACTCATCCCCCCTCCCTTCCTGGCAAACTCTCATGAGAGTGAGAGAGAGAGCTGTGCATGATGTCATAAGCCTAGGCTAATGACCAGACAAGAAACAGGAAGTGGGCTGTATAAGGTATTTACTGGCAGAAAAAAAATGTTTTACTATCCAAAGTTAAAACAACAACAAGGGCAGAAGATTTAATAGATGGAAAGATGAAAAAATGACTGAAGTTCCGCTTTAAGTACAGTGGGTGCAGACTAGAATTCCCGTCAGATTTTATTACTGCCTGCATTCCTGCTGCAGGTTTAGGCTCCATTCACACTTGTGCGTCTCCAAAGTTGCAGCGACTTTGGAGTGCAACTTTGACGCAACTTTGGATGGGTGCGACTTGGATACAACTTTGGCTTTGACCAACTGTTGCATTGTATAACATTCAGGTACGACTTTCATGCAACTTTTGAGGGTCAACATTGAAGTCTATGGCCCTCAAGTTGCATGAAAGTCAGACCAAAGCAGTGCATGAACTTCTTTGAAGTTGCTGCAACTTTTAGTCACATATATACAGGGCCGGCCCTACCATGGGACCCGATGGTACCATTGTACCAGGCGGCACTTTTAGGGGGGCGGCAAATTGCCGCCTGCCCGCCATCCCATTCCGCCCGTTCCTCTCCCCCACTCCACCTATCACTGTGAAACAGCAGCAGCGGCATTGTAAAGAATACACTGTGCCTGCGGCTGCGGTGTGTGTTCTGGATTTAAAAAGCTCCTTCCTGTCTCTTCCCCCTCCCTCCAGTCTCGTGCAGTGCGGGGTCCCTGTTATCTCCGACTCAACCCCCCCCCCCCAATCACCAGTGCGGAGTGTTGTGAGAACTGGGGGGCGGAGCTCACTGTCTCCTGTCAGGCTGGCCAGAGGAAGGGAGGAGGTGAGCTGATTTTTTCTGGGAGAAGTTTTCTAGGGTGGATAGTAGTTGCTTTCAAGGTGTTTTTTTCTTCAGGAGATGCAGTGAAGGGTTAACAGAAGTTGACAGAAGAATCGGAGGAGATAGTGAGTTTGAGTGTGGGGGGGGGGGGGGGAGGGGGGTCTGCAGCAGCCCGATCACATTTGACAGATCACTTCTTAGCATGAAAAGTCTGTGCAAACATCCTCCAATCCAATTGTTCAGACTAGATAATGTGAAGTCATTTATAACCATTCATGTAACCTGTATATATGTGGTGAGTTCACACCTCTGATTGTACAGACTCAGAGCCTGGATACCACAGGGTTATATGAATGGTCATACATTACCTTCACATTATCTGGGTATACAGAGTGCTGGGAGCTCCATTACATAGATCTGTAGTACTGTTGTATGATTTATTGTTGTATGTTTTTAGTGGATGAGTTTTTTTTTTATTATATACATCGCTATCTGACCACTTCTCAGCCCCCAACTCCCCCCAGCTTGCATCACCCCCCCAGACCACTTCATACAGACGTCACTCAGAGCTGCTTCCTACCCCCCCCCATCATTTCATGGTCACTTTCCTTCCCCTATCTTCCCAACATCACTCCCTGGTCACCCCATAGACACAGCAAGAAATCCCTCCCCATTCTGCCACCGCCATACCCTCCGAAGTCCTCTCCTGTACCAACTGCACCCATCATACCCTCCGAACTCCTCCCCTGTACTAACTGCACCCATCATACCCTCCGAACTCCTCTCCTGTACCAACTGCACCCATCATACCCCCTGAACCCCTCCCCTGTACTAACCGCACCCATCATACCCTCCGAACTCCTCCCCTGTACTAACTGCACCCATCATACCCTCCGAACTCCTCTCCTGTACTAACTGCACCTATCATACCCTTCACACTCCTCTCCTGTACATACTGCCCCCCTCATACCCTCCAAACTCCTCTCCTGTACATACCGCCCCATCATACCCTCCACACTCCTCTCCTGTACAAACCGCCCCCCTCATACCCTCTCAACTCCTCTTCTATACATACTGCTCCATCATACCCTCCACACTTCTCTCTTATGCATACTGCCCCCATTATACCCTCTGCACTCCTCTCCTGTACATACTGCCCCCATCTTACCCTCTGCACTCCTCTTCTGCAGAACCCTGTGCATTCAGGTGTAAAGGGGAACTCTGCAGATTCAGATCTAAAGGAGAACTCTGTTGACTCTGATATAAAGGGGGACTCTTGTGATTAACTCCATATGATTAGAAATTTTATTTAATCACAAAAATATATGTACAGGGTATACTAAATAAAATAAAAAATAGCTGTGCATTGCTTTGTACAGAGGTAATGAATTTAATGTACTACAAAAAAATATATATATTGGCGTGTGCTGCTAATGTGTTCGGGTTTGGCTTGACGAAAAGGTGGCAACCCTACTCTGCACTGTGAGGCAAATTGTCGCTAACCCGTTCCGCCCGCTCCGCTGTGAGGCAAATTGATGCCCGCCCGCCAGCCAGCCCGCTCCGCTCCCCGCGCGCTCCATTCACCTGGGCGTTGGGCCAAGGTGAATGGAGCATGCGGGCAGAACAGAGGAACAGTCAGCGGGCGGGACAGTCAGCAAGTGAGCGGGCTTGCTGGCCAAACAGCGGGCGGGGGAGCAGAGAGATGACATCATCTCTCACTGCCCGCCCTGCATCACTGCAGTTCCGCCCCCACTGTGCGGGCAGCAGAGAGATTACATTAGCTCTCTGCTGCCTGCCTTTACTCTGGGACACAGCAAGTGACAATCTGCAACGTGTGGCAGGTGACGTTGTGGCAAGTGACAATCCGCAATGTGTGGCAGGTGACGTTGTGGCAAGTGACAATCTGCAACGTGTGGCAGGTGACGTTGTGACAAGTGACAATCCACTATGTGTGGCCGGTGACATCGCGGCCGCCGGCTACGCACAGGTCCTTTTATACTCCTATATACATGTATAGAGCCATGACAGGTCCTCTTTATACTCCTACATACATGTATAGAGCCATGGCAGGTCCTCTTTATACTTCTATATACATGTATATAGCCATGACAGGTCCTCTTTATACTCCTACATACATGTATAGAGCCATGACAGGTCCTCTTTATACTCCTACATACATGTATAGAGCCATGACAGGTCCTCTTTATATTTCTATAAACCGTATTTTTCCGTGGATAAGACGCTATTTTTTCCTAAAATAATAGCCTGTAAATCGAACAGCGTCTTATACACGGTTGGTCAGCCTGGGAGACATCCGCGAAGGTGCGTCGCGGCCCATAGCTTGTCAAGTGGCTTTCTCCAATCACGAGCCGTATGTTACTGACGTCAGCTAAAGCTGGGGGTGGAGGTGGAGAGTGAGCAGATGCGATCCTGTTGGAAGTGGAGATGCACAGATGCAACAGGGACCGGAGTGTTCTGGGACCAAGATGTCAGAAAATAATAAAAGTAAGTGATTGTCTTACTCTGCCAAATCAAACCAAATGTAGCCAGCTATGCAAAAAAGAGCGTGGGAATAGAGCTGCAGAGAAACAGTTTGGACTTGCCTCCGCAGAGTGTATGATAGACAGTGGAGAAAACAGGAAGAACAACCCCTGCATAATATACTAGTATTTAAACGTTACCTGCGGTAATTACTAAATAAAAATGTGTTCTGTTTTACCTATGTGTAAAATATTGATTTCTTAATTTTGGGTTGGAAAAGTGGGGGGCGTCTTGTACATGGGGGCGTCTTATAGACGGGGAAAATACGGTACATGTATAGAGCCATGACAGGTCCTCATTATACTTCTATATACATGTATAGAGCCATGGAAGGTCCTCTTTATACTCCTATATACATGAATAGAGCCATAACAGGTCCTTTTTATAGAGCCATGACAGGTCCACTTTAGTTATCATGATATAAAATGATGGATGTGGGGGCATTTTGGTGGGCGTGATTTTTTTTTTTTTCTTTGGGGGGGGGGGGGCAGCATTTCATTCTTGGTACCAGGCAGCACAATGTCTTCGGCCGGCACTGCATATATATATATATATATATATATATATATATATATATATATATATATATATATAATTGTTTATTATTGTAAAACATGGAAAGCGACTTGTCATGCGACTCTGATGTCCAAAGTTGCATGACAAGTTGCACAAGTAAGAATGGAGCCTAACCCTCACTTCCTATCTGGTAAAACCATTATCTCCTTGGCAGAAAATCAAAGAAGTCTGGCAGAGAATTGTTATCCAAACAGCATCCTGTATCCAATGAGATGCAGTCACTGTTCAGGTATTCTGACAGCCACAGGTACCGGCTGTAGGAATACAATGGCCAGAGGGGGAGATTCCTCCATCCATGCTAGATTGGTGTATAAATAGAAACCTTAGGACGGCCATACATGGGTCAAATTCAGAAAGAATTTTCATTCGAATTTCGCACCATTAGCAGGCCGCAGCAATGGCCGAGTTCTGTGCGGCCATCAAATTTGAGTGAATGATGTAAATTTATTTAAAAAACAAATGATTTTATAATCAATGATGGGAGAATCGTGTGAGAAATATAATCGAAAAAATAAATGCGCATGAGCACAAGAAAAGAATAATCCTGGAAAGAAAAGAAGATTCCCGGCCACAAAAAAATATTTTCTGTAGCAGCATGAGCTGAAATTGAAGGCTTGGTTGGGCGAATTTCGAATTCAATGGTGGCACCATCGGATCGCAAAATGCACAAAATTTTCTGATTTTCCAAAGAAAATTTGTTCGGAATTTGACCCATGTATGGCCTGCATGACAGTGTATGGCCAGATTAATGGAGCCTTGGATAACTGGGAAAATCCAACACGGGGTCTTGCTTTCCCTTCCTCGCTCCAAAACTGGAAATCCTCCAGGTAAAGCCGCTTAGATAGACTAAACAGTCATTTGTGATTTTATCTGAAAGTGACTGTCAGAACAATAATAATACTAAAGAAAAGTAAATAAGAGTTTATTGGTGGGGCGTGACCGGAAGCCGACCTGGACGGACGCTCAGCCTGAGAGCTCTCCTCCAGCCCGCAGCTATCAGGCCTAATATCGGGGGAAAATCCACCCATCCATGAGCCTGACTCGCACCACCCGCTCCTCCTCAGCCAGGGGATCATCCCTGCCGCCGCCGGTGGCTTCCGTGTCCTTTAGGGACTATTTCAGGCTCCCTGACATGCCGGGCGGACACAGCAAAATGGCGCCGGACGCCGAGGCACACCACCACAGAGCCTCCACACCGCCTTCCCCGCAGAATCGCCACCAGCCTCAGGATCTGCCTGCATCCTCTTCCCAGGCACCGAGCTCCGCTGAGCCTTCACAAGCGGTGAGTGCCCGCCAACCCCCCACACACGTCCCACCTGCTCCGTGCGGAGAGAAGGCCGCGGCTCAGCCTCCATCGCAGTACACGCAGTGTACCGAGGCCCACCCCGGGCTGCTGAGAACAGCCCCGGAATGGGAACCGCAGGACGCCGGCTCTCTCTCCCCTTCCCCCCTGGGGGACTCACATGTCTTTCCGGCGCTCCCGAGCCCCGTACATCAATCGGGGGCCCCGGGGCTTGGGGGGGACAGGAGGCCCTCCCCCACCTTTGGGGGGGATCTGGCGCTGCCAAAGGCCCAGAGGCCTTCCCGCTTAGGGGACAGCAGCCGCACCGAGGGTCACCTAGCGGCTCCGTCACCCCCCTCCGGGGCCCAGATGGCACAGACCAGGCCTCCATCTTCAAGGCCGGACTCCCCTGCACCCACCCCGAGCCCCCCTCACGCTGCTTCATGGTCTGAGCCTTGGGATCCACCGTCTGTGCAGCATGCTGCCCAGGCTGTTGGGGCTCATCACCTACACCCCCCGTACACTCACCCACCCTGGGATCAGGACGGAGGGGGATACCCCTCCTGGCACTCATATTTTCAAGCAATTCCCACTAAGGAGGACTTTAAACAATTAATAGCAGATGTAAAGGCCACCTGCCGAACAGAAATTCAGTCCATACAAGCAGGCCTCAAACACTTAGCGGACAGGGTGGAAATGGCGGAGGAAGAGATACAGGAGACCAAGCTGGCGGTCCATCGCACCCAAATCCAGGGCTCGGACCACCGTCTCATGTTACGCGACATGCAACGACAGGTGGAGGACCTGGACAATAGGGGGCGCAGGAACAATATCCGAGTGCGAGGCCTACCCGAGTCAGAGGAAGCCGAAGATCTACAGACCACGCTACAGGGGATGTTCAACAACCTCTTGGGAGCCCCAGCAGATACACATATCGGTATGGACAGAGCCCACAGACCCCTTCGCCCGAAAGGCCCTCCCTCTAAACCAAGAGACATTATTTGCCGGCTACAATCATACCCGCTGAAAGAGGACATTATGCGTAAAGCACGCTCTATCCGCAATCTGGTCTTTGACAACTCCCAAGTGCAGATCTACCCAGACCTATCGTGGATCACGCTCCAGAAGCGCAGGCTCCTGCAACCGCTGCTGCGCTCATTGCAAGAAAACGACATTCCTTACAGATGGGGCTTTCCCTTCAGCTTGAGCGCCCGGCATCAAGGAAAATCTGCTGCCCTACGCTACCCAGAGGATCTGGACTCCTTCTGTGACGCCTTGGGGATTTCCGTCCCCCAACTGCCGGACTGGGATTTGGTGGCCACCGCCCCCCCACCTCCGGTATTATGGAAAAAGGTCCTGCCGACCAAGCGCTCCAGGGGACGGGAGCCCCTGCGCAAACCACCCAAACATAAGGCACCCAGTTAATCTGCCCATGTTCCTCTCTCTGCCTGGCCAGGCAATGCTGAGAGCCACTCAGTGCTCATGGACGACTGCAAGCCTTCTTTATGTGACTATCCCCCCGATGGCCCTTGCTTTGTTTTTGGTTTTGATGCCCGGGCTGTGTTGGTTCAGCCCTCCCTAGTTGGTTGACTTCACGGTTACAGACCCCCCCGTGGTTTTACCACCAGTTAGTTCCTTCTTGGACCTTGGTCCATCCAAGTCTCCCCGACCTGGGTTTTTTTTTTTTTTGAACCCCAGTCGGGGAGTCCAATCGGAACTGGTTAAGGCCTTGTGACCCCTCGGTCTATTAGTGCCTATTTGCGAAATGTTTGATTTGTTTGTTATTACTGTTCTTACCCTCTTTTTTCCCCTTTTTTGTAGATTTCTCTGTCTTTCTCTTCCGCAGTCTGCTTCCCGGCCCCATTGGCTCCTGGCCCTCCTCGTGTGGACGCCGCCCTCCTCAGCCTGGTCGAAACATCAGCCTCACCAGATAAGTACCGCTATAGCACACCCCTCACTGTACAATGGCTAGGATTTTCTCACTGAACGTACACGGACTTAACTCCAACAAAAAAAGACATTTGGCGCTCCGGGAGTTTAGGCAGTCAGGGGCGGACATTATTATGGTGCAGGAAACACACTTTAACAAGGGGGACTCCTTCACGTTTGCTTCTAGACACTTCCCTCAAGTATTCCAGGCCTTCGGCCAGCATAAGCGGGCGGGCGTCGCCATCCTGTTTAGGAAGGGAACCCCCTTTACTTGCTCCTCCTCCTACCTGGATCCACGGGGACACTTTCTCATACTTCGAGGTCTCTGGCGGACACAGGCCATTACCCTCTGCGTCGTATATGCCCCGAATACGCGACAAAACCGCTTCCTCAGCAGGGTTCAAGCCCGCCTCTCCCGAGAGCCCCATGGCTTCCTGGTGATCGGGGGAGACTTTAACCTGGCCCACTCCGCAACCCACGACCGCCTAGTGGCAAACCCCCGTGCACCACAACCCCGTACCCTCAGAGACTCAAAGATGTTTCGACAGCTTACCAGGAGACACGCCTGGTTCGATGCCTGGAGGGCCCTTCACCCGGGAGACCGCCAATACACGTTCTACTCAGCCCCCCACCGCACCCACTTGCGCATAGATTATTTCTTCGTGAATAATAACACACTGCGTATCACGGAATCGGCGCACATACTGCCCATCTCCTGGTCCGATCATGCCCCCATCACGCTCTCACTAAACCTAGACACCCCCCTACGCCGACCCTACAACTGGAGGATGAACACCTTCCTTCTACAGCACACCCCCTCGAAAGTTGAGTTAGAGACCACCCTACGGCACTACTTTGTCGAAAACGACACTCCGGACGTCACCCCCTCCATACTGTGGGCTGCCCACAAGGCTGTCCTGCGGGGACGATGCTTGGCTCTCTCCTCAGCAATGAAGAGGGATGCCAACGCAGCTAGACTGCTGGCAGAAAAACAACTTAGGGACCTTGAGGCCCAACTCCCGCGCTCGCCGACCACCGCACTCCTACGTCGTATAGTGCGGGTTCGCATGACGCTTCGAGACCTTGCGATGGGCCAAGTGGAAAAGGCGTTGATACGCCTAAAACAGCTTTACTACGATAAAGGCAACAAGGCGCAATCACTCTTGGCTCGGAAATTGACAGATCGGGCACTAGCATCTACCCCTTCGCAAATACGGAACAGAGGGGGCGACTTGATCACCCACCCCCAGGACATAGCAAATACCTTCGCTGACTTTTACGCAGACCTCTACAACAAAGCAGAGATCCCACACTATCCCCCCTCACCCGATTTGACAGATCGGATGACTCAATACCTAGAACAGGCGGGACTACCCCGACTCCGCGAGGAAGACATACGGGACCTTAACGCCCCAATTTCGGCGGAGGAACTAGCGGCAACTGTTAAAGACCTACCAGCCCATAAGTCCCCTGGCCCGGACGGGTTACCATACGAATACTATAAAACCTTCTTGCCTCTCTTGAGTCCCCATATGACCAGGTTATTTAACGCCTTTCTCCAACAGACTCCCATTCCGAGTGACATGCAGGGTTCCTTTTTGACCCTCATTCCGAAGCCGGATAAGGACCCTGCCTCATGCGCCAGTTACAGGCCTATAGCCCTACTGAATTCAGACCTGAAGATTTTCACTAAACTTCTATCGATCAGGCTGAATGTTATCCTCCCCTCCCTGATACATCTGGATCAGATGGGATTTGTCCCCCTATGTCAGGCAGGAGACAACACAAGGAAGGTCATTGACTTGATAGATGTTGCTAACAGAGATAAAGTAGAAGCCCTGATCCTCAGTCTTGACGCGGAGAAGGCCTTCGATCGCTTGAGTTGGCCCTTTATGTTAGCCACCCTGCGACATATGGGTTTCAGGGGCCCGTTCCTGCAGGCGGTGCAACACCTCTACACAAATCCCACCTCCCAAGTCAAAACCCCCTTTGCCTCATCCCCCTCCTTCTCAATAGCTAATGGTACACGCCAGGGCTGCCCGCTCTCGCCATTGCTCTTCGCCCTGTGTGTGGAGCCCCTGGCGGCGACCATCAGGGGGAATCCGGACATCAAGGGCGTTTCGGTGAGGGGGAAGGAATTTAAAATTTCCCTATTCGCGGATGATATCATCCTTACCCTAACTCGCCCCGAGATATCCCTGCCTAACCTCCACGCTGAATTAGATAAATACGGGTTGCTTTCGGGGTATAAAACGAACGCGTCGAAGTCCACGGCCCTCCCAGTTAACATCCCGTTAGAGGGGGTCCATCAGTTAAAGTTGAACTTTCCCTATAAGTGGGAAGAGTCCTCTCTTAGATATCTGGGGGTCCGTCTGACCCCATCCTTTAGCTCCCTTTACCAAGCCAACTTCCCCCCATTGTATCAAACAATCAGGGAGCTCCTTCAAAAATGGAAAGCTCATCGTATTTCCCTCTTGGGACGAATAACGTCCATCAAAATGGTCATTCTCCCCAAGCTCCTATATCTATTTCAGACGTTACCTATCCCTATCTCATACGCCCAGCTACGCAAGCTCCAGAGCGATATCCTCCGGTATGTCTGGAACTATATAAAGCACAGGATACCGTGCTCGGTCATGATGGCATCACGTAGGGAGGGGGGTCTGGCGTTCCCTAACTTTGTCCGCTACTACCAAGCAGCCCAGCTCCGTGCGGTTGTCTCCTGGTTTCCCCAGAGGTCCTACAATAAATGGACGGAGGTGGAGAAGATTTGGTTAGCCCCAGTACACCCCAACAGCCTCCTCTGGGATGCAGACGTGAAGGTGGACCCCGTTCGCCTATTAGGCTCCATGTCCTTGCTTCGAGGGCTCTGGTGCAAGCTGTCCCGTGAAACAGACCTCATGTCAAAATATTCACTGATGAACTCTTTCATCTGCAACCCTAAAATACCAGACAGCCTAACCCACCAGATGTCCTGGCCCTGGGCCTCGCGGAACTTATTCCACTTTGGCCATCTAGTTGACCCAAGATCCCGTAGGCTGCTGACATTCTCGGAGCTCCAAACCAAACACGACCTGCCACGACAGGCGTTCTATAGTTACCTGCAGATCAGGCATTTCGCCCAGGCCATAGCCCCACAACTTCAATTCTCGCCCCCCTCCACGTTTGAAATCATTGTTCTGGAGGGACGTCACAGGAGGGGACAGATCACGGACATGTACCAGATTTTGAATGAGTTTAACATCCCGGCTCACGGGAAACATGCTTACATGCTGCGATGGGAGAGAGAGCTGAGAGAGGTGCTGTCGGAGGAGGCATGGCAGGCTGTCTGGAGGCAAGCTGCTAAAAGCTCCCTGTGCACCCTGTACAAGGAAAACTCGTACAAGATTCTTTTTTTTTGGTACCAGACCCCAGATATACTCCATAAAATTTACCCCTCCACATCTGATCGCTGCTGGCGCTGCCTGCAGGACAGAGGCTCTCTCTTCCACGTGTACTGGTCCTGTCCCCTCTTGGTCCCGTTCTGGCAATCCACATAACAACTACTGACCCGTCTCTTGGAGGTACCAATTCCCTTGACACCCAAACTGTTTTTGCTGGGCCTTGAGCAGCCTAAAGTTGCCAAGCCCTACAAAAAACTACTTAGACATATTTTGACGGCAGCCAGATGCCTAGTGGCTCTCAACTGGAAAAGGACCGTACCCCCGTCCCAGGAGGCCCTGTACTCCAGGATCAAAGACGTGGAACTCATGGAGAGGATGACGGCCAGGATACGTGATAGGCTAGAGGACCATGATGAGGTCTGGAGGGAGTGGCGCCGGCAGGAGGACATCCTGGGAGCGGGCGTGGGAGCAGACGTGGTAACTTAGACCTTCTCTTCACTGTCTCTTCTCTTAATTTCTCCCCCCTTCTCTCTCTTTCTTCTCCCCCCCCCCCTCTTTCCTTTTTCCTCCCCTCTGAACTTTTATTTTTATTTTATTTGTAGCGGGGTGTTCCCCTTTAATGCAGAGAGACAAGAAGTTCCAGGTGAGAGGTGAGTCAGGAGGAAGTAAAGAGACATTATGGAAGTGAAAGGAGAGGAGAGAGAGACTACATCTCCCAGTACATCTTGCAGCACCCAGGGTGCATTGCTCCAGAACAGAGACTGCTGGGGCAGACTTTATAAAGGGGAGGCGGAGTTTTGGTCGGCCTCTTTGGACCCCCCTCTCCTAGCAAGAGGATGTCTGTGCTGAACTGCTGTGTGCACAAGGCCTGAAGCCCGGGCCGTGTGCTCCTTTCCAAAGAGCCCTCTGCCAGCCTAGCAGAGCCTTAGAGACATCTAATCCTCCTTGATGCAGTACACCAGAAGGATTGAAGACTTGGATGTCGGTGGATTCCTGTTCCTAGACGAATCGATGGAGGAAAGGGACTTGGACTTGTCCAGGTGGTGAGAGCTGTTTAAAGACAGATACTTTATCTTTACTATTCGTTGGGATTACAAAGTTGTTCTTCAAGTGCACCACCGAGAGATTGCTAGCGAATATTGTTTCACTGAACTTCCATTTAGATCAGTCTGGCCTGACTGCATAGGTAGACATTGCTGGGTGTTAGTCTACCCATGAGGGGAAGTAGCTGTAAAAGGGCAGCGCTAGAGTTGCATAGCAATACTTTATTATTCTGATTACTCTGTTTATCTTTATTACTGTTTATTGCAGGGATCTGCAACTTGTTATACTGTTGTTTATTACTTGCCCATTAGCCTCAGTAAAATATCTGGCTAAAGTACATTTGGTGTCAGTTCCGCTTACTTTAATAGGAGTTTTAAAGTATATTCTGTGTATGTTTGTTATAGGACTGCGTCACCAACAGTTGCGATCACGCGGTCCTATCTCTCTATCACCAGCTGTGCCACGGGAGGTTAGAGCCAATTGCCGGGGGTTGACAGCGGTGCACTGCAGGGCCCAAATCAATATCAGCGGCTCTCTCAACTGGGGGTAGCGCTACACGTGGGGGCTCGAGTCCGGGATCCTTGTACGTTGCACGCTGCAATCAAGCCGGTCAGAAGTACCAGCATGGACCCGCTGGCAATGTCACAGTGGTGCGCAGCGATTGGCGCCGATCCAACCGCGGCGGTAGTCATTGTACTCCCGGGGGAAAGATGGAAGGAAGAGGAGATAAAACAGCTCGTATTGTTACTGTCTCCGAGCCACAAAGCATGGGTGATGGATTTTAGGCCAGATCCAGTGATCTCGTTTACATACGCACTGGTAGAATGGAAAAACGAAATCCCAGAGCATTTTAAAAGTCAGAGTATACAAGCCATAGATAATCAGATCTATCACTTGATACATACGCTGCCAGTGAAGGAAGAATGGTTTCAGACACCAAAGCCATCACTCCCACAATTATCTCCACCACTATCCCCGAAAGCAGAAAAGCTTAAGGAACTATTAAGCCCGGGATCACCGCTGGCCGCTATAGGGCCTGAATTGTTGAATGCTCTAGGAGACCTTGTAATTAAGTGCCAGAAAAGCAGTACGGTGCATGTGGAGGCCGGTTACCGGAAGCTTAGCACCTTCTCAGGGAAGCTCCCCGTCCCTGCGGGGGAGGAAGATTTTGACACTTGGGTGGAACAGGCATTGCAGGCAGTAGAAGCATGGGAGGTGCCTGAGGCACAGAAGAGACAGCGAGTCTTAGAAAGTCTGAAAGGTGCCGCGGCAGAAGCGGTGAAGAGCTTCCGGTTTGGAAATGAAAACTGTACAGCTCAAGATTGCCTGGCCATGCTGCAGGAAGAGTTTGGTCAGCTGGAGAAGGTGTCAGAGATGATTTATCAAATTGAACACACTCTCCAGCAGCCGAATGAGAAACTGTCAGAATATGTTAGAAGGCTGAACAGGCAGTTATGCAAGATTGTACTGAAGAAGGGAATGCTGCCCAAAGATGCAGATGAAGCACGCATGAAGCAGATCATGAGGGGAGCGCGGCGCTCAGACCCGGTCTGGCTGCACCTGAAAACCTCAGGAGGAGGAATGTCACTAACCTACTCTGATCTAATAAAAATTATTAGGGACGAAGAGGCGCTGCAGGAAGATCAGCAGGTGGCCAAGGCGAATGTCACACCTGTACCAGTGTTGGTCCATTCGGTCAAGAGCCCAGAAAGAGATGCGGAGGTTGACACTCTGAAATCGCAAATGGCCCAAGTGTTGGAGATGCTGACCTCTTTGATGGAGAAAGATCAGAGAAGACGAGAGAAACCAAGCCCAAGAAAGGAGTTGTTCCCGAACACCTCAGCACCGGCCTCCCTACAGGACCGAGAAGAGGTGATTTGCTATAACTGCGGAGGGAGTGGCCACTTTGCTAACGTATGCTCCAGCCCAAAGAAGAAGAGAACAGATAATTGCAAGCCGGCGGGAAACTCCAAAGGGCCCCGGTGAAGGAGTCAACCGGGTGCCCATCATCTTCAGTGCGCTCCAAACTAAAAAAAAAGGCCAAGAATGGAGGAGACAAAACTCCTAGGAGGAGGTATAGTACACCCCCACCAAGATGTACCCCAGAGGGAGGGGGCAAGACCCCTCAGTGGAAGTACAGCACCCCAAAGAAGGAACATCCACCTAAAAGGAACAATAACATCCCTCAGCGGGTTTGTGCCCCCATTGAGAGGGAGAAAGTCAATGCATGCCAGGCTCAGGAAAAATTAAAGTCCAAAAGGAGCAGGGCAAGGGTCGAAAGCCAAAAAAAAGAGGTGACCCCAGTCCGGCCATACCCAAAGGAACTGGTGGGCCCGTCTCCTACTGTGCCCATTCAAGTGGAAGGAGTCTATACTAAAGCTCTTTTGGACACCGGAGCACAGGTGACTTTACTATACCGGGACTTCTATGATAGGCACTTGAGTCATCTGCCTATCCAGAAGATAGAAGAGCTGGAGATATGGGGACTTGGAACCCAGAGTTTCCCTTATGATGGGTACCTGCCCATAAAGATGACTTTCGACCCATCCGTGGCTGGGAAGGCTGAAGTGTTTGACACCCTGGCAGTTGTGTGTCCCCGGCCGCCTGGAGCCAGCAAGATTTCCCTGATCATTGGGACAAACACGGATCTAGTCAGGAGACTCCTGACCCCTCTAGTGAAAGAGAGAAACCATTCAGCCACCAAAATCCATCCCATGCTAAAGACGGCCTACCAACGACTGGTCTTAGAGCAGAAGACCCCGGGAGAGGGGATAGGGAAGGTGTGGAGACTTGGCAGAGAAGGAGTAGTGCTACAGCCCGGAGAAGTAACCTGTCTTAGGGCCACTGTGAAGCTTTCGTGGGAACAACCTGATCCTTCCACCGTCCATTTGGTGGAGGGCAACCCCAGCTCACTCTCTGGCACAGTTAGGCAGGCCACTCATGGTAATGTGACCTGTGGGCAAGAGAGTTCCATCCCAAAGTTTTGGTGGGAATTCCCTATGCCAACATCATGCTCGACATTGTCCAAAATGGTAAACAGTATTTGTTGAAGTTTATCTTTGGGGACCAAAGAGTTCAAGTGGGGGGAGTGTGTAGCGGGGTGTTCCCCTTTAATGCAGAGAGACAAGAAGTTCCAGGTGAGAGGTGAGTCAGGAGGAAGTAAAGAGACATTATGGAAGTGAAAGGAGAGGAGAGAGAGACTACATCTCCCAGTACATCTTGCAGCACCCAGGGTGCATTGCTCCAGAACAGAGACTGCTGGGGCAGACTTTATAAAGGGGAGGCGGAGTTTTGGTCGGCCTCTTTGGACCCCCCTCTCCTAGCAAGAGGATGTCTGTGCTGAACTGCTGTGTGCACAAGGCCTGAAGCCCGGGCCGTGTGCTCCTTTCCAAAGAGCCCTCTGCCAGCCTAGCAGAGCCTTAGAGACATCTAATCCTCCTTGCTGCAGTACACCAGAAGGATTGAAGACTTGGATGTCGGTGGATTCCTGTTCCTAGACGAATCGATGGAGGAAAGGGACTTGGACTTGTCCAGGTGGTGAGAGCTGTTTAAAGATAGATACTTTATCTTTACTATTCGTTGGGATTACAAAGTTGTTCTTCAAGTGCACCACCGAGAGATTGCTAGCGAATATTGTTTCACTGAACTTCCATTTAGATCAGTCTGGCCTGACTGCATAGGTAGACATTGCTGGGTGTTAGTCTACCCATGAGGGGAAGTAGCTGTAAAAGGGCAGCGCTAGAGTTGCATAGCAATACTTTATTATTCTGATTACTCTGTTTATCTTTATTACTGTTTATTGCAGGGATCTGCAACTTGTTATACTGTTGTTTATTACTTGCCCATTAGCCTCAGTAAAATATCTGGGTAAAGTACATTTGGTGTCAGTTCCGCTTACTTTAATAGGAGTTTTAAAGTATATTCTGTGTATGTTTGTTATAGGACTGCGTCACCAACAGTTGCGATCACGCGGTCCTATCTCTCTATCACCAGCTGTGCCACGGGAGGTTAGAGCCGATTGCCGGGGGTTGACAGCGGTGCACTGCAGGGCCCAAATCAATATCAGCGGCTCTCTCAACTGGGGGTAGCGCTACATATTTTTTTTATGTTGCAGAATACTGATGCAGTCGTGTTGGTGCTCCTCACTGTTTGATACTGCCCATTGTATTATGTTTGTAGACTTTGCCACTGACGGGGTGGGCCCTTCCATTTCCTATTTGCATCTCCCAGCCCACGGGCCCATGCCCCACTATGCTTGCTTCTTGTATGACATAGGCTGCTGTCTATTGGCATATGTCCATTATCTCTTTTTATTTGATCTTTTGGTATCTCTGTATTCTTATGACCTGTGAACTGCTTCATATAAATAATAAAAAAAATGTTAATTGGGAAAAGAGTTTATTGGTATTCACTTGCTTATCTACACAGCAGTATACTGCATTTTGTAGAGATACCCAGAAGAGAGGATTAAACTCAGAATAAACAGACTGTATGTACAGTAATTTAATCCTAGATTAGCTCATGCCTGCCCTTGTTTTACTTGATTCCATCAATAGAGTGCAATATCTTTATACAACCTTCTTCTCTGTCCATGATGGTCACCATGCATCACCTGTGACCAAAGGTAACATGATATCAGCCAAGTGTGGGGAACAGTAGGGAACCTTCCCAGGAGCATAGAGATCTGGGACCTTCACACCTCCTTTAACAGCTGTCAATGGACCTCTGTTTGTGTTTATAATGAATGGAAGTTACTGCATTGGCCACCTTGTATATCTGGGCAGGTCCACAGAAGAGGAATGCAGATTTGTACACTTCACACCCATTGATCTGCAGATTTGCCCTGCCATGCAGTGCACCAAGCCGTCAACACTGTTTGTAATAGGGATTAACAGAGATCCACTAAAATCTATGCAAAAGAACGGACATGAAAGCCTCAGATCAACCATTTAAGGCACCTTTATCTTTGCCATTTTGTTAACCCTTATCAAAATCCCTGGGGTACTTTTAATTTTTGTCTCAATTAGTGCTGAGAGTTTAAAGTAGATGTAACCCTCACATATACCCAGTGAAGTGAACCACCTCAGATGATACACAGGGATGAAACAAATCTCCCTACATACCGTAAGTTTTACATGTTTATCTGCTGTCTTCAGCTTTATATATTCCTTAGAAAGTTCAGATCTTGTTCAGCACTGCAGTGAAGCCTGGGCATACAGCCCAGACAGCTGATTGGAGGAAAGGCGCACACCCCTTCTCCTCATAGGTAGAGACTTTCAGAGCCGTTCCTTGAATAGTTCAGCACTCTGCTAATCTATTTATAGCATCCTCCCCCAACACAAAACTCAGGCTGCTTTTATCTAAGTTGAAGGAGAACTTGTAAGAAGTTATCAGGCTGATAACAGAACATTAGCAGGAGACAGCTACGGGACATAGTGCTTTGAAGAGAGATAAGAAAACACTGCAGATATACGTGCCCAGTTAAAATTTAATGAATCGGGTTTACATTCACTTTAAAGCAGATGTCAGCAGATGTTTATTGTGTATGAATGGACCATCCCATAGCTAAAACCCAATTGGGCCTCATTCGCATGAACGTACTGACTCGTACACACCTGTGTGAAGGGTGCATCTTCACAAGTGCAGCATGCACAGCAATTTCAAGTAGCCCCATGCAGGGAGACTGGGGCTCAGGTAAGTATTAGGGGGGCTGCTGCCCACAGAAGGCTTTTTATTTTAATGCATAGAATGCATAGCATACGAAAGCATTAACATAAAAAAACTTCTGCCTTTACAACCACTTAAAAATAAAAGTTTAATTGTGCTCTAACAACATTTAAACTAAATTAATATAATACGAATCAACAAATATATTACGTATTTTTTCAGAAACATAATATATTTTACTATATTACCAGTGTACATGTTCACCAAAAAAAAAGAAGGGAATTACAGTAATACCTTGGATTACGAGCATAATTCGTTCCAGAAGAATGCTTGTAATCCAAAACACTCGTATATCAAAGCGAGTTTCCCCATAGGAAATAATGGAAACTCAGATAATCCGTTCCACAGCCACTGCTTGTCTATGCAGTACTGCATGTGGCCAGAGGTGCGGGGGCGCCGGAGACACTTGGAAACACTCAGAGATGCTCGGGGACCACTCGGTGATGCTCGAGGACACTCGGGAACAGAATGTTTCTGAGTGTTTCCGAGCGTCAACGGCGCCCCCGCACCTCTGGTCAAATGCGGTACCGCTAAGCAAGTTTTTTTTTTTTTTTAAATAGCACGTATTGCGAAACGCTCGTAAACCGCGTACTCGCAATCTGAGGTTTCACTGTACTATAATATATATTTAAATAAAATACTCACCTCTCCATATATACACTGTTGTAAGCTTTTTGAGAACGTGTAAATACTTTAGCGTTACATGATTTGGGCACGGGTTCACTTTAGTTAGTAAGAAAAATAAATGAGTAAAATCTGAACAATTTTACATTATAGAGGACAAGCAGTTTGTAAAAATAAATCAGATGTTTTCCATATGTTGCAGTGTTATAAATGGTTTTTAAACAAATGCCATACCATAACTGACTGGTGAAAAATGGCGTCTGCGCAAAACAACAATTGTCCGATCAAAGGGTAACTTTTAGCACAGGAAACTGAGTGAAAGAAGGGGTTAAAAAAATGAAGAAGAAAAAAAACCCTCCAACTAAAACACAACCAGCGGAGCAGAAGTAAAATCCATCAGACAACAACCTGACACTATTTCTTGCAATTATTTTCTGCCCCACTAAATATGAATGTGGGTTTGCTTTTAACTCTACCTGTGTTCGGGCCTAGTCAGCATCCCCTCCCCTCCCCCACTGGCTTCCATTACAGAGAAGCCACACAGTATAACTAAACACAAAATACCATGGAGGACGGTCTGCTTGAAGAGAAATAGATCATAAATAAAAACATCTTCTAGCACTATAAAAAAAAACTGATTATTGTCAATAAAAAGCTTTGCCATTCTGTACAGTATGTATGTAATCAGGGATAAGATCAGGCATGTTCGGATACTAAGGCCGGCCACACATGGAGTCAATCTCTTTCTTGCAACCACGGGTTGCAAGAAAAAATTTAGCTTGGTTCCCCCATCAACACAACAGACAGTGTTGATGGGGGAATCCCTCCTGCCAGGTCATTGCCTTCTCCAGCAGAGGGTGGGAGAAGACAGTGATTATTGCTAGCGGCTATTGCAGCCACTAGTGATAATCGCAGGTAAAACCTGGCATGCTGGTTGTACCCAAGCTGATCGATCAATTCAACTTGGTACATTCAGCCTGCCCATACACGTTTCAAATCTCGTCCGGTTACAACTGATCCGGTTGAGATTCAAACCGTGTATGGCCTGCCTACCTAAACCGACCTGAGCTATTCCCACCAGGAAGCTGTCACTGTGGACCACCAATCACAAGTGGCCGTGGCATTCCCCGCATCTATACATGCCCCTTGTATATGTGTGGCTGTGGGGTGATTAAAGCGGTTGTTATTTTTACCTACAGGTAAGCCTATAACTGTAGGTAAAATAAATATCTCCTAAACCTGCACCGTTTAGGAGATATTCACCCTGTATGCAGCCACTGACGTCAGCGGCACATGCGCTCTGAAGGAACGGCATGCTGTGCCCGACCTTCAGAGCTTCTTGCCGGAACCGAGGGGTCACACAAACGCATGCACGGGAGTGACGTCACCACGGCTCCAGCCACTCACATCGCTGGAGCCCATGAACATGATAGAAAGGCCGGGGGAAGATGTCAGCCCTCTCAGCGGTGACTGGGCGCCACTGGGGGGTTTCGTTCTAAGGTAAGTTTTTTAGCACATAATGCCATAGTCTTGCAGTTTATTTTCTGTTTTGTTTTTATTTTTCAGCGTTTACTACCTCTTTAGTGCTTCAGCCATTTATAATCGGCACCCTGCAGTGACAGCTTTCTGGCGGGATAGCTCAGGCAGGCTTGGACTAGAATCTAAACATGCCTGAGCTCATACCTAGCATGTACATACAGTGCCTTTAGTACTCACACCTCTTGTAATTTTCCACACTTTGTCATGTTACAATCAAAAATATAAATGTATTTTATTGGGATTTTATGTGATAGACCAACACAAAGTGGCACATAATTGTGAAGTGGAAGGAAAATGATAAATTGTTTTCAATTTTTTTTACAAATAAATATGTGAAAAGTGTGGCGTGCATTTGTATTCAGCCCCCCCCCCCCTGAGTCAATACTTTGTAGAATCACTCTACCAGCTTTGCACATCTAAAGAGGGATATTTTTGCCCATTCTTCTCTGCAAAATAGCTCAAGCTGTCAGATTGGATGGAGAGCGTCTGAACAGCAATTTTCAAGTCTTGCCACAGATTCTCAATTGGATTTAGGTCTGGACTTTGACTGGGCCATTCTAACACATGAATATGCTTTGATCTAAACCATTCCATTGTAGCTCTGGCTGTATATTTAGGGTCGTTGTCCTGCTGGAAGGTGAACCTCCGCCCCAGTCTCAAGTCTTTTGCAGACTCTAACAGGTTTTCTTCTAAGATTGCTCTATATTTGGCTCCATCCATCTTCCCATCAACTCTGACCGGCTTCCCTGTCCCTGCTGAAGAAAAGCATCCCCACAACATGATGCTGCCACCACCATGTTTCACGTTGGGGATAGTGTGTTCAGGGTGATGTGCAGTATTAGTTTTCTGCCACACATTGCGTTTTGTTTTGAGGACAGAAAGGTCAATTTTGGTCTCAACTGACCAGAGCACCTTCTTCCACATGTTTGCTGTGTCCCCCACATGGCTTCTCGCAAACTGCAAATGGGACTTTTATGGCTTTCTTTCAACAATGGCTTTCTTCTTGCCACTCTTCTATAAAGGGCAGATTTGTGGAGTGCACCACTAATAGTTGTCCTGTGGACAGATTCTCCAACCTGAGCTGTGGATCTCTGCAGCTCCTCCAGAATTACCATGGGCCTCTTGGCTGCTTCTCTGATTAATGTGGACAGTTTAGGTGGACAGCCATGTCTTGGTAGGTTTGCAGTTGTGCCATACTCTTTCCATTTTCGGATGATGGATTGAACAGTGCTCTGTGAGATGTTCAAAGCTTCGGATATTATTTTATAACCTAACCCTGCTTTCAAATTCTCCACAACTTTATTCCTGACCTGTCTGTTGTGTTCCTCCACCTCCTCCTCCTCACTAGGCCCCGTATCATCAGGGGGATCCCTCCCAGGGCCTCCTCCAGGATCAGGCATTATTCCTGGGCCAAGCTAGCAGGCAAGGCCCAGGCTTGAAAAAGGCTGGATCTCTCAGAGAGCTCTTTGGGTGTGTCCTCCTCCTCCTTCCCACTGACCACCAATGTAAGGGACATTCTTCTCACTGACCACCAATGTAAGGAACATTCTTCCCACTGACCACCAATGTAAGGGACATTCTTCTCACTGACCACCAATGTAGGGGGCATTCTTCCCACTGACCACCAATGTAAGGGACATTCTTCTCACTGACCACCAATGTAAGGAACATTCTTCCCACTGACCACCAATGTAAGGGGCATTCTTCTCACTGACCACCAATGTAAGGGACATTCTTCTCACTGACCACCAATGTAAGGAAAATTCTTCCCACTGACCACCAATGTAAGGGGCATTCTTCTCACTGACCACCAATGTAAGGGGCATTCTTCTCACTGACCACCAATGTAAGGAACATTCTTCCCACTGACCACCAATGTAAGGGACATTCTTCTCACTGACCACCAATGTAAGGAACATTCTTCCCACTGACCACCAATGTAAGGGGCATTCTTCTCACTGACCACCAATGTAAGGAACATTCTTCCCACTGACCACCAATGTAAGGAACATTCTTCCCACTGACCACCAATGTAAGGGACATTCTTCTCACTGACCACCAATGTAAGGAACATTCTTCCCACTGACCACCAATGTAAGGGGCATTCTTCTCACTGATCACCAATGTAAGGAACATTCTTCTCACTGACCACCAATGTAAGGAACATTCTTCCCACTGACCACCAATGTAAGGGGCATTCTTCTCACTGATCACCAATGTAAGGAACATTCTTCCCACTGACCACCAATGTAAGGAACATTCTTCCCACTGACCACCAATGTAAGGGACATTCTTCTCACTGACCACCAATGTAAGGGACATTCTTCCCATTGACCACCAAGGCCAGAGGCATTCTTTCTACCAACCACAAGGCTAAGGGGCATTTTCTCATTGACCCCCAATTAATACATTTTTGCAGGGGTTCCTAGAGATATGAAATTATTTTAGGGGTTCCTATGAGGTAGGTCTAAAAAAGTAAAGAAGATCAGTTAAGCACAGTCACTGTTCTGCATTACTATGCAGGAAGCACAAAATGTACATTATGAGAAAATCCATTACGCCACATTTACCTCCTGGGCTTGAGAAAAAGCCCGTCAGGTTTGGAACTTTGCCATATTGTTGAAAGTATTTATCTTTTTTACTGCTGTAATTTGAAGATGACTCAAAAAAGTAATTAAAGCTAAATACTTGGCATATATAAAAGACACAAATGAAAGTAGAGCTGTAATTATTAATATATTTTTATATGTATGTTTTAAATGCAAGTAGAGTTATGCCGCGTACACACGACCGTTTTTCATGACGAGAAAAATTCAGTTTTTAAAAAATGGTCGTGAAAAACGGTGGTGTGTATGCTCCAGAGCATTTTTCTCGGCGAGAAAAATGCCCGAAAAAAATTTTAGAACCTGCTCTATTTTTTCTCGTCGTTTTTCACGTCATTCTTTTTAATGTCGTGAAAAGCGGTAGTGTGTATGCTTTTACGAGGGGAAAAAAAATGCGCATGCTCAGAATCAAGTATGAGACGGGAGCGCTCCTTCTGGTAAAACTAGCGTTCGTAATGGAGATAGCACATTCGTCACGCTGTAACGGACTGAAGAGCATGAGGCTGAAAAGCGCGAAACATCTCTCACCAAACTTTACTAACACGAGGATCAGCAAAAGCGTCCCAAAGGGTGGCGCCATTCGAATGGAACTTCCCCTTTATAGTGCCGTCGTACGTGTTGTACGTCACCGCGCTTTGCTCGAGCGTTTTTTTTTTCATGAACGTGTTTATGCAAGGCAGGCTTGAGAGGAAACACAAATAAATCACGTCGAGAAAAGCGTTTTTTTTTCCACGCATGCGCGGTAGCTTCCAAGGCATAGGTAGGGTGAAGCAAGATGGCAGCGACGGCATCGAATGTGACAAGCGCATGCTCGTCGTAGTCGATGACGTCACAGCGTTCGTGCCATTCAAAAGAACAGCGTTTTTTTTTAATCCTACGTGTGTACACTCGGCCGGCAAGAAAGCTTGCCAGGAATCTCGTCAGGAGAACCGACGTTTTTTTTCCTGACGAGAATCCCGGCCGTGTGTACTAGGCTTAAAGGCTGGGCTGATGTGATTGTAAAGTCCAAGGGTGCAGCGATTCAGTGAAATTATAATATATGAACGTGACAGTCCAAAAAACAATCCGAAGTGTAGATTGTAGACGTTGCATGTGATTCGCACCACCGCATTCCTGTGCATATAACATGTGATGTCTGTGCGATGCGAATTCAGCCATGCAGTTTGTATGGTTGAAATCGCATCAAATTCACACCAAAATGGTGCAGGACCCTTTTTTTTTTTTTCATCCAATTCCACAGTTCACAATGCGTTCTGCGCACTGATTTGGGGATGTCATTAATATTATATTGGCACCTGCAGAGATTCACCGAATCCGAAAACAGGAATCGCTGTGGTTCCTGCATTGCACCAGTGTGAACCTAGCCTTAAGCCTCGTACACACGGCCGAGAATCTCGTCAGGAAAAAACACGTCGTTTTTCCTGACGAGATTCTTGACAAGAATCTTGTCCCGGCCGAGTGTACACATGCTCGATTCAAAAGAACCGCCGTTCTTTTGAATGGAACGAACGCGGTGACGTCATCGACTACGACGAGCGTGCGCCGGTCGCATTCGATGCCGCCGTCGCCATCTTGCTACACCCTGCCTATGCCTAGGAAGCTACCGCGCATGCGTCAAAGTCATTTCCAGCATGCGCGGGTTTCCACGGCGACAGGTAAGCGTACACACTCTCTGTTTTTTTGTCGGAAAACAGGCCGACGAGAATCTCAACGAGAAAATACAGAGCAGGTTCTCTATTTTTCTCGTCGAGATTCTGGGCAGTTTTCTTGAAGAGAAACCTGAAAGCCTCGTACACACGCACGGTTTTCTCGCCAAGAAAGCTCTCCCGGCACTTTTCTTGTCATTTCTTGACGAGAAAACCGGCCGTGTGTACAAGGCTTTAGTCCTAAAAGCTTGCTGGTATATTGCACTGGTTATTCAGTGATTCCATTGCTGTAACATCATAGAGAGGTGCATAGGCGTGCGCACAGGGTGTGCCAGGTGTGCCTGGGCACACCCTAATCACCCCATGTGCCACACAGTTCCCCCTTTAAAAAAAATTAAACAAATAAAATTGTAAAAAATACAAAATAAAATAATAAAAATAAAAACTACTGACACGACATCCACTGATCTAATGACACCGTCAGTATATATACACATACACACGAACATGTGTTTGATCTTTGGGGTGCACACCCTAATGCAACGGGCTGCGCACACCTATGGAGAGGTGCCATGCCACTTAGCCTAAAGCCCCGTACACACGGTCGGACTTTTGCCCAACAAACTTCGTTTTAAGCAAGTTGGACCAACAATCCGACCGTGTGTACGCTCCATCGAACAAACTTTTTTTCATTTGGTTTTGTTTTCATCGGACAAAAGTTGGGTCTGCAAACGGACAAACTTTTGCCCAACAAAAGTCCGATGGAGCAAAGTGCGACCGTGTGTACAGAAAACCATCGGACTTTTGTCCAATGGACAAAACAACTAATGTTAAAATCAACCAACAATAGCAGAAGTTGACCAAAGGGTGGCGGTAAAGAGCAGAAAAACCACGTGATGTTGCAAAAAGTTTTGGGAAAGTTTGCAGAAAAGTCCTGTGGTGTGTATGCTATGGGTGTGCCCGACCAACTCCGTTCAGACAAAAAAACACGGAAAAGTCCGATGGAAGTCCGACTGTGTGTACGAGGCTTTATATGCCTTTCATTATTTCTGCTTTCTGCTATTTCACTAAAGTTATTAAATGGATTACTGCAAGGATGTGCCATATGTGCCAGTGTCACAAGTGGTTGTGCGTGCCCTTCAAGCCATCCCCGTGGCAGTTAAAGTGCTTAGCCCGCAGATCCACTCACAGGTGAGATGTATTCGATTAAACCGACAGATGTTCACTTACTCCACTGACCTATATTATGTGGGAATCACATTTGGATATAATTACACAACTGGGAAGATCTAAGACTCCTCCAGGAGACCACACAGACTAGGATCTATGTACCAGCACAGAAAGCCTTTTTTCATGTTCCGTCTGTATTACACAAGAGACATGTTTTAAATTGAGTTCAGCTCGGAAGGCATGGTGTCATAGTTTGCACGTACTGATAATGTATACTGTGTATTACTACAGTCAGATCATCCGAGGTGAGACAATGGGGTGCAGCTGTTCACAGCTCTTCTAGCATCCAATCAGCAATCAGATCCCACTTCTATTTTCTGGCAATTTCATACTGTATTGCTAGGCAGCAAAAAGAAAAAAAAATCTTGTTGCCAATAGCGCGTACACACGACCGGTTTTAATGTCATTGAAAAAACAGCATTTTTCTCGACGTGATTTTTCGTGTTTCCTCTCAAGCCTGCCTTGCCTACACACTATCGTGGAAAAAAATGTTTGAGTAAAGCGCGGTGACGTACAACACGTACGACGGCACTATAAAGGGGAAGTTCCATTCGGATGGTGCCACCCTTCATGTTAGTAAAGTTTGTTGAGCGACAATTCGCGCTTTTCAGCCTTGTGCTTTTCAGTCCGTTACAGCGTGACGAATGTGCTATCTCCATTACGAACGTTAGTTTTACCAGAACGAGCGCTCCCGTCTCATACTTGATTCTGAGCATGCGCATTTTTTTTCACGTCGTTAAAGCCTACACTGTTTCATGACGAGAAAAACGACGATGTAAAAAACGACGTGAAAAATTAGAGCATGTTTCAATTTTTTCATGGCCGTTTTTCACGTCGTGAAAAATGCTCTGAAGCCCACACACGATCGTTTTTAATTACCATTTTAAAAAATGTCATTTTTCTCGTCATTAAAAACGGTCGTGTGTACACGGCATAACAATGTATCATGTTATAATATAAATGATTGGCATTTTTATATGGAGAAGTCTTTTTTACAGTTTTCCTTTACATTTGTGAATATGATCAACATCATGTAAACATTCTTATCAATCTCTAAAGCGACTCCATCACCTATTAACCACTTCAGCCCCGGAAGGATTAAACCCCTTCATGGCCAGGCCATTTTTTTGCCATACGGCACTGCGTCGCTTTAACTGAGAATTGCGTGGTCGTGCGACGCTGCACCCAAACAAAGTTGAGGTCCCTTTTTCCCCACAAATAGAGATTTATTTTGTTGATATTTGATCACCTTTGCAGTTTTCAATTTTTGCGCAATAAACAAAAAAAGACCAACAATTTTGAATTTTTTTTTTTTTTTTTTACTTTTTGCTATAATAAATTTTCCAAAAAAAAAAAAAACCCCAAAAAAATGTCTTTATCAGTTTAGGCCAATATGTATTCTTCTACATATTTTTGGTAAGAAAAATTGCAATAAGCGTATAATGATTGGTTTGCACAAAAGTTACAGCGCCTACAAAATAGTGGATAGATTTATGGCATTTTTATTATAATTCTTTTTTTTTTTTACTAGTATTGGTGGTGATCAGCGTTTTTTTTAGCGGTACTGCGACATTGCAGCGGACAGGTCTGACACTTTTTTGGGACCAGTGACATTATTACAGCGATCAGAGCTAAAAATAACGACTGATTACTGTATAAATGACATTGGCAGGGAAAAGGTTGACACTAGGGGGCGATCAAGGGGTTAAATGTGTTCTCTAGGGAGGTGTTTCTAACTGTGGGGGGAGTGGACTGACTGGGAGTAGAGAGAGATTGCTGTTCCTGATCACTAGGAACAGACGATCTCTCGTTTGTTTGTTTACATTAACAGATCCCCGTTCTGACTCTCTGTGGAGCGATCGCAGGTGGCCGGCAGACATCGTGGCCACCGGCCACGTGCATTGGCTCCGGCCTGCTATAACCATTAAAGGGACCGCCGTACCGGTACCTACAGCAACCCGCACAGCTTCCTTCGGGTGCAGCCCGCTCTACTGAATGATTGCCGGTCCTCCATAATCCCGGCGGCTGTCATACACAAGCTGCTAGTGTGGCGACTCCCCACTTTTCTCTTTTTTTCCTAGACACGGGGAGTGGAGCCTTTAGCTGAGTTGATTGCATCTAGTGGCATCCATACAGGGGTTCTGAAGGTGGATTCTCACAGTTGTGTGATGAGCTTGGTGTCATTCCGGGAGCATGTGAGTGCATTATGTGTCATTTTATGTTTGCCTAAGATGTTTATTGCACTACAAGTGTAGTCTGATCATTTTTTTTATTGTTTAGAACAGCCTTTTTCAACCAGGGTGCCGAGGCACCCTGAGGTGCCTTGAGGTTTCTTCAGGGGTGCCTTGGCAAAATTCCAAATGCCTAAAAATTGCCCAAAAATTGTATACAAGCCAGCGTGTGGATCAAACTGCTTTTTAGTTACACAAAGCCACAGGTTTTCACTGTGCACCATTACAACCTTCTAGCTGTCAGCGTCCTAACGACCAATGGCATCATCAGTTGATATGGAGGATGTCAGGTGCCTGCATAGCATGCTTGTATCCTCCTCTCATGCCTCTCTCCATCAGCGTTGGGGTCACATTAGCTGAGTGATGGAGAAAAACTGAGGGAGAGGAGAAACATTGGGATACGTATTCTTCTACATATTTTTGGTAAAAAAAAATGCAATAAGCGTTTATTGATTGGTTTGCGCAAAAGTTATAGCGTCTACAAAATAGGGGATAGTTTTATGCCATTTTTATTAATAATTTTTTTTTTTTACTAGTAATGGCGGCGATCAGCGATTTTTATCGTGACTGCGACATTATGGCAGACACATCGGACACATTTGGCGCTATTTTGGGACCATTCACATTTATACAGCGATCAGTGCTATAAAAATGCACTGATTACTGTGTAAATGTGACTGGCAGTGAAGGGTTTAACCACTAGGGGGCTAGGAAGGGGTTAAGTGTGTCCTAGGGATGTGTTCTAAATGTTAGGGGGCGTGGCTACGAGTGACACGTCACTGATCGCAGCTCCCGATGAGAGGGAGCAGACGATCATTGACCTGTCACTAGGAAGAATGGAGAGATGTTGTGTTCACACTGACATCTCCTCATTCTTCAGCTCCGTGACACGATCACGGGACGTCGGCGGACATCGAGTCCGCGGGTCGCGCGGGCACGATCACGGATCACACGGCGGCAAATTTAAAGGGAAGTACCTGTACGCTCATTTGCCTGTCCGTGCCATTCTGTCGACGTATATGTTCGTGCGGCGGTCGGCAAGTTGTTAAAATCTTCTTAATGCTGTTAAATCAAAAATGTATTTAAAACAGGGGTGCTCAACCTTTTGAGGAGCGCAGGCCACAAGAAGTGATTTGGTAACAAGTCACAGGTTACAATGAAATTAAATTGTTCTAAATTCTGAACCATTTCATTTCATTGTAACCCGCGACTTGTTACCAAATCACTTCATTGTGGCCTGCGCTTCTCAAAGGGTGAGCACACCTGTTTTAAATAAATAAATAAAAAAGGTTTCCTGCAATAGAAGATGCTCCTCTGTTATGTGCAGTGGTTCCTCTCACTGGCCTCTAAGTTACTACAGGACACAGAAGTGACGTAGGGCCCAACAGATGATACCACAACATGTTGTAGGGGACCCAGGCCTTCAATCACCTGGTATTGGGTTGGATATGAAGACTGGTCAGATGACTGTATATCTTGAATACAGCAAAGCTTCCAGGCATTGGATATGCAGGCTTCAGACTCACAAACCAGAACAAGTATGCAGTGAGTGAGGTTAACACCATACCTCCCAACTTTGTCTTCGCGGGACATTCTGGTGTCCCCTCTCCCCTGCCAACCAGAGTTGTTGAGCGGGGGGCGGGACATTGCCCAAAAAAAACGGGAATTGCCACAGAAGTTGTTGAGCGGGGGGCGGGGGGGGGTGATGACGTTTTGAAAAAAAAAAAAGGGGGCCGCCGATCGGGGGGGGGGGGCATACTAGTGCGCCGATCACGGGGGGGGGCTCTTACCTGCTGCTGCTGCTCCTCTTCTTCTGTTCACGTTTCCTGCTGTGCGGGAAACATGATAGTCTCGCGGGAAGGAGGAGCCTCTGCGGGTAAAACCCGCACAATCCGTGCCAGTTGGGAGGTATGTAACACTCCCAATCTACATAATTGTTCCAGGGCAGTAACTCAGTATGTACTGAAGCTAGTGGAATACCACAACATCAGGCAACTAGCATTTTCACACATGAGGTCCACAATCAGCTTCTGCACTGCTTTCCCCTGGTCCACAATTAGATGCTGTTCTGCCTCCCTGAGTTCCACAATCTGCTGCTGTACATTCTCCTTCAGGTCCACAATCAGTTGCTGAACTGCCTCCCTCAGGTCCGCAATCAGCTGCTGCACTGCCTCCCTCAGTTCCACAATTTACTGCTGTACAAGGTCCAGAATTTGCTGTTCCACTGCCTCCCGCGAGTCTACAATTCACTGCTGTACTGCTTCCCTCAGGTCCACTATAAGCTCCTGCACTGCCTTCCTCAGGTCCACAATCATCTCCTGCACTGCCTTCCTCAGATCCACAATCATTTCCTGCACTGCCTCCCTCAGGTCCACAATCATCTCCTGCACTGCCTCCCTCAGGTCCACAATCATCTCCTGCACTGCCTCCCTCAGGTCCACAATCATCTCCTGCACTGCCTCCCTCAGGTCCACAATCATCTCCTGCACTGCCTCCCTCAGGTCCACAATCATCTCCTGCACTGCCATCCTCAGGTCCACAATCATCTCCTGCACTGCCATCCTCAGGTCCACAATCATCTATTGCATTGCCTTCCTCAGGTCCACAATCATCTCCTGCACTGCCTTCCTCAGGTCCACAATCATCTCCTGCACTGCCTCCCTCAGGTCCACAATCATTTCCGGCACTGCCTCCCTCAGGTCCACAAAAATCTCCTGCACTGCCTCCCTCAGGTCCACAATCATCTCCTGCACTGCCTCCCTCAGGTCCACAATCATTTCCACTACCATCACCAAGTCTACAATCAGCTCTTGCTCTGCCTCCATGTACCTTCCACAACTGGATGACGAGACATGGAATGGAACATTTGACCAAATATAATATTATCTGATTGGACAGTAAAGCACACATTGCATTATGGACCCCTCAGAAACCCATCTCTAGAAGACATGCATTTCTTAGTGAAATGAAACCAGGATGCACAAACAAAATATTTTGGCCGTCTAATTTGATGGTATGAGCCCTCTCAGCTTCAGACCGTGACAACATCGAAGACATAGTCAACAGGTTATATTCACAGATCTCAACAAATCTGCTGTTCGAAATCAATAAGAGTTTTTTTTAATTTCTTTAACCTCCAATTTAATCTAAATGTAGTGAAATGCAAAATGTTGGCTAAGTGTTGGGGGTTGGGTATTCCTTTTCATTTTGGCTTGAAGAAAGTTGTTCCCTTTGACCGTAACTTCCTGCACCTGCCATAGCGAAACCTTGGAATGAAGATAGTGGCGCTTTCACTCTTGTTGAACCCTGAACATAGCCGGAGTGTGTGGTGTGGACAAGTTCATATGGAAAATATTCTGTCTTAAAAGGAAACAACAGTGTTCTTCCTGTTCTATCAGGAAGCCTGCCTGTGACCAGGTCATATAAACAGTCAGAACAAGTAGACCTTTCACTCTTAGTATATGCCGTAATAATGCAAGCAAGGTCTCCTGTCCATAGATCTAGTTGCTGGATGTGAGCTTTGAGCCACCAGACTTTTATTAGATCTGGGAATATCTGCTCTCGGGATGCACCGATATATCGGCCCCCGGAAATTATCAATTGAAAATAGGGTTATTGGCGTTATGCCAAAAAATGCACGCAATTTTACTGGGTTTTTGGTGCATTTTTCATTGGTCTTGTGACGCAAAAATACCATAAAAAACTCAACATGGGTGCATTTTTTGTGCATTTTTGCCACATTTTCAAGGTGGAGGTGCATTTTTAGTGCGTTTTTTTTTTTATAAACTAACCAAACATGCACCAAAAATGTGGCAAGTAGGATTTTAAACACTGCAATGGAAGTGCAACGGAGAGCGCAACGGACCAGTGTGAAGACATACATAGAATTTAAGGCTTGGTTCATACCTCTGCATGTGGCTGTGGGTGCGGGAATCGCATCTGTTCCCACAACGCGATCACCCGCAGGCAAATCGTGCTGCTCTTAGATGTTCTGATTCATTCTGAATGGCACCCTATGCATCTCAGCACGCAGTATATTCATTCGAATGGCACAGCAGCCCATGCATTTAAATGGGCTGCCGTGGCCACGCAAACACAGCTCCCACAAAAAGTGTATTTTCCTTGAGCTTTTTTTTAAAAGTGCTTCAAAAACTGCTCAGTGTGAGGCAGTCTGTGGCAATAATGGTCGAAAATAAATTCATATATTTAAATTCATGATATTAATTAAAAAGTAAAATATTTTTTTCATTATACATAAAAATAATTTTAAAAAAAAAGTGTCCATTTCGGCTTTCGGCCAAGTGCATGCTAAATTTTCGGTTTCGGTCCAGAATTTTCATTTCTGTGCACCACTAATCTGCTCATACTTCAATATCTACAGGAATACACAATTTTTGGCAGGATCAACAATTTTTCTGTACTTGCAATGAAAATGAACACAGCCACACACATTCCACCCCCCCCCTCCCCCCATAGCCTTCCACTGGGAAGCTCAGTGTGCTGCTGTTTCTCCTCCACCAGCTCTAATGCAGCTTGGAACAGAGGGAATGTAATCACAAAAAAAAAAAAAAAACAAGGTATTTATAATGTTTTTTATATTTATACACAAATGTTTGCCATACATTCAATTTTAAACTGAATGGGTTGCTTTACAAGGTGGTTGTTTACAATCACTTTAAGCACAGTTGCAACGCTTTCCAGTTAGCATTCGTATTTCACCAGCTGGTCTTACTTGTTGCCTGGAGCTGCTATTAAAACTAAAAGCCTTTGATGAGATATACGAGAAAGGAGCTGGTGTCCTGAACCATACATTGTCATGCTGGGAGTAAAAGGAAATAACACTTTGGGGTCAGGTGTCCAGGTCACCCTGCTGAAAATGTGTAAAAAAAAAAAAAAAAACTGAAAAACAAAATAATCTCAACTTGCACAGAATAAAATACTATTAGCAGTCCTCTAATGTAATATACATGGATGTCTATGTAATCTAATTTATTTGTATAGAGCCTGCATATTCCATGGAGCTTTATGCCGCGTACACACGACCGTTTTTCATGACGAGAAAAATTAAATTTTTTAATTTGGTCATTAAAAACGATCATGTGTGGGCTCCAGAGCATTTTTAACGACGTGAAAAATAGCCATTAAAAATTTGGAACATGCTCTAAGTTTTCTCGGTCTCTCACCAAACTTTACTAACACAAGGATTAGCAAAAGCAGCCCAAAGGGTGGCGCCATCCGAATGGAACTTCCCCTTTATAGTGCCGTCCTACATTTTATACGTCACCGCGCTTTGTTCGAACATTTTTTTTTCATGATCGTGTATAGGCAAGGCAGGCTTGAGAAGAATCATGTCGGGAAAAACGTTGTTTTTTTCAATGACATTAAAAACGGTCGTGTGTACGCAGCATTAGAGAGAACACAAAACACTTCACACAAGTCCCTACCTACAAAGGACCTTACAATGTGTCTATTAAAATCATACTAAGACACACCAGAAACCAATTAATGCAGAATCCCAAAAATAAAAAGGAACTAGGGTCTATTTAAAAAGATAAAATAACAATACCAGCCTTTGCTGCAATTTAGAGATTTCCCTGCAGTACTATTCTTCTGCTGCTAGATGTCCTCAGTCTGATGGCCACCACCATTCAAACCACTTCCTCTGAGCCCAGACTGTGATTAGACAGGCTGGGCTTGATTACATAACTACATTTATTTGTGTAATTTACATCTGCCTAGAATTCAGCTTTAGCCCAGGTTCACTCTCGCTGGCAGTCCCGATTTCAGCCGCGATTACAAAGACATCTGACACAGATGTCAATGTAAATCGCGGCCAAAATCGCAAAAAGTAGTACAGAAACTACTTTTTGAAATTGGTGCAGCGCCGCAGATGCGGCGTCGCACCGATTAGGACGGTGCCGTTGCCGGCAATTTGCGGCAAATATTGCCGTTTTGACATGCGATTTGACATGCCAAATCGCATGTCAAAACGCACCAGTGTGAACCAGGGCTTAAAGTAACAAAAAAAACTGAAAGGATTCCCTTGTTGCGGTTGTTTATATACTATTGCTATGTATTTTTGTACTTTTAGGGCCTTTTCACACCATTTTTTTTTACTTCATGGTGCCGCTCGTGCCCCGCGGTGCCTTTCTATAGTAAAGTGCACATAGGTTCTGAGAAGCCGCTGTGTTAACTTTTTCTTTTGCGTGTTATACTTGTATTGCAAGAAGTGTACTTGGGTTGGATGTACTCCCCCATGTGTTGGAGGAATAAGTACAGTGCTACGAACTTTCCAGTTTTGTATATTTTATATTTTGTGTTGAAAACTAATAAAAATAAATTACAAAAGAAATACAAATTTTGTCCAGTTTCTGCTAAAACAACCAAATTTCAATCCACCTATAGCTAGCTTAAAGTGGTTGTATAGTCTTTTTTTTTACTTTTACCTACATGTAAGCCTATAATAAGGCTTACCTGTAGGTAAAAAAAATATCTCCTAAACCTTTAAGCCCTGTACACACGGCCGAGAATCTCGTCGCAAAAAAAAAACCGTTGTTTTTCTCAACGGGTTTCTTGTCAAGCTTGACGAGATTCTTGTCAAGCTTTCCTTGCATACACACTGTCAATTCCAAATCTCGTCGTTGTAAAGCGCGGTCACGTACAACACATACAACTGCAGTATAAAGGGGAAGTTCTATTCCAATGGCGCCACCCCTTGGGCTGCTTTTGCTGATCTCGTGTTACCGCGTGTTAGTAAAAGTTTGGGGAGAGACGATTCGCACTTTTCAGTCTTCGTGCTTTCAGTTCGTTACAGCGTGACGAATGTGCTATCTCCATTACAAACGCTAGTTTTACAAGAAGGTGCGCTCCCGTCTCATACTTGATTCTGATCATTGGTGGTTTTTGTAGACTTGGAAAAGCAAACACACGAACGGTTTTCTCATCCAAATACAATCTGACGAGAATCACGACAAGAAAACTGAGACTCCCGACGAGAAAAAAGAAAGCAGGTCTTCTTTTTTTCTCGTCGAGATTCTGGGCAGTTTTGTTGACGAGAAACCTAAAAGCCTCGTACACACGCGCAGTTTTCTCGGCAAGAAAGCTCTCCCAACAGTTTTCTTGTCGTTTCTTGCCGAGAAAACCGGTCATGTGTACGAGGCTTTACGGTTTAGGAGATATTCCCCTTGCCAAGAGCCGCTGACTGCAGTGGCGCATGCGCACAGGGGATTCTTTGCTTAAGGCCCAGCAGACGCTGGACCTTGCTGGAAAGAAGTTGTAACGGCACCCGAAGTATGAAAGGGGTTAACACCGTTAGGATATTCCCTTTCCAACCACACGACAGCCACCAGACACTCCAACCAGCCGAATAAGACCCCATACGAATGATTCTCCCCCCAGATACGAGACAACGCTCTGTATTCAAGTTCCAAAACAGGGAATGACTTTATTTTCAAAAACACATGGTAACACATTTCTCTTCAAAACCCTTCCCTCCCATCCTTGGGGAACAGGGCGGGTTAAACTGTCCAATGACAATGGTGATACAGGTCAGGTGTGTTCAAACTTCTCCTTTGATAAACAGTCTTAGGCAGGGGGGTTGATTCCCCCCCCCCCCCCTCCTCACAGAAGACACTTCCACATCCCATAATATGGAGCCAGACGGTTTACTAAGCTCCAATCCACATCATCACAATGAAAGGGCCTGTAGCATAGGTGAGGCTCATTAGCATTACACAAGGAGACAGGAGACATATCAGCCTCTCTTAATTTAACCTGTTGAGTTCATAAAACAGTAGATAGTTCTTTACAGTATCCTGGGGAATATGGTGGATAAATATTACAGACCCATTTTAAGCAATCCAAGCCATATTCTCAATGTCCATTGTTTCCTGGCTCACCCTGTGTCCAAAGTGACCCCCATGTCACACATCTCCCCTTTCGGCAGGAGACTAACAGAGGAGGGGACCCCAGACGGGTTGACTCCGAAGTTAGTCCATAGGTCCATTCCTCCAATGCCGGTATCCCCACAGTACCCCAAATCAATTGTTCCAAGCAGAGCATTACTTACCCAGCCAACCTCTGCCTCTCTTAGAGAACATACCCGCCGCTGGGAAGAGGCCTGGACTGGCCCTTCTCCCTGGAGTCCTTTCAGCCGCTGGAGAGGTAGACAGGGTGACTTGGCTCAGTCCGTCATGCTGTTGGGGATCTGGGCCGACTGCCCAGCCTCCCTGGGGTATACAAGTGGAGACTGAAGTCCCATCCACTTGTGGTAGGTGAAAATCCCCCAGTGCTTGCAAAGCAAGTCTGACATTCTCCTGTCCCAGTGTCCCACCATTTTCTGGGGTTGTGTCAGTGAGGACTGAAGTCCCATCCAGTACCACAGGAACTCCCTCTTCCGTTAGTTGAGAGCAGAGGCCCGCGGCACTCTGCTCTGTTGCCAGCTCTTCTGCTGGGTTGCTGTGAGTGGAGGCTGCAGTCCCATCCACCGATATCAGCTCAAGTTGCAGTTGTGTGCAGCGGCCAGTAGCATTCTGCCCTGCTGCCAGTGATTCAGCTGGGAGTAACAGCTTTACTACCTTAGCTGGTTGCTGGGGAGAGGGGCCAACTTCCCCGGCTCCCTGAAACTCCACAGTTGTTTCCGGTGCTGGGCAGAGGTTGCCATCACTCTGCCCTGTTGCCAACACTTCTGCTGGGGACTCCACACCATCTGCTCTGGCTAACTGTTGGGGAGGGAAAATGGCTGCTTCTCCTCCCTGCATCTCCGAAATCCAATCGGAAAGAGGAACCATCACCTTCTCAACTCGGGCCTCCAAAACTGCCACGGGTGTAGAGCAGGGGTCTGCAATACTTTGTCCTGCTGCCAGTACTTGAGCAGGCGATGCATAATCCATAACATCCTCTGAACAGTCCCTTAAGTCCATACTATAAGGGGGGGGGGGAATGCTATAATGCTATATGGTTAAAATTAATGAATACAGTAATACCTTAAACTTTCCTATGTATATTTCCTATGTCTTAGTAAAGATTGACACACGTTTGATTCTCTTGAACAGAGTACTGTTTGCATAGGAAATGACTGTGGTCACGTACATACCTTACACATACCTTCTGTAATCTGTGGCTGGGGAGATGAGCCAACTGCCCTAGCTCCCTGGAACTCCATATCATCCACTTCGGCTTTAGGGATGGCAATCTTCAGATTTTCCACTGCCGATTCTTCAGCCAGGCTAGCTCCCTGGAACTCCATATCATTCACTTCGGCTTTAGGGATGGCAATCTTCAGATTTTCCACTGCCGATTCTTCAGCCAGGATTTCATAGTTGTCAACTGGTATTTCCTGATAGTCCCAGGCAAAGGGGGCCCCACCCTGCTGCTGAGCCGAGTCTAGCAGCTGTCTGTAGGCAATCTCCAGTTCCCATTCCTGAACGGCCAGAAACTCCAAATCTTCCTGTGCCCAGTGCCCTTCCGAGACATTCAGTCTTTGCTCTCTGTGCTCCATTATTTCCTCCAAACGCCACTCCCGATCACTCCCAAAGTCAGGGTCACTGGACAGCCTCCAATACAACAATCCCAGGCCATCATGGTCAAAGCCTTCTGTGGGGCTGTCATCCGCTGACCATGGGCACTCTTGGGCTACATACCACCGGAGGGCTCTGTAGCTCTCGTCCAACCGCATCTCTGCCCGGATCAGCCTGCTTAACTCAGTTGTCCACTCCTACTTTGGTTGTTCCCCCAATAACGGCATTCGTACATCATACTGCGACCAGTACCTTACATAGATGGAGGGGAGAACCTTTCCCTGGTGTTGCTGCTCGAGAGCAAGCGCTTTCTTCCAGAGTTCGCAGCGGATCGAATCAGACCATCCCAGCAGGACCTCCTCTGATACTGGTCCTCTATGCTGTATCTGCATCTCTTGTAACCTCCTTTTGAATTCCTCTTCCATGGGGGCTGGTATCTACCTCTCCTCTCCTTGCAGTTGGTGCTGCTGTGACTTCTGTTGCTGCAGCACTTTTTTGATGTAGCCAATTTGCGTCCACAGTCGCTATAACTAGGTCTATGATCTCCGCTGGAGGGTTAGGCCCATACTGTGCCAGTCTTAGTTTAACAGCCCGATCAAAACTTGCCTCTTCGGGTGTCCTGTCTGTTACGCTGGGCCTTTCGGTTCCATCCATTTCGACTAGTTCTCTGATAATGTCCCTCTTCTTACGGTTGTTGGCCGGTCTTCCCCGGTTCTCCAGTAAGTCTTTGAGGGTGGAGAGCTTTAGCCGTTCATACTGTGCCTCCATTGTCCTGTGTCCTCTTGTAGCTGTCCTTCTGGCTGTGGGGATCAATCCCACTGCTTGCCAACAATTGTAACGGCACCCGAAGTATGAAAGGGGTTAACACCGTTAGGATATTCCCTTTCCAACCACACGACAGCCACCAGACACTCCAACCAGCCGAATAAGACCCCATACGAATGATTCTCCCCCCAGATACGAGACAATGCTCTGTATTCAAGTTCCAAAACAGGGAATGACTTTATTTTCAAAACACATGGTAACACATTTCTCTTCAAAACCCTTCCCTCCCATCCTTGGGGAACAGGGCGGGTTAAACTGTCCAATGACAATGGTGATACAGGTCAGGTGTGTTCAAACTTCTCCTTTGATAAACAGTCTTAGGCAGGGGGGTTGATTCCCCCCCCCCCCCCTCCTCACAGAAGACACTTCCACATCCCATAATATGGAGCCAGACGGTTTACTAAGCTCCAATACACATCATCACAATGAAAGGGCCTGTAGCATAGGTGAGGCTCATTAGCATTACACAAGGAGACAGGAGACATATCAGCCTCTCTTAATTTAACCTGTTGAGTTCATAAAACAGTAGATAGTTCTTTACAGATATCCTGGGGAATGTGGTGGATAAATATTACAGACCCATTTTAAGTAATCCAAGCCATATTCTCAATGTCCATTGTTTCCTGGCTCACCCTGTGTCCAAAGTGACCCCCATGTCACAGAAGTCTCCCGCGCGCATGCCGACATCACGGCTCCAGCCACTCACAGCGCGGAAGACACGCCGAGGCAACATGTCAGCTACCTCGGCATGGACCAGGTGAGTGACTGACGCCTCGTTCTAAGGTAAGTATTTCATAATGAGCTAGTATGCGGTGCATACTAGCTCATTATGACTTTTGCCTTACAGGGGTAAAAATAAAAAATAAATTGTGTTAGCGGGTATACAACCGCTTTAATGTTTGTGTCATGTGTGATTGGTGAATTTATGGTACAGCGCGCTTAGTTGCAGTCCTCCAAGACAGTATTTGGCGCAGTATATAAATATACATATCAATCAATCAATCATGAACTTCCTCCCCCATACAAAATTACCAACAGGTTTTATAATTTATTAATTAGAAAATACCACTTTCTCCCTTTGTTCCCTCCCACTACCTCATTCCTCGCCTAGGCCAGGGTGAAATGTAAAAGGTCCTCCTGCTGCCCCCTGAGACACCTACAGTACATCACATACCTGAAGAGGATGCAAAGCTTGCCATAATACTAGTAGATTTTCAAACCAATATTTGCAGGAACATTCATATGAAAACTTGTACAAAATTTCCCAGCATGTTCGACAGCTCGATGAATGGCGTTCGAAAGTACTTCAAAATTGTGTATGCTTTTAACATTTGATTTTGGAATCAAAAGAATACTAAACGAAACTATAAAACCACAAACTTTGTTCATTCACAAAACATTTTCTAACTTGCTTCCTCAAAGTTTTTTTGTCACTGTGGTTGAAAACGAATGCCGATTTGACCCCACTAATGATGAGGAAATCGAACAAACCCTAAAACTAAAAATTTCTGAATTTTATTCTACTACTGTTTGGCCAGCCTAACACCTAAAATCCTGCCATATTTCGCTCCTGCAGCCAAAATAACATGGGGCCAGATCTTTTGTGCATGCACTAGATCTGGCACTTCATTATCAGGGGGCTGGTTGCAGGAATGCGAAAGAGACAACTCCTGATGCCATGAAAAAAATCATGGAGGAGCAGGGCAGACCATGGACAGCGGCAGTTGAAAGAAGGAATGTATGGTTTTACTGGGCTGTTATGTTTATTCAGTGGACAATCACAGCAAAGGTAACATGCCTCTGATTATTTAAAGCGGACCTAAGGTCAGTATACTTACCTCCTCTCTAATATCCAAAATCCACAAGCTGACGCTTGCTGATGCCAGCATCTTCTCCCTGAGTGTAGGGTGACCACATTTCCAAATTGCCATTGAGGGACACACCCCCTCTCTCACCTTCCCCAAAAAAAGATGAGGGGGGAAATGTAGTCTCGGGGTTGATGGGGAATTTGGCGGCGGGTTATTTGTCAGGTGAATCTGCCACTTGCCACCCATAGCCTGCCACCAGATGCAATGCTGCTGTCACTCCCTCTGCATGAGCCTCGTGCGTAGAAGGAAAGGAGTGGCGTCACTATCTGGAGAGTGAAGATGACACCAGTCCCTGCTGCTTGCCGCTGGGTGCCAGAGAAGGAGGAGGTGCCGAGGTGGGTGGGGACAGCAGCGCTGCACTAGGCGCAGGCCTTGCTCCCGGCTTCACTCTCTGAGAGTAAATTGTCACTGGTTGCAAGATGCCAGGCAGGGCATGTGGGACAGTCCCGGGCAATCCGGGACATGTGGGCACCCTACCTGAGTGCTGGTCTTCGGGCCTCTTCATTAGCTGGTGCGGGATGATGTAACCCCTGTACATGCGCAGGAGGCAGTCATCCCGGCACACAAGGACCGGGCCAGCCATGTCAGCTGAGCTACACATTTGTATTTTGACAGCCGACTGTGGCAGATCTGTGATGGTTCTATCGGCAGCCAGACGTAAACAGACTTGTGTCCGTTTACATCAGACTACCTCTGATCTGTCACATTTAGGTCTGAAAAATGGAGATGGCAGTTCTTTTCCATTATTTTCCACACCTGGATTGACACAGGTAGGCAGGTGTAAATGGACTTGTCTATGCCTGTAGCTTTCTGATCAGGTCTTTCTGAAAAACAAACAGGTGGACCTGATCGGAAAGCCCATGTGAAAGGGCCCTAAAGCAGAACTTACACTAAAATGCATTAAAAAATCCCAGGTGGACAGAAAAAAAAATCAGGATTTTCAGGGACTCTCACTGTCGGAGTACCTGTCTCCACCTATAAGTGTAATATTGAGTTGGTGGACAGACCATTTAAGAATTTGAACTTGATTTGTAATTACAGTAGCCTTTGGCACAGTCGTGCTTGGAGTTTGTAAGTTCTTCCTGTTTATGTGTGAATTTGCTGTAGGTACAAAACAATACAGGCCCATTATAGTGTAACTAAAAGTAAAACTTTTTTTTAAAGTTTGGATAGAGTGGAAAGGAATTAGAACACCTGTCAGGTTTTTACTGCGGTCTGTGCCCATGTTAGGGAGATTCACCCTCTCTATTTGTCAAGTTTACTGTTATTACCAAGAGTGAAAGTGAAAGAAAATGCCAAATGTTGGGTTGTCACCAAAGCAGGGGAAATCTTCTAATGGGGACATCAGTTTGGTGACCCTGGTGATTATTCTCCTCTCTCTTCCTGTTTTGGCCATAAGATAGGAGGTAAAGGGAAATCTCCTCAACGGGACACAGATGGGAAAAAAATAATTGAATGGGCTGTTGTGCCACGTGAAATGCACAAAAAAGGTACATGGTCTTTTTGACCATGTGGTTCCCACACCCGCGATCGCTCTGTGGGCTGAGATGCGTTGGGGTGCCATTCAGAATGAATGGCAGCTCCACGAGTCTCACAAGAACACAAGAGCAGTGTGATTTAACTGTGGGTGGTTGCGGGAGTGGGAACTGATGTTGCGATTCCCGCACCTGCAACCAGAACGTACGGCTCGCACTAGTGTGAACCAAGCCTTACTCTATGAAAAATTAGGAAAAAAAAAACAAAACATGGCTTCGGACACGCTTTATTAAAGCTCTCTGAACACCAGTCAAAGCTCCTGTCACTAAATAAAATGGTTAGCTTACAGTCCTGTTTACACCTTGCTTTTTCTTGGTGCTTCGATGAGGCTTCGTGGGGCTTCAAGCGAGCTTTGCCATAGACTTCTACGGAGGCTTTGAAGACGCTTTGAAGCACCACTAAAGCTACATGGGGTATAATTTTTGAAGCGAAGCCGAAGCAAAGCAAAGCAAAGCAAAAGCAAGGTGTAAACAGGACTTTAAGCTAACCATTTTATTTAGTGACAGGAGCTTTGACTAGCGTTCAGAGAGCTTTAACAAAACCTGGCCGAAGCCTTGTTTTGATGCAAGTTGTAAACTTATTGTGTGTTGAAGCCGAAGCAAGTGTAAATGAGCCCTTACAGATCTGTCGTCCAGCTGCTCCACTCAGCTCAGCAGGGGATCAGCGAACAGATCCCCTGTTGAGCAAAACCGGAAAGGGGCCCAAATCTTCATTAGATCAGTGCTGCAGGAAATTGGCTGCAACACTGATCACTGTATTTTGACATTGGAAGAGTCCCCACTGTCAGAATACAATAGCGGCAGAGGGGAGGATTCCTCCATTCACCTCGATTGTGTAAATGGGGGAATACTTTCCGTTTTTTATCAGCCCGCTGGCGTCATCTTTGGAAGGGCCACTTTAAGGGGACTAAACAGTGGCAAGAAAATTTTCTGAGGCAACACATTCATTACTGCAGCAATTAAGAATATTCACAGTGGCAATCCGATATAATCTGCCTGAGGAGGATAAAGAAAACGAAGCCTAGGGAGTCTAACGCGCATTTCTTTTTCTTCTTAAAGCACTGTAATTTATGTTAGATAGATATCTCCTTTTATCATCAACCTTTACCCTTTGTATCATGTGTCCAAGTCGAGTAATGCAAAAAATTTGAGCCCTGTGAAGAATTTGGAGCCAGGAATGCATACATGTTGTGCATAGTGTCTAAAAATCAAGCCCTGCATCTCAGAGGCCTACAATTCCTGCATCTCCGAGGCCTACAATTCCTGCATCTCCGAGGCCTACAATTTCTGCCTGTGGTTTCCTTGGAAGTCTTACTGCAGCACCATGGCAACCAGGCCTGCTCATACAGACACGCTTGTGTCTCAAAGGCTACATTTCATGTGAATACCCCCTACCCCTTTCCCTGGATTCTACACCAAGTTCCTAGGCTGACAAGGAAAAAAAAAAGAAAAAGGGAAGGCCGGATAAATGTTAAAAAGATAAAGAATGAATGAACAGGGGGGAAAAAGGGGGCCAAAATGTTACCGCTGACAAAAATATCACCAAGATGGGGCACTAATTCATTGTCAATCATTGACTACAAAATGGTGGGGGATGGGCAAAAATCGGAATACTCTTTTCTTGTAGAAGATATTATCTGGATTTAGGTGTCAAGCATCAACACTGGCTAAATGGAATCAATTCTTATTGTCATATTGTTTTCTATATGATATATATATATTGTGAGGGGGTTAGCTCGGCAGCGGGTGTGTGTGACCCCCTGGATGGGTTCACCACACAAAAACAGGCACAGCAGACAGAGTTTATAGTTGCAAAAACAAAAGGTGCGGTTTATTTTAAACTATTTACAGGGGAAAAACAGCAAAACAAAAAGAAACATACGAAAAGAAATCCTGGTCAGCTTGACCGCTTACTACACACGTAGGTTCCCTGTCTGACAACTAGGTGCAGCCTTGTGCTGCCCCAGCCCCTATCTCCCTGTTTTTAAAGGTTTTAGCCACACAGGCTTTGTCTCACCGCACAGGACAGAAACACACTCCCCAGTCTTGCACAACACAGAACTGGTTCCAGGATGGAGACTCTCCCTTAGCATGCTGGGAGTTCTTGTAGAGGCCTTAATGAGCCACTTGATTCAGCTGGGCTCATTAACTCTTCCCCCGCAAGACTCCCAGCACTCCCCCTAGTGGTATGAATCTGCATAAAGCCTGAATCTAGGGCATACATACCTACCATCCTGGATGCAACCTGGTGATTTTACCTGCCTGCTGTCACAATATATATATATATATATATATATATATATATATATATGTATATATATATATACACAGTATATATAAAGTATATATGCCATCCAAGTGTAGCGGGCCCCACTCTCCCTCTCCGCTTCTATCGCCTGGTTGGCTGGTGTGGTCTAGGGGTACCTGGGAGAGGAGAGTGCAGGAACACTACGCCAAGCTCTCACCTCGTATGTGTATGAGGGTTGAGCAAAGTCACTTAAATTACCTCCGGGTCTGCTCACTGCATACGAAGCTTCCGCTTGTTCTGTGGAGATGTGTCTGCCAGTAACAGAGCCCCACATCAATTAAAAGTCCAACATAGTTACATAGTTGGTTATAAAAGAAAAATGTGCGCTAGGTGCAAATTATTAAAGTGCAATAAATGAATAAATCCCTAAAGGAAAACCTGCTGCTAAACACCAAAAAAAACCTGATATAAGGTACAACAATATAAATATACAAAAAGGTGTAGCGCTGGATGAGCAAAACTGTGTATGGCTATACAGTGAAAAAAATATATAATATAAGAAAAAGTATCAAAAACATGAGTGAATACTACAAATAAACAATTTAAAGTTCATGTGTGTCAGTGAAAAATATATGAAATCTTCTCCTCTATTTGAAGATGATAAGTGTTCTACAGAGTGCAGGTATCCGATAAAAATCATAGGCAAAATGCTCCAACACTTAGTAAAGATCCCGCCACCAAGGTGAAGAATGAAGGCTTACCAGACAGCCTGCGACCGCCCTTCTCAGGGGGGTCAAAACAGGCTCAGTAGAGTGATGTTTTACTCCATGGAAGGCAGGATGATTCTGCAGGAACGCTTCATCCACAATGGGAGAGTCTCCAGAGACGTTGATTGAACACCTGGCCAGAACTGGGAGTAGACACACTCTTTGCAGATCAGAGTGGATGTTCCTCAGTAAGTAGGATAAATTCCAAAAGAGAAAGAAAAACTTTCCATAGTGTAGCGTTCATCCATAAAAAAGGGGTTTATTTTCACAAAGTATGCGATACATGTGAAAATAAACCCCTTTTTTATGGATGAACGCTACACTATGGAAAGTTTTTCTTTCTCTTTTGGATTTTATCCTACTTACTGAGGAACATCCACTCTGATCTGCAAAGAGTGTGTCTACTCCCAGTTCTGGCCAGGTGTTCAATCAACGTCTCTGGAGACTCTCCCATTGTGGATGAAGCGTTCCTGCAGAATCATCCTGCCTTCCATGGAGTAAAACATCACTCTACTGAGCCTGTTTTGACCCCCCTGAGAAGGGCGGTCGCAGGCTGTCTGGTAAGCCTTCATTCTTCACCTTGGTGGCGGGATCTTTACTAAGTGTTGGAGCATTTTGTCTATGATTTTTATCGGATACCTGCACTCTGTAGAACACTTATCATCTTCAAATAGAGGAGAAGATTTCATATATTTTTCACTGACACACATGAACTTTAAATTGTTTATTTGTAGTATTCACTCATGTTTTTGATACTTTTTCTTATATTATATATTTTTTTCACTGTATAGCCATACACAGTTTTGCTCATCCAGCGCTACACCTTTTTGTATATTTATAGTTACATAGTTACATAGTTAGTCAGGTTGAAAAAAGACACAAGTCCATCAAGTTCAACCATACAACACTCTTTGATTTTTCCATTGCAGGGTGAACATAATAGTTGAACTTTCAGTAACAGACAGACAGGGGTGTGGATACGAGTAGGCCCAGGCACAAATGAACTCTCCTATTCCTTTGCAAGCGAATAGGCCTGGCGCACGGTCTCTGCCACTGACCGTGAGATTGGTCGCTGCCACCGACCGGGTGAACCGTTGAGGCCCTTGCCACAGGCCTAATAGCAGGTCTCTGCCACTGACCTGAGTTGACTAGTTGGACCGCTGCCACCGGTCATTGAACATGAACCACCTTCCTCTATGACTTGGCCCCTGTTCGGGAAAGATATCCCTCCGGGCGGTCTCCAGAAGTTCACCCGTCACTGGCAATATGCTGCACCAGGTCTTCGGAAGAATCACTCCTCCGGTCCCTTACGCCTCTGAATTCGGGTGCCCAACACCCGGGGCACCCTAGGACAGTCCCTCCCGGGCGGGACCCAGCGGGAAGGTACTGGGCCCCAGGCCTCCGGCCGAGTACCTCACCCCAGACTGAAGGTGTCTGGGATGGAACACGAACTTCAAGTGTTCAGGCCTAGGCCGTCTGGACACCGACCGCGAACAGCAGCCCTCAGGCTGAAGGTGCCTGGGACTCGAACCATTGTGGCGAAGATGTCTGCCCCCTTTATACCCTCTCCCAGCAAGCACCGCGGGTTCCCCGCCCCGCCGTACAACCGCTGCGAGAGGTCACAAAGGGTGCGGTACTGCAGCGATGGTTCAACCCCGGCCCAAAGTGACAGCGCCACCTGCTGGGCCGCAGGGAACTAGACATCACTGATGTCCTCACCAGAATTAAACACTCTGACAGTACATGCCTGTTACACAAGCTAGAGCTTCAAAAGCTTAATTTCCTTCCTTGTCTCGTTTTTTTGTTTATATCCAATCTAGTTGGATTCCACTATACTTTTACTATAACGATCAATCTTATATTTAACCATCTCCAGTCCATTCAGCAGAGGATCCGTTAATCGATGGATGGATATGACTTTACTGTTGATATTCTGTAGTCCATGTATTTTATATATAGAACTGTAGAAGTCGGGTTCCTCTCTGAACAGCTGCTAAAATAAAATCAGTTGCAAATACACCGATCAACCATAACCTTATGACCACTGACAGGTAAAATGAAAAACATTGATCATCTCGTGACAATGACGCATTCAATTGGGTGGAATATACTAGGCAGCAAGTGAAAAAATTGTCCCGGAAGTTAATGTGTTGAAAAAATAAAAAATGGGCAAGTATAGGGGTTTGAGCAAATTTGACAAGGGCCAAATTGTAAAGACTAGATGACCAGGTTAGAGCAACTCCAAAACTGCATCTCTTGTGGGATATTTCCTGTCTGCAGTGGTCATGACCTACCAAAAGTGGTCTAAGAAAGGAAAACAAGTGACAGGCTCATGGACAGCCAAGGCCCATTGATGCACATGGGGAGCGAAGGCTGCCATGTTTAGTCCGATTCAATAGAAGAGCTACTGTAGATCAAATTACTTAAAAAGTTCATGATTGGTTTCATAGAAAGGTGACTGAAAACACAGTGCTTTGCCACAGACATGATCTGATCCGTCTGATCCGTGGACACCCAACCTTGCAAATTACAGAACTTAAAGGATCTGCTACTGATAGCTTGATGCTAGAGACCTCAGCATACCTTTAGAGCTCTAGTTGAGTCCATGCCTTAAAGGGTCAAGGCTGTTTTGAAAGAAAAAGGGGGGCCTACTGATGACTGATCCGTGTAAGTTGCATTGAGAGTAAAATTTTGTAAACAGCCTGACCCATTGACTTTTACTGATATTAAGGATCAGTAAAGCACCACCATCATTTTTTAACAACTGAGCAAAATATATGAATTTATAATGAGAAGGAGAGTTCAGCAAAGGCAGCCTCCATGTACCTCTTATGTGTCTTAAAGTGAATGTAAACCCGATTCATGAAATTTAAGCTGGGCACATATATCTGCAGTGTTTTCTTATCTCTCTTCAAGGAGCTATGTCCCATAGCTCTCTCCTGAACCGTTCCTCTGTTATCAGCCTGATAACTCCTGACAAATTCTCTGACACATCAGATAAAAGCAGCCTGAAATTTCTGTCGGGGGAGGTTTCTAAAATAGATTAGCAGGCAGCTGGCCCTGTTACAAAACACCTCTGAGAGTCTCTGCCTATGATGAGAGGGTGTGTGTGCCTTTCCTCCAATCAGCAATTTTAGCTATCTTGGCTGTATGCCCAGACATCACACTGTTAAACAGGAAGAGAAAATTTCCTAACACGATCTGAACTTTCTAAACAGTATATAAAGCTGAAGACAGCAGATATACATGTAAAACCTATGTAGGGAGATTTGGTTCATCCCTGTGTATCATCTGAGGCTGTTCACTTCACTGGGTGTATGGAGGGTTTACATCCACTTTAAAGAAACCTTGCCACCAGGTCACTTACAGAATTTCAACAGCACTCTTCTTATAACATTATACTGTATGTGTATTTATTAACATATTGTATGCATGTTATCCACCTGTTAAAGCCTCCCTTGTTTAGGCAACCAAAAGCCCTGAGACTGCTGCTGGGTGGCGTCATCTTGGATATGATATTAGCAGCCCCAGCAAACTCAGAGCTGTCACTAGAGTGACACCCTATATAGCATTCTCCTTCTCTCCCCCCCTGGCTGCTACATAAAAGGTTATGTAAGGAAGTGAAGGGAGGGGTGGAGGAGCTGGGCCAGCACATAGTAATTAGACACTCCCATAAGAGGAGAGAGCTATAATGTGCAAGGTAGTTTTTCGAGTTTATACAAAAACTAATCACAAGCCTATACAATCTAATTCGTTTTTTATTGTAGTTTTATTTGTAATTAAAGTACTTTTTCAGTTATTTTAGAATAACATCTTCCATTATCAAAAAAAAATTCTGTAAACTGTCAGTATACTGGCACAAAACAATACTTCTTAATTAGGGATCCCACTGTCTGAAAGCAAAAGCTGGGACATATGTGATATGATGTTTGTTCAGTTAATAACTGCCACCTCTTATTTTCTTCTGGGTGCCAAGTGTAATCAAACAATTAAAGGATCCTGTTTCCAGTAATCCTGCTAATCCATGTTTATCTGGACTCAATTCTGAGAACTACACAAAGATTTCCAGTGGCAAAAATAAAAAAAAATGAACTGACAAAACCTGGCATAGACCTTGGAAGCAAGGACAGGGAGAAATATAAACAATGTATGACGTTAAAGAAGATTGCTGTCACAAACAACTCTATATTAAAGTGGTTGTAAACCTCTGAAATGAACAATTAACAAAGCATATCCTTCTATACAGTAGTACCTTGGATTACGAGCATAATTAGTTCCAGAAGCATGCTTTAAATCCAAAGCACTCGTATATCAAAGCGAGTTTCCCCATAGGAATCAATGGAAACTCAGATAATTAGTTCCAGGTTCCCTGCTAGTGTATGCAGTACTGCATGTGACCAGAGGTGGGGGGGGGGCTCCCGAGACACTCGGAAACACTCAGAGACCACTAGGAGACGCTCAGAGACACTCAGGAACCGAGTGTCTCCGAGTGTCTCCGGCGCCCCGCACCTCTGGCCACATGCGGTACTGCACACCCCAGAGGCTTGAATCCTGCTCGTCTACCGAGACAACACTCTACCGAGACAACACTCGCAAATCAAGTCAGGATTTTTTTTTTTTTTAAAAAGCTCATATTGCGAAACGCTCGTAAACCGCGTTACTCGTTAGTGTGTATTTGCCTCAACCCAAAGGTCTTAGTATTATTTCGGTCTGTTGTCTTCTTCCTCTGCTATCTGCATAAGTCACTTCTCACAGGATATGTACTGTATATTCCAGGCAATCACAGGTGATGGGGGAGAGGACCTCCAGTATGCAGCAGGTGACAGCCTCACATCTGCAAGTTTCCCTATGAGACTGTGATCATTCCCTCCACTCAAGTCTCCGATTACACTCAGCTCTGTGCTCTACACTGTGCAGTGTGTGACATCAGATTCTTTCCCCCTGCCGCTGAGAGATGCTGTGTAAAATGTGTGTTTTGGAAGACTGTAGAGGAGAGAGGGCTGCAGATAAGCATGAACAAGTTATATAGAAGGATTTGTTTTAACTTTGTATATTACCGGAGGTGAAGAATCTTAAAGAAGATTGTTGTCACATTCAACTCTATATTAAAGGGTCTTAGCACCTAAAACCAATAATTCACCTTCACATACATGCTGAGGAGCTGGACCATTCCCTAATTTTTTATATCTATTAGGGTAAAAATATATATATTAAAAAAAAAGGGGGGGGGAGTTGCCATCCGGGCCCCTTACATGTGTACTGCCTGTACCCCCCTGATGGAGGCCCTGCTAGTAATACAGGGGGAATCACTGCATGGGGCTTCCTTGTTGGGTATTTCATTCATTTTACTTTAGAAGGAATGCAGCAACAGGACTTCCTCGGAATGGAGGGCGGAGTCTGGAACCACAGAAGGAAGAGATGGAAACAATGGGTGGCAGCAAGGCAGTAGGCTTTAAGACAGAAATATGTGTACAGCTGGCGCCAGCGCACTGTGAACAGTACAACGGACTCCAGATCACAAGATCACTGTGACAGCCCATCACATTGATCACATGATCAGAAAGCCCACAAAATGTCTCTGGCGTTAGGGACCCCTTAAAGGGCTGACGTGAGCCAGCAGTAAGGGGATAAACAAAACAGTAATCTGCCCATAAGCAAAATATCATCTTCAAGAAAACTGTCCCTTTCATCAACTGAAAGCTCATTTGAAAACCTTGAATACGTGAGAAATTGTCAGACAATAAGATGCACAGAATGCATAAGCTTATGGCAAGATTTTAGTTAAGATGAATAGTCTGGTGATAAGGCCCCTTTAAATTAGATTTAGGTGGGGTGGGTGGAAGCTGAACAATTGGAGATGACTCCCTATTACTATACCAAACAGAATTTTCAATTTTCCAGCCACCAAGCCATCAGTCCTCAGTTGATACAACTGCAATCCGTGTTGGCCTTATGCCTAAGCCCCAGAACATTTGACCACTTTTCTTTTTTTACAACAAACCCCAAAAACAGGTTTACTGAATCATCATATGCCAGGAATGACCTCAGTTATAATGTATTCTGGAAATGAAAATACAAATGAAATGAATACTTCCCTTTAAGGCATGTATCAAAAATGAACAATTATTGAATTTGGAGCAGCGAAAAATCCATGGTATTTAATCAGTGCCTGGAGCAGCTGAATGTGGGGAGCTTAGCGATGGATAAAAAGCACAGTCCCTGCTTCTCTAAAATTCTGAACTGCAAGTAAAGACTCTGCAAGTTCCAGCTCTCTATAAATCATATATGTAATTATTGAACCAGTTGCATGCTGCAAATACTACGGCTCTAGCTCCGCTTGCAGGTTTAACAACTTAAGACCCGGACCAATACGCAGCATAAGGACCAGGCCCCTTTTTGCAATTCGGCACTGCGTCGCTTTAACTGACAATTGCGCGGTTGTGCGACGTGGCTCCCAAACAAAATTGGCGTCCTTTTTTTCCACAAATAGAGCTTTCTTTTGGTGGTATTTGATCACCTCTGTGGTTTTTATTTTTTGCGCTATAAACAAAAATAGAGCGACAATTTTTTGCTATAATAAATATTCCCTAAAAATATATAAAAAAACTTTTTGTCCTCAGTTTAGGACTATACGTACTTCTACATATTTTTGGTAAAAAAAATAGCAATCGGCATTTATTGATTGGTTTGCGCAAAAGTTATAGCGTTTACAAAATAGGGGGTAGTTTTATAGCATTTTTATAAATTTTTTTTTTTTTACTAGTAATGGCGACCAAAATGCACTGGTTACTGTAAAAATGACACTGGCAGTGAATGGGGTTAACCAGGAGGGGGCGCTGTAGGGGTTAAGTGTGCCCTGATTTGTGTTTCTTACTGTGGGGGGCGTGGCTTAGCGTGTGACGTCACTGATCGTCGTTCCCTATTACAGGGAACAGACGATCAGTGACAGGCACACTAGGAAGCACGGGGAGAGGTTTGTTTACACTTACCACTCCCCGTTCTTCCTCTCTGTGACCCGATCGCGGGACACCAGCGGCGATCGGGTCCGCTGTTCCCGCAGGGGACGGTCACGGAGAAGAGGACCGGCGGCGCACTCGCGACCCACGTCTGGGCTCTTAAAGGGGACGTACCTGTACGCCCATGTGCCCAGCCGTGCCATTTTGCCGACGTACATCGCCGTGCGGCGGTCCTCAAGTGGTTAAAGGGGTATGCTATTTAAAGCATATTAGGTTGGGAGGAGTGATGTAGGCTTTGATGCCCGGACACATCTTTACTGCTGTTGATAACCTAAGTGAATCCACTAGGGGTGGAGAATCCATGGTGGCACCAGCATTATGGATTCTACCGGTCCATAACTTTAAAGGAGAAGTATGGGATTGGTTAAATAACTAGTACATATCACATTAGTCACATATCAACTAATCTTTTTTTCCTACCTCTTTTAGTTTTTACAGCATGTGCACATGAACATTCCTTCAGCTCGCAAAAACGGTCCATTTTCAGTTTGAAAAGTTCACAGGGGGTGTGAACATCTCCACCAACACACCCCCTGCCCCTGTCCCCCCTCCCCTAAGAGACGTAGCTGTGCTGATAGATAGAAATATCACCTCACCTTACACTCACTGAAGTGCTGAAATCTCTGCCGACTCTTCTGACCATTGAAACATGCTGCAGAGGAAGAGGGAGGGGGAGGAGAGAGGAGTGAGAAGGGAGGGGGAGCAGCTATGCTCTGTGAAGTCTCAGGAACAAGCAGAGTGAGGAGAGAGGACATCAATCAAGCAAAATGACAAGAAAGGGGGTGCATCCAGACTTCATATCCAGGCCATTGTCGGGATGATGCTGTATGAAAGACTGTAGAACCTCCCACAGGTATTTATCTTGATTTTAACAGAATGAGGGCACTTCTGAGAGGGTTGGGAGGGTTTATAGATATCAGCAGCTCACATAGAATAGATGTAAGCAAAAAAAAGGAAACCCATACTTCTCTTTTAATGGAAGGTATCACCAACCAATCGTGAAACATGGGAAGGGGAGGACCTGGGTGCTTGACCACAGGATCTGGTTGAAATTTGCCTAATAGCGTACCCTGACAAGAGAGGAAGCACAAGCCTACTGCATTATCTCATGCACCATTAGTAATCCACAAATATATATACTCACAAACCATATGATGAACATAGCATATCATTATTTCAAGGTTGCTCAATCCACTCAGCGTACTCCAAAACTTGGGAGGACACCACCAGGATCCTAGCTGGTGTATGCATTTCAAGGGTAGTACCCTATTCCTCAGTGCCAAACCATTGGTAACATGAGATAAGTTTAGAATCTTTTCGGCATTTAATTGATGGGTGTCCATCCCCAATTCCTCCAACGATGACTGCGGCCATCGACATACCTGGGAACTTGCCGGATCTTTCCAGATTTTCCTGTTCTTTATGAGCACATCTCAGGCCTGTTGCATATATTTTACCTACCAATACTGCTGAAATCAGAATTTGGTATTGTAGGTTGTTATGGGTGCAGGGGTGTAGTGGATGCACGGCGGGCTTCCTTCCTTAGGACTATCGGCCACTGTCACTCAGAGACATGACCCCAGCATTGTTTCACACAAAATGAGTGCAGCTACAACAGTCAGGGACAGTCAAGTGCTGCATTTTTATCCTTTTCTTCATCATCCACCTACTCTTATCCACCTACAACACTCGGCTTTGGCACTTCAAAAAGGTCCCAGTTATGGTCAACGGAAAAGAAAATAATGGGAAATCTTGAGGGGAAAGTCTCCCCAATAGCTACACAGACAGCAAATACACCCAAACACGGATTTTAATCCTTTTCCACTCTATTCAAAGATAAAAAAAAAAAAAATGGCCAAAATTGTGCTTTAATATCAGGGGCCGAAAGGCAATGTTAGCTGTTGACTGAACAGAGAAGGTCCCGCAGAGATTTGGGATGTAGGGATCAGACAGAAGAGAGAGATCTATAGGAAAGTAATAAAAGACTCTGTAAATGGGAGTTTTGGGGGTATCACAGTTATCATTGGTAACAAGCAGTAGTACTTATTTTCCACATGAGTATCTTTTCACTTCAGTATCTTTTTAAATCAACCCAAAAGTAATCACAGGGCATCAAGGTTCACCTGCTAATTTGTTTGCCAGTTTAGCAGCTGCTACTGCAGCCAACAGATCCATCTCTGCATGGATTTGGCTTACTCTTCACCAGTTCTGAATGACTATGTATGACCTGCACATGCAATTCCCTGTATAGTTGCCAATATCGGGGTAATTCATCACCTAATCATCTCACAAAGAAACCGCCACTCCAATACAATCCATTGAGGAAGCGCATATGGTTTTACTTTTAATAATTACTGCCTTATAGCGTACAGAACACTAGAGGTTCTGTTGTCCTGAAAGCTGAAGATAGATAGGCCTACGGCCTGTAATTCTGATCCTAAAATACTTCAAAGAAAAAAAAGATTCAACCAACGAATCTGATTCTTTTTTAATGAAAGTTGCCGTGTGTTCTCTGTACAGTTTATCGTGGTTTGAGATGTTAACGGTTGTTGAAAGAATCCAGTGTGGCTTAACTCACAAACCTCTTTTATTTCGTCATTTTAGGCAGAACTTTGGCCTCAACACAACATTTTCATTAGCTTCTAGAGCAGGGGCATCAAACCATTGTAATTATGGTTGCCCTCAAAGGGCTGGTTGAATTTGTAAGACTAGATGTCCAGAGTCCCCCACTATACCTTACATAACAGTGCACCCCCCTTACCTTGTGTGCTGCTGGGAAGCAGTTGGGGGGGGCAGTCTGGAGGAGGACCAGAGAAGGGCTAGAGTCTGCTGAATAGGGATGAGCTCCGGCGTGTTTGCACTGAACACGTGTAGAGCCCGCCAGGAAGTCGGCACCCGCGCTGCGCTAATCACAGCCAGGGAGACATTTTCCGATCTCTGCAGCCGAGCATCGGAAAATGTCTCCCTGGCTGTGATTAGCGCAGCGCCGGTGCCGACATCCTGGCGGGCTCTGCGCGTGTTCAATGCGAACACGCCGGAGCTCATCCCTACTGCTGAATGATACCAGGGGAGGTAGAGACAAGGGGGTTCTGTGGCTGCACAAAGAGGTGCAGGAACTGTATGAGGAGTTCTGTCTTCTGCCAACTTCTGAGACATGGTGGGGACAGAGATGAGGAGGGTGCCACAGCTGCAGGAGAGGTGCAAGGGCCACATGAAATGGTCTGACGGGCCGGATTCAGCCTGGCGGTCCTTTGACACGTGTTCTAGAGGCAATAAAAATCCAGCCTATACCTTTTAGATTTTGATATGGTCCCCACTCATTTTTTCTAAATAAATAGCAACAAAATACAAAGTTCTAACCCTACTCAACCATACCAAAATCATAAAGGGAACATGTAACAGCAGCTACAATTTCACAAGTGCTGCTTTTACCCAGGATTCAATATTTGCACAATGTGTTCAACGACAGCTGCAAATATGCAAACCAGCTGATCTCCTTCCAGAAGACCCAATTGGTTTCCTGTCGCCGCTATGCTAAAAAATAAGTCTACATGAGTCAGGAGGACCCATGTTGTCTCTCCTCTAGATGCTGGCACTTTATACTTGATAGCAGCATTAGTGACAGATGAGTCTGCTGAAACATAAACTCTAGTCAAATCATAAGATTATCCTAAACTAAAAAAATACAGTGCTCAAGACCCAACCTGCGTTTTCCCTAACCTTCATATTTAGGGCCAGTTCACACCAGATGCAGTTCCGTACAGTTTTGTGCACATTTTTTCTGCACTAAAAATGCATGCACAGTGTTTTCCATGTATTCCAATGGCTTTTGTTGGCTCTAGTTCATAACATGCAGTCAGTTTCCGGTCAGTTTATGACTCATTTATATTGTTTAGTACAAGCTATTAAAATGTATCTATGGTAAAAATGCAAATTTATTTATATTTCCACATTGTATTTAAATTTTGGGTACAGATAATCATGAAAAAGCTGACCACACATGTTAAAGCTTATCTATGGTAAAAATGTAAAATCATACATTCATTTCCACATTGTATTTCAATTATTTCTATCCTACTCTTATTAGTTATTAGTTTGTAAACTTACTTTGTGAAGATCCCCACACATTTGCTTCCTTGAATTCTGTGCCCTGTAGGAGGCACTGCTGTGTCACACATTTCACAGAGCCTGCCTTCTGATCTACAGAGGTGCTGAGAGGAGGAGTGTCAGAAGGCGGAGTCAGTACAGGAATCTCTGCTTGCAGGCAGCAGGGTACCATGGGTACCATAGTTCTTAGAATTTGAAAGTAAACACTAGAGGAGAAGGTGCAAAGCATGCAGGGAATCCTGTAGATTGTGGAAATTTAAATAGCTCAAGCTCTTATACAGTGAAACCTCGGATTGCGAGTAACGCGGTTAACGAGCGTTTCGCAAATACAAGTACTGTATTTTTAAAAATCCTGACTCAGTTTGTGACTGTTGTCTTGCAAAACGAGCAGGATTAAAGCCACAGCAGTGTGCAGTACTGCGTTTGGCCTGAGGTGGGGGGGCCCAAAGCCGATCCGATCGGAGCCGTTCGGAAAAAACTCGGAAATACTCAGTTCCTGAGCCTTTCCGAGGTTTCTGAATTCAGCCGAGCTGTCCACAGGCCTTTCCGATTGTTTCAGAGGCTCTCTGGCGCCCCCACCTCTGGCCACATGCGGTATTGCATGCCATAGAAGTCAATGCGGAACAAATTATTTTAGTTTCAATTGACTTCTATGCTTTGGATTACGAGCATTCTCCTGGAACGGATTATGCTCGTAATCCAAGGTTCCACTGTATTGGATTGTCTAAAATAAATATTGTTTGTATTGGTATTAGAACGCGGTGACGTCATCGACTACGACGAGCCGGCGCTCATCACATTTGATGCGGCACAGTAACCTACACCCCACAGTAACCTTTTATGAAACGTCGTAGTCTTTTCGAGCATGCGCGGGTTTACCTCGGACAGGTAAGCATACAGACGACCGGTTTTCTCGGCAGGAAACACTGCCGAGAATCACGACGAGAAAAATAGAGAGCAGGTTCTCTATTTTTCTCGTCGAGATTCCCGGCAGTTTTCCTGTCGAGAAACCGTACACACGACCGTTTTTCTTGGCAAAAAGCTCTCCCAGCAGTTTTCTTGCAGAGAAAACCGGCCGTGTGTACGAGGCTTAAGTCTAATTTTCTCTTTAGGATGTGTGCAGCCCAGTCTCTCGCTGTGCTTAAGCTCATTGACATGTATACCCCTGTGTAAAGCCTTTCACAAGCCTTGCCCACGCAGATGAGGCCTGAAAGTGAGCAGAAAAGGGCTGTGTGAACGGTCATTGTGAGACGATTGTCCCATCAGCCCTCCGGAGACACAGAAATGCTGAGTGTGTTGTGTGCAGCCCCAGTCTCATACACATCATGCTCAGAGACAAAGGAAAATGCAGGGCAACTCATCACTGCCAAGAGCCCTGTACGTGAAGCCCAGATACACTTGGCAGCAAGGAACCTGCAGAGCTGCCAGACTATTCAATTTTCGTTTCTAGCTGTACGCTCCAAAACATGTGTAAAAAATGGAACATACAGCAAAACAAATGATGTAAATATATATTATATACTGTATATCCAGCCCAAAATTATTATTATTTTTTGGATACAACAGGGTCAGGATCAGGACCTCTATTAGACCATATTAAATGCTGGACATCATCAGAACCACACACTTCACATTTTAACATAATATCAGCATAAAATACCCCAATTTAATACCAATATGGTTCCTAATTCAGAAAGGCCTAGATGATCAGTAGAAGAAGGGATGGTCATCCTTCATGCCACCTAACAAAACCCTCTGTGACAACACTGTGCTGTACAGACTTCATTGTTCTTCTGTCCTTGCCTGGTAAACCAGCAACCTGCATCAATGTACTGTAGTTAAAGTGGATGTAAACCCAATTTTTTTTTTTTTTGCTGTCACAATGTAGTGTATAAGATTTCCTATCATCTGTGCCCAGTCTTGCCACAAAGTTAATCCAGCTCTGAGCAATCCTCTTCTTTTTTTATTTCAGTAAGATAAACGGACAAACAGGAGAACTTTTGTCCGTTCCGCCCCCTTGCTGTGAGTGACAGGTTATTTACATATCTCATGCACTAAGCCTGAGACAGGCATTATTTTTTAATTCCCACCCCCACTCCTTTTCTGAAGTCATGTGGTTACTTTTCTGGATTTTGACTGGATGTTAGTGATCATAGCAGAAGGAATACCCAGGAGAAAATGCATGTTGACAAGGGGAGTGTAGAGGTGGGCGGGGAGTCTACTGACATCACAACTCCGCCCACCGAGCTCCAGACAACAGATTCACCCACAGAATCTGCAATTTTTCAGGTCTTATAACAGACAGAGGGGAGACATTTGACAGATAAGGATACATGCAGGAGGCATCTATATCCTTATAGATCAGCACTATGGCAGTAGTTTAGAAAGCATGAAAGTGGGTTTACATCCACTTTAAGGTAATAACATGAATTTTGATCGGTTAGAAAGACTTATGCCGCGTACACACGATCGGACATTCCGACAACAAAACCATGGATAATTTTCCGACGGATGTTGGCTCAAACTTGTCTTGCATACACACGGTCGCACAAATGTTGTCGAAAATTGCGACCGTCAAGAATGCGGTCACGTACAGCACGTACGACGGCACAATAAAAGTGAAGTTCCATACTAAGTGCTCCACCCTTTGGGCTCCTTCTGCTAATCTCGTGTTAGTAGAAGTTTAGTGAGAGACGATTCGCGTTTTTCAGCTTCGTGCTTTTGAGTCCGTTACAGTGTGACGAATGTGCTATCTCCATTACGAACGCTAGTTTTACCAGACCGAGCACTTCCGTCTCGTACTTGATTCAGAGCATGCGTGGAATTTTGTGAGTCGGAATTGTCTACACAAGCTCGGAATTTACGAGAACGGATTTTGTTGTCAGAAAATTTGGGAACCAACTCTTAAATTTTTGTTGTTGGAAATTCAGACAGAAAATGTCCGATGGGCCCTACACACAGTCGGAATTTCCGGAAAAAATCTCCCATCGAACATTTGTTGTCGGAAATTCCGACTGTGTTTATGCGGCATTACTGTATTTGGAGCACTGCTGTTTGGTTATATAAAAAGACCATAATTGGCCTTGGTGAAAATGTTGATTGAGGCAGAAAAAGGCCATATTATGAAACCCTATTGTCACGAATATGCCAATATCTATGTGGTACTTAACAACTAATGAATCAACCTAATGTACTTATTTCAACCTTAAATACTGACAGGTTGTCATATGTGGTCTGTATGAAAGTTTTTGTATCCTGGTTTGCCTCATCTGAGACTAGACTGACACCATTGCTATCAATGTAACTGGGGGCGAATGGTACACCTTAGCCTGAAAAGTAATGACCACGTCACATTAGTGATTCTCTCGCTGGCAGCAACTCCCCAACAGCCTCGTACACATGGTCGGACTTCAAACAAACTTTTCCGTGGATTTTTGTCCGAAGGGAGTTGGCCGGGCCCATAGCATACACACTGCAGGACTTTTCTGCAAACTTTCCCAACATCACGTGGTTTTTCTGCACTTTTCTGCTCTTTACCGCCACCCTTAGGTCAACTTCTGCTATTGTTGGTTGATTTTAACATTGGTTCTGGGCATGCGTATTTGTACTTCGGACAAAAGTCCGATGGATTTCTGTACACACGGTCGGACTTTGCACCATCGGACTTTTGTTGCCGAAAAGTTTGTCCATTTGCAGAGCGAACTTTTGTCCGATGAAAACCAAAAAAATTTGTCTGATGGAGCGTACACACGGTCTGATTTTTTGGAAAACCTGCTCATTTTGACATTTGTTGGCAAAAAGTCAGACCGTGTGTACGGGCCTTAAAGCTGCTCCTACAAAGTTGCTTCCACGCTGGCCAAACCATGGAGGTGCTACTCCATCAATGCTTCCTTGCTGGAAAGTAATGTTTAGCAGAGTTTTAGCCATCAAGGGAGTGACACCGTAGAAGCAGTTGAATACTCTCTTGATGACCCCAATCATACTTACCATTGGTCACTGTGCAGCGCCCCCTGGTATGGATCAAGCTTCTACACTTCAACTGGGAGGTTCTAAGGAGTGGTCCTGAGTTTTGGGAATTTTGGGACCCCGCCCACACAGGCTCCATAACTGCTACAGGCACAGGTGCTCTGCTGAAGTCTGCCATCAAGGTCCCAATCACACTAAAACGTGAGCATTTTCAGGTGATTTGAAGCATTTTATTGCACTTTTATTGCAAGTGAACATGTGTTTTTAAAGTGTTTTTCATATGTTTTCAAGCTTCAGGCATTTTTGTTTTGGCCAATGGAAAGCAATATGATCCATGATATCATTTGTTGTCATTGCGCTTGCATCTGCTTCCTGGTTTTAATGTGTGGTGTTTTGGTGTCTTGTGCTATTAGAACTCTTGGGCTATGTCCACATCCAACATGACCACATTTACAGAATTTTCCATTTTGTTCACAGGCTTGAGGTCCTAGGAGGAGGAGATCAGTTGTCTGGTTCAAAAGCATGCTAAAGCACTTATGTTATACATTTTTGGGAGCTCCAATTGAAGTGTATGGGGCCAAAAAGTTCTCCCCCCCCCCAAAAATAACTCATGTATTTTCCGACAAGTGGCATCACGGCCAGTGGCAGCCGATCCATACAGGGCGCAGGGGCGCCAACCCCCTAGTCTATGCGCTTGGCCCCTAATCTACATTTAGGGCATCAGACGCATGGATTCCAATGTTTTTTTTTCTTTTTGAAGCACATGATTAGAGCCTGAGGCTCTAATCGGCTTCAAAAAAGGGTGGGCTTGGGGCACAGAGCACTGTGCCCCGAGCCCACCCAGTTGTGTGACAATAACAAATTAATATTCGCTATTGTCTTCCTGCTTCTCCTCCCGGCCAATCAGGAAGCCGGAGGAGCGCGATTGGCCAAGAGGAGAAACGATCGTATTGGCCCGGGCAGGGAGGAGGTTGTACAGGAAGATCCGGGACTCGGAAAATGGCCGCCCAGAGCTCTGATTCGGTGTCGACTGAGAACCCGACCGCATGAGTACCACCCGTGGGGGCAAGTTGTTTGTTTGTCGCCCCCAGGCTGGAGCACCAGCCTCCACTGATCACGGCACCATTGAATATTATGTGAAGCCCTTTGGGAAGCATGCAACAAATCGCTCAGGTCTGCGAGGGGCATTGCTGGTCCTCCATAACTGCTATTCTGATGAGGCTGATAGATTAAAATAAGGTTTGCTGCAAAAAGAAGTGATGATGTAGATATCCCAAGCATCAGTGAACCACTTTTCATTTTATGACCTAAATGTAACAATTTATAAAGGGTGCACTCTTCACACAGGGGCGACTTGGGATCCGACTTGAAGTCGCCCCAAAGTCACCCCAAGTCGCGCGGTTGAGAAAATCAATGGAAGTGAATGGAGCCATCTTAATGTACACTACTGAAGTCGCTCCGACTTCAGAAAAGGTTCCTGTACTACTCCAATCCGACTGTTAGGCGACTTGTACCCATTGATTTCAATGGAAGTCGCCTCCAAGTTGGATCCCCTGTCTTAACTGAAGCAACTTTACAGAAAATAAAAATAGTTTTCTCAGCAAACCCCTCCCTCCCACAGAGCTGATTACTCTTTGATTGGCCACTGGCAAAGTCCCCTGCCCTGGAGGCGACTTCAAGTCGCCCCAAGTCGCACTGTGGTTCACGCTCAAGTCGCGCTGAAGTCGCCACAAAGTCGTGTCACCCCTGTGTGAACCGGCTCTAAACTGGTGCTTGTTTATGTAGCGATCTTTCTTTAGAAAAGTCAATGAGTAGTCAGATCTACCCACCATCATCTCACATCTATGGGTACCTTTGTTTCTATCAAGAAACAAATGAGTAAATAGTAAAAATGGCTTTGCTACTGTCCGTCACAACACCCACTATAGTCCCTCCTTCCCCTCCAACACAACAATGCCGGTCTGATTTGCACTCTCACTACATCAGCGCAGCTCTGACCAGTTTTCTTCTATGTAATCATTCCTCCATTGTGTTTAACAGCAATTCTAATTGCCTTTCAGACACTTTTCATCAACGCTATAAATAATTATACTTCTGTAACAGGTATACCACCGAATACAGCCAACGAGTCACGCAAATGTGGCACCGCGATGACTAGCAGCTCTAAGAATTCACAACAACACAAACAGCATTTTCAACAAAGTGGGTGCTTAACGCAGAAACAATAATCCCTTTCACTGGAGTATTTAGGATTAAGCTTGTGACTTTCTACTGGACTCTCTGCAGAAAAATGGGTGAGTAACACAGGCAGCTAGAACTAGTATTTACTAAGGGCCACTTCCCACCACATGCAGTCCAGTGCGTTTGTTTTCTGCCTCAAAAACACATGGAAAGTAGATTATATGGTATCCAATGGCAATGTTCACACCACTGCGGTCAGTTCCAGGGCTTTCCAGTTCCAGAAAAAAAAAAGTGCTGCATTTTTCCTGCACTGAACTGTACTGGAATGTGTGTAAAAAAAAATCCCGCGCTTAGGATAGTAAGAACTGCTGCCTCCCGATATAAAGATTTCACCTAGGTGGAATCCAATGAATTCGTTAAGAAAAGAAAGGGAAGATGGAGATGGATGTTCTATGGAGAAAACCATATATATCAGACAGGGGGAGGAGCCCTGTGTGTGCAATGAAAATGAATTAATTAAATGCTGTATCGACCCAGCTGGTGATACCGTGTTTCCCCGAAAATAAGCCCTATTGTGATTTTCGGGGAGGGCTGCAATATAAGCCCTACCCCGAAAATAAGACCTAGCGTGGTATGTGATGTGGGCTGTGTGTTCCGGATGCATTCAGTATAGCACCGCTCGGCGCTAAGCTGGCCTCCCGCTGCTCTCCTCCTCTTCAGCTAGCTGTCCGCGGGGGATTTTGGCCCCCCCATCAGTGCTCGAAGCGGGAACAAGAGCTCCGGCAGGCCATGGAAGCGCATAGCGACGTTCAGCTGATGTCCAGCTGCTCTTCTCCTCTCTTCAGCCAGCTGTCAGCTGGGGATTTTGACCCCACCCCCTCAGTGCTCAGAGCAGGAACAAGAGCTCCGGGGGGCCATTGAAGCGCATAGCGGCGCTCAGCTGATGTCCTGCTGCTCTTCTCCTCTCTTCTGCCAGCGGGGGATATCGGGCCCCCCTCCATTTGCAGTGCTCCGGCGGGCGCTATGTGAAGGTGTTAGTCACACATGGATTGCAGAAAGGTACAGTTTTCATGATTCTGATACTGTAATACAGAACATTCTTGAGTTTTGCAGGCACTTTTACCCGGTTCCACTGGCCACTGGAGATTCCTGACAGGCAGGGAGGGAGATTGGGGGAGAAATCAGCACATGACAAGCCCTACCCCGAAAATAAGCCCTACTGGGTCTTTTGTTGCCAAAATTAATATAAGACCCGGGCTTATTTTCGGGGAAACACGGTATATCAGGTGACAAACTAGGTGACAAATGCTACTAAATAAATATAAATAATGACATAAATAATACAGTTATATCAATCTTGAAAGTGACTAGCGCTAGCAGAGTGCTAGAAATGCATCAAATACCATAAAGTTATATAAAGTGAGACGTGCTTCAACTTAATAAAATATAATATCCGGATTGATAGACAAAAACAATCTGCTGTGCAACTGTCCATGAAAATCCCCAAAAAGTGTGACGTGCTTCCTCCAATTTATGACAGTCTATAAAATTAATAATAATGATTTGTGAAGATAATTGCTTGAAGTGACTTTCCGTGCTCCCCTTTTGTGTTTGCACTCACCAGAGCGCTTCACCCCTGCAGGGGTAAAAGCATATAGTGGAAATCCACTCCGGGTCCTGGTATCCTTCGTCCGCGGCGTTCCTACCACGTTCCTGTACTGGAACGTGGTAAAACGCATCAAAAATGCACTCGAACGCATCAAAAGCGCACTGGACCCCAGTCCAGTGCAAAAAAAAACAGGCGATAAGCAGAAAAAAAGCATCTGGAATGCATCTGGAAACGCATCCAAAATGCACCGGAACACGCCAAAAACATGTTAAAAACGCACATGCAGAAACGCATCCAGAACGGATCTGGAGTGCGTTTTTTGTGGTGTGAACTAGCCCTAAAAATTCTAATATAGTGGTAATAAAGACCAATGATCATATCATTTGATCTTGTGTTTAGGTATTATTCGTTTTTTTTTCCTGTTTCAGAAGATGCTGCAGTCGGCATCCTCACTCAAGAATCAATGTCAAAGCAATATTATCTATCAGGAAATTTTTATTCTTGCTGACTAAAAGGCAAACTTTTTTTTTTGGAAAGGTAATGACTAAGGCTGCATTCACAGCTCGGCATTTTGAATCACAGGCAGATTTGCGCCGAGGTAAGAACGCATATTTGATATGCCATTCATTTGAATGGCACCTAATATCACAATGCGGTTCTGCCGCAATTGTCGCACTGCAATCACGCCGACCCACATTGTTTGAAGCATGCCCAAAAGTAATTCCTAAATATTTGGGCCGAAAAGCTTCACGTGATGCTGGTTGCCGCAATTGCAGAACGATTTATCGTGCGACAATCGTGGCAGAACCACACAGCGATTTTAGGTGCCATCTAAATGGAATGGCATATCAAATATGTGTTCTGCAATTTTTCATTCACACCTTGGAGCTTTGAAATCGTGGGCAGAATCGCGGCAAATCTGCCCGTGATTCAAAAGGTGTGACTGCAGTCTAATGCGGCATACACACGATCGTTTTTCATGCCGTTAAAAATGCCATTTTTAAAAATGGCCATTAAAACCGATCGTGTGTATGCTCCAGAGCATTTTTAACGGCGTGAAAAACGGCCATTAAAAATTTCGAACATGCTCTATTTTTTCACGTCGTTTTTCATGTCGTTTTTTTTAACGACGTGAAAAACGATAGTGTGTATGCTTTTACGAGGGAAAAAAAACGCGCATGCTCAGAATCAAGTATGAGACGGGAGCGCTCGTTCTGGTAAAACTAGCGTTCGTAATGGAGATCGCACATTCGTCACGCTGTGACGGACTGAAAAACACGAGGCTGAAAAGCGCGAATCGCCGCTCAACAAAGTTTACTAACATGAAGGGTGGCGCCATTCGAACGGAACTTCCCCTTTACAGTGCCGTCGTACGTGTTGTACGTCACTGCGCTTTGCTCGAGCGTTTTTTTTAATGATCGTGTGGATGCAAGACAGGCTTGAGAGGAAACATGAAAAAAAACAACGAGAAAAACGTTGGTTAAAAAAATGGCATGAAAAACGATCGTGTGTACGCCGCATAAGTGTTCATGTACACTACAGCTTCTAAACGTGCGTTTAGGAGCTTTTGGTGTTTTTTTCCAAAGCTCCTAAACTCAACTCCATAAAAGCCTATCTGTCCATGTACGCTTAGGCTTTTACAAGAGTTTAGAAGCTGCTGCGGTTATGGGGAGGTTCAACCTTCCTCAATCTCCTTCTGAACGCAGAAAAATCATGTTCAGGATAGGAATGTTTTGCGGCAAAAATCGCGATTTTTTCGCGTTTTGCATTTCCCCCCGGCTGGTGGTCAACCTAGTCTATGTGCACATGAGCCCTAAAGCCCATTGGGGAGATCTACAGGAAACACAACAGGTGGCATGAGAAAATCTCTGAAGTGAGTAAAAACTGGCCACCAGAACCATTTTTTCTATTGTAAGATTTCCTGTAACCTTCTATTCTGGTGAGAAGTGTAACATTTTGGATTTCCCATCCCTTTCTCTCCCAGACGCACAAAGATAGAAACATGGGGGCTGTTGTTGTTGATCTCTCCTTCTGCAAACGCTGGTTTACCAACTGTCTTGAAATTCCAGCAGCACAGGAGTAGCAGACGTTGTATTTGCAGTTGAGCCCCTGCTCCTGTGTGACCTATTGGGCCTACCTAGACATATGCAATTGGCCTCCCATTGCCATCTATCAATCAACTTTTCTCAAATAGGAATGATGGAAAATTTTCATTCGGTCAGCAACTGCAGCCAGGGCCATCTTTAATATTGATTGGACCCTGGGCAAACATATTCTCGGGCCTCCCGAATACACTTATCAACCATTTGGGGACAGTGCAGGGCACAAGAAGCGTACTGAAATGTCTGTTTACTAAGTTTGGACAGATTGGGAGAGGCTAGGATAGATTGACTTAAACTTTAATTATCAGGTAACCTAACTAGTAAAGCACATGCCACCTGGCCAGTATTCTACCAGTAAACATTGTTGACTTGTTGCCAGTGGTATTATTAGGAAAAAATAGAATCAGGTATTTTTCCCAGAGAATGTGGCAACCCTAAAGGCCATGTCACATTGATCCTGTGTCTGGTGGCCTACTTTCCAATAACAGTATCCCTAAAGTTCTCAAGGGAGAGACACCACACTGGTTCAACCAACGAGTGGCACTTTAGATGCCGAAGAGTGTTTTCTCTGCTATTTGAGTAAACCTGCCACTGGTGAGTTGCTGCAAGACATAGAGCCTCGTACACACAACCGTTTTTTCTCGGCAAGAAAACAGCTGGGAGAGCTTTTTGCAGAGAAAACCGTTTGTGTGTGTATGGTTTCTCGTTGGGAAACCGGCCGGAACCCGCTCTCTATTTTTCTCGTCGGGATTCTCGGCAGAGGGTTTCCTGCCGAGAAAACCGGTCGTCTGTATGCTTACCTGTCCAAGGTAAACACGCACATGCTCGAAAAGACTTTGACGCATGCGCGGTAGCATACAAGGTTAGTGTGGGGTGTAGCAAGATGGCGGCAATGGTATGGAATGTGACGAGCGCCGGCTCGTCATAGTCAATGACGTCCCCGCGTTCTTGCCATTCAAAAGAACGGCGGTTCTTTTGCCATTCAAAAGAACGGCGGTTCTTTTGAATGGCCGTCAGTACACAGGGCTTGGCAAGACAAGCTTGCCAGGAATCCCGTCGAGAAAACCGATGTTTTTTTTTTCCAACGGAATTCCCGCCCGTGTGTACAGGGCTTAAGAGTACACAGTTCCTTGTTGGCTGGATACACCAGCAAGGCCCAGTCCATTCTCATTTCTCCCTTCTTTCTGGAAAAAAAAATCTGGCTATGAGCCACATTTATGTATGTAAGGATACTTTGAGAAAGTCAGCCTCAAGATGCAAGGGGAGAAGAATACATTCAGCCCTACCACCAGTGATGTCACCACCATGGAAGCAGCATCAAGGTAACCCTACTAAGGTCATTCTTATTTACATACACAGAACAGACCTTTACAGCCAACCTCACATACAGAGGGTGACATAAAGACAGACCGGTCCACTTCAGGCCTCATGCCCACGGACGTTTTTACAGCCGCGTTTTTGAGCGTTTTTTACAGCTTAAAAACGCCTGTCCATGTTAGTCTATAGCTTCATGCCCACCTAGACGTTTTTGAGCTGCAAATAGCATAGACGTTTTTAAGCTGTAAAAAAAAACCAGGACCAGTGTGTTCCTCAGCGTCGGCTTTAGGCATAAAAAACCGCGAAGCGGCAAAAAACGCGCAAAAACGCCGCAATCGCGTTTTTTATCTCCGACGTTTTTTTTCTTTTTTTTAAAATAAATAAATGTTATGCAATAACATGGACAGGCGTTTTTAAGCTGTAAAAAACGCAGCTGTAAAAACGTCCGTGGGCATGAGGCCTCAAAGTACATAGCACATGCTAAACTAAATACTGCGTACTTCACACCTTAGTGAGAACCTGTCTAGACCTCTCTCGGTGTCCTGATTTTTCATGGCAATTATCAGATGATGGTAAGGGTGTATTAACTAACAATGGTATTTTCTTTTCTTTTCACTCAACCAGTAGAAAGACAACTCAATGAAGCACACACCTCCACTTGCACATGAAGCCCCCCCTCCCCTTCCAGTTGACATTCCATCCTGAAAGAGGGGATTAACACATAGAAGAATAGCTGGTTAGCAGTGCTGAAGCAATCATCAAAATTAGCTTACAAGGGACTTGTCAGCAGAGTGTGCAGATTGTGTGGATGTGGTATTACAGCGCTACCAAGGAGGTGGGGAGGGGGAAAGGGAGGGGAAGGGTACTGCTGCAGCACTGAAGGTATATCAAAAAGCCAAAGTAAATAGCAAAAGAAGATAATGCTGCGCTGAATGAAGTATAGGAAATAGGTGAAACTGTCTGAGTGCACCTAATAGACTATAACCCTGTACACACGATCGGATTCCCTATGGATTTTAAACCAATGGATTTTTCCATCGGAAAACCGATGAAGCTGACTTCCATCAGTCTTGCCTACACCATCAGTCAAAAATTAGATCATCGTCCCAAACGCTGTGACGTAAAACACTCCGAGCCAAGAAAAATAAAGTTCTATGCTTCTGAGCATACGTCGACTTGATTCTGAGCATGCGTGGGTTTTTATCCGATGGAGTTCCCCACAGATGATAGAAATTTGCTATCGTTTTTTTCCCATCGGATAAATTTAAAACATGTTCTATTTCTTAACACCGATGGAAAAAAGACCGATGGGTCCCATACATGATGGGTTTGTCCGATGAAAAAAGTCCATCGGAGTGTTTTCATCGGTAAAACCGATCGTGTCTACAGGGCTTTAGAGGTAGTGTTTGGTCAACCAAATAAATACAACATCAAAGAGTGGTAAACAGATACAGCATAAAAGAATAATACACTCTAAGGTGAATCATATACAAAGTGAATAAATCCAAGGTGAAAGTATAAAGTGCTGAGTGCAGCTGTGAACAAGCACTAATGGCAAAAAGTCCTTAAAATGTTGCTAAAATTCCTCAAAAAATCATTGCTAAAATGAAAATAACTCCAATGGTAAAAAATATATGAACAAAACGATGATCAATGTTCTTGTGCAAAAAAGCAAAAGCGGTGACTGGTTTGAGCAATATAGATAAAAGGTGAAGGTGCTGGTGCCAAATTTTCCAACGTGGAGTGTCGTTGTTGAAGGGAGGAAGAGAATTCCTGTTTCCCTTGTGATTGGTGTGGTTGTCCCCTTACCTTACTGCTGTAAGGTAACAGCATATAGTAATCTCTGTGGGTGAATCCGGTGTGTACTCCGGTATGGCGTCTCCTAGTACTGTGTGACCTTTGTCTGTAACAGAATATCCCTCGGGAGCCCCGCTTGGTGTAGCAGTAATGGCCCTCACAAAAAAGGGAGATGGATGCGCCAATAGTGTAGTCATAGGTGTGTGCAGCCTATTGTTTTAGGGTGTGCACTCTAAAGCTCAAACACACAGTACCGATCGCTCACGGTGTTCATTCAGAAAGGGAAGTGGCCAGTAAATTACATATTTACAGGCCCTTTCCCCTACTCATTCTAAAACATCCCCGTGTGTTCGCATCAGCAGATGGTGGGAGCGAAGAGGAAGGAAGCCGACAGCTGCGGAGGAAGCCAGGGCAGTAGGGGGAATCTGCACTGCACGGGTAATTAGGGTGTGCCCAGGAACACCTGGCACACCCTGTGCGCACGCCTATGAGTGTAGTATGTTTAAAAGTAATATATTGGCAATAAAATATCATAAAAGGTACTCGCATAAAGTGCATGAAAAACGGCATGTAAAAACCAGCAGCGAGCTCGCAAACGTCACCTCCGGTGTAGGGTGACCACATTTCCAAACTACCTTTCAGGGACACCCTCCCTTCCCAAAAATCAGCTTGTGCTGTAACAAATCACAGCACAGTGATTGGACACAAGAGGCGGGATTTGTTATTTCTCCAGTCACAAGCAGGGGGCGGGGATTGTGCTCCTCCAGGCATTCCCGGCCAGGACAAGTACTGTCAGTGAGTAAAGCGGTGATGTGGCGGCCTTTTTTGGAGGCATCAGATTGGCCCGGGGGGGGTGGCTGTGTCAGTTTCATTCCGGGACACTGTATTGTCCTGGAATGAATGTGCCCGGGACAGACCTGCAAAATGCGGGACTGTCCCGGGCAATCCGGGACATGTGGTCACCCTACTCCGGTGCCTCGACGCGTGTTCGTCACGGTCACGTGACTTCATCAGGAGTGTACAGATTACCACACGAATCTACCGCACAATAACAGCCAACATAGAGGCATTCTCCAAAATATGACAGGTGGACATGATCAGACTGCCCATGTAAAAAGGGCCTTAACATGGTGTCACTCCCTCATAACTGGATTTCCAATGTATTTGTTTTTTCTACATTATAATGCTTCTTTCATGTAAATTCAGTTAGCATTTTAACAGCTGAGACAGATGAGGAACAGTGGTAATTCTGGTGAGGATACCTCACCACTAAATTCCTGGAAAGGTATAAGAAACCAGCATGTGTTTAAACTTGCCAGCAATCATACGAAGCTGATATAACCATTTTGGATGAGGTTGACATCTAATTTTCAAACAAAACTAAAAAATGTGATCACCACCTTTTTAAGAAATAGCAAATTAATTTCCCAAGAGATGCAGCTTCCTATTTCTTCATCGTGACTTATTTCTGCTTCTGGGTGGTCCAAATCATCCCATTCCCCAAACACACAGCCACCGAAAAACTGAAAAGGTCTACTAAGGATTGCAGAAATCTGGAGCCCACTTGGTTAATCAGGACCACGCAGCACGTGACTATTCAGAGTGTGAATTTGCCAAGCTGTGTATATGCTCAGAGAACGAGACGATATTTGTTTTACTAATGGGACCCCAGCCACATCTGAACAAACACGGCACTGGGTGAGCTGGGAAAACTTGAGCTACCATGTTAATGGCACAGCAGTGATGGATTAGGACACTGTGACCAAACACAACAGTCTGGACAAGTGACCATCAGTTAAATCTAAGGACTCATTCTTGCTGGTAGTTAGAATCTTTAATATTTGCAAACAAAATGAAGGTTTCCTATTTAGAATAATAAGCTGTCGGGTTAGTAAAACAGCGATATCAGAACCGATTCAATCATACAGTTTGTAGTGTACATAGCAAAACAATGGGATAAAGGAATATTCCAGAACTTTGTTTTATCTCGTGGTTACTGTGAAATTGTGTGAATGCATCAATGCAGTGCATGTTATCTCAGCTTGCAGAGCTTGGATTCATTGAATGAGTTTACCAAAAATGTAAATATTGCCGAATATACAGCCTCATGCTACATAACTAAGCTCCATTTCATGTTGAATAAACTAAATTATTAATGTATCTTAATTAGAAAATGATCTTTAGATAGATTTTTACTCCAAAAGCATTTTATTAAAATAAATTTGATAAAAATCTAAAAAATCCGATTTTTTTATCCGCCCTGTTTATGACCTTATAGGTAATGGGAGAAGCAGCACAAGAAGCCAGACAGTTGTGATGTGGTGCTCATGCGATAACAAGCAACTTATTCATAGGAGGAGGTTGCCAGGGGATCGAGATGAGCTCCTCATTGTTCTAATTCTCATTTCACTGTCCAGTCACAGGCTGGGGGAGGAACAAGACCAATAAGTGTAACTGCAACAGAGAAACAAAAAAGGTCTCCTGCCCTGCCAGACAAGGCGTGATGGACAGAAAAACATATCCTTTGACAGGTAAAACAGCATTCATCAGTGTATTTCATCTGTTATGTTATGCCGCAACTTTTTAAACTCAGGATACACAGATAGACAGCCGTGCTCATTAAGTTTAATGAGGCTGTTCCGAAACCACATGCAATTAAGCGAATACATGTTAATTGCATGTCAAATGCCCTCTGAAAAGCGATCCGAATGCAAATCACTTATCAGAAGGCACTGCAAGTCTAAAAGAGCACTTAGGTCCCCATCTTCCCTGTATACATACAGATACTAGAAATTTGGACAGGAGGCAATAATACTATCAACATTTATTTGGAGCGTGGGAGAACATGCAAACTCCATGCAGATAGTGTCCATGATTCAAAGGCTGCAAGGCAGAAGTGCTATCCGATAGATTTGGTAGGAGATTAGTTACATAAGACTGATTAGGGTTGATTTACTAAAGGCAAATAGACTGTGCACTTTTGAAAGTGCAGTTGCTCCAGAGCATAGTAAATAATGGAGCAGTGGCGGTGCGTCCATAGTGGGCGCAGGAGCGCCGCCCCCTCTCGCTCCTGCGCCCGTCACTCACAACAATACATAGGTTCATGCATTGCATGAACCTATGTATTGTCGCCGCCGCTGCCGCCCACTATTCAGATGGCCGGCCCCCTGTTGAGCGCCGGCCATCTGAACAACAGCGGCTGGTTGGTGTTTGGAAGTGCCTATCAGAGCCTGAGGGCTGTAATCGGCTTCCAAATAGTTAACCAGAGGACGCACGGGGTTAACACTAACAGGCGTTTCAGCCAATCAGGTTCACTGGGTCTGGTTACCGGTAACCTGATTGGCTGAAGCGACATCGAGGATGGAAGAAGGACGGCGCTGACCCGAGGAAGGTAAATGCAGGGCTGGGGGGACAAACTGGCTGTATTTGGGGGGACAAACTGGCTGTATTTGGGGGGACAAACTGGCTGTATTTGGGGGGACAAACTGGCTGTATTTGGGGGGACAAACTGGTGGTGTTTGGGCACAGTGGCTGCGTTTAATGGGCAGAGTGGCGGCAATTGATGTTTTTTTTTTTTTTCAGTTTTTTTGTGCCCCCCCAAAAATTTTGAGCACCAGCCGCCACTGTAATGGAGAGCTCTGCTGACTTCTATCATCCAATCACGTGTAAGCAAAAATGCTGTAAATTCCCCTGCACATGATTGGATGATGGAAGTCAGCAGAGCTCTCCATCATTTACTAAGCTCTGGAGCAACTTCCCTTGCAGAGTGCACAGTCTATTTGCCTTTAGTAAATCAACCCCACTGTGCCCATGTATGTCTTTTTGAAAAATGATAGACTTCCCTTTAAACAATATTCATTGAGGACAAGAGCAAAAAATCTGATCCCACACGTCCATAATTCCAGTCCAGGTCTAGTGAACTGTGTGACTCCTTTATATAATGGGGAGTTAATAAGTCACCAGGGCAGTGAGCGCTGACTTGACATTGAGGAATTCTCAGCCATTTGCAGGGTGTTTGCCTCTCTGAATAACTAAGGAGTGAATGGATTTACATGTGAAATGTACACAGAATAGTAGCTGCAAAGAGCGCCAGCCATGTGAGCGCTTCTATGACGGCACCGCCATTCTATTACTGGAAAATCAGAACAACTCGCTTGGGGCCCTCAAGACTGCGCAAAGGAAAATGGCTGTTGGTTCCCACTGTAGGGAATAAGCTACTCAGTTTAATAAAGTGGAACTACAGTACATGCAGGGCCAACAAATGACATATGATGCACTATGCCACTATCAATATAGTGCCCTTCCACACACCGGGGGTGGTAAAAACAGGCAGCTGAGTAGCAGTTTTACTACCCCTGCCTGCCCACCTGAATCATAACATTACAGCCTGACAGGGTTGTACGCATGCGGCAATTTATAACAGGGCTTCAGAGTATAACAGGTGGCACCGCCTCTAAAACTCACCCATTGAGATCAATTGGGCCGTACCTCAATCACAAACGAAACGCTTAGCTCACAGCTGCAGTGTGGTACTGCAATGTAAATATGCCATTCAGCAATTAAAAAAATAAAAATAAATTAGGATGCACAAGGCCCTTCTTTAGATCAGAGGATGCAAACAATGCACCCCCCACTGTACACCAGAGGATGTAAACTCTGCATCAACCCCTACTGTACACCAGGGGATATGAACACTACACCAACCCCCTACTATACACCAGAAGATGCAAACACTGCACCAACCCCCTACTATACAATGCAGGATGTGTACACTGCACCAATCCCCAACTATACACCAGATGATGTAAACACTAGAACACCCCCTACTTTCCACTGGAAGATGTAAACACTGCTCTACCCCCTACTGTAACCTGAGGATGTAAACACTGCACCACCCCCTACTATATGCCAGAGGATGTAAACACTGCACCACCCCTACCGTACACCAGGGGATGTAAACAATGCACCACCCCCTACTGTACACCAGAGGATGTAAACACTTCACCACCCCCCTACTATACACCAGAAGATGCAAACACTGCACCAACCCCCTACTATACAATGGAGGATGTGTACACTGCACCAATCCCCAACTATACACCAGATGATGTAAACACTAGAACACCCCCTACTTTCCACTGGAAGATGTAAACACTGCTCTACCCCTACTGTAACCTGAGGATGTAAACACTGCACCACCCCTACTATATGCCAGAGGATGTAAACACTGCACCACCCCCTACCGTACACCAGGGGATGTAAACAATGCACCACCCCCTACTGTACACCAGAGGATGTAAACACTTCACCACCCCCCTACTATACACCAGAGGATGTAAACACTGCACTACCCCCTAATGTACACCGGAGGATGTAAACAATGTGCCACCCCCTACTGTACACCGGAGGATGTAAACAATCCACCACCACCCTACCAAACAGCACCGGCCTCTACTGTACACCAGAGGATGTAAACAATGCACTAGACTCCAACAGTACAACAGAGGATGTAAACACTGTACCATCCAGCTACTGTAAACTGGAGGTTGTAAACACTGTGCCACTCTGCTACTGTACACCAGAGGATGTAACCATTGCACCATTCCTTACTGTGCACTGAAGGATGTAAACACTGCACCAGCCCTTACTGTGTCCTGGGAGATGTAAACACTGAACAAACCCCCCCCCCACTATATACCAGAGGATGTAAACATCAGTCCCTACTGTGCTCCAGAGGATATAAACACGGCACCACTCCCCAACTGTGCATCAGAGGACCTAAACACTGCACCTGCTCCTTCTGTGTCCCGGGGGATGTAAACACTGAACCAGCCTCCTACTGTATACCAGAAGATGTAAACACTGCACCAGTTCCTACTGTGTGTGCTGGGAGATGTAAATACTGCACCAGCCCCATAGAGACCAACATAATCAAACCACACTTACCACTGGATAAAGGTACCTGTTTAGATTTACAGTTCAGCAGTTTTTTGCTTTTGTTTCTGGAAGTGTAATTACCACCTTTACTAACAAAGAAATCGTCTTTTATTGAGGTGATTAGCACTGCCAGGGGTGCTTAGAACAAACACCTGTTATTTCCATTGTTTAAACTTAAAAAAAAAAAAAAAACATAGCTGCAATTGTTCAAGAACCCCGGGCAATGTTATAGTTTGTCCCAATCTGTCACTGATAGTTTTACTGGGCAGCTTGATCTGCACATAAAAGTGAAAAAATCTATAGACACAGTATATTAATAAAAGAAGGAAATCCAAAAAAGTAATTCACTTACTGAATGCGATCATTACATGTATTAACCCTTTACACCAGGCATGTCCAAAGTCCGGCCCGCGGGCCAGTCCAGGTTTAATACGGCCCCCCTGGCAATTTGGATATATATATCTTTTGCGGCACCCAGGGCCACAAAAGATATATACCGTATTTATCGGTGCTGCCTTGAAGAGGACAGGAAGGGGGCGGGACGAGTGCCGTCAGATTACATACAGGAGAATCTCCTGTTTACTCTGCGGCATCTGTAATAGGACTTCCCGTCTCCTGGGCTGCCATTGGACGACTGTTTTGTCTATCATAGGAGTAAACAGGAGATTCTACTGTATGTAATCTGTCAGCGCTCGTCCTGCCCCCTCCCTGTCCCCTCTGAGTCTGCAGATGGCCAACGGTCAGGCTGCAATGATGGCAATGGTGGGGCTGCATTCGTGGCAATGGTGAGGCTGCATTCATGGCAATGGTGAGGCTGCATTCATGGAAATGGTGAGGTTGCATTCATGGCAATGGTGAGGTTGCATTCATGGCAATGGTGAGGCTGCATTCATGGCAATGGTGAGGCTGCATACATGGCAATGGGGAAGTTGCAGATGGGCACTGACCCTTTTTTTGCTTCACGGTTCTTTATTTAAAGATAAAAAATAAATTCTGAAACTTCCCTCTTAAAGTGAAGGTGTGTGTTATACGCCGATAAATACGGTATATCCAAATAACACACCCGAGTTCATCCTTAGTGGTGCTCTGGGATTAGTTGGGGGCCACAAAAGATATTATGTATATGTATATATCTATATATAGATATATATATATCTATATATAGATATATATATATCCAAATAACATGCCCAAGATCATCTCTTCACCACACACAGCCACAAAGGGAAGATAATTCTTGTTGGGCAGTGTATTAGTGCTCGGACGAACACACTTAGACCGAATTTTAATGGTTCAAAGAATGTCGGGCAAAATGGTCGGCCCTCGCGCATGTTCACTTCATCAAATCTGGCCCTCTTTGAAAAAAAGTTTGGACACCCCTGCTTTACACTTATCAGGCTACAGTATTATTTGTGATTGTTACCTTATAACGTGGAGCTGCCTTTGCCGACCAGCAAAACAAATTCCAAGAATGATGGCCATAGACAGGTATTTATTTTTGTTTGTTATTTATTTATTTAAATATTTGCTTATCCCAAGCTCACCTGTTACTAGCAAAATCCTGAAGAATGGAGTTAAAGCATGAATATGGGGTATACCATTATCATTTCTGTAATTAAATCCCAAAACATGAGAAGCAGAATTTAATTATAAGCCTGGATGGGGTGTAACAAATTACTCTGACTCTAGTGAGAGTGCTGTGGTTTCTGGCACAACCAAGTTCAACAGTCTTCACTGTTAACATTCCAAGAGAGCAGAGAGCACTGACATTATTATTATTATTATTATTATTATTATACAGGATTTATATAGCACCAACAGTTTGTGCAGCGCTTTACAACATGAGGGCAGACAGTACAGTTACAATACAATTCAATACAGGAAGAATCGGAGGGCCCTGCTTGTTAGAGCTTACAATCTAGGAGGGAGGGTCAAGTGATACAAAAGGGGGCTTTGGGGGATGATCTGATGGAGAAAGTAAAAGCACAGTTGTTAGGTGGGGGCCGGATAGGCTTCTCTGAAGGGCAGGGTTTTCAGGGAGTGTCTAAAAGCAAGCAGAGTAGGAGATATTTGGAAAGATTGGGGTAGGGAGTTCCAGAGGATGGGAGAGGCTCTGGAAGAGTCCTGGAGGTGAGCATGGGAGGAGGTGATGAGGGAACTAGAGAACGAGTAGACTGGTGTTTTGAGACATGGTTAGTGATGTAGCCGGGGGTCGAGTTGTGGGTGGCTTTGTAAGTTGTTATTAGAATTTTGAATTGAATTTGTTGGGTGAGTGGAAGCCAGTGGTGGGATTGACAGAGAGGGGTAGCAGACACTGAGCGGTTGGTAAGGTGGATGAGCCTGGCAGCAGCATTCATGATGGACTGAAGGGGGGATAGCCTGTGTAAAGGTAATCCCGTGAGGAGGGAGTTGCAGTAATCGAGGCGAGAGATGACCAGGGAGTGAACTAGGAGTTTTGTGGTGTCATTGGTTAGGAAGGGGCGTATTTTGGAGATGTTGCGGAGGTTGAGACGGCAAGATTTGGAAAGTGTTTGGATGTGAGGCCGAAAGGAGAGTTCAGAGTCCAGGGTTACACCTAGAACCTTGGCATGTGGGGATGGGCTGATAGTAGTGCCATTGATTTCGACAGAGAGATCAGGGGAAGAGGCACGTGGGGGAGGAAAAATCATAAGTTCGGTTTTGGATAGATTGAGTTTGAGGAAGTGGTGTGACATCCAGGCTGATATGTCTGTTAGTAAGTTAGTGATAGGTGATGAGACTGAAGGAGTGAGCTGAGGGGTAGAGAGATAGATTTGGATTTGGGATATGGGCTTCACTTTACAAAGAATACCCAATCACGAGCAAGGAAAATTAAAAAAATGCATTTTTGCTTGCACATGATAGGAGGATGGAAGTCAGCAGAGCTTCTGCTCATTTACTAAGCTCTGGAGCAACTGCTCTTTGCAAAGTGCACAGCCTATTTGCCTTTAGTAAATCAACCCCATTGTAACCCATGGGACTTCATTTCAGTTGCACTTATAGAGATGAATGCTGATTTCAGATTGGTTACTAAAGTTTTGTTGCAGTGTCGTTAAATACTGTATGTTCTCCATCAGATTTACAGTACAAAAGCTACACTCCGGGCAAATGGCTAAATACACAGATGATATACAGTACATCATCCTGTTGGCTGGAAAGGATCAATTACCTCTTTCAAAGACATCTGCTTTGAGGAGTTTCAATTTTTGCACCTTAGTTACTTGTTGCCTATATCAGTCAAACAGGCACTAGTGTCAATTGTTTAATCAAATATGTTATCTTTATAGTTACTATAAAATACAGGATCAACCTGAAAGAGAGACTCAGGTCTTCCGGTTCCTGATGACTTTTGTAATAAAACAATAAAGTAGAGAGCGGCAGGTGACCTGAGTGCCATAGTGTAACAATGCCAGGTACCTGGGTGAGAAGCGTGAAATGAAAGCTGCCATTCTGTGACTCGTGGACAACATACTACTTCTAGGGTAGTGACATCACATGCAAGGAAAACACACAGGTGATATCACTTTTTGGCTCTGAGGAAGAGGGTTCGCCTTCGCAACGCGTCAGCCGTAGCTGTAATACCTATCGTCTGGACTCTCTGGTATCTGGTTCCAGCAGGAGGCAATTCCCTTTGATGGATTGTTATATCTGCCTACTATCATACTTGCTTTGTGAGTATTTGTAATCTTTTAATTTATTTTTAATAAACCTAGCCACTGGTAATGCACTAGGTCGGTGCGCCCTCTTTTTTTCCTTTTACATTTTTGCTTCTCACACAGGTGCCTTGCTTTGTTACAGGGTTCTTTTAAATTCAAATACTGTTCTTCTGCCAAATGGAGCTCTCAAAAGGACACCTGTCAGGAGAGAAGTGCGTGGACTGCCACGGATGGCTTTTTGTATAAAAATGGGTCAAAAAAATAAGAAAGTGGGTCAGGAGATGGGCTTTCAAGAGATTCGGTCACGTTGCCCTTAACGTTGCAAACTGACAATTCATTTCATTTTCAGTTGATGATTGGAATGTGCGGTCTAGCTAAGCATTCCCCTGACAACTACAAGTAGTTCTCTAGACCACCCTGAATGATAAAAAAAAATACATAAAAATAATAAAACAAAATCTGAACAAAATCTAAACAGTGATTCAAAAGGTATGCATAGGCGTATCAAAACAAGGCAGGTGATGAATACTATTTACAAACTTTAGAATTCCACTCTACTGATGTTTAGAGACAAATGTAACAAAATTTTGGGTCACTCATTAAACCCCTAAGAATTACACAATGGGGATGATTTACTAAAACTGGAGAGTGCAAAATCTGGTGCAGCTCTGCATAGAAACCAATCAGCTTCCGGGTTTTTATATCAAGGCACAATTGAACAAACTGAAGTTAGAAGCTGGTTGGTTTCTTTGCAGAGCTGCACCAGATTTTGCACTCTCCAGTTTTAGTAAACCAACCCCATGAATATCAGCTACAGAGCACAATCCCTATTTACAATTTGATAAAGTACACAATCCTTCCTTATAATCAGATGCAGGACACAATCCTTCTTTACAACTTGATACAGAACACAATCCTACTTTACAACTTGATACAGTACAAAATCCTTCTTTACAACTTGATACAGTACACAATCCTTCCATACAGTTCGATACAGTACACAATCCTACTTTACAACTTGATACAGTACACAATCCTTCCATACAGTTCGATACAGTACACAATCCTACTTTACAACTTGATACAGTACACAATCCTTCCATACAGTTCGATACAGTACACAATCCTACTTTACAACTTGATACAGTACACAATCCTTCCATACAGTTCGATACAGTACACAATCCTACTTTACAACTTGATACAGTACACAATCCTTCCATACAGTTCGATACAGTACACAATCCTACTTTACAACTTGATACAGTACACAATCCTTCCATACAGTTCGATACAGTACACAATCCTACTTTACAACTTGATACAGTACACAATCCTTCCATACAGTTCGATACAGTACACAATCCTACTTTACAACTTGATACAGTACACAATCCTTCCATACAGTTTGATACAGTACACAATCCCTACTGTCAACTTGATACAGTACACTATCCTCCCTGACAATTAGTACAGTACACAGCTCTGCTGTCACTCAGTTACAGTACATAATCCCTTCTGTCAATCAGATACAGTACACAATCCCTCGTGTCAATCAGATACACAATTCTTTCTGTCAATCAGATACAGTACACAATGCTTCTTTACAATTTGGTACAGTACACATTCCCCTCAGTCAATCAGATACATACAGTGCACAATCCTTCCTGTCAATCAGATACAGTACACAATCCTTCCTGTCAATCAGATACAGTACACAATCCTTCCTGTCAATCAGATACAGTACACAATCCTTCCTGTCAATCAGATACAGTACACAATCCTTCCTGTCAATCAGATACAGTACACAATCCTTTTAAAAAATCAAACAATACACAATGCATTCTGAAATTCGACACAGTACACTATCCCTCCAGACAATCAGATACAGTATACAATCCCTCTTGACAATCAGATACAGTATACAATCACTCTTGACAATCAGATACAGTATACAATCACTCTTGACAATCAGACTCAGAATACAATCCCTCTTGACAATCAGACACAGTATACAATCCCCCTTGACAATCAGACAGTGCACAATCCCTCCTGTCAATCTGATACAACACACTATCCTTCCTCTCAATGGCATACTTAATTCACTGTATAACTGCTACTCCATCCAGGATCTTAAGCTTGTACTCAGAATTACAAACACTTCACAGCAATCATCTGGATCAGAGAGCAAACATCAAGTGTGCAGCTATACTCATTAAACAGGCTCAAAGTTAATATTTCATAGACCACAATAACACAGATGTCACCCCTCCTCCCAAGTTCCTACCAAGTGCTTATTTCCACCTGGATCAGAAACCCACTGCCCCCCAAACCAAACTTCACTTGGAAGGAAACCTTTCCTAATAGACATGGAGGCTGCCATTGCTACTTCTCATTCTGCAAATGCTAGTTTCCTAGCTGTCACATTTAAACTCATGCTTTGATACTTTGTGTCCCTTACATGGAACAAGTATGGAAATGTCTAGTAGTAGAAAGTCACATTTAACTGGACTTATTATGAAGATGTTTTGCCACTCAACCAAGTGATCATAAGATTTCAGTTGAGGAAGCTACCTGGATGAGCAGCGAAACATCTTCTACAGAGCAAGTCGCCTAAGTATGACTACTATTAGCTATGCCAAGACCTGGATACATGAGAACCCTTGATAGAAAAGTATGCAAATCAGGATGTCTGAATTTCCTCTGACTTTGGAGCAGCCTTTCTCAACCTTGTTAAAATGAAGGAACCCTAGTACGAACTTTCCATTTTCAGGGAACCCCTGCTCATGATTACTGTATCTATAGTTCACTGTACCCAAGGTCAGCAGTAAGAAGGCTCCTTACATTAGTGGTGAGTGGGAAGAATTCCCCTTACATTGGTGGTCAGTGGGAAGAATGTTTCTTACACTGGTGGTTAATGGGAAGAATGTTTCTTACACTGGTGGTTAGTGGGAAGTATGGTCCTTACATTGGTGGTCGGTAGGAAGAATATAGCTTACATTTGTGACCAGTCAGAAGAATACTCCTTTCTATGGCAGTCAGTGGGAAGAATGCTCCTTACACTGGTGGTCAGTGTGAAAAATACCACTTACATTTTTGGACAGTAGGAAGACTTCTTCTTACACTGGTGGTCAGTGGGAAGAATGCTCCCTACATTCGTGGTCATTGGGAAGCGTGCTCTTAGATTCCTGGTCAGTGGGAAGAATGTACACTGGAGGTCAGTGGGAAGAATGCTCCCTACATTCGTGGTCATTGGGAATACTCCTCTTACACTGGTGGTTCAGTGGGAAGAATGTTCCTTACATTGGTGGTCAGTGGGAAGAATGACCCTTACATTTGTGATCTGTGGGAATAATACCCCTTAGATTTGTGGCCAGGGCAAACAATGCTTCTTACACTGGTGATCAGTGAGAAGAAAGCTCCTTACACTGGTGGTCAGTAGGAAGAATATAGTTTACATTTGTGGCCAGTAGGAAGACTTCTTCCTACACTGGTGGTCAGTGGGAAGAATATCTCTTAGATTTGTAATTAGTCAGAAGAATACTTCTTACATTGGTGTTCAGTAGGCAGAATGCTCCTGTCTATCGCCGTCAGTAGGAAGAATGCCCCTTACACTGGTGGTCAGTGGGAAAAATACCACTTACATTTGTGGACAGTAGGAAGACTTCTTGTTACACTGTGGGTCAGTGGTAAGACTGCTCTTACACTAGTGTTCAGTGGGAAGAATGCTCCCTACATTGGTGGTCATTGGGAAGAGTGCTCTTATATTGGTGGTCAGTGGGAAGAATGCTCCCTACATTGGTGGTCATTGGGAAGAGTGCTCTTATATTGGTGGTCAGTGGGAAGAATGCTCCCTACATTGGTGGTCATTGGGAAGACTTCTCTTATATTGGTGGTCAGTGGGAAGAATGCTCCCTACATTGGTGGTCATTGGGAAGACTTCTCTTATATTGGTGGTCAGTGGGAAGAATGCTCCCTACATTGGTGGTCATTGGGAAGAGTGCTCTTATATTGGTGGTCAGTGGGAAGAATGCTCCCTACATTGGTGGTCATTGGGAAGAGTGCTCTTATATTGGTGGTCAGTGGGAAGAATGCTCCCTACATTGGTGGTCATTGGGAAGAGTGCTCTTATATTGGTGGTCAGTGGGAAGAATGCTCCCTACATTGGTGGTCATTGGGAAGAGTGCTCTTATATTGGTGGTCAGTGGGAAGAATGCTCCCTACATTGGTGGTCATTGGGAAGAGTGCTCTTATATTGGTGGTCAGTGGGAAGAATGCTCCCTACATTGGTGGTCACTGGGAAGAGTGCTTTTATATTGGTGGTCAGTGGGAAGAATGCTCCTTAAACTGGCAAGAATACCCTTCCTATAGATAATGAAAATGATCATTGGTGTCAGTGGGAACTTATCTGAGGGGCAGAAATTGCTGCTTGCTCAAGGAACCCTTAGCAACCTCTGTAGCAACTCTAGTGCTCCACTAAAACCCCAGTTGAAAAGGCTTCTTTACCAATATGCACACTTGTGCCAGTGATTTGAACCTTTCCTACATCCAGTTGGTCATTGTACTAATCAGACAACTGGAAGAGGCCATTGGCGGCCTCCATGTGTCTCTCATAAAAGGTTTCCTCTAAGCACCCAAGTTTTTTATTCTCTTTCCCCCCAAAAAAAAATGGAATCAATGGCTTTCTATTTGAAGGAGTGACACCCTGCAGATGTCATCTCTTCCCAATGGTGACCCACTCTTCTATAGACAGCTTGTCCAAGCAGTGACTTTACAGTATAATATCTCCACATGGGACACCATGCCAATCCTTCCACTACAAAGCAGCTCTCCTAGCTGAAAAAGCTGAAAGGATCTGGTAGTAGAAACGTGCCTGGCTGAACCACCCCCCTTGAAAACCATCAGACAATGGGGCTTTTTTTTTTTTTTTGCAAGGCAGACCTTTTTTTTTTTTTTCTCCAGTGCAAATTGCATTGAAGGGAAGAGCAATAGCAGCTAGGAGAGACAGGGTAGGAGGGGGGTGCTGGGAGTGAGCATCAATAGGCATACAGGGCTACAGCCAAAGGCAGCGCTACTCACCAGGACCACTGCAAATCGCTCCTCCAGTTCCCCTGGTTCTGGCATGGGCAGCTTCAGCGGCATATTGTGCGCCTTGAAGTCGGTTTGGTTGGAATCCATGCTGCCAGCATTCCCCATGATGTGCAGTCTCTGCAATAATCCACCTTTCCTAGGAAATCAGTCCTCCTTCTTCTTCTCACCCCCCCACCACCAGCGATCTCCCTCCCCACCGGTCCTGGCGGCAGATCGGACGATACAATAGAAGCTTCCTTCTAGCACACTGGCAGCTCTGCCACCTTCCTGGCCCTGGGTGCCCTCCAGAAAAAGCCCGGCTGGGATCCTAAAGAAGGGCTCCGGGGCACGGATGGCATCTGCATGTTGCACGCTTTGCACACCCCTCCCCGCTCCGTGCCGCTCAGTGAGAGAGAGAGAGAGAGAGAGAGAAGCACAGGAGCCTCACTCAGCACAACATGGAAACTCCCTTCATTGTCCAAGGCAAGGGAAAAGCTCCCTCTAGTGATCCCGGCAGAGCAGGCTCCGCTCAGGTGAAGGTAGTGCTGCTGCTGCTGCTGCTGCTGATGATGCTGCTGCTGGGGAGAGGGCAGGATGATTGACAGCTCCTGCCCATAGAGGTGTCACTGATAGCAAAGGGATGCGATGCAATCAGAGCTCTGGAATCAGTGGCTCAGCAAAAAAAAAAAAAAAAAAAAAATTAAAGGGGAACTAAACCCAAACCCAAAAATTTATTACAATGGGGAAAATAATTATTTTATCCCCTGCAGATGTTGTAAGTTTGCCCACTTACAAAGAAATGAAGGGTCTATAATTTTTATTATAGGTGTATTTTACCCACTTCAGCCCCATTTTTTGCGATACGGCACTGCGTTACTTTAACTGACAATTATGCGGGCGTGCGACTCTGTACCAGTGGAGGCTGGTGGGTTCTTCTTTTGGGGGTGGCAAACAAAGAACACCCCTACCCCGGTGGCGGGGCACTGAAACCCCCCTGACAATTATGCGGGCATGCGACTCTGTACCAGTGGCGGCTGGTGGGTTCTTTTGGGGGGATGGCAAACAAAGAACACCCCCCGGTGGCGTGGCAGGGCACTGAAACCCCCCCCCCCCCGACAATTATTCGGGCATGCAAATCTGTACCAGTGGCGGCTGGGGGGTTCTTCTTTTGGGGGGATTGCAAACAAAGAACACCCCTCCCCCAAAAATAGAGCTTTCTTTTGGTGGTATTTGATCACCTCTGCGGTTTTAATTTTTTTCGCTATAAACAAAAATAGAGCGACAATTTTGAAAAAAACACAATATTTTTTACTTTTTGCTATAATAAATATCCCATTTTTTATAAATAAAAACTATTTTTTTTTCCTCAGTTTAGGCCGATACGTATTCTTCTACATATTTTTGGTAAAAAAATTGCAATAAGCGTATAGTGATTGGTTTGCGCAAACGTTATAGCTCCCACAAAATAGGGGATAGAATTAAGATATTTTTATTTTATTTTATTTTTTTAATAGTAATGGCGGCGATCTGCGATTTTTGTCAGGACCGCGATATTGCGACGGACACATCAGACACTTTTGACACATTTTTGGGACCATTCACATTTATACAGCGAACAGTGCTATAAATATGCACTGATTACTGTATAAATGTGACTGGCAGGGAAGGGGTTAATACTAGGGGGCAAGGAAGGGGTTAAATGTGTTTCCTAGGAGTGATTCTTACTGTGGGGGTAGGGGACTGACTGAGGGAGGTGACCGATCTGTGTCCCTATGTACAAGGGACACAGCATCGGTCTCCTCTCCATGACAGGATGTGGATCTCTGTGTTTACACACAGAGATCCACGTCCTTGTTTGTGTAATGGGCGATCGCGGGTACCTGGCGGACATCACGGCCGCCAGGCACGCGCATCGGCACCTCAGCGGCGGGAGGCCAGAGGCCGTCAATTTACGGCCTCCCGGCAATGTAGAGCCACCTTTGTGGCCGTCAATTGTCGATGGCCCGGATAGGAAGTGGTTAAACAAGTACACGAATAGAGGCTCACATGCCACTTGTTAGATCATATGGCTGCAATTGTTTTCTTTTTTTTGACTTTTTCCCCCTATGCTTTAACCTGGTGATCTAGATAATAAAACATCTCCTGTATTAGAGTGCTTCCACTCTGGATGAAGGAGCACAGGGGTCACATTTGGACAACAGAATTGTCAGTCTTGGGGGAAGGGGGGTGTTAGGTATACTAGCAGATTTAGATACACTGGGTTCACATTTCTCCACTTTTGCTGTCATGCATTTTTCCTTGATTTTTAATTATTGTTCTACATCTAGATTTACCCCCCTTCATGGCCAGGCCATTTTTTGCGCTATGGCACTGCATTACTTTAGAGTGGTTTTAAAGGCACAAGGTGTTTTACCTTCATACATTCTACGCATAAGGGTAAAAAAACCTTCTGTGTGCAGCAGCCCCCCCCCCACCAATACTTACCTGAGCCCCCTTTTTATCCAGCGATGTCCACGAGATCCTTGTCTCTCTAGGGACTCGCACTCCTGTTTGGCTTTTGGCAGCAGCGGGAGCCATTGGCTCTTGCTGCTGTCAATCACAGCCAGTCAGCCGGTGAGCCAATCAAGAGATGTAGGGGACAGGGCCGAGCCACGGGTCCATGTGTGAATTGGAGCGCGCCTGCTTGGGTTCCCCCACTGCAAGCTGCTTGCTGTGGGGGCACCCAGCAGGAGGGAGGAGCCAGGAGCACCAGCGTGGGACCCGAGAAGAGGAGGATTGGGGCTGCTCTGTGCAAAACGAATACACAGAGAAGGTAAGTATAAAAGTTTGTTATTTTTAAAACAAGAAAAAACAATGCCACAAATAGAGCTTTCGTTTGGCGGTATTTGATCACCACCCCGTGTTTTATATTTTTTAGCGCTATAAAACAAAGGCCGACAATTGTGCAAAGAAAAACAATATTGTTTACTTTCTGCTATAAAATATATCCAATAAAAAAATGGAAAAAATTCTAATTTCTTCATAAATTTAAACCAATATGTATTCTGCTACATAGTTTTGGTAAAAAAAAAAAAAAATGCCAATAAGCTTATATTGATTGGTTTACGTGAACATTATAGCATCTATAAACTACGGGTTATATTTTATTTATTTATTTTATTATTATTATTTTTTTTATATACTAGTAATGGTGGCGATCAGTTTTTTATAGTGGGACTACAATATTGCAATGAGCAATTGGACACTAGCTGACACTTTTGACACTTTGCAGGAACCAGTGACACTAATACAGTGATCAGTGCTAAAAATATTCACAGTCACTGTACTAATGACACTGGCTGGGAAGGGGTTAAACAGCTAGGGTGATCAAAGAGTTATAGTATAACTAAAGGCAAAACTTTTATTTCAGTTTTGGATGGAGTGGAGAGGGATTCCAACACCTGTCAGGATTTTATTGCTATCTGTTGCCCCCGTTAAGGAGATTCCCCTTCTCTATTCGTCCTGCTCACCATAATCATTGAAAGTGAAAGTAACTAATTACTTTAGTATGCTAATTTAGCATACTAAAGTAATTTAAAAAAACAACAATATTTTTGCATTTTTGCAATATATATGCATTGCTGAAGCACTGAGAGCGCCCCCTAGTGGCCAATCTTCAAACCTCTATTATACAATAAGACAAACAGGGAAAAATATTTTTGGGTAAAGATTGCAATACTAACTCAAAACAAGCGCACACCAAAAATATACAATAGTACCGATTTCTAAAGTATTAAAGGTGACTTCTTTTCGCTTTTTTATTTATTCGTTGTAATGCTGTACCTTTCTGAATAAATAAAAACATGTAAAAAAAGGTGACATTCACCAGATATTCACTGGCGGTGAATCAATCACAGTCATTTAAAACACATGTACCAGGGAGATTTACCTGCAGAGAATGATTGGTGAATGTCAGAATAACTGCCCCATGTGTTCCATTTAGGTTGGGTTCACATTTATGCAGATTGGAATGCGAGTTTCTCCACATCCAATTCGCATGGCAGGAGACTGTGACCGGCTCTCAATGGATCCGGTTCACAAAGCTCCAGGGCAGCCGCGGTCCGCACTGGAAAAGGGTCCTGTGCGTCTTTGACTCTGTTACAGGTCCTAATTGAGTAATTGAGGCAAAAATTTGGACCCTGAAATAGAGGGACGCACCAGACCTCCTGCCGTGGCTGCAGCTAGAGTGAACCCGGCCTCAACCTCCAAGAGCTTCTCCCTAACCTCAGCCTCCACTATACCTTAAAGCTAAACTCCAGGAATTCAGACACTTACTAAAATGTGATGGCTTACTATGGGTCCAATAAGGTGTATGCCACATAGTATCACTCATCTCCTCCATTTCCTCTTCTCCATTATATCACCCATCCCCTTCATCTCCCCTTCTCCATATTACGACCCATCTCCTCCATCTCCCATTCTACATAGTATCATCACTCATCTCCTCCTTCACCCCTTCTACATAGTATCACTCATCTCCTCCTTCACCCCTTCTACATAGTATCACTCATCTCCTCCTTCACCCCTTCTACATAGTATCACTCATCTCCTCCTTCACCCCTTCTACATAGTATCACTCATCTCCTCCATCACCCCTTCTACATAGTATCATCACTCATCTCCTCCATCACCCCTTCTACATAGTATCACTCATCTCCTCCATCACCCCTTCTACATAGTATCACTCATCTCCTCCATCACCCCTTCTACATAATATCACTCATCTCCTCCATCACCCCTTCTACATAGTATCATCACTCATCTCCTCCTTCACCCCTTCTACATAATATCACTCATCTCCTCCATCACCCCTTCTACATAGTATCATCACTCATCTCCTCCATCACCCCTTCTACATAATATCACTCATCTCCTCCATCACCCCTTCTACATAGTATCATCACTCATCTCCTCCTTCACCCCTTCTACATAATATCACTCATCTCCTCCATCACCCCTTCTACATAATATCATCACTCATCTCCTCCATCACCCCTTCTACATAATATCACTCATCTCCTCCATCACCCCTTCTACATAATATCACTCATCTCCTCCATCACCCCTTCTACATAGTATCATCACTCATCTCCTCCATCACCCCTTCTACATAGTATCATCACTCATCTCCTCCATCACCCCTTCTACATAATATCACTCATCTCCTCCATCACCCCTTCTACATAGTATCATCACTCATCTCCTCCATCACCCCTTCTACATAGTATCACTCATCTCCTCCTTCACCCCTTCTACATAGTATCATCACTCATCTCCTCCATCACCCCTTCTACATAGTATCACTCATCTCCTCCATCACCCCTTCTACATAGTATCACTCATCTCCTCCATCACCCCTTCTACATAGTATCATCACTCATCTCCTCCTTCACCCCTTCTACATAGTATCATCACTCATCTCCTCCATCACCCCTTCTACATAGTATCACTCATCTCCTCCATCACCCCTTCTACATAGTATCACTCATCTCCTCCATCACCCCTTCTACATAATATCACTCATCTCCTCCATCACCCCTTCTACATAGTATCATCACTCATCTCCTCCTTCACCCCTTCTACATAGTATCATCACTCATCTCCTCCATCACCCCTTCTACATAATATCACTCATCTCCTCCATCACCCCTTCTACATAATATCACTCATCTCCTCCATCACCCCTTCTACATAGTATCACTCATCTCCTCCATCACCCCTTCTACATAGTATCATCACTCATCTCCTCCTTCACCCCTTCTACATAGTATCATCACTCATCTCCTCCATCACCCCTTCTACATAGTATCACTCATCTCCTCCATCACCCCTTCTACATAATATCACTCATCTCCTCCATCACCCCTTCTACATAGTATCATCACTCATCTCCTCCATCACCCCTTCTACATAGTATCATCACTCATCTCCTCCATCACCCCTTCTACATAATATCACTCATCTCCTCCATCACCCCTTCTACATAGTATCATCACTCATCTCCTCCATCACCCCTTCTACATAATATCACTCATCTCCTCCATCACCCCTTCTACATAATATCACTCATCTCCTCCATCACCCCTTCTACATAGTATCACTCATCTCCTCCATCACCCCTTCTACATAGTATCATCACTCATCTCCTCCTTCACCCCTTCTACATAGTATCATCACTCATCTCCTCCATCACCCCTTCTACATAGTATCACTCATCTCCTCCATCACCCCTTCTACATAATATCACTCATCTCCTCCATCACCCCTTCTACATAGTATCATCACTCATCTCCTCCATCACCCCTTCTACATAGTATCATCACTCATCTCCTCCATCACCCCTTCTACATAATATCACTCATCTCCTCCATCACCCCTTCTACATAGTATCATCACTCATCTCCTCCATCACCCCTTCTACATAGTATCACTCATCTCCTCCTTCACCCCTTCTACATAGTATCACTCATCTCCTCCATCACCCCTTCTACATAGTATCATCACTCATCTCCTCCATCACCCCTTCTACATAGTATCACTCATCTCCTCCATCACCCCTTCTACATAATATCACTCATCTCCTCCATCACCCCTTCTACATAGTATCATCACTCATCTCCTCCTTCACCCCTTCTACATAGTATCATCACTCATCTCCTCCTTCACCCCTTCTACATAGTATCATCACTCATCTCCTCCATCACCCCTTCTACATAATATCACTCATCTCCTCCATCACCCCTTCTACATAATATCACTCATCTCCTCCATCACCCCTTCTACATAGTATCACTCATCTCCTCCATCACCCCTTCTACATAGTATCATCACTCATCTCCTCCATCACCCCTTCTACATAATATCACTCATCTCCTCCATCACCCCTTCTACATAGTATCATCACTAGGGATGAGCTTCGTGTTCGAGTCGAACATACGTTCGACTCGAACATCGGCTGTTCGATCGTTCGACGAAGATCGAACGATTTGGGCCGTTCGCGCCAAATTCGAGTGACGCGAACGGCCCACAATGCACTACGCCATCGCAGTGTCATCCAGGCGCTGTGATTGGCCAAGCATGCACTGTGACCCCGCATGCTTGGCCAATCACAGCGCCGGCAGCGAGGAGAGCAATGATTGGCCACAGGCAGGATGCCTGTGGCCAATTATTGCTGAGGGTGTTTAGTACACGCCCCACACTATAAAAGGCCGCCAGCACGGCGGCCTAGTGTAGTGTGTTCCGGAGCAGGGATAGAGCAGCATAGGCAGGGACAGTGACTGTTATTTCTTTCTTGCTTAACCTGGATTCCTTTAGTTTAGGGAAAGAGAAGGATAGGTAGGGAGAGTGTCAGTGTGTTTTGTGCTTGTGCTATAGTGTGCTTAAAAAAAACATTTATTCTAGGGACAGAAAACTGTAGGTAGGGACAGTGTCAGTTTCTTTCACTCTGCAAGTCCTTGTTTCCAGGGACCTGGAAGGACAGTGAGTGAATTGTCCTTGTGCTATATTGTGCTTAAAAAAACATTTATTCTAGGGACAGAAAACTGTAGGTAGGGAGAGTGTCAGTTTATTTCACTCTGCAAGTCCTTGTTTCCAGGGACCTGTAAGGACAGTGAGTGAATTGTCCTTGTGCTATATTGTGATTAAAAAAAACATTTTTTCTAGGGACAGAAAACTGTAGGTAGGGAGAGTGTTTTTTTTCTTTCACTCTGCAAGTCCTTGTTTCCAGGGACCTGTAAGGACAGTGAGTGAATTGTCCTTGTGCTATATTGTGCTTAAAAAAAACATTTATTCTAGGGACAGAAAACTGTAGGTAGGGAGAGTGTCAGTTTATTTCACTCTGCAAGTCCTTGTTTCCAGGGACCTGTAAGGACAGTGAGTGAATTGTCCTTGTGCTATATTGTGATTAAAAAAAACATTTTTTCTAGGGACAGAAAACTGTAGGTAGGGAGAGTGTTTTTTTTCTTTCACTCTGCAAGTCCTTGTTTCCAGGGACCTGTAAGGACAGTGAGTGAATTGTCCTTGTGCTATATTGTGATTAAAAAAAACATTTTTTCTAGGGACAGAAAACTGTAGGTAGGGAGAGTGTCAGTTTATTTCACTCTGCAAGTCCTTGTTTCCAGGGACCTGTAAGGACAGTGAGTGAATTGTCCTTGTGCTATATTGTGATTAAAAAAAACATTTTTTCTAGGGACAGAAAACTGTAGGTAGGGAGAGTGTTTTTTTTCTTTCACTCTGCAAGTCCTTGTTTCCAGGGACCTGTAAGGACAGTGAGTGAATTGTCCTTGTGCTATATTGTGCTTAAAAAAAACATTTATTCTAGGGACAGAAAACTGTAGGTAGGGAGAGTGTCAGTTTATTTCACTCTGCAAGTCCTTGTTTCCAGGGACCTGTAAGGACAGTGAGTGAATTGTCCTTGTGCTATATTGTGATTAAAAAAAACATTTTTTCTAGGGACAGAAAACTGTAGGTAGGGAGAGTGTTTTTTTTCTTTCACTCTGCAAGTCCTTGTTTCCAGGGACCTGTAAGGACAGTGAGTGAATTGTCCTTGTGCTATATTGTGCTTAAAAAAACATTTATTCTAGGGACAGAAAACTGTAGGTAGGGAGAGTGTCAGTTTATTTCACTCTGCAAGTCCTTGTTTCCAGGGACCTGGAAGGACAGTGAGTGAATTGTCCTTGTGCTATATTGTGATTAAAAAAAACATTTTTTCTAGGGACAGAAAACTGTAGGTAGGGAGAGTGTTTTTTTTCTTTCACTCTGCAAGTCCTTGTTTCCAGGGACCTGTAAGGACAGTGAGTGAATTGTCCTTGTGCTATATTGTGCTTAAAAAAAACATTTATTCTAGGGACAGAAAACTGTAGGTAGGGAGAGTGTCAGTTTATTTCACTCTGCAAGTCCTTGTTTCCAGGGACCTGTAAGGACAGTGAGTGAATTGTCCTTGTGCTATATTGTGATTAAAAAAAACATTTTTTCTAGGGACAGAAAACTGTAGGTAGGGAGAGTGTTTTTTTTCTTTCACTCTGCAAGTCCTTGTTTCCAGGGACCTGTAAGGACAGTGAGTGAATTGTCCTTGTGCTATATTGTGCTTAAAAAAAACATTTATTCTAGGGACAGAAAACTGTAGGTAGGGAGAGTGTCAGTTTATTTCACTCTGCAAGTCCTTGTTTCCAGGGACCTGTAAGGACAGTGAGTGAATTGTCCTTGTGCTATATTGTGATTAAAAAAAACATTTTTTCTAGGGACAGAAAACTGTAGGTAGGGAGAGTGTTTTTTTTCTTTCACTCTGCAAGTCCTTGTTTCCAGGGACCTGTAAGGACAGTGAGTGAATTGTCCTTGTGCTATATTGTGCTTAAAAAAACATTTATTCTAGGGACAGAAAACTGTAGGTAGGGAGAGTGTCAGTTTATTTCACTCTGCAAGTCCTTGTTTCCAGGGACCTGTAAGGACAGTGAGTGAATTGTCCTTGTGCTATATTGTGATTAAAAAAAACATTTTTTCTAGGGACAGAAAACTGTAGGTAGGGAGAGTGTTTTTTTTCTTTCACTCTGCAAGTCCTTGTTTCCAGGGACCTGTAAGGACAGTGAGTGAATTGTCCTTGTGCTATATTGTGATTAAAAAAAAACATTTTTTCTAGGGACAGAAAACTGTAGGTAGGGAGAGTGTTTTTTTTCTTTCACTCTGCAAGTCCTTGTTTCCAGGGACCTGTAAGGACAGTGAGTGAATTGTCCTTGTGCTATATTGTGCTTAAAAAAAACATTTATTCTAGGGACAGAAAACTGTAGGTAGGGAGAGTGTCAGTTTATTTCACTCTGCAAGTCCTTGTTTCCAGGGACCTGTAAGGACAGTGAGTGAATTGTCCTTGTGCTATATTGTGATTAAAAAAAACATTTTTTCTAGGGACAGAAAACTGTAGGTAGGGAGAGTGTTTGTTTTTTTTCTTTCACTCTGCAAGTCCTTGTTTCCAGGGACCTGTAAGGACAGTGAGTGAATTGTCCTTGTGCTATATTGTGCTTAAAAAAAACATTTATTCTAGGGACAGAAAACTGTAGGTAGGGAGAGTGTCAGTTTATTTCACTCTGCAAGTCCTTGTTTCCAGGGACCTGTAAGGACAGTGAGTGAATTGTCCTTGTGCTATATTGTGATTAAAAAAAACATTTTTTCTAGGGACAGAAAACTGTAGGTAGGGAGAGTGTTTTTTTTCTTTCACTCTGCAAGTCCTTGTTTCCAGGGACCTGTAAGGACAGTGAGTGAATTGTCCTTGTGCTATATTGTGCTTAAAAAAACATTTATTCTAGGGACAGAAAACTGTAGGTAGGGAGAGTGTCAGTTTATTTCACTCTGCAAGTCCTTGTTTCCAGGGACCTGTAAGGACAGTGAGTGAATTGTCCTTGTGCTATATTGTGATTAAAAAAAACATTTTTTCTAGGGACAGAAAACTGTAGGTAGGGAGAGTGTTTTTTTTCTTTCACTCTGCAAGTCCTTGTTTCCAGGGACCTGTAAGGACAGTGAGTGAATTGTCCTTGTGCTATATTGTGATTAAAAAAAACATTTTTTCTAGGGACAGAAAACTGTAGGTAGGGAGAGTGTTTTTTTTCTTTCACTCTGCAAGTCCTTGTTTCCAGGGACCTGTAAGGACAGTGAGTGAATTGTCCTTGTGCTATATTGTGCTTAAAAAAAACATTTATTCTAGGGACAGAAAACTGTAGGTAGGGAGAGTGTCAGTTTATTTCACTCTGCAAGTCCTTGTTTCCAGGGACCTGTAAGGACAGTGAGTGAATTGTCCTTGTGCTATATTGTGATTAAAAAAAACATTTTTTCTAGGGACAGAAAACTGTAGGTAGGGAGAGTGTTTTTTTTCTTTCACTCTGCAAGTCCTTGTTTCCAGGGACCTGTAAGGACAGTGAGTGAATTGTCCTTGTGCTATATTGTGCTTAAAAAAACATTTATTCTAGGGACAGAAAACTGTAGGTAGGGAGAGTGTCAGTTTATTTCACTCTGCAAGTCCTTGTTTCCAGGGACCTGTAAGGACAGTGAGTGAATTGTCCTTGTGCTATATTGTGATTAAAAAAAACATTTTTTCTAGGGACAGAAAACTGTAGGTAGGGAGAGTGTTTTTTTTCTTTCACTCTGCAAGTCCTTGTTTCCAGGGACCTGTAAGGACAGTGAGTGAATTGTCCTTGTGCTATATTGTGCTTAAAAAAAACATTTATTCTAGGGACAGAAAACTGTAGGTAGGGAGAGTGTTTTTTTTCTTTCACTCTGCAAGTCCTTGTTTCCAGGGACCTGTAAGGACAGTGAGTGAATTGTCCTTGTGCTATATTGTGCTTAAAAAAAATATTTTTTCTAGGGACAGAAAACTGTAGGTAGGGACAGTGTCAGTTTCTTTCACTGTGAAAGTCCTTGTTTCAAGGGACAGAGAAGGACACCTGAAGGTAGCCCTTATTGCTTTTTTCCCATCTCCCTGCAGGCCATCTATTAGAATGTCTGGAAGGCAAACAAGGAGAGGCAGACAGTCAGGAGGCAATAAAAGAGGGCAAGCAGGCTCTGTGTCTGGGGGCAACAGTGCTGGTCGTGGACGCGGTGCATTGTCATCAGCACATGGCCATGGGACACGCTTGTCCTTCTTTTCGGCAGCTGGACATGTTGAGCCACATCATGCCGAAGACTTGGTAGAGTGGATGACCAAGCCCTCCTCCTCCTCCTCATCCTCTCTCACCCAGGCTCAGGGTACTGGAAAAGCAGCTGCCAAAGCGTCGTCTTCCCTGGTATCAATGTCAGACAAATCATCAGTCACTCCTTCCCTAGACCCACCATGTCCTCCTCCTGAGGAGTCCCCCGAACTGTTTCAGCACAGTGTTGGGTACATGCTCCAGGAGGATGCCCAGCGTTTCGAAGGGTCTGATGATGAAACCCAGCTAGAGGAAGGCAGTAGCGTGAGAGCAGACAGAGGGGATGCTCAAGAAGGACACCAATCTGGCAGTCATGTTCCAGCAGCTGCAGCATACTGCCAGATTGGCTCCAGTGATGAGGAGGGAGGGGATGATGAGGTCACTGACTCCACGTGGGTGCCTAATAGGAGAGAGGAGGAGGAGGAGGATGAGGAGGAGGCACATCTCCAACGAGGCAGGATGCCCTTTGGTGGCCAGCGTAAGGGCAGTACACCGACGGAATCACACCGCAGAGCTCCGCCTGTGCAGGGCGCTGCCTCTGCCCGTCATTCAAAAAGTTCTTTGGTGTGGGCCTTTTTTGAGGCTAGTGCATCAGATCGCACAGCTGCTGTTTGCAACATATGTCTCAAGCGTATATCGCGTGGCCAAAACATCAGCCGCTTGGGTACCACATGCCTGACCAGACATATGTTGACCTGCCATGCAGCTCGTTGGCAAGCCTACCTCAAAGACCCACACCAAAGAACAAAGCGGACCTCTCCTTGCACCGCATCAGCTGGGATCTCCAACCCCACTATAACTTCAGTCCTCTCTGAAACATGCACTGAGAGGAATGAAGGTGTAGAATTAGGTGTGTCACAGCCAAGTACTTGCGCCCACTCTGCTAGCAGTACACCGACGTCCGATTCTAGCAGGCAAATTTCCCTGCCCCAGCTGCTGGACCGTCGAAAGAAGTTCACTCCCAGCCATCCACATGCCCAGCGGTTGAATGCTAGCTTGGCTAAATTGCTAGCGCTTCAACTGCTGCCTTTTCAGTTGGTAGACTCGGCCCCCTTCCGTGAGTTTGTGCAATGTGCGGTTCCTCAGTGGCAGGTTCCCAAACGCCACTTTTTCTCACGGAAGGCTATTCCGGCTCTCTACCGGCATGTGGAAGGCAATGTCTTGGCCTCGCTGGACAGGGCGGTCAGCGGTAAGGTGCATATTACCGCTGACTCATGGTCCAGCAGGCATGGACAGGGACGTTACCTTTCTTTCACGGCCCATTGGGTCACTCTTTTGGCAGCTGGGAAGGATTCAGGACAAGGTGCAGTAGTGTTGGAGGTTGTCCCACCGCCACGCCTCCAAAATGCTACTACTGGTTGTGACACACCTCTCTCCTCCACCCCCTCCTCTTCTTCTTCCTCCATGGCCTCTTCCTGTGGTTTGTCCTATGAACCAGCGGTGCTCCGTAGCCGTTCACGGGGCTACGCAAGTACGCAGGCAAAAAGATGCCATGCCGTGCTTGCGCTGGTGTGTTTGGGGGACAGAAGCCACACTGGGGCAGAGGTCCTGTCTGCTCTGCAGGGCCAGGCCGAGAGGTGGTTGACGCCACGCCAGCTTAAGCCAGGAATGGTGGTTTGCGACAATGGCACCAACCTCCTCTCCGCCCTCCGACAGGGACAACTGACCCATGTGCCCTGTGTGGCTCACGTCCTTAACCTGGTGGTGCAGCGCTTCTTGGGCAGGTACCCGGGCTTACAGGATGTCCTGAGGCAGGCCAGGAAAGTCTGTGTACATTTCCGCAGATCTTATAATGCCAGTGCTCGCCTGGCTGAGCTGCAAAAGGAGTTGAACCTGCCCAAGAACCGCCTTATATGTGACATGCCCACCAGGTGGAACTCAACGTTGGCCATGCTGCAGCGGCTGCACACGCAGCAGAGGGCCATCAATGAGTACCTGTGCGACTACGGCACCAGGACAGGGTCAGGGGAGCTTGGTTTTTTTTCTCCACGCCAGTGGGGCATGATCAGGGATGCATGCACTGTCCTGGCACCATTTGAGGAGGCCACGAGGATGGTGAGCAGTGACAGTGCATGCATCAGTGACACTGTACCTCTTGTCCACCTGTTGGAGCACACGCTGCGTGGAATAATGGACAGGGCACTTGAGGCAGAACAGAGGCAGGAAGAGGAGGACTTCCTTGCCTCTCAAGGCCCCCTTTACCCAGACAGTGTTCCTTCTGTCCCACCCATCGCACAGGAAGAGGAGGAGGAGGAGGAGGAGGAGGAGGAGGATTGTGTCAGCATGGAGGTGGAGGCTGGCACTCAGCATCATCAGCAGCAGTCTTTTAGGGATGATTTACAGTCCCAAGAAACCAGTGGACTTGTACGTGGCTGGGAGGAGGTGGCTGCGGATCATGTCGTCCTTAGTGACCCAGAGGACTCCGGAGCGAATGCCTCAGCAAACCTACGCTGCATGGCCTCCCTGATCCTGCAAAGTCTGCGGAAGGATCCTCGTATTCTTCGGATCAAGGAGAGGGACCATTACTGGCTGGCCACTCTCCTTGATCCACGGTACAAGGGTAAGGTTGCGGACCTTATGTTACCGTCGCAGAGGGAGCAGAGGATGAGACAACTCCGGGAGGCCTTGCAGAAAGGTCTGTGCAACGCGTTCCCAGAGACTGGGAGGTTGCAAACTCCTGGTCCTGGACAACGAGTTGCTGAGGCTTCGGCCAGTCAAAGAAGGAGCGGTGGGGAAGGTGGCCGTCTGACCGATGCGTTCAGACAATTCTTTAGTCCGCAGCCCCAAAGTATGAACGGTTCCAGCAACCATCGCCAGCGTCTGATAAACATGGTGCAGGAATATCTAGGGGCAAGGTCAGACTTGGACACCTTCCCCACCGAAAATCCTCTGGCTTACTGGGTCTTGAGGATGGATCACTGGCCAGAGCTTGCACAGTATGCAATTGAGCTACTGGCCTGTCCTGCATCCAGCGTTCTTTCGGAACGCACATTCAGTGCTGCTGGAGGATTTGTCACGGATCACAGGGTGCGCCTGTCCACCGACTCGGTTGATCGACTGACTTTCATCAAGATGAACCAGTCTTGGATCACCACCAGCTACCACACACCTGATGCTGATATAACAGACTAATTGATTTTAACATGTCACATCCCTTCAAGACTGATGCTGATGCTGAGTGCCTGTGCTGTTATGTTGACTGGCTATCCTCCTCCTCCGAGTCCTCAATGATACGATTGATGATGATAGCTTGTAAGATCATTTTTGTTTATGGGTGCCGCCACCAGTGCCTAACGCCCAATTTTTCAGCCCCTGTTTAACAGGGGCGTGTAATTACAATTTTTGAAGCAATACTTTGCAACAGGGCTCATTGCTGTGCTCCAAGTACAGTATCTGTGAGGAGTTGCAGTGTTGTGCCACCAGTGCCTAAGGCCCAATTTTTCAGCCCCTGTTCAACAGGGGCATGTAATTACAATTCTTGATCTAATAATTCACAGCAGGGCCCATTGCTGCACCCACCAAGAGTAACTGTCAGGGCTTACAGTGTTGTGGCACCAGCACCACCATCAAAGGCCCAATTTTTACTACCACTGTTCAACAATTATATGTAATTAAAATTCCTGATATAATAGTTGACAGCAGGGCGTTCCAGCACCAACCAAGAGTAACTGTGAGTGCTTACAGTGTTGTGCCAACACCAACAACTAAGGGGCCTATTTCTGCAGAGTATATACGGCAGGTCCCTACTTTCAAACATACAACTTACAAACGACTCCTACTTGCAAACGCAAGAAGACAACAGGAAGTGAGAGGAAATCTACCACTAGGAAGGAAAATTCTCTCCTGTAAGAATAAATATGGGAGAAAGGTGTCTCCTCTGTACTGATGCTTTATCAGCAATCCTTGTTTCAAGAAAAACACCACATTTCAAAAACAGTTGTCATTGGGACGGAAAGTGAGGTGAAATGTTCTGAACAGGGGCACAGACAGCAAAACAAATGTTACAGGGGTGATAACCCTTACCTATGTTTTCCAAAAAGTTTAAAAATAGATTTTTGGTCTGGAGCTACACTTCAACAATGTACCTGTTCAAAATTACAAACAGATTCTACATAAGAACAAACCTACAGTCCCTGTCTTGTATGCACCGCCTGTATAGGGCTGTTCAGAGTATATAGGGCCTTTTTTATTTTATGTGCGGGGTTCCCCTTAATATCCATACAAGACCCAAAGGGGCTGGTAATGGGCTGGGGTAGGGGGGGGGGGTCATGGGGTAGCTATGCCATTTTTCTTAAAGAATTTCATCCATATTACCGGGACCAGACATTACATTAAAGCCGCAAGCAGTTTTAAATGGCTTTTTTTTCCTTTAGAAGTGTCATTTTGTGCAGGGACAGTTATAAACACGGGAAACACGTGGCACTTCACAGGCATACTTTAGACACCCCCCAGGTACGATATTTAAAGGAATATTTGACTTTTTTTTTTTCACTTTATGCATCATTAAAATGACTGCTCCCGAAAAACGACCGTTTTTAAAACTTCTTTTTGCATTGATACATGTCCCCTGGTGCAGAACCCGGGTTCCCAAACCCTTTTTAGGACAATAACATGCATAATAGTTGTTATAATTAGCACTTTAGAATTCGAACGTTCGCATCCATTGTATTTAATAGGGTTCTAATGTTCGTTCGAACTTTCGGTCCGTTCGCGGGTTCTGGTGCGAACCGAACCCGGGGGTGTTCGGCTCATCACTAATCATCACTCATCTCCTCCTTCACCCCTTCTACATAGTATCACTCATCTCCTCCTTCACCCCTTCTACATAATATCACTCATCTCCTCCATCACCCCTTCTACATAGTATCATCACTCATCTCCTCCTTCACCCCTTCTACATAGTATCATCACTCATCTCCTCCATCACCCCTTCTACATAGTATCATCACTCATCTCCTCCTTCACCCCTTCTACATAGTATCATCACTCATCTCCTCCTTCACCCCTTCTACAAAGTATCACTCATCTCCTCCATCACCCCTTCTACATAGTATCACTCATCTCCTCCATCACCCCTTCTACATAATATCACTCATCTCCTCCATCACCCCTTCTACATAGTATTACTCATCTCCTCCATCACCCCTTCTACATAGTATCATCACTCATCTCCTCCATCACCCCTTCTACATAGTATCATCACTCATCTCCTCCATCACCCCTTCTACATAGTATCACTCATCTCCTCCTTCACCCCTTCTACATAGTATCATCACTCATCCCCTCCATCACCCCTTCTACATAGTATCACTCATCTCCTCCATCACCCCTTCTACATAGTATCATCACTCATCTCCTCCATCACCCCTTCTACATAGTATCATCACTCATCTCCTCCATCACCCCTTCTACATAGTATCATCACTCATCTCCTCCATCACCCCTTCTACATAGTATCACTTATCTCCTCCATCACCACTTCTACATAGTATCACTTATCTCCTCCATCACCCCTTCTACATAGTATCATCACTCATCTCCTCCATCACCCCTTCTACATAGTATCATCACTCATCTCCTCCATCACCCCTTCTACATAGTATCATCACTCATCTCCTCCATCACCCCTTCTACATAGTATCACTTATCTCCTCCATCACCCCTTCTACATAGTATCATCACTCATCTCCTCCATCACCCCTTCTACATAGTATCATCACTCATCTCCTCCATCACCCCTTCTACATAGTATCATCACTCATCTCCTCCTTCACCCCTTCTACATAGTATCACTCATCTCCTCCTTCACCCCTTCTACATAATATCACTCATCTCCTCCTTCACCCCTTCTACATAGTATCATCACTCATCTCCTCCATAACCCCTTCTACATAATATCACTCATCTCCTCGTTCACCCCTTCTACATAGTATCACTTATCTCCTCCATCACCCCTTCTACATAGTATCACTTATCTCCTCCATCACCCCTTCTACATAGTATCATCACTCATCTCCTCCTTCACCCCTTCTACATAGTATCACTCATCTCCTCCTTCACCCCTTCTACATAGTATCATCACTCATCTCCTCCATCACCCCTTCTACATAGTATCACTCATCTCCTCCATCACCCCTTCTACATAGTATCATCACTCATCTCCTCCTTCACCCCTTCTACAAAGTATCACTCATCTCCTCCATCACCCCTTCTACATAGTATCATCACTCATCTCCTCCATCACCCCTTCTCCAAAGTATCACACATCTCTTCCAGCTCCCCTTCTCCAAAGTATCACACATCTCCTCCATATCCTCTTGTCCATATTGCCACTCATCTTCTTAGCCTTCCTTTCCCCATGATATCCTTTCCCCTCTGCATACTGTCTCTTGATCCTTCTTCCTCCATCCTCTGTAGTTAAGCTTATCGCCACTACTCCTTGGTCCGATGCTGCATCCACCTAGGTAAGTATGACTGGGGAAAAAACGAACAAACCCATACTTCTCTTTTAAAGTATTTGTAAACCGTGGCTGGTTTAGAAAAAATAAAAAACACCAGTAAGACAATGGCATAATCAGCTAGTATGCATCGCATACTAGCAGATTATGAAATACGTACCTTAGTATGAAGCCCTCCAGCGCTGCGCTATCACCGCTAAGAGGGCTGACATCTTCCCCCAGTATTTCTTCCGGGTTTGCGTGCTCCGGCTGTGTGATTGGCCGTAGCCGCGATGATGTCTCTCCCGTGTATGCCGGACCTTTGGAGCGCATGCGCCGATGATGGGCTGCGCCCAGAGCCGATCCGCCCTATAAGCGGACTACGCAAGCTGCGTAGGGCCCCTCCTCCCCCTCTGTAATGTAATGCTTTGGGCTAAGCTGAGGCTGCAGTGCAGCGCAGTGCTCTCCTCCTCCACTACATGTTACACACAGTCAGTGGGCATCTGCCGCTGTGTCTTGGAGCTCAGTGTGAAAAGCTTGGCCGCGCTGTGAGAAAGGTCCCGCCCTCCTCCTAGATCAGCTCGTGTGATAGACCGAACACTGCGTTTATCACACAAGCTGGTCTAGGAAGAGGGCAGGACCTTTCTCACAGCGCTGGCAAACTTTTCACACTGAGCTCCAAGACACAGCGGGAGATCCCCGCTGACTGTGTGTAATATCCAGGCACTGACTGTAGTGACTCATGAGGCTGCGATTTTGGCAAGGTGAGGCTGCAATTATGGGCAAGGCGAGGCTGCGATTATGGGCAAGGCGAGGCTGCGATTATGGCACGGTGAGGCTGCGATTATGGCACGGTGAGGCTGCGATTATGGCATGGTGAGGCTGCGATTATGGCACGTGAGGCTGCGATTATGAGCATGGTGAGGCTGCAATTATGGGCACAGTCAGGCTGCAATGATGGGCAATGTGCTTTAAAATGCATGTTTTTTCCTTTTATGAACAAGATAATAATGACTGATTTAAATGGAGCCTGCGCCAATTACTATACTAAATATTTGCTATATATAAGCTGCACCTCAAATTACAGTGAAATACTGAAATCAATAGTGAAAATAGTGAGAGAGGAGGGCGCTAATATGTAGGGGTAAATCTAAATATATTATAAAACGGTAGACATATATAAAATCAAAAACAATATAATCTCCCCACTTAAATTAATTAGTGCTGTGTATAAAGATCAACCAGTGTGTACAAAATTTTTTTTAGAAGCGCAATACAGGTCACGCAATTGACGTCACTTCCGGTCCAGCTGGTTGTCTGCTCCATAGTGGTGGAGCGCACGCCAGTATCCACAGGACTCTCATTCGTTATCCCTACGCCTTTACAGCCTCAGTGCCGGGTCGGGGCACATAACCATGGAAGCATGATTTTGGCTTTTTAGAAATTTTATACGCAATAAAAAACGGTATTACGCTATTGCTCGTTTCTCCTTTTTCTGATTATACACCACTGAATCCAAGTGTTATCGTTACCTGCATGGTGGACAACATTTCGCTGATCATTAGCAATTGGAACTTGCTGAAAGCCTGTTTGACTTCTTTTTTAATTAAAAGGGTCAATTTGCTGCGGTAAGCTGCCATCCTTACTTAATGTGCACTATCGGGTGTCAATATTATTATTGGTGAAGGTGGATCTTCATTTTTCTCAAGAGTCACATTGGATTTTTCACAATACGTTGTTTGAAGTGGATTTATTTGGTGTTTATACAACACTTTTTCTTGTGGGACATTTATTTGCATTTATTAACCCTTGTTTGGGGGTTCATTGGTTTGGACTTTATTTGCAATAAGTTTCAATTGTATTTTTACATTGTTTGTATTGATTTATATGATAGTTAATTTTTGCTGTTCACAAATTAATTTTAAAAACATTTTTTGTACACACTGGTTGATCTTTATACACAGCACTAATTAATTTAAGTGGGGAGATTATATTGTTTTTGATTTTATATATGTCTACCATTTTATAATATATTTAGATTTACCCCTACATATTAGCGCCCTCCTCTCTCACTATTTTCAAGATAATAATGACGTTATGCTGTTGGGCTGGTATAATGATGCTATGGGGCTGGTATGACATTTTTTCCAGGGCTGGTTTTTACTCCCAGTCCGGCTCTGAACAAGGGGGTGAAAAAATCCTGTCATCCCGGCCGGTGTCTTGCGCACTTGCGCAGTACAAACCACAACGGGGCTGACGAAAATAGCCGAACATAAGTAGCTCAGAGTCAGCTGAACGCGGCGCCTGCGCAATGACGACCATCTTGTGACAGACGCTGCCGCATGCTCCCGATGCTCGTGCTACTGTGCAAGGGGGCGGGTGTATTACTGTTATATCGTCTAAGGGGCGAAGAGCTACAGAAGAGGCCAAGTTTTCTATTAATGTGCAGAGCTGATAACTTGGCCGTGCTTTTAGCAATATACTATACGTCTTAGCGGGGCGTGTTTAAACAAATGAAGGGCGGCTTTTGCAATGTTGTTGGGCGGCTTTGCAGCACGAGTATATTTCTAATACCACCCCCAAGTTATCAGCTCTGCCCATCAATTGAAAACTCGGCCTCTTCAGTAGCTATCCGCCCCCTAAGATTTCTGACTTTTCTAAAATCCTTTTCATGGAAATACATCATGGTGAGCTGTTCATTGGCTGCCGGGCCCTAAGATGATCTGTGTATGGCCAGAGCAACCATCTGTTGCTAGGGGCGCTGTGCAGGGAGAGGTATAGGGATACTGTATGTAATGTAGGCCCCAGGCAGAGAATTGTGTACTTATACTGTGGTACTAGTCCTGACTCCTGGTGAAGCGATACTAAAATCTGGGGGCCACAGGTCACCCTATCACCACTCTAGGTCTGTCCCTCTTATGTTGTCGGTCGCTATCCAAAGGGATTGGTGAAGAGTTATGGGTGACGTCATCATGGGTCAGGTGAATATCTCCTAAACGGTGCACGTTTAGGAGATAATAATTTTACCTACAGGTAAGCCTTATCAGGTAAAAATCACAAAGGGGGCTTTACTACCGCTCAGAAGTGGCACATACTTTCAAAGGATACATGTCAAGCAGAGCATTCCATATCACCTAGAATATTTTCACTGGGGGAGTCTGACCATCCATGCTCTGATAACATAGTACATATCAAGTCGGACACATAGAGGAGAAAACAGACACAAACCAGTCTTAGTATAATTCTAGGATTGTGAAAGCTCCCTATTTACACAGTCATGCTCATAGCACTTCTAACTCAACACTACACTGCATCTCCGACATCTAGACACCTCATTGCTTTTCTCCTTATTTGTTCAACCTGACTTGTTATACAATTATGTTACAATTCCTGCAGGCTCATATAACAAGACAATGCAAAGAGCCATTTTGGTTGGTATAAGAAAACTAGAAATCAAGGTGCTGACACTAATAGCAACTAATACCAACCAATCAGATCCTTCATTTCAGTTTTCAAGTTCATGAGTGGTGGAACTACCAGGATCGCGAAGATCAAACTTGTGACCGGGCCCTGGCATTCCGCCACCATGGTGGGACCATAACACTGCTGTAGAACATGTTCCTTCAGTGCAACCATTCTGGCTCCTGGGATACAAATAAATGTAATTCTATCCTGGGGGGCGAATCCATGCAAGTTTCAGTGGGCCGCGGGCACTGTACTTTCAGACAGTGCTCTCAGGCAGTGAGGATTCCTGTGCAGGTGCAGCACCTGCCTGTTCTCTGTGTGCCTCCCTTCTCCCTGCTACTGCCCCGCTTCTCCCCCCCACACACACACACAGTGGGAGGAATGCAGCTAGAGCAGTAGAGCTGGGCTACTCCATCTTCAAACTCTGCACCCAAACTCTGGCTCCCAGTCCCGCTCGGTAAGGCAATCTAATAGTGGGCCAGGGGGTCGCTGATATAAGGGTGTTCTCTCTGAAGTAATGGAGGGCTCTAAGGTGAGGCATGATATAAGGGGACTTTTAGCTAATGGTGGGTCTCTGGAGAAGGGGGGGCTGAAGGATGACTGCTGAACTAATGGTTTGTGACCAATCTTTAGATCAGCAGTCAAGCAGTAACCCCCCCCCATTTAGCGACCCCCATTAAATCAGAGTCTCCTTATATCAACCCCCCCCCCTTAGAGCCCTCAATTACATCAGAGTCACATTATATCAGCATCCCCCTTAGAGACCTCCATTAAATCTGAGTCCCTTTAGCACCCCCTCTTAGAGAATCCCCCATTAGATCAGAGTCCCCTTATATCAACACCAGTGGTTGGTCTCTAAGTGGGGTCACTGATATAAGGGGACTCTGATCGAAAAAAATAAAATAAACCCAGTAAATAAACTGCTGTTAGCACTGATATGTGTTCCCACGCCTCAAAAAACGAAAACTGATTAATTGTGAATGATGCTGGAAAAACCCTAAAGCCCTGTACATACGACCAAGAATCTTGTCGCAAAAAAAAACGTTGTTTTTCTCAACGGGTTTCTTGTCAAGCTTGACGAGATTCTTGTCAAGCTTTCCTTGCATACACACTGTGAATCCAAAATCTCGTCGGTCTAAAGCGCGGTGACGTACAACACGTACAACGGCAGTATAAAGGGGAAGTTCCATTCTCATGGCGCCACCCCTTGGGCTGCTTTTGCTAATCTCGTGTTACTGCGTGTTAGTAAAAGTTTAGTGAGAGACGATTCGCGCTTTTCAGACTTTGTGCTTTCAGTTCGTTACAGCGTGAGGAATGTGCTATCTCCATTACGAACGCTAGTTTTACAAGAAGGTGCGCTCCCGTCTCATACTTGATTCTGACCTTGCGCGGTTTTTGAAGACTCGGAAAAGCATACACACAACCGGTTTTCTCCTCCAAATACAGTCTGACGAGAATCACGACGAGACAAAAGAAAGCAGGTCTTCTTTTTTTCTCGTCGAGATTCTGGGCAGTTTTCTTGACGCGAAACCTGAAAGCCTCATACACACGCGCGGTTTTCTCGGCAAGAAAGCTCTCCCAACAGTTTTCTTGTCGTTTCTTGCCGAGAAAACCGGTCGTGTGTACGAGGCCTAAGGGTAATCCAAGTATTAATACAGTCCAGTCTTATTCAAACAAACAGTATATACTGTGCAATCTTGATACACGTAATATTATATTAATAGTGGTGGAAACCTCCAATCCAACTTATAAAGTCCTTTTGAGTTAGATATTAGCACAACCCATTTTAAAATATTCATATAGCATACATCACATACCATATAAGAGGATTCTGATCTAATGTGGGTCTCTACAGGGGGCCCTGTATTCACTCCATATTATTAGAAATGTTATTTAACAAATATTATTATTTCATATAAATATTTATTAAAACTAACATAAAAAAATTGCTCTGCACTGCTAAAGTGTTCAGGTTTGGCTTGAAGAAAAGGTGGCAACCCTAGCCCCAGGCCGATAGGGAAGGGCCCTGGGACCAGTGGTCAGGGGGGCCCTTCAATGGGTCTTGCACGGGGTCCTGAAGGTTCTAGTTATACCTCTGAAGTGCATATTTATTTATCTATTACAGGTACTTATATAGCGCCGTCAATTTATGTAGCACTTTACACAGATTGTACATTCACATCAGTCCCTGCCAGTGGCGGTGCGTCCATAGAGGGCGCCGGAGCGCCGCCCCCTCTCGCTCCCGCACCGCCACTGAAAGACAATACACAGATTCATGCATTGCATGAATCTGTGTATTGTCACCGCTGCCGCGCTGCCCACTATTCATATGGCCGGCCTCCTGGTGAGCGCCGGCCATATGAATTAGAGCGGCGGTCGGCGGTGGGTGTAACTTGGAAGTGCCTATCAGAGCCAGCGGCTCTGATAGGCTTTCCAAATACAGCTCTCACGCTGTATTCGGCTTTCAAAAACTCCTCCCAGGTACGCACGGGGGTGCGTTCCTTGGAGAAGACTGTGTGGAGGTTTCAGCCAATCAAGTTCACCGGATCTGGTTACCGGTAACCTGATTGGCTGAAGCGACATCGAGGGCGGGAGAACACATTGAGGACGGCGCGGACCGAGGAAGGTAAGTGCAGGGCTGGGGGGGGGGGGGACAGGCTGCATTTGGGGGGAACTGGCTGTATATGGGGGACAAACTGGCTGAATATGGGGGGAACTGGCTGAATATGGGGGACAAACTGGCTGAATATGGGGGGAACTGGCTGTATATGGGGGACAAACTGGCTGAATATGGGGGGAACTGGCTGTATATGGGGGACAAACTGGCTGAATATGGGGGGAACTGGCTGAATATGGGGGACAAACTGGCTGAATATGGGGGGAACTGGCTGTATATGGGGGACAAACTGGCTGCATTTGGGGGGAACTGGCTGTATATGGGGACAAACTGGCTGTATATGGGGACAAACTGGCTGTATATGGGGACACACTGGCTATATATATGGGGACAAACTGGCTGTATATGGGGGCACACTGGCTATATATATGGGGACAAACTGGCTGTATATGGGGGCACACTGGCTATATATATGGGGGCACACTGGTTATATATATATATGGGGGCACACTGGCTGTATATGGAAACAAACTGGCTGTATTTGAGGGGGCAAACTGGTGGCGTTTGGGCACAGTGGCTGCGTTTAATGGGCACAGTGGCGGCAATTGATTTTTTTTTTTCAGTTTGTTTGCGCCCCCCCAAAAAATTTGAGCACCAGCTGCCACTGGTCCCTGCCCTCAAGGAGCTTACAATCTAAGGGTCCCTAACTCACATTCATACAATCACATGCTAGGGCCAATTTAAACAGGACTTATTTCACCTACCAGCATGTCTTTGGAGTGTGGGAAGAAACCGGAGTGCCCGGAGGAAACCCACCCAGGCACAGGGAGAACATGCAAACTCCGTGTATGGTTGCTGTGGTTGGGGTTTTAACGAAAGTGCTAACCGCTTAGCCACTACGCTGTCCAAAGTATTTATTGTGATTTTTGGCCATGGATGACATCTACATATTACTTCAGTTTTCCTTGGTCCTATATATATATATACATCTATGTGCTGTAAGCCAAGCCAATCAGATGTTGTATTTCATCAGCTTGGTGCCCCTAAAGTGTCTCAGTAAATGAAGTGTTGAGACATGGTATTTTGTAACAAGAGCTTGTGGTAAAGTTTTGTGACGTCAAAACGTCACTTCTGCCCAATGCTCTTAAAGGGACATTTTTTTTTTTAACCACTTCAATACCAGGCACTTTCGCCCCTTCCCGCCCAGGACAATTTTCAGCTTTCTGCACTGTCGCACTTTGAATGACAATTGCGCGGTCATACAATGCTGTACCCAAACAGACTTTTTATCATTTTGTTCCCACAAATAGAGCTTTATTTTGGTCGTATTTGATCACCTCTGCGGTTTTCATTTTTTGCTAAACAAATAAAAAAAGACCGAACATTTTGAAAAAAATTTAGTTTTTCTTTTGTTTTAATTATAACATTTTGTAAATAAGTAAGTTTTCTCCTTCACTGATGGGCACTGATAAGGCGGTACTGACAGGCACTGATAAGGCGGCGCAATGAGGTGGCACCAATGAGGTGGCACTGATAGGCGGTACTGATGGGCACTGTTAGGCGGCACTGATGGGTGGCACTGATGGGCATTGATAGGCGGCACTGATGGGCACTCATGGGTGGCACTGGTGGGCACTGGTAGGTGACACTGATGGGCACTAAAATTCTGCACTGATGGGTACTTATGAGTGGCACTGATCGGCGGCACTGATGGGCACTGATAGGCGGCATTGCTGGTCACTGATGGGCACTGATACATGGCACTGATGTGCACTGATGGGCACTGATATGCGGCACTGATAGATTGCACTTATAGGCATCACTGATGGCACTGGCAGGCATTGGGGATGGGCACTGATTGGCACCTGCCTGGGCACTGATTGGCAGCTGCCTGGGCACAGATTGGCATTCCCTTGTGGTCTAGGTGGCATACCTGGTGGTCCAGTGTAGATTGCCATCCCTGGTGGTCCATTGCGGCATGCTGGTGGTCCTGGGCAGGCATCCGAGGGGGGGCTGCGCTGATAAACAATCAGCACAGACCCCCCTGTCAGGAGAGCAGACGATCGGCTCTCCTCTACTAGCGTCTGTCAGACGCGAGTGAGGGAAAGCCGATCAATGGCTCTTCCTGTTTACATTGTGATCAGCTGTGATTGGACATGGCTGATCACGTGGTAAAGAGCCTCCGACTAACACACCGCACCACCGATCGCTGCCATGCGCGCACCCATGGGCGCGCTGCGGCTGTTATCCTGCTGGACATCATATGACGTCCAGTCAGGATAACTGAACCACCGCCTGGCTGTCATTTTGCTATAGGCCGGGCGGGAAGTGTTTTTTAAATGACATAAAAATATATAATTTTTTTTACCGCATTTTAGTCTAAATATGATATCTGAGGTCTTTTTGACCCCTGATCTCATATTTAAGAGGACCTGTCATGCTTTTTTCTATTACAAGGGATGTTTACATTCCTTGTAATAGGAATAAAAGTGACCCAAATTTTTTTTTTTTTAAAACAGTGTAAAAAAATTAACAAAATTTAAGTAAAATAAACGACGAGCTCGTGTGCAGAAGCGAACGCATACGTGAGAAGCTCCCGCATATGAAAACGGTGTTCAAACCACACATGTGAGGTGTCGCCACGATTGTTAGAGTGAGAGCAAGAATTTTAGACCTACTCTGTAACTCAAAAAATGCAACCTGTAGAAATTTTTAAACGTCGCCTATGGAGATTTTTAAGGGTAAAAGTTTGTCCCCATTCCACGAGCGGCGCAACTTTGAAGCGTGACATGTTGGGTATCAATTTACTCGGTGTAACATTATATTTTACAATATAAAATAAAAATTGGGCTTACTTTACTGTTGTCTTATTTTTTAATTAAAAAAAGTGATTTTTTTAAAAAAAAGTGCGCTTGTAAGACCACTGCGCAAATATGGTGTGACAAAAAGTATTGCAACGACGGACATTTTATTCTCTAGGGTGTTAGAAAAAAATATATATAATGTTTGGGGGTTCTAAGTAATTTTCTAGCAAAAAAAATGTTTTTAACTTGTAAACACCAAATCTCAGAAAGAGGCTCAGTCCTTAAAGGGGTTGTAAAGGTTCATTTTTTATTTTCCGAATAGGTTCCTTTAAGCTAGTGCATTGTTGGCTCACTTACCTTTTCCTTCTATTTACCTTCTAAATGTTTTTTTTCTTTGTCTGAATTTCTCACTTCCTGTTTCTCCTCACTAAACTTGACACCATCATCCGAGTGGTGGTTAGTCACCCAGAACAGCTTACTGAACAGCTTACTGAGGAGGAGCAGGAAGTGAGAAATTTAGAAAACAAAGAATAAAAACATTTAAAAGGGAAATCTAAGGAAAAGGTACGTGAACCAACAATGCACTAGCTTAAAGGTACCTATTTAGAAAATAAAAAACTAACCTTTACAACCCCTTTAAGTGGCTAAACATCTAGCCTGCCACTTCACTATAGTGATATCATTGACAGTTTGCTTGTCAGCTGACTTTGTATCAGTGAAATCACTGTAAGCTAGCCCAACACTTCACTATTAAACAGTGACATCACAGAGAGTCTGGCCTATCAAGGCTGTATGTACAAGTGGCATCAATGTGAGGTTCACAATATAAAATATTTTATCTATTGTTCACAATATAAAATATTTTATCTATCCCTTATAAATTCACCACCACACAACTATATTTTAGTTGGGTTTATATCATTCACAACAATTGGATGAGCGTGAATGATGCATTATTAACCGGCTGAAGTTCCCACGTAGTGATATTTATAATTCCAATTAATACTGTGGAGTCTCTGCTCTCAAGGTGCTAATGAATTCAGTGGCAGAGTATGAACAGTGTGATCTGATCTCATTCACGTATCTTCATCAATATCCGAAATAACGTCCTGATCTGAGCTTGTCGCCCAGAAGTAAACAGAGAAAGAATTGGAAGATTTTCACACTATCCATAAATAAACAAGGCGTTTAATATGGAAGGTAAATTTAACGAGAGGACAAATTAGTTTAGTAAACATCACCTTGCCATGTGAATATGGAGGCAAGCTTTAGCTGTGACTTGTTTTTTCACCCTTCTTCATTTAAAGTGAAGCTCCAATCATAAAAAAAAGGAAATAACTTTAAAGTCCAACTTCAGTCCAAACTTTTTATTTTTTTCAGTTTAGGATCTTGTGTCCAACGGTTGGAATCTCATTCAACCTTTTGTGTGTTCCCATTTAAGAGAATTTTCCTTACCTTCTGTCTATTATTTCCCCAACAGGGACACAGGTAGCAATAAAAACACATTTTCTCATTTTCTAGAGCAGTGGTTGGCTGCCAGTCAATCACAATTTACCCATTGTGACAGGTAAATTGTAACCCCCCTACGGTGCCAGCTGCCAGTTCCTTACACCGTTCGCCACCTTTCAGACCTCAGATCAGAAGGGCAATAGGCATTGCAGAGCTGAGCGAAGTCCTAGGCGCCTTTTCCAGCTTTTACCTTTCATGTCAAGGGGAGACCTGGGAGGATTTCCCTCACTCTGTCGGACAACGCTGCACCTAAAGTCTGGCGAGTGAATTTTACAGGGGAGGTTATAGTGGCATTGGGTGGTCAATGTATGTATTGAAAGGAAGCTATTTTTTCTTGTGGAAGGGATGTGTAGTAGTTACACCTGACCTCTGCACTGCGCATTACATACTACTGACCTCTGCATTCTGCATTACATACTACTGACCTCTGCATTCTGCATTACATACTACTGACCTCTGCATTCTGCATTACATAATACTGACCTCTGCATTCTGCATTACATAATACTGACCTCTGCATTCTGCATTACATAATACTGACCTCTGCACTGTGCATTACATAATACTGACCTCTGCACTGTGCATTACATAATACCAACCTCTGCAGTCTGTGTTACTTACGACTGACCTCTGCATTGTGCATTACGTGCATTACATACTACTGCATTACATACTCTGTGTTACTAATGCCTGATTTTTGCACTCTGCCTTACTTACTACTGATCTCTGACTTTATGTTACTTACCACTGACTGCTGAATTCTGTACTACTAAGTGCCGGTTCACACTACCGCGACTTGGGATCCGACTTGTGTCGCCCCAAGTCGCCCCAAGTCGCGCGACATGAGTAATTACATGTTAGTCAATGAGAGCCATCTTAATGTACACTACTGAAGTCGCTCCGACTTCAGAAAAGGTTCCTGTACTACTTCAAGGCGACTTCTAGGCGACTTGTACCCATTGATTTCAATGGAAGTCGCCTCCAAGTCGGATCCCCGTCTCAACTGAAGCAACTTTCCAGGAAGTGAAAATTGTTTTCTAAGGCAAACCCCTTCCTCCCACAGAGCAGATTATTATGTGATTGGCCACTGGCAAAGTCGCCTGTCCTGGAGGCGACTTGAAGTCGCGTTGTAAGTCGCTCCAAGTAGCGCTGAAGTCGCGCGCAAGTCGTCTCCAAGTTGCCTTGAAAAGTCGCGCTGGAAGTCGTGTTGCCCCAGTGTGAACCGGCACTTACTGCTGACCTCTAAATTCTATGTTACCTACTACTGACACCTGAACTCTTCAAACCAACCTTACTTTTTAATGGGACTTTGCTAGGTTATCTCCACCCTAGGTTGCTGTTAGGTTGGCTGCACCCTGGTGTTTTTTGATCTCCTCCATTTTGTTCAGGTCGATCTCCACCTCTTTAGAGTTGCCTACCCCTGTTCTAGAAGAGGAGGAAGGTTTTGGTCCTCTGTTAGGATTTTATTATTGTTTGTGTCCCCATGGAGGTGATCTCTTCTCACTTCCTGTGCAAGTCAAAGGTGTTTGAGAAAACAGGAAGAGAAGGGAAATGCGACAGCTTTAAATTCTGAGAGAGAAATAAGAACAGGGCCACCAACAGCAAATCTAATAGAAGTTCTAACCCTTCCATACTCTATTCAAACTTGGTGGAGTTATGCTTGCCATACACTTTACGAAAAATTGGCCGAAATTCGATCATTTAGACAGTTCGTTTGTTTTTCGGACAGTTAATGGGCACAAAATCGATAATCGTTGGGACGTTTTTGAGCCGAAAAAACGAAGGACAAGTTTGGAAATTTTCTGCCGAACGAACGATAAATTGAAAGGTTAATGTGTTTCCCGTCCGAATTGTCTGCACTAGGTATATGTAAAAAAAAAAAACCCAATTTTTTTTATTTATGTCCTGTGAACGATTTATCGTTCATTACATGATGGCACCATCGTTTGCGCTCACGGCCGAATGTTCATTTTTTCGAAAATGGGTTTGGCCGATTTATCATATAGTGTATGGCCAGCATTAGTCTTTCACTAAAAAGTTGCTCTTTATTCTCAAAGTTTTCACAGTAATATGGCTGTCATAGCCTGTTGCATAAAGTGTATTTAAAGGTCATTCTTCTTACGTATGTAGCCCATTGCCCTAGGCTGGCTAAATTTCGTTTTTGGCTCTTCTGTACCCAGCTGAGCAGAATTCTTTTTTTTTTTCAGGTCTGGTTAGGTCTATCCCTAAGCCTGGTGGTTGATTGCTTCTCCCTGCCTCTGGAAGAAGCTTATAGAATTACTCTAAAGTAGGAGAGTTAGCCACTGGGTTATGAATATTTATCTGACTTCAGCCCATCTCTTGGAGGCTGGCCCAGAAGGTGTGGCTGGGGAGAGGATAAATGTTTGGGAGGGGCTAGTCAGACCTCTTTTTTCCTGGGTTTTCTGCCCCTGGGAGGCAGCTTGTGTTACTGAATAGCTGTTGCTGTTGGCCTAAACATGTGCTTGGCTGAGGGCATGGTTGGGGAGCTGTCTCTGGACATTGTGAGTTGGACCTTTTGCCTTAAGCTCCAGGTGTGCTTGTGCTTTGAGGGTTAGATGCCAGAGTTTTCTGCAAGGACTTTGGGTGCTCCCATGGAGTCTCAGGCTAAACTGGCTTTCCCCTCTACCACCAGCATTACTTAAAGCGGAGCTCTGCCGAAAAAAAAATATTAAAAGCCAGCAGCTACAAATACTGCAGCTGCTGACTTTTAATATCAGGACACTTACCTGTCCTGGAGTCCAGCAACGTCGGCAGCAGAAGACGAGCAATCGCTTGTCACTCTGCTGCCCCCACCACCATCCCTGGTGAGAGAACTGCCCGCGGTTCCCTACGGCGCATGCGCGAGTCAAGCTGCGCCGTTCTCACTGGTCCCTGTTGTGTTCTGGGAGCTGTGGGTTTCCCAGAACACAACGGGTATTCTGCGGGAAGTGACGTACTACCCGCAGAATACCCACAGAGAGGACTCCCGGAAGTGGGTGCAAATACCTGTCTTAGACAGGTATCTGCACCCCCTCCCCCCTGAAAGGTGCCGAATATGAATATAGGGGGGGAGGGTTCCGATGAGCGGAAGTTCCACTTTAGGGTGGAGCTCCGCTTTAAGGCTGCTACTGAGCAACTTTGCTTGAAAAACAAGGGGTTCGACTTTTAATTAACTTTTTTGTTTACAGTTCACCTAAGAACACTAATTTATGAATGAATGCTACAACCAGCATTTATTCATGCAAGAATGAAGAGCAGGAATGGGTTGTCACATTGACAGCCCAGTCCTGCAGGTTATACTGGGAGAGAGCAGCTCTGCAATTAGCGGAGCTTTGCTGTCACTTTGACAGCTGGTCTGCAGTGCTATTGGGCAAAATCGCACAGTGCTTATGATGGACCGGAACCAGCTGTCACATGAACAGAAGGGCCTCGTTGATTACATTGAGAGTACCCAGTCATGCAAAGCACATGAGATGGCTGGGATGAAGTAGAGCCGGAGAGGCCCCCCAACCACAGTGCTCCAGATAGATGTCTCTGCCTGGCCCTGGGTTCACTCTCTAGGACCTGCCCCTAACATTAACCCAACCTGACCCTGAATATTTTGGGGTGACCGGTTCTGCTGGGATTTTGGAAAGAGCAGGGAGGAGGATTACTGGAATAAAGATAAAAGCGGATTTTTATTTTATTTGCATTAAATCTGTTGCCACAGTTCTTTAGCTCTTATAACTAAACCATCACAATATTTAAGTGGTCACATTAGAACTGCACAGGCTCTTTTGCAGACCTTGAGTTTTATAGACAATATCTATTTATACATGAAAAATGTTATTCTTTTTAATAATGTCAACTGTAATACCTTTAAATTAAACTCAATTTATTTCTGTGGTTATGTAACATTTCCTTTAGAGTAAATTCCGTACTGTGATGTGGTCCAGTGGGAGGTACACTGATTCTTCAGAAAACGATTTAGAAATATACATGAAAAAACTTGTTGGAAGAATTGTTTCATCAGTCCTATGAACACCCTTTTTTTAACTGGTTATTTTGGAGATGTTGCAATGCTGCTAAAGGAAAGTGCTAGTCAGGAGGAAACTTGCCAGTAAACTTACATAACATTAAGATCTGAGCACTTGGAAGTAGGACTTTTCTTCTGAAGCCAATTAGTAGATATGGGTGCGGCGACTAGGGATGAGCTTCGTGTTCGAGTCGAACATACGTTCGACTCGAACATCGGCTGTTCGATCGTTCGACGAAGATCGAACGATTTGGGCCGTTCGCGCCAAATTCGAGTGACGCGAACGGCCCACAATGCACTACGCCATCGCAGTGTCATCCAGGCGCTGTGATTGGCCAAGCATGCACTGTGACCCCGCATGCTTGGCCAATCACAGCGCCGGCAGCGAGGAGAGCAATGATTGGCCACAGGCAGGATGCCTGTGGCCAATTATTGCTGAGGGGGTTTAGTACACGCCCCACACTATAAAAGGCCGCCAGCGCGGCGGCCTTGTGTAGTGTGTTCCGGAGCAGGGAAAGAGAAGCATAGGCAGGGACAGTGTCATTTTTTTCCTTTACTAATCCTGGATTCCTTGTGTTTAGGGACAGAGAAGGATAGGTAGGGAGAGTGTCAGTGTGTTATTCTGTGCTAAACCTTGTTTGTAGGGACAGAGAAGGACAGTGAGGGAAAGTGTCAGTGTGCTATTCTGTGCTAAACCTTGTTTGTAGGGACAGAGAAGGACAGTGTGGGAAACTGTCAGTGTGCTATTCTGTGCTAAACCTTGTTTGTAGGGACAGAGAAGGACAGTGAGGGAAAGTGTCAGTGTGCTATTCTGTGCTAAACCTTGTTTGTAGGGACAGAGAAGGACAGTGAGGGAAAGTGTCAGTGTGCTATTCTGTGCTAAACCTTGTTTGTAGGGACAGAGAAGGACAGTGAGGGAAACTGTCAGTGTGCTATTCTGTGCTAAACCTTGTTTGTAGGGACAGAGAAGGACAGTGAGGGAAACTGTCAGTGTGCTATTCTGTGCTAAACCAATCTTGCTGAACCGTATTTGAAATCCTTGAGTTTAGGGACAGAGAAGGACACTCGGGGAAACTATCAGTGTGCTATTCTGTGCTAAACCTTGTTTGTAGGGACAGAGAAGGACAGTGAGGGAAACTGTCAGTGTGCTATTCTGTGCTAAACCAATCTTGCTGAACCATATTTGAAATCCTTGAGTTTAGGGACAGAGAAGGACACTCGGGGAAACTGTCAGTGTGCTATTCTGTGCTAAACCAATCTTTCTGAACCATATTTGAAATCCTTAAGTTTAGGGACAGAGAAGGACACTCGGGGAAACTGTCAGTGTGCTATTCTGTGCTAAACCTTGTTTGTAGGGACAGAGAAGGACAGTGAGGGAAAGTGTCAGTGTGCTATTCTGTGCTAAACCAATCTTGCTGAACCATATTTGAAATCCTTGAGTTTAGGGACAGAGAAGGACACTCGGGGAAACTGTCAGTGTGCTATTCTGTGCTAAACCAATCTTGCTGAACCATATTTGAAATCCTTGAGTTTAGGGACAGAGAAGGACACTCGGGGAAACTGTCAGTGTGCTATTCTGTGCTAAACCTTGTTTGTAGGGACAGAGAAGGACAGTGAGGGAAAGTGTCAGTGTGCTATTCTGTGCAAAACCAATCTTGCTGAACCATATTTGAAATCCTTGAGTTTAGGGACAGAGAAGGACACTCGGGGAAACTGTCAGTGTGCTATTCTGTGCTAAACCAATCTTGCTGAACCGTATTTGAAATCCTTGAGTTTAGGGACAGAGAAGGACAGTGAGGGAAACTGTCAGTGTGCTATTCTGTGCTAAACCAATCTTGCTGAAGCATATTGCAAATCCTTGTGTTTAGGGACAGAGAAGGATAGGCAGGGGACAGTGTCAGTGTCATTGTTGCTAAGCCTCCTGCACAGTATACACCTGAAGGTAGCCCTTATTGCTGTTTTTCCCATCTCCCTGCAGGCCATCCATTAAAATGTCTGGAAGGCAAACAAGGAGAGGCAGACAGTCAGGAGGCAAAAAAAGAGGGCAAACAGGCTCTGTGTCTGGGGGCAACAGTGCTGGTCGTGGACGCGGTGCATTATCATCAGCACATGGCCATGGGACACGCTTGTCCTTCTTCTCGGCAGCTGGACATGTTGAGCCACATCATGCCGAAGACTTGGTAGAGTGGATGACCAAGCCCACCTCATCCTCCTCATCCTCTCTCACCCAGGCTCAGGGTACTGGCAAAGCAGCTGCCAAAGTGTCCTCTTCTCTGGTATCAATGTCATCATTAGTCACTCCTTCCCTAGACCCACCATGTCCTCCTCCTGAGGAGTCCCCCGAACTGTTTGAGCACAGTGTTGGGTACATGCTCCAGGAGGATGCCCAGCGTTTCGAAGGATCTGATGATGATACCCAGCTAGAGGAAGGCAGTAGCGTGAGAGCAGAGAGAGGGGATGCTCAAGAAGGACACCAATCTGGCAGTCATGCTCCAGCAGCTGCAGCATACTGCCAGATTGGCTCCAGTGATGAGGAGGGTGGGGATGATGAGGTCACTGACTCCACGTGGGTGCCTAATAGGAGAGAGGAGGAGGAAGCACATCTCCAACGAGGCAGGATGCCCTTGGGTGGCCAGCGTATGGGTAGCACACCGACTGAATCACACCGCAGAGCTCCGCCTGTGCAGGGCGCTGCCTCTGCCCGTCATTCAAAAAGTTCTTTGGTGTGGGCCTTTTTTGAGGCGAGTGCATCAGATCGCACAGCTGCTGTTTGCAACATATGTCTCAAGCGTATATCGCGTGGCCAAAACATCAGCCGCTTGGGCACCACATGCTTGATCAGACATATGTTGACCTGCCATGCAGCTTGTTGGCAAGCCTACCTTAAAGACCCACACCAAAGAACAAAGCGGACCTCTCTTTGCACCGCATCAGCTGGGATCTCCAACCCCACTATACCTTCAGTCCTCTCTGAAACCTGCACTGAGAGGAATGAAGGTGTAGAATTAGGTGTGTCACAGCCAAGTACTTGCGGCCACTCTGCTAGCAGTACACCGACGTCCGATTCTAGCAGGCAAATTTCCCTGCCCCAGCTGCTGGACCGTCGAAAGAAGTTCACTCCCAGCCATCCACATGCCCAGCGGTTGAATGCTAGCTTGGCTAAATTGCTAGCGCTTCAACTGCTGCCTTTTCAGTTGGTAGACTCGGCCCCCTTCCGTGAGTTTGTGCAATGTGCGGTTCCTCAGTGGCAGGTTCCGAAACGCCACTTTTTCTCACGGAAGGCGATTCCGGCTCTCTACAGGCATGTGGAAGGCAATGTCTTGGCCTCGCTGGACAGGGCGGTCAGTGGTAAGGTGCATATTACCGCTGACTCATGGTCCAGCAGGCATGGACAGGGACGTTACCTTTCTTTCACGGCCCATTGGGTCACTCTTTTGGCAGCTGGGAAGGATGCAGGACAAGGTGCAGTAGTGTTGGAGGTTGTTCCACCGCCACGCCTCCAAAATGCTACTACTGGTTGTGACACACCTCTCTCCTCCACCCCCTCCTCTTCTTCTTCCTCCATGGCCTCTTCCTGTGCTTTGTCCTCGGAACCAGCGGTGCTCCGTAGGCGTTCAAGGGGCTACGCAAGTACGCAGGCAAAAAGATGCCATGCCGTGCTTGCGCTGGTGTGTTTGGGGGACAGGAGCCACACTGGGGCAGAGGTCCTGTCTGCTCTGCAGGGGCAGGCCGAGAGGTGGTTGACGCCACGCCAGCTTAAGCCAGGAATGGTGGTTTGCGACAATGGCACCAACCTCCTCTCCGCCCTCCGACAGGGACAACTGACCCATGTGCCCTGTGTGGCTCATGTCCTTAACCTGGTGGTGCAGCGGTTCTTGGGCAGGTACCCGGGCTTACAGGATGTCCTGAGGCAGGCCAGGAAAGTCTGTGTGCATTCCGCAGATCTTATAATGCCAGTGCTCGCCTGGCTGAGCTGCAAAAGGAGTTGAACCTGCCCAAGAACCGCCTTATATGTGACATGCCCACCAGGTGGAACTCAACGTTGGCCATGCTGCAGCGGCTGCACACGCAGCAGAGGGCCATCAATGAGTACCTGTGCGACTACGGCACCAGGACAGGGTCAGGGGAGCTTGGTTTTTTTTCACCACGCCAGTGGGGCATGATCAGGGATGCATGCACTGTCCTGGCACCATTTGAGGAGGCCACGAGGATGGTGAGCTGTGACAGTGCATGCATCAGTGACACTGTACCTCTTGTCCACCTGTTGGAGCACACGCTGCGTGGAATAATGGACAGGGCACTTGAGGCAGAACAGAGGCAGGAAGAGGAGGACTTCCTTGCCTCTCAAGGCCCCCTTTACCCAGACAGTGTTCCTTCTGTCCCACCCATCGCACAGGAAGAGGAGGAGGAGGAGGAGGAGGAGGATTGTGTCAGCATGGAGGTGGAGGCTGGCACTCAGCATCATCAGCAGCAGTCTTTTAGGGATGATTTACAGTCCCAAGAAACCAGTGGACTTGTACGTGGCTGGGAGGAGGTGGCTGCGGATCATGTCGTCCTTAGTGACCCAGAGGACTCCGGACTGAATGCCTCAGCTAACCTACGCTGCATGGCCTCCCTGATCCTGCAAAGTCTGCGGAAGGATCTTCGTATTCTTTGGATCAAGGAGAGGGACCATTACTGGCTGGCCACTCTCCTTGATCCACGGTACAAGGGTAAGGTTGCGGACCTTATGTTACCGTCGCAGAGGGAGCAGAGGATGAGACAACTCCGGGAGGCCTTGCAGAAAGGTCTGTGCAACGCGTTCCCAGAGACTGGGAGGTTACAAACTCCTGGTCCTGGACAACGAGTTGCTGAGGCTTCGGGCAGTCAAAGAAGGAGCGGTGGGGAAGGTGGCCGTCTGACCGATGCGTTCAGACAATTCTTTAGTCCGCAGCCCCAAAGTATGATCGGTTCCAGCAACCATCGCCAGCGTCTGATATACATGGTGCAGGAATACCTAGGGGCAAGGTCAGACTTGGACACCTTCCCCACCGAAAATCCTCTGGCTTACTGGGTCTTGAGGATGGATCACTGGCCAGAGCTTGCACAGTATGCAATTGAGCTACTGGCCTGTCCTGCATCCAGCGTTCTTTCAGAACGCACATTCAGTGCTGCTGGAGGATTTGTCACGGATCACAGGGTGCGCCTGTCCACCGACTCGGTTGATCGACTGACTTTCATCAAGATGAACCAGTCTTGGATCACCACCAGCTACCACACACCTGATGCTGATATAACAGACTAATTGATTTTAAAATGTCACATCCCTTCAAGACTGATGCTGATGCTGAGTGCCTGTGCTGTTATGTTGACTGGCTATCCTCCTCCTCCTCCTCAATGATCCGATTAATGATGATAGCTTGGAAGATCATTTTGGTTTATGGGTGCCGCCACCAGTGGCTAAGGCCCAATTTTTCAGCCCCTGTTTAACAGGGGCGTGTAATTACAATTTTTGATGCAATACTTTGCAACAGGGCTCATTGCTGTGCTCCAAGTACAGTATCTGTGAGGGGTTGCAGTGTTGTGCCACCAGTGGCTAAGGCCCAATTTTTCAGCCCCTGTTCAACAGGGGCATGCAATTATAATTATTGATCTAATAATTCACAGCAGGGCCCATTGCTGCGCCCACCAAGAGTAACTGTCAGGCCTTACAGTGTTGTGTCAACACCACCACCACCACCACCAAAGGCCCAATTTTTCAGCCCCTGTTCAACAGGGGCATGCAATTATAATTATTGATCTAATAATTCACAGCAAGGCCCATTGCTGCGCCCACCAAGAGTAACTGTCAGGCCTTACAGTGTTGTGTCAACACCACCACCACCACCACCACCACCACCACCACCAAAGGCCCAATTTTTCAGCCCCTGTTCAACAGGGGCATGCAATTATAATTATTGATCTAATAATTCACAGCAGGGCCCATTGCTGCGCCCACCAAGAGTAACTGTCAGGCCTTACAGTGTTGTGGCACCAGCACCACCATCAAAGGCCCAATTTTTACTACCACTGTTCAACAATTATATGTTATTACAATTTCTGATATAATAGTTGACAGCAGGGCATTCCAGCACCCACCAAGAGTAACTGTGAGTGCTTACAGTGTTGTGCCAACACCAACACCTAAGGGGCCAATTTCTGCAGAGTATATACGGTAGGTCCCTACTTTCAAACATCCAACTTACAAACGACTCCTACTTGCAAACGGAAGAAGACAACAGGAAGTGAGAGGAAATCTACACCTAGGAAGGAAAATTCTCTCCTGTAAGAATTAATATGGGAGAAAGGTGTCTCCTCTCTACTGATGCTTTATCACCAATCCTTGTTTCAATAAAAACACCACATTTCAAAAACAGTTGTCATTGGGACGCAAAGTGAGGTGAAATATTCTGAACAGGGGCACAGACAGCAAAACAAATGTTACAGGGGTGATAACCCTTCCCTATGTTTTCCAAAAAGCTTAAAAATAGATTTTTTGGCTGGAGCTACACTTAAACAATGTACGTGTTCAAAATTACAAACAGATTCTACTTAAGAACAAACCTACAGTCCCTGTCTTGTTTACACCGGTCTTGTTTACACCGCCTGTATACTGCTGTTCAGAGTATATAGGGCCTTTTTTATTTTGTGTTGCGGGGTTCCCCTTAATATCCAAAGAAGACCCAAAGGGGCTGGTAATGGGCTGGGGTAGGGGGGGGGGTGATGGGGTAGCTATGCCATTTTTCATCCATATTACCGGGACCAGACATTACATTAAAGCCGCAAGCAGTTTTAAATGGCTTTTTTTTCCTTTAGAAGTGTCATTTTGTGCAGGGACAGTTCTAAACACGGTAAACACGTGGCACTTCGCAGGCATACTTTAGACACCCCCCAGGTACGATATTTAAAGGAATATTTGACTTTTTTTTTTTCACTTTATGCATCATTAAAATGACTGCTCCCGAAAAACGTCCGTTTTTAAAACTTCTTTTTGCATTGATACATGTCCCCTAGTGCAGAACCCGGGTTCCCAAACTCTGTTTAGGACAATAACATGGATAATAGTCGTTATAATTAGCACTTTAGAATTCGAACGTTCGCATCCATTGTATTTAATAGGGTTCTAATGTTCGTGCGAACTTTCGGTCCGTTCGCGGGTTCTGGTGCGAACCGAACCCGGGGGTGTTCGGCTCATCACTAGCGGCGACCTCTGTTGCTACATCATTGCCTGAATCTCAAAATCTGGACAATGCTGACATTCTGTATGCCATGGTCTTTATTAAAAAGCTGATATGAAAAATCCCAGTGAATACAGTTATGCCGCGTACACACGACCGTTTTTCATGGCGAGAAAACTGCCATTTTTTAGATTGGTCGTGAAAACCGGTCGTGTGTATGCTCCATAGCAGTTTTCTCAACGAAAACTGCCCGCAAAAAAATTAGAACCTGCTCTATTTTTTCTCGTCGTTTTTCCCGTCGTTCTTTTTCTCGTCGCGAAAACCGCTCGTGTGTATGCTTTTCCGAGGGGAATAAAAATGCGCATGCTCAGAATCAAGTATGAGACGGGAGCGCTTGTTCTGGTAAAACTAGCCTTTGTAATGGAGATGGCACATTCGTTGCGCTGTAACGGACTGAAAAGCACGACGCTGAAAAGCGCGAATCGTCTTTCACCAAACTTTACTAACACGAGATCAGCAAAAGCAGCCCAAAGGGTGGCGCCATTCGATTGGAACTTCCCCTTTATAGTGCCGTCGTACGTATTGTCGTACGTGTTGTATGTCACTGCGCTTTGCTCGAGCGTTTTTTTTCCTGAACGTGTGTATGCAAGGCAGGCTTGAGAGGAATCACGACGAATCACATCGAGGAAAGTTTTTTTTTGCATTACAGGAAAAACGGTCGTGTGTACGCGGCATTAGGAATGAATTAAAACATCATTAAAAATATTTTTAAATGTAGCTAGTGTTATAACCAGAATCTGTGTTGATATCAACCTCTAGTAATCCCTTGTACAGCAGAACAGGGACCGAAAGAGGGAGGGCCAGAACTACTGTGTTTCCTCGAAAATAAAGCCCTACCCCGAAAATAAGACCTAGCATTACTTTCGGAGATGGCTGCGATATAAGCCCTACCCAAAAATAAGCCCTAGTAAAGTCTTTGTAAAAACATGTACCGGTAATCTTGTTTTGTAAAAAGATTATATAATGTCCAGTGTCTCTTCTTTTGTAACTTTATTGTGGAAAATCGCTTATTTACAGCACCGCTGGGCGCTCACGTGACCCGCCGGAGATCTTCTCCTCCCAGCTGACATCAGCGGGTCCTCCCTCTGCAGTTCTTGGAGCGGGGCTGACATCAGCGGGTCCTCCCTCTGCAGTGTTTGGAGCAAGGCTGACGTCAGCAGGCCCTCCCTCTGCAGTTCTGGGAGCGGAGCTGACATCAGCGGGCCCTCCCTCTGCAGTGCTTGGAGCGAGGCTGGCGTCAGCCAGCCCTCCCTCTGCAGTGCTTGGGTCGGCGGGCCCTCCCTCTGCAGTGCTTGGAGCAGGGACGGACATCAGCGGGCCCTCCCTTTTCTCTGCAGTGTTTGGAGCGAGGCTGACGTCAGCAGGCCCTCCCTCTGCAGTGCTCATAGCGGGGCTGATGTCAGTAGGCTCTCCCTCTGCAGTGCTTGGAGCGGGGCTGACATCAGCGGGCCCTTTCTCTGCAGTGCTTGGAGCGAGGCTGGCGTCTGCGGGCCCTCCCATTGCAGTGTTTGAATCAAGGCTGACGTCAGCAGGCCCTCCCTCTGCAGTGCTTGGAGCGGGGCTGTCGTCAGCGGGCCCTCCCTCTGCAGTGTTTGAGGCAAGGCTGACGTCAGCAGGCCCTCCCTCTACAGTGCTCAGGGCGGGGCTGACGTCAGCAGGCCCTCCCTCTGCAGTGCTTGGAGCAGGGCTGACATCAGTGGGCCCTCCCTCTGCAGTGCTCGGAGCGGGGCTGACATCAGCAGGCTCTCCCTCTGCAGTGCTTGGAGCGGGGCTGACATTAGCGGGCTCTTTCTCTGCAGTGCTTGGAGCGGAGCTGGCGTCTGCGGACCCTCCCTTTGCAGTGTTTGAGGCAAGGCTGACATCAGCAGGCCCTCCCTCTGCAGTGCTTGGAGCAGGGCTGGCGTCAGCGGGCCCTCCCTCTGCAGTGTTTGAGGCGAGGCTGACGTCAGCAGGCCCTCCCTCTACAGTGCTCAGGGCGGGGCTGACATCAGCGGGCCCTCCCTCTCAGAGGCGGCTCTCTAATTAGGCAAATTAGGCGGTCACCTAAGGCCTCGAAATCACAGGGGCCTCGCAGCCGCCTAATTTGCCTGTAATCAATACTAATGTCGGCGACATCAGCGGGCCCTTTCTCTGCAGTGCTTGGAGCGGGGCTGGCGTCTGCGGGCCCTCCCTTTGCAGTGCTTGGAGCAGGGCTGACATCAGCGGGCCCTCCCTCTGCAATGTTTGGAGCGAGGCTGACATCAGTGGGCCCTCCCTCTGCAGTGCTCGGAGCGGGGCTGACATCAACGGGCCCTCCCTCTCAGAGGCGGCTCTCTAATTAGGCAAATTAGGCGGTCGCCTAAGGCATCGCAGCCGCCTAATTTGCCTGTGATCAATACTAATGTCGGCGTCATCGAATCTCTCTAGCATCCGTCTCTCTTTCTCACCTCCCCTTCCCCCCCCCCGCATTGGCTGAATATGTCTTATGGGTGAGGAGGGTGCCCTGGAAGTGGTGCTGATCGCCTGTGTGCTAGATTCGTGCATTTTCTGCAGCCATTTTTCTTGCTTGAATTATTTTTCCCATTATGGGCGTGAGTGGGGCCTCATATCTAATTTTTGCCTAAGGCCTCACAAAACCTAGAGCCGTCTCTGCTCCCTCTGCAGTGTTTGGAGCAAGGCTGACGTCAGCAGGCTCTCCCTCTGCAGTGCTTGAAACGGGGCTGACATCAGCAGGCCCCCCCTCTGCTGTTTTTGGAGTGAGGCTAATGTCAGCAGGCCCTCCCTCTGCAGTGCTTGGAGCAGGACTGACATCAGTGGGCCCTCCCTCTGCAGTGCTTGGAGCGGGGCTGGCGTCAGCGGGCCCTCCCTCTGCAGTGCTTGGAGCGGGGCTGGCGTCAGCGGATCCTCCCTCTGCAGTGCTCGGAGCGGGGCTGGGGTCAGCAGGCCCTTCCTCTGCAGTGCTCGGAGCAGGGCTGGCGTCAGCGGGCCCTCCCTCTGCAGTGCTTGGAGCGGGGCTGGCGTCAGCGGGCCCTCCCTCTGCAGTGCTCGGAACGGGGCTGGCGTCAGCGGGCCCTCCCTCTGCACTGCAGTGCACGGAGCAGGGCTGGCGTCAGCGGGCCCTCCCTCTGCAGTGCTCAGAGCGGGGCTGGCGTCAGCAGGCTCTTCCTCTGCAGTGCTTGGAGCGGGGCTGGCGTCAGCGGGCCCTCCCTCTGCAGTGCTCGGAGCAGGGCTGCCGTCAGCAGGCCCTTCCTCTGCAGTGCTTGGAGCAGGGCTGGCATCAGCGGGCCCTCCCTCTGCAGTGCTTGGAGCGAGGCTGACGTCAGCAGGCCCTCCCTCTGCAGTGCTCGGAGCGGGGCTGGCGTCAGCGGGCCCTCCCTCTGCAGTGCTCGGAGCGGGTCTAATGTCAGTGGGGACCTCGGCCTCTCCCTCTGCAGTATTCGTAGCGGGGAAGAAGAGCTCCGGTGGGCGGTGGGTCATGTGAGCGGCGCTGTAAAAAGGGTATTTTTGACAATACAGTTACAAAGACACACTGGACATAATATTTTTACAAAACGGATTACATATTTTTACAATGACTTTAACTAAGGTTTATTTTTGGGATTAAAGAATGACATAATGCTAACTCCTGAGTTTACAGGGGGAGAGAAGACAGGGGACACAGGAACTTTTTTGTACATACCGTGAATAAATAAGACATCCCCTTAAAATACGCCAGAGTGTGTTTTTTGTAGCCAAAATTAATATAAGAACCAGTCTTATTTTCGGGGAAATGCAGTAGGACCTAATATGGTGTTCCACATTTGCTGACACAGAACATCTTGACATCAGGACAGAAAAGAGGGAATGAGCTTATCCATCTGCTGCTGCTTCTTTACTGTCCAATCTGATGGCAGTATTGCATGAGTTTAGTAGAGACAAGTCAGGTCACCAAACTGGCTGTGCTGTTTGCTGGGTACAACAGCAGCCATATACAGGTCCTTCTCAAAAAATTAGCATATTGTGATAAAGTTCATTATTTTCTGTAATGTACTGATAAACATTAGACTTTCATATATTTTAGATTCATTACACACAACTGAAGTAGTTCAAGCCTTTTCTTGTTTTAATATTGATGATTTTGGCATACAGCTCATGACAACCCAAAATTCCTATCTCAAAAAATTAGCATATCATGAAAAGGTTCTCTAAACGAGCTATTAACCTAATCATCTGAATCAACTAATTAACTCTAAACACCTGCAAAAGATTCCTGAGGCTTTTAAAAACTCCCAGCCTGGTTCATTACTCAAAACCGCAATCATGGGTAAGACTGCCGACCTGACTGCTGTCCAGAAGGCCATCATTGACACCCACAAGCAAGAGGGTAGGACACAGAAAGAAATTTCTGAACGAATAGGCTGTTCCCAGAGTGCTGTATCAAGGCACCTCAGTGGGAAGTCTGTGGGAAGGAAAAAGTGTGGCAGAAAACGCTGCACAACGAGAAGAGGTGACCGGACCCTGAAGAAGATTGTGGAGAAGGACCGATTCCAGACCTTGGAGGACCTGCGGAAGCAGTGGACTGAGTCTGGAGTAGAAACATCCAGAGCCACCGTGAACAGGCGTGTGCAGGAAATGGGCTACAGGTGCCGCATTCCCCAGGTCAAGCCACTTTTGAACCAGAAACAGCGGCAGAAGCGCCTGACCTGGGCTACAGAGAAGCAGCACTGGACTGTTGCTCAGTGGTCCAAAGTACTTTTTTCGGATGAAAGCAAATTTTGCATGTCATTCGGAAATCAAGGTGCCAGAGTCTGGAGGAAGACTGGGGAGAGGGAAATGCCAAAATGCCTGAAGTCCAGTGTCAAGTACCCACAGTCAGTGATGGTCTGGGGTGCCATGTCAGCTGCTGGTGTTGGTCCACTGTGTTTTATCAAGGGCAGGGTCAATGCAGCTAGCTATCAGGAGATTTTGGAGCACTTCATGCTTCCATCTGCTGAAAAGCTTTATGGAGATGAAGATTTCATTTTTCAGCACGACCTGGCACCTGCTCACAGTGCCAAAACCACTGGTAAATGGTTTACTGACCATGGTATTACTGTGCTCAATTGGCCTGCCAACTCTCCTGACCTGAACCCCATAGAGAATCTGTGGGATATTGGGAAGAGAAAGTTGAGAGACGCAAGACCCAACACTCTGGATGAGCTTAAGGCCGCTATCGAAGCATCCTGGGCCTCCATAACACCTCAGCAGTGCCACAGGCTGGTTGCCTCCATGCCACGCCGCATTGAAGCAGTCATTTCTGCAAAAGGATTCCCGACCAAGTATTGAGTGCATAACTGAACATAATTATTTGAAGGTTGCCTTTTTTGTATTAAAAACACTTTTTTCTTTTATTGGTCGGATGAAATATGCTAATATTTTGAGATAGGATTTTTGGGTTTTCATGAGCTGTATGCCAAAATCATCAATATTAAAACAAGAAAAGCCTTGAACTACTTCAGTTGTGTGTAATGAATCTAAAATATATGAAAGTCTAATGTTTATCAGTACATTACAGAAAATAATGAACTTTATCACAATATGCTAATTTTTTGAGAAGGACCTGTATGTATTTCAATGGTGTATTTAGCTGTTGGCACAAAGTCCATCAATGTGTCCTTGAGAACCAAATGTCAGCTTTCCTCCATTTAAACAGTCAGGACAACGAAGAATGATCGCTGATTGATTGTCATAGGTTGTTGTATTTTCTTTGCCCCCTTCTTTTCCCTATTAAATTAACCACTTGACCACTGGGCACTTAAACCCCCTTAATAACCAGACCAATTTTCAGCTTTCGGTGCTCTCACATTTTGAATGACAATTACTCAGTCATACAACACTGTACCTATATGAATTTTTTGTCCTTTTTTTCACACAAATAGAGCTTTCTTTTGGTGGTATTTAATCACCGTTGTTTTTTTTATTTTTTGCGCTATAAGAGAAAAAAGACTGAAAATTCTGTAAAAAAAATGATTTTTTTTTCGTTTCTGTTATTAAATTTAGCAAATTACTATTTTTTCTTCATAAATTTTGGCCAAAATTTATACTGCTACATATCTTTGGTAAAAATAAGTACAAATTGGTGTATATTATTTGGTCTTTGTGAAAGTTATAGAGTCCACAAGCTATGGTGCCAATATCTGAAAATTGATCACACCTGAAGTACTGACGGCCTATCTCATTTCTTGAGACCCTAACATGCCAGAAAAGTACAAATACCCCCCAAATGACCCCTTTTTGGAAAGAAGACATTCCAAGGTATTTAGAAAGAGGCATTGTGAGTTTTTTGAAGTTGTCATTTTTTGCCACAATTCTTTGCAAAATCAAGATTTTTTTCTTCTCTTTTTTTTTTTCACAAAATTGTCATATTAGCAGGTTATTTCTCACACACAGCATATGCATCCAACAAATTACACCCCAAAACACATTCTGCTATTACTCCCGAGTATGGCGATACCACTAGTGATGAGCCGAACACCCACGGGTTCGGTTTGCACCAGAACCCGCGAACGGACCGAAAGTTTGCGCGAACATTAGAACCCTATTAAATACAATGGATGCGAACGTTCGGATTCTAAAGTGCTAATTATAACGACTATTATCCATGTTATTGTCCGAAACAGAGTTTGGGAACCCGGCTTCTGCACCAGGGGACATGTATCAATGCAAAAAGAAGTTTTAAAAACGGACGTTTTCCGGGAGCAGTCATTTTAATGATGCATAAAGTGAAAAAAAAAAGTCAAATATTCCTTTAAATATTGTACCTGGGGGGTGTCTAAAGTATGCCTGTGAAGTGCCACGTGTTTCCCGTGTTTAGAACTGTCCCTGCACAAAATAACATTTCTAAAGGGAAAAAAGTCATTTAAAACTGCTTGCGGCTTTAATGCAATGTCTGGTCCCGGTAATATGGATGAAAATCTTTAGGAAAAATGGCATAGCTACCCCATCAACCCCCCCCCCCTACCCCAGCCCATTACCAGCCCCTTTGGGTCTTGTATGGATATTAAGGGGAACCCCGCACACAAAATAAAAAAGGACCTATATACTCTGAACAGCCGTATACAGGCGGTGCATACAAGACAGGGACTGTAGGTTTGTTCTTATGTAGAATCTGTTTATAATTTTGAACAGCTGCATTGTTTAAGTGGAGCTCCATGGCAAATTCCTTTTTTTTAGTTTTTTGTAAAACATAGGGAACGGTTATCACCCCTGTCACATTTTTTTTGCTGTCTGTGCCCCTGTTCAGAACATTTCACCTCACTTTGCGTCCCAATGACAACTGTTTTTGAAATGTGGTGTTTTTATTGAAACAAGGATTGGTGATAAAGCATCAGTAGAGAGGAGACACCTTTCTCCCATATTAATTCTTACAGGAGAGAATTTTCCTTCCAAGGGGTAGATTTCCTCTCACTTCCTGTTGTCTTCTTCCGTTTGCAAGTAGTAGTAGTTTGTAAGTTGGATGTTTGAAAGTAGGGACCTTCCGTATATACTCTGCAGAAATTGGCCCCTTAGGTGTTGGTGTTGGCACAACACTGAAAGCACTCACAGTTATTCTTGGTGGGTGCTGGAACGCCCTTCTGTCAAGTATAATATCAGGAATTGTAATAACATATAATTGTTGATCAGTGGTAGTAAAAATTGGGCCTTTGATGGTGGTGCTGGTGCCCCAACACTGTAAGGCCTGACAGTTACTCTTGGTGGGCGCAGCAATGGTCCCTGCTGTGAATTATTAGATCAATAATTATAATTGCATGCCCCTGTTGAACAGGGGCTGAAAAATTGGGCCTTTGGTGGTGGTGGTGGTGGTGATGGTGGTGCTGGTGCCACAACACTGTAAGGCCTGACAGTTACTCTTGGTGGGCGCAGCAATGCTCCCTGCTGTGAATTATTAGATCAATAATTATAATTGCATGCCCCTGTTGAACAGGGGCTGAAAAATTGGGCCTTTGGTGGTGGTGGTGGTGGTGATGGTGGTGCTGGTGCCACAACACTGTAAGGCCTGACAGTTACTCTTGGTGGGCGCAGCAATGCTCCCTGCTGTGAATTATTAGATAAATAATTATAATTGCATGCCCCTGTTGAACAGGGGCTGAAAAATTGGGCCTTAGGCACTGGTGGCACAACACTGCAACCCCTCACAGATACTGTACTTGGAGCACAGCAATGAGGCCTGTTGCAAAGTATTGCATCAAAAATTTTAATTACACGCCCCTGTTAAACAGGGGCTGAAAAATTGGGCCTTAGCCACTGGTGGCGTCACCCATAAACCAAAATGATCTTCCAAGCTATCATCGTTAATCGTATCATTGAGGAGGAGGAGGAGGATAGCCAGTCAACATAACAGCACAAGCACTCAGCATCAGCATCAGTCTTGAAGGGATGTGACATTTTAAAATCAATTAGTCTGTTATATCAGCATCTGGTGTGTGGTAGCTGGTGGTGATCCAAGACTGGTTCATCTTGATGAAAGTCAGTCGATCAACCGAGTCGGTGGACAGGCGCACCCTGTGATCCGTGACAAATCCTCCAGCAGCACTGAATGTGCGTTCTGAAAGAACGCTGGATACAGGACAGGCCAGTAGCTCAATTGCATACTGTGCAAGCTCTGGCCAGTGATCCATCCTCAAGACCCAGTAAGCCAGAGGATTTTCGGTGGGGAAGGTGTCCAAGTCTGACCTTGCCCCTAGGTATTCCTGCACCATGTATATCAGACGCTGGCGATGGTTGCTGGAACCGATCATACTTTGGGGCTGCGGACTAAAGAATTGTCTGAACGCATCGGTCAGACGGCCACCTTCCCCACCGCTCCTTCTTTGACTGCCCGAAGCCTCAGCAACTCGTTGTCCAAGACCAGGAGTTTGTAACCTCCCAGTCTCTGGGAACGCGTTGCACAGACCTTTCTGCAAGGCCTCCCGGAGTTGTCTCATCCTCTGCTCCCTCTGCGACGGTATGATAAGGTCCGCAACCTTACCCTTGTACCGTGGATCAAGGAGAGTGGCCAGCCAGTAATGGTCCCTCTCCTTGATCCGAAGAATACGAGGATCCTTCCGCAGACTTTGCAGGATCAGGGAGGCCATGCAGCGTAGGTTAGCTGAGGCATTCTGTCCGGAGTCCTCTGGGTCACTAAGGACGACATGATCCGCAGCCACCTCCTCCCAGCCACGTACAAGTCCACTGGTTTCTTGGGACTGTAAATCATCCCTAAAAGACTGCTGCTGATGATGCTGAGTGCCAGCCTCCACCTCCATGCTGACACAATCCTCCTCCTCCTCCTCCTCCTCTTCCTGTGCGATGGGTGGGACAGAAGGAACACTGTCTTAGTAAAGGGGGCCTTGAGAGGCAAGGAAGTCCTCCTCTTCCTGCCTCTGTTCTGCCTCAAGTGCTCTGTCCATTATTCCACGCAGCGTGTGCTCCAACAGGTGGACAAGAGGTACAGTGTCACTGATGCATGCACTGTCACTGCTCACCATCCTCGTGGCCTCCTCAAATGGTGCCAGGACAGTGCATGCATCCCTGATCATGCCCCACTGGCGTGGTGAAAAAAACCCGAGCTCCCCTGACCCTGTCCTGGTGCCGTAGTCGCACAGGTACTCATTGATGGCCCTCTGCTGCGTGTGCAGCCGCTGCAGCATGGCCAACGTTGAGTTCCACCTGGTGGGCATGTCACATATAAGGCGGTTCTTGGGCAGGTTCAACTCCTTTTGAAGCTCAGCCAGACGAGCACTGGCATTATAAGATCTGCGGAAATGCACACAGACTTTCCTGGCCTGCCTCAGGACATCCTGTAAGCCCGGGTACCTGCCCAAGAACCGCTGCACCACCAGGTTAAGGACGTGAGCCATACAGGGCACATGGGTCAGTTGTCCCTGTCGGAGGGCGGAGAGGAGGTTGGTGCCATTGTCGCAAACCACCATTCCTGGCTTAAGCTGGTGTGGCGTCAACCACCTCTCGGCCTGCCCCTGCAGAGCAGACAGGACCTCTGCCCCAGTGTGGCTCCTGTCCCCCAAACACACCAGCGCAAGCACGGCATGGCATCTTTTTGCCTGCGTAGCCCCTTGAACGCCTACGGAGCACCGCTGGTTCCGAGGACAAACCACAGGAAGAGGCCATGGAGGAAGAAGAGGAGGGGGTGGAGGAGAGAGGTGTGTCACAACCAGTAGTAGCATTTTGGAGGCGTGGCGGTGGAACAACCTCCAACACTACTGCACCTTGTCCTGCATCCTTCCCAGCTGCCAAAAGAGTGACCCAATGGGCCGTGAAAGAAAGGTAACGTCCCTGTCCATGCCTGCTGGACCATGAGTCAGCGGTAATATGCACCTTACCGCTGACCGCCCTGTCCAGCGAGGCCAAGACATTGCCCTCCACATGCCTGTAGAGAGCCGGAATAGCCTTCCGTGCGAAAAAGTGTCGTTTGGGAACCTGCCACTGAGGAATCGCACATTGCACAAACTCACGGAAGGGGGCCGAGTCTACCAACTGAAAAGGCAGCAGTTGAAGCGCTAGCAATTTAGCCAAGCTAGCATTCAACCGCTGGGCATGTGGATGGCTGGGAGTGAACTTCTTTCGACGGTCCAGCAGCTGGGGCAGGGAAATTTGCCTGCTAGAATCGGACGTTGGTGTACTGCTAGCAGAGTGCCCGCAAGTACTTGCCTGTGACACACCTAATTCTACACCTTCATTCCTCTCAGAGCAGGTTTCAGAGAGGAGTGAAGGTATAGTGGGGTTGGAGATCCCAGCTGATGCGGTGCAAGAAGAGGTCAGCTTTGTTCTTTGGTGTGGGTCTTTAAGGTAGGCTTGCCAACGAGCTGCATGGCAGGTCAACATATGTCTGATCAAGCATGTGGTGCCCAAGCGGCTGATGTTTTGGCCACGCGATATACGCTTCAGACATATGTTGCAAACAGCAGCTGTGCGATCTGATGCACTCGCCTCAAAAAAGGCCCACACCAAAGAACTTTTTGAATGACGGGCAGAGGCAGCGCCCTGCACAGGCGGAGCTCTGCGGTGTGATTCCGTCGGTGTGCTGCCCATACGCTGGCCACTCAAGGGCATCCTGCCTCGTTGGAGATGTGCCTCCTCCTCATCCTCCTCCTCCTCCTCTCTCCTATTAGGCACCCACGTGGAGTCAGTGACCTCATCATCCCCTCCCTCCTCATCACTGGAGCCAATCTGGCAGTATGCTGCAGCTGCTGGAACATGACTGCCAGATTGGTGTCCTTCTTGAGCATCCCCTCTCTCTGCTCTCACGCTGCTGCCTTCCTCTAGCTGGGTATCATCATCAGATCCTTCCAAACGCTGGGCATCCTCCTGGAGCATGTACCCAACACTGTGCTCAAACAGTTCGGGGGACTCCTCAGGAGGAGGGCATGGAGGGTCTAGGGAAGGATTGACTAATGAAGATAATGATACCAGAGAAGAGGACGCTTTGGCAGCTGCTTTGCCAGTACCCTGAGCCTGGGTGAGAGAGGATGAGGAGGATGAGGTGGGCTTGGTCATCCACTCTACCAAGTCTTCGGCATGATGTGGCTCAACATGTCCAGCTGCCGAAAACAAGGACAAGCGTGTCCCATGGCCATGTGCTGATGACAATGCACCGCGTACACGACCAGCACTGTTGCCCCCAGACACAGAGCCTGCTTGCCCTCTTTTTTTGCCTCCTGACTGTCTGCCTCTCCTTGGTTGCCTTCCAGACATTTTAATGGATGGCCTGCAGGGAGATGGGAAAAACAGCAATAAGGGCTACCTTCAGGTGTATATTGTGCAGGAGGCTTAGCAACAATGACACTGACACTGTCCCCTGCCTATCCTTCTCTGTCCCTAAACACAAGGATTGAAAATATGGAACAGCAAAATTGGTTTAGAACAGAATAGCACACTGTCAGTTTCACTCACTGTACCTCTCTGTCCCTCAACTCAAGGATTGAAAATATGGTTCAGCAAAATAGTTTTAGAACAGAATAGCACACTGTCAGTTTCCCTCACTGTACCTCTCTGTCCCTCAACTCAAGGATTGAAAATATGGAACAGCAAAATTGATTTAGAACAGAATAGCACACTGTCAGTTTCACTCACTGTACCTCTCTGTCCCTCAACTCAAGGATTGAAAATATGGTTCAGCAAAATAGTTTTAGAACAGAATAGCACACTGTCAGTTTCCCTCACTGTACCTCTCTGTCCCTCAACTCAAGGATTGAAAAGATGGAACAGCAAAATTGGTTTAGAACAGAATAGCACACTGTCAGTTTCACTCACTGTACCTCTCTGTCCCTCAACTCAAGGATTGAAAATATGGAACAGCAAAATTGGTTTAGAACAGAATAGCACACTGTCAGTTTCACTCACTGTACCTCTCTGTCCCTCAACTCAAGGATTGAAAATATGGTTCAGCAAAATAGTTTTAGAACACAATAGCACACTGTCAGTTTCCCTCACTGTACCTCTCTGTCCCTCAACTCAAGGATTGAAAATATGGAACAGCAAAATTGGTTTAGAACAGAATAGCACACTGTCAGTTTCACTCACTGTACCTCTCTGTCCCTCAACTCAAGGACTGAAAATATGGTTCAGCAAAATAGTTTTAGAACAGAATAGCACACTGTCAGTTTCCCTCACTGTACCTCTCTGTCCCTCAACTCAAGGATTGAAAATATGGAACAGCAAAATTGATTTAGAACAGAATAGCACACTGTCAGTTTCCCTCACTGTACCTCTCTGTCCCTCAACTCAAGGATTGAAAATATGGAACAGCAAAATTGGTTTAGAACAGAATAGCACACTGTCAGTTTCCCTCACTGTACCTCTCTGTCCCTCAACTCAAGGATTGAAAATATGGTTCAGCAAAATAGTTTTAGAACAGAATAGCACACTGTCAGTTTCCCTCACTGTACCTCTCTGTCCCTCAACTCAAGGATTGAAAATATGGTTCAGCAAAATAGTTTTAGAACACAATAGCACACTGACACTTTCCCTCACTGTACCTCTCTGTCCCTCAACTCAAGGATTGAAAATATGGAACAGCAAAATTGGTTTAGAACAGAATAGCACACTGTCAGTTTCACTCACTGTACCTCTCTGTCCCTCAACTCAAGGATTGAAAATATGGAACAGCAAAATTGGTTTAGAACAGAATAGCACACTGTCAGTTTCACTCACTGTACCTCTCTGTCCCTCAACTCAAGGATTGAAAATATGGAACAGCAAAATAGTTTTAGAACAGAATAGCACACTGTCAGTTTCCCTCACTGTACCTCTCTGTCCCTCAACTCAAGGATTGAAAATATGGAACAGCAAAATTGAGTTAGAACAGAATAGCACACTGTCAGTTTCACTCACTGTACCTCTCTGTCCCTCAACTCAAGGATTGAAAATATGGTTCAGCAAAATAGTTTTAGAACACAATAGCACACTGTCAGTTTCCCTCACTGTACCTCTCTGTCCCTCAACTCAAGGATTGAAAATATGGAACAGCAAAATTGGTTTAGAACAGAATAGCACACTGTCAGTTTCACTCACTGTACCTCTCTGTCCCTCAACTCAAGGACTGAAAATATGGTTCAGCAAAATAGTTTTAGAACAGAATAGCACACTGTCAGTTTCCCTCACTGTACCTCTCTGTCCCTCAACTCAAGGATTGAAAATATGGAACAGCAAAATTGATTTAGAACAGAATAGCACACTGTCAGTTTCCCTCACTGTACCTCTCTGTCCCTCAACTCAAGGATTGAAAATATGGAACAGCAAAATTGGTTTAGAACAGAATACCACACTGTCAGTTTCACTCACTGTACCTCTCTGTCCCTCAACTCAAGGACTGAAAATATGGTTCAGCAAAATAGTTTTAGAACAGAATAGCACACTGTCAGTTTCCCTCACTGTACCTCTCTGTCCCTCAACTCAAGGATTGAAAATATGGTTCAGCAAAATAGTTTTAGAACACAATAGCACACTGACACTTTCCCTCACTGTACCTCTCTGTCCCTCAACTGAAGGATTGAAAATATGGTTCAGCAAAATAGTTTTAGAACAGAATAGCACACTGTCAGTTTCCCTCACTGTACCTCTCTGTCCCTCAACTCAAGGATTGAAAATATGGAACAGCAAAATTGGTTTAGAACAGAATAGCACACTGTCAGTTTCCCTCACTGTACCTCTCTGTCCCTCAACTCAAGGATTGAAAATATGGTTCAGCAAAATAGTTTTAGAACAGAATAGCACACTGTCAGTTTCCCTCACTGTACCTCTCTGTCCCTCAACTCAAGGATTGAAAATATGGTTCAGCAAAATAGTTTTAGAACACAATAGCACACTGACACTTTCCCTCACTGTACCTCTCTGTCCCTCAACTCAAGGATTGAAAATATGGAACAGCAAAATTGGTTTAGAACAGAATAGCACACTGTCAGTTTCACTCACTGTACCTCTCTGTCCCTCAACTCAAGGATTGAAAATATGGTTCAGCAAAATAGTTTTAGAACACAATAGCACACTGACACTTTCCCTCACTGTACCTCTCTGTCCCTCAACTCAAGGATTGAAAATATGGAACAGCAAAATTGATTTAGAACAGAATAGCACACTGTCAGTTTCACTCACTGTACCTCTCTGTCCCTCAACTCAAGGATTGAAAATATGGAACAGCAAAATTGGTTTAGAACAGAATAGCACACTGTCAGTTTCACTCACTGTACCTCTCTGTCCCTCAACTCAAGGATTGAAAATATGGAACAGCAAAATAGTTTTAGAACAGAATAGCACACTGTCAGTTTCCCTCACTGTACCTCTCTGTCCCTCAACTCAAGGATTGAAAATATGGAACAGCAAAATTGAGTTAGAACAGAATAGCACACTGTCAGTTTCACTCACTGTACCTCTCTGTCCCTCATATTAAGGATTGAAAATATGGTTCAGCAAAATAGTTTTAGAACAGAATAGCACACTGTCAGTTTCACTCACTGTACCTCTCTGTCCCTCAACTCAAGGATTGAAAATATGGAACAGCAAAATTGGTTTAGAACAGAATAGCACACTGTCAGTTTCACTCACTGTACCTCTCTGTCCCTCAACTCAAGGATTGAAAATATGGTTCAGCAAAATAGTTTTAGAACTCAATAGCACACTGACACTTTCCCTCACTGTACCTCTCTGTCCCTCAACTCAAGGATTGAAAATATGGAACAGCAAAATTGATTTAGAACAGAATAGCACACTGTCAGTTTCACTCACTGTACCTCTCTGTCCCTCAACTCAAGGATTGAAAATATGGTTCAGCAAAATAGTTTTAGAACACAATAGCACACTGACACTTTCCCTCACTGTACCTCTCTGTACCTCAACTCAAGGATTGAAAATATGGTTCAGCAAAATAGTTTTAGAACACAATAGCACACTGACACTTTCCCTCACTGTACCTCTCTGTCCCTACAAACAAGGATTAGCACAGAATAGCACACTGTCACTGACACTCTCCCTACCTATCCTTATTTGTCCCTAAACACAAGGAATCCAGGATTAGTAAAGGAAAAAAAATGACACTGTCCCTGCCTATGCTTCTCTTTCCCTGCTCCGGAACACACTACACAAGGCCGCCGCGCTGGCGGCCTTTTATAGTGTGGGGCGTGTACTAAACCCCATCAGCAATAATTGGCCACAGGCATCCTGCCTGTGGCCAATCATTGCTCTCCTCGCTGCCGGCGCTGTGATTGGCCAAGCATGCGGGGTCACAGTGCATGCTTGGCCAATCACAGCGCCTGGATGACACTGCGATGGCGTAGTGCATTGTGGGCCGTTCGCGTCACTCGAATTTGGCGCGAACGGCCCAAATCGTTCGATCTTCATCGAACGATCGAACAGCCGATGTTCGAGTCGAACGTATGTTCGACTCGAACACGAAGCTCATCCCTAGATACCACATGTGTGAGACTTTTACACAGAGTGGCCACATACAGAGGCCCAACATGCAGGGAGCACCATCAGGCGTTCTGGAGCACCCAGGCCAATTCTTACATTTCTCTCCTACATGTAAAAATCATCATTTGTTTGCTAGAAAATTACATAGAACCCCAAAACCTTATATATGTTTTTTTAGCAAAGACCATAGAGAATATAATGGTGGTCGTTGCAACTTTTTATCTCGCACGATATTTGCGCAGCAATTTTTTTAACGCGTTTTTTACGGAAAAAAAATGTTTTATGCTAAAAAAAAAAAAAAAAACAGTAAAGTTAGCCCAATGTTTTTACATAATGTGAAAGATGAAGTTACGCCGAGTAAATAGATACCTAACATGTCACCCTTCAAAATTGCACACGCTCGTGGAATGGCGCCAAACTTCGCTACTTAAAAATCCCCATAGGCGACGTTTTAAATATTTTTACTGGTTACATGTTTTGAGTTACAGAGGAGATCTAGGGCCAGAATTATTGCTCTCGCTCTAACGTTCGCGGCGATACCTCACATGTGTGGTTTGAACACCGTTTTCATATGTGGGCGGGACTTACGTATGCTTTCGCTTCTGTATGCGAGCTCACGGGGACAGGGGCGCTTAAAAAAAATATATATTTTTTTATTGTTCATTTTACTTTATTTATTTTAGTTTGACATGTTTTTACGCCCCAAAATTTTTTTTGATCACTTTTATACCTATTACAAGGAACGTAAACATCCCTTGTAATAGGAATATGGCATGACAGGTCCTCTTTACAGTGAGATATGGGGTCAATAGGACCCCATATCTCACCTCTAGGCTGGGAAGCCTGAAAAAAACAAAAAAAAAAACAATCCTGGCTTTGATCATAGCGGTGAGTCGGTAGAAGCACCGGAGGGTGGCGGGGGGGGGACATCCCCTCTCGCCTCCCGTAAGAATGATTAAGCGGCGGAACAGCCGCTATGATTGTTGTTATGGTGTAGGGAATCGCCGGCTGAAAAAGCTAATATCTGAATGATGCCTGTAGCTGCAGGCATCATTCAGATATCCCCGCACAAAGTCAAGGACGTCATATGACGGCCGGCGGGCGGGAAGTGGTTATTGCAGAGTATTGCCGGGCATTGCGGAGTATTGCCGGGCATTGCGGAGTATTGCTGGGCATTGCGGAGTATTGCAGGGCATTGCAAAGTATTGCAGGGCATTGCGGAGTATGGCAGGGTATTGCACGGGGTATTGCACGGGGTATTGCACAGGGGGTATTGCGCAGAGTATTGCAGAGTATTGTGCAGGGTGTATTGTGCAGGGTATTGCAGAGTATTGTGCAGGGTATTGCAGAGTATTGTGCAGGGTATTGCAGAGTATTGCGCAGGGTATTGCAGGGTATTGCGAAGGGTATTGCGCAGGGTATTGCAGAGTATTGCGCAGGGTATTGCAGAGTATTGCGCAGGGTATTGCAGAGTATTGCACCAGGGTATTGCAGAGTATTGCACCAGGGTATTGCAGAGTATTGTGCAGGGTATTGCGGAGTATTTTGCAGAGTATTGCGCAGGGTATTGCAGAGTATTGCGCAGGGTATTGCAGAGTATTGCACCAGGGTATTGCAGAATATTGCACCAGGGTATTGCAGAATATTGCACCAGGGTATTGCAGAGTATTGCGCAGGGTATTGCAGAGTATTGCGCAGGGTATTGCAGAGTATTGCGCAGGGTATTGCAGAGTATTGTGCAGGGTATTGCAGAGTATTTTGCAGAGTATTGTGCAGGGTATTGCAGGGTATTGCAGAGTATTGCACCAGGGTATTGCAGAATATTGCACCAGGGTATTGCAGAGTATTTTGCAGAGTATTTTGCAGAGTATTGCGCAGGGATGGCTGAGCAGGGATGGATGGATTGCTGGATCTGTGACTGCAATTGTCACAGATCCAGCCCACAGCTGACATGATCTGACATGGGGGAGGGAGCTGACATGATCCGCTCCCTCCCCTCTCCTCTCACACTGTACCGATCGGTACAGAGAGGGGAGAGAGGAACCGGCGTCATCACATGACGCCGGTCTGTTTACAAGTGATTGCTCCGTCATTTCACGGAGCGATCACGTGGTAAACGGCCGCTATCAGCGGCGATTTACCGCGATTCGTGATGCGCCGGGTCCTCTGGACCCGGCAGTCACGGAGATTCCCGTGTGCGCGCCCCAGGGGGTGCGCGGGAGCGCGATTCTGGGAGGACGTTATATAACGTCCTCCCAGAGTTAAGCAACCACCTTGTCGACGTTATTTGTCGGCAGGTGGTTGCTAAATGGTTAAAAGCCTTATTTTAAGGGGTACTTTGTATTAATTAATCATTTCACCCAAATAAAATGTATGTACTTTTTTTTCCCCACAAATAGAGCTTTCTTTTGGTTGTATTTGATCACCTCTGCGGTTTTTTTTGTTTTTTGTTTTTTTGCGCTATAAACAAAATAGGACATACAATTTTGAAAAAAAAAAACTGCATTTGTTACTTTCTGTTATAAAACATACCCAATAAAAAAGTTTAACCACTTGCCGACCAGCCGCGGCAGTTTTACATCGGCTGAATGGCACGGCTGGGCGAAACGACGTTACCTTACGTTGCTTTACCTTTTGGCCACTAGGGGGCACGCACCCGCAGCGTGTACACGGAGACGATGCGAGTGGCCGGCGGGCGCGATGACCGCCGGTCACCTGTGATCGCTCGTGACAGAGCGAAAACCGGGATCTGTGTGTGTAAAAACACAGATCCCGGATCTCTCAGGGGAGAGGAGACTGATCGTGTGTTCATACAATGTATGAACACCGATCTCTCTCTTCCCCTAGTCACTCCCATCCCCCCTACAGTTAGAACACACCTAGGGAACACAGTTAACCCCTTGATCACCCCCTAGTGGTAACCCCTTCCCTGCCAGTGACATTTATTCAGTAATCAGTGCATTTTTATAGCACTGATCGCTGTATAATTGTCAGTGGTCCCAAAAATGTGTCAAAAGTGTCCGATCTGTCCGTTGCAATTTCACAGTCCCAATAAAAATTGCAGATCGCCGCCATTACTAGTAAAAAAATAATAATATTAAAAATACCATAAATCTATCCCCTATTTTTTAGACGCTATGCGAACCAATCAATATACGCTTATTGCAATTTTTTTAACAAAAATATGTAGAAGAATACATATCGGCCTAAACTGAGGACATTTTTTTTTTCTTTTTCAAAAATTGGGATATTTTTTATAGCAAAAAGTAAAAGATAGTGTGTTTTTTTCAAAATTGTTGCTCTTTTTTTGTTTATAGTGCAAAAAATAAAAACCGAAGAGGTGATCAAATACCACCAAAAGAAAGCTCTATTTGTGGAAAAAAAAGGATGTAAATTTTGTTTGGGTACAGCGTTGCACAACCGCGCAATTGTCAGTAAAAGCGACGCAGTGCCGTATCACAAAAAATGTACGGTCATTGAGCAGCCAAATCTTCCGGGGCTGAAGTGGTTAAAAAGATCAGTGTAGCGGGTATGTACTTTCCCGGGTGTAATTTGAACTTGGCAGAGACATCAGTGATGTGTAATTCCCTGCAGCCCAGCAGGTGGCGCTGTCGCCATGGGCTGGGGTTGAATCATTGCTGTGTGTCGCGCCTCCCTTTTGTCCTCCCTCGGCAGCGGTATGGTGGGGCGGGGAACCCGCCGTGCTTGCCGGGAGAGGGTATAAAGAGGCCGGCCATCTTTGTCACAGGGTCGAGTCCCAGGCACCTTCAGCCTTCGGGCGGTGGTTCGTGTCGGTTCTCTAGGCGGGCCTAGGCCTAGAGGACGTTTGGAGGTTGTGTTCCATCCCAGGCACCTTTGGCCTGGGGTGAGGTACTCGGATGGAGGTCTGGTGTTTAGTGCCCAACACTGAGTTCCGCGAGGGAAGGAGATCCTAGGGAACCCCGGGAGTGGGTACCCGAATCCGGAAGGCGTAATGGACCGGGGGGAGCTCCTCACTTGAAGACCTGGTGCAGCATATTGCCAGTGACGGGTGAGCCTCTCATCGGAGACCGCCTGGAAGGAAATTCCCCCTCGCTCGGAGACCGCAACCCACTTTCAGGGAGGAAAGTGGAGAACACATTGTGTCTGGGCCTATTCGCATCCACACCTCCTTTTTCTGTTCTGTTTCTACCAAGGGAGTTCAACTGAATGTGTTCATTTGAGAAGAATAAAGGAGTGTGAACTTTAATGGTGTGGGGCTCATTTCCTGACAGACATTGTTCAAGGTAACTCTCGGTGGAGGCTCCAGGTGCACAGCACTGACCCGAAGGTAAAAGAACTTTGCTTATACCACACTGACACCTGTGGTGAAGGCCAGGCGTGGTGTCCCCGCTCCCTTCCCCTCTAAGGTACCCCTAGACAAGAGAAAAGACGAGCTGAAGACGAAGAGGGGAGTGAGGGGGGAGCTACACGTGGGGGCTCGGGTCCGGCATAGTGTTTGTGCACCACGGAATTGAACGTGTCTGCTGGAAGAGTTACGCGAGTAGACAGGCCTTCATTGGCCGAAGTGCATCCCTGTGCTTGAAGTCGTGGACATGACCCATTAAAGGGAAAGGCCCGCACAGAAGAGCAAGGAAAGGGGGAAGCTCAGCCGTGTGAAGTACTACACGTGGGGGTTTCTATTTGCACTGCGCCATCAGGCACACCCCCATCGCTTAGTTCGTGGGCGTGACTCAAAAAGAAAAAAAGAACAAAAGCCCGCAAACTGGAGCAAAGGGGAGGAGTCCAATACGTGTGAAGGACTACACGTGGGACGTTGGCGCAAAAAAAAACTTTGCAGTGTGCGATGGATCAGCAACAGGTCGCCATGTTCGGACATACATTGTGGATTCCAGTTCACCCTTCCACCACGACATTGACTGCTGCTGCTCCGGTAACAGATACGGGTATCCGGCTAAAGCCAAGGGGTCGATTCGCCCTGTATTCGTGCATGGACGTTGAGGCCCTGGGTGTGATTTGTCCCGGCTGTTCGGGACTGGTGTGCCAACTGAAGCCATTTGGGCGATGTGAGGCCTGTGGGGAGTTTCTGTTCGAAGTGGATCCGGCGGTTGAGAAGCCGAGAACCATCTACCCCGGCCGTGCTGCGGGCAACACCACTCAGAGAGGAGGAATCACTTCTGTGACAGCCATCCCTGCGCACACTGCAGCAACCACGGAGGAGGTCGTGAAAATTCAACGGGAGAAATCCGAGGATGCTGACTCGGTCACCACTGTCTCGCAGCGTCCACCACCAAAGAGAAAGACCGGCATGGTAGCCCCGACCAGCGGTTGTGGTGGACCGTCTCGCCCGCTTAAACCCGGCCAGGATGGATCCGTCGACAAGAGTTCCGGACGTCCTGTTTCAAGTAAAGGCCGAGGTAAGCCAGGAGGAGAGATTTGGTGTGTGGGAAGAGGTGAAAACTCAGTCTCCACTACCGGCTACCTGCCCACGGAGGAGTGTGACACCTCTGACCTGGAGTCGCTCTCGGACATGGGAGACGACGTTGCTATAGACAAACTGTTTGCCGAAAAGGGCTGGGACAAAGAACCTCTCGCTTCATCCCGCAGAACCAGGGATCCACCCATGTCTACAAGGGAAAGTACACCCCGGGTGGAGGCACCAGCGCCTGAAGAGGGGTCCCGTCCCCAGCCTGCCTCTACAACCCTGGTACCATCTGTACCCAAGACCGGGGAAAAGAGACTGCTGTTGCGGGCACCAATGCCCAGACCAGATGTGGTCAAGGTCCCTCGCCACCCCGACTCAATAGTTTTACCTGGCGAAGGGGACAAAGCTACCATGCCTCCTTTGGCGAGACTACAACGCCTATTTGGCCAGAAGGTTGCTGCAGAGTACGGATGGGAGTATCCGTACTTGTCTAAGGAGTTGCTCTATGAGGTGGAAGTGTGCAGGGAGCGCTGGTACAATGACTTTGTGTGGACCCACCTTCAGATTCCACAAGCCCGCAGGTACCTGGCATGCTCTCCAAAGGCCTCTCAACCTTTTAAAGACTGCAAGGCAGAGTGGATGTTGGGACGGCACATCCATGCAGACAAAGTGTTGATCCGGCGCAAGGAAGGAGAAGATGTGGAGTATCATCTGGAGACCATGGATCAACACTTGAAGCCACTTGTTCTGCCGCATCCCCGCTTTTACCTGTAGGAGAGAAAAGACTCAGTTCTTGTTATGCTGCTGAACTTTCTGGGGCCCGTTGCTTTTGTGCCCAAAGGAATGAAGGACTGTTCCTGTTGTTCTTCACTTTTCTGCAAGAGATCATGGACTCTGGGGTAGATAGGGTCAAAGAGAAGAGGAAAAGTTCCACGAGTGCAGTTACCGCGGTGCTGTCACCAGGTGGCAGTGTTGCGCAACGTTAAACACTTTTCACGCACTCACTCTTTGAAGAAAAGGGATTTCTTCCAGGAGAAGTTTCTTTTCTCTCACACGAATACATGTGTCAGGGTTATGTGTGCTAATCCCTTTTCTTTTCCCTCTGCAGGAGAGCATCCCACCAAGACCACTGAGTATGGGGTGGGTCTTAGTCAGGATGGGTGGGAAAAGTAAAATGTGAATATGTTATTCAAAGTTATGGTTTAATGCTATTGTTTTTCTCCCTTCCTTCTTCCCTTTTTATTACAGGGCTCAGACACAATGTTTTAGATGGGTAGTTTTTTCTAAAGTGTTATTTTTGTACAATTCTTAGTCGGTTTCTGGATTGGATTATGTCAGCCGTTGAGGGCATGATTTGCTCCAGACACTGGGACCAGTGTCAAACCACCAGGGGGAGAGTGTAGCGGGTATGTACTTTCCCGGGTGTAATTTGAACTTGGCAGAGACATCAGTGATGTGTAATTCACTACAGTCCAGCAGGTGGCGCTGTCGCCCTGGGCTGGGGTTGAATCATTGCTGTGTGTCGCGCCTCCTTTTTGTTCTCCCTCGGCAGCGGTATGGTGGGGCGGGGAACCCGCTGTGCTTGCCGGGAGAGGGTATAAAGGGGCCGGCCATCTTTGTCACGGGGTCGAGTCCCAGGCACCTGGTTCGTGTCGGTTCTCTAGGCGGGCCTAGGCCTAGAGGACAGCCGGAGGTCGTGTTCCATCCCAGGCACCTTGGGCCTGGGGTGAGGTACTCGGATGGAGGTCTGGAGATCAGTGCCCAACACTGAGTTCCGCGAGGGAAGGAGATCCTAGGGAACCCCGGGAGTGGGTACCCGAATCCGGAAGGCGTAATGGACCGGGGAGAGCTCCTCACTTGAAGACCTGGTGCAGCATATTGCCAGTGACGGGTGAGCCTCTCATCGGAGACCGCCTGGAAGGAAATTCCCCCTCACTCGGAGACCGCAACCCACTTTCAGGGAGGAAAGTGGAGAACACATTGTGTCTGGGCCTATTCGCATCCACACCTCCTTTTCTGTTCTGTTTCTACCAAGGGAGTTCAACTGATTGTGTTCATTCGAGAAGAATAAAGGAGTGTTGAACTTTAATGGTGTGGGGCTCATTTCCTGACAGACATTGTTCAAGGTAACTCTCGGTGGAGAATCCAGGTGCACAGCACTGACCCGAAGGTAAAAGAACTTTGCTTATACCGCACTGACACCTGTGGTGAAGGCCAGGCGTGGTGTCCCCGCTCCCTTCCCCTCTAAGGTACCCCTAGACAAGAGAAAAGACGAGCTGAAGACGAAGAGGGGAGTGAGGGGGGCGCTACATCTACTTTCTTCATCAATTTAGGCCAGTATGTATTCTGCTACATATTTTTGGTAAAAAAAAATCTCAATAAGCGTACATTGATTGGTTTGCACAAAAAATAAAGCGTCTACAAACTATGGAATTTTTTTTTTTTTTACTAGTAATGGCAGTGGTCAGCGACTTATAGCGGGACTGCAATTTTGCGGAGGACATTCTCACTGACCGACACTTTTGACACATTTTGGGGACCAGTGTGACTAATTTCAGTGATCAGTGCTAAAAAATATGTACTGTCACTGTACCAATGACACTGGCTGGGAAGGGGTTAACATCAGGAGTGATCAAAAGGTTAACTGTGTGCCTAGCCAATGTTTTTGGGTACTGTGGGAGGTGCTTTAACTAGGGGGAGGCATGTAGAGACACAGGATTCATGCTCGTCACTCCTGACAGAACGGCGATCTGCCTTGTTTACATAGACAGACTGCCGTTCTGCCTCTGTACCGAACAATTGGTGGGTGTCGACGGACATCAAGTCCGTTTTACCCGCTGATCAGCTTCCGCCATGTATAATCACAGCAGAAGCGAGCCACCGGTGCCGCGCATTCACGCTAGGGTTGCCACCTTTTTTTTAAGTCAAACCTAAAACACTTTAGCGGCACACAACAATTTTTTTTTTATATATATAAACTATACCTATATTTTGCAATTAAATAACATTTCTAATCAAATTAAAGTGGATGTAAACCCTCCTATCGTTTTCAGCCAAGGAAGCTGCCATCTTGACCTCTGTTTAATCTTCAACTGCCATGATGCTGCACATGTGACCAGTTATGACACCAGCCATTGGATGGTTTGACAGTTTGGTTGAGAGCACAACCAATGAATGTGGCAGTTAGCATTTCCGGCATGCCGGGAATTTAACTGTTTTTTTAAACTGTTATATCAATGGGTTTACTTCCACTTTAAGTTAAGCACAAGAGTCCCCTTTACATCAGAGTCCACAGAGTTCCCCTTTTAAATCTGAATCCACAGAGTTCCCCTTTTAAATCTGAATCCACAGAGTTCCCCATTTACATCAGAGTTGAGTTGAGTTAAGTTGAGAGGTATCTTAATATAGCGCGGTCTTACCTCGAAGGGTCCCGATGCGCATAGCAGAATTCCTGGGAAAAGAGGACCCAGGAACCAAGAGCAGCACAGAGCGGCAGAAAGGGTGGAAGAAAGAGGTTACGCAGGAAAGGCTTGCGTGAAAAGCCAAGTCTTCAGTAACCCGCGGAAGACCGGGATAGTAGGGGCCTCCTGGAGCTCGACAGGGAGGCTATTCCATAATACGGCACCCTGGTGGGAGAAGGCCCGACCTCCACGCCGGATCTTCTTGGGTAACGAGATGTAGAGGAGATCTCTGCCGTAGATCTTAGTGATCTGACAAGAGCTCGTTTATGAAAACAAGAGCAGAGGTAGCTTGTGGCCAGGCCTCTCATTATCTTAAACATAATACATCCGGCCTTAAATAAGGTGCGATAGTGGACCGGCAGCCAATGCAAGGCGCAGAGAACAGGGGTGATGTGATCCCTCAGCGGGACATCCATGAGTAACCTAGCCGCAGCATTTTGAATAAGTTGAAGCTTCTGCACTAACATCTTCGGCAATCCCAGATAAAGAGAGTTGCAGTAGTCTAGGCAGCTACCTATCGTGGCGCAGATGACAGTTTTTCTGTCTGAGATATCCAGATATTTAAACAGCCCCCTCAGCAGTTTTAGCTGCCAGTGACATGCACTGACGACCTTTTGTTATCTGAGGAGCCAGGGTTAAACCTGAATCTAGGATGAATCCCAGATCACGGACCTGGGGGGCCACCTCCGGAGCAGGACCAAATGAGGGAGGCCAAGGGATATCTGGGGGGGGGGGGTGGCCAGATCGCTGAAGATGATCACCTCAGTTTTTCCCCCATTAAGTTTCAGGAGGTTGGCAGACATCCATGTGTTGATGGCCTCCAGCTGGCAAGGGTGGTATCAGCCGTCCGGTTCCTAGGAATCTTCAGGTAGACCTGGGTATCATCCGCATAAACATGGTACTGGATGGCGTGGGACTTTAGCAGTCCCTTACACTGTAAGGGGGGGGGGTGGACTCTGCAGACTCTGATATAAGGGAGAACTCTAGGTACTCTAATATAAGGGATGCTCTAGGAACCCTGATCTAAGGGGGAAACACTGAGAACTCCGATATACGAAGAGGACTTTGATGTAAGGAGGAACACTGTGGCCTCTGGTGTAAAAGGGAACTCTGATGTAAGGGGTGCTCTGAGAACCCTGATTTACCTTAGTGTACTCACTTAGGCAGGAGAGAGAAGGGGGCAGACTTCAGTCACAGACAGGGATGGATGGTGAGCTCACTCACCCCTTGGCAGTCAGCATCTCTCATCCAGATGTAGCTGAGGCGGCTGGACTTCAAATTTCCGCCCACCACTTTCCTATTCTGGAGCACTGCGCCAGGGATTGTGGGTAGACACAGAGGGGTAGGGGCGGGAGGAAGAGGAGCAGATCAAGCCATCTCTCCTCTCCCGTCTGTGTGAGGGGAAGGGGAGATTGTTAGTGCTGGCTTTGGGCAGTGTGAAAGAGACTGTAACAGACACTCTCGGCTTAGACAACTGAAGCCAGCAACTCTGCTGGGAAGCCATAGTCTGGTCTGAATAATGTGTCCGGGTTTCAGGTGGTCTGAAACCCAGACGCATAAGTCCAAACCCGAACTGTCCGGGTGAATCTCGAACAGATGGCAACCCTAATTCACGCCCGCTGCCCGGATGAGCCGGATCACGTATATATACGTGATCTGGCACAGAGGTGCCGCCCTGTAGCAGTAAAACTGCCATAGGGCGGACCTTAAGTGATTAAACACTAAGCAAACTAATGCAAAGACAGGTTTGAAGGTTGGTGCCTTAACATTGTAGGCAGGTCTTCGGCTGCAGTATATCCACCAACCTAAAGGTGGCACTGGCAGGAAACCATTGAGGACTAATTTGTCCCTTGCTATGATCTCTGTGGGCTTTAGGCAACCATCTTGGGGACAGGGGTGGATCCAGGGGGGGCAAAGGGTAAATTGCCCCCCCCCCCCGAAAATAGTGAGCAGGCTGTGCTGATGCCGAGCCCCATCAGCCGTTGCTGACAGGATCTCTGTGAAGGGACACAGGCACCTGCAGAGCTGCAGCTGCGGGGGATTTCAACCCCTCCCTCTCCTCCTTCAGCCAAGCATTCACCTGGCAATGCCTGCTCCTATTGGCTACATTAAGAGCCAATGGCTGGTAAACTAGAACCTAGAGGATTATGGGACATGTAGTCCCGGATACCAGCAGGCCTCAGCATGATTCCCTGAGAGGACTGCAGCCCCCAACATGCCGAGCGGGAGGAGGGGAGAGGAAGAGAGGAGAAGAGAGACCATGAGGCTGTCGGGTGGAGGGAGCCAGTGATTCTATTATTATCGTCCAAGGTAAGAACTTATCTCCCCTCCACCTGGCTGCATCCACCCTGTCCTCCCCTCCACCTGGCTGCATCCACCCTGTCCTCCCCTCCACCTGGCTGCATCCACCCTGTCCTCCCCTCCACCTGGCTGCATCCACCCTGTCCTCCCCTCCACCTGGCTGCATCCACCCTGTCCTCCCCTCCACCTGGCTGCATCCACCCTGTCCTCCCCTCCACCTGGCTGCATCCACCCTTTCCTCCCCTCCACCTGGCTGCATCCACCTTGTCCTCCCCTCCACCTAGCTGCATCCACCCTGTCCTCCCCTCCATCTGGCTGAATCCACCCTTTACTCCCCTCCACCTGGCTGCATCCACCCTTTCCTCCCCTCCACCTGGCTGCATCCACCTTGTCCTCCCCTCCACCTAGCTGCATCCACCCTGTCCTCCCCTCCATCTGGCTGAATCCACCCTTTACTCCCCTCCACCTGGCTGCAAACACCCTTTCCTCCCCTCCACCTGGCTACATCCACCCTGTTCTCCCCTCCACCTGGCTGCATCCACCCTGTCCTCCCCTCCACCTGGCTGCTCCCACCCTGTAATAATAGAAATAATTGTGCTTCAATCATCCTGACACCATATTAACCATGGTGCCGTGATGATTGAAGCACCAACACCAGCCATTGCCTCTACAAATTGCCCGCAGAAATTTTGGCAGTGCCTCTCCCGAGATTAGACTGCTTGGGGAAGACAGCATTTCTGAAATCCTGCTATGTTTGGGTGGCCATCTTGACATAGAAGTCCTTAAATAGGAGATTCTGCAGCATTCAATGTCCTGGCAGTGTGGAGTGGAAGTAAGATAGGGACAGAGCCCCCACTGGATACGAGTCCTCTGGCTCCTCTTTCTGCTGTGCTGCCCTCTGCTCGGGGCCTCAGCTCCTGTTCCGACGCCCCTGATACGAGAGAGTAGCTGTTGAGGAGAGACAGAATAGGTTTCCCATTACAGATTATTGAGCATACATAATTCGTGTTTGAGAACCCAATTGCCAAGCACCAATTCTGTCATATTGGGTTGGGATTGAGCTTGCCTAAAGTGATTTTAAAGGATATTTTTTTTTTATTTAAAATAAAAAAGATGTTATACTTTTTTTAAACCATTTAAGTTCTGTTCAGCTATAAAACCATGGTGCTTGCAAAGAACTACTTAACAAAAATTTACAAAAATTAACCTGCATGCTGGAAATTTTATATAACTTAACACTGCCAGTGAAATATTAATCAACAAATTCACATAAAAGTCCAACGTGTTTGTTTATCACAATTGCCAGTGAATAAATCCGATGCTGTGAATCTCTTGTGCTCGTCCACCTGTCACTTTATGCTTTCACCTGGAAATAATGACCTATATGGAAAAATATGTCTTTCTGCGCCTTCCCCTTTAAAGGGTTAAGCATCTCCTGGACACCTCTGGAAAAGCCACCGTGCCTCCATCTTATATGGTTCCTCAGGTAACCCAGAGCAACCAACCTACTCACAATGGAAGACTTTCCAGCATGTGGCTCAAAAAATTTTAAAAAATATCAACGAACTTCCTTCTGACTTATAACCACTTTATTATTAAAAAATTAAACATTACACTCACATATTGTAGTACACGGTAAACTGGTGCATCTCAGCATAGACCACCATTCAAAGATCTTAACAGAATTTCAGATCGACAGCTCATGATATGCATCAATTCACCTACTTCCAGGTGTGTGCTCTGATGTTATAGACTTCGCCCCAACACATTTTATCACCGGTCATGAGACTTTCTTAGGGGAAACAGAGCCTCCGTGCTCGTCAATTGTTATTTCAGGGTATGTGTGCCAATGTCATAGGCTCCGCCCCTACGCATTTTGTCACTGGACATGTGCACAGAGGGTATTTAGATTATTAAAAAGTGTTATACTTTCTTGTTCTGTGCAATGGTATTGCATAGAGTGGTCCCTTACCTCCTCTTCTGGAGTCCCCTGCCAACACTGTCTGCTTCTTCTTCCTCTGAGTGCCCCTTTAGCAAGCCATGTGCTAAGGGGATACCCATGCCTGCGCACTCTTGAGCCGGGCTGTGTGCATCCATAGATACACCCAGCACCAGTAAGTCACTCTCCGGCTTCCTCCTCACAGGAGTTTGACTGACAACAGCAGGAGCCTATGCCTCTTGGTGCTCTCAGGGTCTCCTGTGAGACCAAGAAGTACAGAAGTACAGGAGAGCATTGCTGCAGCTGGGAAAGTGCTGGATCCTAACTAGGGATGAGCTTTATGTTTGGGTCGAACATGAGTTCGACTCGAACATTGGCTGTTCGCCGAAGAGCAAACAATTTGGGGTGTTCGCGGCAAATTCGAAAGCCGCAGAACACCCTTTAAAAGTCTATGGGAGAAATCAAAAATGCAAATTTTAAAGGTTAATATTTAAGTTATTGTCATAAAAAAGTGTTTGGGGACCTGGGTCCTGCCCCAGGGGACATGTATCAATGTCGGGAGCAGTGATTTTAATAATGCTTAAAGTGAAACAATAAAAGTGAAATATTCCTTTAAATTTCGTACCTGGGGGGTGTCTATAGTATGCCTGTAAAGTAACGCATGTTTCCAGTGTTTAGAACTGTCCCTGCACAAAATGACATTTCTAAAGGAAAATTACCAGGCCATTACCAGGCCCTTTGAGTCTGGTATGAATATTAAGGGGAACCCTGAACCAAAATGAAAAAAAAAATACGTGGGGGTTCCCCCAAACTCCATATTAGGTCTGGTATGAATATTAAGGGGAACCCTGCGACAAATTAAAAAAAAATGCGTAGGGGTCCCCCTCAAAATCCATACCAGACCCTTTAGGTCTGGTATGGATTTTAAGGGGAACCCTGCGCCAAAATAAAAGAAAAATGGCGTGGAGTTCCCCCCAAAAATCCATACCAGACCCTTATCCGAGCACGCAACCTAGCAGGCCGCAGGAAAAGAGGGGGGGACGAGAGAGCGCCCCCCCTCCTGAACCGTACATGGATGTCCCCATGTTGATGGGGACAAGGGCCTGATCCCCACAACCCTTGCCCGGTGGTTGTGGGGGTCTGTGGGCGGGGGGCTTATCGGAATCTGGAAGCCCCCTTTAACAAAGGGGACCCCCAGATTCCGCCCCCCTATGTGAATTGGTATTGGGGTACATTGTACCCCTACCATTTCACAAAAAAATGTGTCAAAAATGTTAAAAACCACAGTAGACAGCTTGGGACAAATCCTTTATTAAAAAGAAAAAAAAAGCCGGCCAATGATGCTCTCCCGCCGTGACAGCTCTTTTATCCCATGGAGGCAGGATCATGTCGGCTTTTTTTTTTCTTTCTCTGTATCGCTCGAGAATAGAGTTGAGCGGGTAGCTGGATATTCGGGTCCGGCGGGTTCGGCCGAACTTCGGAAAAAAGTTCGGATTCGGGACCGAACTTTAACCCGAACCCGGACCCGGACCCCATTGAAGTCAATGGGGACCCGGACTTCTGACGACTAAAAAGGCTCTAAAAAAGTAATGGAAAGGGCTAGAGGGCTGCAAATGGCAGCAAAATGTTGTTAAGAACATGGCAAGTGCTCTGCAAACAAATGTGGATAGGAAATAACTTAAAAGAACATAAAAAAAATAAAAAAATAAAAAAATATGCTGGAGGCCCCCTTTTCAGCAGAAGAGGTACAGGAAGTCATTAAGAACCTCAGAAACTCAACGGCACGATGCCACACATATGGTGGGAATGCCCCAGAATACGCCCTTTCTGGAATAAATTATTTAATTTAATGGATAAGCTAGTGGGAAAATAAAATACTTTGAAATAAAAATGTAGCGGGGTGCTAAATTTAAGGAAAGTGTTTGAGTGGTAAATAGGCTCAAATACCCTAATTCTGTAGGATTCATGGACCATTTTGTCCTCGGGGGACAGTATTGGTGTGCAGTTCCCTGCGGCCTACAGGTGGCGCCTTTTGTGTCCCCTCTTGGCAGTAGTACAGCGGGGCGGGGAACCTGCTGTGCATGCCGGGAGAGCATATAAAAGGGGCAGACCTTTGGCCTGGGGGCTGATGTCCAGTGGGGTCCGCGCCCAGGTGCCTTCGGCCTGGGTGCATGTGTTCCTGTTCCATCTCGGGCACCTTTAGCCCGGGGTGAGGTACTATCCTGGAGTTCTTGCTGCCCTGGGTATGGAGGCCTAGGGGCGGGAGTAAAGCCTGGAGTCCAGAGCCGCCTCGTGTAGGGGACCCTGTTCCAGGGAAGGGAGGATCATTCTGATGGACCGATGCGGGAGTCACGGTGAAGGAATGGTCTGTTGACTCCCTGGAGAGATGTCTTCCCCTTGATATGGGCTAGGTTCGTAGAAGGAGAAGCTCAAGGTCACCTTGACTGTATCAGAGGCCTTATTCAACCGGCCCGTGGCAGGGGCCTTATACACCCTGGTCTGTGGCTGAGACCAAAGTTCTCCAGGCCCGTGGCAGGGGCCTTGTACACCCGGTCTGTGGCAGAGACCAACCTCAATGTCTGTGGCAGAGACCGTGCGCCAAAAACTGTTTGAGAAACCTAAGCAGTGAAGTGAATGTGCTACGTTTGTGCCTGGACCTCCTCCACACCTTAAGCTGTCCTGTTTCTTTGCTCTAACCTTTTCTATCTGAGTACAGTTTATTTTGCCATGAGAGAATAAGAGTTGGAGTTTCAGCTGGTGTGGACATTGACTTTACTGGCAATTAAAGGACTTGCCTCTACCTACAGTAGAGGTGAGAATCATCCTCTGGAGGAGTTTTGACTCCGGCTGTGGACACGGCCCGTCAAGTACACCGCTCAACCTCTTTATATAGGAGGATACGGGCTGGTAGTGCGGTGTGCCTTTCTCCCTCCTGCGAAGAGCCAACAACATAAAGGCAGGTAAGGGGGAAAGGATCTGTGCGCTACAAAAAAATAAAATTAAAATTTTAATCTTGGCCTAGCAGGACGAGGTCCATATGGAGTAGGAGGTTGAGGTGGCGGTGGATGTGGCTGTGTAGGTGGAAGCGGCGGTGGAGGAGGACGAGGTAGCCAACACTGGTTCAAAAATACAACAATGGCTGGGTAAGGCCGGTGATGTGTCGAATTCTGTCCCCTGTCGAATAGTGTCCGCCCTGTACTGCGCTTGCTGAGTATGTAGGACAAGGGGATTTCAAAAATCTCCCAAGACTAACGGCGCCTGCGTGTTGAGTTCAGGTGAAGGCCACACCATCCGTGGTTCAAGCCGAGCCAAGCAAGGCCGCGATCGAAGCGAGCCCGTGAGGGGCCCTGTTACTATGTGCTACCGTATGTCCTCTTGGATGGTGGGGCTTGAACCTGCACTCACAGCGCAGGCGCTGTTCATCTTCGGAGATTTTGTGAATCTCCTTGTCCTCTGTACTGCGCAAGCGCTGCGCCTGCGCAGTACGGGCCGGGCACAATCCGATGGCCGGACAGTTTTTGTCACAACACCGGTATACATGTCTATTCTGCACAAGGTACGGACAAGTCCTGTGGGATCCATGCCTGGTTCATTTTAATGAACGTGAGCTTGTCCACATTGGCTCTGGACAGGCGGCTGCGCTTGTCTGTGATAACGCCCCCTGCCGTGCTAAATACACGTTCAGATAATACACTGGCTGCAGGGCAGGCCAGCACCTCCAAGGCATAAACGGCAAGCTCAGGCCATGTGCCCAATTTGGAGACCCAGAAGTTAAAGGGGGCAGACCCGTCATCCAGTACGTGTAGGCCTGTGGACACATACTGCTCAACCATGTTGGTGAAATGCTGCCTCCTGCTAAGACGTTCCATCTCAGCTGGTGGTGCTGGTTGTTGTGGCGTGCTGACAAAGCTTTTCCACATTTCGGCCATGCTAACCCTGCCTTCTGAGGTGCTGCCGGTGCCCCGGCTGCGTTGGCGACCTCTTCCTCCTCCTCTGCCTTCGCCTTGTGCTTCCACCGTACGCCCGCTGTCAGGTGGGAATGCCACCAGCAGCGCGTCTACCAGCGTGCGCTTGTACTCGCGCATCTTACGATCCCGCTCCAGTGAGGGAATTAAGGACGGTACGTTGTCCTTGTAACGGGGATCCAGCAGGGTGGCCACCCAGTAATCAGCACCAGTTAAAATGTGGGCAACTCGGCTGTCGTTGCGGAAACACTGCAGCATGTAATCGCTCATGTGTGCCAGGCTGCCCAGAGGCAAAGAAAAGCTGTCCTCTGTGGGAGGTGTATCGTCTGTGTCCTCTGTATCCCCCCAGCCACGCACCAGTAATGGCCACGAGCTGGTCTGAGTGCCACCCTGCTGTGAACATGGCTCCTCCTCCTCCTCCTCCTCCTCCATCTCCTCCTCCACCTCGTCATCCTCCAGAACTGTGCCCTTTCTGCCGGACAATTGTGTACCTGGCGTTTGTTGGTGCAGGAACCCACCCTCGTAGCCACTTGTGAAAGACTGCCCTGAAAGCCTTTGAAATGATCCCGCTTCCTCCTCCTCCTCCTCATCCTCCTGTGCCACATCCTCTTCCATCATCGCACGAAGCGTTTTTTCAAGGAGGCATAGAACTGGGATAGTAACGCTGAGAACGGCGTCATTGGCACTGGCCATGTTGGTGGAGTACTCGAAACAGCGCAACAAGGCACACAGGTCTCGCATGGAGGCCCAGTTATTGGTGGTGAAGTGGTGCTGTTCCGCAGAGAGACTCACGCGTGATTGCTGCAGCTGAAACTCCACTATTGCCTGCTGCTGCTCGCACAGTCTGGCCAGCATGTGCAAGGTGGAGTTCCACCTTGTGGGCACGTCACATATGAGGCGGTGAGCGGGAAGGCCGAAGTTACGCTGCAGCGCTGACAGGCGAGCAGCAGCAGGGTGAGAACGCCGAAAGTGCGCACAGACAGCCCGCACTTTCTGCAGCAGCTCTGGCATATTGGGGTAATTTTTAAGGAACCTCTGGACCACCAAGTTCAGCACATGCGCCAGGCAAGGGATGTGCGTCAAACCGGCTAGACCCAGAGCTGCTACGAGATTTCGCCCATTATCGCACACCACCAGGCCGGGCTTGAGGCTCACTGACAGCAACCACTCATCGGTCTGTTGTTCCATGTCCCTCCACAACTCCTGCGCGGTGTGGGGATTTTCCCCCAAACAGGAAAGTTTTAAAACTGCCTGCTGTCGTTTACCCCTGGCTGTGCTGAAGTTGGTGGTGAAGGTGTTACGCTGAATGGATGAGGAGGCGGTAGAGGATGAGGAAGCGGAGAAGGAGGAGTTAGCAACAGGAGGCAAACTGAAGCGCCCTGCAATCCTCGGTGGTGGAAGGACATGCGCCAAACCGCTATCTGCCTCAGGCCCAGCCGCCACTGCATTTACCCAGTGTGCTGTTAGGGAGATATAACGTCCCTGACCGTGCTTACTGGTCCACGCATCCGTAGTTAGGTGGACCTTGCCACAGATGGCGTTGCGCAGTGCACACCTGATTTTGTCCCCCACCTGGTTGTGCAGGGAAGGGATGGCTCGCCTGGAAAAGTAGTGGCGGCTGGGCACGACGTACTGCGGGACAGCCAATGCCATCAGGCTTTTAAAACTCTGCGTCTCCACCAGACGGAATGACAGCATTTCAAAGGCTAGGAATTTTGAAATGCTGGCATTCAGGGCCAGGGATCGCGGGTGGCTAGGGGGGTACTTCCTCTTCCGCTCCAATGTTTGGGAGATAGAGAGCTGAACGCTTCCATGGGACATTGTGGAGATGGTTGGTGACCCAGGTGGTAGTGTTGCTGGCAGATCCTCTGTTTGCGGGGTGACAGGTGCCACTGTCACTACAGAGGTGGATGAAGAGGCCGAGACTGCAGCAGAAGAGGAAGCAGGAGGAGCCAGAGACCTTTCTTGGTTTTTGAGGTGTCTACTCCACTGCAGCTCGTGCTTTGCACTTAGATGCCTGGTCATGCAGCTTGTGCTCAGGTTGAGAACGTTTATGCCTCGCTTCAGGCTCTGATTGCACAGCGTGCAAACCACTCGTGTCTTGTCATCAACACACTGTGTGAAGAACTGCCACGCTAGGGAAGTCCTTGGACCTGGCTTTGGTGTGCTCGGTCCCTTGCTGCGTTGGGCAGTAGCAGATGTACTGTCTAGGGGACGAATGCTCCGTTTTTGCACCCTGCTCCCTCTTCTGCTGTGCTGGTGGCTCTGTGCGACCACCGCCTCTTCCTCCGAACTACACTGGTCACCTGCATAACGTTGATTCCATGTGGGGTCGAGGACCTCATCGTCCTCCACATCATCTTCCACCCAGTCTTCACCCCTGCCCTCCATGTCTGTCTGCACAATTGCGAAAGCAGCAGCAGTTGGCACCTGTGTTTCGTCATCATCCGAGACGTGCTGCGATGGTCCTCCCATGTACCCATCATGAAACATAAGTGGTTGGGCATCGGTGCACTCAATCTCTTCCACTTCTGGGGCAGGGCTAGGTGGATGGCCCTGGGAAACCCTGCTAACAGAGTCATCGAAAAGCAGAAGAGACTGCTGCATGATTTGGGGCTCAGACTGCTTGGCTGATTTGCAAGGGGGTGAGGTGAAAGACTGATGGACATGGGCTTCAGGTGCCAACTCTGATCTTTCATCAGAAGAGTGGGTGGGAGACAATGTGAAGGAACCCGAGGCACTGTCAGCAACCCAATCTACTATCGCCTGTACTTGTCCTGGCCTAAACATTGGTACAGCCTCATTAGGCGCGACAAAATACCGCCGCAGGCTCGGTCGCCTACTCGCACCTGAGGAAGGTGTTTCACTTGTGCGTGTAGCTGGCACAGATCCACCACATCCTCTCCCTGCAACAGGAGCTCCACCAGCAGCACCACGACCGGGGCCACCACGTCCCTTTGACCTTCCCCTCATATTTTCCAAATTTAGGATCTTGCCCTAAATGGCGTTTTTTGGAAGACCACAACACACCCACAGTACGTAATGGCTGAAACGCACAGCTACAGAACTGCAGAAAATGCTATTCAAAAAAAAAAAGGTTGTTTTTTTTAGTATAGCACAGTACAAGGAAAATATATAGAAATTGTTTATTTCACACACCTCCAGATGTGTATTTCACACTGCAAAATATTTTCTGTGGCCCTAAATGGCGTTTTTTGCCAGACCACAACACACCCACAGCACGTAACCGCTGAATCGCACAGCTACAGAAAATGCTATTCAAAAAAAAAAGGTTGTTTTTTTTAGTATAGCACTGTACAAGAAGAATATATAGAAATTGTTTATTTTACACACGTCCAGATGTGTATTTCACACTGCAAAATATTTTCTGTGGCCCTAAATGGCTTTTTTGCCAGACCACAACACACCCACAGCACGTAACCGCTGAATCGCACAGCTACAGAAAATGCTATTAAAAAAAAAAGGTTGTTTTTTTTAGTATAGCACTGTACAAGAAGAATATATAGACATTGTTTATTTTACACACCTCCAGATGTGTATTTCACACTGCAAAATATTTTCTGTGGCCCTAAATGGCGTTTTTTGGAAGAGCACAACACACCCACAGTATTTAACCACTGAATCGCACAGCTATAGAAGTGCAGAGAATGCTATTCAAAAAAAATGTTGTTTTTTTTAGTATAGCACTGTACAATATATAGAAATTGTTTATTTTACACACCTCCACATGTGTATTTCACACTGCAATTTATTTTCTGTGGCCCTAAATGGCGTTTTTTGGAAGAGCACAACAACCCCAACAGTATATAACCACTGAATCGCACAGCTGCAGAGGCCAGAGAATGCTATTCAAAAATAATGTTGTTTTTTCACACACCTCCAGATGTGTATTTCACACTGCAAAATATTTTCTGTGGCCCTAAATGGCGTTTTTTGCAAGAGCACAACAACCCCAACAGTATATAACCGCTGAATCGCACAGCTGCAGAGGCCAGAGAATGCTATTCAAAAATAATGTTGTTTTTTCACACACCTCCAGATGTGTATTTCACACTGCAAAATATTTTCTGTGGCCTTAAATGGCGTTTTTTGCAAGAGCACAACAACCCCAACAGTATATAACCGCTGAATCGCACAGCTGCAGAGGCCAGAGAATGCTTTTTAAAAATAATGTTGTTTTTTCACACACCTCCAGATGTGTATTTCACACTGCAAAATATTTTCTGTGGCCCTAAATGGCGTTTTTTGGAAGAGCACAACACAACCACAGTATTTAACCACTGAATCGCACAGCTATAGAAGTGCAGAGAATGCTATTCAAAAAAAATGTTGTTTTTTTTAGTATAGCACTGTACAATATATAGAAATTGTTTATTTTACACACCTCCACATGTGTATTTCACACTGCAATTTATTTTCTGTGGCCCTAAATGGTGTTTTTTGGAAGAGCACAACAACCCCAACAGTATATAACCGCTGAATCGCACAGCTGCAGAGGCCAGAGAATGCTATTCAAAAATAATGTTGTTTTTTCACACACCTCCAGATGTGTATTTCACACTGCAAAATATTTTCTGTGGCCCTAAATGGCGTTTTTTGGAAGAGCACAACACACCCACAGTATATAACCGCTGAATCGCACAGCTGCAGAGAATGCTATTCAAAAAAAAGGTTGTTTTTTTTTTTTAGTATAGCTTAGTACAAGAAAAATATATAGAAATTGGTTATTTCACACAACTAGAGATATACACTGCAAAATATTTTTTTGCCCAAAAATAGGTCTTTTTTGCGCACAACAAAGTGCCTTTTTTTCTTTTTGCAACAGCACAATAAAGTGCCTTTTTTTTTTTTTGGGGGCCCAAAAATGGGTCTTTTTAGCAAAAGCACAATAAAGTGCCTTTTTTTTTTTTCTGCCCGAAGTGGGTCTTTTAGCAAGAGCACAATACAGCCACAGTATGGAATAGGTGTATCACTCAACGTAATGCAGTGCTGGTGCACTGAGCTTGCAACACAAACAGATAAACCTATGCAGATCGCTGAGCTATTATATCTCTCAATCTGGACTCCTATCTAAATCTCTCTCCCTGAAAGCACAAACAGGATCCTGCCCCTACACTACACTACACTGTCTCCCTATCTTTTCTATCAGTAGATTGCAGAATCAGGACTAACTCCTATCATATAATTCTCTCCCTCACAGCAACAGCAGCCAGGATCCTTTCCCTACACTGTCTAAAAGCAGAGTGACGATCTGTGCTGTGTGCCTCTTGCTTATATAGAAGCTGGTCACATGCTGGGTCACATGTTGCACTGACCAATCACAGCCATGCCATTAGTAGGCATGGCTATGATGGCTTCTAAGGGCACACCAGCTAATCAAATGGTGATTGGCTGGCCCCTGAAGCATTTCTAACTGTGCCATTAAATTCCCGAATCCGGACCCGAACCCGGACTTTAGCGCAAAATCCGGGTCCGGGGTCGGGAAAACGCCAAAATTCGGTACGGACCCGAACTTTACAGTTCGGGTCCGCTCAACACTACTCGAGAATGGATTACATTGTTGGAAATTTTTTTTCTTTTTTTTTTTCTTTTTAATAAAGGACTTGTCCCAAGCTGTCTACTGTGGTTTTTAAAATTTTTGACACATTTTTTTTGTAAAACACTTTTGATTTTTCATGTTCGTGTCCCGTAGACTTTAACGGTGTTCGCGTGTTCGAACACATTTTTTTGCCTGTTCGCATGTTCTGCTGCGAACCAAACCGGGGGGTGTTTGGCTCATCCCTAATCCTAACACATAGAATGCATTAAAGCTGAACTCCCTGAATTCAGCTATTTAGCAAACACTGCAGGCATACCATGAGTTAAGTCCAACGAGGTGCCTGCTGCCTTATCTCTATTAATATAGACTTATTTCTCTTATTTACATCGGCAGGTTTATTGTGCTCCAGTAGCTGGAACTGCTATGTCTGCCCCTCCCCTCCTTCTGCCCATTCACAGAAGCCTTTTTATTATGTGAACTCATAAAATATAAAGGTTTCTGTGAATAGGCAGCAGAGGGGAGCAGCGGCATGTGCTTCCCTCCTCTCAAAGCTGGAGTGTGTCTTTCAGGAGTGCAATAAAGCAGTCATATATGAGTAATAAAGATAAGTCCCAGAGGTGACATGCACTTTTTTGCAAAATTGCTGAATTCCTGGAATTTGGCTTTAAAGTGGTTGTAAACTCATATACCCAGTGAAGGGACTATGCTCAGGTGATACACAGAGATGAAACAAATACTCCTACATAAGTTGCACCTGTCTATCTGCAGTCTTCTCTTCATCCATTCAAATTGCTGAATTTATATTTCAGAGAAAAAGGGGGTGGAGAACTGAAGTTACACTCTGCAGAGCTCAGTGGGGAGAGGTCTGAGAGCTGATTGGAGGGAAGAGACGCACCCCCTCCACACAGCACACATGAACAGAGCTGTCAAACTGCTGGAAGTCCCTTCTCTGTCACCATTTTTCTCTTGGTGTCAGGACTAATTGTCAGAAGTGATTCATGCTGATAGCAGAGGAACAAAGCAGCAGACAGAAATAACACGTAGTGCTCTTAATTGAAACAAGTACACACTATAGAGGGATATGTTTTGTTCATATTTCATGTCTGAGGTTTACAATCACTTTAGGGTAAAAAAGGTTTATACTTTAGAACCACTTTAACCCTGTGCAAGTCTGAAAATTGAAAGTAGCACAGGAGACATTGGCGGTGGATGGGGGCAGTGGTTTAGCCCAGGGCAGGTATGGTACACATTTCATGGTTCCTTTGCAGCATCTCCATTGGTTTATTCATTGTTTAATCAGTACAATGTCACTTTATTAGGGAAGCTAGTTAGAGCAGCATTAGCTTATGGGTGGGATTGCTGACATGTATGATGCTTGCATAAGGCGCATCAGGAAAAAAAGGTACAATAGTCCTCAACTGGATCAAGAACAATATAGGTTTTATAAACTCATTATTTAATTGCAATTATGCTAATATGCATTTCTGAATGCATATATTAAAGTGGAAGTCAACCCATTGATTTAACAGTTTAAAAAAACTGTTAAATTCCTGGCATGCCGGAAATGCTAACTGCCACATTGGTTGTGCTCTCAACCAAACTGTCAAACCATCCAATGGCTGGTGTCATAACTGGTCACATGTGCAGCATCATGGCAGTTGAAGATTAAACAAAGGTCAAGATGGCAGCTTCCTTGGCTGAAAACGATAGGAGGGTTTACTTCCACTTTAATAAAATAAATATATTAAAATGAAATGACTATGTAACTATGACTTGTTCTATCATTATCATACCCGTGCACCAAAAAGCCACAGGGCTAAAACCTAACTAATAAAAGTTAGGTTTTAGCCCTGTCTTCTTTTGGTGCATGGGTATGCACACCCTTGTTCTGTTCTAGTGGACTCTCTATGCCACATAAGGAGATAACATTGTGACTTTGTATACTTCAGGCTTTTTTTTAGTTTAAATATCTGTCATTAAGGCCCCTTTCACACGGGACGGATAAGTAATGATCCGCCCCGTGAACCTCCGTTTGATCAGCGGGGATCGCTCCGTTGATCCCCGCTGATAACAGGGCGGTACTCGCACACTGTGCAGGGACCGCCCTGTCAGATCTTCGCTCTCCCCTATCGGGGGATGGGATGAACACGGACCGTCTGTTCGTGTTCATCCGATCCGCTCCGCAGACGGATAGAAAAAGTAGGATTTTTAAAACAGCTTACCTGTAAAATCCTTTTCTTGGAGTACATCACGGGACACAGAGCAGCATAGTCATTACTATGTGGGTTATATAGAATTACCTTCAGGTGCTGGCACTGGCAACTTCCAAAACAGGAAGTACCCTCCCCTATATAAGCCCCTCCCATCCGGGAGTACCTCAGTTTTGTAGCAAAGCAATAAGTGTCCCCAAAAGAGGGGTGGGAGCTCTGTGTCCCGTGATGTACTCCAAGAAAAGGATTTTACAGGTAAGCTGTTTTAAAAATCCTACTTTCTTGTTCATACATCACGGGACACAGAGCAGCATAGTCATTACTATGTGGGACGTCCCAAAGCAATGCCAAATGAGGGGGGGGATACACCATACATAAGCTGGGCGCCATCAGGCATGAGGATCTTTTGCGGCCTGCAACACACTGCGCCCAAAGGCGACATCCTCCTGACTTCTAACGTCCACCTGGTAGAACCTAGTAAACGTGTGTACTGAAGACCATGTTGCGGCCTTACAAATTTGTGCCAGGGAGGCCTGGTGATGCACTGCCCATGAAGTTCCAACTGCTCTCGTGGAGTGCGCCCTAACTTTGAACGGAGGCGGTCTACTTCTCAAGCCATAGGCTTGTATTATGACCTGTCGAATCCACTTGGCTAAAGTAGATTTTGATGCTGCCTGACCCTTTCTGGGGCGTTCCGGCAGAACAAACAAAGAATCCGTTCTACGAATCTGAGCAGTGGCTTTTAGATAAGCTTTAACTGCTCTTACTACATCCAAAGAATGCAATAACTTTTCCTCTACCGAGCTTGGTTTGGGGAAAAAAGAAGGAAGAACCACATCCTGGTTCAAGTGAAACCTCGATACCACCTTAGGAAGAAAGGCTGGGTGAGGGCGTAATACTACTCTGTCCTTATGGATAACCAGATATGGCTCTTTACAGGACATGGCGGCTAATTCCGACACTCTTCTAGCCGAGCATATGGCTACTAAAAATATCAATTTTCTGGTGAGTAGAACCAAGGAAATGTGCCGCAAAGGTTCAAACAGCTGCTTCTGCAGAACCGACAGAACCAAATTTAGATCCCATGGGCATATGGGAGCTTTAATCGGTGGAATAATACGAGTCACCCCTTGCATAAAGGTTTTGACAAGTGAATGCATAGCCAGGGGCCTTTGAAATAGTATTGATAAGGCCGAAACCTGGCCCTTGATAGTACTTAAGGCAAACTTCCTGTCTACAGCCCACTGCAGGAAGTCCAGAATTCTGCCTATAACGTACTTACGTGGATGCCATTTTCTGGCCTCGCACCAAGTGATGTACGCCTTCCAAACTCTATAGTAGATCTGCCTGGATACAGGCTTCCTGGCATTGATTATAGTTGATACCACAGAGTTAGAGAGACCTCTCTTCTTTAGGATGTGGGATTCAATAGCCAGGCCGTTAAACTTAGAGTTAGTAAGGAAGGGTGGTATATCGGTCCTTGCGAAAGCAGGTCCGGACGACGTGGAAGGGTCCAAGGACTCCCCACAGACATTTTGATGATCTCAGCGTACCAGGCCCTTCGGGGCCACGCTGGAGCCACCAGGATCACCGGCTTCTTCTCCAACCTGACTCTGCGAAGGAGTCGAGGCAACAATTGTAGCGGAGGGAATGCATATATCAGTCTGAACTGATCCCAAGGGAACACCAGAGCATCCGAGCCGCAAGCGAGGGGATCCCTTGTCCGGGAGACAAATCTGTCCACCTTTGCGTTGAATCTGGATGCTAGCAGATCTACATCCGGTGTTCCCCACCGCTGACATATTGCTCGGAAGACCTCGGGATGAAGGGACCATTCCCCTGGGCATAACTGTTGGCGACTCAGAAAGTCCGCCTTCCAATTCTCCACCCCTGGAATGAAGACAGCTGATATACATGGGACATGCTTTTCTGCCCATTCCAGGATGTGACTTACTTCCCTCTGGGCTGCACGACTCCTGGTGCCTCCCTGATGATTGATATATGCCACTGCTGTGGCATTGTCTGATTGAATTCTGACAGGGGACCCTTGGAGTCTGGATGTCCAGGCTACTAGGGCGTACCGGGCTGCTCGTATCTCTAAGAGATTGATGGGCAGGGTTTTTACTACATTTGACCATCTGCCCTGGAGAGACCATTGCTCCAGTACTGCCCCCCAGCCTATAAGGCTGGCATCTGTAGTGACCACCTTCCAAGATATCGGGCTGAAGGGTTTTCCCTTCTGGAGATTCTGGGGGATCAACCACCAACAGAGACTGTTCCGAACGGAAGGGGACAAAGCCATCGGGAAGTCTAGAGCCTGAACTTTTCCGTTCCAGGCTGACAATATGGCCCTCTGTAAATTCCTTGAGTGGAATTGGGCGTATGGCACAGCTTCGAATGATGCTACCATCTTTCCTAGCAGCCTCATGCACAGGCGTATGGACGGCTGTCTTTTTGCACAAAGCAGACGGACCAAGCCCCTCAAAGAGGATACCTTGTCTAGAGGTAAGAAAATCTTCCTCTGGTCTGAATCCAGCCATAGCCCTAGATATACCAGGTTTTTCACTGGCTGTAGGGCTGACTTGTCCAGGTTGATGACCCAACCGTGAGATTCTAGATACTTGATTGTATCGACAATTACCACTTCTAGCTTGGCAACTGAGTGGTCCATCAACAACAGGTCGTCTAGGTATGCCATTATCATTACACCTCGTGTTCTTAGATCGGCCAACAGTGGGGCCAGAATTTTTGTGAACACTCGTGGTGCTGTGGCCAGACTGAATGGTAAGGCTCTGAACTGAAAATGGCGCCCTTCTACTGCAAAGCGTAGAAATTTTTGATCACCTGGAAAGATGGGAACATGCAAGTAAGCATCTTTGATGTCGATCGAGGCTAACCATTCCTCCCCTTGTAGGGTAGCGGTGACCGATCGGATCGACTCCATCCGGAATGACCGGACGTTTCGAAATTTGTTTAGACTCTTTAGGTCCAATATGGGTCTTATGTCCCCGTTTGGCTTCGGGACTGTGAAAAGGTTTGAGTAGAAACCCAACCCCCACTCTTCCATAGGAACCTCCATAATTACTCCTTGGAGCAATAGTTGTTCTAACGCCAATAGGAGAGACCCTCTTTTCAGAGGGTCTCTTGGCATGCCTGACCACATAAAATGGGAAGGAGGAGACTCTTTTAACTCCAACTTGTATCCCAGAGTTACTGCGGAGAGCACCCATCTGTCTTTGATCGTCTCCCGCCAGGTCTCTGCGAACAACTGAAGTCTTTCCCCCACCCGTTTGAGTGGGGGCAGCCCTTCATAGGCTTGACTTGGAGGCTGGTTTAGTACCCCTTCGGATCCAGGGTTTCTTATTACCCTGTGACTGTCCCTGATTTTTACCCCCTGAGTTTGACCGAGGAGGCCGTCGGAACTGCTTAGTAGCAGACGTCGCAGGGATAGGAGAGGTAGTCCTCTTAAAAGATGGACCCCTAGACCTCTTCTTACTCGGTAAGAGAGTACTTTTACCACTGGAAATCTTCTGGATATACTTATCCAGGTCCTCGCCAAAAAGGCGTTCCCCATGAAATGGGAAGCTAACTAAGAGCTTCTTACAGGGAGCTTCAGCAGACCAGTTTTTGAGCCACAGAAGCCTACACATATGTACCAAAGACAGCGTGAGGCGGGAGGCCTGATGGATAGAATCCTTGATGGCGTCAACCGCAAAGCATAATGCTCTAGGCAGATCAGCCAGAGCCTGGGCCTGCTGGTCTGGCAAATCCCTCAGGACCATTTTCATTTGATCCTTTAAAGCTTGGCAGACCCCAATAGCTGCCACTGCTGGCTGTGTAACAGCCCCTGCTGTGGAAAAAGCAGATTTTAATAAAGATTCCAATTTTTTATCCACTGGATCTTTGAACATTTGAACATTATCTACTGGACATGTCAGTGATTTGTTCACAGAAGAGATGGCTGCATCCACCGTAGGAACATTCCATCTCTGGGTGAACTTTTCCTCCATGGGATAGATCACCGGAAATTTTTTAGGCGGAACAAATAGTTTATCAGGATGTTCCCAGTCCTGGTATATAAGTCCTTCCAATAATGGATGTATTGGAAAGGAGCAATTAACCTGGGGAGCTTTTAGCGACCCCAATGAGGAGACAGCAGTAGTTGATGGTTCAACAAGAGGCATTTTAAATGCAGATCGAACCATGTCAGTTAGGGTCTGGACCCACAATCTTTCAGTCTGTGATGCTGAAAATGGTTCATCTACTGTCGATTCCTCAAAAACAGAGTTAACCTCCTCCTGATCCCCTTCAGGTAGGTCGGTCCCTTCCTGGGACTGTTGCTCTGCCAACAGGCACTCTAATGGAGGTGATGGAGATCTGGCGCGCTTTCTTTCCTGTAGAGAAGAAGCGATCAATGCTGCCAATCTCTGCTCCAATCCCTCCAGAGTTGAGGAAAAAACCTCCTCTGTTATATATGCAGGAGCAGGTGGACTGAGGACAGCCGCAGTACCTGGCACTCCCGGGGGTTCCTTATGGGTATTAACCTCTGATTTCTCAGGGGAGGAGGGTGCAGATGACTGCTCCAGATCCTCAGAGCCCGATGGAGACCCCCTACACTTCCTGAGAGGTATATCTCGGAGTTTTTTAGGCGGCATATTCCTTAGTTCAAAGCTGAGGTATTCCAGCCGCAATACACCCCTTACTGAAATAGTCTAATGCAATTTTGCTGCTATGTACATCAGTGGGTGTCTACTAATGCGTCTTTCTGGGGATGCCTTTATCAACCGCCCGCTGTAAGCCCCTATACCATGCTACCAGCTCCTTTTCATGCTCTGTGTCCATAGCAAGCAGCGTGGACTGAGTCCTTTTATCTTGCTGGGACGCCCGCACATGCGCAGAAGCGCTGGGCGCACAGAGCGCGTCATCCGCCAGGCTCCGCCCCTTTTTTGAAGCTAAATCTTATAAAAAGAAAGCATGTGTGCGCGCGCGCGTGCACGTGTGCGCTCTTGGCGCCATGTAGGGAGAGGAGCCAGGGTCCCTGTTTCACCAGGACTCGGGGATGGAAGGAAACTACTTGGCAGCATGACAGAGGAATGCAGCTTCCCTGATAGAGAGCTCACTCATCTGCCTGGACTTTCACCATGGAAGGAATAGTCCCAAGAAAAAAGACGTTCCACAGCGGCCTCTAGTGGACAAACACAGGTACCGCACTTCTGTCTTTTTTTTTTTTTTTTTTTAAAACCTCCTTTATGAAAAACATTTCCAGGTTTACAGTTTTTAAAACTTCCCTTATGAAAAAACATTTCTAGGATTTCTTAGGCATATACAGCTATTAGCGGGAATACCTTTTAGGTAACAGGCAGAAAGACATATTAGGCTTGGGGGTCCCCTCAATAGAACCAAGTTCCTGAGGGGCCCCCACTTACCTTTTCCCCGCCGCAGGACTTTGTTTGGTCCACAGAAGCCCAAACTTCACCTTTCACGGCAGGCATTGTACTAGACCTTCAGGGACCGGGTTCCCAAGGATTCCACTCCCCTGGACCTGTATAGCACCCTGCACAGATAGCCTCTTGGTTTTGGGTATGACCAGAGCTCTGGATCCCAGGGTCCAGCCCTCCTAAGAGAGGCATTACAGGCAAAACCTTGCTCTTCTCTGCAAGGCCCGGGTACCGACCGTTTAGCTATGAAGCTTTTTTGGTCGGATCCGGAATAGCTTGCTAAGGCCCAGAGAACCTGTACACAAGCCCAGATGAATACATGTTAACCTTGGCCAACACCTTAGACACTGGCAAAAAACTGAGGTACTCCCGGATGGGAGGGGCTTATATAGGGGAGGGTACTTCCTGTTTTGGAAGTTGCCAGTGCCATTACCTGAAGGTAATTCTATATAACCCACATAGTAATGACTATGCTGCTCTGTGTCCCGTGATGTATGAACAAGAAATAGGAATTTTTCTATCCAGAAAAACAAAGCATTGCGGACACGGAGGAGATCGGGTGTCAGCGGATGTTTCATCTGCTGACACCCGCGATCTCATAGGGACCAATGTATGTCCCTTTTTCATCCGTAAACGGATGGATGAAAAAGCGGACATACGGTCTGTACGTGTGAAAGGGGCCTAAAGGGCTGGCATCAGAGTGGGAAAATGTTACATTTTCTGGCAACTTTTCATTTTGGTGTTGACTAGGGCCGAAACAACTAATCGATTAATCGACAACTAATCGATTATGAAATTAATCGATTACCATTTTCATAATCGAATAATCGGGCAGTAACATAATGGGGTTAAAAAAACTAAAATTAGCCCTTTATAGTGCAAAAAGAGCAAATCGCTACTGTAAATAATACTTTTACTGTCCCACAGTAATAAATGAACCCCTTACAGTAGCGATTATTTGCTCTTTTTGTACTAATTTTAGTTATTTTAACCCCATTATGTTACTAAACATCTCAGGCCTGGGTCACACCTCTGTTTTTTGGTGCTTTTTGCAGAAACACACTACAGTTCATTTACATGGTTTCCTATGGGACACGTTCACATACATGATTTTTTCAGCTGCTGTGTATTTGGAAAGGGCAAGGACTTTTTTTAACGCAAAATGGTGCTATTTAGTTTTTTGGGTTCAATATACTTCAATGGAGAAGCTGCAGAAAAGCATGTAATGCGTTTTTGCGGCAATTTGTGTTTTTTAATCTGCCCAACAATAAATTGGCCAAAAAAAATGTAAAAATGCAAATCGCAGCAAAATGAGCTTTTTTTTTTAAGATTAACCGAATATACGATTAATCGAAACAATAATTGGCCAACTAATCGATTATGAAAATAATCGTTAGTTGCATTCCTAGTGTTGACCCCATTGGGGACATCCTCCCTCACTTTCTGTCCCTGGAAAAAAAAACAAAACCCATCAGAGAGATAGCAAAAACATTAGGTGTGGCCAAATCAACTGTTTGGAACATCCTTAAAAAGAAAGAACGTACCGGTGAGCTCAGCAACACCAAAAGACCCGGAAGACCACGAAAAAACAACTGTGGTGGATGACCAAAGAATTCTTTCCCTGGTAAAGAAAACACCCTTCACAACAGTTGGCCAGATCAAGAACACTCTCCAGGAGGTAGGTGTATGTGTGTCAAAGTCAACAATCAAGAGAAGACTTCACCAGAGTAAATACAGAGGGTTCACCACAAGATGTAAACCATTGGTGAGCCTCAAAAACAGGAAGGCCAGATTAGAGTTTGCCAAACAACATCTAAAAAAGCCTTCATAGTTCTGGAACAACATCCTATGGACAGATGAGACCAAGATCAACTTGTATCAGAGTGATGGGAAGAGAAGAGTATGGAGAAGGAAAGGAACTGCTCATGATCCAAAGCATACCACTTCATCAGTGAAGCATGGTGGTGGTAGTGTCATGGCGTGGGTATGTATGGCTGCCAATGGAACTGGTTCTCTTGTATTTATTGATGATGTGACTGCTGACAAAAGCAGCAGGATGAATTCTGAAGTGTTTCGGGCAATATTATCTGCTCATATTCAGCCAAATGCTTCAGAACTCATTGGACGGCGCTTTACAGTGCAGATGCCAATGACCCGAAGCATACTGCGAAAGCAACCAAAGAGTTTTTTAAGGGAAAGAAGTGGAATGTTATGCAATGGCCAAGTCAATCACCTGACCTGAATCCGATTGAGCATGCATTTTACTTGCTGAAGACAAAACTGAAGGGAAAATGCCCCAAGAACAAGCAGGAACTGAATTGCAGTAGAGGCCTGGCAGAGCATCACCAGGGATGAAACCCAATGTCTGGTGATGTCTATGCATTCCAGACTTCAGGCTGTAATTGACTGCAAAGGATTTGCAACCAAGTATTAAAAAGAAAAGGAAAAAATAAAACTGCGCCAAAAAATATGAAACAATCCTGAATAACGTCAGGATAAAAATGTCCAAAGGTGTGACCCACAATTAAAGGGGAGATTCCATAGGTTAGAAACAGTCCAAGTAGTCGGTGTATTATGACTCCACCATATATACCACCAAGTAAACCTCCACCATACGAAATGGCTGCTTACCAGATGCAAGCAAAAAACGTGCAGTTGGCTATAATCCAGCCGCGGCATTTAGCTTGAGAGAAATCCAACCGAATAAACAAATAAAAAAGAGATGCCATAGGTAGATAACGCATTAACAGGGTAGAATACTGAACACCACCACCGTGATACATAAAATAATATGTGACCACCACCCTAGTAAAAATCTCACATTCACCTGCTGCTCATGCCCTTTCTGGCATGAGCAGCAGGTGAATGTGAGATTTTGGCCACTTTCACCAGAAACGCGGTCCAGATTCCTGTGCGGCTGATGATGAGCATGAAGCAGCATCTCACATAACATTGAAGAGTGTCCTGGGAGTCTGTGTTTGGGTCCAAGGCGCAGGATAAAGGCCGTGGCTAAGTTATAGCGGATTGTGCGCTCCTTCCTTGCCTCTGGTAAGGAGCCATTTTTTACTAAGGTGGTGGTCACATATTATTTTATGTATCACGGTGGTGGTGTTCAGTATTCTTCCATGTTAATGCGTTATCACCCTATGGCATCTCTTTTTTATTTGTGCAACGGAGCCATCTAGAGGTCTATGCTAACATTGGAGGAGTGTCTGGGGGACTTCGGTTGGATTTCTCTCAAGCTAAAGGCCGCGGCTGGGTTATAGCCAACTGCACGTTTTTTGCTTGCATCTGGTAAGCAGCCATTTTGTATGGTGGAGGTTTACTTGGTGGTATATATGGTGGAGTCATAATACACTGACTACTTGGACTGTTTCTAACCTATGGAAGCTCCCCTTTAATTGTGGGTCACACCTTTGGACATTTTTATCCTGACGTTATTCAGGATTGTTTCATATTTTTTGGCACAGTTTTCTTTTTTCCTTTATTACTGTTTATGTTTATCACATTATTGCTGCTGCCTATATGTTATAGTTTATTAGTCTTAGCGCAGTTTTTCTTTTTATTAAAGTATTAAAAAGTGAAAGTTTGATTTATGATTGTTAATCTGTCCCATTACTTTTGGTCCCTTAAAAAGTGGGAGGCACATATACAAACTGTTGTAATTCCTACACCGTTCACCTGATTTGGATGTAAATACCCTTAAAGCTGAAAGTCTGCAGTTAAAGCACATCTTGTTTGTTTCATTTCAAATCCATTGTGGTGGTGTATAGAGCCAAAAAGATTAGAATTGTGTCAATGTCCCAATATTTATGGACCTGACTGTATATATCCCCAACCAAAAGGATAAAAAGTTGTCCTTAATAATGAAGTGAATCCAGAAGCTTTCCACAAAGTAGGGGTTCCACCCTAATTGAGAAGTCTATATGTATTGGAACTAAAAGGAGTGCCAAACAGACAATTTTGGAGTATTTAGTTATATTTGCAGATGAGAAGAGGAATCGATAAAAGGCAGCCAACGTATTTTAGGGGCCCTGTTTATCAGAGCTTTAGCACTTGTCAGAAATATGCTTACAGGAGTAAAGCTGTGTCACTGACCCTGGCTTCCACTTACTGATCTTCCGCCTGGTTTAGAATGATCTAAATTAGCCTTTCTTAAACTTTTCAACACAGAGGAACCCTTGAAATAACGTTCCAGTCTCAGGGAACCCCTTTTAAAAAATGACTATATCTACAACTCATGATACATTAGTGTGATCGTCAGTAGGAAGAATGCTTCCTAGACTTGTGTAATTGGGAAAAATTAACCCCTTACAGATTGCTAAAAAAAGATCCGTGATGTCAGTGGGAACTTATCTAATGCCGCGTACACACGATCAATTTTTTCGACGGTGAAAACACAGTCGAGAAAATCGACGTGAAAAACGAGGAACAGCTTGTTCCCCCCCCCACACACGGCCGTTTTAAATTACATTTTTTTTTTTTGGTCGAAAAAAACGACCGTGTGTGGGCTCCCCGGCAGTGTTTCCCTATGGGAAAACTGCCGCGGAAAAAAACGACGGGAATCACGACAAGAAAAATTAGAGTATGTTCTAATTTTTCTCGTCGTGATTAATGCCGTTTTTCCCATCGAGAAAAACGACAAAAAGCCCACAGACGATCGTTTTTCTCGTCCAAAGGAAAAAATGACATTTTTCTCGACGGGAAAAATGATCGTGTGTACGCGGCATAAGAGGCAGAAATTGCTTATTGCTCAAGGAACCCCTAGCAACCTCTGGAGGAACCCTGGGGCTTTATGGAACCCTGGTTGAGAAACCCTGATCTAGATGTTTTATAGTCCTATAAACATTCTAACAAGTGCTAAAGCTCTAATTAACCACTTAACGACCGCTCACTGTATATATACGTCGGCACAATGGCACCGACAGGCACAATCACATAGAGTGTACGTGATTGCCTTTGTACAGTTGGGGGGTCCGATCGGACCCCCCTTCTGTACAGTGAGCGGTCGGAATTCGTTGGGGAGCGATCCGACATGAGGGGACGGCCGTTCGATTCCGGCCACCCCCCCGCGATCGCTCCCGGCGAATAGAAATGCCCCCTCTGTCTGTCGAATGTTTACACAGACAGAGGAAGCAGGAGGAAGTGATGTCATCTCCTGTGCGGCGCTCACATATACCGAGCGCCGTACAAGAGAAGACATCAAGGTTAGTGCACAAACACTACACTAACACCAGCACACATAGGCACATAAATCGCCCCCCAGATCACCCCCCAGCCCCCAGTCACAGTGTCACTGATTGCAGTGACCATTTATTTACTGATCACTGCAATCAGTGACATTTGTGACTGTAAAAGTGTCACTACATTTAGTTTTAGGTCCAGTGTAGCCCCCTAACCCCCCCCCCCCTAATAAAGGTTTAACCCCTTGATCACCCCCCAGATAACCCTTTCACCCCCTAGCACCGCCGTCGCTAAGCGATCATTTTTCTGATCGATGTCTTAGCGTCGGTGATGCAGATCGGTAGCCAGTAAATTTTTTTAGGTTCGCCACAGGTTTTTATAGCGTCAGGTACCCCCATAAATTATCTAATAAAGGTTTAACCCCCTTGATCGCCCCCCAGGTAACCCTTTCACCCCCTATCACCACTGTCGCTAAGCGATAATTTTTCTGATCGCTGTCTTAGCGTCGGTGATGCAGATCAGTAGCCAGTACTTTTTTTTTAGGTTCGCCGCAGGTTTTTATAGCGTCAGGTACCCCCATAAATTATCTAATAAAGGTTTAACCCCCTTGATTGCCCCCCAGGTAACCCTTTCACCCCCTATCACCACTGTCGCTAAGCGATAATTTTTCTGATCGCTGTCTTAGCGTCGGTGATGCAGATCAGTAGCCAGTACTTTTTTTTTAGGTTCGCCGCAGGTTTTTATAGCGTCAGGTACCCCCATAAATTATCTAATAAAGGTTTAACCCCCTTGATTGCCCCCCAGGTAACCCTTTCACCCCCTATCACCACTGTCGCTAAGCAATAATTTTTCTGATCGCTGTCTTAGCGTCGGTGATGCAGATCGGTAGCCAGTAATTTTTTTTAGGTTCGCCGCAGGTTTTTATAGCGTCAGGTACCCCCATAAATTATCTAATAAAGGTTTAACCCCCTTGATCGCCCCCCAGG